>CM037090.1:13722074-15003648 GCA_020916435.1 Oxytropis ochrocephala
CTAAATGGCCTATTTGTTACAAACAAAACTTAAAGAAGACGATTTATTCTGAGAATAAATAAACAAAGGTCATACAGTATAATTTTATGTCGTGATTATAATATTTTTATTTTTGTTAATATCTAAAGCCAAAAACTACTACAGACAAAGTCCCAAAGTCTTATCCAGCGATTATTAGAAGCTTACTTCACGAGGATTGGGAGAGTTCGCATTTCTCATTACTATAGGGAAGCTAATCATATGTCTTGATGCTTTAGCTTCCATTGGTTGTTCCCCAAGGATGATGATTTGATTATTTACAAGGCTCCTCCTCCTCATAGTGTTTCAATTTTGTTGTTGTCTGATGTAATGAGAGTTTTGCTCCTGTGTTGTTGTTGGTTAGTTTCTCTGGGATTTTTAGCCCTCCTTTTATCCAAAAAAACAATTGTTTTTTTGGGTCAAACAAAAATAACAATTGTATTTTTTTAGGTTATAGACTAACATTTGTTAGTCAATCAGGCACCTCTATTGGCCTCTCTCACCCTGAAGTTGCGGTATATCCATGACCACCGGCGGATAAAGAGGACTCAAATGTCCCCAAAATGATTTTTAAATTACCAAATTTAAGGATCAAATTGATCCCTTGTACTCACAATAATACAATCATTTTCTTATGAAAAAAGGACCAAAATGATGTTTTTTTTCTAAGTAAGCGTTAACTTTTTGTCGTTTGTCAAATAAAAACGTCTCTTTTTTTATCAGTTTGAGTATTTACTCTTTTTTTTGTAAGAATTTTATTTTGTAAATATTTATAATATTTTCTCTAAGAAAAATTGATCGTAATTCACAGCTTGCCTCCAAAATTGATCACAGTTCACAACTCTGCCTCCAATATTTATAATATTTAAAACATTATGCTAGTGTGATAGGTGATTGCAATGCATCAATGAATGTCTGCATAAAATTTCACACAAAATATGTGAATGAAAGGAAAGAATAGCAAATGAACACTATGTATGAGTGGTTAATCATAAATTGTAAGGGTGGACAAGTAATCAAACCACCTAAACCGCATAATCTGAATAGTCGGTGGCAAAAACTTACATTAAATATTAAGGAGGCGATAATTACTCACTAAAATATTATTGATTGAGAAGTATCAAATATGTATCTAAAATGTAAAAGTATCGAAAATGTATCTGAAGTATCGTTAGTTGGTAAGAAGTATCAAAGAAGTATCTGAAAAGTATCGAGTGAAATATTTTTAAAAATAATTAATAAATCATTGGATACTCTTAGGATACGTATCGGGGAAAATATCGGTGCGTGTCGGTATCGGTTTATCTCTTGTCGTAATCAATTTTTTTGACTTGGTTTATCCTCAAAAAATAAATTAAGTAGTCAATTTTTGACTCAGTTTATCCTCGAGATAAATCGAGAAAGGTAAAGTCCATTCGGTTTATCTCTTGGTGATAAATCCGTAGTCAATCCACCTTTCGGTTTATCCTCCGAGAGATAAATAAGGTTTTGTCGGCGTTTTTGGGCATTGGTAGCGTTTTAAAGCGCTAGAAAAGCTGGCGCTACTAATCGTACACCCCATTAGTAGCGTTTTAAGCGCTAGCCATTTACCAGCGTGTTTTAGACATGCGTGGCGTTTTATATAAAGCGCTAGCCATTGACCAGCGCCTTTTTGCAATTCCTGGCGTTTTCTATAAAGCGCTAGGGATCTATAACTCATTTACTACCATTCCTAGCGTTTTAAATAAAAGCGCTGGGGATCCCATAACTCCTTTTTACTACCATTCCTAGCGTTTTAAATTAAAGCGCTGGGGATCTATAACCCCTTTTTACTACCATACCTGGCGTTTTATATAAAAGCGCTGGGGATGCTATAACACCTTTTTTACTAGCATTCCTGGCGTTTTATATAAAGCGCTAGGGATCTGCTATAACTTACTTTTACTAGCATTCCTAGCGTTTTATATATAAGCTTTCTTTATATAGCATTCCTAGCGTTTTATATAAAGCGCTAGGGATGCTATAACACTTTTTATTAGCATTCCTGGCGTTTTTACGTAAAAAGCATTGAGGATCCTCTAACTCTCTCTTTACAATTCCTAGCGTTTTATCTTTAAAGCGCTGGGTATTGAATAATTTTAACTTCATTTCTAAGCGTTTTCACTCTAAAAAGCGCTACCTATTATTGAATTTTTTTAAATATTTTTTTATTTTGGTTTGTTCTCCATTTTAATTACAACCTATAAATTCATTCCCTTTTCAACAAATTCAGAAAATACATTCCAATCAATATATCATTCAAACAAAATTCGATCAACAAAATTCATCAAATAATATTTCCAATCCAATATATATCATTCTAAGAAGTACTTACAACATAATATAAATCCAATATATACAACATAAATAATAACTAAACTATTATGAATCTCAAAACTTGCTACAAAAAGCTAGAAACATAATGGCACCACTCCCCCTTACTGTTTGTAAGTTGTTGTGTGATAATTGGAGTTTTTGAAGGTTTGGAAAATCTTGAAAAAAAATGAAATAAAATTAGAATTAAAATGTTTATTAAATGTGAGTAAGTATTATAATATCAATATAAAAAATAAATCTAAGTAGTTACCTTGGTTGGGATTGTTACTTTGTCATGAGTGATAATCTCTTTCATATACCTCATAACATAGTACCCACAATCATTGCTATTTGGTTGTTTAGGACACTACAAAGCAAAAGATTATAACTTAATTGTCACATTTTTATGACCAAAAAATCAATTAAAATTATAAGAATGATTCTTAAAAAGCTTACGATTATGGGTAGCCATCTTGTTTTACTAAGTAGATAATCCCAGTATTCTTTCAAAGCAGCATAACGTCATACATATATATATATAACGTTAAGTTGAACAAAATACATATATTAAATTATACAAATTAAAATGAGAGGGTTACACATACACACCTCTCAGCGATTCTCTGAAGTCTTCGTAGAGCGTTGTAATGGCCTTGAAGTGAATCGGATAATAGACAACATTTTGCTTAGGGTTTATTGCAAAAGTACCCAATGTTGCTGCAAGTAAATGAAGAAACGAATGAGTACACATTAATTTACACTATAATACAATCCTCAAAATAATTAAACAAGTGATTGAAGACTAAATTTCTCACCCATTATTGAGTGGTGCCAAAAATAAAAATCGCCCTTCAAATGCTTGGCTTCCATGAAGCGTGAATGGATATAACTTTGTACTTCACTCTTTTTAGTCGTGTCGTTCCTCTGTGTTACCTTTATGAAACACAACTATACAAGCCGGACACAAGAAGAAATATACGTGTCCGTTGAAAAAAAAGGACAGAAGACGATTGTACAAAAACCTATAAATAATATATATACAACTTTGAGATCCTCATATATATACTCTAATATATACTCTAATATAAACAACTATTGTGTACAAATAATTTAATACATACCTACGGTATACTCGATATCGATGGCGGTGGCCCAATCCATCTCAACTATAGCTTTCATATCCTCGATGTTGATCATTACCAAGCTGTTCGGGCCCACAATGTTATCGGGCGGTAAATAAATTTGAGTAAATCTGGTTCATTTTTGAATGTGGACCTTTAGAGAATCGATGTAGTTACGGAATTCATCATTGGGAAATTGACCAACATGTTGGGTGTTTGTATAGAAGATGGTCGGGAGAGTTTGGTAGTGGAAGGGGAAGGTTGGGAAACTTTCATGGAAGGGAAGGTCGGGACACATGGGGTACCTAGTATATATTAAAAAATGATTAATTAGCTAGTTAGTTAACACACATTATAGTCATTTAATTATTAACAAAAATATTGTCACTTACAGCGACAAGTTGTTGGGGCCATGCCACAAAAGTACTAAGTGCTTGATCCACGATAAATATATCCGCATTAGCAATTGGAGCGAGGCAATGAGTGCGGACCCTCTATTGAATAGTCTACCTAACTCTCAAATGGTTTTGGGCATGGCTTTGATTGTGCGATGTGGCACTCGATTGGTTACATATCAAACCCACTTTGCAACCTTTACGATGTGGGTTTGCAATATATAGCTCACATTCACGATTATCCTAAATCAATTATAAAGAAAAATAAATATACATGATAATTTTATCAAATACATATGTACAAAAAAGCAGTCGAGTTTTGTTAAATACATGTTGAAGGGATGGTGCAACTATCTCGGGCGCTATGGGAGTGCGGCGAGCTCAATAGGTTCGGGGGGGTGGTGCGGCGGGGATGGTGCACGATCCTTTGTGCCAAGAGCTGCTTAAACATCTGTCTCTCTTCCATTATGCAACAACATTCTTGGATAGCTCGTCATACTTTTCGCCATGACTTTACAATCCCGCACCCCTTGCTTTGGCTCTTCTTTGGCCCAAAACACGGTTGTCGGAGGAATCCCATATCCATAACCTCTAATCCGACCACTGTCTCTCTTCCCTTCCCAAGGCACGAGCAAGGACATCTTGGTGACCATCACAATCTGTTAAATCTCCTTGTGATCTGATTGTGATATGCTTTCTTGATGCACAAACATAAATAACGGATAAAATTAATAAACAAGTGTCAAGTGAAATTTAATCGACAATAAAAAATATGTCCACGTGTCAAAAAAATCGAGTAACGGATAAAAATAATAAACAAGTGTCAAAGAAATTTAATCGAGAATAAAAAATATGTCCACGTGTCAAAAAAATCGAGTAACGGATAAAAATAATAAACAAGTGTCAAAGAAATTTAATCGAGAATAAAAAATATGTCCACGTGTCAAAAAAATCGAGTAACGGATAAAAATAATAAACAAGTGTCAAAGAAATTTAATCGACAATAAAAAATATGTTCACGTGTCAAAAAAAATCGAGTAGCAGTTAAAAAATATAGTCGGACACAAATTCCAACTTGCAATTTTTTCATGAATTTTGGAATACTTACAATTTTGTCCTTGACCTCCTTAGTTTTGGATCCACAATCTCCCCATCCTTGTTTTGTCGGACCTCTAACGGACAATAAATGCGATCGAGGATTCTTGAGTTGGATCTTTCCCTCTTCCGATAACTATTTAAGTTTAATAATTGTTAATCAGCTGTAAATTAAAAGATTCATTAAATCATAATAAATTAAACTAATTGTGTCTTACCAATCTTTCTTGAGAATTTGATATCCACTAGAACCTCCTCTATAAAATTTTTCGGGATTAGAAGCTCTTTCTTTATTAAGCTTTGCTCTTTTTCTATTTAAAAGATAAGTATACATTAATGAATGATATCTACTTGTGAAATATATATATATATACTTAAATAATTAATATACTAACCGGGAAATCCGGATGCATAGTGCGTATATCTACAAATTTGGTCCAATCCTCCTTAGTTATAATTAGGCATCTGATCTTTGGAGGCTCTGTCGATGGTCCCATCGGGGCGTTTGAATACTTTTCCCCATCGATTACGTAAGCCTATGCAACCTTCCGCTTCCTTGATATCCAATCTCTTGGGACTCATCGACATCAAAGTGTTTCTAGTTATACATAAAAATGGATTAAATAAATATAACTAAAAAATCACTAAATAAGATTATTAAAGAGGTCTAAAATTATATACACATATTAAGTCCCAAAAATCATCTTTCGGTTTAGGCAAAACTTCGATTATCTTTCTCATTCCAACTTTTAATTGAAATTGGAAAGATTTGCTTCACCTTAGTACCAATAAAGCTAATTAAATTTGTGTCGTTGTCTCCAATTGGCAAACCTTTAACACTCCATCGGACCTTAAATAATTAAATCATTAAATAATTAGATAACTTGGAAAGGTAGAGAACAACATTAATAATTAGTAATTAACTTACCTTATATTTCTAAATGTCCTTTACTTATCCAGATTGTGATATTCTTTTTTGATGTAATTCCTCGGGAGTGAACTTCTTTGTGTTTCTATCACCCCCATCACCACCACGACTACTATCGTGATCACTATGTGATGCCATCGACTTACAATCACCCAAATGAATAAGACTCGGTGAGTTTTAGCTTTCTAATTGTTTAGAACCAACAAACACTTAACAAAATATAGAAGAAGCCATGCACAAAGTAATGTGATCAAAGCCATGCACTAAGTAACCTAGAGTAAACATACATAGAGTAAACCTAGAGTAACCTAGAAGCCATATGCAGGACTAGTATCAAGAGTTCATCTTTTGTTCAAAATGCCAATAACGAGAACATTGTTATAACTAACATGCACTAAGTAACCTAGAGTAAACCTAGAGTAAGAGTAACCTAGAAGCCATGTATGACTAGTATCGAGAGTTCATCTTTTGTTCAAAATGCCAATATGAGAACATTGTTATAACTAACATGCACTAAGTAACCTAGAGTAAACCTAGAGTAAGAGTAACCTAGAAGCCATATCAGGACTAGTATCAAATCTTTTGTTCAAAATGCCAATAACGAACATTGTTATAACTAACATGCAAGCGGTGGCAATCTATGTACAATACAATCGGGAGAAAAAGAAAATCCATACACGAAAATGTGCGTGGAGATGAGCGAAATGGGTAACCGGTTGTGCGTGGAGATGAGCGAAATGGGTAACGGGGTTGTGCGTGGAGATGAGCGAAATGTGCAGCGGTGATGAGCGAAGATGAGCGAAGAGAATGCGATGAGCGAAGATGAGCGAAGATGAGTTACGGGTTGTTCGTGGAGAAAAGTTAGGTAGATGAGTTACGGGTTGTGCGTGAGTGTGTGAGGAGATGAGAGGCGCGCCTTGTAAAAATTTTAATAGCATTCCTAAGCGTTTTTACATAAAGCGCTGAGGATCAACTAGCGGCGTGTTTACCATTCCTGGCGTTTTACGTAAGCGCTAGGAATGCTAGTAAAGGTGCTATAGCATTCCTGGCGTTTTTACGTAAAAGCGCTGGGGATGCTTAACTTTTAACATTCTAGCGTTTTATGTAAGCAGCTAGGGATCTTATAACACCTTTTACTAGCATTCCTAGCGTTTTATGTAAGCGCTGAGGATCAACTAGCGCGTGTTTACCATTCCTGGCGTTTTACGTAAAGCGCTAGGAATGCTAGTAAAAAGGTGCTATAGCATTCCTAGCGTTTTACGTAAAGCGCTGGGGATGCTATAACACCTTTACTAGCATTCTAGCGTTTTATGTAAGCAGCTAGGGATCTTATAACACCTTTTATTAGCATTCCTGGCGTTTTACGTAAAGCGCTAGGGATCCTCTAACTCCTCTTTACAATTCCTAAGCGTTTTAACTTTAAAGCGCTAGGTATTGAATAATTTTTAACTTCATTTCTAGCGTTTTCACTCTAAGCGCTACCTATTGACTGATTTTTTTAATTATTTTTTTATTTTTGTTTATTCTCCTTTTAATTACAACCTATTAATTCATTCCCTTCCAGCAAAATTCATCAAATATCATTCCAACAAAATTCAGATAATATCATTACAATCAATATATAGATACACACAAAATTCAACCTATTAATAGATATTTTTGTTTACAAATCATACAACATCATAAGTAACTTACATTATGAAACTCAAAAGTAGCTACAAATTAAAGCTATACCATATATAACATAAATGACTCTTTGTCTTGACCACTAGATCTCATGATCACTAAGTGATGCCATCGACTGCAATATAACATAATCCATGTTATTGTTAAATTTACAAAAACAATATAATAATTATCTATTAATAAAAAATAACGAGAAATCATTAAGTCTATATTACCTTTTCCTTTTCCTAGATAAAATTTTGTTTGCAATTCGCGTCTTGGTATTTTTTTAGGCGAATAAAAATTCCATCATTATGATCTTTTCTAAAATATACAACATCCTCTATAAAGTATTTTCCCTATTATTGGTTACGATGTTACGAAGAGCGGGTGCGTCCTCAACACCAACATCATCCGGTGCTTCATCATCATCGTTGTTATACACAAATTTTTGTCGATCAATAGAACAATAGACCAATTGATATTAAGCTGGATCGGTGACATAAAACACTTGTTGAGCTTGCGATGCTAAAATAAAAGGTTCATCTTTATATCCTAACTTGTTGAAATTCACTCGCATGAACCTAATTCATCAATCTAAAACCGATATTATTGTCAACCCATTCACATTTGAACACGGGCTCACAAAAACATATTGTAATCCAACTCCCATATGTGTTCAATGAAGCCAAAGTAAGACATATTCGCATATATGGGATTTCTATCTTTGTACTTTGGATGCATGCATAGAATGAGCTACAAGAGTCACCCCACTATTTTGCATTTTACTCTGATCATCTTGTTCTTTTGTATAGAAAGTGCACTCGTTCATTAGATAGGCTTGTTGTAAGAGAAGACATGTATATTTGGACCTTTTGCTAACCATCTCAATCTTTTTGAAATCAGTAGGATTGAAACACACTCACCATCAATGTGATGTTTTAGCCACACTATGAAACTCTATTGTGTTCTTTTGCTAACCAAACTTGCTTCTTTCAGGAATTGACTCTTAGAATCTCCTTGTGCTTGGCAACATATGAATCAACCTCACTATCATTGTGAAGAGCGTCAAGTGTGCTTGCTCTAGTTCTTTCCTTGATACCATCACTAATTTATTTCTGTCATCCACTTTACTAATCCTTCTGCATGGCGAGACCTTGGCGGTCCCACGAAATATTCAAGACTAGATAGATGGCAGTGCAAAACTCAATAGCCTCTTCAACTATGTGGCGCTCAACAATACAACCCTCGGTGCGTGATCGATTTTCACATATCCTTTTAATATCTTCATGTAGCAGCTCAAGCGGATACATCCATCTCATGTAACATGGGCCACACAATTGTGTCTCTACAACGGATGAACTATTAGATGAATCATTATGTCGAAAAAGGAAGGTGGGAAATACATCTCAAGCTCACACAAAGTGTGATAATTTCTCTTTGCAATGTTGGCAACTTTCGGGTCGATCACTCTACTACTGAAATCGCCTTAAAAATAAACAAAGTTTGGTTAAGGTCGCGCACTTTCTTAGGCAAAATGGATCGAATACCAATGGGTAGCAAATTCTCCATGAGAACATGACAATCGTGGGACTTTAGAGACTTTAACTTGAGGTCTTTAATCGATACAAGAGTCGCCACATTTGAAGAGTATCCTGCTGGAACTTTAACTCCATGAAGAAACTCACAAAAGCGATCTTCTCCTTTCTAGATAGAGTATGAAATGCGGAGGGAGGTAGATATGTCGTGTACCCTTCTTTCTGGGACCCAATTCGGGTCTCGAGCCCATACTAACCAAATCCAACCTTGAGTTGATGGTATCTTTAGTCTTACGGCATATTGAGTAAGGTACCAATGACACTTTCGAAGACATTCTTTTCAACATGCATCACATCAATGAAATGCCTTACATATAATGACTTCGATGTGGCAACTCAAAGAAAATCGACTTTTTCTTCCACCCCAGTTTGGCAATCTCTCCTGCAAAAGGCTTCCCAAATTTAATGTTCAAATCTTCCACCTTTTCAAATGCACATTAGCGTCAAAGCGGGGAGCTACGTGTTCTGTATTCCCGTCAAATGCCTTTCTCCTGATCGATAGTGATGAGTTGATGGCAAAAATCTCGATGACCAAGATAGATATTCTTCTTACCATGTTCCACCCACATCCAATCGTGTTGTCTTCACATATAGGGCATGCTGCTGCCACTTTGTTCTTTGTACCGGATAGATTGCGTATGCGGGAAAGTCGTTAATTGTGCCAAAGATCATAGCCCTCGGGGTGAAACTTTCTTCTCTGAACCCATCATACACCTCTGCGATCTCCCACATTTGCTTCAAGTCTTCAATTAAAGGAGCCAAGTATACATCAATATCATTTCACAGTTGTTTGGGCCCGAGAATTAACAAAACGACATCATATATTTGCGTTTCATGCAAAGCCACGATGATAAGTTATAAATCGCCAAAATCACGGGCCATGTCTTGTGGGAGCTACTCTGCGGATCCGTCTTGGGTTAAATCCATCAGCCCGAGACAATGCAAGGCGTAGGTTTCTCGGGTCATCCAGAAATTAGGATACTCGATATTGATTTTTTTCCATTGCGGAGAATCTGCGGGGTGTAAGTAGCATACCATCTTTAATCCTTTCATCCTCATTGCCATGTCAGTGTTTTGCATCTTACGAACTACGATACATGCGCCTAAATCGAGGAATTATAGGAAAATACCACAACACCTTTTGTGGAAGCGGACTCTTTCTTCTTATCTGCGATGCATTACATTTAGGACCACGACTTTAACAACGCATGTTCATTCGAAATAAAATGCAATCATTCGGACAAGCGTGTATCTTCTCATAGTTCAAGCCAATAGACCCCAACATTTGCTTTGCATCATCGTCAGAAGGAAGCACATTATCATTCGGCAACATTTCTTTGAAGTGAGAATAAATCGGTAAAGCTCTTGCTCCAGTCCATCCGTGGCGAGTTTTCAAGTTATCTGACTTGATCCACGACCAATAATTTTGTGAATTCATTACAACCGCGCATACAATGGTGTCTGCGCATCGATTTATCAACTTCTCAAACATTTGGGACAATCATTAAGATCCTCTTCAACCACCTTTGCCATCTCTTCAAATTCGTTACGCATCGAATGAATGTGTTAAATGTCAGCCGTGGCGCATATCTCTTACTAATATCATTCATATTTGAAGATTCACCTTTTTCTCACCGTGCATTATCCAACAAGTGTAACTTTGATCAATTCCATTAAGCCTTTAAATGTCGTGCCAACTCCTCTGCGATGGCGATTTTACATAACAACACCTTAAACAAGGACATTTCATACCACTAGAAGTCCACTAAGCGTTCAACGGCACGGCTTCACTCAAAATAATCCACTCCAGTAATATACTCCTTGGGCGGACGATTGGCGGACATCAATTTCTATCCATAATTTCCAAATTATATTTATAATAAAATCACGAGAAGAGAACTTTAACATATGACCCATCAAGCAATTCGAATATAATGAAGAATCAATTCATATAAAAAAACAAACAAAAATTCCTCTTTTAAAATTTTTTCAAATCCACTCCTTATATTTTTTCCCAAGCTATATCTATATCATATTATAGTCTTCCAAATAATTAATTTATGTTTAACAAGAAGAGGCTAGTGGTAAAAAAAAAAAGAAGAAAGTCTAGTGTGCACTGGTGACAAAACTAATATATTTCTAAACTAGAACCCATAATTAATATCTAACAAGAAAGCAGAGCAAGGAACAAAAAACTCACCAATGTTATGCAGGTGAGAGAGATGATGTTCAGCGAGAGAGAGATGATTTTTAGTTGAGAGAGATGATGTTAATTTGAGTTAGGGTGTTAGGGTTTTGCGTTTACGGGTGAGTGATTTTGCGTTTACGGGTGAGAGTGTTAGGCGAGAAGGAAGTAGCTCAATGGGAAACAAAAAAATATTATTTAACCATACCTAGCGTTTTCTAAAAAGCGCTGAGGATCTCTATCTAGCGTGTTTTCTAAATACCTAGCGTTTTGAATAAAGCGCTGGGGATGCATCTAGAGTGTTTACTAAATACCTAGCGTTTTATAAAAAACACTAGGGATCTATCTAGCGTGTTTTCTAATTGGCTAGCGTTTTGAAAACAAGCGCTAGAGATCTGTCTAGAGTGTTTTCTAAATAGCTAGCGCTTTATAAAAAGCGCTGAGGATCTATCTAGCGTGTTTTCTAATTGGCTAGCGTTTTTGAATTAAAGCGCTAGGGATGCATCTAGCGTGTTTTCTAATTTGCTAGCGTTTTAAGTAAAAGCGCTAGGGATACATCTAGCGTGTTACCTAATTGGTAGCGTTTTAAAGTAAAAAGCGCTACTAATGGTGTATAGCGTGTTATTAAAATGGGTAGCGTTTTTATAAGCGCTACTAAAGATGGCGATCTCTTTTTACAATTACGGCGTAGTGACTTCAACCACATTTACAATAAAACCTCCATAATCTTTTTCAACTTTGTATAACTACTCCTATTTTATCGGGTTTTCCTTCAACCATGCATGATACCCTGCGCGTTTCACTTTTTAATTGTGTTGTATTCTTTTCATTCTAATTATGGATTAACTTTTAATATTTGCATTTGATGAATGTAAATTATGTTATTAAAATTCTCTAGACTTTCTCTTCTTATTTTATCTAAGGAAGCGCGTGTGTATTTGTTAATGTTCCTTTTAAAATCGATAATCTTTTATTTAATTTATATTTATAATTCAATTTTTAGTTATTAGATTTTATATTTTTAAACTAACACCATTTGTCCAATGACATAGAGCTACAGAGCACAGTGTCAATCACATGTGCTCTTGAGTTTGGTCTCACGGTTGATGAGCTTCGGTGTTGGCACATGCGAAATTGCTTTCAAGCACGATGGGATATTAGTCTTTCAAAAATTTAATTCTTTCGATTATCTGATGAAATTTAGCCAAAACTTGTGCATCATGCGGTATAGAACTAGTAATATTAAAAAAATTGTAGCTCTAAATTTGCCTAGCTAGAAAAAGGGTTAGACATCTCTTTAGTTGTAAGTACCGTTATCTGTTTAATTTGATGAAGCTATTATAATCACATCCTCCATGGGTTAGTTACATAAGTACACTCCTAATAGCATCCTCGATGCGGCTAAGAGTATGTATCATCACTCAATAAAATATACTGATTATTACTTTCAGTTTGTCCATTCCTATCAATCAACTAACTCCTTCACCTGTTTAACCATTACCAAAAAAGTCCATAGTTGCAAAATTCACATTCATTCGACTACTTAAATGATATAATTAAATTAAATTAAGGCCCCATATCAAAGAGATAAAACAAGTGCAACTGCGGCAACAAATTAAAATGCCAAAAGAATAGCAGCTTCCCTCTCAATCCCAAAAATAAATCATCAATAAGTCACAAGCAGCTAGTTGCTAATAATCACAAACATCTATGAAACAAAAATAATCAAAAACATCTATGAAACAAGAATAATATATCTTACTCATCCAATTGACCAACACACATATAACTAATTTGACCATCAAGCATTAAAGGAGTGCTTTCAATAAAAATAAAAATGCTTATACATAACAAAACAAATAGAGTGAATATTTACCATAGTGGTGATATTAGACTCTCATAACAAATAAATTGATCACTCTCAATGGTGGTCAAAATCCTAGGATAATCTTACTGTACCATTGATTGGGTCATAAAGAACTAATTTGAGGTGTCTATCATTAACTTTCGGGGTGTCTTTTAATAAGCGAAAGCAGAGCGATGCCATTTTTACGAGATGTACAAGGGTACACAAGGTGGCCTCCATGATTTATTCAATACTTGGGACTAGGAATCACCAACATTAATTTAGTCAAGATTCAACAACTCCATAGTCTTTCATCAACCAAACAACCCCTTCAAATTCCTGCATGCAAAAACACACACAAAAACGGTTCCTCAAGACACCCAACACGGGATTAGAGTAGTTAAAGCCATCATGTTTAGGTAGCAATACTTCCCCATAAGTCTCCTTTTCCAAATCAAATGAAATAATTACTTTTTTCATCTCTATCACAATTAACAACCCAATTCAAAGTGCTCCTCATGTGTCCACTGTTCTTGTCATACACAGCGTCTTGCATTGGCGATTAAGCGGGAAATTTTAATAGTTTTCAAACAATATGTACCAAAGTTATAAACTTTGGTCACGATTCGAGAATAATCACGACCCACAGTAGATTAATCTTTTGCTTTGTACTTGTCATTAACTTGATCGTGACCAAAGCCACAACATTCTAAAAGCAAATGTTTATCAATGAAGTAATGATTAGGGATCTCTTGGATTCCAATCTTGTACAAGGATTCCATAGTTTGACATATTTATCATGATGCTGATTATACAAACAAAGCAACCCATTACATGAACCAATAATATCATAATCGGGACTTTTTGTGACCCAATCGACTTTGATAGGGTTTGATGGGTTTTTGAACAATGGGTTAATAGGAAAAGATATGATGCTGCATGAGTCCCGTAAACCGATATTTGTGGTGGAAGAGAATAATCGTTGGTGTTGGTACTTTATGGTTGAGTTGCGAAGGTGCTTCTTTGCGAATTGGGGATCAGATATTATAATTTTCCATGTTTTGCAGACACACATCAATTGCACGAGGGATCTCACCGGAAGCTTGAGGAAGATCTCAATTATGATATCGTTAGGTAAATGAATCCTCTGTTCTTCAATCTTAACATCCATTGGATTGAAACACACTTAGCTGAGAAGAGTGGAGATGTACAAATCAAATGAAATTTGTTGAAGATATCCTAGGTAGCGCTGATCACTTAAAGCTTGGAATAGCAACCATGTAAGCCATGAAACCCTAACGCCAAATTAAGCCTAAACTATATTTTGAGAACAAGTCAACTGAAAACTAGGCAATCAAGGGAGGATTTTAAGGAACAGAATAATGGGAGAGATATTGGAAATTAAAAAGCTGGATACTAAAGAGGAGACAATATTGGATTCTGTTGAAACAGAAAAGACAAAAAAAAAAATGAAGCAAAAATACTAAATGATGATAATATTTTAGTACTCATGGTAGGCTCGGTTAGCGTAAAAGGCGTGAAGAAGTTGCAAAATTACGAGAAATAGGTCACTTGGTTCAATCTAGGATCTTAATATTCCCCACCCACTAATATTTGCCTATAGAAAACTAAATGATGATAATATTTTTTTATTAATATTAAATCCAAAAACAACTACAAATTAAAAGAGATAATGCAAATTAAAAAGCTGGACAAAAAACTACAAAGAGTGTCACTAGTTAGTAGTAACAACTCTCGAAGGTTAGTCTCCAAAGTCTTGTCAATCGTATTAGAAGCTTGCTTCTTTGAGGACCAGAGAGGTTTGCATTTCTGAGGAGGAAGCTAATCGGTGTCTTTGATGCTCTAGCTTCCATTAGGATGATAATTTGAATATTTACGAGACTCCTTCCCATAGTGTTTCAATTTTGTTGTTGTTTGATTTAATGGGAGTTTTTCTCCTGTGTTGTTGTTGGGTTAGTTTCTCTGGGCTTTTTAGCCCTTCTTTTACAAAAAAACCTTTTTGGGTAAAAAAAAAATTAAATTTGCATTTTTTGAGGTATGACTAACATTTGTTAGTCAATCGACACCTCTATTGGCCTCTCTCACCACAAAGTTGCGGTATATCACGACCACTTGCCAGGATAAAGAGGACTCAAATGCCCCAAAATGATTTTTAAAGACTAAATTTAAGGATCAAATTGATCCCTTGTACTCACGTTAATACAATCAATCTCTTATAAAAAAAGGATCGAATTGATGCTTTTTCTAACTAAATAAGCGTTAACTTTTGTCGTTTGTCATATAAAAACGTCTATTTTTTATCAGTTTGAGTATATACTTTTGTTTTGTACAAATTTTAATTTGTAAATATTTATAATATTTTCTCTAAGAAAAATTGATCACAATTCATAACTCTACCTCCAAAATTGAGCAGCGATCAACTTATGTGTGAAAGCAAATAGGAGACCACTAAGACATTTCAAAAGAGTCCACCACACCCATCATCATCTTCAAAGTTTGATGTAGAACCGTCATAGCTTAGGACAAAAGTATGTTATGATATCATTAATTAAAGCAAATGACAGTAACCAATTGAATTGAAAATACTGTACTGGAAAATAAAGGATAAAGGAAAATCACACATAGTCTTAGAGCTCATTTTATAACACCCTTGGTGTTAGCGTCTTCTGCCAGTTGTCCTTTTCCTCTAACTAACTTATTTGCTCCACTTTGACATGAGAACGTGACAAAGTGGTGGAATATCCGCATGCATAAACCTAGTGAACTTAGAAAAAACATGCTATACCTAGTTTTTTTTTTGACAAAAAACATGCTATACCTACTATATCAGTAATTACGTTAGATTAACGCGTTGTGAATTGAGGATACCAACAATGTCGTCGTAGCGGCATGCCGGAATCATTCTCGGTCATCTTTAGATGTGCTTGGTGGAATGGAAAGATAATTAAAACATTATGTTGGTGTGTGTGATAGATAGGTGATTGCAATGCATCAATATGAATGTTTATTTGGCATGTTATCACGAACACCAAACATCAGATAAACTAAATATAGAAATAGAACCAACAAAGACTCCCGCTTCCATTCTTTCTTGTTTACACAAAATTAATTCAATATAGGAACCACTCCCCTCAAACCTTGTTAGTTAACTAGGTTCTTCCCCACTACCTTGATATTCGTGCAAGTTACAGTTTCAAAAATGAAATCAATTATTACTCATGTCAATTGATCATGTCTCAGGTTGGATTTCTTTATTCTAAGAAAACAAATTAATGATCGTGAGGATTAGAGACGTTGGGGCTCAACTCTCAAGAGTAGTTTGGGGAAATAAAGAGCAAATTAAATGGTGGATAACTTGTTTTCAATCAGCGCTCAAGATTCAATTCATACTTTTGTCAAATTCTTGTGTACCAACTACCAAGTACCAACTTAGCAACAATGATTTTCCAACAAATAGACAGTGACGTTGATAATGTGTAACAAGGAAGACGTACATAGACAGATACATAGACTAGTCTTGTAGCAAGTATAGATGAAAAATACGGTTTCTACGTGTAAATTGTAAAAAAGCGCAACTAAACTAATATAATACAAACATAACAGCATAAGCATGCTTTATGGATACAATAGAACGTCGATAGTATCATTTAGTAGTGACTTTAATTCAACCAGCAATTATATTGAGATATCACTCTGCGCCAGTACGATCGGAGTGCAGGTGTGCGTCTTCTTTCGGTGTTTGAGTCACGGCCCGAGCTAGATGCGGATGAGGCCGGTTGTCCTAGAGGCAGATTATGAGAGGATCTGCGAGAGAAGCGTTGCATTGGTCGAGATCGCTAAGTGTCGGCCGTTTACGCGATCTTCACGTCGTTATTTTGAGGCCGTTTTAGACATTTTGGCCCGATGGTTGTATTTTACTTATTTGTATTTGTACTTTCGTATTTCATATTAGAACTTTTTTTATATATTTTGGCGTATTTTAGATCATATAGGATGTCTTTTTACTCGTATATCATGTAACTTTCGTTTTGTTATTTAAATAAATAAATCGTTAAGTATCGTATTTTAAAAATAAAGCGGCTAAGTAAATCACAATTTAATACACAATTTTTTAAAAAAATTTAAAAAAATTCGAATTTACCTCAAGCGCGAGATAAATCCGATTCATAATTATGAACGGATTTACAGTATGAGTAAATCTGAAATCCTAAGCGTAAAATCAAAACCCCATTTTTTGAACCAGTTTACCATAAATTGAGGTAAATCCGGTAATCTTAATTAAATTTTTTTAAAATTTGAGGAGGTATTTACAGGTTTTATAGATTTATGAAGTGCAGGAGAGAGAGAGGGTGAAAAAACCCATAATATTTTTGCCAACTCATTTATTAATATTTTGCCAACTTAATGGGTTTTAGTAATAAAAAAAAAAAAAAAAGACTGTTAGGCGCTAACAATAACAGGTAAGCATCCTCTTTTTCATTTAGCTCTCTTTATTTCTCCATATATACATTTACAAAAATGTTATTTGGACAAAAAAATTTAGACAAAATAGACAAAAATCAACTTACAATACCAATTAATCAAGTTTTTAGACTATTAGTCAATCTGTTTTCACGATTTTAGCGTTGATTAAAAACTTGGTTAATTGATCATTTGGCTAATAGTCAAAAAAACTTGGTTAATTAGTGTTGTAAGTTGGTTTTTGTCTATTTTTATCTAAATTTTTGTCCATATAACGTGTTGATACATTACATACCCATCGTTTCTTTTTTTTTTTGTGAGTTTTACTCAGCGTTAGTCTTCTTCTCACTCTCACCGACTTTAATATATTACAATAAATTAATAAATCAACAACAATACTTAGGTATTGGTTGTACCCATTAGCGAACCTATGTGTATCCATGAGAAAAAGAAGCTGGTACTACTACTAGAGGCGGCCCAAACAAAATGGAGCCCCTGTGCAAATAATAAAAATGGAGTCCTAATTATATTTTTACCAAATAAAACTCAAACTTTAATACAAAACTCAAACTTTAGTATTTAAATTGTAAATAATATTTTTTTGATAATTGGCGTAATAATATTAATCATCATTTAGCTCAACATCATTGACTGCGCGCTCCTCCATCTTCTATGAAGGGTTTAAGAGGATGCCCAATCATGTGCTACTGCCTACTGCTAAAAGAACCAAATACACCAAGTTAAATACAACGCAAAAAAAGGGGGGCAAATAGCAAGCCTAACAGACAGTAAAATATATAAGAGAGTCACCCCAAAGCTAAATAAAAATACAAACTTTCATCACTATGTTAGGTTTTTTTTAACAAAAGGGATTAGGCCGTTGTAGTAATAGAGTATGGGTCCACTAAAAATATTGGGACCCCTAAAATAAATTTTGGGCCGAGGCCTGTCTTTGTATATGGCACACACTGCACAACCTTTTAGTAGGACCTAACTACTACCTCTATATAATTAATTTTTGAACCAAAATTTTAAGTTTGCACTAGCACATTTAATTTGGCCCTTGATTTGCACCTAATTTAAAAAAAAATATGTTTTATTAATTTCTATAAGGGTCTATTTATAAAGCTTTAGGAAATAATTTTCACAGAAATCACATACTTTTCTGAGACTACTTCTTATTTTTATATACTTTAAGATTTAAATAGGATGAGTGCGTGTAAATTTAAAGACTAACGGGCTATTTACTCTTAAATAAAATTGGAATTAGATTTGTTAATTTTAAGTAAATTAAGTAAGCAATTTTTTTAAAAAAATATTAAACAGTCTTATGAACCAAAAGTCTATAAACTTGAACTCGTTTTAAGCGAAGTCTAATGCGAAAATATAAGTGTATGCCTCAAACAACTTGTGTTACCCCTGCTTTGGTCTCACTTCCCCTCCTTAGCGATGCATCGGGTGTGGAGTTTGTGAGGTGTAATTTTTCTTGTTTTTTTTTTTGGTTCGCTTTCAAGATGTACTCTACCAAAAAAACAACTTGTGTTACCTAAATGAACTAAAAAAATATTCAAAAAATATGGCCTTAAGCCCATTTGTAATAACACAACGGTGAGATATCTACTCTAAATATAATCGGCTTGTCACTTGCGTGCGCAATTTGCCGATTTTTTCTTTTCTTTTTCTTTCTTTCTTTTTGCCTTTTTTTACAATTTAAGTTTCTTTTTCTTTTCTTTCTTTTACTGCTTTAGTTTTTTCCAGTTCTTTTGTATTTTTGCTTCTTTTTGTGATTGGATGTAGTATAAAAAATTTATCAATGGTTGATATTTAATATTGGTTGATTCGATCTTAACCATTCATAACATTTTAGACAATTTCCAGCGGTCAATTTTAATGTTTCAGGTGAGAGATCGATTTGCTCTCTCACCCTAAAAACTACTTTACGATCTCGAAATTTTTAGATGTTTAGATATACAAATTTTGTTCTCTAATAATAAATTCGGTGAAACTTTCTATAGATGTTGTTATTTTATTGGTAATTTCCACCCACCCTGCCGATACTGCGTGTTTTACTTTTTATTTGTGTTTTCTTTTTATTTTGGTCATTTCGGACCAATGAGTATTAAAACCTTTCTTTAATGGATGTTAATTTTTGTACCCCCTCATTGGCCTCCATACCCCCATAAACTAATTTAATACCAAAATACCCCTCTAATTTTCACTTTTTCAAAGAAAACTATTAGGTCAATTTTTGACTCGGTTTATCTCTTAATCAGTAACCAATTTTTGACTCTGAATTTATCCTCAAGAGATAAATCCGTAGTCAATTTTTGACTCGATTTATCCTCAAGAGATAAATCCAAAAAGTAAAGTCCATTCGGTTTATCTCTTGGTGATAAATCAGTAGTCAATTTTTAACTCGGTTTATCCTCAAGAGATAATAAATATGTAGTCAAATTTTTAACTCGGTTTATCCTCGAGAGATAAATCCGTAGTCAATTTTTAACGGATTTATCCTCGAGAGATAAATCGTAGTCAATTTTGACTCGGATTTATCTCGTAGGGATGTTTCAGAGAAAAAACAAACAACGTTACTATTTTTAGTAGGGACAAAATTGGAAGTTTAGGACAAAAGGGGTATAAGGTCAGGAGGGTGCATAAATTAAAACCCTTCTATAATTTGTGTTTATATTTTTATCTTTCTTTAATATTTGAGTACATTCTTACTGCATTGACTCACATGATAATTTCAGTACATTCTGATATAAAACCTTCATGATCTTCTTTCAATGGGAACTTGATGCATTTACAATAAAACCTCCATAATCTTTTTCAATTTTGTATAAATACTCCTATTTTATCATGAGTTTTCATTCAACCATGCATGATACCCCCTGCGCGTTTCACTTTTTAATTGTATTGTATTCTTTTCATTCTAATTATGGATTAACTTTTAATATTTGCATTTGATGAATGTAAATTATGTTATTAAAATTCTCTAGACTTTCTCTTATTATTTTATCTAAGGAGCGTGTGTGTATTTGTTAATGTTCATTTTAAAATCGATAATCTTTTTATTTAATTTATATTTATAATTCAATTTTTATTCACAGTTATTAGATTTTATATTTTGCAAACTAACACCATTTGTCCAATGACATAGGCTACTGCAGGGTACATGTGTCAATCACAATGTGCTCTTGAGTTTGATTCTCACGATTGACAAGCTCGGTGTTGGCGCATGTCGAAATTGCTTTCAAGCCACGATGGAATATTAGTCTTTCAAAAATTTAATTCTTCGATTATCTGATAAAATTTAGTCAGCTTAGTGCATCACTTGCGAGTTATGAGAGCTATAATATTAAAAAAATTGTAGCTCTAAATTTGCGTAGCTAGAGAAAAGGTTAGACATCTCTTTAGTTGTAAGTAACTAAGTACCGTTATCTGTTTTGATGAAGCTATTATAATCACATCCTCCATGGGTTAGTTAACCATGGGTTAGTTACATAAATACACTCCTAATAGCATCCTCCATGGCGCTAAGTATGTATCATCACTCAATAAAATATACTGATTATTACTTTCAGTTTGTCCATTCCTATCAATCAACTAACTCCTTCACCTGTTTAACCATTACCAAAAAAAGTCCATAGTTGGAAAATCAAATGCATTCAACTAAATGATAGAAATTAAATTATATTAAATTAAGGCCCCATCAAACAAATAAAACAAGTGCAACTGCGGCAATAAAAATGCCAAAAGAATAGCAGCATCCCATTCAATCACAAAAATAAGTCATCAATAAGTCACAAGCAGCTAGTTGTTAATAGGCTTAAATATATGTTATCTCACTACGAAATATATCAATTATTTACTGGTAGTAGCCCAAACAAAGCGGAGGCCACATGCGAATAATTAAAGTGGGACCCTTCATACTACAAGAAACCTGCACTTATATTAGTAATTGATACCGGTTTATATTGTTTAAAAATCTGCACTTATAAACCATCTATAAACTAGCACTTATAACCTGCACATTTATAATGGTAACGACAACAAGAAACCAGTGAGATTTAAACAACCACTGCACATTTATATTGCTTATGAGAATATCGATATGATTTAAACACGTGAGATTTAAAAACCTACACATTTATATCAATATGAGATACTCATAAACACTGCACATTTATAACTTTGCAACAATACTCATAAACTAGCATATATAACCTACAACAATTATACGGTTTATATTGTTTTATAACTTTGCACATTTATAAACCGGCAACAATACTCATAAACCAACATCTTTCCATTAAAAGACCAGTGACAATAACCCAAAATTTCATTATGATTCATTGCACAAGGTTGAAAACCCAAATTGCATTAACCAAAGGCACCTTTATCACGACAAGTAATTTACAATATTACAATGAATTCCACGACAACAAAATCAACTCTCAAAGCATTGAAATTGGAATTTAATTTTTAAAACCCTAAAGAGCAAGCAAATTAGAAATCAACTTATAGATTCTGAGAGGTGAGAGGATTTAGAAACTTCTTGGTGAGCGATTAAAGGGCCTTTGAGCGATTGAAATCGGAGTGAAGAGAATGATTGAGCGAAAAGGGATTGGCTGCCGGCGAGGAACACTTGAGCGATTGAGGAGATGAAGAGGACTAGATGTGAAAGCGCGGTGGTGGTGGCCTTGTCTTCGCCGTCGCCCGCTATGTCGAGGAGAGGTGATTTGGTGAGAGATGGTGGATTGATGGGTGGTTGAGTCGTTTCGTTTTGCGTTTGTGCGTTCTCTGCGGTGGCGATGTGCGTTGCGTGTTTGTGTTTGCGTTCTGCGTTTGAGCCAGAGCGTGTTGTTGTTTTAGTGAATGTTTTGGTTTTTATTGAGGTGGGGTATGTATGGTGACCAAAAATATGGGGCCCCTAAATTTTTTTTTTGGCACGAGGCCTGTCTTTGGCGCCACGACCTACACGAGCTTTGGTAGGGCACGATTATTTATTTACCTCTGTAAAAATAAAACTTTTAAAAAGACATTGCAAATATAAATTATTTCTAGTTACCCCTGTTTGTTAGATTTTGTTATGACGTTAAGTGTAAATATATATTACCCCACTGCAAATATGTTCATTATCTATTTACCCCTGCGTAAATATATATTACCCCACAAAAAATATTCATTATCCATTTACCCCCACATAATCGCTCATTATCCATTTACCACCACTGCAAATAATAAGTGTTTCAACATACATAACGTTGTTAACAAAATCTAACAATGGGGGTAACTAGAAATAATTTATATTTGCAAGGTCTTTTTAAGAGTTTTATTTTCTGAGGATAAATGGATAATGAGTATATTTGCGAGGGTATCTACATATATTTAAGCCTTGTTAATAAGCATAGTCACAAACATCTATAAAACAAGAAAAATATATCTTACTAGTCCAATTGTTGAACTTCAGCCTCAATTGTTGAACTCCTTACACCAAGACACCAACACACATATAACTAATTTGGCCATCATCCACAAATGTGAATATTTACCATAGTGGTGATATTAAACTCTCATGACATATAAATTGATCACTCTCAATGTTGGTCAAAATCCTAGGATAATCTTGATTACCATTGATTGGGTCATAAAGAACTAATTTGAGGTGTCTTTTAATTAATAATTTGGTGGTGTCTTTTAATAAGCTGAAAGCAGAACAATACCATTTTCCGAGATGTACAAGGGTACACAAGGTGGCCTCCATTTATTCAAAGACTTGGGGCGATGGCCAAGATTCAACAACTCCATAGTCTTTCATCACCACCACACAACCCCTTGATTCCTTACGTGCGAAAACACACACAAAAAGCGGTTCCTCAAGACACCCATCACGGGATGATAGTAGTTAAAGCCATCATGTTTAGGTAGCAATACTTCCCCATAAGTCTCCTTTTCCAAATCAAATGAAAGAATTACTTGTATTTTGTCTCTATCACGATTAGCAACCCAATTCAAAGTGCTCCTCACATGTGTCCACTGTTCTTGTCATACATATTCGCGATTAGGCGAGAAATTCTTAATAGTTTTGGACAATATGTACCAAAGTTATAAACTTTGGTCACGATTCGATAGAATCACAACCACTTATAGATTAATCTTGCTTTGTACTTGTCATTAACTTGATGCGTGACCAAAGCCACAACATTCTAAAAGCAAATGTTCATCAATGAAGTAATCATTGGGGATCTCTTAATTCAATCTTGTACAAGAATTCCATAATTTGACATATTTATCATGATGCTGATTATACAAACAAAGCAACCCATCACATGAACCAATAATATCATAATTGGGACTTTTTATGACCAATCGACTTTGATAGGGTTTGATGGGTTTTGAACAATGGGTTAGTAGGAAAAGATACTATCTTTGCATTAGCCTCCTAAACCAATAATTGTGGTGGAAGAAAATAATCGTTGGTGTTGGTGCTTCATGGTTGAGTTGCGAAGGTGCTTTTGCGGGTGGAGATCGAGATATTATAATTTTCCATGTTTTGGAGGCAGCTTCATTTGCGAGGATCTCACCGGAAGCTTGGAGAAGATCTCAATTATGATATCCTTCGGTAAATGAATCCTCTGTTTTTAATTTTAACATCCATTGGATTGAAATGCTCGTACACGAGAAGAGTGGAGAAGCGGGATGTACAAATCAAATGGAATTTGTTGAAGATTCTAGCTAGCGCTAATCTTACAATTGTATGCGGCAGCGATGCTCCGCCAAATGCTCGTAATTTTTGTCATTGAAAGGAAAAAAACCCACAAAATGCTCTAAATGTTTCATGCTCTGGGCGTGTCACAATGCCTTTTTCAATATATGTGTAAATCTATTTTCATTTTAGTTTAAGAATATAATGTGTAGTGTGTTAAAATAGTATAGTCGATATCAAAATTTACGTAGCCAATGGATCGTGTTAAGTGAAGGATATTGTGTGTTTTTAGATATGTCGAACATAAGCGTGCAATGTTAAGTGATTTGAATAAATTAATTTTCAAAACTACGAAATTGTGTATTTGGTGATGCGAAAATTCTCTGACCAATTTTTGTTTTTCTTCTTCTTCTTCCTTTATTTGTTTTAGGTTCTTTTTTGTTTCAATTACTGTTGGTTTTGTTTTTGTTTTTTTCCTTTTATTTTTTTGGTTATGTCATTGGTATGCGAGTTTTTATCGACTTTCTTGGCGATTGATCTCGTCGGAGAGTCATTAGTGCAGTGCCCGACTTTGTCGGTCAGTGTGGTTCTCTCATTCAATAAAATTTTTACCACACCCAAAGCGTTCTTTTATATTTAAATGTTTTCCATTTTTATATTTTAATTTAAGAGGTACTTTACGGTCATAAAATTTGAGATGTTTAAATATGCAAATTTTTGGTGAAAAACAATTTAATTTCAAGACAAAATCGTAAAATATGATGCTAAATAGTGTGCTTTGATGTAGTTAATGGGGAAAAATTATTTTGTAACCAAATGTGTAAAGTGAAATATTAAAATTTGTGTGTTTAGAGGTTCTATAGGATTTAGAAAAAAAATAATTCTTCAAATACCGAAGTTTAAATAAGTAAATAAGCGGTATGGTAAAAATGATAGTAAATTTGTGACAAAGTGCGTATAGTGCGATCTTGTGATGTACTTTGGTGTACTTTAAGGTCGAGAAAGTTTTTACATGTTCAAATTGGTGTTCTCTTCTTTATTTTGATAATTTCACACAAGCGAATATTAGAAACATATTTAAATTGGTATTTAGTATTAAATTAAACTCTGCATGATACACGTGTGCACGCTTTTCACTTTCTAATCGCGTTGTCTTATTTTCTCTTTAATTATGAGTTGAGTTTTTGTATTTACATTTGATGAATATAGATAACGTACGTTATTAAAAAAATCAGACTTCTTTTTCTCACTATTTATGGATGTTCAATTCCAATGTCTTTGTTAAAGTTTATTTTTAATTTTATAATATTGTTATTTAATTTATAGTTATATTTTAACTTTTTTGAGGAACTTGACCTCATTTACAATAGAACTCATCAACATTTTCTTTCAACTTTGTGTAGATGCTTTTATTTTATTAGTGGTTTTATTCAACCCCGCATAATGTATTGATGTACTCCTTCCAAACTTAATTATAAGCAAAAATAACTACGTTTACACATATTTTTTTGAGATCACATTTACGCATATTAAATATAATAGTTTTATGCATTTAATTTTCATAGATTCATGTCAAAAACAAATAGATTTGTTTTATCCGAACCAGTGCATCATGCGAGAGTTAAACTAGTCACTTATAAAGGTTGTAATAGCAAGCATGCAAGCCATGAAACCCTAACGCACACTTAGAAGTTAGAACTTAGAAGTTAACCTAAACTTATTTTTGGAGAACAAGTCAACCGAAAATATTAGGCAAGCAAAGGAGGATTTTAAGGAACAGTATAATGGGAGAGATATTGGAAATTAAAAAGCTGGATACTAATGAGGAGACAATATTGGATTCTGTTGAAACAAGGAAAGACAAAAAATATTTGAAGCAAAAAAAATTGGTGATCAATCCTATTGAGATTTGAAAGGTATGATACCCTATCCAATCACTTAATGACACCTCGTTGTTTTCCATTTAAATATTTTAAAATAAAATTAAAATTGAACTAATTTTGTCTAGAAGATATCATACTACACCAAACTCCCAAAGGGTATGGTAGAATTTACCAAAAAAATTAGATGATGATAATAATTTTTTTTATTTTTTTATTAATATTAAATCCAAAAACAATTTAATTAGTGGGTGCATGGTGTTTATTTGCCATTACAACTAAGTATATTATTGTCAAAAAAAACCTAACTACACCGAAATAAATATTTTTTACGCCCATATAAAAAGTGGAGTTACCCAATAATTATTTTTGAATGTTTGTAAAGAATAATGAAATATATGAGAGAATAGTTGGTACTAATTTTGAGTAAATATATAATATTTAGTGAATCATTTCACAGCAGTGTTGTTGCAATGTCACCATCACATGTTAAATGCCTAACTAGTAGAATAAAATATACTTTGCCAATAAAATTGAAACAAGATCATGTACCAACAAAAAAAATAGAATAGAAACAAGATCACAGCAAATACCACGCAAATTCATAGAAAGTTGTGACTTCAATTCAACAATAAATAAAGTTGATACATAAGAAACTGAGAAGTTATGAAGTGATGTAAGCAAATCATGGATGGAAGCAAATGTGATTTACCACTGTGGTGATACTAGACTCTCATAATGTATATGTTGATCAATCTCCATGTTGCTCAAAATCCTAGGACAATCAGACCTACCATTATTTGGGTCATACAAAACTAATTTGGTATCATGCCAGCAGTGAACCAGAACAACGCCATTTTCAAGATGCACAATGGGTGAAAAGATGTCATCCATGATCTATTCCAAGACTTGGGACGAGGATCACCATTAATTTAGTCAAGATTCAACAACTCCATACTCTTTCATCAACCATACAACTCATTCATTTCCTTAGTATGAAAACACACACAAAGACAGTTTCTCAAAACATCCAACACGGGATCGAATATGTTATTGTCATAATCATCTTGTTCAGGCAAGGACACCTCCCCATGAGTCTCCTTCTCCAAATCAAATGAAAGAATCGCCCATTTTTTTTTATCTATATTAGGTTTAGAAACCCAATTTAGAGTACTCCTCACATACTTCCCTAATGCGTTACTGAGGTGATTCGGAAGTTCGAATAGTTGTCAAAGAATTTGTACCAAAGGTATAAAGTGCAGTCACGGTTTCAATAGAAAATCCATTCAAATCTAGTTTGATGGCTTCTAATAGCACTTTATACTTGTCATTAACTTGATCATGACCAAAGCCACAACATGTGAAATTCATAGGGTTATCAAATGAAAAAATTATTGGGGATCTCTTGGATTTCAATCTTGTAGAAGGATTCCACAATTTGACATAATGGAAATCAATGTCATACAAACAAATCAACCCATTGCATGAACCAATAATATCGTAATTGTGCCGCATCATATAGCTCACAACTCTTGTAGGGATTGTGGGTTTTGAACAATGGTTTTGTAGGGATAGATATGATGTTCCATGAGTCTCCAGTGCTGTTGAGGTTGGAAGAGAATAATTGTTGGTGTTGGTGGATCATGGTTGAGTTGCCAAGGTGGTACTTTGCGAATTTGGGATCAGATATTAGCATTTTCCATGATTTGCATACACACTTGAATTGCATGAGGTATCTCACCGGAAGCTTGAGGAGGATATCGACTATGATATCGTCCGGTAATTCAATTGAAACAGCGTCGTCCTGGATATGCTGCATCCTTCATGGCCTATTCTATTCTTCAATATTAAAATCTGTTGATTTTATGGCAGTGAGAGAGAGATTAGAGAGATTGGCACTTAAAATTGAAATTAGCAAATTACTTGCTCCTAAAGTGTAGGAAGGTGATTACTTGCTCCTAAAGTGTAGGAGGCACTGATTGACTAAAATAAAAATTGAAACAGTAATAAATATAGAAATAAAAAAGGACACATTAATTGTGGTCCAAAAGCAAATAATTAAAAATCCATTGTGTTGGGTATTTTTGTTAAATTGTGTTGGGTATTTTTGATTATAAAAGAAGAAAAATAGGAGATTTTAAATATAATATTGGTATAATACTATAGATTATGATTTTGGTCAAAAAAAAAATACTATAGATTATGATATGATACAAAAATGCTTAATACTAGTTCCACTACCAGAAAAGCGTATTTTAGCCACGGTGGATTAGCCACGGTTAATTTGACCGTGGTCAATGCAATAAGAGGTCGACTTATTAGCTACCCATGAACCGTGGCAAACAAACTGGAAAATTTCCAATTAAAAAATTCACTGTTAGCTACCCTTCAACCGTGGCAAAAAACCGGAAAATTCATAAATAAAAATTTTCACGGTTAGCTACCCTTTAACCGTGGCAAACCAACCGGGAAATTCTGAAGTGAAAAAGTTCAGTCTCCCTCAAAAATTTTATTTGTTTCCCACGTTTTCCCCCTTTGTTTCTTTACGCCTCTAACCTAGGGTTCAGATTCTTCAATCAATTCTTTCACCTCTTTCATTCCAACACTTCTAAGGCAACAAAGGGTATCGGTTTCAACAATTCACGAAGCGCGACTCAAAGCGAAAATTCTTTGCGAGAACAAAGGGGTAAATTTGATTCCTTTGATTTTCACATTTACACTTCACTTCCTTCTTTCTTTCTTTCTTTGTTTTACCTATTTGATTTGTTTCTGTCTCGGAAGAAAGAGGAAAAATCGTTCACATTTCATGGCTTGCAATCCTCTCATCGATTCTTGAGTTGAGGTTTGGTATTCTCGAGTTTTCTCGAGCTCCATTATTTGTAATGCTATGGCTGTGTCTCTATCTCTATCTAATGTTCATTCTTTATTTCTAACGGTCCTTCTTTTTTGAACTAGACAATATGAAACTAAAATGAGAAAATTGCAATAATTGTCAAAAAGGAATCATAATTTTTGCAAGAGTATATCCCGTTTGTCTACATGGTATCATGAATCTTTGTTTGAGGTCACATGTGAGTTGATGACTTACTTAGGTGTCCTAATTTAAATGCACATGTGAGTTGCAAAATGGTCTGTCAAACAAATCTATATCTGCTAAACCAGAGTTGTTTCTATATCCTTGGTTATTAGCTTTTAAGAAGAAAAAAGGAAGTGAAACAAGATGACAGTAAAAAAGGCTTCTTTTCTTCTTTGGTGATTTGGGATCCATTTACATCGATAATTCTTGAATTGAAAGCAAGAGTGCAAGCCATTAAGAAATCATAATCTCTTCTTTCTTGATTTTTGTGTTCTGCATAAAAGCAAATCACAAACAAGATCTGAGAATAAAGCATAATGTAGAGTAATTTTCTTTGCATAATGTAATTAGAAGAAATTGGGAAGACCATAGATAAGAACCTAACACAAAGAAGCCATCATCAAAACCAACCACAAAAGCAACCAGCAAGTTCGAAGCTTCAATTTAGCATTCAATTTCACTTCTAGCGATGGCGAGCGCATAACGAGTCTATGAAAGGCGATAATAAGCGTGTGCGCGACGGCAATGACCATGAAAGTGGTGGCGACGGCGACCATGGAAGCGGGGAACCTCGAAATAGCATCCGAAAGCAATACATAACCTATAATTCAACAAATAAATTCGGTGATTAGATTAGAGATAATCAACAACATCTACTTTGTCATAACTATAGAGTAGAGAAATGCATAAATCAATTCTGAGTATAAACAAATATTTCTTTGCCTTTTGGATTTATGTATGAGTATTCTATAGAAAACTATTTTACTCTATTCTTCTCTTGTTTAAAACAAAGTGAGAACTTTGAAACATATATTGACTATCATGGTTAAAAAGCTGTAGAAACTAAGTGAGCAAAATTTCAAAAATCGTAAGAATCTTAAAGTCTCACATCTTTGGTGGCGATAAGAGCAATGCAAGAAGGGCTCATCGGATGGTAAGTAGTTGATTAATTTTAAGCTTAGTTACTTTAGTATGTCAAAGTAACTCTCTATGTAACATAATAAATTAAACATGATAATTGTTTGTAATTTATGTATTTTAGGAGCAAAAATTAGGAAGGCCGGTATGTCGAGTGAGGTTAAATTGTCAACTTTACTAAAGAAGAATGGAAACTATGTGAGCGAAGAAGGAAAAGTCATGGCTGTAAGTATATCAACTTTGTTAAATTGTCAATTTGCAAAGCTTTATTGGTTAAATTTTCTAAAGAAGGATCAAAAGGTGTTTGCAATATTTGTTCTTGAATATTCGATCAAGTACTACTTGACTTCTCTATAGAATCTCGATCAGACTTTGATTAAGAAAATTTGCATAAACAAGTGCAAGATCAATATTGGGTCCTTCAACTGAAGAGCTAGAAGATGGAATATTAGTCCTCTAGGATCATAACCAATTGGACTATCTATAGGACTATGATCTTGAGAAGGAGGTGAATTTTTGAAAGTGAGAGCATCAATGGATTGTCTTAAATTTTTGTTACCTCTTCTATGTTTCCTACAGCCACCACCAACAGGAACATTTCTAAGAGATCCACCTTTTGTTCAAGACCTTCTACACCCTTTGCAAAAATACCTTGGTTGAGTTAAGCTATAGTTATTGTAGTAACAAAACTTTGTGTTAGAAGAACCACACCTAGGACAATTTGGTGATATCTCTGTATAGTAACATAAAAAAAACTATATATTTATTTACTTGTATGTGTGTGAGAGAGAGAGGAAGAGAGAGAGAGAGAGAGAGAGATGGCCAGTTGTAACATAAAAAAACTATAGATGTTTTCCCATCAACTAAAATTATTCTAATTGTAGTCACTTTGCTTATTTTCTTGGAGCTGCCAATTGATTTGCATTTGGCCAGTTATTTACAATTAAAATGACAGCAAGTATAAAAATTATGTCAATTTGGTTTGTTTGTGCATTACCTTGCTATCATAATCTTTTATTTACAAGCATATATTGGAAATCAATATAAACATGTCAAACTTCAATACAACCCATATAAATTGTTATGCAATGGATCTTTTGGTCAAATATATTAAGCTGTTATTTTATTTTTGTTGCTAATATATAGGATAAGATTTGAGAGAACTTATCGAAGACCAAGAACGTGTAGCAACAAAGGTGTTCCATCAAAGATTAATGCTTATCCCGATGATGCCATTGGGAAACTATGTGGACTGAACACGCGAGCGAGTGCGTGTTTTAGGTCTAGGTGTCTCTTGAACTTATGTCTTTAAAAATCGTATGCATTTCACTTTGAATTTATCCAAACCCAGTAGCTCAAGCCAAATGAATGTCGAGAACTTACGAACAAAGTAGTAGATTTGGAAGAAAAACTAGAAGGATATGAAGAAACAAAGCAACAACTTACACAAACTCTTGAGGAGCTTATACAAACCAAAGAGAAGCTTGGACAAGCACAACTACTAAGTTGACAAAAGTTGAGAGGTTCTTGCAACATAAATTTGGAGATGAGTTATCTATGTTTGACTTATAGGTTTATCTTAGTTATTGTTATTTAGAGTATGTATGAGAACATCTAGTTACTTCTTTGTTGGCTTTCATTGTTGTTGGCCTATTTTGGTTTCATATTTCATGTTAGGTTTTAGTCTTTTGAAGTGAATGCTAGATAGTTAGACTTTTATCATTAGTAATCAATATTTGGACTGTTTATATTCTCATTGTGTATTGGTACCATGAAATTTGAATGCTATTTACAAATGACTATTAGGTAACTATTATGTAGTAATGAATTTCTAAAAAAAAAAAAAAAAAATTAAGTTAGCTACGGTTAAACCGTAGTTAAATGCTTCCTGAATACGCGCCAAATTCTCGCGCCTAGTTAGACACGGCTATGACTGTAGCTAAAATACGCGTGTGCAAAACCAAGTGGATGATTTGGCTACTGGAGAACCGTAGCTAAATTTCTGCATAACCGTAGGTAACTAAATGTCTCCACGGTTTCCGTAAGCGTGGCTACCGAGAAAAAAGACCGTGGCTAACATTTGGCGACGCCAGGTCCTTTCACGGTTACAAAAACCGTGGCCAAGTTTGTTTGCCACGGTGTTTCGGCCTCTTAGCTACGGTTTTAACCGTGGCTAATCACCGATTTTTGTAGTGTTCCCTCAAATACAAGACTCATAACATAATTTAAATAGGAAAACTAGCAACCAAATATCATAAATAAGAAACTAATCCTAGAAAATAATCTAAAATAATAAACTAATCTTATGAGATATACTCACAACCTAGCTATAAGAACAATATCCATTCAAGCAGATTTTGTGAGCAAGCCTAATAGTCTATTTCACTTTGGTTCATTAGTTCAATGCCTAGCTGAAATCAAACTCATCCATCCAAACAAATAAGCATAGTCAGAGAATCATAACCAAACAACATGCAGAAGTATATGACTACATAAACTATAAAGATAGAACCGAAAGATTTAATTAATTGATACTTACATTAAATTCTCTATCCTTATTCTTAGGGTATGTTTGGATAGTCTAAAAAATAGACCGCGACGTTGATGATTTGTAACGAGGAAGACATACATAGACAGAAAGATTAGTCTTGCAAGTTGCAAGATGTATATGAAAAATACTGTTTGTAAATTGCATAAGCATAACTAATAACATAAGCAGGCTTTATGGATAAAATATAACGTAGATCGATCTCACTGCAAATATAAGTTCAATTTGTACCATGTTGTAACTTTAATTCAACAAGCAATTAAACTGATAAATACCAAAACAAGAGATACATAACTCAGGTTCGATTCCCGCAGTATCATTATTGGCCTGTTCGAAATTTGCTCCTATACCCGAGCAGAGATTTGTCTTTTCGTTGAAAGCGTTGAGAGCCATTTCAAGTAAGAAGCCGTGATGATCCGAACAAACAAAAAAGCTCACACGTGTTGCATGTTAAGGGTTTAAAATATCGGTGACACAAGACTCTCTTGGTAAATATTATAATCCAACCCAAGTCTCCTCAAAATCATTGGAAAACAAAACATATTTGTCTCTCTGTCATACAGGAATAATTCAGGGAAACAAAAATTTCTCCTTAGAACAATGCCATGTTCAGAAATGCAGAAGGGCTCAGAAAAATTTAACCTCTGATATGGATTCACCACCATTAATTTAATCCAAGACTCAAAAACTCCAAACTCTTTCATCAACCACAATTCCCCTCCAGTATCATAAGAGCCAAAACACACTAAAAGACAGTTCCTCGAGACATCCAAAACAAGATCAAAAATGTTCTTAAAATCTGGTTTTTTAGGTAGCATAACTTCGCTATGAGTCTCTTTCTCCAAATCAAAAGAAAAAATCACCCAGTTATAAGGACTAACAACACGCTTAGCTAACCAATTCAGAGTGTTATTCACAAATTTCCCTGATGACCAAAATAAAAAATATGGGAATTTCTGAATAGTTCTCCAACTATTTTCCTTTTCATTTTCACCAAAGGTATAAATTTTGGTTACTACTTCCTTAAAATAATCCATCACTACCATTACCTTGTACTTGTCATTAACATTGTCATAGCCAAATCCATGGTATGTAAGATTTCCTGGAATAGTTGGAGATTGTTTTGACCTCAAATCAGTTAATGGGTTCCACAATTGGACATAACCACGAGAGATAGCATACAAACAAATCAAACCATTGCATGAACCTAGAATGCGGTAACTTTGATCATTTCTGAAGTTAAAGGGTTTAGTAGAGGTTGATGGTTTTTCAAAATGTGATTTCAAAGGCCAATTTATGATTTGCCAATGTTTATTTACGACGGCAGAGACCAATCGTTTATTCGCGGTTGAGGTTTGAAGTTGGTGCATTGCGAATCGGGATCAGATATTAAGGTTTTCCATGATTTGCACACGCATTTGAGTTGTAGGAGTGATCTAACCGGAATCCTCAAGAGAATCTCGACGATAAGATCGCCTGGCAAGACAAGCGGTGATTGTCGCCGGGAAAGTGTTTCGTCATCCATCGCTGTGGTTGAATCCAAACAAGAGTGGTCCTCAATCTCAACAGTTTCTTCTTCAATCTCAACATCCTCCATTGAAACACATGTATGTGCATGTACCTGAGTGGAGTGTAGCTATATAAGATGAGTATAAGAAAGAAAAGGTAAGAGATGACATGGAAGAATGGTAAAACATTATACTCCACATTGTCGATTTCATTATTAGTCAAGTACGATATTAAGCATTGTTAAAAATATAACACGTACCCATTTGTTGGTTTCAATTCCTCTCGTACTGAATATCACTGCTCTTTAGACATATAGAACATGAGAATGAAGTATGCTTCTGTTATGGGGATATTATTATATGCTTCTGTTAGAAGTCAACCATAAAACTAGGTAAGCAAGAGCGGATTTTAAGGTAATTTTTATTTTTTCATAAAATTTTAAGGAACGGATCATTAGGAATATAGGATGTAAGAGATAATGCGAATTGGTCAAAAAAAAAAAAGAGATAATGCGAATAAAAAGGACAATATTGGCTTTGGTTGAAACGGGGAAGCAAAATTAATTAAATGTGGCAAATTAGATAGGGTTTTGAATGTATTAATACACACATTATTAAAATAGAAGATATATATTAGATATTTATATATTTTATACACCTAAAACTTAGGTAATGCACCATCTATTTTTTTGAGAAATGGAGAGGATCACCTGAGACAAAACCGTCTTTTTTTTGACACAAAGAGATTTAAACTTCTGACAGAAAAACTTGGGAACAAAAGTAGGTGAATTTTTTTTAAGGACTAAAACAAAAAACTTAAAATTTTAGGGACGGAAAACATATTTAACCTTATAACTTTTATTGTATGTTTGGTGTAGGTGAAAGAGAGGCCGGTGAAAGAGAAATATTAAATTCTCTCGCTTGGTTTGAAGAGAAATTGGAAGAGAGAGAGAGTGGTTTAATGTTTGTCAACTTTTCTATATAACCTTATACTTTTAATTATTAAAACTAATTTTATAGATTAGTCATAATTTTTTTTTAAAAGGGCACTATATGTGCTGGGAGCAACTAATTTTACACATTGGCATTATGCAACTAAGAAGTAACAGTGATCACGATTAGAGCGTCTATCTACTCAAGTAAATAAAATCAATTCTAGGAAATACATTTAATGTAAGACACAATGAAGTCTAACATTGGTTTTTCCCCTTAAAAATCAAGTTATTTCCAGCAACCCAAATACTCCAACAAGTAGCTAACCATATGATGTGCTTTGCCTTGTTAGCTGTCTTTCTGACGAACGCTTCACCAAAAGCCTGAAAACGATCAACAGTGTTAGATGCAATAAGACACTGCAACTCGATCCAAAGACCAATTCTTTCCCTCACTCTCGCATCCAGATCGCAAATAAATAACACGTGTTGTTGGGCTTCAGTTGCCACATCAACTTCGTTACGACCATACCAGCGACATTTATGTAACAGAAATACTAAAAAGGACAAACAATATACACGTCATTAAACTTAAAGGACTAAATTGCTAAAAAAAAACATAAAAAATCAATTTATTACAAATAAATAAGTTAAAAAACTTTCGGTGTAATTTGACCTAAATTAAATCTTTAAGAAAAACAAAACAAAATTGATTTGTCGTTGCCTTTCAGATTTGGATTCTCTAAAGTCATTTTTCTTAGAAGCGAAATGTCTTTCTATCGCGGAGTAGTATAAAAAATATATCGTCTCCACGATTAATTAATAAGTACCAAACTACTTGAGATTAGTTATTATTTAGGCGAACAAATGGTTGGTGATTATAAAACTAAAATAACAAGAAGTAAATAGCAAGAATTTAAATTGTAAAAAGTTTGATCGATGGAGAAAGCGCAGAGTCGCGGTTTCACCGCGCGAGGTTCGATCTGCTCTATGTTCAATTCTCTTGAATTCGCTTTTTTCTTGATTCTGCGTCAGCTTTACTACATTTCTGCTTAGTTTGATGCGTTCGTGATTAGTATTCTTTTTCTAAACTAACCCTTGTTTGTTCATGCAAGAATTTAAATTTAATAAAAGGATAGATTCACCTGCCTTTCTCGACGGTTTTGAGAGAGATAGTTGCTTGCTTGACCTTAGAAGTTGGAAGCTATCTCTCTCTGTGTTGAAAAGAACACGATGAGTCGACGTGCGAAGCTATCACTTTCCAACGCTTTCTTCAAAATCAGACACTCTTTAGGGCAATCTCCAATACCCACATCCCCAATTCCCCACACTTCATCGATTAACATCATGCCGACCTCAAAGTTCCATTCTTTTTCCAAAATCACGAACACCCATTTCGCGATTCGTAATAACCTAAGAGATTTCAGTGGTGGGTCTGGCGATTTAGATCACAACAAGGAAGTAGACACCATCAATCTCAAGTTTGTAGAAGCAAGAGAAGAAATAGACATGGCTTTGGAATCCAAAGAAACAGTGTATTTCAATGAAGAAGCTGAGTGTGCACGTGCTGCTGTCAATGAAGTTGTGGGTTTGTTTGAAGAATTGTTGGCTAAGTTGCCAGAGAAAGAGAGAGGTGTTTTACAGAGATCTATGGGTCTTAAGATTGAACAATTGAAAGCTGAACTTCAACAATTGGATGAGTAAGATATATCATTATTGTTTCATAATCATAGCTCTTTGTGATTTATGCTTATTGCCAACTAGCTAGGGAATGTAGCTTACACATTTTTAGGGTTTAATTGGTTTTGTAATTTTGAATAAATGCATTTTGGAATTCTTGATAATTTATTTGTGATGCTGTTATTCTTTTGGAACTCTTGTTGCAGCAGTTGCACTTGTTTTATTTGTTTGATGGGGACTTAATTTAATTTATAATATTCAGTTGAATGAATGGGATTTTCCAACTCTGGTGTTTTTTTTTTTGGTAATGATTAAACAGGTGAAGGAATTTCGTTGATTGGTATGTTTATAAGACAATTGGAATGGACAAACTGAAAGTAACAATCAGTATATTTTATTGAGTGATGTTACTCTTACACGCTTTCTATGTAAACAACTCCACAATTACATTATAGGATGGCTAATGTGCATATAGCATATACCAGATATATAACACAATTCATATGTTATGTTCTGTCTTATTTAACTTATTTACCAAACGCTATCTAAGCATAGTATTTAGAAAGCTGCATATGTTTACTCACTGTAGTAAATAGCCCAACATTTTTCTAGCCTTTCTGGCTTCACATGTGCTTTTGCAGCTGTTCAGTTTGTTTGCAATTACTGTATTATGTGCAGAAGTTGTGTTGTCTGGTGCTATCCTTATCAACACAGCTCGTTTACATATCTCTACAACATTTCATGATTCTCTAAATCTATCAGTATTATTGTACTAAAGAAAGGAAAGTGTGATTAACATTAACATGAAATCTTAATCTTATTTGAGTTCCATTTCGTAATGTAACTACAGTTGCTAAAGACATGAGTTTCATGACCAAAAGAATTCCTGGATCTGACTTCAGTTGATTATAGCAGGATCCTGCTTAAACTTAGTTTATGGATTTTTGGTCATTACTGACATTTGGAGAAAGTGAAATGTTCTCAAGTCATAAATAATTATTAACAGTAAGTGATGGTTCTCATAACTAGATTTCTCCATACACTACTAGTCTTGCAAAATTATAGTATTTGAATTCAACACCAGGCCTTCTGAACCCAAATGTGTTGCTGTTGTTTTTCCTTTACCTTCCGGACCTGGATTCAATGCAGTTGCATTTGATGTGTAGTCATGCAGTTACAATGAAGTTAGCTCTTAGATCTGATTTTCACACACTTTTAACCACAGATTACTTTGTTGAAAAATTTGAAAAAAATACAAGTTGGAGAGAGATAGAGAGGGGTGATTGTACCCAATCTGAATCCCCTCATGGAGGATTACTTAGGTGACTGCATGACTGCACCAAATTCTTAATTATACCTAATCCTAATCCTAATTTCAGTTGTTTTCCTACAAACCAACTTCAAGACATTATATAGAATATGAGTCATACAACATTGGACAACCGGGATATGTGATTGCATCAATTGTCGGAACTCCATGGAATCCATTTTCATTGCTTGGGAAGGCTATGTTATGGAAATCGATTCTCTTGTAGTCAAATGTGACTAAGGGGGAATTTCAGTAATTGGAAATGATTTCTGTTTGTTAGATGATTTCTGTTTGTAAGAGTCTTTCTCATTTTTTTAATTTCAATTCTCGTGCTAACAATATTGCTCATACTTTATAGTAGTGTAGGCTTTGTTGTCGGCTAGTCCTCAAGAATACTCTATTATTCATTCATGTATTTTTGATTTAATCACCAATGCAATGCACATAAGTGTTTTGTGTAAAAAAAAAAATCAATTAACTCTGAAAAACAACAAATATAAAACTAGGTAGAATATCAAAGAATCTACAACTAAGATCTAGACTTAACTCTGTCAAAAATAAAAAATCTAAACTTAACCCATGTTTTGTAAAACACGCCACTATTTCCCTCAAAATGTACTAGAGATAAACCCATATAGTTAAAGAGGGTCAACCATGAGTATGACTTAGAGTACTAAGAAGTTTCTTAGTAATTGTTATTAAATAGGTATAATAGACATTTTTTTCATCGATAAAAAAATTCGATAACCACTCAAACACTAAATTGTGATTAGTATGGTTTTTTTTACAGAAAATTGTGGTTAGTATGTGTTAACCACACAAACACTAAATTGTGGTTACTCACCACACAAACACTAGATTGTGGTTAGTATGTACTAACCATTGGATTCTTGTATAATGGTCACCGAAAAATTTAGTAATTGTTCCTTAGTATCATAAGTATTTGCCGCCAACCATGGATATAGATGAATACTAAGTCACTCATGAATTTTCACTCTTTTTCTAATTTCTATGGCTATTATTTTTTATTTATAAAAATGGATATTATTTGTAATTTTAAGAAAATATAATTTAAGACCTAAAGCACCCTTGACTTAGTAGCTTTGGTCGACCTTGACAAACCTTAAATAGAGTAAACATAGCAGAATCAGAATGTGTGAGACACTATTATTATTGAATTTAGATTCAGTGCCTTTAATATCGGGTGCCTTTAGTGACTTTAGGCTTATTTTAGATTTGGTGCCTTTAATATCAGGTGTCTTTAGTAACTTTAGGTTTTTTTTGGAGGGAAAAAGATGATAGAAAAAATTAGATAAGATGAGAGAGAAAATATTTGAGAAGAGAGATAGACAAAAGGCTAAAGGTATGTGTCTTTCTCGCCTTAAAGGCACCCAATCCATCCCCATTATTATAGTGTCTGAATGTATAGAAATTGCAAACACATTTTTAAGTATTTCTTTAATAACTTACTTTTGTCCTCGAATGTGTCTTTTATTTTATTAGTCACTTTGGTCATCAAAGTTGATCTTTTTAGGCCATAAAATTACTAACAAACAAGACATTTAGGGACGTTTTGCAATTTCAATACATGATCAAGACTACAATGATATCGCTCACATATTCGGGATCAATATGATTATTGTTACTGTACCTTTCTTGAAGTCGGATCGTCGAGTATGCTGGTTTGAGAAGTTGGTCGAGGAATGAGTTGAAGTCGTCCACTCCTATCCCAAGTCGGAGGGGGGTTGGTACCTGCAGACACTGCGATGTCAAAGTCAGCAATCATAAGTCAGGGAGAGTACCAAATGAAAAATGCGTACCAGAGATGATCGATGGGTCCGTATTTAAAGCGATTGGAGGTCTCATTTGCTAGCTTTACGTCTTGCGAGATCGATTAAATCGGATCGAGTCGATCCGCCGTTGATTGGGCTTTAGCGCTTAGACTAATGGAGCCACCTTGAGGTGCGCTGTTGGGTTGGTTCGTGGCCCAACTAAGATATGAGCTTGGCCTAGTCCAAAACAACTATTTACCCCATAAAAAACTATGGCAAATAATATGTCAAACTTAAGTTTTATATGTTTAGAAGAAGTTAAACAAGCCAATGAAGGTCATTTCGGTAAGAGTTGGCTCATTCTTCTTCATGAGCGTTGGCTCGACTCCATTGCCAGGTATGAGGGACCTCTTTGGTGAGTGATGCATGTAATCTTTTATGTGGCGTTTATAGAGTCTTGAAGTCTGCGCGACGCACTGTATGCCTCGCCGAGCCTAATTCACCTAACCTTTTTATAACCAAAAAGAAGTTAAACAAACCTAATTAAACAATGCTTTGCTGGGTCAGGCCTACTTGAACCCCTAATTGTTGGAGGTGATGGACACAAGACAAGAAAGGAGATTTTTTATTTTGACAAGAAGATGATGAAAACTAATGAACATGACAATTTCGCCTTTTGACAAACACTGTCCACAAAATCAAAGAGGCTGTATATAGAAGTGAGTCTAGTATATACTAGGGAAGAAGAAGGGGATAGTAGCATGGCTTGTTTCCTTTTGTCTCCTTATATGCTGCAATATCGGCCCCACAATCAACTCTCTATAACATGCATGCATCAGTTTTACACCTCTTACGGGATCAATTTCCAAATCATAATATATTTCAATCACATTAATCTTCAAAGAACATATGTTTTGTTCACATCACAGAGAGACATTTTTGCTGTTCAAGGAAACCATTAGGCCATACAGGTTTTGTATTTTCCTGCCAACCCCACCCACACCTTTCGGCTCTCTTGTACTCTTTCCAACGTTAGAAGAATTAGAGTTGCCAATGAAATTATTTGCATGGGTACAATCTGAAAGATTAACAATGAAAAATGCATTCTTTATTTATATTAAACATCTTTTTAAAAAGTTCATTTTTCCTACAATTAGCAGAAGTTTAGGCAGAAAAACCGGACCATTCAACTACCTAACATACAAAATACAGATTTTTTAATAGTTTTTTGTTATCATTACGTCACGTGACGATTTAGCTTTCAGAAATTTTCTTAGTAAGAAACAAAAATCAACCATTTAGCCTGCTATCAAAAAATCGTGATGAGATGGATTAGCAGCTACAAAATATGACTCAACAAAATCACACAAAGCATATAACTAACATCTATGATATTTCTAAAACTGTACAACAATAGCCATTTGAATAGAAGAACATCAGTTCCTAAATGGCTTCTTACTCTCAAAAGTTCCCACATTAACAAACATCTTGTTTTCTTTTCATCTCTTCACAGATGAAAATCAATCACTAACTAACCATTGCAAGCAACAAAAAGAAAAAACGAAGAAATAAAAATCAGCATTGAGTTGAGGACTGTTTTATTAAAGGTTGTGAAGTCTTTCCCATTTCCTCAGGCTGGCTTTTAACTTCCATTAGTAATGCAACAACTTCCTTCATAGTAGGACGTTCTGATGGAGAAGAGTTAACACAAAACATAGCAATTCCAAGTGTTTGAAGCATCTCTTGCACCATTTGATCTGGTAGACTTTGGAGCTTTGTATCTAGTATTGATATAGCTGGTTCAAAGCTTCCCATTTTCCTCTTCACCCATTCAACTATGTGTTGTCCATCTCCAACATTTGATTCAACAGCACTTCTACCACTTAGTATCTCTAGTAAAACTACTCCGTAGCTGTAGACATCACTCTTCTCTGTTATGTTCATTGTGTAGCCGTATTCTGCATTGATTGGTCATGAGACATGGTTAGAAACTTCGAATTTAGATTGGCAGAAATATATTCTACGAAGTACCGACACAGACACTAGACATGACACTGATACAAACATGTAGACACCAATTTTAATTTGAAAATTGAAAGTAATTGTAGTGTTGGTACCGGTGTTGGTGTCTGACACGATGCGTGTCAGACACCAAACATGTCTTCAACCTGAAGTGTCGGTGCTACGGAGACATGGATATCCAAATGCGTATTTGATTTAAGAAAATATTTTTCGCTTTTATTTCTCGTACAAATCTTTGAAAACAAGAATAATGCAAGTAATGTTTTAAACTGCGGTTACAGTTCTGATCATGTCGCGATCCTTGATATTGCAGAGAATCGAGGTCTAATGTGGTCAATGTAGCCTCAATCATGGTCGCCTAGACATCAAAAAAACTTGATGTTGTGGCTCAGATTGCGGCCACAAACCTTTTTTAAAAACATTGTATGCAAGTATATATAAATAAAGCTAAGAAAAAGTAAGGAAGAGTCAAGTAAAACTACTTGCCTGGAGCAATATAGCCATAGGAACCGGCAACTCTGGACATTGCATGATGGTAAGTTGGTGAGTTCATTAGCTTTGCAAGACCGAAATCTGCGAGATATGCCTCGAATTTGGAATCTAGAAGTATGTTATTGCCCTTAACATCTCTGTGAAGAATTGCAGGGACACAATCATGATGAAGGTAAGCTAAACCTTGAGCTGAACCAACAGCAATTTTGTATCTAGTTTCCCAGTCTAAGTTCCTGTTCCCTTGCAAAAGCTGTCTTAGATTACCATTTGGGATGTAATTATAGAGAAGAAGCTTAACACTCCTATTAGAACAATAACCAATGAGCCTCACAATGTTCCTATGCCTAATGTAGCCAAAATTTGAATCTCAGCAGCAAAAGAATCCACCATTTCATCTCCTTTACTTGTTTTCCAAAGCTTCTTAACTGCTATAATCTCTCCATTTGGCATCTCAGCTTTATAAACAACACCTGAACAACCCTTTCCAATCACATTCTCATCTTTCAAGCAATCCAAGATATTACCTATGCTGAAATTCAGCTTTTGAAATGGAATGAAAGTCCAAGGATAAGAGAAATCCTCAGCTCCTGATGTAGAAGCTGAACTTCTCAAAGCCATTTCAACTTTATATCTTTGATTTCTAGTTGCTAGACACCAAGATGCAATGACTATTATGGTAACAGAAGCTAAGATAATAGTAACCAAAGCTATGGTTTTGCAGATTTTAAACCGTTTCTACTAATCAGACTTGAAGAACATGTAGTTCCATCAATGGACTGACATAGATGATTGTTCTGAAGATATGAACTAGAAGATAAAGTTCTTAAGAATGGAGTTACTGGGATAGGACCTGAGAAATTGTTGTAGGAGATATTAAGGTTAGTGAGACTAGTAAGAGAACCAAGAACCTTAATTCCTCCATGAAGCATATTCTGAGATAAATCAAGTGATTGTAACTGTGTCAATGCAGACATTGAATCTGGTATTTCACCTGTGAATGCATTTGAGCTCAAGTCTAAACTGATAGTTAAGCTTGTAACATAACCAATCTCTTGAGGTATACCACCAGAGAGGCTATTAGAACTCAAATCTAATAGAGTTAGCTTCTGCAAATTTCTAAAAGATTTTGGGATTGATCCTGTGAATAAGTTATTATTGAGGATAAGCTTATTCAAATAACTCAAGTTTCCAAAGCTCAAAGGGATTTCACCTGTTAAACTGTTTCTACTAAGATCAAGCTGCTCCAAGTTTTCAAGTTCTCCAAATTGAGATGGAATCTCACCAGTGAGATAGTTGTTGTGAACATCTAAAAGCTCAAGAACTGTGATATTGGCTATCTCTACTGGTAAACTTCCAGAGAAATGATTCATGTACAAGTCAAGAAACACCAGATTCTGCAATTTTCCTATCTCTTTAGGAATCTGTCCTGAAAGCTGGTTTTCTCCAACTCTCAATCTCACCAATGATTGACAATTTGCAACACTTGATGGCAATCTTCCTGTCAATGAATTTCCCAAAAGCAGAAGCTTACTCAGCTTTTGCAAGCTGAAAATTTCTTCTGGTATAGAACCTGTCAACTTGTTCCTAGAAAGATCAAGTGCATAGAGTTCTGTGCAGTTTCCAAAAGAAGATGGTATGGTTCCAGAAACCAAGTTACCCCACAAGAAAAAACTCTGCAGAAGCTTCAGTTTACCAACTTGCCAAGGAATTGTACCTGATAACTGATTCTTATCAAGCTGAACAGTTGCAAGGCTTGTGCAGTTACTCAACTGCCATGGTATTTTACCAGTTATTGAGTTATCTGATAAATGAAGCTGTTCTAGAACCACTAACTTCCCAAAATCACCAGGTATCTCACCAGATAAGTCATTAGAAGAAACATCAAATATAACAAGTGATGAACAGTTAGAAATTTCAGCTGGTATGGGTCCAGATAATGCATTTCCCCAAAGAAGCAAGCTAGTGAGTTTTTGCAACTTACCTAACTGAGAAGGAATAGAGCCAGTGAGCTTATTCATGTGTAAATAAAGATTCCTCAACTCAGAACACAAGCCAAGTTCTGAAGGTATTGAGCCAGAAATCTCAGTATCATAAAGTGCCAATGTTTGAAGATTGATCAAGTTACCAAAAGAAGAGGGAATGGAACCAGAAAGTCCAGTAGCAGCTGCACCAAATGTGGTGAGGTTTGTGAGTAAGCCTAGCTGTGAAGGGATTTGTCCAGTGAGATAAGGGTTACCCCCTATCCTAAACTGCTGTAGAGATGTTAAAGAGCCTAACTGTGATGGAATGGAACCATTGAGAAGATTATCTTGAAGACAAAGAACTTCAAGTGAAGTAAGGTTAGAAAGATACTGTGGAATACTTCCTGTTAATCTGTTTGAGTTCAAGAAAAGAAACTGAAGAGAAGATAACCTTCCTAGCTCAGAAGGAATGGAACCAGTGAGAGAGTTTGAAGAAAGGTCAAGGAGTTGAAGATGAGAGAGTTGACCAAAAGAGGAAGGGATAGAGCCGGAAACATTAGTAGAAGACAGATTAAGAAGTTGCAACATTGATAAAGAGGAAAGCTGAGGAGGTAAAGAAGAAAGGTTAAGAAAAGTATCTGGAATAGAGAGTGAAATAACTCTACCTTGTGGTGAACAAGTAATACCTTTCCATGAACATGGTGTTGAGCTTGAAGGATTCCATGAAGAGAAAACAACAGAAGAAGATGATGATTTATCAGCTTCAGATAAAAGAGAAAGAAGTGCTTGTCCATCAGGTGATAGACAAGTAACTTGTAACTTCGTTAAAGTGAGACAGAACAACAACAAGAGTAAGGAAAACAACCTAGTACTATTTTCCATTTGGATCGAAAATGGTGAGATTGAGCTGAAGAATAATGAAGATCACTATGTTAGTGTTTTAGCTATTGAAGGTGAAAGTGAGATGATATCATCATAAAAAGTCCACTCTATAGGAGACCAGATGCATGTGAAACATTTTTTTTCTATTAAGGTTTGGATGCTTAAGTTTCACACTAAGGTTTTTAACACAAGCATGTGAAACAAAAGATATAGTGTCTAATCTCTTAAATAAGAAAGATAATACAGCTACAGCTTATAGAATGGTCAAAAGAAATGAAGAATCAAATAGTGTTTATACTATTTTTCTGCCTTACTAGTTACCAGAATGTACTTCTCTACTTCTACAGTTCTACTCTCTTAGCTTCTGATGATGTTGACTATGCTTCTTCTATGTTGTGACACTTTTGGTGTATGCACCATTATTGGTTTCCATGATTCTCGTGACTGCTTAGAGGTAATAATAACTAAGTTTAGCTCAATGGTGGTGGTGATAGTGCAGTGGTGTGGTGGCTAAACCTTTTTTTGAGTTCAAAGCACTTTGAAAACCTATCTCTTATTATAGTACATTTAAATTAAATATAACTAGGCTAGTTTTTTTAATTCATTGGTTTGGCTGCGCATGTTGGTGTGTGCATGTACCAAATTGACCTTCATTATTTTGGTCAGGAAGTTATGGAGGGGATGTATGTGAATAGGGACAGTTTTGGCAGTTTGTAGAAAATTAAGTGAAGGAGGAGTGGGGCTTCCTTGTTTGTTCTTGTTTCTGATTCAGTGATTCAATCATCAAACAAACCAAAATTCTAGCACCACTGAGAAATTCTGTAAACATATAACCTGCAAAATTTAACTAATTAATTTAATTGAGAAGTAGTATTATTTTCAAACCCAATATTTATGTATTTCTTAAATTTAAATTGGTAAGTAAGCTAAGGACAACTAAAGAGTTTAAAGTAGGAAGCACATTATTTCAATCCTGGAAACTAATATTTCTGGTTTGTTTAACTAATTAACCAGTAACATTTGTCTATCAAATTAAAATACTACCGTTACACAAACATTTTATTCAATGCAAGAGACCATGTATAAAAAAAATTAGTGATATGGAGAAAATAGTCTCCTTCTTACCGAAAAATCTCGGAAAAGAATTGTATTGGTAAATACTACATTCAATCTACTTTATAAGGGATTGTGTAGTTTTTAGTACATATAATAATTGATGTATCTATATAGACCAAAAACTGCAGTGTCTCTTATAAAGTAGATCCAAAGTAGTATTAGTCTTTGTGAATCAAAAAGGACAAAATGTCCATGTATACATTTTTTGGGGTCCAAATATCCTTGTAGATTCGATTGCTTGAATTTATCAAAGTTCTAGTAAAATGGTAGTAGTAGTAGTAGTACTTGTGCTTGCATGAATCTAACAAAACATTAGTCCTTGTACATAAGTTACTATCACAATCTATTTGATTGGGACATTGCAAAAGATTCAGAGCTGTGTGTTAATATATCTGCATATAGATATATCCATGGAGTTGGCAAGGCACACCACACAACATGGAGTTGGCAAGGCACACCACACAACACCACCACACAACACCACCACACACAGCTTGCCTTCTTGGGAACAGAAAGAGCACTTTGAGGCAACAGCTTGGGAGATTGTGAAAGGTTAAAGCCTAAAGAGTTAGAGTAAGCAAAACAAAACAATTTCAAATGTCTTTTTCTTAGTTTAATTTAATCTGCATAAACTAAGTGGCCTTAGTTTCAAGCAAGCATAGGTAGCTAGCGTAGTTATAGAGGAATACTATATGAACAAAATTGGTACTGTAAATTTTGTTAGTTTTACTTTGTCTTTTTATACTTTTTTGGCAATTAATTTTCGTACCCCCCTAATTATCGACCACACCCCCATAAGTATCAAAATGCCTAAAATGCCCTGGCATTTAAAAAAGAAACGAACTGGCCCTACATAAAAAAAAATTTCGGAATTACCAAAAAAAGAGGTATTTCCGAAATATTGTAGGTGATTTTTCCTAATTAAGCGCTTGAGAAAATTGGTATTTCCGGTTCACAATTTTGAACCTAATTATCTCGAGAAAAGGTAATTCAAATTTTTGTGTTTTTAAATTAGATTTTTTGAATACCTTTTTAATAGGTATTTCCGGTTCATAATTTATGAACCGGAAATACCTATTAAAAAGGTATTCAAATTTTTTTTTTTTTTTTTAACATTTTAATTTTTTTAAATAGATGGTTATTACGATTTAACTTAAGGCCTTTTACTACATCATCGAGATATTTCCCACTCGTGATGCAATGACATGTTGGGTTAGAATCTTGGGAAGCGAACGAGTCATTGTGGTTATTGTTCGATCGAGACGACGGAGAATGGGAAAGGGAAAAGAACAAGGTTCTTTATGGTCGTGTGAGAGGCAGGCACATACAATCGAGTAGATGTTGGGTGTTCTGCGGGTAGACACAAGAGTTCGAAAAGATGTGGTTGTAGGTTTCGATTGAAAGCTAAACCAATGTTGCCTCCTAGTTCTAATTGGATGGTGAGAGTGGTGGATGGGATTCACAATCATGAGCCTCATAAGACTTTGTTTGGAGCAACTATATTTGGTAAGTTTAGCAAGGAGGAGCGGTCAATTGTTGGGAGCATCTGTCCTTGGGAGTGAAAGCATCCAAAAGTCTTGAAGCATTAAAGAACAAATTTAAGAACAACTTGAGCAACATTAGTCGGTTGTATAGAACCCGCGCCAATATTCGGAAGGAAAGAGAGGTAATATGAGAGATCATCGTGCACTTATGACACCGATTCAGCGAACCATTACTTGTGTTGGGCGAGACGACTTAAAGGTAGTGATATTGTTGAGGAGATCATGTGGTCACATCCTCGATAGTATTAAGTTATTGAGGATGTTTCCCATTGCTTTTGATTATGGATCATGTACCTTTAAGACCAACAAGTATGCATTGCCTCTGCTGTGGAGATTGTTGGTGTCACTTCCAACGAGTTGACATTTCTGTTGCGTTTGCATATCTGTCTCATGAGCGTTATGATGACTACACGGGTCTTTGCAGAGCCTCTGAGATTTGATCTTTGTGTGATATTGTACTTCCTCAAGTAAGTCAATGCTAACTGACTTTAGTTTTTGCCATTACATAACTGTTTTTTTATTGTTTCCATTTCTAATAGAACGTGTGAATTGTGTTTCTCAGGTTATCCTCACTGATTGTGAGGAGGCTTTGATATTCGCTATCAAGGTTGTGTTTCCGGAGGTCGTGAATTTGCTTTGTCGATATCATATCAACAAAAATGTTCATGCTCAAATTAAGAAGTCGGTGAAGGGAGAAAGAGTGGAGTCACTGATGACACTTTGGCATCATGTAGTTGATGCTACATTTGATGATGAGTTTAGTGAGGCTTTGCATGATTTGGAGCAATCGTCTACTGACATACCCCAGCTTATTGCATATGTCAAGAAGCAATGGTTGTATCCTCACAAGGAAAGATTTTGTGGCCCGTGGACGGATAAAGTAAGACACTATGGAAATACCACGACTAATAGTGCGCAAATTGTTTTCTTATGTGCTTTAAGTATATGATTGTGGTTTCTTTGTTTTAATTTTTCCTTACGTGCCATAGGGTTGAGGTTGCCCATTGGGCATTGAAGAAGTCATTGGGTTCTAGTGGTGGTGATTTATGCAAAAGCTGGGAGTCAATTAATGGGATGATCAATGCACAAATTAATAAAATTGTGGATTCTTTTCAAAAGAGCATCAACCGTATAGATGCCCAACACAACATTCCATTCTACAAGAATCTACGGTTTGGTGTCTATTGAGGCGTTGAATCATATTGCTTGGGGAGTTTGATAACATGATGGATGGTGTGGGCACGGATAAGAAAAAGTGTCTTTGGTTGTGTCATTAAAGTTACTCATGGGTTACCTTGTTCTTGTGAACTTGGTAGGTTACACCTAATGGGATTACCAATACCATTGGACATTATTGACTCTCATTGGAAGAGGCGAGTTTGGAGGCAATGGATGAGGAGCGGATCAAAGAAGCGTCGAGAAGGAGGTGACTTAAGCTATACTGATGAGAGAGAGATTTGGAGGCGGTGGAATGACATGCACCTTGAGGAGAGATGTGTTTGGAAGAGAGGTCTTGATGATTATGTTTTCAGAGGCACTACATCCATGGTTCCACCTAGCCACAAAGTCAAAACTAGGGGTGCACCGAAGAAGGGGAAGAAGAAGAAAGAGTATGACGTGAAGAGAGATCCATCTGCGTGGGAGCACGTTGATGCATCTTTAGAAAAATCCACACAGATACCTCCCGACGGTCCTTCCAAGTACCATCGAGATGGACCTTCAAAGATACCTCCCGCGGTCCTTACGGCTAGCATCACAAGTACCATCGAGAGCTACCACAGAGAGGTCGAAGAAAGGAGGCGCACAAAGATGACATCCACTTGGTAAGTCACTTTCGGAGTTCTTACATAGGTATATTGACGACATTATCAATGTCGCGGGGATGGAAGCGTGGCTTTAGATGCATCTCTACTTCACTAGACCGGTGAACACGGTTAGCGGATGGTTAGGAATGATTTAATTAGTGAGATGGATGACAATTGGTTTGATACACACGATTGATGGGTGACAATGTTCGAGAACATTAGAGATTCATTAGTTGCTATCCCAAACAGACAGAACAACCTATTGAGAAGTGGATGACCATGCCGGACACGTGACATGTCATAGCTACTAGATATCGAGAGACCGTGGTTTATGTTGTCGCCTCATGAGAACTGGACATTCTTCCCTTTGAGGGGAGATTGTATTTCGATCAGTCGGTTGGTTTGTGTTGGGTTCATCCATAGGAATCATTGGATTCTTGTCAAGTTGAACCACACTAGCCCTATCCTCCCGCACATCCTTCTTGGGGTCGTCGTCTCTCGGATGAAGCTAGATCGTGGCAATATCCATACGTTGGGCGCATGCGATTATGGTCTTCTTTTGTTCCCGATTATGTTCCAGTTATGTTCAAATGACACCATATGATTATGTAGATATCACATCTTGATTGTTTATATAATTTCACATTATTATTTGTTGGTTTTTTTGTACACGTTAACGATCGTAGAATATTTAAATATGTCCACGTGTCAAAAAAATCGAGTAACGGATAGAAATAATCCACAAGTGTCAAAGAAATTTAATCGACGAAAACAATTATGTCCACGTGTCAAAAAAATCGAGTAACGGATAGAAATAATAAACAAGTGTCAAAAAGTCATTTTTAACACTAAAAACATGTTTTTAGGCCACTTTGGTGTACAATTACAGTCGTAAATAATTTTTGTATCTCGTTTTTAACCTCAATATCGTAGTATTATACTTTTTCTACAAGTTTGTAATTTTTAAAAAATTTAAAAAAAATTACGCATGGTAAAAATTGACCACAACATAGGTAAAAAGTCATTTTCTTCAAGTAATAAAACATTTTTTTATTTCATTACTAATTAACGGCCTAGATCTTGCCGACAACTTTTAACGATCTAGATTTTCCCAACACTTTAAAGGGTCCAGATTTTGCCGACCACTTTTCATCAACGGTGGAAATTCATTCAAGGGTTTCATTTTTCCCTATAAATACACCCTTCCATTTCACTTATTTCACACACACACAACACTCTCATGGATACTCTGAATACACAATATTCTCGTGATTACTCACTCACTCACCGCCTTTCACCATCGGGCACAATCACAAACAGAGAAAATGGTGTCTACTTCGAGAGTCCAAACCCCATTTTATGCAGGCTTAAGGACGACATCACATTTGAAGCTCTGAAAGAAAAAATAACAACGAAGGTGCAGCTGGAGGGTGACGAGCGAGAAGTCACCCGGATCATTTATCGCTACCCGACTATGGGCGATAATAATCGTGTTCAGTGGTCCACCATGGATGTGAAGAACAACGATGACGTTCGAGTGATGATGGACACTTTTGACATATTTCAGATGCGGAGTCCTATTCAGCTGTATGTCGAAACCAGAAGGACCGTTCTTTGAGATCCTTCGACGTCTCCAACCACCATCTCACTAGTTTGTACCGTGTTTTTATTTCGTTTGTTGTTGCGTTATGTTATTTTTTTCATCAATTTCATGTATTGTATCGTTTCGTGATCGAAAACGCGTCTTTAATTAATTTTAATTGATTTTTAATTAAATAATTTTTTTTTTCGGAAATACCTTCAAAACTAGGTAATTCCGGAAGGAGATAAAAGGATTTCGGAATTGCAAAATTTAGGTAATTCCGGTTCACAATTTTGAACCTAATTACCTCAATTTTTGGTGATTCCAAATTCTTTTTATCTTCTTCCGGAATTACCAATTCACTCAGGTAATTCCGAAATTTTATATATTCCTAGGGGCATTTTTGTCCAAAACGTATAATATGGGGGTGTGGGAGGGAATGAGGGGGGTACCGAAATTAACTGCCTACTTTTTTTACTGATTTGATTTGGAGAGTGGAATTAAGAAAGATTAGAGTGATTTGGTTACCGAGGAAGAGGAAGTGGGTTTGTTTTGGGAGTGAAGCAAAAGAAAATTGCATGTCACATGACTTTGAAAGATTTGGATTAAATTAGAGGGAAGTGGGCACAGGTAACGATTAAGGTTTTTAATTATGGTTCAGGTTTTGACTGTTTTTCTTGCTATTTAGCTGCACGAGGCTTATCTCTCTCATAAATGTCACAAAATTTTAGAAATGAGAACCTTTAGGGATGGTACCCTACTCTATCATTTTCCTAGACTTTTTCAAAATAAAAATAAAAAATAATACCCCTATACTTTTATTTGACATTTTATGTACAGTACAGCCAAGGTTTTCATTTTTTTTATTGAAGTAGTTTTTCAAAATTCAATTAAAAACTATAAGCAATTACTCATCATATGGCTTATTTTTGGTGTACAATGTTGAAACTCTTTCAATGAAAGATTAATTCTCTTTGTCTTTATGAGTAAATTTCGTATTGGACAATATTAAATTTGTCTTTGTGAGAATCGAGTTTGAGAGCACCAAGTCAACCTCCATATCCCACTCTCAGATTAGCTTATACCATTGGTCAAACGGTGTTGGTTCTGTTGGAATCTTGATTGAATTTAGGTGGGGATTTCTTGATCACAGTGAGATTGAGAGAGAGATGAGATAGAGAGAGTAACAGAGAGAGGAGGGAAAAGTTGTTAATTATGTTATTCACTGTGTTGTTTTTTTTTGAATTACAGACTTGGTATATATTACTGTTACACCCTTTGGCGCGCTAAATGCTAGCCATTTTGCGCCACCCTAGTTACTTTCTATACACCTCTTCATGTCTTTCTAAACTAAGCTAAACAAACTTTCTTAAACAAACTTGCTTGTTATTTGAATTACAATTACATCACACCCCCTTAATTCAAATCACCTAAGCTACACATGCCAATTATGTTCTTCATTTCTTCAAGCTTCCTTGGCTTCAACGGTTTTGTAAGCATGTCTGCAGCTTGCTCTGCAGATTTGCAGTATTCTATTTTCAACCTGTCCTTGTTGACTTGATCACGAAGGAAGTGATACTTGATTTCAATGTGTTTGCTTCGTCCATGAGCTATGGGGTGCTTTGCCAAATCAATTGCAGATTTGTTGTCCACTTTTAGTACCATAGGCTGTCTATTCTTCATCTTCAATTCACTTAACAGCATATCAAACCACATAACTTGACTTGCTCCAAGAGCTGCTGATATGTACTCAGCTTCACAGCTTGATAGAGCCACCACATTCTGCTTCTTTGAACACCAAGATATAGGAGCTTTATCAAGCATGAATATGTAACCTGAAGTGCTTTTTCTGTCTTGATATCACCACTCCAATCGAAGATCGATGAATCCAATTATTTCAATATCGGACATTTCATTTGTTGCGAAACGAATTCCCACAATCTATGGTACCTCTTATGTATCTCAGAATTCTTTTTGCAGCAATTAGGTGAGTTCTGTTTGGTTTCTCCATGAATCTACTCACCAATCCTACACTATAGGCTATATCAGGTCTTGAGTTACACAAGTACCTCAATGAACCAATTACCTGCCTATATAGTGTACTGTCAACTAGTTTATCAGAGTCATCATTTGTCAATTTTCCACAGTTCTCTGCTGGTGTTGTAGCGAGATTGCATTCCATCATGTTAAATTTCTTCAAGATATCAGTTGCATACTTCTTTTGATGTAGAAATATGCCACTTTTGGATGTCACAAACTCCATTCCTAGGAAGTATGCAAGCCTGCCCATATCAGACATTTCAAATTGACTCATCAGCTTCTCCTTGAAGACTTTGATCTCTTGTTCACTTTCACCAGTGACAAGGAGATCATCTACATACAAACAAATTATGATAACACCAGTTGTATTGTCCTTTCTTAGGTACACTCCATGCTCTGTCATGCATTTTTCAAACTTTAGTTGTTGAAGGAAACTGTCAATTCTTTTGTTCCAAGCACGAGGTGCTTGCTTTAAACCATATAGGGCCTTGTTCAACTTCATTACCCTATCTTCTTTTCCCTTCAATTCAAACCCAGGTGCTTGCTTTACATACACTTCTTCCTCCAATGGACCATTGAGGAATGCGGATTTCACATCAAGTTGGCTCATTTTCCACCTCTTCATGCTAGCAATTGCAACTATCAGTCTAATAGTTTCAATTCTAGCCACTGGAGCATAAATTTCATTGTAGTCTAAGCCTGGTTTCTGCAGAAAACCTTTTGCCACCAACTTTGGCCTTATATTTTGCAACCTCTCCATTTGGCTTCATCTTAGTCTTGTAAACCCATTTCACTTCAATAGCCTTCTTGTCACTTGGTAGCTTCATCATTTCCCAAGTCCTGTTCTTCTAAATTGCCTGAAGTTCTTCTTCCATAGCTTTCCTCCAATGAGGATTAGCTAATGCTTCATGTAGTGAAATTGGTTCTGCTTCTGCAAGGAGAACAAGCTGCAATAGTTCACCATCTGTGTTTATGGCGATGATCGAAATACCTCATAGTCTTGAAGTCTACTAGGCATATTCCTTTGTCTCTGTGGTCTTCTAGATGGCTCACCAACATTGTCATCATCCAATTCTGCAGGTTCTACATTGTTTGGAGCATCATTCTCTGCATTCAATTCAACTGTCACAGTCTCAGTCTCTTTCTCTCTTGCATTACTCCAGTCCCATTCCTTTGTCTCATCTATTATCACATCATTGCTGATCACTATCTTCTTGTTTAAAGGATCATAAAGCTTGTAGGCACCTGTGCTATGATAGCCAACAAATATCATAGCTTGTGACCTAGAGTCAAGCTTTCTTCTATTTTGTTCAGGCACATGTCTGTAAGCTAGTGATCCAAATACCTTGAAATGTTTCACACTTGGCTTGGACTCACACCATGCTTCCTCTGGTGTAGTGTCTTCTAGTCTCTTTGTAGGACTTCTATTCAAAATGTGAGCTGCAGTAGCTACACTTTCTGCCCAGAATTCATTTGGTAAGTGCTTCTCTTTCAACATGCATCTTACCATGTTCAGTAGGGTTCTGTTTCTTCTTTCTGCAGTTCCATTATGTTGAGGTGTGTATGGAGCCATCACCTCATGTACAATCCCTTCATCTTTGCAAAACTTCTCAAATTCAAGTGAGGTATATTCACCTCCTCCATCAGTTCTCAATTGTTTAATAGGCCTGCCTGCTTGCTTTTCTACTAACAGTTTGAATTCTTTAAATGTTGCAAGCACATCACTTTTCCTTTGCAACAAGTAAATCCACATTCTTTTAGTAAAATCATCAATAAAGGAAACAAAATACAAGTTACCTCCATGAGATTTGACTTCAAAGGGTCCACACACATCTGAGTGGATTACTTCAAGTTTTGCCTTAGCTCTTGTTGAGATTTACAGATTGTGCGACTTTACAAAATTGCTTCCCTTCACAACACCTGCTACATATCTGACTTGGCATTTCAATTAGAGGTAGTCCTTTAACCATCTTCTTTCTCTCCAAATTCTTCAAGCTATTGAAATTCAGATGCCCCATTCTTCTATGCCATTTCCAAGCTTCTTCACTAGTCTGTGCAGTCAGACATTTCTGTTCAAATGTATTGGCACCTACCTTGAAAGTCTTGTTCTTTGAAGCAGGAGCCTTCAAGACAGTGTTTCCTTCTTTGTCTGCTACTACCATGAATCCATCACTCATGTTCATTGAGTAGCCTTTCTCAAGTAATTGCCCCAAGCTGAGCAAGTTACTCTTCATTTGAGGTACATACAGTACATCACTCACTAGTACCTTCTTACCATCTTCTCTCCTTAAAGCCACCTTGCCAATTCCTTCTGCCATCACAGCTCTACCATCACCAAACCTTATCCTTCTCTTTACAGTTTCATCAAGTTCACAAAACCAGTCTTTGTGACCAGTCATGTGATTGGAACAGCCTGTATCTAGATACCACCACTCCTCTTCACCTGTTTCTTTATTTTTGACTGCCATTACCAACACTTCATCACCTGTTATACTGTCAATGATGGCCATAAGCATCACTGTTTCTTCATCAGAATCACGTGCTAGCTGTGCTTCTTCATTCTTCTTCCTAGGCACCTTAGGATTCTCACACTCATCTGCATAATGGCCCCATTTTTGACAATTATAACATTGTATCTCATCCTTGGACTTCTTCTTCTTTTTTCCAGAGTTATCAACTCCTTTCTTCTGAGTTCCATTCTTTGAGTCTCCTCCCTCATTCTTGTTATTATTCCACTTCCCTTTACCCTTCTTATTCCTCCAAGATTCACCTCCACCATTTCCTTTCTTTTGTGATTGAGCATACAGTGCCCTGTCACCTTCTTTATCTTCTTTCTTGGCAATTTCTCTACTCTTTAGTTTAATTTCATGTGCTTCTAAGGATCCTATCAATTGCTCCAATTTTAAACTATCTAGATCCTTAGATTGTTCTATTGCCGAGACTACACTATCAAAGCTAGGAGTAACACCAGTGAGGATTTTTTTCTACTTTCATTGCATCACTCACAGCCTCACCACAGCTACGCATTTGATTTGTTAGTGATACTAACCTGCTTACAAATTGTGCTATGGTTTCGTTTGCCTCCATCTTCAACAACCCCAATTGACAACGCAGTGACATCAATTTCATCTTCTTCGCTTGCTTATCACCGGAGTAAGTAGTTGCTAATACGTCCCATGCCTCTTTCGCAGTTTCGTATTCAATTATCTTCTCCAAAACGTTCGCATCAACACATTGATGAATCAAGAAAATAGCTTTGTCATCTTTCTTGGATTGTTCACGAAAGGTTGTTCGTTGTGCTTCCGTGGGAGCCACCCCCAATGGTGTCACGCCATCTCTGATTACTTCAAGCACGCCTTGATACCGGAAGACTACCTTCATCTGAGCCGTCCATCGCTCGTAGTTGCTTCCGTCGAACACCGGTAGCTTCGCCGGAAATTGCCCATTGTTCGTGTTTCCCTGCGTGGCCGCCATAACCTCCGCCCTGAACCGCTTGCTCTGAGGCCAATTGTTGGAATCTTGATTGAATTTAGGTGGGGATTTCTTGATCACAGTGAGATTGAGAGAGAGATGAGATAGAGAGAGTAACAGAGAGAGGAGGGAAAAGTTGTTAATTCTGTTATTCACTGTGTTGTTTTTTTTTTAATTACAGACTTGGTATATATTACCAAGTTGCCACTGGGTGCCTAAATGCTAGCCATTTTGCGCCACCCTTAGTTACTTTCTATACACCTCTTCATGTCTTTCTAAACTAAGCTAAACAAACTTTCTTAAACAAACTTGCTTATTATTTGAATTACAATTACATCAGGTTCATCATATGCTCATGATATCACCTGAAAAAAATTATTGAGTGATGTTTACTCATTTAAAATATAAAATTAATGTGTATATTTATACTATTTTTTTATTTGTTTTTGGGTTACATATGTTTTTAAATAATCTCTATAAAATTTGAGTTTTTTTTGTTTTAGTCCCCCACAATAAAAATTCACTTAATTTTGCTTCTTAAGTTTTATTTTTTGTCCGGTTTAGTTATCAAACTTTTAATAGCTATCAAGAAAATTATTGAGTTATGTTAGTCATTTTTTATATACATGTACAAGGAGTATTTATAATACTTGATAACAAGCATAACAAATCACTAACAACCCTAACTAATAGCTAACTAATATAACAACTTAATTTAAATCTAATAATAGATTAATAGCGCTTATAAAAGGTCAAAAAAAATTGTCAAGAAAAAAAGTCAAAAAACACTATTAAAAGTCATGAAACATTGTTTAAAGTCATGAGGGACTAAAACTGATAAAAGAAATGTAAGGACAAAAAGTAGGTGACGATTTTTTGAGGGACTAAAAAAACTCAAATTTTAAAGAGACTACAAACATATTTAACCCTTTGTTTTTATTTTTAAAAAAGAAAGTTACAATTTCCTTTTATCATTTTTCAATTTTTTATAAGCATCGCTCTTACTAATTAATTAGTTAAAAAATAGCTCATTCGTTTATCAAGTTAATAATCAATGTTATGTTAAACTTTAGATTTTTTAAAATATAAAATAATTTTTTTCAAGTCCTCTCCTCCTTTTCTCTCGCAAAACCCCTTCTCAAACATACCCTAAGGTAGACAAACCACCACACCTCAAGACTCACATTTGGACACATAAGAAAAGTGTTCCTCGAAGGAGCATTTCTGTGATTTTGATCCGCTTCAGATTAAAGTCTTCATCAAGAGGAGACGGCTCACTCATAAGAATAGTGTTTCTTTTTTTTCTTCTTCCGATAAGTGTGTAGTGTTTCTATTACTTTCATTCCTGTAAGTTCATTGCTTTTCTCGCACCTCTCCCTACTCAGCGCACACTTCATAATCCTGCGAAATGACCAAAATACTATTAATAAACAAAATATTCTCAACGCGTCCCTATTTTTTCCCCCAAATTTTAAGGGATTCGAAGAAGGGCTACAGAACCAGTTCGGAGGTTCACTGTTGTACTTGTTAAAATCACAATTTTTGCTAAACACCCCCCATTTAACAGGTACATTGCATCACAACCGTACCTATTGTTAACGTGACAGATAGTGTAGAAGCTAGGGAAGGTCCGTTAGCCTCTAATTCCTTTCCAGGTACCTCAATGAATGAATGAGGAACGTTGGAGTGAGGAAGAGTGATTGTAGCAGATAAATAAGAGAAGAAAGTTCTGATTTTTATGGTAAAAGTTGCAGATAACTTTATTCAATGAAGCTTAAATAGGCAAGGTGGACCACAAACCACGATCACTCAAGCCAGCAAAACCTAGGAGAATATTCTACCCTAGATGCCGTAGAGGCCTCTAGATCCTAGGTGACTCATACAAACAGACAAATGACAAGAATAAAACTGATAAAAAGGAATAAAACAGTACCTAGTACTGATACAGCAAGCAGAAAAAGTTTAAAACGGTAACCTTGTGACACTAATAACCAGCCTGTCACAATACCTCCCTCTTAACAACGCCCTTGACCTCAAGGGTTAAAAGATGGATACTTGTTGATTAAGTCATAGTAGAATTCCCACGTAGCTAACTCCTTTGGCGAATCCTTCCACTTCACAAGTACCTTGGTAGCAGGCATATGTCCTTTTTTCACCATTTTGCGCTCCAAAATAGCTTCAGGGAACTTATAAGTCACTGGAGTGCTTGATGTATCCGCCGGCAGTGGTACCCAGGTAGAAGATGCAGGGTTTGGGCACAATTTGAGCTGAGAAACATGGAATACATTATGAATTTTAGCCTCAGGTGGTAATTGTAGTTGGTAAGCAGCCCCTCCAAGTTTATCAGTAATCAGAAATGGACCAAAATACTTTGGCAGAAGTTTGTGCACCCTATGCGGTTTCAGAGTGTGTTGTCTGTAAGGATGGAGCTTTAAATAAGCATAATCACCAATTTTCAATACTCTCTCCGACCTATGCTTGTTTGCTTGTTGCCTCATACGATTTTGGGCCCTTATGAGGTGAAATTTCAGAAGCTTCAATACTTCCTCCCTAGCAGCAAGTGTTCTGTCCACTGTGGCAGAGTTAGCAGACCCCGGTAAATAAGGTCGATGGATTGGAGGAGGTTGCCCGTAGACTATCTCGAATGGAGTAGACTTGATAGCACTGTGAAACGAAGTGTTGTACCACCATTCAGCCAAGGAAAGCCATTTAGACCAAGTATGAGGTTTCTCAGAACATAGGCATCTCAAGTAAGTTTCCAAGCTTTTGTTAACAATTTCGGATTGACCATCAGTTTGAGGATGAAATGCAGTGGATCTGTTCAAAGCTACCCCTTGTAATTTGAAGAATTCAGTCCACATTTTGCTAATAAAAATTGGGTCTCTATCACTAGTAATAGAATTGGGCATTCCATGAAGCTTGAAAATGTTATCAAGGAATAATTGAGCAATTTCACTAGCTGTGTATGGGTGATTCAGAGGAATAAAGTGAGCATACTTGCTCAAACGATCCACCACTACCCAAATAACTTGCTTGCCATGTGAATTTGGGAGGCCTTCGATGAAGTCCATAGCAATGTCTTCCCAAATTCGTTGAGGGATAGGCAGAGGATGCAATAAGCCTGGCAATGCAGCAGTGTCTGTCTTGCATTTCTGACACACCGAGCAATTCTTAATATAGGTTTGGACATCTGTAAACAGATGATTCCAAAAGAACAGTGACTTAACACGAGCAATAGTGGCATCTCTACCGGAATGGCCACCAATAGGAGAGTCATGCAGCCATTGGAGAATGAATTGCTTGAGCTCTGGGTCATTGCCAACCACTAATTTCCCCAGTCGTCGTAATTCATTGTTGCTCCAAGTGTACTTAGAATGAGATGAGGGGGATTGTTGCAGTTCAAAAATGAGTTTCTGTAGACTAGGATCAGACTGCCAACATTCCTTGATCTTATCAAACAAACCTTGTTGCTGTCCATTGAGAAACATCATCATTAATTCAGCACCAGAGTTTCTGGAGAGAGCATCAGCAGCAATATTAGAGGAACCTTCCTTATATTGAATGTCAAATTCAAAACCAAGCAACTTGGAAACCCAATGGTGTTGGAAAGGTGTATTCAAACGTTGGTCCAGAATATGTTTAATACTCTTTTGGTCTGTTTTGATGATGAATGGAGCATGAATGAGGTAAGCACTCCATTTTTGGACAGCATAGACTATAGCAAGCAATTCTCTTTCATAGACTGTTAGGGCCTGCTGCTTTGGACCTAAAGCTTTGCTAATATAAGCAATTGGATGATGCTCCTGCATGAGAACAACACCAATCCCTGTACCTGAAGCATCACACTCGACCACAAATGGTTTTGAAAAATCTGGTAGAGCCAACACTGGAGAGTGACTCAGAGATAACTTTAATCTTTGAGAAAGCGATGAGTTCTTCTTTGCTGCATCCATAGGAAAGAATCCTTCTTGAGCAAGTCAGTTAGTGGCTTAGCTATTTTACCAAAGTCCTTGATAAAACGTCTATAATAACCAGCTAACCCGAGAAATCCTCTGAGTTGTTTGATATTTCTTGGAATCGGCCAAGCAAGCACAGCAGAGATTTTTTCAAGATCGGTACTAACCCCAGCAGCAGTGATAATGTGTCCAAGGTATTGGACCTTGTCTGTAACAAAGCAACACTTTGCTTGATTGAGAAATAAATTGTTTTCTCTAATTGTCTGAAAAGCCAATTGTAAGTGAACCAAATGATCATCACTAGAAGGACTATAAACTAGTATGTCATCAAAGAAAACTATAATGAATTTCCTAAGAAAAGGCTTAAACACATTATTCATAAGGGCTTGAAAAGTTGCTGGTGCATTTGTAAGCCCAAATGGCATTACCAGATATTCAAAATGGCCACTATGTGTTTTAAAAGCTGTTTTACCTTCCTCTCCTGGACACATTCTGACTTGGTGATAACCTGAACGCAGGTCAAGTTTAGAGAAGACCTTGGCACCTCCAAGCTCGTCCATGAGATCTTCTATGAGAGGAATAGGAAAAGAGTCTTTCACTGTGTTTTGATTAAGCCTTCTATAGTCCACACAAAGCCTCCACGAACCGTCTTTCTTCTTAACCAGAACCGAAGGGGACGCATAAGGACTATTGCTATGCTGAATTACACCTTGAGAAAGCAAGTCTTGTACCAGTTTATCCATAACATCTTTCTGTACTATGGAATAACGGTAAGGTCTTAGATTGAAGGGAGTGCTACCTTCCTTTAAAGGAATTTTATGATCCGACACTGCCTAAGAGCGAGTAAAGCGTAGGCTCCTCAAAAATATCCACAGACTCGATCGAGAAGATCGAAAGCAATGCATATTTGCAACATTGTTAGTAGCACCAGTTAACAATAAGTTGCAACTAGGAAGGAAAAAATCTGTGTGAGTGGGAGAGACACTCATGAAACAAAGTTCAGCACCTTGTTGCACAGCTCTAGCAAAAGATTTGTTGTTGATAAGCTTGAACTCAGGTGCTTTAGCACCCCTTAAAACAAATTTCTTACCATTAGCAGAAAACTCCATTTGCAACTTTTCAAAATCCCACAAAATAGGACCAAGGGACTTGAGCCATTGAATTCCTAGGATGAGATCATGACAGCCTAATGGAAGCACAAGAACATCAGCAGAAAACCGTGTCTGTTGCAGAGTCCACGTAAAGTTTTTGCAAATATAAGCTGCATGAAGCTTATGACCACCACCACCCGTGATGTTCATTGGAGAAACAGGCTCAAGGTGACAACCGAGCTTCTTGGCTACGTCAAGGTCTAAAAAATTATGTGTGCTGCCACTATCCAACAGAATGTGAATGAGTTTTTTGTTATGCAGAGCTGTAATCCTCATTGTGTGGAAACTAGCAAAACCAGTAATGGCTTGGAGTGAAAGTTGGGGTGTATCTGGGCCAGGTGTGGTCTCTGTGTTGTCTGGTGGTGTGAGGTCAGTTTCTATTTGTGGTTCCTCTTCGTCATCAGCCAGTTCCATGACCATCAATTGAGTTCTCTTATGTTTAAGTTGATGGCCAGGGGTAAAGGGTTCATCACAAAACATACATAACCCTTTAGCTTTTCTCTCTGTCATCTCAGCAGCCGAGTAGGTACGGTTTGAAGTGAAAACAGGTTTCTGGTGTGAGGTAGTTGGTGCAGTGAGAGCTTTTTGGTTATTGTAGGGCTTGATATAGGTAGAGACAGGTTTAGATTGGGGTTTTGAGCTTTTTGTGGCTTCATAGAGTCTTGCAAGGTTAGCAGCTTGGGCTATGGTTGTAGGATTAAACATTCGAACATGCATTTGAGTAGTATGTTCTAAGCCAGCTAAGAAAATACTAAGAGAGTGTTCAGGAATCAAGTTTACCTGAGTGAGAGCTAGCTCGAAGTCGTTGATGTAGTCATCAATCTTGGCAGCATGTTTCACCTTGAGAAGGTTTGAGAGGGGGTCTTCATAAGCATCCCCAAATCTGGTAGAGATGTCTGTCACGTATTGATTCCATGTAGGATAGATATCAAACTTTTGCCTCATGTAGTTCAAATGCCATTGGAGAGCAAGACCATCAAGGTGAATCGAAGCTAATCTAACTTTGGTAGCATCTGGTGTGGGATCTAAAGCAAAGAATTGGTCACATTTATAGAGCCACTCTCTCACATTAGAGCCATCAAAGCGAGGAAACTCAACCTTAGAGATTCTGGTGGCATATAGAGGTCGGTCAGCATTGTTTCTATGCTGCTCAGGGGGTGGTTGAGTTCTCAGAAGGTCTCTGATTTCTTCCATGCTCGTATTGATTCTTTCATTTAGGTGAGTGAACTGCTCATTGACAAACTCATCACGTTGCTGCATACGCTGCCAAATGGTAGCGAAGGAAGGTGGCGGTGGAGGTGGTGGAGGAGTAGACATAAATGGTGGCAGGAAGGTGACTCAAGATACCAATTGTTAACGTGACAGATAGTGTAGAAGCTAGGGAAGGTCCGTTAGCCTCTAATTCCTTTACAGGTACCTCAATGAATGAATGAGGAACGTTGGAGTGAGGAAGAGTGATTGTAGCAGATAAATAAGAGAAGAAAGTTTTGATTTTTATGGTAAAAGCTGCAGATAACTTTATTCAATGAAGCTTAAATAGGCAAGGTGGACCACAAACCACGGTCACTCAAGCCAGCAAAACCTAGGAGAATATTCTACCCTAGATGCCGTAGAGGCCTCTAGATCCTAGGTGACTCATACAAACAGACAAATGACAAGAATAAAACTGATAAAAAGGAATAAAACAGTACCTAGTACTGATACAGCAAGCAGAAAAAGTTTAAAACGGTAACCTTGTGACACTAATAACCAGCCTGTCACACCTATTCAGTTGATGGACAAATTACGTAAAGGTTCTCCCAACCGAACACGGTGCATCAAGTGAGTGTTACATGACTAACATTTTGTATTTGATCACAGTGAGTAATCCTCTATCCAATCTATTTCAAATCATATATTACTCTTGGTTGAGTAATATATGTATAGATGTTTAACGGCAGTGAGTAAATCTCTATCCAATCTATTTCAAATTGTAACTATAATTTCTAACTCTATGACTAAACCTCTATTCCAATCTATTTCAAATCATATATGTATAGATATCTTCCTCAACCGAACAAATTCGGTGATTGGTACCCAGACCAATCCAGAGGTTTATTAATGTATCATTCTAATACACTAGGGACACCAAATACAGAATTTGGGTGTATTATTATTGATTGTAATGGTATTTTTTCTTCTTTTAGTGACAACTCTCATGTTGAGTTTACTAAGAGAAATGTTAATAATGTTTGCTCATCATAACCTTACAAGAATGACTTTGTTGCCTCGATTTTGTTCTCATATTCCCGTCATATATTGAAACAATTATTATAAGTGAAATAAACCGGAAGTTTTGAATAAAAGAAAATTTAACGTAATTAATGCTTACTAGTGTTTTGGTGGGATAAAAGCAACTTGGTAATTTCTATGTTGAGGAGGGGATCTTAGGAAAATTGAGAACCAGATAATAAATTAAACATCGTTCAGCCAGCTGAATTGGAGATTAATCTGAAGAAAACGCCTAAAAAAATTAAGTTATTGGAATATTTTGGACCTTGATGAACCCACTCGAACTAAATGGCTATTTAAAACAAGTTCCAAAAAAATAGCTTACTGATTTTTGTTTTTTTTGTCATAGCTTACAGATTTTTTTTACTACTGGAAACTTACTGATTTTTTTTTATTGAATTGTGTTATGGTCGATGATATGCATGGTCGCCTATAACTCATATAAACAAACTGACAAAAAATTTTGATCCATTAAGATGGAGGCTGCCTGAAGTTAAAAGCAACAAAAAAGACAAACCCATAACTCTGCATTCTGCAGTGAACTACGCAGGGAAACATGTACTAGTTATTTTATTAGATTAGATTTATTGTTAAACTAGTAGGATACCCGTGCATACGCACGGTGCTGCCGTATTCTTTTTATGAATGAAGTTAGACAGAATTTAAATAATCAGAACATTACCCCGTAAAAATAAAGACAAATTTAAGGAGATAAAAAATGAGTCTCAAATAAAAAATTGATAAATATTAAAATCTAAAAATGTAAAAGTATCATTTAAAAACAATCTATGCATTTATCCCGTATTGATATATCAATGTTGTTATCCCGTGTTTTTTATATATCAGTGCATCATTGCAGTTATCCCGTATTTTTTATATATCAGTGAAGTTATCCTCTGTTTTTTATATATCGATCAAGATTATGTCGTAGTTTTCAATTGATTATTTTAGTTGATTAGTATATATTATAATAGATAGTTGATCATCAATAAAAAATATTTATCCTGTATTTTTAATATGTCAGTGACAATTATTTGTTCTTTTTTAGGTATTAGTGACAAACATTTGTCACGTGTTTAGTAGTTTAAATAGTCATTAAGTCTTCTTGTGTTTTTAGATAGTAGTTTTATAGTAGTCTTCAAACCTTATAATTAACAAAGACATATATTAATCCTGTGTTTTTATATATATCGGTCACGGTATCCTGTTTTTTTATATATCGGTCTGATTATCTCGTAGTTTCATTTGATTATTTTAGTTCATTAGTAGATTATAGTAAATAGTAAAAGATAGATAGTATATTATCAATAAGAAATATTTGTTTTAAATATTAATCAGTTAAAATAGTAATTAAGTCTTCTTGTTGTTTTAGATAGTAGGTTGGTAGTAGTATTCAAAAACATTAATTATCAATGACAAATATTAATCCTGTGTTTTTTTATATATCAATGCAGTTATCCCGTGTTTTTTTATATATCAGTGTTGTTATCTCGTAGTTTCAATTGATAATTTTAGTTTATTAGTAGATTGTAGTAGATAGTAGAAGAGAGATAGTAGTTTAAATAGTCATTAAGTCTTCTTGTTTTTTAGGTATTAGTGACAAACATTTGTCACGTGTTTTAAATATTAATTAGTAGTTTAAATAGTCATTAAGTCTTCTTGTTTTTTTAGATAGTAGGTTTATAGTAGTCTTCAAACCTTATAATTAATAAAGACAAATATTAATCCCGTTTTTTATATATCAGTGCGGTTATCATGTGTTTTCTTATATATCATTGTAGTTATCTAATAGTTTCAATTGATTATTTTAGTAGATTATAGTAGGGATGGCAATACGGGTTTGGCCAGCCGGGCCGGCCCGTTGACCCGCCAAAAAAAGGCGGGCCGGGCTGGAGTATTGGGACCGCTGACCCGCTGAGCCCGCCCCGCCAAAAAGAAAAAACCGCGGGCTAGAGCAATAACGGGTAGGGTCACCCCCACACTGCTTTTTTTTTAATAAAAAAAAAACTTTAAAAGTCCATACATTGTTTACTGCTTTTTTGTTAGAGAAGTTTGGTTAGTTTATGCATTTCTGTTTCTGTTGTATCTGTTTGGTTACTTAATGGTAAAAAAATCGATAAGGCTAGTGGTTTTCGCAGCAATCTTGGTTTACTATTAAGTGGGTTCTATGAGATTGAAAATGTGACCGCAAGATGTAGCTTCTTGCAAGTTAGAGAATATGGACCATAGATTGGTCTTTGGAGTGAATTTGTGATATCGGCTTTAATTAATAGTTGATTATTTTCTAAGGGTGGATCTTTGTTTATTGTAATTAACCCTCATTCATATCCAATACACCAAAACTATAAACATCACCTTTTGTTGTTGCATGCCATGTTTGTCCATATTCGGTGCAACATAACCAATTGTACCGGCTACTACTATTGTACTCACATGACTATCTCCAACGTTGAGTCTTGATTAATTACTCGGAACATTTGGATGTACTACAATGGTGGAAGAACACTAGACAAAGATTTTCTAACTTTCAAAAATGGCTCGAGACTTATTAAGCATTCCTATTACCAATGATATTATTGTTTTATACTTTTAGTTGCTATATAGTTAATCCTAGTAATTCCAATGCTATTATTGTTTTATACTTTTATTTTGCATATATCAAGAGTTTTTAAAGTAAAAATTTGTTAAAAATGCTTTATAAAAAAATCTATTTTAAAAAGAAGGTGAAAAATCCTATTAAAATTGAAATGTTAAAAACATATAAGTTTTTTGTTCAAAAACATTGAAAAAAAAAAAAATCGGGTAGGACCGCCAACTCGCCAAAATTTCATCACTTAGCGGGCGGCGATCTTTTGAACTCGCATTTTTGGCGGGCCAACTCGCCCCGCCCCGTTTTTAGCGGGCCGAAGGCAAAACGGGCCGGGCCGGCCCATTTTGCCATCCCTAGATTATAGTAGATAGTAAAAGATAGATAGTAGATTATCAATAAAAAATATTTGTTTTAAATACTAATCAGTAGTTTAAATAGTAATTAAGTCTTTGTTGTTTTTAGATAGTAGGTTTGTAATAGTATTCAAAAACATTAATTATCAATGACAAATATTAATCTCCTATTTTTTTATATATCAATGCGATTATCCTGTGTTTTTATATATCGATGTTGTTATCTCGTAGTTTCAATTGATAATTTTAGTTGATTAGTAGATTATAGTAGATAGTAAAAGAGAGATAGTAAATTATCGATCTGAAATATTTGTTTTAAATATTAATCAGTAGTTTAAATTCTCATTAAATCTTCTTGTTTTTTTAGATAGTAGGTTTATAGTAGTCTTCAAAAATTATAATTTTAAATGAGAAATATTAATCATGTATTTTTTATATATCGGTCACGGTTATCATGTGTTTTCTTATATATCATTGCAATTATTTCATAATTTTAATTGATTATTTTAGTTGATTAATAGATTATAGCGGATAGTAAAATACAGATAGTAGATTATCAATAAGAAATATTAATTTTAAATATTAATCAATAGTTTAAATAGTCATTAAGACTTCTTGTTTTTTGTTTTGACGGAAGCCTTGTTGTTTTTTTAAATAGTAGGTTTATTAATGACAAACATTAATCCCGTATTTTTTATATAGTAGGTTTATAGTAGTCTTAAAAAATATTGAACAAATATTTTTCACTAATTTTTTTATAGTAGTTTTCTAATTTTATAATTTTTATTGACAAAAAATAATTGTCCTTCTATTATTTAGTGAGTATGGATGTCTGTGAAAAAGATATAAATTTTTTTGGTCAAAAAAAAAATTAAAATTTTAAGTGGAATTTTAAGTGTAGTTTATTAGTATAAATAGATAGATATTAGCAGATATTAATATTAGATTAGATAGATAATAATGATAATAAATTTGTGAGTGAGTTTGAATTTGAATTAAAGGTGGAGGGAAAGAGAAAGAGAAAATGAGTTGGGAAAAGTGAAATTAGGGAAAGTAAAAAGTTGGGAAGAGTGAAAAGTTAGGAAAAGTGAAAAGTTTGGTCCATAAAATGACATTAATACCCTTTGACCTTGTATTAGGTAGTACATGTGTCAATTAATGGTGAGGGCTAATTTTGGAAGTTCAGTAGTGATGTTTTTGTATATATAGATATATAGATATTAGATTAGATGAAAACAACCGTGGTTATATAGTTTAACTAATCGGCGCTAGAGAGCATTATTGTATTAGTAAAATTGACCGTTATATATAATATAAAATATTAGGTGTGGCTGAAACTATATTAGTCATCATGAAATCTCAACTATTCGTAATATTTTACATTGTATTGTGCAGTCTATTTGGCTACACTAGTGAGTAGTGAGAAACTCAGATGATCTCTCACCTTAAAAAGAACCGTTTAAATTTGTTTGTCTAATTAAGTATGAGGAAATTAAATAATCATCTTTATACTAAGCAAACCAATGCACATAAAGTACGATAGAATAACGGTACATGTGGTTTAGATTTTGGCCAATACAAAATCAATATTTAGAGTAAAAATAAGATAAATATAACTGAAAAATTGTTGATGTTACAAAATTGATTATGAATCATGGGTATATAGGTATAATTGATTTTGATGAAAGCCAACAATTTCTAGTTTCTATTAGATAATTCTAGTTTTTATTGGGTAAAATCAATCCTTGTATGAGACCCACATAATTTTACACATTTGTACCACCAAAGTTTTTATATTTTACATTTATCATTCAAAAGAAGTCAATTCTTTTAAACTCACTCTTAATATATCAATGTAAAATACATAACATTTTTATAACTCATATTTCAAAGTCCAATCTTTAGAACCAACTCTATTAAAATCAAAATCTAAAACAAACAAGCTCTAAGGCTTTGATTTGTAAAAAATAGCGGATAACAGATAAACTAACGTTTGTTTTAGATTTTGATAGAGTTGATTAAATTTAAAGTATTTAGTAAAATCAGCGGTTGCATTTTATTTTGGTTGTTGTGGAGCTCTCGCTTTTGATTTGGGTGATCAAGACACTAGATCACTAACCTACGTGTTATCATTAATGTTTTAAAACGAATGTAATTGTAAGATCATTTCATTGGATTAATTTCTTGCACGAGGGAGAGTTAGCATCCACACTTTACTCGGCAATGTTGTCATTGTGTATTATGACAAATGCTAGTCACACTCTCTTTTAAGTACTCTTTCTAACGCTTACTCTGTGATTTGTCAAAATTCATGTGGGTCCCATTAAATTGATGAGTTCAATTTTCAAAGTGGCAGACCAACTTGAATTTGAATCAATCATAGTAGAGTGAGTATTAGAGAGAGTGTTGACTAATAAACTAATAAATCCAATTAAATATATAGACACTTTGGCGAAATAGAAAAACAAACAGAGTACCTGAGATAAGTAATTAAATATGTGTACGTAGTAGATAGTTTAGGAATATACAATGTGTGCAAGTAGACTAGGAATAGTCCAGCCATCCCCTATCCCCTATATATTAAGACAACAACTACATATTTATGGTTTTAGGCGCCAAATTTTTTTTTCCTTTTTTTTTTTGACCAACTTTTTTCCTTTTATAAGTCCATTTATGTGTGTTACTTAATCATGTATGTGTTATAGTATGGTACACTTTACACTGGCTACTTTAATTTTTTTTTAATAAGTCCCTTTATATATCTTACTTAGTCATGTATGTGTTATAGTATGATTCAATTTACACTGGCTACTTTATTAATCAATTTGGGGAGGCATTTTTTGATAACATTAATTGTAAATAATACAAACTTTATGTCCATTATTAATCTAGCAAAAATTAATGTCCCACTCTTTGTTTTTTTTCCAGCACTCATTGTTTTTTATTATCAAAATGTATCCATCATTGTTAAATACATATTATTTTGGTTTTTTTGTACTCCCACTGTTTACCAATATACCCCCACTCTATATTTTGGACGGACATACTCCTGATAGAAATTGAACCAATCAGATTTATGTTTGTAATAGGTAAATACGATTTATGTTTTTTCAAGTTGTATTTATCTATATATACGATTTCCCTAACAAAAAACAAAAAAAAATTAAAAAAAATGAATCCTATTTATCTTACGATGCAATTTTTTAAGGAAAATTTACCACCTACTATTTTTGAAGCTTCTGGGAGGGAATCGTATCTAGATAAATACGATGTGAAACTTGCTGGAATTCGTATCTATCTCTTGGAAGGTAAATACGACAAGCTGTAAATTATTTCTGATCAAATCGTATGTAAGTGAAAAATGGTAAATATAACATAACCGTTGGTTAGTTAATATCTACAACGAAATTTCAATGTCATTTTTTTAACCAATAGTTGACATCCATTTTTTTTGAACTATTTTGCCCTCATTATTGTTAAAGATTGTTTTTATTACATTTCTCACATTCCAAATCACCACCATGCATTGGTTCGTATCTTCGCAAATATATCATATATATCATATATAAAGACAACCCTGTTAACATAAAAATTCTATTCTATGTTTAGTTGTAAATTATCAATTCGTATCAACCACTAAGTTTGTAATACATAATTTTTAATTTTTTTTTTCACAACTTATAACCATGTCCTGTGATCGCACATGTGTAAAATGAGTCCGCTATAAAATGAGCTTTTGGACACGCCTAGACTTCATCCCACCAAGGGCTATTGTTGCCTCTTCGTCTTATATATATGTGTTGCGTATTTTTATGCCCCCCTTATAAAATATTGATGTTTTTTCGAAACTACATCTGTAAACCTGTTAATCACCTCCCCGTGCATAGCACAGAAGTGTTTCCTAGTATTTTGTAAATGAAGTAAGGATGTTGATGAAAAGGCTACTTTATGTAGCATTTGAGAGATAAAAGACGAAAATAAATTTGAAGTGAAAAATAATAAATTTAAAGGCTTGTAATTCTTTTATCATATATAAAGGAATTGTCTGTCTCTTTTCCCATGACAGAAATTTATACAAAGACAAAAAAAATAGAAAACAAACATCTTAAATATGGTTTATTTGAAGAAAAAAAATTAAATCCATTTTTTAAAAGTCTTAAATAAATAATCAACATCAATTTACCCAAACGTAAGGAACACAACCAACGAAAGTTGGTCCAAGTGGTAATTGGACTTAGATCCCACCACAAGGTCTCGAGTTCGAATCTTGGGTGCGACAAAAACTCTGTTGGGAATGGAGAACCACACGGGTCGGCAAAGTCGGTACTCGTAGCCAGCCAGGTTTTCCGACGTAAATTAATCATCGGCAAAGCCGGTGGAAACTAATATAAAAAAAAAAGCCGGTGGAAACTACACACCAAAAATATGGTAACAAAAAAAAAGACGTACGTAAGGAACACAAACACGATAAATGTGAAAAAATTGAAAATAAAAATATTCATTAATTTAAAATGTTATAAATATACATAATTTTTAAGTAAATATATATTTTCAATTATTATTTTTAGATAAATATCTCATATATAAACATGCACTTGATGACAATTGGTTAAGATAGAGCAGCAATGGAGAGGTATCTTGACCTCATCACTAGTTAGTATGATAATTCTATGGTGAGATAATTAGGAAATCAATTTAGAGTTCATGTATCATGATCATTATTTAAGCATGCATTACATACTTTTTTTTATACTATATGAGTATTCTATTCATACTTTAGTTCATAGAGCCCCAAACCCTATTATAATGACAATAAAAATAAGAGGTGTGTCTTTGTAGTTAGAGTCGTGATGTTTAATACAAATATTATGGAGATGGTCTTGTAGCTAGCTAGTATCGTGATTTTTATTGCAAATACATTAAGGATATGGTCTTGTAGTTAATGTAAAATATTATTGTTAGTTGATTAAAATCCTATTATGTAATCAACACGTTGGCCCAACGGCTTAATCTATTTTAGGACATGGGGATACTACAACAAAAAAAGGTTTTTTTTGGCAATAAATAATTCTTTTAGCGGCAATAGAAATGACCACTAAAATAAATTTTTTTGTTTAATTTTTTTTTTTGAAAAAAGGTTATTAAAACACCACTAAAAATTTGTTAAATAATCAAAATTAATCTAAAAATTATAAAAATACTACTAAAAATCTAATAAAATCAAAAGAAGGTTATGCAATTTGTTTAGATTTTTTGGAGATTATGAAAAAAATAGTAAAAAATAGTGAATGATGGAATTTGGAATTTTGAGACCAGCAGTCTTGATAGAAGTGTTATGATCCCGATTTTTTTATTTTTTTTTCAGATTTAATGGTTGTGGTTTGGGACAGTCTCGAGTAGGTTGCCCGAAAACCGATTTATTAGCCTAAATTATCTAGCAGACGTACTATATCGTCACGTGTAACAAATATCTACACACTAAACAAAACCAAAAAGATCACCGATATCCTTATCTATTTTATTAATTTTTTAAAAAATTAATTATAATTTTTTTAACAGATTTATCTATTTTATTTTGAAAAAACAGATTTATCCGTTTTGCAATTTTTCAAAACGGATTTTACTTTTTTAAATAGATAAATCTGGTTTTGAAAAATTGCAAAACAAATTTATCTATAAATCCGTTTCCAATTTTTTCAAAAAAGATATTTATCCTAAAAATAGATAAATCCGTTTAGTCAATTTTGTAGGGGCAATATTAGAATAAAAAATGGTGGGGGTGTGAGGTATAGTGGTGGGGTACAAAAACTAAAACCCCCTTAAATGACCCAATTAGTTTGCAAGACCTCTACCCACAAAAGGACTAGTTTTTCTTTTTAAACAAACAAAATAAGAGGGTGTTGCTTTTCCCACGCCCCCTCCTACTCAAAACACACCCCATAAGGGTGTGAAATGACCAAAAGACCAGCCAAAGCGTCTTTTTTTCAAGAATTTTCACGTGTTCGAACACGGGGCTTCGAACCGGTTCGAATATCGTTCGAGTGTGTTAAATTTTCACTTCACACCCTCTTGGGCGTTTTTTAACTGTTCGCATGACCTTGTTCGAACACGTTCGAACGACATCGTTCGAGTGTGTTAAATTTTGACTTCATACCTTCTTGTGCGTAATTTTGCCTGTTCGAACGATGTCGTTCGAACGTGTTCAAACAAGATCGTTCGAACCATCGTTTAACACATCCTCACAGTGTTTCACGCGAGTTTATTTTTGGAATAAAATTTGTTGTTGAGGGGTGTGAAAGAGTAGGAGGGGGAGTGGGAAAAGCAAAACCCAAATAAGACTACTTAAATAGTTGGTTTTGGCCCATATTCTAAAGATTTCTATTTGCATCTCTCGTTTTTGCTAATATACTCCTGGGTTAATTCATATCCCCCCAAGGACCCCTTGTTAGTTAATTTTGAAGCAGCATGTTGACAGATAAATCAGTAATTAGTGAATAGCGATTGAGCTTATAATAGATATTTGCTATATTTGAAAAAAGTAGTAGTTAATAGATAGATTAGTGAATGACGAATGAACTTATATAAGATAGTAGATTGATTTAAAAATGTTTGGTAAAATGAATAGTTACACTTTTTTTTTTGGATTTGATGGTCGGACAGACAAGTGTTAGGATCTAACACACAAACAAAAGAGAAAACTAAAGATTAACACTTGGAGGGATCGGACCCGACAACCGAGTGTCCATAAATGACATTTATATCGCCGCGACTAATCAATAAATATAAATGACTTGAAAGAGTATTTTTAATAAAGGAGAGACTCAAGGGTTATTAATCTCCGGTTTCATTTAATAACAAAAACTGAGGGTTCAAACGTTATATTTAGAAGTCAAAATATATATAATGCACTCCAAATATTCTGAAAATAAAACGACAAAATAAACTGCTTCAATGGTAACGACGAAGAGAAAGTAATAAAAGTAAAATAAGACAAAAAATAATATGCATGAACCTAATAACTCATCTATAGTTCTTAATGTTACGAGATGGATGCAATGCAAATTTAATAATACTATGACGATATCCTATTTTCACCCACCTTGTATTTTTCCGATGACCGACCTATGTTGGATAAAAATTTTGAGAACCAATACACATTTGTTTGTTTTTGAAGAATGAGTGTTGGTACTAAATAATGCACTCCAAATATTTCGAAAATAAAACGACAAAATAAACTCCTTCAACGGTAACGACGAAGAGAAAGTAATAAAAGTAAAATAAGACAAAAAATAATATGCTTGAACCTATTAACTCAACTATAGTTCTTAACTTTACGAGATGGATGCAATGCGAATTTAAGAATACTATGACGATATCCTATTTTCACCCACCTTGTATTTTTCCGATGACCGACCTATGTTGGATAGCAGTTTTGAGAACCAATACACATTTGTTTGTTTTTTGAAGAATGAGTGTTGGTACTAAATAACATAATGCACTCCAAATATTTTTAAAACAAAACGACAAAATAAACTGCTTCAACGGTAACGACGAAGAGAAAGTAATAAAAGTAAAATAAGACAAAAAATAATATGCATGAACCTATTAACTCAACTATAGTTCTTAACGTTACCAGATGGATGCAATGCGAATTTAAGAATACTATGACGATATCCTATTTTCACCCACCTTGTATTTTTCCGATGACCGACCTATGTTGGATAGCAGTTTTGAGAACCAATACACATTTGTTCGTTTTTGAAGAATGAGTGTTTGTACTAAATAACAATGCTATAAAACCCAAATACTATTTTTTTTTGTTAAATGTAAACCCAAATACTATTATTCAGGTGATTCTAGGGTGGAAGAGCAAATTAAATCTTTCATCAGTGAACCACTAAAATTGACCGTTGGATATTGTTTAAAATGCTATGAATGGTTGAGATTGAATCAACCAATATTAAATCTCAACCATTGATGAATTTTTAAACTACATCCAACGGTCAATTTTAGTGATTCACCGGTGAAAGATTTAATTTGCTCTTTCACCCTAGAATCACCCCTATTCTTCAAGTAAAGTAATATTTGAAAAAAAAAATTATAAACTAATGAGAGAATTTCACAAAATTAATAATTATCAAAATATATATTTTGATAAAACAACAATTCTCAAATATATATGGACAACTATATACAAAGCAACACTACGCCATTCTCCATTCTCTCACTCCCCACACTTTCTAAACCCTAGCGGCACTACTCACAAAACACCCACACTCTACAAGATGTCTAGCGCCGATCCCGAGCACCGGGAAGAGGAAGAGGCACCCGTTGCCGGCGATGATGAAGACACCGGAGCCCAGGTTGCCCCGATCGTCAAACTCGAAGAGGTTGCCGTCACCACCGGTGAGGAAGACGAAGATGCCATCCTAGATCTGTATGTCTTTACCTTTTCCTATTTCTCCTTCTACCTTCGTTTTTAGGGTTTTTCCTTACATCTATGATTGTTTTTCATTGATCGCAGGAAATCGAAGCTTTATCGGTTTGATAAGGATGGAAACCAGTGGAAGGAAAGAGGCGCCGGAACTGTGAAATTCCTGAAGCACAAGGCTACTGGAAAAGTGAGGCTTCTTATGAGGCAATCCAAGACACTCAAGATCTGCGCCAATCATCTCAGTACGTTTCGTTTTCGTTTATCTATAGTTGCATCTGCGTGTTCGTTTTCTAATTTTGATTTTGAGATTTTTTTTTGCTTCTTGATCGTTGCAGTTCTACCTACTATGAGTGTGCAAGAACATGCTGGCAATGAGAAATCTTGCGTTTGGCATGCTAGGGATTTTGCTGATGGTGAACTCAAGGATGAACTGTTCTGCATTCGTTTTCCTTCCATTGAAAGTAAGTATGCGTTTTCAGGATTCATTTTGCTGATAATTTTGTTTACGTGCTGCTATTTTGATTGGTGTTTCCGTAGTTTGTTTGATTTAGATGATTGTTTTGTGATTTTCTCTGCGACTACGACTTTTTTAGTCTTTTTACATGTTGATGAATGGGAATTATGTGTCCCCACTCCACTTGGGTATCATTCAATGATTTGTCAAATTCTGTTTGATAATAAACATGTCAGTGATCTCAATCTATGAAGTTCCTGTGCTATTTTTATGGCATCTATCTTTGATCTGTCCCCAATTTGAAGTTTGTGCTAATCACAGTCGGTTGTAAGTGTTTCCGTGAAACGTTAGCATCTGTGTGTATCTCTCGTGATTCCGATGTTGCTTTTGACCAATTTTTGAAAAGACTTACCATGCAAAGTTTTCATGAAGCTTTCTGATTACCTTGGAGATTTAGTTGTAACTTCGTATAAATTTTTAGGCATTCTGGTTAAGGGACCTTGTCTATGCAATTTTTTTTAAAAAAACATACTGGGCTCTTATTAATTGAACATGTTCCACTTATCATAACACCCTCTGTTCATTGCTTCAAAAAAAAACACCCTCTGTTCATTTTGATGAATTCCTACAAAGTTGGCTATAGGTTTTTTGGGAAAGCATCCTTCTTATGTAATGTCTAGGTTTACTGAACATATCTATGGCCAACTTTGCAGAAGTTTTTTGTACAACAATCCAGAGTATTTGTTAAAGCATCCTTGTTATGTAATGGCTCCCGTTTTTCAAAGTTTTTCGTATAACAATTCAGCAAAAAAGGCACTAATTATGGTTGCAAGCATTAAATAGTACACTACATGATTGGTTCCCATTAGGCTAGGTAGTTAAAATCACACTATAGTGCTGCGATAGCGGAATAGCAAAGTGGAAATGGCATCAGCACTCTGCGATTAATGGTGCGGAGCAGAATTAAGTTAGCGGCTGGAGCGTCCGCAATTAGCGGCGCAAAATCAGTGCTAGCAGTGGAAAGTGCACTGCTTTTGACTTTCCCTATTAATTCGCTCCTCTATGTTCGGTTCTGAGTTTCTTTACCCTATTAATTCTGTCCACTTAAACTTTTCCCCTATTTATTCGCTCCTCTCTGTTTTTCAGTTTTCATTTCTTTTTAAATTGAAACAAATCTGTTTTCTCCCTTTTTTGCTTTCTTTTCCTATTTTTTCTGAAACAAATCAGTTTCTCTTTCTTTTTTTTAAAACAAATCAATTTTTGTTTATTTTTTAAAAAACAAATCAATTATTGTTTCCTCTTATTGTTTTATTATTTTTTTTATAAACTTTCCTCTTATTTACCCTAGATTTTTTTTACTTTTATTATATTATAAGTTATAATCCTAATCCCACGCCCCACTCTCCTCTCCTCTCCTCTATATTATAAGTTAACGTTAGGTTATGTTCCTCCTATAAACTTGCCTACAATTAAGTATGTATATTGCATTTTGGAGGTCAAAATAGCGGCCATGCCGTGAAAGCGCTTTAGGGTTTTTGTGGTCGGCCGCTTTCTGTGATTGACTACTTAGCCATTAGGAGCACATCACGATATATTTTGGATTTTAAAGTATCTGACCTCAATCGAACAACTAAATTGATTGATAGTAGTTAAATGTTCAAATGTCTCTGATGTTGGCACTATAGTCATGAAATAATCTCACACTGCATGTTTTATATGTCTCATATTTTTAATGATGTGTATACTATAATGTGCATATAATATTCTTATGATATTTAAATTTCAGATAGTTAAATGTTCAAATGTCTCTGATGTTGGCACTATAGTCATGAAATAATCTCACACTGCATGTTTTATATGTCTCATATTTTTAATGATGTGTATACTATAATGTGCATATAATATTCTTATGATATTTAAATTTCAGATAGTTAAATGTTCAAATGTCTCTGATGTTGGCACTATAGTCATGAAATAATCTCACAGTGCATGTTTTATATGTTTCATATTTTTAATGATCGGTATACTATACTGTGCATCTAATATTCTTATGTTATTTAAATTTCAGAAAAACTGATTTTTGACTGGCCTTAAATAATGTACTTGATTACTGCAAGTAATATGTGGTCAATGTTCTGATTTGAGTTATCTTTAAGTTCCTGCCATTTTGATATGATGATGGATAGTCAAAATTGCCTGCTCATATGACAACTCAATTTTGTGGTTTTCCTTTCAATATTTTGCTGTTTGTGTTGCATGATCTTTGGTTCTCAACATCTCTAGCAAGAATTCAGTTCAGTAGTTCACAAATATGCGCACCGTCTGTTTTAGACATTTACTTCAAACAATAATTAATATAAGTCATATTTGGGGGGGGGTATTATTCTTTTCCCCATAAGTTGTCTTGTTTTTAAAAACACTCTTCAATTTTAGAAGTTGGTATCAATATCAGAAGTGAATTGGTTTTCCTTGTGTGATCTGCATGGTCTTTATGATGATTTGCCTATAAACTCCGCCCACTCTCTGAGCTCTTTGCTGTGCTGGAGGGTGGGGGTATAAGAGTATTGGAAGGATAGATTTTCAATAGAGTCTCAGTTGCTCTGGACAAATATCATTTTATTATTATGCTTGCCATAGCATTTTCAAGTAAATTTACTGTTGCCTTGTCTTTCTGCTAGATAACAAAAGTTTCATGGAAAAATTCCAAGAAGTTGCTGAGTCCCAGAAGCCAGAGGAAGAAGACACAGAGGCATCTGCAGCAGCTGACCTTGTTGAAAAATTGAGTGTTGGAGAGAAGGTCGATGCAGAGAAGAAAGATGAAGAGAAGACTGAGGACAAAACTGAGAAGAAAGATGCAGAGAAGAAAGATGAAGAGAAGTCTAAGGACAAAACTGAGAAGAAAGATGAAGAGAAGTCAGAGGACAAGACTGAGAAGAAAGATGCAGATAAGAAAGATGAAGAGCCCAAATCCTCAGCTTGAGTATTATTTATTCATATTTCATACTACTTGGCAACCTGACAAGGTTGTGGTCGATGTTTTTGCCACCATATCTTGGCACATTCTCATCTTAATAGTCGTCGGGTTATGTCACAGCCATGAAATTGACTGTTTGTGTCGTCTTGAGTTTTTGTCAGCAAGCGAAGTTAGGTTTGGGTGTGAATTTTGCGGCTCGACCGGTTGAGCTTTCGGGGTCTGGGTGTTTATCATTATTGTTATTTTAATTCTACATATGTATTTGGTACAAGTAATGAGTCATGTTTGTTGGGAGGGTGCATTCGAGGATGGTTCAAGTTATAGACAGGTTTTTTTATACAAATTGTTTGAGTTTAACATATTCTTTAGCCTCTCGACCTCGTTTCTTCGCACGCTCATGCTACAGTTTTTCTTTTACCGTGCTTCTTGCCATGCAACGCAAGCTTCCCGAATCCAAGGGCTGTAGCATACGGTGATCACATGGTGCCATGGAAAAAGTGAAAAATAATAATCCCAAGTTGTTTTAAGGTCTTTTGCAAAGTTTTTATGAAATAGCTCATTTATAATACATTTTTCTAAATGTGTTTTTATTTGAAAGGTTTTGGTTTATTTTGACCAACAAAACCTTTATTTATTTAAACACAATGGAGTTTCAAGTTTCTAATTCAGCAAGTCATTTGCATAATATAGTTTCTTAGACTTATCAAAGAATGGCTTCACCTTGAAGATAACTTTGGCTTTGTTTAGGTACTGCTACAAAACCGAATTTGTTTCTCTTTTCTAATAACAATCTTGCTGCTTTAATTTCCGTTTCCCTAGTGAATTTCTCCAACCTTGAAGGCTCAGATTTTTCTTTCAGCAATCTCAGTGGGCTAGTCTCCTTCTCAACTCTGTTGTTCCAAGCTTATCATATGTTTCACTGTCAAGCAAAGCCTTGTCAGGGAGTGTGAACAAACACATTTGGCATGCAAAAGTCTAATGCATTTGGATCTTGGTAGTATTGAATTTTCCCATTCCCCCATTCAGTATACTTGCATTGCAAAATCTTACCTATTTCAATTTCAATATATGAATAAGTAGTTTGAAGGACAAATTCTTGATATCACTGCATGTAGTGAGAGATTAGAAATCTTTCAGGCTTCTGAAAAACTTAGCATTTAAAAGAGGTGAGAGGAGAGTTAAGAGTATTTTAGCATTTTCTTTGAGGCTTCTGAAAAACTTAGCATTTAAAAGAGATGTGAGAAAAGTAAGGGGGAAGGGTTAAGGAAATCTCTCTTGTTTTTATGGAATATATTCATTCCTAAACTTGGTGTTTATTATGTTAAATCATTTGCAAATTTATTGAGTTTAAGAACATGATGTTCCAACTATTTATTTTAAAGTTTTGGGTCATTTCCAATAATATTGGCGCGCTTTTGTTTGAATAAACAACTTATATAACATAAACACTTATTATATAAGTATTTGTGTATAAACTACTTTTATAAAAAAAATGAAATAAAGTCAAACTATTTTTCCTATAAGCTATAAATTGTTTTTCTAAACTATCTTGAAGAGTTTATGAAAATAAGTTAAAAACAATTTATAAAAAGGTCATAAGTTGTTTTCACGAATTCTTCCAAATAAGTCTTAAGAGTATTTATCCCAATACATACCAAGACATTGCAAGTTTTTTTTTTTTTTTTTTTTTTTTGAGAAGAATCCTAAGATTAGAGATCAATGCTGTACAACTTCAGATATATCATAAAGAGACAAAAACAAGTGAAAATCCAAGATGCAAAAAATTCAAAATTTAGAATGGATGTAATTACAATTTGGATTCATTAATTTTGATCTTCACAGGGTAAAAAATTTCACACTATCATTTAACAATGTGTTAAAACATCATTTATTCAATCTTTTGATTCAAAAAGGTTCAAAGTATCAACACATAATTATATGATAGTGTAAGAAACTTCTGTGACCGCAAATCAAAATTAAGCAACTATAGTTTACCCCAAAACCTACATCCAACTATATGAATCTATCTATAAAATGACATCAAGAAATGAAGACACAAAACTCAAAAATTCAAGAGAAAAACTATTTTCGACGACGACAATAGAATTAGGCTTTGATCATCTTCACCACATACTTCATGCTCCTGCTCTTCACGTGGTAAACAACATAGGAGAATAATGCCGCAGCAAAAGCTTTTCCACGAAAGGTCAAGGCTCGTGTTTTCTTTCGAAAAGGCAGGCCCATCATGCGAGTGGTGATCCATTCAATGACAGGTTCTCTCAATTGAGCTTCTCAGTGAATAATTTCATGCTCTTGTTGTGTCTACTTGTTTGTCTAAGCATTATTTTTCAAACTTAAACCACTTCAAGTTTGCATATAGTGCTTCATTTTCGAAAGGCAGTGCACTTGTTGTTGGCGGAGGTCCTAGTCGTGTAGAGATAACGGGTAGCTTTTGCTTATATTTTTTTGCCATCATGTCAGCTTCCAAAAATACTCTCTTTGTATGGCCAAAAGAAAAAGAAAATAAGAATCTTTCCCAGAAATTTGATAGTAATATAATAAATAAATAAGTACCTCTTTATCTGAAAGAAAGAGGCCAGGTTCACTTTCAAGTTCTGCAATGCTGCATGGTAAGAAAAGTAACTTGTCATCAGAAGCAATATATAATTATCAGCAGTTACAGAAGGAAGTTAAAGTCAGTAGCAATCCATTACCTCAAAGAAATTTTATCAGGGAACATTGACTTCACAACCAGAACCTTAACGCTCTCACCGACAGAAAGTACGTCACTGACAGAAGTAACTTCAGCTCGACTGATATTCAAAACATGTAACAACCCACTGAAAGAGCACCCAATAGGTTCATTTTAAATGTCAAGCGAAAATTGCACCTAATGAAATCCCTTAAGTAAAGTTGTGATTTACGAAAAAGGAAAGAAAAATGTACCTTCTATTACTTTTTCCTATTTGGATCTGGGCTCCATATGGAAGAATCTTTTTTACAGTTCCATCTAAAAGTGTTCCGTCACGGAGATATAGCTTTTGCTGCGACATCATTTTGCAAAGTAGGAATTTCAAAAGATTAAAAGGAGAAAGCAAGACTTAAAACTCTAAAGCATTGAAGGAATGCAAGGAATAATATGAAATAGACAGATCTGAATACTTACCCAAGCTTCTTTTTCGCTAAGTAACAAAGAGTTTTTGATTTCATCCATTCGAGTAATTTCTACATACATTCGTCGCCCCACCTACATTATTAAAATCAAATGGTAATTAGAAGGAAAGCAAATAAAAGACCTATGTAGCATAATAAACAAATGTATTCTATCTACCTTATTAGAGTCTTAGAAGTGTTAAGAAATTGGAAAAATAAGGTAAAATGTTTCGAAAAACTATAGGCGAACGAAACTATTAAATAAAGACTTAGAGGCCAATGGTTTCACTATAGACATGATTCATGACAAAACACTATGGCATCGAGCGATCCATGTAGCCAACCCCCACGTAATGGGATAAGACTTGTTGTTTTGTTGTTGACAAGAAAGTTCAAAGATTGCAACTTACATTTTCTTTCAATTCAGTAAAGCTATTTACTCGTGTCACAAGCTCGGCTTTGGGTAGGAAAGCTCGTAAACCCTGCACGGCCGAATTCATGAAGGAATAAGCATTTACCCGAAGGCCAGATGAATATAAATTTCAAACTAATGGCACAGACCTCAATCCTTGTTAGCAGCCCCCCAGTATTCCACTCTGTAATTTTAACCTCAAAAGGTTCATTGAGCTGTTGTATCTGCCCAAAACATTAAAAAATGAAGATTAACATCTCAGCACCATGAGAAATATGTTATTTGATTTTACATTTGCCCATAATTTCAGTATAAATAAATAAGATGTAACATTCGCCTACAATGTCGATATGAAACAACAAAACAGTAAATGTCACATTTGGTCCTCCAAACATATATGTGAAATCATATTAGTACTCAGCTACTCAATCTTTAAAATCAAAATTTTCAAATAAAACGTCAAATTGATTCTTCAATGTCACTTTTTTTCAATTAAACTGGTTAGTAAAAGTGTAAAAGAATGTAAATTGACCCTTGAAAGACAAAATCAATGGCATTAACGATCATCGAATGACCAATTTGTCATTGCTTATTAATGGAGGACAAATGTTATTCCATGTTAATAGAGCAATGCTCAAAATTGTAAACTTGCACATGTTAAATGTGCCCTAGAGTTTTTAGCAAGCTAGCACAAGTTAGTTGTTCGTCTGCATTCTGTTGCACAAGTCGGTTATATCAAAACTGTGCGCGGCTAATCTTGGCTCATACCTATGTATATGAGCCCTTGTAAGCAACTCAAGTATCTTGTTCATTCTGTTGAATTCAATCTAATGAATTCTCTCTATCTCTCAATTTCTATCTTTATAATATGGTATCAGTAGACTCGCGATTCGAGAACCTAGTCCAACTACGTTCCATCGCCTCCAATCTCTGAAATCCCGCAAGTTCTGCCATTCAGCTTTCTGCAATAGCCATGGTAAATCAAGATCACTCTAACACCAATTCCTACGCCAATTTTAAATCTCTCAACTGGCAGCGCAGTCACAAATCTCACTGCACAAGTGCACTTTGCACCAAAGCTTTCTATGACAAGAATTTTCTACTATGGACTCAACAAGTCGAAGGAGTGATCACTTCCCATAAACTACGAAGGTTTGTAGTCAATCCTACAATTTTCATGAAATACGAATCAGAAACTGACAGAGACCCAGGTGTCATATCTGATGCCTATGACAAATGGCTCACACAGGATCAAATGTTCACATGGTTGCTTTCAATGCTATCTGAGGCGATGTTCCACACGTTATTGTCAGTAGGCATTTGAGACAAATTGCATGTGTTTCGAAGTTCACATGAAAGCCAAGGTCCGGCAACACAGATCTAAGCTAAAAACGATCAAGAAAGGAAACAAATATATTTTTAAATATGTCCCGTGTATCAAAGCTATCGCTAATTCTATACTTGCAATTGGAGATCCTATCAAGATCAAATTGATGCTATTATAGAAGGATTACTTGAAGAATATACTCACATTTTTATGATGATATATGGTAGACCAAAGTCGTCTTCTCTATTTGATATTGAAGCCCTACTTTTGGCTCAAGAAACTCAACTAGACAAGTTTTGTCAAGAATTTGCTGTAGCCACTATATCAACAAACTTTGCTCAGGCTTCACAATCTCACAGCAACAGAGGAGAACATAACTAGGGATCATGAGGACGGGGCAGGGCGCAGCAAGGCAGAGGTCGTGGAAAAGGCTGTGGAAGCAACAACAGACCTACCAGTACCAGCCAACTCTGCACTAAGTATGGACATGATGCATTAGTTGTTGGCACAGGTTTGTTGAGTCCTTTGTTAGATCCTCAAGAAACTGAAGTCACGGTGGATGCTTCCACCACTCAGCCTCAAGCATGAACTGCTACACATATTTAAGCTAGTACTCAAGAGTTTGTAATCCCAAAGAGCTGGTTCCCTGACTCAGGCGCGTCTCAACACCTGACTTCAGATGCTACTAATCTTGCTCACAAGACTGCCTACACGGGTTCTACCCAAGCCCATGTTGGGAATGGACAAGGTTTGCCGATCCTTTATTGGTTCTTCAGAACTTCAATCCAACTAAAATCCTAGAATTAGTTTATCTCTTAATCATCTTTTACATGTGCCTTCTATTACAAGGGACCTTCTTGTCATGTTGCTGCAACATCACCTTTCCTAAGCATCTTGACTGAACAACCGTGCTCTGTTACCATTCGTAGTTTCAATTCGAATTGCATGAATAATATGTCTGGTTGGAATTCAAGATTAGGGCATGCTAATTCATAACCTATTAAACATGTATTGCATCTTTGTAATATACCTCATTTTAATAATTTTTTTGAATTCTGCAACTCTTGCTGTCTAGGAAAATCACACAGAATATTGCTTCATTGTCTGATACTATATTAATATACAACACACCTTTCCAAGTTATAAATACTGATTTATGGGATCCAGCCCCTCAACCCTCTCATTGAGGCTATTCTTACTACAATGCATTTGTTGATGCATACACTAAACACTTGGGTGTTTCTTTTAAAACAAAATCTGATGTTATACATGCCTTCAAACAGTTCTATGCTTTAGTTTATACTCAGTTTTCAGCAAAAAACAAAACTTCCAATCTGATTTTGTGTTGCGAGGGGGGGTGTATAGACCACCAAACTACTTAATGAACTCGGCATCATCCAACAAAGACTAACCTTCCCTCACACCTCTCATCAAAATGGAACTGTTGAAAGAAGGTATAAGCACACTGTAGAAATAGGATTAACATTGCTGGCACATTCTTCAATTCCTCTAAATTTTTGGGATCACAGTTTCGCAACAGCTATATATCTCAATCAGATTGGCAACCAAAGCCTTACCAAATTGCTTATCACCTTTTCAAGCTCTCTACCATAAAGTTCTTGAGTATAAAAGTCTTACCCTATGTTTGGATGAAACATTTTTTGAGGGTAATGTAATTTTTGAGGGGAATTGAAAAATTGTAGTTCAAAATTTTTCAATTTCCCCCAAAAATTACATCACCTTAAAAAATGCTCCATCCAAACACACCTTTAATGTATTTGGGTGTGCTTGCTTTCCTCTTCTTAGACCGTATAATCAACACAAACTCCAGATTAGAAGTGCTAAATGCATTTACCTTAGTCCCTCTCCCCAACATAAAGGTTTACAAATGCATGAATTTTGAGGGAAGGATAGTCATCTCAAAAGATGTTATTTTCAGTGAGGCAACATTTCTCTACCCTATTCTATTTCCTGCCACCTCTGATTCATCACATTCCCAACAAAATCATTTCTATGGTTAAATTCCTCTTATGCAAACCTAAGCAGAAAATGATGTGACCACTGTCTCTTCACCAGAACATCTGGATGACACTGTAAACAAATATAAGGCAAGGCTAGTGGCCAAGGGCTTCAATCAAGAACCTGGCTTTGATTTCATAGAAACCTTCTCCCCAGTGGTTAAACCAACAACTATCAGAGTAATTCTCACTTGCACTCACATTCAATTGGGACATTCAACAAATAGATGTAAACTAGGCCTTTTTAAATGGCCTGCTACATGAAGAAGTTTCACCAGGCTTTGAAAGCCATGACAAATCACTGTGTCTGTGTTGCCTAAACAAGGCCCTCTAAGGCCTCCAGCAGACACCTCGTGCTTGGGATAAGAGGCTCACTAACGCTCTTTTAAAATTTGGCTTTAATGCTAGCAGATGTGATCCTTCCCTATTTGTCTACAACCATAAAGGAATCACTCTATATGCTCTTGTCTATGTTGATGACATTCTATTAAGAGGTTCCTCAAGCACTTTGATAGTAGACCTTATAGGCAAGTTGCATGCTCAGTTTGCTTCGATGCATCTTGGCATACCAGACTACTTTATTGGTATTGAAGTGAAGTATCTCTAAAGTGGTGGGTTACTACTCACTCAAACAAAACACACATGAGACCTTCTCTACAAGGCCAACATTATCGAAGCCCATGACATCTCCACTCCCATGATCAATAATCTTGAATTAAGCAAAGATGGGAGAGATTCATTGGATGATCAACACCAATATAGGTCCATTGTTGGTGCACTGCAGTGTGTTACTCTTATTTGCCCTTAGATATCTTACAGTGTCAACAAAGTGTGCCAATTTATGTCTAATGCACTGCAATCTCATTGACAAGCTGTCAAAAGAATCCTCAGGTACCTCCAAGGCACTGTACATCATGGCCTGCTACTACAACTTATCTCTCCTTCCACAAAATTCTCCCTTCAAGCTGACAATGACTCAAATTGGCCAAGCGACCCAGATGAAAGGAGGTCTACCTCTGATTCCTAACTTTGGGCCAAATTTGATACCTTGGAGCTCAAGAAGCAAACTTTGGTAGCTCGCTCTTGTTAGGAAGGGTAATAGAGCTATGCTCAAAATTGTAGGGAGGGTAATAGAGCAGCTATACTCAAAATTGTAAACTTACACATGTTAAATATGGACTAGAGTTAGTTAGCAAGCTAGCACAAGTTTGTTCAAGTTAGTTGTTGTCAGTTTGTATTCTGTTGCACAAGTCCATTATATCAAAACCGTGTTATAACCAACTCAAGTATCTTGTTCATTCTGTTGAATTCAATCCAGTGAATCCTCTCTATCTCTCCATTTTTATCTTTCTAATACATGTGTATATTTGGAAGGCTAAAACTAAACTACTATTCGCTCAATAATGAACTCTTCAAACTAGCCATTAGAACTACTCAATCCAACTCATAAATTCAACATGGAAATTGGAATATCATTTAAACTAAAACATTGGATGCTGGAAACAAGGAATGAAAGAAAGAGAAAAACCTGCCTCACTCGATGCCAAGCAGTTCGACGAAAAAGCCTTCTAGTTGAAAGCAATGGCCGACCACTAAGTGTTCTACCTAAAACCTCAGCAAATAAAACGGTTCCAGTCTCCACAACAGGCCTTTTGGGCAATGGTACTCCACTCATTGCCTCTTCATTCTTTACAATTCCCATCTTCCCTTGAACCATAAAATTCTCTCCATCCTTATTCACATCACACAATAAGTCCTCCATTTCTTTACCATACAAAGGAAGCACTTCCTTTGTTAACATTAATACCTAGTAAATCTGCTCCCACATTTACATCAAGCTTGTGTTCATTACCTGAAACAACAACACCAACCACAAAATCTCCAGGTTTGGGTTCATAGTACTCAACATTAACCCTCTTAGCTTCTTCTTCTTCTACTACTACTACTTCATTCTCACCATCAACATTATCTTTTTCCTCGGAAACTTCCAATACCTCAGAATCTTCTTCCATCTCTTTCACAGAATCAATACCTTTGAAAAACTTCAAAAAGGGTGCTAAAGCTTCTTCTTCAGAAGGCTTCTCTTGGTCAATTTCAACTTCAGAAGAAGACCCTTCAGTGAAATTAACTGGAGAAGGCTTGTTTAGCAATTCAAGTTCTTGGATTCCATCATCAGTGGTTTCTTGAGATAAATCATTCGAAAAACCATTAAACCCACCATTCTTGGAGCAAAATGTGAAGTGGGTATCGCCCAAAATAGAAACTTTTTTTGAAACCATGGAAGCATAAGGACATTGAAAAGAGCAACACTTTTGGGGGTGTTTGGATTGTATTTTCTTGTTGAAGGTGTTGCTAAAAATTAAGGAATTAAAAGGTATTGCATAACGAAAGCATGGAGACTTACAAGGATGAAGAAGAATAAATGGCATCTTGATATGCTGAAAGGCAAGCTGCGCACAGCATTAAGCTTTGGTTTTCAGGCAGACACGACAGCTTACAACGTTGATTTTTGTTTTATCCTCCTTTTGAGGTTTCCTGTCTCTCCCTCCCTTCTTACTTGATATTTCTATTTCTTTTAATTTTATTTTGACAAAATATTTCCACTTTTTTTTGACCAAAAATATATTTCTACTTTTACTTAGTTCATTTTTTATATATCAAGTAAAAAAAATTCTTTAGACAATTTATTCCAGTACTTTTGGAGCGGCGGAATTTACTTATTTTTTATGAGTGGAAAAATATAAAGAATAATTTTTTATAGGCAAAATCATCAATGCTTACTTTAGGTAATTTTATAATAGTGTAAGGTTGTCACACATATTTTAGGTAAAATAATTAAGAGTGAAGATTTTAATCGATGTTGTATGATATATTATTTTACTATTTATCTTTTCACTCAAAAAAAATTTATGTTACTTAAGGAATTAAGATATAAGTGGAAAAAAAATTATATCTTTGATTGAAAAGTTTGGTTGAGATTCGGTCTAAAGGAAAATCAACTAAAGGAAAGAGTACTCCACCTGTTATTATTAAAAAAAAAGAGAGAAAAAAGAAAGAGAGTAACAGAGAGGCTAAGGGTGTCAAAAAAAAAAATAGAGAGACCAATGAGCGATTGAGCGACTAGATCAAAACCCTTGACAGAAACAAATGTTAGCGAAAACGGTAAAAATAAAGACCTAACCTATTACTGGTAAAGTCCTCTAAAGCAAAATTGGGCAACACCTCCCACCAATTAAAACAATGACTAATAAACTCGCGATTAGCTAGCTTATCTGCACAAGAGTTTTCCTCTCGATAAATATGAGAAATAAGAAACCTCATCCTCTTAGTTCTAGCAATGCAATTACGCATTTATTTATGAGTCTCCAAGGAACAAACAAACAAACTTCTAAGAAGCCACTACAAGAGTAGAACCACTTTCAATCCAAAGCTTGTACCATCCTCTCTCAAAAGTAACTTCAATCGACACGACAACTTACAACGTTGATTTTTGTTATATCCTTTTGAGGTTTCCTGTCTCTCCCTCTCTTCTTACTTGATATTTCTATTTTTATTTTGATAAAATATTTCTACTTTTATTTAGTTCATTTTTTATATATCAAAATAACGTTTCTTTTTTTTTTTGAGATTAATCAAAATAACGTTTCTTGTAAAAAAAAACATTAATGCTTAGTTTAGGTAATTTTATATTAGTGTAAGGCTGTGACACACATTTTAAGTAAAATAATTAAGAGTGAAGATTTTTTTTTTTAAACGAAGAGTGAAGATTTTAATCAATGTTGTATGATATATTATTTTACTATTTATCTTTTCACTCAAATAAATTTTAGGTTACTTAATGGATTAACAAATTTTCACTCTTATTTACCAAAAAAACAAATTTTCTTAATAAAAGAAGACATAAGTGGGAAAAAAATTATATCTTTGGTTGAAAAGTTGGGTTGAGCTTCAGTCTAAAGTACAAAAACTTAAAGGACCAATACTAAAAATTAAAGAGCAATAACCACGTACACCAACGTTAACATTTACAAGATATATTCCACAGCCAACAGATCCATAAATTGTCCAAGAGCAATTGGTAGAGACTAGAGAGTAATGAAATTATGCTACAACTTATCCATTTAAATTCTATCATCGTTACATTTTCATTCAATAGCTTCACAATAGATATTAGACAAAATATCTCTTGAGGTGCCTCTTAGTTTATTTTCAGGTAACGAATAAGTCTCTTAACTTTTTTGTTTTGTAACGATTACATCTCTTAATTTTAAAAACGTTGCGATGTTGCCCTTTTTAACAGTTTTTGTTCAACTCTGACTTTACAAGCTCTTGATGAAATGTGGAAACTTTTCATTCCCACAAAAATAATGGGGATCTTTGGTTGGAAATTATTGACCGGGAGGCTTTCAACTCATGATTTGCTGAAGACTAGGGGAATGATCTCTGAGTCGTATAGTTCGTGTTGTCCCTTGAACTTCGACCGTGAAGAATCCATCGACCACTTATTTTTCTCGTGTCGTTGTTCTTAGCTTGTTTGAGCTGAAGTTCAGAGATTGGTGGGCATCACGGCATCCGACAGTCTAGTAGGGGTGGATCACTTTTGTGCCCTTTGTTTGGGGGTTGCTTCAAAGAAATCCATCATGTATAATTATTTGGTGTGGATGGCGATCACATGGTGTATATGGCTCCATACTCCATAGGAATATTATGTTTAGGGGGGATGTTTTCGAATTTAAGGTGGTTTTTAATAGTAAAATCCATTTCGGGGGAGTGGTTTATTAGACGAGAAGGTTGTCATTTTCCTTTTGTTGTTTCTGACTGGTGGGTTAACCCACTAAACTACTTGAAGGCGTTGTAATTTATTTGTAGTCTATATTGGGCAGGTCTCATTCTTCTTGGAGTTTTCTTTTTTCTCCCTGGGTCTTTTTCCCATGGAGTTTTAGTCTAGAGAGGTTTTAATGAGTCTCATTGTATTTGTACAGATTTGAGTACCCTTTGTACTCCTTTCAATACAATATTTTGCTTATAAAAATAACTCTTTGTCCCTCAATGTTGGTTGCTTTAGCAATTCCAGCAACATGGAGACGTCTAGGGTTGTTTGCGGTGCGGTTTGGTTCGGTTTTGAGACAAAAAGTGAACCAAACCGCAAGGTAAAATTACATGCGGTTTGGTTTGGTTCGGTTGGCTTCCTAAAATAAAATCGAACCAAACCAAACAAATGCGGTTTGGATTGGTTCGGTTGGTTCGGTTTTTTCCAAGACAAAAATAATTTAAAACGGAGTTAAAATTAACTAACATAAAAAAGGCTAATATAAATCTTTAAAAAAAAATCTACTCAAATATATGTAGTATATAAATCACTCTCTTTTAATTTTTTTCAAATAGCTAAGACAATATTTAAATGAATTTGAATTAAATATTTTGTTGTAATTTTTAAATATAGCATAACAATATGGATCGTTTGTAAGTGAGTCAAAGAATTAATTGGATTTGGGCTAGTAAGTGAGTGAGAGTTGGGTTGTAGTTGCATTTGGGTTAGTAAGTTAGTAAGGAAGGTTGTAATTCAACAAGCCTTAGTGTTACTTGCGGTTTGGTTTGGTTTGGTTTGGTTCGGTTTCGGAAATCAAAACCGCGAACCGAACCGAACCGCGCGGTGCAATGAAAAAAAGAACCGAACAAAACCGATCAAAAGCGGTTTTTTGCGGTTTTCGGTTTGGTTTGGTTCGGTTTGCGGTTTCCCTATTGGTTTGGTTCGGTTTTGAACACCCCTAGAGACGTCGACTCCCGGGTTCGAAACATGAGTGTGAACCGGAGTACTGTGTGTGTGGTGTTTATTTGTCATTTCATCAAAGTTGACAAAAAAAACTCTATAATTTTGTTATGGAATTTATATTCGATCTACGACTTCAGTTTAGTGATTCCCACTTATTATGTTCCTTCCTAAAATAACTTTTCTATAAGATTTACTCTTGAGTTATTAGCCAATTTAGTTCCTAAAATTTCACAAATTGTCAATTTAGGTCTTGAGATTTACTCTTGAAATTTTACAATATATCAACTTAGTCTCTCACTTTTGTAAAATTATTTTAATTTAGTTCCTCCATCATCAAGTTAGTCCCTCTATTTTGCAAAAAATGACTAATTACTGAAACACGTTTGCAAAAGTCAGGGACTAAGTTGATATATTGTAAATGTTAGGGGCTAAATCAAACTTTTGTGAAATTTCAGGGATTAAATTGGCTAATAACTCATTTTCTCTTGCAATTGTTGTGTGTTAAACAACATCAACATTGTCCCTTGCACCCTAGTTGTCTCAACTTTCTTTATATTCTTTTGCTTCTTGTCGATTTACCAGAGAGGGGCGGTTTTGAGTAAACTTTTTGCCTTAGAATCGCGCATCTATACTGTCTTTTCTCTCTTTTGTATCTCCACACAAATCTATTTGTGTGTGTTTTTCTTTGATTTTGTTGTCTGAGTGCAACATTGTTTTGTTCGTCGTCTTGATGTGAGTTGTTTGTTTTCCCATCTTGTTGGACGTTGTTTGTTTTTCTGTCTTGTTGCAATGTCCGTTTATTTAGATTGACAAATAAACTTCGACCCATTGCAGATTTAATCAATAATTTGGACGTCAACATTATAGATTTGGATGCATGAGTTTTCTCCTGACTTTGATTTGATCATATTTGTAGGTATTTCGTCATTTTATGCTATTAACTTGGGTGTTGTGAATTTGCTCGCAGATTTATCATTTTTTATTATCATTTAAATGTATGAATATATTTCTTAATGAATTTTTTTTATTCTTGCGGTTATATATCTGGGGTCCTGCCAGTCAGCCAGTGTTGCATCCCAATATCAAACACGCTAACATTGAAGAAATGGGAGCCGGAGGTTTGTGTGTTCCAACATCTTCATGATAAATTTGTTTTTTCAATTTTTTTGTTTATATATTTTTTTTTAAAATACAAACAAGATTACCCAATAGTGGATGGTTTTGTTGCTGGTAAATTTGAGCTAAAAATACAAATTGTAACTTCTCACACCGGATGAGGATGCGAGAATAGTAAAAGACATGCGAGGTGAATGTTGATTCAGTTAGTAAGGAGTTAACACATTCCTTATAAATGCGTGGATTAAACTTTTGCTGTTAGTGTGAGAGTTTATTCGATGGGCAGGGGCGGATCTTCTAAGGGGCAGTGGAGGGCTACGACCCACCCCAAGAAAACATTTAAAATTACTCATATTTTAATACTGACTGACTAAATTTATATAAACGTTGCGTATGCATAACAATCTTGTGAGCTTGTCGGACCAGTTGGAAGTTTGCTTGTGTTCGATTCCCTGTTGGCCCATTTTTAAATTGTTTCTCATTTTTGCCTTTTTAAAAGAAAAAAGCTGCACTAATCTATTTATTCTTGGCAAAATGTGAACCATGGGAATCGAGCACGTGAGCATGACACACACTATATTCACAACCACTATGACAAAAGTCATTATTGTTTTCAAATTTACAAATTTTTATTATATATATAACGTATAAATCAAAATATGTAATAAAATTTTTACACAATGTATATATAAGTGTATGATATTTTTTGGAGTATAAATTTAATTTAGATATTTAAGATCATCACATCTCTTATATTAGAATAAGAAATAATCGATAGATGATTGATAATTTTCGAAAAACATATCTCAGCATTTTAAAATTATCTTTTAACAAACAACATCAACTGAGTCTCTATGAAAATCAAAATTCTATTTTTAGTCATTTAATTTTGTTTATAAATAATTTTAATTTATATTCATCTATTTTATTTGTATTTGTGTTTTTGCGTCTTTGTTCATGCATTTCTCAGTTTCAATGACTCTTTTATGAGCGACACACCCTAGCTTTTTGTTCAAGATCCGCCACTGTCGATGGGTGATCGGTAATACAACTTAAAGAGCCGCGAGTCTTACCTTAACCCTGATGAGTCTTCAGAGCCCAACTCACCTAAACGTTCTATAAATAAAATAAAAAAGGGTTTTTTCTTTTGTACCCCCACCCCATCCCCTCCCACCCCCACCCAATACCAAAAACCCCAAAATGTCATTTGAAACTTAATTTTTTTTTTAAAAAAAATAAATAAATCGTATATACCCCTTTGGGTACGTATATACGATGACTATTTTTTGTCCAATCGTATATACGTACTCAAAGGGATATATACGATGGGTTTTTTAATTTTTTAATAATTTGTTTTAATTTTTATTACTAAAAGGCTACTAAAAATTTCGTTAAATAGTCAAAACTACTCCAAAAATTATAAAAACACCACTAAAAATCTAACAAAACCAAAATAAGGCTATACAAATTTTTTCAGATTTTTGGAGACTATGAAAAATTAAAAAAATCGTAAAAATAATAAACGATGGAATTTGGGATTTTGAGTAGTAGTCCCGTAAGTCCCTTCTGAGAGTCTTGATTCTTGATTTTTTCGGATTTAATGGTTGTGGTTTCATTACGATCGGAGTATGTTGCTAAACCGATTTTTAGCCTAAATTATACGTTCGACGTATAACATCGCCACGCTTTAACGAAACTACACACAAAACCTATTTTCGTGACTTATATAATTTTTATTTGACTTAAAAAATTTAAAAAAATACAATGGGGTTATATATACACCGAGAGGGGGTATATATACGACCTTATTTTTTTGCCCATCGTATATACACCTCCCGGCGTATATACGATTGAGAATGAGGTTGTCCAATCGTATATCGCCGCCTTGGGGTGTATATATCGATGCCTAAATCGTAGGGTCGTATATACACCCCCGGTGTATATACGATTGGTCAAAAAATTTAAAAAAATACGTTTTGAAAGCCAGTTTTAGGGTTTTACGGTGTGGGTGGGGGTGGGAGGGGATGGGGTGGGGGTACAAAAGAAAAAACCCAATAAAAAAACATGCAAGTAATGTCGGTCGATAAAACATGGAAGCTGGGGTCCAAGGATTGTCGTATGTAAATAGATACTCCAAGGAGTATATTTCAATGCTTTCTTCTTCTTTTTGGTAGAAAAAAGAAAAGAAAATAAAAGAAAGTATTGGTTACGTGTTTATCCCTTAATAATTTATTTTCGTTTGTCATTTCTGTGAGAGTCGGTTGTTCCTTAATACTCCATCTGTCCCAAATTATTTGTTGTTTTAGTAAAATTAATTTGTCCCAAATTGATTGTTGTTTTAGATTTTTAATGAAACTTTTAATGTTCTTTTACACTTATACTCCTATTAATCATGACAATTTTTTACCTCTAATAAAAGTTTCACATTTATCTAGATAGAGAGATAAAGGATTAAATGGTAAATTAAACAACACTTTTAAAGAATCTATACTCCTAATCATTTTTCTTAAAGGGTGTGCCAAAACCATAAATTACAAACAAAATGGTACCTATTAATTTGCTGCTTTGCCAGACTTACTCAGCTCATTAACTGGGATTGGTTTTTTCACGTGCATACTGATCCAAATGCTGCTGAGTGAACAATTCTTGGCCGTAGGCATTCAGATTATAGACAAAACTAATTTAAACTTTATAAACATAAATACGCTTTTGACCTTCCTATTTTATCGGACCTGTAATTTTGATTTTTTCATTTTATTTTTTGCAATTTTAGTCACTCAGTTTTATCAAATTCACAATTTTAATCTGTTTTCCTTGTAATTTTGATCTCACATTTATCAAATTCACAATTTTAGTCCCTAACTAATTTTAGGATTAAATGTATAGTCTCAGCATGACATGTACCTGTCACATCAACACCCAATGATTACGTTAATACGACACACATATGACACGTTTGTATTTTCGTAAAAAAATTGAACTGTGAGACTAAAATCGTGAATTTGATAAAATTAGGAGACCAAAATTGTGACAAAATATGAGGCCACCAAAATTGCGGATTCTATAAAATAAGGAGACCAAAATTGCGAAAAATAAAATGAAAGACTAAAATTGCAGAATTGATAAAATTGGGGGATCAGAATTGCAGTTAAGCCTAAGAGTAAATGTCCAATTGGTTCCGGACAAAACAATGGGAGACCAATTTAATTCATGAGAAATAAATGTACTCCATTTGTCTCATATTATTTAATATTTTAGGTAACAAAAAAAAATGTCCCATATTATTTATTACCTCGATCCCATATTATATGTCGCTTTGGATGACTCTTAGTTATTTATTAACTATTCTTCTTTCAATTCTAGTTCTAGTAATTAAGAAATGAAAACATAAATCAAATCAATCCCTTATCCCTGATAAATACAAAAAATGTCCCTAAAAGTTTTCGTATTAAAAAAAGACAAACTTAACCAACATTTAGTTATGTCGACAAATCTAGTTTCAACTTTGCAGGACAGTTGGATCGTTTTGTCATTGTCATTCTAATAAAAGAGATAAATGCAGTGTCATACATTGTATTAACATTAACATAGTTTAATGTTTGATCGGTTTCCTTTCCTCTCTACTATGATGTCAATCTCGTTTTAAAAGGTGTTCAATGTATGTCACTGGAAAGTAACAGAAAACAACAGTAATGCTAAAAAACAAGATCGCTAGTTGCCAACTTGCAGTCATAATTGAATAGCCAAAGTTTCTTCTTGATTTTGCATATAAAATTGAGGTGTTTTGGTTTGGGTAAGAAAATAAAATACTACTACTTGCAAATCAACACCTTAAACAACTCACTTTTAGTTTACCACATGCCACTTGCAACTAAACAATTGGCGGAGTTGACATAAGCGGTTAAGTTTATTTTAAATTATTAATTAAGATAAACAATCATTTTGATTATAATCCCTGAATGTATCAAAATTGCAACCAAATCCTCAAGTGTCTCTTCAGTACGTCTTTTTAGTCCTTAAATGTGTCTTTTGATGGTCAATTTAATTCCTAAAATTATTAATAAAAGAGATACCTAGAGACATGTTTGTAATTTCGATACATTCAAAATGATCGTTATCCAAATTAATTAATAGTAGTACTAATAATAACCGACCCGTCTATCTTGGCATTGACCCGTGATTTTAGCCTTATAACATGCCAAGTGTTGTAGATCCTCAGTTCCAAGCAATGATAACAACTTAAAGAATTTAGAAGATTAAGCAGAATGAGAATTTTTTATTTGACAAAATGAATTAAATCATAAAATATAAAACTATCAACGTCTCAATCATGAATTTTTAATAATTAAAATTTTGTATTATAGTATCTACTACTCAGGTTCATTTTTTGTTTTCTGGTTAAGACCCATGAACAGGAACATGTATAGATTTGTAAGAATAACAAGAAATCCTATAAATTCCATAGTCACTAACTAGAGAGAAAGAGAAACAGAGACGGTCTTCAACTTCACAGTGATTTGACAAGAGGCAACTGTCCACTGTCCTTAAAAGCATCACTTTTTGGGTTTCAGCATTCATTCTTTGTTTCTGCTTTTGTCAATAATTTATAGACAGACAGTTATGAAGCAACAGTCAACCAACAAGCGACGTCACGGGCCAAAGGTACTCTTTCTCTCTCTCTCTCTCTCTTTCTTTGTGCATGGCTTTCTTTTGTGTCATAACTCTTCTTGTGATGGTTTTTGGGTTGGTGTTGTTTACAGAACCTATGGACAACTATGATTACGCGCAAGTGGCTTCACATTGGAAAAAAGGAATCTGATTACACTAACAGTGATGATGATGATCCTGAAACTGATGACTCAGACAATGAAGGTCAGTGTGAAAGGGGTTCACTACAGATTTTTGTTAAAGTTTTTTAGATTTTTGAACTTTAGGATTATAGTTTATTATGCCAAATTATCTGAAAATGGTTTCTGTGATCTGTTATTCTATCTCAGTTTGATTTGGGTGTATTATTATGCAGAGTGGGAAAGACAAACGCGCTTCAGGGATGAACCTCCAATTCCAAATGAACCTCCAATTCCAAATGAACCAAATGGTGATTTAGTTTAATTTCAAGACTGGTCTAAAGCTTTTCAATGTGTGTGAAAATTGATGTATTCTGAAACTAGGAATTCACTGTTACGTATTTGCTTGTTAGTTTGGACAATTTCTCCTGCTCTGCATTAAGCAGTTGGAAACTACTAGATTCCCAAAATTGAACCTAATATCCTATTTTTCGGAGGACTAAATAGATATCAAGCTTGTATTGCTGTGTAATAAGCAATTAAGCATAGACTCAAATCATCATCAGATTTCTCACTAAAGGCATGTATTTGAAATAATAAAAAGCTCTATAAGATTAACCATGTCATGAAAACTTTCTTCCCTCCTTTGGAAGGGGCTTATTGTATATTGTTTGCTGCAGTTTCAGTAGCCCCCTGCATATTCAGTTCTAATGTCAGTAGTTTCTAAATTTTATTCTTAATTTAGAATTGCAGATATTTACTAAATTACTTTCTTCATTGCTTTTCTCACACTTAAATTTCAAATGAACTGCAGAATTTCTTCCAAGGCTAAGGAGGCAAAAGTCAATGACGTCTAGGTCTCAGTATATACACAAGAAGGAACTTAGGTAAGAAACTGTTCTCAAGTTTATTTAGCAAGCAACACAAGACTCTAATTTCAATTATTAGAAAGTGTAGAAAGAATAGCTTATTTATTGGTATTGCTCAAGCCTCTCATACTGTATTCTGGTGTATATTTCTAACTTAGGGTATGTGCTGGGACATGGAATGTTGGAGGAAAACTTCCACCTGATGACCTAGATATTGATGATTGGCTAGACATAAACGAGCCAGCTGATATCTATGTCCTTGGGTAAGTTTTACACTTAATTTTCCCACTTTCTACTGTTGTTTACACAATTGAATTTTGTTTGAGCGGCCTAGGGCACAAGGCTCCCACTAGTGGGGAAGATTGTTTCTAGAATTTGAACTCGTGACCTCCATGCCACAAGGCAACAACTTCACCGTTGTGCACAGCCTCGCTCTCATAGGCAACAACTTTACTCGGCGCCAAGCCTCGTTCTCATGTGTATACACATTTGAATACAATGCCATTTAGCAATCACTTTTCTTTGTTACACATGAAGATTTGTCTCATTTGTTTGACTTAAAAGTTGCTTTGCGCTATGCGATTGATTGCAGTCTTCAGGAGATTGTACCTTTGAACCCCGGTAACATTTTTGTTACGGCAGATGCTCGTCCAGTACCAAAATGGGAAAAAATTATTCGAGAAACGCTGAATAGAGTTCAATCAAAACCATCAAACATAAAATCCTTCAGTGATCCTCCATCCCCATCAAAATTTAAACCACCAGATGATGCCCCAGACATAGAAGAAGAATTGTTACTTGAAAGTGATAGTGACATTGGTGAGGAAGTCCATGTCCATCCTCTGGATGAAGAAGACAATGTTTATGATATTGCCAACTCAGATAAACCAATCACAGATGAAGCCTTGACTACTAGTCTGCAGGCTTCAGATGGTTCTGATATTGCCAACTCAAGCGTGCTAGTTCGAAAAGATTTACGGTCACAGCTTTCTTATGAAAGGAGGTTGAATAGGCTAAATTGTTTCTGCGATGAAAATTTATCAGAAAATACGGAAACAGCATCTATTCAACAGACCAGTAAGCTAACAAGAATGATTAGTGGAATTGAAAGGATTGGTTTGAGCTGGCCAGAGAAACCACTACATTTGCTACCTCAGGGAGTAATGGAGAGACAAGCTACTTTAAAATCTGTCAAATCTTTGAAAACATCAAACTCCTTTAGAAGCTGTGATTCTTTCAAATCAAAAATAGATGCAATAGATTTGCTAGCTGAAATTGACCTTGAAGCTTTGATGAAGAGGAAAACAAGATCACCATATGTAAAGATAGTGAGCAAGCAGCTGATTGGGATTTTCATCTCGGTTTGGGTTCGTAGGAAGTTGCGAAAACATATTCAGAATTTAAAGGTGTCAACTGTTGGTGTTGGTGTTATGGGATATATTGGTAACAAGGTATCTTTCCCCTTCTATTGAACACTCCTTTCATTCAATACTTTTAGTCTTTTACTGCTTGAGTTTGTAGCTTTTGTTCATTAAGTTACCATCATCACATTCTTATAAAAATGATGATAATACAGTTTTCATGTTTCTTTTGTTGTATATAATGTTCTCTATACCTCCCTTTAGATATTAGGTGCTTGTTTGGATTGACTCACCTATTGGCATAAACACTTATGAAAACAACTTATGACACGTGCATAAACTGTTTTCAGCTTATTTTTATAGTTCTCCAAGATAGCTTATGAAAACAATTTATAATTAATGTAAAAATAGTTGACTTAATGTTGTCTTTTATCATGGAAATAGCTTATCATTTTACTAATTATCATGCTAATATTATGCTATCAATCATAACAGATTTATGGCCCATCTTTGTGATTTCTTGATCAATAAATTTCCTAGCACCATAAATAAATTTTTAACTAACCACATTTTTCATATGCTAATGAGGGTTGGTTCCAATAGTTGAACAGGTCCAAATAAGATTCTGTTTTTTGCAAATAGTAACAGTAGCCAAGCCTGTCGGTCCTCCTTTTGCCTGAAAATATCTTGATTCATAGGAGCTAAATAGAGTCTGTTAAGGAAGAAGTCCTCTTGGTGGCCCCACCTGTTCCACTTGGATCGTAGCCTTTACCTGCAAGGGGGAAAAATCACTAACCAGTTTTAACTTTTAGCATGATTTCCTGTAATGATTAGATTGGTTTTTGTTCATGGTGATTTTGTGAACAAGATTGTTAGCATTATTGAGGGATTTTCGTAATTTCCATGCTAACCATCTGATAAATGTTAATGATAAACGTTTCTTGTTTTTATTTTTCAGGGATCAATCTCTGTCAGCATGTCGATATACCAGACACCTTTTTGTTTTATATGCACCCACCTTACTGCAGGTGAAAAGGAAGTAGATGAACATAAAAGAAATGCTGATGTTCGTGAAATACTTCAAAGGACTCATTTTTATTCACTTTCTGATATTGGACTTCCCAAAAATATCCTTGATCATGAGTAAGTGCATATTTGATAAGATATACTCCCTCTAGTCCTTATTATAAAAAAAAATTACATTTCGGTTCATTGAATAACTGATGTTAGGTCAGATATATTCAATAAAACTGCAAATTTTCTTATAATAGGGACCACATAGTAGTGCCATGATGAAAATCTTTATTTCACCCCTTGCTTTGATGTTCCAACATAAAACAGTTGTTGTTTAAAACGTGCCCTGAACTTTAAACATAGTGGTAAGAATTATAAGTGAAGAGATATCAAGAGAGAGATGGATAGAATTTCGTATTAGACTTTGTAACTTTGATTTAACCTATCATCGTTCTCATGTACATGTCTATTTATCATAAATAAATTTAAAATTCAACCAATAATTCTGAGCAATATATAATTTGATGAAAAACTGTTGGATTCATGACTTAAGTTTATACAACTGTGCTATAATTTAGTATAATATCATTTGGAGCATTTCAATCAGCTTTCTGATTCTGTTTGGCTACTGTAATTCTGTATCTACATGTTCTTTCTGAAAAATTATAATAATCTAATCAATTCTAATTTATTTGCAGAAAAATAATTTGGTTGGGTGATCTGAATTACCGTATCAGCTTGTCATATGAAAAAACAAGAGATCTCATATCAAAAAAGGAGTGGCCAAAATTGTTTGAGAGAGACCAGGTAATAATATAGAACCTTACATTAGATGTCTACTGCATGACGACCATGTGGACCAATCTGACTACTGCTTTGATGAGAAATAGGGTACCCTCTGCCTTTCACAGTTGCATTAATTGGTGACTCTAGACGTTTCTTTATAAACCAATAAATTACTATATTGATGGAAGAAAATGAAATAAAGCATGTGTGATAAGTCTTCCCAAAAATTATAGATCAAAGTAATTTAATCTATTTTCACATTAATTTTTAAAATATTTAGCCCTAAGTTAACATAAATTTATCTTATTGTTGGTTCACACAAGCAACTAGAAAGACGAGAATGAACATACGCACACAAGCCAAAAGAAAAGCCAACAACCAAGCCCCACAAAAATCCAAAACATTGTAGAATTTTCGTATTTATGCTGCAGTAAATAACAGTAAAAATTGGCTCGAAGGAACGGAAAAAGGAAGATGAAAATACACACAAAATTTTACGTGGTTCGGTCAATATCTACATCTACAAGAAAGAGAAACTCCAATATTAAGAGTCTAACATCAGATGTGATATGTTTTATAATAAGTGAGAGATATCTCTCACTATACAAGTCGCTTTTGTAGGGTTGGATTAGGCTCAACCCAAATTCTAAGATGGTATCAAAACATTTTCAAGATCTGTTGGAAGCCAGCTATCGAGTCACGCCCCAGTTGGCAGAGTCTCACATCGAATTTGATATGACCTGAAAAAAAGTTATAAGCGGAGATATCTCTCACTCTACAAATTAGGCTCAACCCAAATTCTAAGATAGAAAGAGAACACAGCAAGGTATAATAGAATCCCTAGTTCTTGCCTCAAAATGATCAAGATGAGCATCACCAAAGAATTTCCAAGCTTTCTCTTTTTATTTGTACCACTCTTGATGCTTCCTAATTAAACGAAGTTAGAAAATTATTCTCCATAGTCCATGTCATTGTTCATTTTGGTTGCATGAGATGCATTATGAAATTTTGGAGAGTAGCTGCTTCATAAATGGAACTCATTTTGTAAGGTGATTGTTTTGACTGTTTTGTACAGCTTGCTAAAGAAATAGAGAAAGGGGTATTTGAAGGATGGTCAGAAGGCAAGTTAAATTTCCCACCAACTTACAAGTACGAGATTAATTCAGAGAAGTACTATGGAGAGGATCCAAAGGTTGGGAGGCGCATACCATCATGGTATATATGCTTGAGTTTGTTTGAACTCAGATTCTATTTCAATGCCTGCAAATTTGTGTTTATATATGTAGCATCTATCATCTTAATCTGCTATTTTTCTAATATTTATAAACTGGTTTTTTTTTTTTTATGTTTGGAATCACCTTTCAGGTGTGACCGTATTCTTTCACATGGCAATGGAATGAGATTACTGAGTTACAAAAGGAATGAACATAAACTTTCAGATCATAGACCTGTTTCTGCCACATATATGGCTGAGGTTGAGGTGTTCTCTCCAAAGAAGCTTCAGCTAGCACTTACTATCACTGATGCAGAGTTTGAAAATGAAGAAATCCTCACAAATTTCAGCAGTTGGACTATAGCTGCATAATCTGTACAGGTCAATTGCTTTTATAAATTAAAAATATATCTTGCTTATCATCCTTATGTAGCCCTCATGGGGATTGAACATATATAAAATAATACTCCTTAACATATATTACTGATCTTTAATTTCCGGTGCAGGATATGAGTTCTAAATATAGCATTTACCGCCTTCAGAGCATAGTCTAGTAGTAAAAACACAAGTGTTGTGTAGACGACGGGAGTGCAAGTTCAACCCTAGACATTCCACTTTCTTTTTCGACATCCCCTCACCCCGACTATCTGTACAAAGGTTTAAAAATTATAGAATATACTGAATATGAAGGAGCAACAATGATAGCTATTACAACAGGTGTTTTAAAAATCGAACCAGGTTCAACTGATTATACCATGAGCCGACGCCATATACAGTTCACAATTATTTGAGCAGTTCAATCACAATTTCATCCCAGTTCAAGCGGTTTAGAACGATTGAATCACGACCCTCAAGTCTTACCGGTTCGATATCCGATTCGGTTTTAAAAACATTGACCGCAACTTCTCAAATTCACAATCACCACTGGATACTAAATTTCTTCATTTGATTTTGCTTTTTTATTTTAAAGTCAATACGTATAGAGAAAATAATGGTATGATTTGTGTATAAGGTAAGGTATCTTATGAGTAGGGTTTAAAACATGGAGATTTATTTACTACTATGTGGTGTGACTTGCGATGTAAGATTTCAAGAGAAGCTTTATGTATGCTTGTAAAAATAAATAAAAGGAAAATCTGTCAGTGACGGTTGCTTTGGTTCTCATTTCTCAATGTTCAAGATGCTGCAACTAGCTTTGATTCCCAACAATTTCAATTCAATATACTAATCAGAAATAATTAATTTACTATTCAAAATGCTGTTACAGGGACGGTGAATAACGTAAAAAAGAGAATGAGAGATTACCGAAACAGGGGCGGCAGTGAAGGAAAGTGGCCGCCGGCGATCCTAGGCGAAGGAGAGATTGAGACGGCGAGAGGGAGAGTGGGCCGCGAGAGAGAGAACTGGGGACTGTGTAAGGATTTTGCTTTTCTCACTTCCCTCCTGCGCACCGCACACTCCAAACAAATTTTATTCTAAAAATAACCTCGCGTGGAATGTTCTTACTTACAGGACGTGATTAATGACGGTTCGAACGGTCTTGTTCGAACACGTTCGAACGCATGCATCCGTGTTAAGGAATATTGGTAAATGTGGTGTGAGAGTCCATATTTAACACACTCGAATGAGACTGTTCGAACAGAATAAAATAGGGTGTTCGAACAAGGCTATACGAACCTGTTTGATTGGTGTCATTCCAACAGGTTAAATTACGCACAAGAGGGTGCGCGTGTCAATATTTAACACACTCGAACGAGCATGTTCGAACAAGTGAAAAATCTTATGTGATGTGTTTTGAGTAGGAGGGGGAGTGGAAAAAGCAAAACCGCTTGTGTAATTGATGTGGGTTGTTTAACCGTTGTTTAATTGGGGACAACACCAATACTTTCTGGAGTTTGTTAATAACCCCTCCTCCAATTCATCTTGGTACCTCCCATTTAATACTAACAAGAAAAAAAATAGCAACAATTCCATGTATTTCATTAATTTGTGCTATAGATCCGATGGAAGGAAATAGATGTCGATGTGATTAACATGCCTAATTTAATAGCAACAATTCTATGTATTTCATTAATTGGTGCTATAGATCCGGAGGCATGAGTACTCTAGTGGCTTTAATTGTGTGATGGTTTCTTCTAGTTTGCAAGCCCATGTGAATGCTTTGCAAGAGGCTTTGTCGAATTTGGTGAGTGAGTCGAAGACTCTCAACATAAGTGCTATTTTGATTTCAAACTTTTTCAGGATGGCTATGCAACTGATAAACAATATTCTTTATTTAATTTTCTGTCTGCTGTCTTAAAATTCCTCTAGGTTGATTACTATATATTAGGTCTTTGGAAAAAAAAATCTGGTTAAGTTAGGAAGAGAACTTTGCTTGGTTACAGTTTGTTTTCAACCTCTGTGTTTGTAACATAATTGATGTAGAATGACAGAACAATAAACCCATAGTAATTCTCTGGGGTAGATTATTAGTTTGACTTGGGTTACAGATACCCTAAGAAGAAACCAAAATCTCAATATTCTTAATTATGCAAAACAAGGGCTGAATATTAAATGCATTATTGTAACCAAAAGCCCTAATATGGTAACCTCCAAGGTTAACAACAACAAATAATAACTAGCGGTGTGTTTACTTTTTGAAAACATTTTCAATTTTTATTTTCTAAAATCTGCATTCATTTTAAATTGCTGTCTAGAAGGTGAAAAGCTCTTGGAATGAACAATTGGGGGTTAGTTGTCAGACTTTCCTCCTCAGTCTGTTTTTTGTCATTTAAGAAATTACCTTGCAATGTAATGTCTCTCTCGAATTAGTTCAATGTGCATCTTAAGATGCATGATAAAATGTTTTTCTTTGAATGGCATGCTGGATTGATTTGATGATACCATTTGCATCAATTAAGGTAACCCTTGTTGGTTAGTTAATTGGGTTAGGTAGTTAGTATTTTAGGAGTCATTTTGCTTATAAATACTAATAGTGATTAGAAAGAAATCATTGCAGACCCTTGAAGCTCTGCAACATTATTCTGTACTAAGAGGATTTTCCTGATGTTCTAGCACTAATACCAATTGGTTCTATAAATCTGGGAAAACTGTGGCATCGTTATGTACCTTGTTTGTGTGGCTCTGTTATTTGAAGTTGACCATGTATTGAAGGCATTATTTCTTTTTGTATTGTTAAATATTGTAAAAGATATGCAATTATGCCTAAAATTTCAAAAGTAGCATTTTTAGCATTTATATGTTATTTGTGTTTTGCTCGACTTTGAATTGAATGAGAACATGTCCAGTGTGATTAGAATATTTGTTTATCATTTATCCTCTTAACATCAATAAAAAATTATTGGGAGGTAATTTATAACTAATAAGAACAAGTGGGATGTTAATAAAATTAGGGAATTTGGTAAATGTTGTGAAAAATTATCCACAAAACCGCAGAACAATGTGACTCGAAATATGTGAATGATTTTTTTTTGAACCCCCACCCAATCCTCATATACCCCACCCAAACTGAAAACCCCAAAATGTCCTTCTGAAAACGTATTTTTTTTTAAAAATGTTTGGCCAATCGTATATACACACCTGGGTATATATATCGACCTTTTATTTTTATTCATCGTATATACACCCCCAAGGCGATATATCTGATTGCTTCCACCATAATCGTATATACGCCTTGGGGTGTATATACGATGGGCAAAAAAATAGGGTCGTATATATACCCCCTCGTGTGTATATACGATCCTATTGTATTTTTTTAATTTTTTAAGTCAAATAAAAATTAATTAAGTCCTGAAAAGAGGTTGTGTGTGTAGTTCGTTAAAACGTGACGATGTTATACGTCGAACGAATAATTTAGGCTAAAAAATCGGTTTTCGGGCAACATACTCCGATCGTAATGAAACCATAACCATTAAATCCGAAAAAAATCAAGAATCAAGACTCCCCTAGAAGGTACTTCTTACGGACTACGACCTCAAAATCCCAAATTCCATCGTTTACTATTTTTTACGATTTGTTTTAATTTTTCATAGTCTCCAAAAAATCTAAAAAAAATTGTATAGCCTTATTTTGGTTTTGTTAGATTTTTAGTGGTGTTTTTATAATTTTTTGGAGTAGTTTTGACTATTTAACAAATTTTTAGTAGCCTTTTAGTAATAAAAATTAAAACAAATTATTCAAAAAAATTAAAAACCCATCGTATATACCCCTTTGAGTACGTATATACGATTGGACATAAAATAGCCATCGTATATACGTACTCAAAGGGGTATATACGATTTATTTAATTTTTTTAAAAAAATTAATTTTCAAAGGGCATTTTGGGGATTTAAATTTGGGTGGGGGTTTATGGGGATTGGGTGGGGGTGTGAAAAAAACAACCCTTTTTTTTATGAACTTAAGGGCTCCAGGCCCAGCAAACGGAACAACTACAAGATAGAACTAGGCTGTATTAGAACTAGGTTGTATTATGTTTTCCTGTCGTTTCGTTTTAAATTTCCTATCCTTGTATTTTTGTAATTTGTGTTTATCATTTCTGTTCTTATCCAATATTACTTTATAAATAATTTTACCGTAATGACAATAAATTTGCGCCAACGTAAAGGGAATTTCAAATTAAAAAACCGAATGAAACAAAGTAGTTAAATTATACAAAAATTCCAAACATATATCCCCCCTATGACATGATCCTACTTTGGGTGTTGCGTCCCTCCTTCTCTCATACACATTGCCAAACCTCCTCCTAAACCTACTGAAGGGTTGAGCAACCTCTTGATCTTATTTGAAATATGCTCTGGTTGGCTCTGGGGACATTATCATCGATGGTCCCATCCATGTCATCAACCAAATCCAAAGCAGCCTCCGGTAGCATCTCATCAACCAAATAACATAACATTATCATTTAAATAAATAGAAGATTAAGAAACATTATCAATGCAATTAACATAAAAGACACGTCACCACAATCGACATCGGGCTCATCGCCAGTCGTACATAATTCGAGAGGAAGAGAAAGGGATGTGAGACCCTAAATACTGTGGAAAGTAGCGCCAAGACCGTGTTTGAAGAGTACGGCACACAGGGAGGCCCCGCCACCAAAGTGGTCTCGAATCGTGTCCACCTCTCATCACACTCGGATAGGCATGCAGACGACCCTAAGTGGCAGTGCCCGATCCTCCGAAATGTGATGGACCTGCCCAAACTGTCTGAGCACTCGATCTGAAATGAGGTGATGTACAAACACACACGGTTTTTTATTTATTAAATTAGTTTGGACATAACACCCTTAAATGGATGCATATGGTGGAGTTGGAGCCGGACTACAAAATTTAGTGGCAACTTGCGCTTATCATAATAATAATTCACCAAAGTCCAAAGGTGACCATGACCTTAATTATTGATCAGCAAATTGCAATATGTATGCGTAAAAGTCCCAGTACGGCTTTGTATTTACTAGAATAATTGAATCAAGTATTCAACCCCTATTCTTCCAACAACTATGGCATTTACTTTTCTCACACCCCCTCCTACTCAAACACACCCCTACAATCTTTAAATCCCCAAATTACTCCCAATTTAAAAAATTAAAAATACCCCCTATCCCCCACACACCCTCTTCACTCTCTCACGCCTCTCATTTCCCCCAACCCTTCGAACCCTATCATTCACTCTCCCTCTCACTCACCTTCTCCAAATCACTCAATCTCACCCCAAATCTCTCACTCAATCTTCTCCACAAACACCCTCAAGAGCACCTGGGTTTTGTTCGCGTCCTCTCACCCTCTCTATTCGTTCCATTTTCATTAAGGTATGCCTCTCCCCCTTCACTGCAATTGGGTTTTTTTCTGCTCAGAATCGCATTGTTGACGACCTCATTCGAACAACTGAAAACGAAGGTGTTCGAATGAGGTCATGCGAACACCGTACGAACGACCTCATTCGAACCGTTGTGAGTTGGAATGTGAAACTGACTTGTTCGAACGGGGTTGTGCGAACATGTTCGCATGTGGCCGTTCGAACGGTTGTTTGACAATACAGTTTCTATTAATTTGTGATTGGTTCTCTTAATTTGGTTTAATTGGTTCTCTTGATTGTTGTTTCGGTATGGTGAGGAGCGAGGTGGTAATTCAAAGACAACCATCCGAGCGAGCCAGAGGCCACCTCCTACGCTTTCAAACCGCAAAAGGAGGGAAGAAGCTGGTGAACCTTCCCGAGGTAGGGGTCGGGCTAGGGGTAGGGGCAGGGTTGACGTCCCTCCTCCCCCGCTTCCCGAGGATATTGGCTAGGATATTGAGCGCGATGCTCAATTTCCGGCATATGAGTTGGCTGGCCCTTTTACTGATGTTGCTTCATCATCTAGACATCGGGAGGAGGAGGAGGTCACTGCGAGCCCTCGTGAGGAGGAGGCCGCTTCTCCTGTGGCGACATTCCCATTTCTGATGGACCGTAAGATGGTTCTGCTCTTGCCCACATACGGGGCACATATTCGACCGATTTCTATTCAGTGGGTAAGTTATTATTTTATAGTTGGTATTTGTAAATTTGTTTCTTATCTTTGTTGAATGTTTTGGCTTATTGTGTCATTTCAATGCGAGTTCGTAGGATTTACAAACAATTCCACATGGACTCGTTACCACAGTGTTTAATGCTAGGATTAGGGACACTCTGCGACTTGGGGGTGGTTCCTCCGGTTGGGCTTGGTTTCCCCATTCTCCACAGAGTTTCTTGAACGCATTCATAGAGCTTTGGCAGCCGGATACATCATCATTCCACCTTCCTGTGGGTGAGATGAGCATCACCCTTGATGATGTATCCCAGCGCTACACATCCCCATCAACTGGCTGGTTTATGACATGCCGATCGACTTTAATGGCGGGGAGAGCACCGTTGATTGATTTATCGGCCACCCTCGAAGATGCAAACCGCCCGCACTTACAGTGGGGTTGTCAGTTGGGCTCGTATGGTTGAGGGATAGGGTCTACCACCCAGCCATAGATGAGGGGCGGTGGGCTCATGCTGCTAGGGCCTACATCCTCTATCTTTTGGGTTGCACCTTGTTCGCTGACAAGTCAGGCAACAAGGTTAAGCTTGGCTACCTTGGTATGCTGACTGATTTGGAGGTTGTTGGAGACTTTTGCTGGGGGGCGATGGCCCTTGCCCATCTATACGATCAGCTGAATGATGCTACAAGAAAGAGGACCAAGAAGATTGTTGGTCATCTTCCTTTACTTCAGGTCTAAAACATATTCTTTACTTTTAAGTTTGCTTTAGGGTTACTTTCAGATTAATAATCAACGAATGATTTGTTCATTACAGGCTTGAATTTTTGAGCACTTCCAGAGTGCGAACTTTTCCTCTTGGGTGGTGCACCCAGAGTATGATGAGAATATGCCACGTGCGAAGAAATGGTTGTGCAATGATGACCCTGGGGCCATCAAGTCACATGCCATCAGATTATGCCTTGACCGGCTAGACCGTGAGGAGGTCACCTGGGTCCCCTACATAGCCCATAGGGAGGAGAGACCCTTTGAGGAGCTGGCCAGGTTCAGAGAGTTCATTCTGAGTGGTGGCTGCATGATGCGCCATTTGCCAGATCGAGTGCTCAGACAGCTTGGGCAGGTCCAACACATTCCGGAGGATCCCAGACCTACTACTAGGGCCGTTTGTACCCTAATCGAGTGTGATGAGAGGTGGACACAGTTCGAGGACCATTTGGTGGCGCGGGGGCCTCCCTGTGTGTCGTACTCCTCAAACACGGTGCCAGGCTACTTTCCATGGTACTCCAGGGTCTCACATCCCTTTCTCTTCCCTCAGCATTATGTACAGCTTGCGGATGAGCCTGATGTCGGTGTGGTACGTGTCTTTTATATTAATTGCAGTGATAAGTTTCTTAAACTTATACTTATTTAAATAATAATGTTATGTTATTTGGTTGACAGATGCTACCAGAGCTGCTGGATTTGGTTGATGAGATGGATGGGACCATCAATGATAATGTCCCAGAGCCAACCAGGAACGTCTTTCAGCGCATCAAGAGGCTGCTCAACCCTTTCCGTAGGTTTAGGAGGAGTTTTCGCAATGTGTATGAGAGAAGGAGGGGGCGCAACACCCAGTAGGATCATGTCTTAGGGGGGATATATGTTTGGAATTTTTGTATAATTTAAGTACTTTGTTTCATTCGGATTTTTAAATTGAAATTCCCTTTACGTTGGCGCAAATTTATTGTCATTACAAAATACGAAATACATGAAATCCGAAAGACATCAAATACGAAATACATCAAATACGAAAGACATAACACCAACATAAGCAAACAACTAACTAATAAACTAGTGTTTCGGTAGTCCCTGTTCCAGAAGATAAATGACCTCTTCTAGAGTTCGTATTGTGTCCACGCATGTGACTCTAAGATTTGTCGCCCCCCCATCGGAACGTTAGCTAGATGTTCCATCATTGCGCGGACGTCGTCGTCGCTTTGGATCTCCATGACTGAATACTGGAAAGTCCCATCATCTCTACAATTGTACTTTTTGAAACGTATACACTCCACGTCTTTACCCACGCTCCTCCGGGCGAATCTTCCTATCGCCTTTTTCCTCTGGTTGGGCGAAGGTGATGTCCTTACTCATCCCGCGAAGACATGGTTAGGACAACGAAACACAACACCATGTTCGCTCGGTGGTGACAAATTCCCATGGTGATGAAGGGGTCGTTAGGAATTTGTCGTTTGAGTCTTGGGTTGGGCACAATTGCCATTCCATTTTAGGAGATCTCGAGGATTTTGGTGAAGAAGCGATTAGGGTTTGGTGAAGAAGATCGAGGATGTGAACCCCCTTTTATAATAGGCATGGTGAAATGTCGATCGTTGATTTCATTTTTAGATCACAAATCGAGCCGTTTAAATTCTATCCGCTCGTGCACATTTTCCAAAGGGAATGACATCCACTCCTTTATCGACATTTTGACCGATTTTAAACCGCTGATTAAAACGCTTGCTTGTGGAATCGAGACGTCCCAATATCTGTCATTCTGCGCAAAGATCGTTCGAACACCTCATTCGAACATGTTCGCATGACCCCATTCGAACGTGTTCGCATGACCCTATTCGAAAAGGTGAAAAACGCCCAAGAGGGTGTCTGTCCATATTTAACACACTCGAACGGCCTCGTTCGAACCTGTTCGAAGGCCAGTGTTCGAACAGGTGAAAATTTGTGAAAAAAAAATAGGTTTTGTCTGGTCTTTTGGTCTTTTCACACCCTTATGGGGTGTGTTTCGAGTAGGAGGGGGTGTGGGAAAAGCAAGCGCCACAACTATAGCCATAAGGCCCATAATAGAACTACATATTGGTATCATTTAGGGTTTGTTTTCTTTGGGTTGTTCTAGTTTCTAGTTTAGTTATTTGGTCTCTTTGAGTCGACCGTTTCTTTTGATTTACATTCTGTGTCGAATCAAAGCGAGAGTTTCTTAGCAATGGAAAACACTATGAACCAGTTAATCGGTAATATTATGTTCATGAGTTTCAGTCAAAAATGGAGTATTTAGTTTCGACAATGGTAAAATATAGAGTTTGTTAAGTCCTTTACAAATTAATGAGTCTTAAAATGTCGACTGGGTAGTCAAGTTAGAGTCTCCTTTTTTTCTCGCATCCTTTGCTAATAACTAAAGATATGCTTTGTGGTTGTTGCTAGGATGTGTTGTCTCCTAGGGGTGACAAAACCCTAGAAAGTTTGTTTCCTTTCCTTGAGTCCGCTAGGAGTGTTAGAACCCTAGAAAAGTTGTTTTTTTCTTAAATCTTCCTTCGTAAAGTTTAAAACCTAGAAAGTGTGTTTCTTTCCCGTGTCTTCCCCTCGTAAGTCCTGTCATCCCTAGGTTAGTTTCTTATCTCCCGGATATGGTGCTTTTTTCTTCTTCTCAAGCTTGGTAAAGATGGAACTCATTGCGTGAAATCAACATCCCCAAGTTGATAATCTCGGATGTTGAATGAAGACTGATATCGGAAAAAACAGAATAACATTCTCTATCAAACAAAAATTTGGTTGTTAAAATTAGAACCACAAAGAAACCGAACATCAAAGTAGTAAAGGAAATCATATCTAAAGCTTGGTCTATCAACAAAGGCCTACACATCACCGAACTAGGCGAACATTTTTCTATTGAGTTTCAATCAATAAGTAGTAGCCATTGAAGTCTTACGAAAGCTCCATGGTTCATTTTGAACTATCTCATGTGTCTAGACTATTGGTATCCTCATGTCTCATGTTTTTATATTGATTTCGAGAAAGCTCCGTTTTTGATCAAGATTCACCAACTCCTCTCCGAATATGAATGTCCTCGGTCTGCAAGAATGTTCTTTGAGCAAGGTGGGAGAGGTTATGAAAATAAAGAATCCAATAGTGGAAGGTAAGATGCTCGAAACTTTATTAAAGGCGTGGTCAAGATAGACCTAAATAAACCCCTCCCGCTTGGTTGTTGGATCCCCGGAAAAGAGTTACCTAATATATGGGTGATCTACAAATATGAACGCCTACAATCTTTATGCTTCAACTGTGGCATTAATGGACATGAGCAAAAACATTGCCAAAATCCTATTGCCATGGCTTCCCATGACCCAACCAAACCGAAATATGGGCTGATTTCAGTGTTGGGACCCCAAGGACAATACAATGCCTAGTGGCGAGATCTTGGCAAATAGATCAATCCTCCCATAACACCGAAAATAAAAAAATCCTCTTATTTTAGAGAAGATTCAAAAACCACTACAAGTACAAACAGCTTAGCCTTAGACATGCTTTCCAAACCTAGTGACAACCCATACATGCATAATGGCAATAAAGACATCCCCGAAACCTAGTCATCACCCTCACCTCTATGGGATAGACCTAGGGCTGACCTTGTACCCTTGTTTCCTCATCCAATAACCAAAGTCCATTTACCTATTTTACCGGACTAAACAACAACCTCATGTTACCTATTCGCGCTGGATCTAGAGGAAAATGGAAACCTCTGCGCCCCAATGTTCTAGTTCAACTCGATGCTCGGTTTGACGTGAGCACATGTCGCAATGTTATTGGAGTTGTGTGTAGAGATGAAAATGGCAAGTTTATCACCGGAATTCCTTCACGAATTTTTACCTTCTGCGCTTGGCACCGAAGCTATAGCCCTCGCAGGCTTATGTCGCTTGCTAATAACCTTGATTGGTCTAGAGTCCTCTTCGAATCTGATTGTTTGAACTTAATCAAAACATGCAGAGGTAAATATCTTATTAGAAAGGCTTAAATACGTTTTTGCCCCCTGCAAATAGGGGGTGTTTTGATTTTACCCCCTGCAATTTTTTTTTTGTAAAAAACCCCTTGCAAATTCCACGTTTTTGGCTTTGGTCCTTCTGTTACTTCTCCGTTACAAAAACAGATGACGTGTTTAACTGAGGTCTGATTTGGCATTTATATTTCATTTTCTTTTATTTCAATTGCTGAATAGATAATTAGATAAGTTAAAGATTTAAAAAAATTAAATTAATAGAAATTGAAAATAGAAACAAAGATAAATAGAAAGTTAGATTAGAGAGTGAGAGAAAGGAGGGGTTTCTGGGTGAGAAGAAGAGAAACGAAGGAACAGAGGGAGAAGAAGAAGAAAAGCGCAAGAGATAGCAACGAAGACGAACAATCGTGGGTTTTTCTGGTGCGATGAACTACAAGGAAGCTCCAGTAAGTTTTTGCGATTTCGGTGCTTGATTTGTTTGCGATTTTAGGTTAGGGGTTTTGCGATTTTAGGTTAGGGTTTTGCGATTTGCATGTTGTAATGGGTTTTTGTTTGTTGTGTTTGGGTTAGAATAGAGATTTTACTGCCATTTATGTTTTAGCATCAGAATCTCCTTATAGCAATAAAGAAAGCAAATAGGGAATAAGTTTACTGCTATTGAATTTCATACTTTAATATTTCCTCATAAATGTCTCATATATATCTTCTTCACTCTAATTTCTCTTTTGATTAATTTCCGTTTTTGTTAAATTATCCTTTGATTAATAATAGTTTTTGATAATTTTAGAGGAAGCCAAAGAAACAGAGAACTGTTGGTGAAGAAAATGCAGCTGTTGGTGTACAAAATGGTGTAGAGAATCTTTGCTTTGTTGGTGAACAAAATGGTGTTGTTGGTGAATCAAATCTGTTGTTGGTGAACAAGTCCCAATTTCACTCCACAAGTCCATATTTCTGCACCACAAACATCAATTTCTGCAAAGGTATATTACTCTTTCCTATTGCTCTTAATAGTTACTAAATTAATCTCCACTCAATACTTATATTATTCATGTTTGTGAATAGGCAAGAGGAAGGCCTAAACAACCACTTAGACCCAAATTGCCAATCAAAAGGGGACTCAGAAACAGCCTTTGCACATGTCCGCCATCGCACATGTAAATGTGATCACATCATGCCGCCACTCGCACATGTTGCCACTTGTGCAAACTTCACTTCTTGCTGCTGATGGGGTAGATGATTATGGAGGTGATTTAACCCAAGACTCAGCAACAACAACAACATCTCCAGTGGTCATAGACAAACTGAACAAGACTCTACAAGGTGTTTCAAGGGTGGAGAAGAATGTTAAGTACAAGTTGTTTCAAGATTAGGAGATTTAGTATTTTGTGATTGAGTGTATTTTGGAAATGCAATGATGTAATGGCCTATGACTTTATCTTTTGGCCTATGACAGTGTATTTTGGAATTGTAATGGTCTATGACTTTATCTTTTGCCCTATGACAATAGTATAATTTGGAAATGTTATGGCCTATGACTTTATCTTTTGGAAATGTAATGTAATGGCCTATGACAATATATTTTGGCCTATCACTTTATCTTCAATTATCTGTGTTTGTCATTCAATTAGTTGTGTTCAATTTATTGGTTGAACACTATCTTAAACTCTGTTTTCAAATTGTACACACAAGGACTAAAGTCAAAAATTAGGAATTTGCAAGGATTTTTTCTAAAAAATCAAATTGCAGTGTAAAACCAAAATACAACATATTTGCGGGGTAAAATCAAAATTTTAACCTTTAATTTCTCGCACCAAACTTTGTTAAGCTTTGTGCTTCAACTTTAGCAATAACCTGAATAAAGAAAGAACCTGAATTTCATTCTGAGAACAACAACGAGCATTCAACAAGAATTTCATTAATAACTTCATTCATAGGTTACAAACACTAATCATATAAACCATAAACTACAATTACATGACATTAATTCCCTTATTGAAAGCAACATACACAACAAACACAACCCATGAAACAATCAACAGAAATTGATGCCCTTGAGATCTAGAAATTGAAGCCCTTGAGATCTAGATGTTAAAAACCACAAGGACACACCGGTAATCGTCTTCTGCGAATGGATGCATTTGATGAAGAACTGGAACCTTCAGTGTGGGCATTCATGGAGAAAGTTAGAAGGAAAGAGAAGAAGAGAAGAAACAGAGGAAGAAGAAGGGGATTAGGTTTTTTTTATAACACTTGGGATTAATTGCTGACGTGGCCAGCCCATTGGGCAATTAAAATAAAAGAAAATGAAATATAAATGCCAAATCAGACCTCAGTTTTTGTAACAGAGAAGTAACAGAAGGACCAAAACCAAAAACGTGGAATTTGCAAGGGGTTTTTTACAAAAAAAAAATTTGCAGGGGGTAAAATCAAAACACCCCCTATTTGCAGGGGCAAAAACGTATTTAAGCCTATTAGAAATGATATTTGGAACAGTTTTCAAGAGATTAAGAAGATGAAGGAATCATTTACCTCAGCTGGGTTCTTTGGGTCCAACGAGAGGTGAACTCGATGGCGGATCGCGCGGTGAAACTTGTTGCAGCTAACTTGCTTCCATCAAACCGGTTGGCGCTCCACCGATGGTTATTTGGTTCTTTGTTGGAAGTCGCTTTGTGTTTAATTGTTCCTCCTTGGGCTGTTTTTGAAGAGTCAAAGACTGAAGAGTGTCACCGTCATGTTCATCTCTCTTGCTCGTAGTCTGCTGATGTGGGTGTTTGAGTATGTCGATTGTTGTGATGATTTCGTTGTGCTAACGTTTTCCTATCCCTTTGCGGAGTTATGAGGTCTATGGTGGGTAGAAGGATTTTTGCCATTTAGGGTTGGTTTTTTTTTCAGCACTCCCACCCCACCCCTTCCCATATACCCCCACCCAAAAGTTAAATCCCAAAATGCCCTTTTGAAAACATATTTTTTTAAATTTTTGGCCAATCATATATACACCTGGGGGGTGTATATACGACCCTTACATTTGGGCATCGTATATACACTCCCCAAGGTGTATATACGATTGGCACACCCCCACCTTAATCGTATATACGCATTGGGGTGTGTATATACGATGCCTTATAACATAGGGTCGTATATACACCCTCCAAGTGTATATACGATTTGTATTTTATTTTAAGTCAAATAAAAATTAATTAAGTCCTGAAAATAGGTTTTGTGTGTAGTTCGTTAAAACGTGACGAACTGGCGATGTTATACGTCGAACGAATAATTTAGGCTAAAAAATCGGAAATAAAGATAGATCAAAACAATTGCGACCTTCTTGGTATCTTTATTTCGGATTTGGGCCTAGCCCAACATTTAATGAAACATGCCAAACATTCGATGAAAAAAAAAGTAAAAATACTTGAGTACTTTCTTGGTATAGGCACTAAGGAATAAACTGAGGATTATGTCAAGCGGATGCCTCAAGTCACTCGCTAAACCATTATCATGGGTGCATATCTGGTGTAGTTATCTCTATTATATTAAACCATGGATGTTACACCTATGCATCCACCTATCTTGCCACATCATTAAATATGTCATCTTCATTTTAATCCACGTCAGCTTCGTTTTAATCCACGTCAGCATGTTATTTCGAAATATATCACAAAAAAAGTAGAAGCTGGGGATCGAACCCACTCTCCCACACTGCCACCTCCTGACGCTAACCATTTGAGCAACCACAATTTCATGTTACTAAAGCGTATTACATATTGTTTATCTTATTCTTTCTTTTATTGCAAAATCTATTACCTACTTTTTATATCTATTTATTATTTATTTTGATACATATATTTTTTTATTATATATTATATTTATATATTATATTTATTTGACATCTAATATTTTATATCACATTCCATAGATTTTATTCTATATATTTACTAACTAGAATGTTATTAAATATGAGTACTTTTATTCATTTCAACTTTTTTTTAATTCTCGTCTTATAAATAATGTTATATATTAAAAATGGTTGTCACATAGTTTTGTATTCAGCTTGATGCACCACATACAATTAGAATCAATATCCAACTTTGATCGATTAGTATTTTTGTAGTTTACAACATTTGTGCTTAATATTATTCTATTCACTATGCTGCACTTAGAAAACAAGTAGAGATAATAAAATATTATGACAGAGAACATTGATCCTGCGGTTGTCAACGTCAATCACCTTAGTCAAAAGCAAGCTAAATGTCATTATTCAAAGGTATATTTGCTATATATTTGTAAGTTACTATTTACTATTACTATTTTGGACCGTATAATACTCATAACTAATTCTTGTTGCAATAACATATCAATATGAAATTCCCCTGAAATTATATATCATGTGGTTGTCACTACTAAATTTTAGAGTACTATTATGGCAAAAACATTGATCATGTGGGTTTCTCATAATATACTGTGGTACTCTTGCTATTTAGAATTTTGAACTTAGTGGTACAAAAGAGAAGACCCTATTCTCCACTAGCAACTCTTGTTGTTTACATGTTAAAAGACTGGTATCACAAAAAGTATAGATTTTGTTTTCTTTAGAGTCTCTCTTCTCTTTCCATTCGTTTCCTTCCCCAATTTTTACTTTTGAATTAATTTATTCAAACTACTAACATAATCGTGTTTTTTCTTGAATTTGTTTTTGTCATCCAAGGTAATTAATTTTCCATCTTTAGGTATAAATATTATTCATTTGGGGTATGGTCATGTGCCAAAGTCAAGGACACCTATGTTGTAATAACATCTCAATATGAAATATCCCTGAAATTTTACTAAATTTTAGAGTACTATTATGGCAAAAACATTGATCATGTGGGTTTCTCATAATATACTGTGGTACTCTTGCTATTTGTAATTTTGAACTTAGTGGTACAAAGGAAAATACTCTCTTCTCCACTAGCTACTCTTTGCTATTTACATGTTAAAAGAGTGGTATCACAAAAAGTATAGATTTTGTATTCTTTAGAGTCTCTCTCACTTTCCATTCGTTTCCTTCTCCAATTTTTACTTTTGAATCTATTCAAACTACTAACATAACCATGGTTTTTTTTTGAATTTGTTTTTGTCCTCCAAGGTAATTTTCCATCTTTAGGTGTAAATATTATTCCTTTGGGGTATGGTCATGTGCCAAAGTCAATGACACTTATTTTATTCGTCTCATGCATGATAAGACTAAACCCAATTACACAATCTTATAAATATTTAATTAAATCATATGCAGCAAACAATTATATTTTCTTTTGAAGCAGCAAGCAATTGTATTATTGGATAGCAGAGATCACTATATGTAAACACTATTTTATGTTGTTGGGTTACATTTATAATTGAGAAATCGGACTACATGAATATATTCTCATCTACCCATTTTTAATCTAAAGTATGCAACATGAGTCATTTTCGCAAAGAAATATATACGATAATCCTTTTAAATTGCAACACACATATTTCTTGATAGATTTTTGGTGGATTCTTTTTTGATAGATTGTAAGCCATATATACAATGTAGTATAACCCTTTGAGGTATTGTATTGTGACTGATGAATTTTTTTTAATGAGCAAAGTTATATTATAGCGGGTATATAACATCTCTAAATTAACAGATCTCTCCTTGAAGGTGGTATTAACATCGGAGTCATGAATAGATAATACAAATTAATGAGATCTCTCCTCAAGGGTCCGTATACAACATCTCTAAATTTGCATAGCTTCTTGATTCTGGAAGTGCTGCGTGCGCGAGACGAAGAGTCTGTTTGAATTTGAAGTTGCAAGCTATCATTATTTTTGTTTTCCATGCGTCTTTTCCTCGAAAATCAATTAATACAATTCGAGAAAACTATATATATATATATATATATATATACACGTTTTGACAAATAATTTAATATACAACATAATAGCTAAATTTTAGATAGTGTCTAGAGTATTTAATATCTCACACAATGCACTTAAATATACAACTTCTATTTTTTTAATTGTTAAAAAATTGTCACAATTTTAAGCTTCTATGTGAATGTCGACCGTCTTTGTGACGCGATGAATCATACTAGTATCATCAATTGTTGGATAAACTTATCGATGAAGACGTGAGTGGTGTGGGAGGTTTATTTACGATGTTGTGACTTATGGATTGCAATCCTCCGCAGTTGGTTAAAACTGCAGGTTCATGCATTTAGAACAAATGTGGGTTTACAAAAAACAAATAGAGAGAGAGATTTTTAGTCATGAAAAGACCAAAAAGCCTTAAAATGTAGCAAAGTGCAGAGGATTTCTATCCACAATTCATCCCATACCATCTTGAGGCATCTTAGCCTGATAATCTTAGTGGGTAATATAATTATCCGAAGTAAGTAGTTTGGTTGGTGAGTTAAAGGAGATCGAAAGAATTTAAAGTATATATTAGTAAAAGATTTAACATTCAAAGCTTCTAAACTATTCTCCCCTATAACATTTGTTTATAAAAGAAGCAGAAATACAAGTGATGATTTTCTATAAAATTATTGTAACTCACTCTATGAAGTGATGGATGCACGATGCCTTCTAATTCTGGTAAATTCTGTAGATACAATGATGAACTCCAGTCAGTCGACGTTGCTTTGCCGTATTTACCATTATAATAATATTTCAATTATAATCAAGAAATATTCATAAGAGAATAGAAGAATCTCATAACCAATAATAATGTGCTAGCTAGCTAGCTAGGAAAGAAAACAAAACAACTAAAAAACAGAATAGTTAACACATACATATATATCATGATTATCATCATCATGATATATAGTAAAAAATAGTAGCAGAGAATTATTGCATATAAAAAAAAACAACAAAGCAAAGCCTTTGACTTTTGAATTATAAAAATATGAAAGTAAGCTGTATTCATGTATATTGCAAGCAAAGCGCGACTAAGGCATTATCATAGCACTTTCCAAACTCATTTTAATAATCCTCCATCATAAAAATGTTAACTCCTCTCCTCTCATCTCATCACTTGTTGACCACTAATAATCACTTTTCCGACCATTAGCTATTCCTTTGATTCTCCTTCCACCTTCAACCACGTTTTTCTTTTTCTCTTTTCCTCTACTCGATATTAGATCACTACCTTCTTCACAAGTTTTCCTCGATTCCATTCCAATTCCAACCTTAACTTCCAATCTCGATCTTCATATATATATGTTTCATTTCATATATTCAGCAATTGCATAAGTAGCTTCTTTTTCTAACACTTCAAACCTGGGTTCTTTCACTTCTTCTATTCGTTAGAAAAAACTTTATAAAAACCATCCAATTATGTAACTGTACCTCTTTCTTTCTTAATACACCCCCTAAAAAAAACCAAAAAAAAAAACTTTTTATTTTGCATTTGGAAAATCATGTAGTGTTATATCCACTATATTTATCAAACTATATTATTCTAGTTAATTTTTATAATTTTTATTTGTGATTTTATTTAAAGAAAAAAAAAAAGAATGACGGAATCGGAGATAGGGACACCGACGGCGGCGTCGGTGCCGGCGACACCGGAAACACCGGGAGGGCCGTTGTTTACGTCGTTGAGAATTGACTCGTTGGATCAACGTGAGTCGTTTGGAATGGGAAGGTGTGGGAAGTGTTTGCCGAGTAAAAGCCATGCTTGCTTTGCTGATTTCTCTGCTGGTGTTGGAATTGCTATTCCAAGTGTTTCTCTCACTCAAAAGGTAACAAACTTCTCTCTCTCTCTCTCTCTCTCTCTTCTTTTAGTCAACGACTTTTGGTTCATTTATTATTGTTTTTCTTTCTCATATCGTCATGCCACCAAGTTGCCCACCGCCCAGAATTAATTTCATTTGATTTGGAGTTAGTTTTGTCAGATTTTCATTTCACTGTTTCATGTGATTGAGTCATTTATTTAGATAAAAAAAAAAAGAACATTGAATAGTTATTGTAGATTTCAGATTCATCACTTGTGAATAATTTTTTCAAATTAGTATTTTACTAGTACAGTACATGTAATGTAATAATGGTTGTGTTTGGTAAGGCCTGGGGTTTAGTGAATATCGAATACTGGACTGGATAAGTTTGTGGTAATTGTTTGGTATTAGTAGTTTTTAACATTTTTTTTTACTAGTGTATAACATTTTTTTCAGACGCCGTTTGAAATAGCGTTTGAATTTATAGCGTATATAACGTTTCATTTTATATCTGATTTTTACTTTTATTGATTTAATTGAACTTCTCATTCATCCTTAATTAAATGAATTTTTTTTGACAATTTCATTAAATGATATTCATCCTTAATTGAACTTACAGTTTTGCATCTCTGAAACAAAATATGTGGATTAAAACTATAATTTAGCTATTACAAAATAAAATGCAAAACCTTATAATTTAGCATTACCAAAAAAAAATGCAAAAAAAACTATAATTTAGCTAGTACCAAAAAAAAAGTACTAATTTAACTAAAAATTAGTAGATAACATTATATATGCAATAACGTGTAATCATATTATTATCGATTTTATTTTTTTATTTACAAATGGGCATTCTCGTGTTTTCTTTTTTTGTATTATAAGATAATGACAATATGTGCATGATTGGGACCTAAGTAAAATATGCACAATTGGACCTAAGTAAAATATGCACAATATTTTTTTTTCAACAACGTCGTACGATATTGGGGGAGTATTCAACGATCAAATAGTCTTGCTTTTAGTTATTTTTTAGTATAAATTGGGTACCATAAATTGGGCAACTATTAGATATTTTACTCACACATTTCTGAAACTTATACTAATATATTTTTTTTTGACGGAAAACTTATAATATATTTTTATAAAGCCCTGAAACTTATAATAATTTTTTGTTTTGAATCGCTGAAACTTATAATAGTTGTTTGGCTTTAGGATATGTATCGACATGGGGAGCATTCAATGTGATTTTTTTTTATAATTTCTTGATTTTTTTTTATGAAAGGCATAAATTGGGAAACAGATCGTCTGCAGTTTTGGCGGGAACTGCAGAGTGCGGTCAGTGTAAAAATTGACATTTTACATCGGTTGAACAACCTAACCGATGTTAAATATATGTGTGTAAGAGATATTTAACATCAGTTTTGCAAACGAACCGATGTAAAATGTCTATTTTTACACTGACTGCACTCTGCAGTTCCCGCCAAAACTGCAGAGAATCCGTTCCCCATAAATTGGTGTGTTATTTTATTTATTTTAAGGATGTGTGGCTTACATTGAAATTTATTGTTGTGATAAGTTATCTTCAATCATCACACATTTCAATGCAATTTTTATCATATTTCTAAGTTTCTCTCCACAAATCTTAAAAAAGAAAAATGATGAAGAGAATTAATAAGGTCACGGCTACCCTTAGCCCACACACCACTCTCCACCTCCTTATACCCCTCATGTGTACACCGAGCCGCTAGAAATCGGAAAGAGTGATTATGATTATGATTATGATTAGGATTTCTCGTCTCACAACAACTTAAGAGAAGAGGATTATGATCTGAGTTCCTCCTAACCAAATGCTCCACAAATGGCTCTGAAAAAAGAAAACAAAAGTCCAAGTCAATCATATTACAAATATTCAAGGTTTGGGTAAATCTCTCCACCTTGGCCAAATTAAAATTGTCTCCGTTTTGCTTGGACGGAAGAATAATCTCATTAAAATCACCAATTAAAGTCCACAAAATTTCAATTTAAGGCTGTAGTGACCTTCAGTACTCCCAAAGGTTACACCTAACCGAAAAGGGTGGACACGCATAAATACCGAAACACGTCCACTCCAATTCACCATCAGTAATATCCAGGGCAATACACTGATGCATAGAGGCCCTCACCTTTATAACCTACGTAAGACCCCTCTTAGCTATGGCCCAAATACCACCAGAGAACCCCCTGGTTTCTTCAACAGTTACCTTATCATATCCCACACGGTCCCAATAACGACTAGTTGTGTCATATTGTGTGCGAGTAAGAGTAGAAGTAGCACATACAAATCGGTACACTTTTTTTTAGTCCAAATAACATTTCTCTTAATGAAATTCTAAGTCACATCTTTCCTTTGCCTCTCTTTTGTCACTATTATTAGAATATTCTCCCACCTGAGATGTGGATCTCACAAATTTTGCCTGCATTTCAACCTGCATCCTGTCCATCAATATTTTCTAGAGTCTTGAATTGATTCCATTGCACAATAGCTTTTCCTGCTAGCCCTCCACTAAATCTGCATCCATTCCTACTTTTATGCTTAATGGATTTTTTTGGTTTAAGTTTAACCACCACTAATGTTTCATGATAATCATTAATTTTAGGAATGAAAATGAAAATGAAAATACACCTTACATCATTATTACCGGCGATGACATCAATTGTGACCTCAATTGATGCATCAACGGCGCCACCAACCACCCTTATTCGCCTCTGTAACCACCATCGTCTCAACTCAACAGCCGTCCATTTCACCGTACAACAATTTCTCCCAATATGATGAAATCCGCAATGTTTGCAAAGAAGGTGAAGACCCTCATACTGCACAATTGAAAGACATAAAATTAGTTTGTTAATATTTCATTAGTGTCGTAAAACAACAATTAAAACGAGACAACTCTTTTGTCTAAAACATCAAACAAAATGGGACAGAAATAGTAAGTCTCTTAAACCCATCCTTCATTTGATTATGCAATTTGAATTTGGTGGATCAAATGTGATTATGCTGCCATCCAAGGAATAGAATACAATTTTTTTCAAGGTGCATGCAACATGTACCATTTCCATTATTGCACATGAAAGTGGCTTACTTGTTACATAAACAGTTCATCATGTTATGCATGTGTCTGTTGTTATGATTTGTAAGTGTTACATGCTGCTACATACTTCTCTTTCTTACAAACATCTCTCGTAACAATTAGTATTTTCGAATGAATATTGATGGTGACAGATTGGAGCAGAGTTTGTGGGAACATTCATATTGATATTTGCAGCAACAGCAGGACCAATAGTGAATGAAAAGTACAATGGAGTAGAGACACTAATGGGAAACGCAGCAAGTGCAGGATTAACTGTTATGTTCATTATTTTCTCAATTGGTCACATATCTGGTGCACATCTCAACCCATCACTCACTGTAGCTTTCGCCACTTTTCGACATTTCCCATGGGCACATGTTCCTGCTTACATTGCAGCACAAGTTTCTGCTTCAATTTGTGCTTGTTATGCACTTAAGGTTGTTTATCATCCTTTCAAATCTGGTGGTGTCACTGTCCCTTCTGACATTAGTGTTGCTCAGGCATTTGCTACTGAGTTCATGATCACTTTTATTCTCTTGTTTGTTGTTACTGCTGTTGCTACTGATACTCGCGCGCTTGGTGAATTGGCCGGTATTGCTGTTGGGGCTACCGTTTTGCTCAACATTCTCATTGCAGGGTAAGGACACTTTCTGCATCTGTACGGGTGATACTGTATTTGTTATAATATCATGATAATAATTGTGTGTGTTGTTAAAATTGTTAGGCCAACAAGTGGTGGTTCGATGAATCCGGTGAGGACATTAGGACCAGCGGTTGCAACAGGAAATTACAAACATATATGGTTATATTTGGTGGCGCCGACGCTTGGTGCTCTAGCGGGTGCAGGTGTTTATACGCTTGTCAAGTTGCCCGACGTTGAAGCTCATGAACCGCCGCGTCCAGCTAGGAGCTTCCGTCGCTAGATCTATATATCATGTTGTGCTACCACTTCACTCCACCCCACTGCTCCTTGTATGATATGATATATAGAGAGCCAAAGTAAAATAAAATGTGGGGAGTCCTTGTGAATGTGATTGAGTGTGGGACTTTATGTGTGTTAGTTTGGTGTGTTTTTCTTTTGTGTTGTATTTGTATGTCATGCAAAGTTTGTTTTTGTGGTGGATGTGGATTTCTTTCTTAAGAGTCTGGCTATAGATTAGCCATGCTGCTATGTACTGTGGTTTTGTGTACTTTATAATTAAAATGTGTTTTGTTGTGTGGAACATCCTTTGTTTCTTTTCTTTTTCTGTTAGTTTCAACCATATATCATCTAGTAGTAGTACTGTAGTACATGTCTCTCTCTCTCTCATATAAAAGTTACACAAATTAAGAAAGTTTGTTAAGTTAGTTAGAAGCCGGCCAAAGCCACGACATCTCTTAATAAAAATACAATTTTGTTTTTATACTAGAGTTAAATATGTTTTTCCTTCCTATAAAATTTGAGGATTTATTAATCACTATTGTTAACAACCAAAATTTGCTGAGTTGTGGAACTGTCTCCTAGGTTTTAGGGCGCGTGAGCATTATTCTGTGTTGATCTTAGTTGATCCAACGATGGTTAACTGTAGACTAGTGTTTGTGGCCAACAAGGACCAAGTGTATGTATGTAGCTTGTACATTTGTATAGACACGGCCAATCAATCAAACTCTACATTTTCTCAAGCATTTACTTTCTTCTTACTTGCACTTTATCATGTATGCTTAGCTTTAGATAATCCTACACAACCCTCTCACCTAACTTAACGCTCTTTAGAGTAGTTAGAGAACTGGTTCCTTCTTCGGTGTAATCGTTTGAAGAAAATGAATCAAAAGTTTAAGGTTTTAGCCAATCCTCGGCTAAAACCAAATTTGACATCACCTATAAAAAAAATTCACTCACTTTTAGTCCCAACTTTTTTCTTCATCAATGCTTTTAGTCCTTTGTGACTTTTAATAACGTTTTTTTTTGGAAATTTTAATAGCACTTCTAAGCATTATTAAAAATCATGAGGACTAAAAGCATTGATAGACGAAAATGTATGGACTAAAACTGAGTGAAATTTTTGTATATGGAGTAAAAAGAAATTTCTCAAAATTTATAGGGACCAGAAACATAATTAACCCCCTTCTTAGAATGTGGTTTCTAGGCCTAACTCAACCCCACAAAATCGGCTTGTAAGGTGAGTGATGCCTCCCACTTATAAACTCTTTTTCAGGCCATATCATATCCGATGTGGGACTCTTAACACCCCTATATACTACCTCAAAGTCTGAATGAATAAACATGAATCCTCCTAAAGCTAATCTATGTTTAATCTATGAGGAACATTTACTATTAAATTTCAATTATAATATTTTAATTCGACAAATAGTCATTTTTGTTCTTGAATGTGTAAGACTTTATCATTATACTCCCTAAACGTATCAAAATTGTAAATACTTCTCTAAGCGTCTTTTCTGTTAGTAATTTTACATCCTGAATTGATCAACAAAAAACACATTTGAGGATCAAAATGATTAACAAAAGACATAGGTGATGCCCAAAATGGTTTACAAAAGAGACACTTGGAGATGTATTTGTAATTTTAATACATGAGAGACTATATTAACAACTCCTCACACAATTAAGGAACTAAATGAATGTTTCCTACTCCTAAAATTTTATGCAAGTTTCGCCACTAAATTCCCTAATAATATACACATCCTATTAGTGCACACACAGAGGAAGTGATATATAGAGTCAAGGATTAATATTTTTAGATATGGTGAATATGCTAAAAAATTGTGCTTACAATTTTCAAATATTGTTATTGTTTATTGCACCAATAAACTCCATTGATATAGTCTGAAATCAGTAGCAGCTGAGAACTCATGTAATTAGGTTAGACTTAGAGTACCTCTATTACTCCGTCTGTTTCTATATATAAATACAATTTTCTTATCAAAAAAATTCCACTTTTGATATTATTTCTTTAATTATGTATATGTATATTTTATTTAAAACAAAAGATGGAAATATGAAAATAAAATAAAGTATTTGATGCACTTTTAGCAAAGCTGCTATATTGATATTCTGAAGTGTAAAGATAGCAGGACAAATCTTTGCTGCTATGAACATATTCAAATGATCAAATCCATTTCTTACAGAAAAAATAAAAGTAAGCTATATTGGAAGAAAACATAAACCACAAATTATACATTTCATTAATTGCTCAAAATAAATCCCAAAAGTGAGGGATTAAGAAGCTTAAAAACTCACCACCACTCATTGTTAGTGATAATAATACATTATTTACAGATACAAATGCTGTGAATACCAGCCTTTAGATGCTGCTATTACTATTACTATATATTATTATTATTATTATTATTATTATTATTATTATTATTGATTAATAAATAAGACTAATTACTTCACTAATACATGAGAATAATTAATTAAGCATAAAAACAATTACACAAAAGATGGAAGAGAATCGTTGATGGTGGTTGGTGATGAGTCCAATAACAACAAGGTAGGCTTCTTTAACCAGTATTGCTGAAACCTTTGTCTTGCATATTCTTTGTAATCAAAGTCTATTTTATTCACGTAACTCTGCAATATTCCAATTAAACAATCATATGTTATGAACATATTTAGCTATTAATTATATATAATTAACCTTCTTTAGAATAACTTACCGAAATAAGTCCCCATAAACCCCAAAATAGATGGTTTGCAAGTGTGTATTTCTCTACAGCGTTCACTAACTGGTTCACTTTAGCATTGCTGGCTTTCTTTCCTGTTGCAAAGAGAAATAAATATATGAGATTCAGAAGGGTTTTATTTCAACGTATGATTTACACTTTTAATTAAAATAATAAGATAAAACTGATTGAAAAAATGAAACGCTATAAACTATAAGATCAAACGCTACTTCAAGTAGCGTTTCAAAAAAACGCTTTAAACTAGTGAGAAAACACTATAAACTTGTCTTACCAAACAGCTACCACGAACTTAGTTATCCTCTATAAGTTAGCAATTTGGATTTGACAAACAGAGACATTAAGCTATGTGAAAGGATTCTAACTGTGTAGCTGTCCTTGATGACCAATATCAACATATAACCACACATAGAAGCTTTTGATCAAATATTCTTTAGGTATGGACATAATAAATAAGATTTAGTTGATCTTCTAACTTTTAATCCCTTTATTATAGTAGCTAATATGCGACTTTTTCTGCTGAATGTTTTTTTCTAAATTGAATGGATATTCTATTTATATGTACCAATGGAGAAGAACATAGGTGAGTGGGACAGTGGAGTAACTAACCTTCAGAACTCAAATAAACACGAATAAACCTTTGACGCTCTTCTAGACCTGGATATTTACTGTAATCAAGAATATGAGGTGTGTCACTATGGTAATCTGCTACCATTTCACAGAAATGATTTGCCAGGTCATATGCAATAGGATTGTAACTCGAATATTCATAGTCCTGTGTCATTAAGAAGCAAAATTGAAATAAGAAACTCTGTTACGAGAGGACAACCACACAGATCGACTAACAAAGTCAGTGGATCTGCTGCATAACAAATAACACGGTAAATGGAAAGAATATAAACTCATAACTTACAATTATAGTGATTGATCTTGTCTCTTCATCCATCATTATGTTACCATATTGTAAATCATTGTGACAAAAACCAATCTCTTCATATCCTTCTGAAAACTCCTTCTCAAGGATATTTAATTCCTCATCCAGATTATCCAAGCCAAATTTTTTTGTATCTTTTAAGGAGCACAAGCTTTTGGCATGAGCAAGCCACTTCCTAGTAAAACATAAAGAAAACACTTAATGTTTTGGACACAAAATTAATAAGAACAAAAATATATTTTAAGATTGAGCTTAACTATAATTACCTCATTCTTTGCCAAATCTGTGCCTCTTTTGCACCAGGCATATGAAGCTTATGAAATTCTCTCATCTTAGATGCTATTAATGCCGATATTTCAGGGTCGCGCAGGTCTCCAGCCGAGAGAGTCTAAAAACCAAAAATTAAACAGAAAGAATCATGTTATGAGCAATTATCATACTGAAAATGTAAACAACACTGCTTCAAGTCAAATTCAATGTCTTTGTTTTTCTATGATGACCAGATAGATGCATCAGTTATTCAATGAATTTAGAAAGTGCAGTTTTTGCTTATAAACGAGACCAGAGGGAGTACTGTACATCTTTCAATGCATGCATTAAAAAAAGTCTCAGATGATCTTCTAGAAACATTGTTTTAGTATATCTTTGCATGATTCTAATATAACTGATGGAAGAAATAAGATGTAGAAAAGGAATGGTAAAAGAAGCAGCTAAGAGAACCTGATCCTATCCATTTTACTCAGAACCATTGAATTGAAATTCTTAATTAAATAATCCTAATCAACTAACAGCAATGGTAACCCTCCATTGTTTCAAAAGATAAAGGGAATAAAATAAAGAAAAGTGAAGTATCAGTTCAAAGTACATTAACTTTAAAACTGAGAATATAGTCTCAAAAGCTCAAACATGAATGGAAACAATCATTTATTGCACTTACAAACTCTTTTTCCCTATAAGCTAAGGCCTTCATGCTCTAAGAGGGATAATAATGGGATGTTTGACACAACCAACCAATAACAGACCTCGACATGATTTGAAACAAGACTAACTTTTTCCTATTTTGTTTTTGTTTTACCTTTGGATTTAATTTATATGCGGTGTAAAGAGTTTTGCATTGTCAACTAATCACATATTATCATATCATATTATTATTAAAAATGATAAGTTTTCTTATAACTATATTAAAATTCATTCATATCATAATCAGTGATTGATTGTAGGCGTAAAAACTTTATGCTGATTCTGCCTAACAAATTAACAATAACAAGTTTTTATTATTTTCACCAAATATTTGGAAGAGTTTACTTATAAATAAATATGCAGATATTCAACCATATTATTATGTAATATTTCTTTATCAAAATACATCTACACTATGATAAAACAGTAAAAGAAGGATTGAAAATATTTTATCAAGCTTATTTATATAGTAATTAAACTCTATTTGTATAGAATAAAATCAGAAAAATCAATATATTATGATCAAAATTGAAAAGCACTAAGCAAAATCTGAGAAACCAAATAGGCTCTTATATATATATATATATATATATATATATACTCTAATTCAGTCAAATTTGTCAGATCTAGTAGTTAAACATGCCAGTAACTAGATTTAGTAAAAACTTAATTTTCTGCAGAAGTATCTATCATGTTAGATTTCTTCTCATAAATAAAAATATATTTATAAAAAAATGATAAATCACATACTCTGGCATGGATGAACTCTTCAACTCGGCCAGAGTCAAAGCGGGCAAGAAGGCGTGGACCTTGACCATGCTCTGAGATGCACTCAAAAGTTCGAACTTCTTCATCCCTGTCAAAGAAAACATCAACACCTTCTCCATATAAACGAACCAAAACCTTTCTCAGATCAGAACCATTTTTTGTTGGCCAATTTATCTGAAAAACCTCATTCGTCATTGCACCCTTCAATGGAATCACTTGTAAGTTATTCACATCATCGATCACATCTCCCAAATCTAAAGCCACGGCAGCAAGAATTTCAAGTATCTCTTCCTCAGATTCACACCCTTTCAACAATTCAATTGTCTTTATGGCCATCTTGAGCTCTGTTTGGGTTCAAAAACAGAGGAAACTGAAACAGAGTATTTCGTTAGGTTCTTTCTTGCATGCATAAACAAATTGAGAAAGATTCAATTTTTTTACAACCCAGTTGAGAAAAAATATCAGAAATTGAAGAGATAGTTGAAAAAAGTTAATTAGAGAAAATAAAAGTAGAATTAGGTCCTTTAGAAAGTCAAATATGAAACAGAGTAGTTCAGAGTTTCAAAACAGGGGAAATGTTATTACCAAAAGGGTTAGAAAACCTGATTGTGTAGAAAAGAGTGAATCTTTTTGAGAACCCAGTTGATAAAAAGCTTTAAAGATCAAGAATCTATGTAGAATGAGAAAAAAGAAATAAGAGATAAAGTTAAAATTTGGAACTAACCGAACAAGAAGAAGAAGAAGAAGAAACAGAGCAGAAGCAAAGTCAAGAAGGTAGTTGAAGTATAGTTATCAGGTGATGTGATGATCTGAACACTGATGTTGAATTGTTGTGTGAAGTTTATGAAATGTTGCCCCATATATATAGAGAGAATGGAGAGAGACAACGTGTATTCTATTAATCAAAACTATTAGAGTTATTATTGTGTTATTTATACTTAACCATAGTTAGCTATACTAGTTAGATTAACCATACAATAGTTAATAGTTAGTTAGATGTAACAACTTTACTCTTTCTAGTTTTGCTTCGATAGTTTTCTCTCTCACTTTGTATATACTGAGATTGGTTTGATATCTTGTACAACAGAATTCATTTTTGATCATTCAATATACAATATGTTTTCATCTTTCTCTCCAATTCTGGATGCCAAGATGGTATCAGAGCTCAATGGTTGAGCTCTGGTTCATCGTCGTTCCATTTTCTCCTTTCGATACAATCAAAAATTTTTCTTCGTTATCCGATTTCTCTTTCGCTTCCGTTCATCGATTTGCTGCACAATTTCTCTGATTCTGTGATCAATTTCTCTGAACGCGATGACACAGATCACGCCAACCTACACTGATTTCGCAACCAACAATGGAAACCCGTATTATCTTCATCCTAGTGAAACACCAGCGCTCGTCCTCGTCACACCGGCACCGGAAGGTTCGAAAAATTTTCAACCATGGATTAGATCGATGAAGATCGGTTTAATCTCCAAAAACAAAATCGGTTTTGTTGACGGCACTATTCAGGCTCCGGCGAAGACCGATCCACTCTACAATCAGTGGAATCGGTGCAATAGCTTAGTTCTTTCATGGATTCAACGATCCGTTTCTCCGAGCGTGCAAAAATCCATTGCTTACTTCGATAGAGCCTCTGATGCTTGGAAGGACTTACAAGATCGATTTGACCAAGGCGATATGTTTCGTATCGCGGATCTTCAAGAAGATATATGCCGTCTTTCACAAGGTAATCTCACTGTTTCTGACTTCTATACTGAATTGAAATCACTCTGGGATGAATTAGAGAATTTTAGGCCATTAGCGGCTTGTAAATGTGCAATTCCTTGCACTTGTGAAGCTTTGAAATCCACCAGAAAATATAGAGATCAAGATTACACTATTAGGTTTTTAAAAGGACTTAGTGAACAGTATGCTCATGTTAGATCACAAATCATGATGATGGATCCATTTCCAATCATAACAAAGGCTTTTTCTATGGTTATTCAACAAGAGAGACAACTTGATTCACCAATTGCTGCTGATATTGATAGTAATAGGAATATTGCTGGTAGTAATGGTAATGTACAGGCCAATGCTGCGAATGCCTCTCAGTTTCAGAACCGAAGAGGTGGTTTTTCCGGTGGAAGAGGTCGTGGCAGAGGGTATTCTGGTGGTAGAGGCACAAGAGTTTGTACTAACTGTGGAAAGAACAATCACACGCTTGAATCCACGCTTCTTCATTCATGGTTTTCCCGGGATATCAAAACAATAATCGAAACAAAGGCAACACTAATAACGGTGGGAATTCTCGCATTCGAACTCTGCTGCTGCTTCTAATAGTAACAACAATTCTCAAGGGGATGAAGATAAGGAGACTTCTGGAGATTCCAAGGCTAGCATCTCATTATCTGCAGAACAATACCAAAGTCTTTTGGAATTACTTCAAGCTTCTAAACTTCAAGCCGCTTCGGGTTCTCACTCGCAAATCTTGCCATGGTGCCTTATCATTCGATGAATTCTCGCAAATCGCCTCCAACGTTCAAAGAATCGGATGTATCCGTAAAATTTACATTTACAATAAAGAGTTAGATATGTGGATAGTCGACACAGGTGCTACTGATCACATCACTCACAATTTGAGTCTTTTATCCAATTGTTTCTTTATAAAACCTATTCATATTAGCTTGCCAAACAACACTACTGCCACAGCCACATTGGCTGGCAGCATACACTTTTCCAATGGTCTTAGTCTGCATAATGTTCTTTATGTTCCCAACTTTCATGCCAATTTGATGTCCGTCCCACAACTTGCTAAATCTAGCAATTGTTCACTTTTTTTGATATCTCTCGCTTTATCCATTATGCGGCGGATCTGAGGAGGATTATTGGTATAGCTAGACTTGTCCATGGACTATCTGAGATAAATCTTTCAAAGAGATAAGTGCAAATCACCATCTAATAGTAATTCTAATGTTTGTAGTTACTGTTTGTGAACTCCGCCACTTCTAGTAGCACACCAAAAATTTTACACATTTCACACTTCAATGAACCTGCCATTTCTAATAGTAGTTCTGTTTGTAGTTCTGAACCACTGGATTCACCAAATACATGTAATGCTACACCACTCACAACACCAAACACCACACATAAATCTTGTAATGCTGCACCTTGTAACACACCTTTGATAAATAATGAAAAACATACTTACGACAACTGCTTTTCTTGCTTTCGATTCATGTTTATGGCATATGAGGTTAGGACATGTTCCACTTAATAGACATCAATGTATGGCTAGACAATTTCCTTTCATCAAGTTTGAAAATCTTAAAGTTCCCTGTGATACATGCCACCTAGCCAAACAAAGAAAACTCCCCTATACCTTAAGCTCAACTAAAACCACCAAACCATTTGATCTCCTCCATGCTGATATATGGGGGCCATATTCTCAACCATCTATACTTGGGCACAAATACTTCCTCACCCTTGTAGATGACTTCACTAGGTTTACTTGGGTTATTATGATGAAAACCAAAGGTGAAACACGTGCCCACCTCACCAAATTTATTGCCTACATTGAAACACAATTTGCTACCACCCTAAAATGTCTAAGAAGTGATGATGGCCCTGAATTCATGATGCATGAATTTCTTTCCTCCAAAGGAATAATTCACCAAAGATCTTGTGTGGAAACACTTCAACAAAACGGATTGTTGAACGAAAGCATCAACACATCCTCAATGTGGCTAGAGCCCTTTCCTTCCAATCCAACTTACCCTCAACCTATGGAATTTTGCCATCCAACACTCAGTGCACCTCATTAACCGTATACCTACACCCATCCTAAAAGACAAATCTCCATACCAAGCTTTATATAATCAACCTCCAACCTTTATGCACCTTAAGGTATTTGGTTGCCTCTCATATGCTTCCACCCTATGTGCTAATAGAACCAAGTTTGACCTCTGCTAGAAAAACCGTCTTTCTTGGATTCACCGATGGAGTCAAAGGATTCCTTTTATATGACCTACAATCTCACCAACTTCTAATCTCAAGAAATGTTATTTTCTATGAAGATCATTTTCCTTTCAACCTTCAAAACCTTTAAGCACCAACACTCCATCACCTATCCCATCTTCTACAACCTTAGGCGATTGGGAATCAACACCTTCACTGCCCAACCCACTGATCCAAGCCTTCCAATGATCTCCTATGCCTCGCTACACCAGATCCGCCTCTCCCCAAAATACCAACACACATTCTCCTTTACCTCATTGTTATTGATGCTCCTTTAGACAACACTTTACAACCTCCACCCAACCCATTAGACAATCTACTAGACTAAAATTTGCTCCTAGATATTTGGAAGATTATCATTGTAACTTGTCTAGCTCTCTGCTACTAATTCTTCGGTATCTCTTCTTCTCCTCTTTACCCTCTTTCTTCTGCTTATCATATGATCATTGTTCTACTTCATACACAAAATATTGTTGCTCCATTTCTTCACATATTGAACCCACCACATTCACCCAAGCCTCTAAATCAGAGTGTTGGAACAAAGCAATGGATGCAGAACTTGCTGCCCTTGCTTTGAACAAAACTTGGTCTGTTGTTGATTTGCTTCTCAAGCAAGACACCCATTGGTACAAAATGGGTGTATAAGATCAAGTACTTGGTGATGGTAGCATTGAAAGGTATAAGGCTCGCTTTGTAGCCAAGGGCTACACTCAAACCGAAGGCATTGACTACTTTGATACATTTAGTCCTGTTGCAAAGTTATCCACTGTTAGAACTTTACTTGCTCTAGCTGCCATTAAAGGATGGTTCCTGGAGCAATTAGATGTAAATAATGCTTTTTTACATGGTGATTTACATGAGGAGGTATATATGACTCTGCCACAAGGATACTCTCTCTCTCACAAAGAAGCTTGCTCACTGTATGTAAGTTTCGCATAAGTCTCTTTATGGACTTAAGCAAGCCATCGTCAATGGAACCAAAAGCTCACTTCTACATTGTCTTTGTCTTTGGGTTTTAAACAATCTCAGTGATCATTCTCTCTGTTTACTAAGGCCACCAATGGTTCTATTACTATTTTATTGGTCTATGTTGATGATGTGGTTCTTGCAGTGACTCCATGCATGATATATCCTCTGTCAAACGGTTTTGGACACTACTTTCGGGGATCAAGGATCTTGGTCAATTGCGGTTCTTTCTTGGCTTAGAAGTGGCTCGCTCATCTAAGGGCATTCTTCTAAACCAACGAAAAGTACACTCTTGACTTGTTACAAGAATGTGGGAGCCTTGCCACCAAACCCGCCCCCACTCTCGAGACCCTCTCTTAAGTTAAGCAATGATGATTCCACTCCATTCTCTCGATGAATCCTCCTACAGCGCGCTAGTGGGGCGTCTTCTTTATCTCACCACCACAAGACCGGACATCTCTCATGCAAAGGTCTGGCGACTTAGTCGATTCGTTGCCAAGCCTCTTATGTCTCATTTCAGAGCTGCAACTCGTGTCCTGCGCTATCTAAAGTCTGCTCCAGCTAAAGGGTTGCATTTTTCTGCATCTACTACAACTACTCTGTCTGGTTTTGCTGATTCCGATTGGGCATGTTGCCCTGATACCCGTAAGTCTATCACAGGATATTGTGTTTTTTTGGGGACCTCTCTCATCTCTTGGAAGTCTAAGAAGCAGAATACTGTATCCCGTTCTTCATCTGAGGCCGAATACCGAGCTCTAGCAAGTCTTTCTTGTGAAATACAGTGGTTACACTACATGCTTGCTGACTTACATTCTGCTCCTTGCTCTCCAACTGCTGTCTATTGTGATAATAAGTCTGCCATATACCTTGCTCACAACCCTACATTCCATGAGAGGACCAAGCATATTGAAATAGACTGTCACGTGGTTCGTGAGAAGATTCAACAGGGCATCATTCATCTCCTTCCTGTTCCATCTAGTGCCCAGTTGGCTGATGTATTCACCAAGCATTTACATGCTCCAGCTTTCTCTTCCTTGATTTCCAAGTTGGGTCTATGTGACATCCATAGTCCAACTTGAGGGGGGATATTAGAGTTATTATTGTGTTATTTATACTTAACCATAGTTAGCTATACTAGTTAGATTAACCATACAATAGTTAATAGTTAGTTAGATGTAACAACTTTACTCTTTCTAGTTTTGCTTCGATAGTTTTCTCTCTCACTTTGTATATACTGAGATTGGTTTGATATCTTGTACAGCAGAATTCATTTTTGATCATTCAATATACAATATGTTTTCATCTTTCTCTCCAATTCTGGATGCCAAGAAAAACCTTAGCCGTTTAAAGTGCGTGTTTTTTATGTATTTGTTGACCGCATAGATTCCACTTTTTATTAGTACTAGCTTTTGCTATAAGGTTACTTATCTGAACTATTTTTTGGTACAAAGCTTACCTGTACTTTTAGTAGTCAAAAAACTATAGATAAGTATTGACTAAGCAAAATAAATGAGAATAGATATTTAATGACATTTCTGAGTTTATTTTGACTTTGATTTGATGTAACTCCATAGGAGCAGTAGAATTTGGTTCATCTAAAGTTTATCTCTATCTCTATATATTAAAGTAAAGTCGTCGACTTTAGTCATTTTGGTGGGAAATTTTTTTTCTCTATATATTAAGGCAAAGTCGTTGACTTTAGCCATTTTGGTGGAAATTTTTTTTTCCACCATTTACCAATATACCCCTTATTTTGTAATCCACTGTTTACCAATATACCCTCACTCTATATTTTTGGACCAACATACCCTCACTCTATATTTTGTGCCCCACCATTTACTAATATACCCCTCATTTTGTACCACACTGTTTACCAATATACCCCACTATATATTTTTGGACCGACATACCTCTGACAATTTTTTTTTCTCCAACACTTTTTTTTTTATTATTATTATCAAAATGTACCCCTCATTTTGTACCCCACTATTTACCAATATACCCACACTCTATATTTTTGGACCGACATACCCCTGACAATTTTTTTTTTGTCCAACACTTTTTTTTTATTATTATCAAAATGTACCCTCATTTTGTTTTGTCACCCCATTCTTACCAATATACTCCCACTCTATATTTTTGGACCGACACACTCGTGACAAAAATTAAACCAATCTGATTTATCTCTATATATTAATACAAGATTGTTGACAATAGCCACTTTTGGTGGGAAATTTTTTTTCCAACATTTACCAATATACCCCCACTCTATATTTTTGGACCGATATATCCTTGGCAAATTTTTTTTTGTCTAACACTCTTTTTTTTTATTATCAAAATGTACCCCTCATTTTGTACCCCACTGTTTACCAATATACTCCCACTCTATATTCCCTAACTATTAATACAAAGTCGCATCTTTTCCCCATTTGGGGGGGGGGGGAACTTTTTTTTTTATAAGTGTCTTTATGTACATTTTTTTTATAAGTCCATTTGTGTGTGTTACTTAGTCATGTATGTGTTATAGTATGGTACACTTTACACTGGCTACTTTATTAATCAAATTGGGGAGGCATTTTTTGATAACATTAGTTGTAAATAATGCAAACTTTATGTCCATTATTAATCTAGCAAAAATTAAAATACCATTCTTTTTTTTTTCTTTTCCAGAACTCATTTTTTGAAGCTTCCGGGAGGGATCGATCTAGATAAATACCATGCGAAATTTGCTAAAATTCGTATCTATCTCTGGAAGGTAAATACGACGAGCTCTAAAATATTTCTGATCAAATCGTATGTAAGTGAAAAATGGTAAATATAACATAATCGTTGGTTAGTTTATATGTACAAGGAAATTTCAAACCATACTATAACACATACAAAGAAATTTCAAAATACATATTATTTTGGTTTTTTTTTGTACTCCCACTGTTTACCAATATACCCCCACTCTATATATTTTTGACTGGACATACTCTCGATGTAAATTGAACCAATCAGATTTATGTTTGTAATAGGTAAATACGATTTATGTTTTTTCAAGTCGTATTTACCTATATATACGATTTCCCTTACAAAAAACAAAAAAAAATTAAAAAAATGAATCTTATTTATCTCAGAATAAGGTAAATACGATGCAATTTTTTAACGAAAATTGGATTTATCTTTGATGAAGGTAAATACGACCTACTATTTTTGAAGCTTATGGGAGGGAATCGTATCTAGATAAATACGATGCGAAATTTGTTGGAATTCGTATCTATCTCCTGGAAGGTAAATACGACAAGCTCTAAATTATATATAACATAACCGTTGGTTAGTTAATATCTACAACGAAATTTCAATGCCATCTTTTTAACAAATAGTTGACATCCATTTTTTTTTTGAACTATTTTGCCCTCGTTATTGTTAAAGAGTGTTTTTATTACATTTCTCACATTCTAAATCACCATCATGCATTGGTTCGTATCTTCGCAAATATATCATATATAAATACAACACTGTTAACATAAAGGGACTTAGACTTCATCCCACCAAGGGTTATTGTTGCCTCTTCGTCTTAAATATGTGTTGCGTATTTTTATACCCCCTTATAAAATGTTAATGTTTTTCCGAAACGACATCCAGAAAATACATTGTCACCATAAGATCGCATCATGCGAATAATAAATCTAGTTTAAATAAAAGTTGATTCTTTACAACTTATTTAATGTTGAATTTTTCAATGCTGAATATAAAAAATTAAAGGCTTTTATTTATGTAATTGAATGATACTGAGGATAATTTAGGTAATACAATTAAATTTTAAACTAGGTTGACCAATAAATATAAATAACTAAGTTCTATGTTTTTTTTTGACAGCAACTAATTTCTATGTTTGATTATATAATTGAATGATACTGACGATATTTTGACTTTTATTCATGTAATTGAATGTCAAGTAATCATTACTCCTATGTAGGAAGTATGCTTTTGAAAAAATCCATGTCATCTATGTTGATTATATAATTTATTTTGTAAATTAATTAGTTACAATAATAATAATAATAATAATAAATTGAGTTTAATTTATGTACACATAAAATCTATAGCTTTTACGATCGTTAAGAATCTCACATCAGATGTGATATGACATAAAAAAGTGTTATAAGTGAGATTTATAAATCTAATGTGTATATAAATTAAATTCATAAATTTCTGATAATAGTATAAAATAGTTATACATTTATTGTGTATATAAATTAAATTTCTGATACATCAAATTATTTAAATAATAATATGATGATAACAAAAGTACTATATTATATTAAGTGTATGCTTCTTTTCTTAATAAAAAATAAAACCAGTGAGATTTATATGGTTATGCTAAGAAAATGACAAAGAGTCGACATTATTAACAACAATTGGATATTTTTTGACACGTTAAACAATTGGACTTTATTGTAATATTATCTATCAAGACAGCGTTGAATCAATCTACAAATCACTCATTAACTTTCGATGATTCTAGAAAAGAGACAGAAGCAGTCTCCTTCGCAGCTTGTCTCACTGAAAAGTCTATTTTTTGTCGTGACTTAGTTCAAATGACCGATATTTTTTAGAAAATTATCAGGCTCCAAAATTTTTGATTACAAATATCTATTAAAAAGGATGAAGAAGAATAAAAGAGTAAACTTTTCAATTTTATAACAAAAAGAAAAGAAGGTCAACATAATTGTATCTAGGGGAATCGCGTTTGAGGAGGAAAATAAAGCCGTTTAGAATAAGCTAACATGAACCCCAATCGATTGGTCTATTAAAGTATCACAGAGTATATGGAGTAGATTATTTTTGGTTCGATTGGACTTGTGTACCACCTAAAGCTCGTAAGTCTTCTTCTCTTAATTGGACTTGTGTACTTCCTCTTCAACCTAAGTTTTTGACTTTGGATTATTTCCTTTCATTTTTTCTACACCCCCTCCACATCTAATTATAATTTTGGCTAAATTACTGTTTTGGTCCTTTATCTTTGGTCTTAATTTCATTTTGGTCCTTTATCTTTTTTTTTTCTCGTTTTGGTCCCTCATGTTTCATTTTTGTGTCAATTTGGTCCTTTTTTGTAATTTTTGTGTCAAAGAAGATGGATGGAAAATTACAAAAAAGGACCAAATTGACACAAATTGACACAAAAATGAAACATGAGGGACCAAAACGAGAAAAAAAAAAGATAAAGGACCAAAATGAAATTAAGGCTAAAGATAAAGGACCAAAACAGCAATTTAGCCTATAATTTTTTAATGAGGAAGGAGAATGAAATTAAGAAAGAGATAAAAATGATTATATATAAAAAAATAGATAAAAATGACGGAGGGAGATGTAGAGAGAGTAGAAGAAGTCTTAAGTTTACATCATCGGAAAATTAGTTACCATGACAATTCACTACCTAAATGGGGAGTTGAATTGGGAGAAGAGATAATATAGAAGTCCAATATTTTGTACCCCCATCAATTTTAAATCAAGACGATGAATTCACTTAGGGTGCCACTTTGGATGGCAGTTTCACCACAAAATTTGCCTATCAAACCCTTTCGGGTGTTTCTACTAGTGTCAATATTTCTATTTTCAAGATCATTTGGAAATGAAAAGGGAATGAAAGAATACACATTTTCTTATGGAAAATGGGTCATGGATCCGCTCACTAATGTTGAAAGGCAAAGAAGAAACATGTCCCCTTCTAGTACTTGCCCTATGTGTGATGAAGAGGATGAAACTCTCCTCCATCTCTTTAGAGACCGTCACTCTAGTCAGGATATTTGGAGTTGCTTCAAAATCGGAAGAAGTGGAAGTAGCAACCATCGTCACAAGTGCCAAAAACTCACTCATTTGATTATGATTTTGAGGCAAAAATACTTTTTTTTTTCAATTCAGTTGTATCATATCAACTGTTTGAATGTAGTACCAAAAATAACTCTTGTGATTGGTATGAAATAAAAAAATTATTTAGACTTGTATCATTAAATAATGGCTAAATTGTATTTTTGGTTCTTTATCTTTGACCAAAGTTTCAGTTTGGTTATTTATCTTCTTTTTTTATCGCTTTGGTCTTTTTAAATATGTGTCAAAGTGGTCCTTTATGTTTGAAATGTATCAGTTTGGTCATTCAACTCGAAAGATATGTTTTAGTTTTGTCCTCCAAAACAAAAACACTAAAGGACCAAACTGTAACATATCATACCAATTGAAGGACCTTGAAACATATCAAACATAAAGGATCACTAAGACACGGATTTGAAACATAGAGGACCCAAGCGGGAAAAAAATGACCAAACAAAAACTTTAGTCAAAGATAAATGATCAAAAATGCAGTTTAGCCTTAAATAAATTGCATGCACTATATATAGACACTAGTACTAGACTCGTGCATCCGCATGAGTGACACTGTATTTATTATAATTTGCAATGAACCTATAAATAATTTGAAAATTGTAAAATCTAACAAAAGAAAAAGGAAAAACTCGATAAAAAAAACTATATTTCAACATGCTTAAAAATTTGTGTTGTAGAAAGTTAAAAAAAGTTAGTATATTCTTTTAATCTTAAAGATGGAGTAAAAATCATAAAATATAAAATGAGATCTAATATAAGATATGCACTCTCGTTGCCGGTCCCATTGCCACCTGTTTACATTTTTTATTTGTATTTAATTTGTGCTTCAAATGTAATATTAATTTAATCATTTTAATTAAAATATTTACCATTCTAAATCATTTATATTAATTTAATTTTTTAACTAAATTATTTAAAAATGTTCTTTTGGAAATTTTGTTAGTGGTTAATTTTTTTAGTCAAACAGACATTTTGCCATAATTTATTAAAAAAAAAAGAGACAAAAAGAAAACAGTGAAGAGCACAAATAGACTACACCAAAACCATTAACAAAAGAGAAACTAAAGACAACACAGTAATAGAGAGCCCCTAACAGAGTTACCTAAAACACTTCATCCTAGATACTAGAATAAAAATGTTAACTAACAAAGTTAGATAAAAGAAACAAATACAGAAGATGTCCTTGAAACAAGAAATATAACTAATCAAACTTTGGCCAAAAAATGATTTCCTGCAAATTCTAGGACCCGGTAACAAAAGTCGGATCAGAAAGAAACAAAGATTGAATCTGTTTTTGAGTGAGTGTTAGTCTGATGTTTTCTAGACCAAATTCTTTTTATGCTTATTCTTTCGAGTTGTGAACACCACCGGTTCGCACCAAAAAAAAAATTAGACAATTGTTAGTAGTTAAATCGATTGATTTTAGTAGAGTATAACAAATAAAAAAAAAAAAACTCTCTTACACATATTATATGACTTTTTAGCCATAAAAAACTTGTCCATATTATATGACGTTTTACAATACTGATAAAGCATTAATTTTTTTTCCCATCACACCGTTCATTATTTAACTATCTATCTTCTTTCAATTCTATTAATTCATTTTTTCCGTGTCATTAATGAAGGATAATTTTGTAAAGAAACTCATAATTTATATTTCCCTTACACAATTAGCTATTTTTCTTAATTTGTGTGAAATAGTCAAAACGTCATATAATATAAAATGGAGGGAGTTTTGGATTTTAATTTAATTAATTTTTATTATAGTTAGTAAAATATACTTGAGGGTATATATGTCATTTACACGGTAAAAAAAGGTGTGAGGGGGTGTACGTAGACAAATGAAGGTGCAGCTAGCTTTCTGCATATAAACCCAGAAAAACCCCTTAAAAACCCTCTTGTTTCAACCTTCTTCATCTAACCGTGTCTTGTTTTCAAACTTCGTTGTTGGAAAATTGTTGCGTTGGATAAATATTTGAACTTTGCACATTTCCCATGAGCTCCAAAGGCCCCCAAACTGATTCAATTGGTATACCTTCTTTGCGATTTCATTCCCTACTCAATTTTATTTTATTTTGGTTTGCTCACATTTTAGTTTTTCAACAATTATTATGCTTCATTCTGGCAATTAAATTTCATTTTGACCCCAATTGTAGTTTTTTTTTCTTACTCATTATTACTGTGTCAATTTATTGGGTGCTTTGCTTGCTTATCTTGAATAATTTACTTGTTTATACAGAATCATTGAAGTTAAAAATGTCTTCTCAAAAGGATCCCGATAAGTTCTTCATGTCTATCAGTGAAGGAGATAAAAAGCCATTCGATTTTTCGCGTGCTCTATATGGTAAGTTGGCTATTCAATTCCATTACTATATTTTGCTCAGACATCATGATCTGTCATTGTGACATTATAAAGTTGTTAGAAGAACTTAGAAGTAGCAAGTTGAAGATTTTGGAATTGTTGAAATTGTTATTTTCTCTTTCAATTACTTGCATTTTTCCTCCTGTGTATATTATTTTGGTTAAAATGATCATATCTTCTATGGGTAGTGCTGTCTTCTCAGTGTGAATATTCCAATGTTCTGGTCTGTTTTGATAATAAATGGTGTTTATATTTGTATTGTATGGATAAATTACCTTCTTTGATGTAAGATTTGGCATTGGAACTCAATCTAGTCATAATTTACATACTAATGAATATTGCAGAGGGTTGTATTGCTGGAGGTGTTGCCGGTGTTGCTGTAGAAGCAGCTTTATACCCCATTGATACCATCAAAACTCGACTACAGGTGTGTCAAGGATATTCATTTATTGAGTGTAAAATTTTAATTTCACTTCCTCTGTGTTTATACCTGTCATGTCTCTGCTTGCTTCTTTAATATTTAATTTTTAATTACATTATTGTATTTTGATTTTATATCTCAATCAGGTTGCTCGTGGTGGAGTAAAAATTATGTTCAAGGGTTTGTACTCTGGATTGGCAGGAAATCTTGTTGGTGTCTTGCCGTAAGTAGCCTTTGTTTTCACATGCACCTCATACTTTGCAAATCATGCTGTATTAATTTATGTTTTTTTATTCCATAATCTGCCTTTTCGCTTAACATATTTCAATGACAAACATATTTGGTTGAAGCTAATTGGATATTATAGCTTTTGTGCTTTGAGCTCAAGATAACAAATGTTATGCTTCTAGTTTTATCTATCAGGAAATGAAAGAGGGCACCCCCCCCCCCCCTCCTCCCCTAGAGTACTCACATTTGTGTATATGCGAGCCTCCTGTGTATCCGACTATACTGTTTGCTATTTGTTTATGTGCAGCCTGTTGTACAGAGTTATATTTGTTTCTGTTGCAGTTCGCTGGTTAGTTGGTGTCAGTAACTGTTAATTTGTTTCTGTTCTGCCTCTATAAATATCGAGTTGTAGCTTCTTATCATTTGCAAATTGCATTGCAGATAACAATTTCAAATTACCAATTCTCTGTCAGATTCTCTGAATATTTCCTCTCTCATTTTCTCATATTTTATTTTTCCTTCTCACTTAACTCAAATTATTGTACCCTCTATTCAACCACTGTAAATTATCTAACTTCTCTTAATCTAGTTTCTGAGGTGTTCTGAACAAAGATGAAATGATTTACAAATAGTTCCTTTGAATGTTCAACGTCGTATCATAAAAATCTTTTCAGTTTTAATATTAGTGTTTCATTCCCACAGTTAGGCTTTTATACTGCAATCATAAATATTGTATTTGTCGACATGAGGTTGTGCAATTTTTTTTTATTAAAACGGGCTTAACTGTTTATTGACGTTAGTAGGATATTACCCGATGTTGTGATTATTCTCTATCTCTTCCAATTTTATGCTAAGTTTCTCCCTTTGATGCAAAACTAGGCTGTTAGTAGCTACTTTCCCTTTGGTGTCTGTACTATGTTTTTCTCCTTTATCTATGTTGATCCTTAGCGATAGTTTTTCAAGGTTGCTTGCCAGATTATTCCTTATATTTTCAATTTAGTAAAAATTAGCTATTTGGTGTGTGGTTTATTTTGGTAGATTATCCCTTTCCGGGAAGCCTGTTTTGGACCCTTACCATTTGAGAAACTTCCTTGATTAGGATAATGACATTCCACAATTTAAGGAAAAGCTGTTTGTGTACTTGTAAGTTGAAACTTAAAATGAAGACTTGTGTACTGAAAAAATTTGCCTGCAAACACAAATTGTGAGAAAGTAGATTTTCAGGACTGGAACATGTTTCCCTTTATCATTCTTTTATTTTTGGTAAATGCATTGGTTCTTATTGAATGAATTCTATGGAGCATGCTTTACAGACTGTTCTTCCTTTCTTGGCAGAGCTTCTGCAATTTTTATTGGTGTGTATGAACCCACAAAGCAGAAATTGCTGAAGTACTTCCCTGACCATCTAAGTGCTGTGGCTCATATTGTAAGTTGGCTCTCTTTTATTATTAATGAAAGCGATATTATGTTCAAATTATGCATGTGGAGATATGTGGTGCATAACTTTCTCTTTAGATATTTATTGATGCTTTCAATTTTAATACCCTTTCAAAAGCCTACTAGTTTTTATTTGCTTTCTAATTTTTGTAAAATGATATGCTGATGATCAGAACATTAATTACATGAGATAAATCATAGGATACACAAAGCAGGAGTGACAGAGAAGTTTGAACTTGACCAAAAACACAAGAACATTGTTCTTTTATTCGTTACATGCATGCAAAGGCACCACCAAAGCTTATTTTTGAACACTTCTAATTATTATATATATACATACTGTAGGTACATCTCTACCTCTGCAAAAAAAAGAAAAAAAAAGACGCCGCAAAGTAAAATTTGCCCAATCGGAAAATTTTCAAATTCAAAAACCTTACACTTATCATGATATCTAATATTTTGTTGTTTGAGCTATTCACCAAATTTATAAAAAAGAGTCACTAAATTTTTTTAACAATGTATCCAATACAGATAGTATCTTTGTCATATTTGGCAATGGCTTACAACACTTAAGGCAGTAGACAATTTAACTAAAACCTCATTCTACATAGCTTGAGTCAATCATCTTGTTTCACAAGCTCATCTTCAAAGTGTAAGTGTTTGAGTGTAGGCCCATGCTTGGCTTGAAAGGAGTTGGATATGTACCTTTACATGTTTGAGACATAATTTACTTATTAAATTTATTAGACCTTTGGGATGAATTGCAGGTGCCATGGTGACATTCCTTATTTATTTTTTGTTATTTTGATAGTCCTAAGCTGAATACAGGCTGCAGGTGCTATTGGAGGAGCCGCTTCTTCTATTGTTCGTGTTCCAACGGAGGTAAGTTGCTTTACTTTTGAACTTGACAATTATTTTTCTGCTTCCTTGAAGTTGGAACTGATTGATGTCTTTCTAGGTTGTTAAGCAAAGGATGCAAACTGGCCAATTCCAATCAGCCCCAGCAGCTGTCCGTCTTATTCTTGCCAATGAGGGCTTGAAAGGCCTTTTTGCGGTATGATTAATTTCATATCTTAGATGATCATTTAATTAGTTGTTCTTTAATTTTGAGGTAGCATATGATTATATCATATGTGCTTTAAAATATTGTTCTAGTAGGTAATCCTTATTCAATTTTCCTCCCTAGTGGAAAGAGGTTTCACGTTGGTTTATACAAGAGAGAGGAGATACAGTGTTGTATGCTAGTTGCAGGATTATGAGAATGCCATTTGAATGTTATGTATATGATTACTTTGGTTTTTATTTTATCCGCTTTGACCCGTCCTTTTGTTTTTGAGAGATTGTAGGGTTATGGATCTTTTTTATTGCGAGATTTACCATTTGATGCTTTGGAATTATGCATCTACGAACAGCTTCGTATCGGCTATAAACGAGCGGTAAGCTTAAATTTGAAGTGTCTATTAATCTATATGTAAATTTTTGAAGGTTCCCGTGAGTAACCAATTTTTGGGAAGAAGATGAACCCTAGGGTTGCATTGCAAGAGTTAGAAATGTTAGCAGTTACATAGTCAACCACATGTGCAGTTAACGATCTCATCAAGATATTACTAACAGCTTCGGACAGAAACTTACGTTTTCGCAAATGGTGTAACGCTTGATAACATAAATCATAAATGACTAATTTGACACAAAAAAAAATTAAAGGACTAAATTGAGCTAAAAGTTAAAATAAAGGATCAACAGAGTAATTTTTCCTAAAACCTTAAAAATTAGCTATCCACAAATAGGACCTAGTAGAAGTGTTTAATTGTTTTTTTGTTTCTTTGCAGGCAAAAAGAAATCTTAATGATCCAGAGAATGCTATGCTCGGGGCTGTTGCTGGTACTAATCAGTAACGCTCCCTCCAAATAAGTTTTATTTAAACTAGTAAATCGACCACATGTAACCATTGTTTGCTACCAAATTTATCTTCAAATCAGTCTTTTTATTTCTCATATTTGATATTGTCTAGGTGCCATAACTGGAGCAGTTACAACTCCTCTTGATGTAGTAAAAACCAGATTGATGGTTCAGGTACATAGATTTATTTTCTTCATTATTGTTTGAAGGAAATTATGTTGCTATGAAATGAAAGAATATTTTATGCACAATAACCACTTTGAGTTCATATTAACCTTCAGGGATCACAAAAACATTACAAAGGCATTTCTGATTGTGTGAGTACAATAGTTAAAGAAGAAGGCGCTGGTGCCCTTTTTAAGGTATGACCTTTTCTTGAAACTTAGAGTAGCACTAATCATTATTTACATGTTTAATTGCTAAAAGCCTAGAATTCTTTGCAGGGTATTGGACCACGAATTTTGTGGATAGGAATTGGAGGTTCAATATTTTTTGGTGTTCTTGAGAAGACAAAGCAAATTCTTGCTCAGAAGCAACCCCAAGCTGATTCTAAGAAGTGAGTTTCTTTGAGACAGGAATAAGCTGCTGCTGATGTTGGAATAGAATGCACGTGTAATTTAGTTAGTTCCATGTTCTTTTTTCATGCATGGAGATGGAGCCACTTTTTGTTCACAGCTTCTATATCTCCTAGCTAGGAATAACTAAAAGCAACCCCCATTTTCGCTAGCATACATCGGTCCTTCTAGAAGTTTATTTTCGGATATCATAATTTGTCCGGAAATAAACTCTTGGAGGCTCGGTGCAGTTAGCAATATATCGGTATCTCCTTTATCCCTGAAGTGTGTGGCGCCTGAAAGGGTCGGGCCCTATGTAGCCCATTTAGGCCTCAGTTGAATTTTGGGCTGTAATTATAAGGGAACTTCTACCTACACCTCCATATTGATTTGGGAAATGATTAACATGCTCTGCATAGAAGGGCTCTATGGAAAATATTATGCAGCTGCCTATGCCTCTATCAGTCAAGAGAAATTAAGCATCAAGAATAAGGATTGATTAGGCATTTTAGTTAAGTAGTTAAACCTTCAAACACCATAGAATTGTACAATTATGAATTTTACGCACGATTGGATTTTGAAGTGTGGGGCAATGAAAGAATTGATGCGTCTAGAATTATTATTATTATTATTTAAAGGATATTACATATCAGAACTCGTATAATATAATATACATCTTATTCTAAAGCATAGAATACCTTCGAGCCTTTTGAACACTTACAAATGGGATTATGTTAAACTCACTTCATGTTGTGATATACCGATAGTCACCGCTTCACTAATTCAACCTCTTGAGATTGGAACTAATATTAGTTTATCATAACATGATCAATGGTAGGAAATGTTTATATTTGTATCGAGATGTCTCTCTCTTTTACAATGCGTGTTTCCAGAAAATTTAAGAAGAATTAGTTTATTTTGTTAACATTTTTTTTCTTCTCTCTTCACGTTGGCTCCTTAGTCAAGGAAACAAATACGGATTTTATCCTTAAAAAAGTTACATGTGTGAACTTTTCTCATTGGAATTACTTCTTTGATATTACTCCCTTTGAACTTATAAAAAATAAACACTTTTTAGGTTTATTGAATAACTGATGTATTTGGTGTATAATATAGATCAGATATATTAGTTATTCAATGAATCTAAAGTGTCTTTTTGCTTATAAATAGATCCAGACTCTAGAGTAGTATTGAAAAAATCTAGGAAATGAATGTTTTTCGCTCGGCTTGTCTTTTACCCCCTAGTTACTACTTGTCTTTTACCCGCTAGCTACTGTTTGTCTTTTTGTTGATACCGGTGGCTGCTTCATCAACTCAATTTTGCTATGCTAAATTATACTTTTGTTCATTTGTATTTACTTAGGTTTTTCTTTATGCATTAAAAGTTATGAATTAATCCTTCATGTAAAAACTATATCAATATAGTCTCTTTATTTTTATTTTGTTTTGAATTACTCTCTTATATTACAAAAGCTATATGCCGATATATTCACATAATTTTTGTAACATGATAAGAGACCACTCACTCAGCTCACATTCCATTAAATCTTTATTGACAGACTCCCTGCTTCAGTTGTCTAAACTAATGCGATTGAAATTTTTGGGCAAAGTTCTTTACTTTTCTTCTATATCTATATATCTATATTGGTGTCATGTCAAGAACTGAACTGAACAATATTTCAAGAACTGAAGCATTCAATATCTGCAGAGATTTACAAGGAAATTATTTTAATTTCTTTGAACAGAAGCATGGGTTAAAATAGTTTATTTTTCTACCTACCTTAGTATACACAGAGTTAGATACAACAAATAACTTGTCAAAACCTCAAACCACAACACTTCTTTTTGCACCTATTGACTGTCTGGTTGTTGAAACTTTGCCTTTTATTCTCCTTCGAAATAATAAGAATAAAAATCCTATAATAACAATGAAAAGAAAGAAAACTTCCAAGTGGGATCCCCAAAGAAACTGAACAAATTCTAGTTTGCTTTTACTGTAACAGTTGCATTCATAGACATTTTGCAGTACACTTCCTTTGACACTGAATTCAGGGTCAAGAACAAAATCCAACGTCACAGCTCCTTCATCCAACCAAATAGATGTGCTCTTTGACTTGTAGCCAGGCATGGTTGCCACTACTGCAATTTGGATTCAAAAAATGATTACACAAATTCAGAAATTGTATAAATTTAAGATCAAAACCCAGAAATTATCCCTAGGGTGGTGATGAAATCTGTATCCTATCCATGAAATAGGTGTGTAATAGTAACAGGAATAATAGTAATAGGAAGTAAAAAAAGGGACTATGTGAAGAAATGAATGAAACTAAATGGAACAAATATATCATTCCATTGTTTGAATATTTTAATGATGAACTGGAGAAAAAGACTAGTTTCAGCTCATTTCTCTCAAATTGGAGGGTAACAAAAAGTGAGATATCAGATGGAATTTATTTAATCATGTTTAATTTATTTGGACAGACCATCTAATGGAACTGGTTACAATTCAATTCAATCTTCTATCCCTTCAATCAGTCCAAACACAGCAATAAGAACACACCTAGGAATCAAATCTTGAGACAATCATTTTTATTATTTAATTATATATCACAAATTCTTTTGGGAGGCTTCAATCTGTACTGTGACCAGTTCATCCAAAAGTATGTTATAGTACCTTCATATTTATCACTGGGGGAAAGTAAGCGATGGTAGTCACCAAAAGTTCTTCCAGCCCTAACCTGTTGATCCAGAATTAACAGACCATAAGTACATCAGAATTAACAGACGTGCAGTTAAACAATGTCAAGAATTATAGCTAAATACAAGGTATGATATCTGACATATCAACATGAAGTTTAAAAATAAATTTGAAACAGCTTATTGTCTAATAATAGATCAATTAGTATAATATTATTATTAAGCACAACTAAGATCAGCATTGTGTGAAAAGGCAATGCTGGTAGAAGAATTTTACAAAATCTTGAAAATGCAATGCTTCTTATTTATTTTGAGTCATTTTATATAATAGCTCCTAAAAATATCAAATAGGAAATGCTCATTTGAATACATCAATTATTGCAGCATTCCACTTAGGCACAGTTACTGTCAAGTGCTCAAATTTTGATCTTGCGGTTACTGCTTCCAATTTTTATTTACTACCAAAGAAGTGCCAGAAAAACAATTTTTGGTATGACCAATTCTACAGGATGTGTAAACCTAAAAAACAGTAAATCACTTTCTAAATCCTGAGATATATTATCTTAAAGACCCTGAAAAGTTGGGCCTGCAAAATTTAATTACTAAAGGGGAAAAGAGAACCCAATTTTCTTGATATCATTTTAAACATACCCATTGTAATACTTCTGTTCATTTAATATTTCCTCTATACTCAAATCAACTAAGTTTCATTTTTTACACTTCTCACAGTATTCTCTAATCTACATGTAGTATATGAAACAATATCAGTTTACTACAGCAGGGCTTTCTTTGTCTTGATAAATTAAAATTATGATTCCTATCAAGTCAAACAATGAGTGAATGCAATGCAAGTGTACCTAGGAAAAGAAGGAAGACTACTTAGAGGCACACAGAAGAAAAAGGGCGTAGAATACTTTTCAGTAGGAGTAACATATCCCACGTCACGGGGATCAGAATAATCCCTGTGACCCATTCAAGACAGTGTTTACGGGTAAAATTTAGCATGTTTGGAAACTCACATAAAACTCTATGTCATTACATACATGGAAAAATCATACTGAACAGGGAAAAAATAGAGACCAACAAGTATAAAAAAAATGCTGTTTCAGAAATACCGTGTAATTTATTCCACTGACAGTTATAAAGCCTGGTAATGGCCTTCCATCACTAGAAGAATATATTCTTCCATGCACTCCTGTCTAGAGAATAGAAAACAAACAGCTAATCAACTAATAAAAAGCAATGGGGCCATAAACCTTTAAAATAGGCAATGACAAGAATCTTTCTATGCATCTTTTGAAATTTGAAATATAATTAAAAGGGTCTTTTACATGCAATAAACTATAACAGCAACAATTAATAAAAAGCAATTCAATGTTCTGGAGTCCCCTTTAAACTTTCCTTTGTCTCATACACATTGCCCTTTACGCATACTCCATGTATACAGATGCATCAAAAAAAGCTTCACAATTTTTGTTGGTAATTTAATATTATTAATGCAACGGGGGAATGAAACAATGGATTGGTAGTTACTTGCTTATGACATGGGTGAGTTCTCTTTATAAATATAACTGATATGTAAAGCCCTGGTCACTTATATTCATTCAATCATGGGTGTTCTCTCCTACAGTCCTACATCCTTTCGCTGACCAATATTTTACAGTAATCATTCAATGGTTTTTTCAAATATTGTGAAACAATAGGACATGACAAGATTTCAAATTATTTCTTTAGATGTAAAGAAGAAACAACATACCTTCACAAGGCTTGCAACAAGATTAAGCAAACTCATTTTGTTGTATTTCCAAAGAATAGGAAGCTGCATTTTAACATAAGTAAACAGGATTCAACACGAGAAAATTTACATGTTGAATGTTTAAAAGTAACCAATAGCAAGCAGACGCCACTCAGGATAGAAATAATGGAGACTAAGATCCTTACAAGTGGAAGTAGCCCTTTGTTGAGACTGAAATCACAAAAAAGGGCAAGAGAATAAAGAAAGTTTAGCAGACACACAATCCCACTCCTCCCCAAACCCTTCCACTTAATTTTAATCTTGCCTACCCACCCTCTCCCCCTCTTTCTCCTTTCAATCATTTTCTCTTACAGAATTCACACCTTCTCCATCTTTCTTGCAACATGTGATTTATGTTACTCCTGTTGTGAATATTCCTTTTAACTAATCCTGCCGACCTTATTTATATGCAAAATTACCAGATCTCACACAAATTAAGTAATGAATTTTTTTTTTTTGACGGAGTAATGAAGTTAGTTTTATTGCCTTAATTTTATATTAAAAAATGAGTCATAGTTACTAAAAGGGCCTTTTTTTGTCTTGGGATTGTGCACTCATTTTTGTAAAACAGGAGAATTAACAAGGGGCATTTTTGGTGATTTTTGCTTATATTTAAGGCTACTGAATTATGATTTTTTTTTGCTTATAAATAAGGTCAGAGGGAGTACCATACTGTAATATGGCGTTCTGTGCCTTGTGGCCTTCATTCAGGCCTACACCTATTCATATATTGCTTATGCTGACCATGAGCAAACGGAAGACGGTGCAATAAAATAAATCAAAATCGAAACAAGTTATGGTGGTCTCAGACAAAATTGATATCTGGTTATAGTATGTATACCTGTTAGAAATAGAAGCATATTAATGTTTAAATTTCCAAAGAGTCCAGATTCTTTGTATATCAGGTAAAAGAGATCAATGCATCTTAGGAATATGTTAGACTGGGCAAATTAGAATGCATAGTTGCTGTTAATTATAAGTGCATTAATTAATTATAAGTGTAGAAACTAAAATATGTATGTTACTGTTAATTAAAATTAACAGTGGCAGTTACGGTTATGTGGCAATTAGAATAGGCAGTTTTATTATTATAAGCAGTTTTAGGGGAATTTTTTATTAATAAATAAATAACACTCATATGGCAGTTACAGTTAGAATAGGATAAATAGGGAAAGGGGATCATAGATGGGATAATCTTCGGGATTTGTATGGGAAATTGGGAATTGGGGCCTTTTAGGCTGGGGAGAGACTAGAGACTCTCATATGTTCTCTAGAATTGTTGTAATCTTGTCATTTCTGCACTTGTAAGATTGTTATACATGTAAGACCAGATTCTGTCTTAATTATTTAAGGCAGACTTTGTTCAGTTTATTCTATAAAAAATCAGTTTCTATCAGAATACTGACAGCTTAATTACTTTCTTTAAAATTATATTTGACATTTATTATCTATTAAACATTAAAACCTTTTAAACATATCGACCTGTTCAAAAATATTATTTCTCCTGATTCCAGATATAGTTTGTAATTTTGAAAACTGCTCAGATCCAAAGGTCCTACTAACCTCTGAAGCATTAGGCCATTTATTGTCACTAACTTCCAAGGTCAGTTCAAAACAACCAGCGTGTATATAGTTCCAATCTTGCATTCCTCCATATACCGGGTACCTGTGGTGATATTTGTTGTAATTTATGAACTTATGAACATATTGAAAGAAAACAGACTTCAATAATGAACTTCTACATAATACTTTCAGATAATCATACCATGCTGCTCCGTTTGTGATTCCACCAGGAAATTCCTTGCTTGAAGACATGTTGTAGTGGGAGTGACTATATATACTTGCCATGAATCGAAACGCATCATCGTCAGGACATCCATAGTAGTGCGTCCTGTAATTTATTCATATCAATACAAGAGTCCAAGATTGGGAGCATGCCATACATCTTACATAAGCATAATGCAATACAGATGGCACAAAAGCAAGAAGAGACAAACGGTATCAAATATTATATATGTCATATAGTCATCTTTCCATTGGTGTTGCTGAAACTAATATAAGGATTATTGATTATAATAATTGGAAAATAGACAAATAATGACCACCTTTTATCATGGGTACCATCCCAAGGATAATTTGCAACAAGTGCACCCTGAGGTAATAAAAGAAAAAGACACCATTAATGAATGAAATTCTGTATCCAAATATGATAATTATTGACAAAGACGAGCTACAATCAATTGTACAAGATCATTTGTTCAGGGTCTAAATCAGTTCAATATATTGCCTTATTAGAATATATGCAAAGACATATCACAACATTAGGTTGTATCATACTGCAATTTAGAATATGTTGGATTATCTTTTATGATTGACTTTCATATTTCATTCTATTACATGATTTATGATTTATTTTCTAATATTAGTACAAATTAGGGTTAGTGCTTAGTTTTTTGTGTATAAACCATCATCACAGTTCAATTTTTTTATTCTTTCCCTTCCCTCTTTCCTCATCTAAAACCCCATAATTCAACATGCCCTTTTTGACCTTGGAATGAAAATCAAGAAAAGGGGATTTCGGTGAAGAAATTAACACAATTAATGAAAATGCTGACAGAAGGCATTCAAAAAAGTTCCTAAAATCCGGTTCTCATTTGAATAAGAAATATCAAATGAAACACACTTCCCTTGAAAAAAAATGTTAACACCAACCCTTAGGACTGAGGTTAAGAATACTAGCAGATGTTTTTATTGAAAAACAGAGTATTTATTGCACTTCATATTTCCGATGTAATAAATTATTTCTGTTTCAATAAAAACATTTCACTTTTGTATTCTTTACTTCGGCAGTAAGGACTGACTGTTGTTAACGAAACTGGAAAAAGGAAAAAACAGAATTTCAGGAAGCATGGACTGGAAAAACTGGTAACCTTCATTATCTAGATTTCCGAAAAAATAACAAGTTTTCAATGACTTATAACAGCTTTATCATGTCCACATAACTCTATTAATGGAGAAAAAAAAAGCAAGGATAGAACTCTTTGATATATAGGCATAGCAGGATCCCCACAAGGTAAAAGAAAAACTTGAAATAAACAACTCAGCCCAGAGTAGAAACTATTCTTTGAAATCCAAATAAGTACCCCGTGCAACGTGGCAGATGCTGTAAATCGTATATCTCTCAACCACTTCATTATTGCTCTTGTTTCAGGTTGCCGGGAATCCTCGTCATCATTTATAAATAACAACTGTTGTTTCATTTGAGAGAGCCATAGCAGGTTAGCTATCAGATGATCTCTAGCAAGAAATAGCAGCAACTATAATCATAACAACATGATATAGAAAACTTGGCATTAAGTTAAAATTTAATGGAAAAAATAAGTAAATATTTATACATCCATCGAAGGTTACATAACTGTACATCTACCCTCCCCAGACCCTACCACGTGAGAGCCTTGTGAACTGGGCTGCCCTTACTATTTATAAATGCACATCAAACAATATAATAATCATATTAACATGATAGTAAATTCTCAGTTGACAGTGAATGAAAATGTCATCAGTGATTCCTATATTACAATTTGATTGCACCGAACCAATGAACTTCAAACTATTTTAACATTTTGTATACAGGACACTATTAAACAAATGATACCTGGTCAGGAAAATCCCTGTTCAGATCAATATTATTTGCATTACCACGCCTACTTAAGCTAAATCCGTCAGGATTGATTGATGGAAGTAAATGAAGGTGAACATTCTCCACAATCAATGTCGCCTGAACCATTTCACTAAAAGTAAGACATTGTAAAAGTAAAGACTGAATCATACAATAATAATAGTGCCACTGCTGAAACTGAATTTTGATATATTGGAGATATAGGCTAATTTATTAAATAAACTTCGTAACATAATTCGACATTCAATCCTCTGAAATTTCAAATTAAAATGGATGAAGCTCTGGGATTTTTAAGAAATTTACCGGTGAATATACAGCAGGAGCTGCAGGACTGAAAAGACTTGATTTAAATATTTTCTTAATAAAAGAAGTTTTAGTACAGGAAGAAAAAAACAGGCCGTAAGGCTGTAGCATTATTCTCTTTTGGCTATCCACTAGAATTTAATTTTATTTTGATAATAGGCTATCCACTAGAATTTTTTGCTCAATAATAAACATTGCAGCAGTTTATAAACTTCAAAAACTTGTCACCAGTATCAGTAAAAGAACAGTTTTAAGGCACGTATTTAACACACCAACACAAATGTGAGGAAAGAGGTCAGCATATATCTGTGCAAACAAAAAAAGGAAGGGAACGGAACATACTAGAGGATCTTTCAAATGGTTATCACATAACCAATTGGCCAAAAATATAAGAAGCTCACGGCCAACAGGTTCATCTCCATGCACATTTCCAATATACTGCATTAGTATTATATTGGTCAAAAAATGCTCAATATGGAGCTGACAAATATTTTTCATGAAATTATTTAATACAAAGCAAAAGTACAAGCAAAAAACTACTAAATCACATAAAGTAAAATATAAAATATGTTCCATAAAAGGATAACTTATGGACGGAAAAGTGAAGATAAAATCAAAAGATGGCAAGGAATCCTCCCAATTTAAAATCAAAAGTTAATCAAAAATAATGCATCCCCCCCGGGAGTTGGGAAAGCTAAGAAAACAGCCGTATTAGGGTGAAGAGTTGAAATGTTTCTGATACTTGGTTTCAAATAACTTATAATAGCCAGCCCAACCAACCAAATATGAGTAAAATACATTGTCCAGTATGCAACATGAGTTTACTACACCTCGGGTGAAAAATGAAAACATTTAAAAAGAAAGAGGCATATTTGAGTAGTTGTACTTTAGATTGTTGAACATGGAGTGTTCTTATGACAAATCCATTTTCAGTTTATCACACACTTATACAGTTATAGAAGCCAATGACTTCTTTTACTTCAAATCCTCAAAAGTTTTAACCACTTACCCAATGAACTCTTACCATTTCAAGGGGGAAAAAAAGATACATGCAGAATGCCATGGTGTTCCCAATCAAGAAGGAAAAGTGTTTGGAATATCACAACCTTGAAGTTTACATTCGATGAACAAATCCCTGTGAAATTGCCACCAGTGCTAGAAAACAAGTATCCCATATGACACATAAAAAAATTCATGGATATGAATTCCTAAGTTATTTCCACTGGTTAAAGTAGTTTTCAATCGTCAAAATTACCAATTTCAGTGAATTGTGGTGGGTGGGTTGGGGTGGGGTCAAGAGAAATAAAATGAATGGAAAATTTTCAATATTACTGAAATAAGACATAAGAAATGTGCTTCGCTGGTATTGAGTGCCAAACACTAACCTTGAATGCAGGTTCAGTTTCTTCTTCTCCCGGCTTGTCAGAAATCTCTATCACCCACTATTTGAAGGAAAACAAAAAAGTGATGCAACATTCATGTAAAATGAAACTCTTTCCACTCAGGTAAATTATGAATGAAGTCCAAAAGGGAAAAAATATTACCAATGGAACTCCATTCACACTTTTCCCAATACTAATAGCCCACGCCAAGAATCCCTCAAAGAGAGAAACAAACCGCAAGTCAGTTTAGCAATGGCAATAAACACTTCCATTAAAGTAGTTCATCTATTCATGAAAGATGGTAATGTCCTTTATTGAGGCATAACTTGAGATAGATAATCAAGAAAGAAGCACTGCTCATTGCCCAAGTATGAGTAATCACCTGTATATCCTAGAAATGTTGCTGCATCTTTGTCCGAATTCCTTGATGGCCCTTTCAAGGTCATCATTGCTCATATATCCTTGTGCCAAATCAACCCTGCTTAAAGGAAACAAGCAAAACAAAGATAAAAACAAATTTGAAGTTAAATGCACGAAAGAGCATAGAAATAACAATAACAATGGCATACGTATACAGGGGAAGACCCATTGCAATTAGTACCTTGTCTGAACCTGAGATTCATTGTCTTCAAGCAAACGCCTTGCATGGCTTGCATTACTACTATAGTTATCGAAATCTTCTAGTACCAACATAAACATGCAATTAGAAACTTCAAAATTCCAGCTCTCAAGCTAAACATAAAACCCTATAATGTTAATTACAACCATGTAAACTCTGGCCCCTAAGTTATACTACACTTTCACACATTTAAAATAAAAATACATTGACACTATAAATTCAAATGCAAGTTATAATTTCTTGGGCAGCAAGTGTAAAGAAATTTCCACAATCTCACACAATCAAAAGTCAAAACATTGAAGTAAAAAATGATATTAATAATATAATAATAATAAATAGAAAAAAGATCTAAAAATTGAAAACAAAAACCTTAAAAAGTAAAACATACAGATAATTTCCTATTAAAGTGGCAAAATTAGAAGAGTTTGAGATTAGTTTGGGCTAAGAATAGAAACAAGTAGAAGGAGAAAGAAGAAGACCTGAAGGAGGAAGGATTGGGAAGGCACCTCTGGCGAGAGAAGAGGAGAGTGTGGAAGCAAGAAGGAGAAGAGAGAAGAGCAGCTGCATCTTCATGATCATGGAATTGGAAAACGATGATGATTGCGGAGGATTCAGGCTTCGATTGTTCGTGCCGATTCATGGCTAACTAACAATCTCATCTCAGTCACGTGTGGTCACGGGAAAATCGAAATTTGCATATTGAAGCAACGTGGCCACTTTCTCTTTCGGTGGCAACCGGAGATGGTGCAGCTCTTTTTTTTCCACCCGCACCCCCCTCCCGTTATTACTGAAATACCTAAAATATCACTCAATTTTTATTTGAAATTCTTAAAACGCTGATATTAAATGCACCTCTCATTTTTTAGGATACACCCTCGTTGTGAAATTACCAAAGTAATCCACTTTTTAATTATTTTTCCACCTCTCCGCGTTATTGCAAGCAAAAAATTTGGATCCCCCAAAATCTTTCCATCTTTCTAAATGGCTATATTCTTGTACCAAAATTTATTAAAAAAAAACACTAAGTTAGGTATATTGTGTCAAAAAGAAAACTTAGTTAGTTATATAGTTTTTCAATTGTGTCAATATATATATATATATATATATATATATATATATATATATATATATATATATATATATATATATATATATATATATATATATATATATATATAAACCATTTAATCTGACACATACTATCCACCTAATCACCACGTCAATAAATATGTCAAGACCAATTAAATCCACCTCAGCAATTTGAACCATGTGGAAGCCATACTCATCCTTCACCTAACAACAACAACAACGCCTGCATTCGTAACCGTTAGATGACGGATCCTGCCAATAAAATCAAGGGTCTCAATATCATGCAAAAATCAACGGTTATTATTGAAATAGATTTCTACAGATACCAAATCGATCTAGGGACAGAAAACATCACCTTTAATGTTGTTTATTTCTATTTTAAATGCTATTGATCATCTTTGATTTTTTTTTATTTATTAAAAACGTTCACAGCTTGAATTTCTTTATATATTATCACTATCATATCATTAGCATCAATCAGGTGAGCAATCATATCATATTAAAAACGTTCACAGCTTGAATTTCTTTAACTTCTCCCATATTAAAAACATTCATAGTAACCCCAATATACACACAATCAGGTGTTCATCCCTTACTATCATATCATTAGGCATGCAACTCCATCAAGAAAAGCTCTTCCCTATGCTATTGATCATATTAAAAACGTTCACAGCTTGAATTTCTTTAACTTCTCCATGATTCACGTAATTTGGTCTATTTGTCCTATTATTAAAAACATTCGCAGCTTGAATTTCTTTAAATTTTATGTTTGAACTTCTAACCCATGATTACACTGCAAGGAAATTCTAATGGAACCATGTTAAAATAGAATTCGTACACCTTTATTACCTTGGTTCAGGATGGCAAAATCATTACACTACTACTATATTTACAATAAATTTCGTTGAATTATAATCATAGGTTTTGCTTCGATCCTCTCGTGTCCGTAATGCGCGCCTAATTTTTAGATTTTACTAATCAATAAATGTTTTTTCAATCATGTTGAATTTGTGATAAATAAACGAATTCAGATTTGTAAAGTCGATGCATGCATTGTGTGTTCACGATTGTAATTACAATTTCAAATAGAACGCACTTTCCTAGATGCCCCCTTTTCAATAGGCTGACGACAGAAAAAGGATAAACTTTGTTTTTGTCATTTTGTCATGCCCTATTTTTCATTTTGTCTTATGTTCTAAGTCCTAACCATGCCTTTTTAACTTTTGGTTTTGATTTTTATCTGTCTTTTTCTTTCTTCAGAAACTCTAATTTCTTAATCTCTCTTTCATTTGTGTTTTTTTTGTTGTTGTTAAACTTCCAATATTTTTAGTGTTGAGCCAAATATTGTAAATTTCACTCATGATACTTCCTCTAGGATATTATACTTTTAAGATATTAGTGATATTCGCGATTCTCTTTATAGGTTGTGCTCAAAATGATTATTTGTTGTCTTTCCTGCTGCTCATTTTGATGCTGAAAAGGTAAGCTTATATTAACTTATAAGATTTTCATTTTGATGTTCTTACTTTTTTTTGCTCATTCTTTGTTCACTTTATTAGCAGGGAGTTTAATTTAATGGTGAAGAATCACATCATGTTGGAGAACCAATGCACTGAAATAAGCTGAGTGAAGATTTGAGCATGTTGGGAGATACTTGCTTAGATTTGAGTGAAGCTTTTGTTGAGATCATCTCCTCTTAAGTCAATTTGTTGGATATATCTGACCATATTATAAGTGATTATGTAGTTTGGGTTATTAACTTATTATCACGTTGAACTGAATTATGGAAAACAGTCAATGTGTATGGTATTATCAAATTTATCCGTATTTTATTTGATATTATTGATTACCAAGTTGTGTATTTGAGATTGTGCAACAGAGATTTGGTAATATGTGCAACAAAGATTTGTGTAACATCTTTTAATTACATGATTATTTGAGATTGTGCTATAGCATTGAATAACTATATTTTAGAACCTACTATTGAGAGAATCTATGCACCGTGACTAGAATGAACTATAACTTTATACTTTTAGTGGTATGGTGATTCGTAGAAACAAATTTACCATGTTCTCTATGCGGCCATTTAGTTCGCTTTGAAACATAATGCTGATTCTCCAGTTTTTTTTTTACTGTTTGCACTATTTGTTACATGTCATAAATTTTAGACCCATCGTCATTAGGATCTAATGAAAAAAATTTGTTTAACCATGTTTTTTTGAATTCTGCTTTTTAAATTTTAAAATTATGAACATAACCCTCTCAAATTCAATACCAAATCAATTTCAAAATCTTTAAATAATTAAGTACAATCTCATGTATGTAAAATATAGGCAAAATAGCATCGGGATCCTTTAACTTATTTTCCGTTTTCGCTTAGGTCCCTTAACTTTAAAAACTAACGTTTAGGTCCCTTAACTTTTAAAATGTTTCATCGTAGTCCCATTTAACGTTAAAAGCTAACATTTAAGTCCCTTAACTTTTAAAAATGTTTCATCGTAGTCCCATCTAACGTTAAAAGCTAACGTTTAAGTCCCAGTTGTTGTTAGTTTAAAACGTTAAATGGGACTACGATGACACGTTTTTAAAAGTTAAGGGACCTAAACGTTAGCTTTTAAAGTTAAGGGACCTAAGCGAAAACGGAAAATAAGTTAAAGGACCCCAGATGCTATTTTGCCTAAAATATATTACAGCGAGATTCAATTAGGATAGAGCAATACAAACTGTGAATTTAATCATTGAAAAGAATCAATTTAAAACGAGTATTTTTTCACAAATATTTGAATCATTGAAAAGAATCAATTTAGAGCAATACACATTTTATGGGATTCACTTCCTAAATTGAAAACAAACAGAAATCATATTCCATTTTAATCAGATTGCACAATACACATTATCATGATATATTCCTACTTATGCACAAAATATTCACACTATAATAATTTTGATGACGTTATATTTAACAATATAATAATTCCAGTACACCCCTTGCGCTTCTTTTTATTCTTGATTTCCAGGGTCGTCTAACAACATGTGTAAGACGTGTTTGCGCACAAGGCCCAACCTCAACATAAATAATTAGGACCCCAAAAGTTAAAACTAACACATAACCCATAATTATCGGCAGCTTAAAATAGTCTGAAGTTTAGTATCTTATAATTATTGGTGACCACTCAATACAATATGAGACTTGGTTGATGAATTTGCTTCAAAAACGGCTCGAAAGATGGCTCTTTTTAAGTAACTAGAAGGTTGATATTATTTTGAAATTATATCAAAATGTTATTTACAATTTATTTAATAATGTAGTTTACAGTTTTTGGTGATTTATTTGATTTTTTTAAAAAAATTGGGGACCAAATTTTAAGATTTGCCCAATACCCCAATTTGTTTGAGGCACTTACTTGTTGATTTCTAATAGGTTGATTTAAGAGGGGCGTCCAAAGTATTTTATATCTCACATATATAATACACATAAATATACAAATGCATCTATTTTTATATAAGTTTAAAGAACGTGTATACGGGCATGGGTTAAATATACAAATATTTCTACTGATGGAGGGTATTATATAAGAAAAAGATGAAAACTTATTGTGATAATTTGGGGGGCAATAGCCCCGTCCTTGCACTCCCTCCCTTCGTCCCTGATGGAGGGTCTTATGATAAGTCGTCCTTATATTTGTGTAGGACCATATTGCTCTTAAGGTGGCTGCTCATAGGAAAAAAACTGATGGAATGGCTTCAAGGCTGAATTTTTCTACCTTTAAAGAGTAGAATAGTTGGTTAAGAAATATTGAGGTGTCACAGTTTGATACTACGAAGGGGATCAAATGGTTGCAAAATGTTTATACCATCATAGGTTCCAGATGTAGTGGGAGCATGCAACTCTTGGCTTGTGACCTCCTAGAGTATAAGAGCGAAGCATACATCGACATAAAATACATGGACTTGGTTCGTGACGTGGAGCGTTGTGGGTTATGATCATTGGGGAGTGTTTCTCTTACTTTCTTGTGCCAATATTTAGGCAGCGCCAACTGATATAAGACTAGCAAATGGACATTATATGACACTCCTACATATATTTAAGTTTTTAAAAATATATTTGTTTAATTCTTTTAAAGTATATTACTTAATTGATCCAATTTCTTTGTGACAGACATGGATATACAAGTATTTTTCTTATTTTGTCGTCAGAAGGATGTTAGGGTTGCAATGAGTAGATATTTCGAGAAAACTATTGGACTTTTGTTGGGGTACAAACCAAATGGAGCCCATCGGGAGAGCATTTGATGACTTGACGCCAGAAGATATTATCTGGATTTAATGGACTCCATATAAGGCACATAACCCTTAAGTGGATGTGTCATTTTTCTCAGGGTACATCAGTTGTACTTCCATCACGGTCTAGCACCTACTAGAGACAATATTGTGCCAGTTTGGCTAAAGGCGGAACATTCCCCGACCAATAGGGAAGTGACTGGTGCTTGTATTCAATTTATCATGTATTCACATGATTGTACTCATAGCATTATCGCTTTATGTGTTGCTCGTCATGTGGAGATTGTATGAGCAATATTGAGTTGTATTGTTGCATTAGTCACTCACGCTTCTTTTGATTTCTTGGTGAGCCAGCTCACGCTTAAGCAAAGTGAGCTCGACATCCCAGCTCACCTTCCTTGGTAGGTTGTTGGGCAAGCTAAGGTGAGTTGGCCCATTTTGTTATTCCTATTAACATTTGATAGGCAAAAACGAAAAGACATATGATAGTAATGAATTCTTTAGTAACAATCACAACAATCCAATGGTTAGTACATACTAACCACAATTTAGTGTTTGTGTGGTTACCGAATTTTTTTATTGATGAGGAAATTACTATTATGCTCATTTAGTAACAATTACTAAGGAATTCTTTAGTACTCTAAGTCAGGCTCGACAAAAACAATCTAAAAAGTGACTCTGCAAGGTAAAACATAGTTAAGAGGTAAACTTTCTAAAGGAAAAATGAGCAAACAAAATATACCTTTTGTAAGTTAACTTCCCATCCAAAGTATATTGGTAAAAAAATTGTGATTTAACTTGTACAGTGTATTAGCCAAAATTGGGGTGCAAATATTAACCCCTTGTTGAGTAGCCTGTAAGGCCCATCTAGTTTAATCCAACGTTTTCGATAAACAAATTTCCAAATTTTATGCTATTATTGACGGAAAAAAATAAATTATGCTATTCTTTTGACCAAAGACAATTTATGCTATTCTTGAAATTTTGTTGAATTAATCACGTTTGTTAATTTTGAACAAGAAAAAAAGGTTGTCAATAACTTTTTGTACTAAAAACTATTTTCTTCAAAATTTATAATATGGCCATTTATAACATGGTGTCAATAATGTTGGTCATTTTACCTAAAAAATAATGTGTCATATCTGGTAGATACTCATACATCTGGTAGATACTTATGTCTCTTAACTATTTTAATCTTGAGTTCGATCTCTAGTCAATGCCTATAAAAAAATAGGATACATCGGTTTACAAAAAAAAAATTGTGATCATTTCACTATTCAAATAAACCTTTTAACATAATTTATAGAGTAATTTTTTGACACAATTTTATAGAGCAATTGATCGCAACCCAATATTTTGAAGAAAAAATGGCAATTAAGGAGTTTAGATGCCTTTATGCTTTGCTACGAGTAGTGAATTTTTTTTTGACACAGCGAGTAGTGAAATTTTGAAGGCTAGTATTTTTTCATGTTAATAAAAGTATTAGGCCCACAATTAGTTATACTGTAGAATATAGATTCTCACCTCTTCATGTCTCTTATAATAATATATTTTATTCTAAAATTGAAAGCAGAGATAGATTTTCTGTAAAATATTAAAAATAAAAAACTCATTCAATATTTGTAGAATATGAAAACAGAACAAAACATTCTCATAGAACACAAATAAGTGAAATGAAATGAGGTGATAGAAAACTGACCAAATCAAAAGGAAAGCCACCGTTAATTACTCCATTGGTTCGTGGTTTGATGATGGAAATCAAGTAAGTTAAGTTAAGTTTAAGTTAAAATTAAAACCCTTCTAAATTTTTAATTAAGTAGCCGTCCAAACCCCTAAGCTCTTTATAATAGAATATCATTAACCGACACAAAGACATTGGTGTTACGTGGGTCCACCTAAAGCACCCATTAGCATAAGTTTTAACACGTGTACGGTTCTCATGTTTCATTGCTTATGTAAATTTCTCATCTTATTATTATTATATCATAAAATCGATTCTTAACTGCTTTGTGTTTGGTCGTTGGAATGGACAAGTGCACCAATTATGTTGGCTAATGTGATTGCGGAGCCGACCAGAGCACCTTCTTATAAGTAAATACTACTATACTTGTCATGATGATTCTAGATTGTTCTTCTCTCAATTGTCAAAATTTCCTGGCTTATTAGATATTTAGGGTTACGTGGAGAGTTTTTCATAAGGAGGGCCAAATTATTAGTGTCAAAGATCCAAGAATCATTGTGAAGATGCTTTTGCTACTAATATTAGATTATGATTATGTTTATGTTATTAGTCATATATATTAGGACCCATTTGGTGATTCGAAGAAACAAAAAACGGACTAAACAGAATAATTGAGTTATTCAGTTTTTCTAAGAAAAAACAAGCAGTCTTCTATCGTAAATTACTCTAACTTTTTTATTATTTAAATTAACACAGTAGACTTGATGTAGTTTGATATAGTTAACTATCTTTTTCTCTTTTTTTTCTAGGAAAAAGGGGCATGCATTCTTAATTGAAAATTAATCTATTTTTTTATTAATTGAATGTAGTAACATTATGCATGACAAATTTATTACTTTATTCATATCACTTGTGCTCTTTTTGTTAAACTCTCAAACAAAGGAAAAACTCCATTACCCGATCTCCAAAGGAAAAATACATAATACATTGCTCCAGTAGTTACCAACAGTGATGGTAGCACTGTTACAGAAATATGGTATTTGAATATACTGCTTGCTATTAGATGTGCAAGTGATAGGTCAACTGAAGCTGCAGGTATGGGAAATATAATGTTTAAAAAGGAAGATGGGCAAGTAGTCATTATACATGATGTTTACTATATATGTTTCTAGTATTATTTGTAACCTAAAAAGCTTAAGGCAACTAATAGAAAAGGTTTTTTCCTGTCATTATGAAAATTTTGAAACTTAATGTATATGACAAAAAAGACAGATTAATTCTGACATTTCACTTAGCCAAAAATAGGACTTTTAAGACCAGTATTAGCACTACAGAGGCAGAATGCCTAAGTGATACTACTGATCTTGAATTCATATTATGGCATAAGAGATTAGGGCATCTAAACTATACGAGTCTTATAAATCTTAGTGCTAAGAATCTAGTGAGAGGTCTTCCTAAGATTGAGAGACCTAATAGTACAAGTACCACATGTCTTCTGGGAAAACAACCTAGGAAGAAATTTAAGACAAATTTAAAACATAGGTCTAAACATCTTCTACATGTTGTCTACACAGATATCTGTGGCCCTTTTGATGCGACTTCAAAAGGTGGTAACAGATACTTTTTGTCATTTACAGATGAGTTTTCTAGGAATATGTGGATCTATCTAATCAAGACTAAAGATGAAGCTTTGACCAAATTCAAATGATTTAAGACAATGGCAGAAAAGCAGAGCGTCAAAAAGCTGAAGATCTTAAGGTTTGATGGAGGAAGAGAATATACCTTAAAGGAGTTTGAGGTATATTGTACAAGCCAATGAATCCTACATGAAGTAACTTCTCCCTATACCCCACAACAATAGGGTAGCAGAGAGAAGAAGCAGAACTGTCATAAGCATGGCTAGGAGCATGCTGAAACTAAAAGGACTTCCTAAAGACCTATGGGGAGAGGCCATGTCTACAGCTGCCTATTTGCTAAATAGATGTCCCACTAAAAGCATAGAAGACAAGGTACCAGTAGAGATATGAACTGGGGAGAAGCTCAGTGTGCGTGAATCACCTAAGAGTTATTGGGTCTCTATGATGCACATATACCTGGTGCTAAGAGGAAGAAGCTTGAGGACAAAAGCAAGTCTCTGGTTCTAGTGGGTTACCACCCTACTGGAGCCTATAGACTGATTAACCCTACAAATGGTAAGGTAGAGTATCAAGAGATCTTATTGTCCTGGAGGATGATAAATGGAACTGGGAAAAGAATGAGCAAAATAGCTCAAGTGAGTCTGTTATCCTAGAAGAGGGTACATTAGTAAAGCGATTAAGTTATCAAGATTTTCTATTTCAGACTAGTGGACCGGTCCACTTTCTTGCCCATACAATTTGTAATTTAGGTGTTTTGGTTGTGGATAGAGTACCCTAGTACTATGTGTTAATACATTTTTGTTTTTAAAAAAACTATTTTTTTTTGTGAAAATAATCATTATTATTTTATTTATTTAAAATGAAAGGGTGCTTCTAATTAAGGTGAATGATCAATTAAGTCTCTTATCGGTGTACTGTGCGTATGTACCACTAAAATTGACTATTGGATATTGTAAAAAATGCTATGAGTACTAGTGGTAAAGATTAAATCAACTAGTATTAAATCTCATTCATTGATGAAATTTTATAGTATAAAATATGATCAATTTTATTGGTTCATCAATGATAGACTTAGTTGATTCCATAGGAAAAAGATTCAGTGCCTTACGTGTCTTTGGTAACTTTAGGCTTATTTTGTCAGGAAATGGATGAGAGAGAAAGTTGTATAAGATGAGAGAGAAAATATTTGAGGTGAGAGATATACACAATATACTAAGAGCATCCACAATGGGGGATTCTTATATCTTAAGAGTTGAAATCTAATAGGTACCCCCATTGTGGAGATTGAAAAATGGGTACCTATTGGGATGAAACTCTTTTAAATAAGATACTCTCTCTTTGATGTACCGACCACATCTTCACTTTTCATTAAACTATTGTTAAAATGTAAAATGATAAAATGTTAGTGGGACCAATTTAATTAATTTGTTGGGGTTTTGGGTCGGAAAGATGGAGCTCTTGTGTAAATTTTACTATTAAAAAACTATAAAAGTGTGATGTGTACAAATGAGACTCATTTAAGTACGTGTTTGGATCCTCTAATTCACACCTCCCTACATCATCTCTATCTCTCTCTCTCTCTCTTAATTTCACTTTCTCTCATCATTATTTAATAATTTGTTAGTGATGAGAGAGAGTGAAGTTAAGAGAGAGATAGAGAGGAGGGGGGGGGGATGTAGAGAGATAAGAAGGAGATGATCTAAATCCAGCACGTGCTTGGAAGGAGGGGATCTAAATCCATTTAAATACTCAATTTGGACTTATCTGTTGAGGATGCTTTAAAAGTATGCGTGTTTTTCCCACCCTAAAGACACTTCATCCCTCCCCAATTTTAAGTATCAATATTTTCATCTTTTTAAGGGAACACATGGAATGAATAGAAGGATGTTGTCGTAATTTCAGTAAAAAACCAGCACGCTTCCAAAAAAAGTAAGAATCCAAGGTTGGCCAAGACAAATTACTTTTCATAGCCAATCAAAATCCGCCACCTAACTTTAGGCGTAGTACTCCATTAAATATGAAGGCACAAGCTTATATAAAAAAAATAAAAAATGAAGGCACGATATGCAATGGATGGAACGCATGATGACCATGACCAATGGATATCAAATGATAGCATGGCATCATCATCATTCATTACACACATGTGCAAGTTGGTGTTGGAAAGTTTGACAGCCCGAAAGGCGAAGCAACGAGGCATGGTCATGCTGTGAGAATTAGATCTGTGTATGTATATCTGAAGCGTCACTCTGATAGGCCCACGTATCGCCGGGTCAACACGGTGGACTCGTTTCGAGTTGATAAAATAAATATCTTGGGAGACTCGACGCCTTTACCACCAGATATTTCTTAGCTGACCGCGAGTGCTGCCCGTTCGTTACGAGCCACTTGTTTGCCACGTGGCCAGATGTGGTGGTATGATACATTGTCGGGCACGGGCAGGACTTGGTGTGGGCTCACCTCACCCCTTGGACTTGATACACACAGTAGTTATAGTACTCTCCGCTTGAAAATTAACATGGGAAACTATTGAACTATATAGATGTTCCATGAAAGAATCCACGTCATCCTACCTTTTTTTTAAGTAAAAAATACCACTATTTTTTTGACAATATATAAAAAATACTACTACCTACGTCTCATTTTTTTGCACTTTAAGATTGTTATGCACACATATTAAAAAAATTGATTTGATCGTACCTTGATCAATGAAGTGTTGTTGTCCTTTGACTAGGCCGGTCGTTGAATAGGAGAAAGGATCGGTCTTGGCTTCACGCCGAAGACCTCGCCAGTTATTCATCGCAAAGACACTCCGACGATCAAGTAAGTGGTCGCTCGAGCGATATAACACAAGTAGAAGAAGACGTCACGATGCCACGTGCGAATGGGCGTATATATCTTTAGAGTTCGGCCGTTTTGCGAAAATTTCACGGGTTGCGAGAAGTGCGCTCAGCGATGGACTTGGGCGGTTGGAGTGATTATGGGCCGACGGCCCAAATCTTTGCTCGTACCTCTCGCTTTTGGCCGATACACCCCAACGCTTGCCCCCGAGCCTGGGTCGCTTACACTACAAAAAAAGCGAATTAGCGACGGAATTAGCGAGGAATTTTTGTCCTCGCAAAAACCGACATTAGCGACGGAATTGTAGGTCCTCGCTAATGGTCACATTAGCGAGGAAATTAGCGACGGAATTGGCACGTCCCGGCGATTGGATACCGCATGCGCTCGACTATGCAGATCGGCGATTAGCGACGGAATTGGCACGTCCTCGCGCTAATTGGCACGCCTTTTGGCCAAGATACCCCATTATCTCACTCTTCTCTCTCACTCTTCTCTCATTCTTTCACAATACCCACTCCTCTCCTCTCTCTTCCTCTTCCTCTTCTCTTCCTCTCTCTCTCTCACCTACAAACTAACCCACCACCACCACCACTCACAATACCCATTCTTTCACAATACCCACTCCTCTTCCTCTTCCTCCTCTTCCTCTTCCTCTACTCTCTCTCTTTCTTCACAAAACCACCACCACCACCACCACGCCCCACCACACCACAACCACTCTCTCACTCCTCTCTCTCCTCAACCACACAACCACAACCTCTCTCTCTCTCACTCTCTTTCTTCCACACCACCACCACACCACCACAACCACATACCTCTTTCTCTCACTGTCTTTTCTTCCACCACCACCACCACCACCACCACCACCACCACCCTCTTTCTCCCTTACTACTCTTCTCCTTCTTCTTCTCTCTTTACACCACCACCACCACCACCACACCACCACCACCACCACCACACCAAACAACAACAACAACAACAATAATAATAATAATAATAATAATAATAATAATAATAATAATAATAATAATAATAATAATAATAATAATAATAATAATAATAATAATAATAATAAGTAATAATAATAATAATAATAATAATACTAATACTACTACTACTACTATAATAATAATAATAATAATAATAATAATAATAAAAATTCAAATTGATAAGTGTGTCAATCGGGATCGGGGGTTGCGTCTTTGTCGATTAGCGAGGAATTAGCGAGGTGGTCCTCCGCTAATTAGCGATCGACACATATTCCTCGCTAAATGCCACTAGCGAGGAGGAATCGGCGACCGAACCGGTCCTCGCTAATTCCTCGCTAATGGACATTAGCGACCGAAATGGGCTTTGCATTAGCGACGGATATTTCACTCGCTAATCCCCGTGTTTCTTGTAGTGTTAAGAGCGGGCTGAGGCTTGAATCGCTGCCCCCAGGGGTAATGCTTCTTGATGAGCCTTTAGATAGTGAAACGGTCACGGCCGCCGCTCGATGGGGCGGTCCACGCCCGCCGCCAGCGCCGTCGTCTTGGCACGACGGTTGACTTTCTCACCGGGCATTTATGATGCGACGTTTGGTGATCTCGAGGTCATTCAATGACGACTCTTAGTGAGAAGGTGAAGCGTTGCGGCGTTTAAATCTTCCGGTCCCCGGCGACGCCTTGGGCTGCGCGCTATAAATACCCGCCGGTTGGAACTATTCTCACATTTCTGCGAATCGCTCGCCACCGACCGACCTTTTCGCGCCGACTTGCAATTTGAAGTGAATCCTTTCGTTCGAGCGCCAAAGTTTCTCGACCGATCCTCTCAGACTCTTAAGGTATGAGTCGACATTTGCTTTAATTTTTGATTTGTGATTTTCTTTTGATCGCGCAATTCCACACTTGTGATAGGGGTGTCGGTCCGGGACGACTAAGTCGCCTCTCGCGAGTGCACCGCTCGACCGACCTAACTCGATCCCCTTATCGCGGTGTTGTATGCCACGGTTGAAACAAACCGCTCGCATTCCCGAGGGCGTCCACAATCTCTTGCCACACACATGTCGAGGCCATCCGAGGCGAAGAAAATTCCAAGTCGTCTTGAACGCCGGAGTTCCAGCTCTTGGCGCTTCGCTCGAGCTCTAGTTCTTCCATAATGGATCGAGTAGCTGGGAAGCTCTAAATCAAAGTCCGCCAATTCCAAGGATAACTCCCGAATCCTCCACGCGCCGTCTTCCGATGCGCAACGCAGAGAAAGATGGGCGATAGAGATCGAAGACGATCTTTGAGAGCGCCGCCGTGCCGTGGATTTGAGACAATGGCCGAGGCCGTGAAACTAGCGAAGGTGATCGGGTTGAGGTGGTGGCATTGAAGATATCGTCGTTCGTTCGGTGGCAAGCTCCTCGGTCGAGGTGTTAATCTTGACGTGGAATCGGCGGGGAGAAGACGCCCTGCCGATCTGTCTCGAGACCGGGCGACATGTCGTGGGTGTCGGAAACCCTTTGCTCCAACAGGAGTATAATTACGATCGGCCAGCCATCGGCGATGCCCGCTTCTGCAGCTTGCATTTCAAACACTCACCGGGCCGAGGAGGTGAGGGCATGAAGGAGGAGAAGACATTGCCACTTATTCGATAACCTTAAGTTTACGATGCATCGGATCGTGTTCGAGAGGATGAATATCGTTCCACCCTTCTCCGAGTTTCAACGCGACGTTCACTGCGTTATATTGGGTCGCTCCTTCAAGCGTCATCCAAACGCATGGGCGTTTTAAAGACTTTTGAGGTGCTTTTAACCAAGCTCGGTCGGCGATTTGATTCAACTCTTTTTCACAATCTTGGAGGAAATGGCTCGGGAGAAGGCAAACAAGGAGAAAAGAGAGCGAGTCTCCTTTAAGACTCGAAGACCCAAAGACCGGTATTTCAAAGCGTTCAAGAGTCGTTGGGCGCCGCTGGAAGAGCCAATATTTCGGATCGTGCCAAACAAAGAAGCGGGCAAAGCTATTTCTGAGGTTCAGCCTGATGGGATGCTCGGTGAACCCTTTTTCCCCATCATGTGGAATGAGGCTCATTTCTTCAGAAGGCCTGGCGACTATATATATTCTACTAACGACTTGAGTGCGGCCGACTTGGAGTCTTTGAACATGATCAAAACTTTGGCGAGCATGATGCCTCCGCACCCCAGGCGACACTGCGCTTGCCGACCTTTTACGTTGCTCGTGGGTCGAGCTCTGTGTGGTTGAGATTGGTTTGCATTTGAACTTTAACTTTATATTTTATTTACTGCTCGTTCCTTCTAACCTTCGATTCGTTCTATTTTGCAGGAAGGATGGCCGGTAAGTCTTGGGCCGAGATTGAAAAAGTCCTGAACCCCGCTGCAATTCCGGGGCCAAAAGGTATGAAGGACCTCAGACCGTGGTCGACCTGGAAGGGCCTTCTAAGGTGCCTCCAACCCCCAAGAGCCGGGGAAAAGACCGCCTCAATGCCCGTCGCCTCTCGCCAAGACGATCGTTCTCCCAAGCGGAGCGAGCTTGACGAGCGAGTTCGTGACCTTCCCGAGGCGATCTCCTCCCTCTCGCCGAGGGCTTGGGGTCGCTCGACTTCAAGCGCTTGAAAGAGCCCATGGTGGTCTGTGCTTCTCTTTGCATGGGGGTTGGCAAACTCATACAAGAGTTGTCGGATGAAGCTCAAGGTATTTTACTTTTCTAGCCCGTCGTACTTTCGCTTACACTCGGCCGATTAACTGATCTTCGCTACCTTTGCTTGCAGAAGCTCGGGCTGGGAAGGACACTGCCTTGGCCGGTCTTGAGGAGAGCGACGCGTGTCGGAGAAGGTCATTAAATCCAAGAAAGATGCTCTGCGGGGGGCCGACGAAGACCGCCAAACCGCCGAAGAGGAATAAAGAACTTCTTTGCTCAGTGAAAGATTTGAAGACTGACCTCGACGTCTTGGAGAAGGAGAAGGCAGAATGGGAGACCCAGAGGGCCGAGCTGGAGGCTCAAGTTCGAACGATAGCAGGGCATGCCAAAGGTGCAGCGATCGAACAATTCTACAATGCTCTCGGTCAGGTGCGGGCGCTGAATTCAGATCTATCCATCAATTTTGATGAAAACCTGATAAAGCCCGAGCACTACGTAGAGAACAACAAGATCATGCAGCCCGAGGAGTTTGATGACCAAGGCAATACTGTTCGCCCTAGCTCGGTCCTCTCCTGAAGCCCGCCTGCGAGCGGAGTAATTTTTGTAATGTTTTGACTTGCCTTCGGGCACAACAATTTTTGAGCTGCCTTCGAGTAGTGGGATATTTGAGCGCTCGGCTTCGACCGGGCGTCTCCATTTTGTAATGACATCTTTAATTTGCCGTTTATTTCATTTGCTTGTTTGGATCTAATTATTTCGTCGTTTAATTCCAAGTTTTACGAACTTTTTAGGCCGACTTCGGGCCTTCGCTTAAAGGCCTTTCGTAGGCTTTTATTTCGGGTCGATCGATGCCCATTTCTCTCTTTTTATTCAAAAACACTCGTTATCGACCGCTCGGCGGTGTTCGTTAACGCATCAGTTAATGCAGTACTTGGCATCTGGTCGACTCGGCGACCTTAGTTTGGGCCATTTCGGTGGCACTCGATTGAGCCGTTTTGACGGCACTCGATTGGGCCATTTCGATGACACTCGATTGGGCCACTTCGATGGCACTCGCCGTAGGTCGTTTCGACGGCCTAACGTTTTCGTGGGCTAATTAGTAACCCTTGGGCCACTTCGATGGCGCTCGATGTAGATCGTTTCGACGACCTACTATGGTGGGTTATTGCTTAACCCTAGGGCCATTTCGATGGCGCTCGAGATAGATCGTTTCGACGACCCATTTTCGTTTAGATTTTACAACAAAATGTTGTCTAAATTACCATTTAACCATTTATCTCTTTACATAGATAAACGTGAATCATTTACTAAATGCAAAAAGTTTTCAAGATTAATAAGGGCAATAGAGGAAAAACATTTTAGATGTTTTCTTACAAATGTAAAACAACAATTAATTTTAGATAAATTAATTTCGCTAAAACAACTTATAAGATGAGACAGAGGTAGTAATTATTACTGGATTATTATTTTTAGAGAACTATGACACTTTTATTTTTGCATTTATAAAATAACTTCATTTCACAACAATTCTTCAAATTTGAAGTTGCAGATATATGGGAAGAATATAACGGACTTCCAAACTTAGAAATAAGTTAAAGAATTCCTAATTTTGACGTTAATTTAGTATTCCACATGTTTTGAACTCACCATCATTTCACCCAAGTAGATAGTTCAGTTGACGAGCTACGAAATATCAAACAAGTATAAGGTTTAGGATTCAAATCAGAAAATTAACATCTCCCCACCCTTTAACAATTAATAACTAGCATTTGCCTATATAAAAAAATGCACCATAATTTTGGAAACAAGATTCTTGGAGGTATGGTTGTGACCAATGATTCAAATTTTGGCTATGATCAGTCAGTTGAATTGGTTCGATCGGGAACCAATATAGTACTAATTTGAGTTACGCATTAGATCAAGAATCATTGGGAACAGTTGTAAGATACCAAAATCCCACAAGAACTCGTACTGAAGCATTTCATAGATAGCTGCCTTAAAGGAAGAGAAAAATAATCGTAGCAGGATGTGTAGTACTCTTTTAATAAGTGCAACTCGACTTGTTCACTTTTCTTGCTTTTGGAAAAGATTATGTTTTTTTTTTGTACAAGTAGAGAAAATAGACCAAAAGAGAAAAAAAAAAGGGAAAACAATTATCTAAAAAATACAACTCCTAATTGCAACAAACATAATCTACGTGTTTGGGTGAGCAAAGATTATGTTTGTTGCAATTAGGAGTAGAACAAAATATTTTCTTGCATATAAAGCAAAAAACAGTTTGGATTCAGAAGAAAAAAGTAAAGTTTTTAAAGAAAGTCCAAAATCTAGTCAAAATAATCAATTTGTTATCTTGGTGAGATGCGAGAAGCAAAAGTAAAGTCATTTCCAATCAACAACAAAGATTATCCAACTGACTTTGTTGATTTCAAAATCGGAAATAATCGATTGACCAAGGAAATTCCGAGATATAAGCCTCGTTGACATTTTAGCTTCTGTCGATAATGATACAAATAGTTAAGCATTGATAGATATTCTATAGCTTCCACGCTAAGCATTTCTCAAAAGCCGACGACGTAAATTTCAACAGTTTTCATTATTCAATATTTCGACAATAGAATCTTTTTAGCCAATATATGTTTGGCAATTCATATGCTTTTAAGTCGCCGTATTTTTCATTTTTTTTAAATTTCCAGGATGAAAAGTAAGCATTTTACAGTTTTTGAGGGACATTCACTACAAGTAATTCGCTCGTTTCCGACAGAAAAATCCGTCACAAATGAAGCAAGTTCCGTCGCAAATGGCCATTCCAACAAACAACGTTTCGTCGCAAACAATTTCCGTCGGATTTTTTCGTCGCAAAAATTTTCGTGGCCACACAAAGTTCTGTCATAAACCCGTTGCAAATTCCGTCATCACAAACCAATTTCGACGAAATTTTCCGCCGGAAATTTATAATAAAATATAAAATAAATAAATCATATATCCAAAATACTATTTAAATCTTTAATCGCAATAAAAGCCTTATTGTACATATGATGTAATCGCAATTTAGCTATAAAAGCCTTATTGTACATATAATGTAATCGCAATTCTCATTATCATTCAATTCATATTTTCAGTTTTCTTCTCTTTTTCTGATCAATGACTTCCATCAAAAATCGTAATAACAAGAGTCACAGGCATATAGTAAAATTCAAACATGTTTCCTGTTTTGAAACCTATAGCACATGTTAATCTAATTTTGCAATGTGAATTGACTTTCATGAGTAATTTTTAGCTTCAGTTCACTATCACAAGCTTTTCACAGTTTTTGGTGGCATTTCACAGAATTCTTTCAAAATGGAACTAATAAAAATGGAAAAATTGTTTGGATTTTATTTTTAAAAATCAGAAAAACATTAAGTGCACATTTTGTTACAAAAATCAGCCAAATGACTGGGTACCTCATTGATTTTGAAACACCATTAATCACGTACCATGCCGTTTATAATCACATATTTGATCAAATATTCATAATTAAGTAAAAAAAATTCCCTTTCATTTGATATATAAGTCGTAGAACTGGAACAGTATTTTACGATGATTAAGCAAACACACTTGTATTTTCTTTTAGATAGTACACAGTAAACACACTTATTTATCATCAAGATACGACAAATGGACTTCTAAAAAAATAAACAGACAAAGGGGTACAAAAGTTAGCAAATAAAATTAACACGAGTTACATGATGATGTTTTTGGGAAAATTGTTTTGATAAATATCTCTATTTTGGTTATCGTGTTATTGGTGCGTAGTTTGCACCGGTTTTGTAGATGACTTTAGAGAATCTAACTAGCTACGTGTATCTAACTTTCTCGGTCCGTGTGATTTTTTTCTCCCAATAGAGTTTACTCAAGACTCGAACTTGAGTAAACTTACTGCTCGGACTAACCCTAATTATCGGTTATTTGACAAATATCTCTTATATGCCTTGTGTAGGAAGAAAACCACGACTAGAAAACCGGTTCCGGTCCCTACTTTCTCTTGCAGGCAACAAGGGGTGGTTTTCTTTTGTGAATACAAACAAAGGTGGTTCGACTTAATTAATACATAAGTATATAGTATTATATGTTAAAGCTTCTTTTAAAATCACCCTTGTCAAGTAGAGTAGTAGTGGTGGTATCTTTCAATTAATCAGCACCAACTAGCGTGTCTAATTTTTAAACTATATATATAATATATAATTGCACTAGCGATTATTTACTAATTAAATGAAAGTTTCTGCACTTTGAACAAATATTACTGATGAATTCATCTTTATGAATATCAAATAGTTTAATTTTTTTTCAAAGGCAAGATTGGCCAATAATTTAAGTCAACCCAAAAAGCAAGAACCTATTAGCCTTTGCTAAATTTAGTAAGAAGACAAATTATGTCTACCACACTCACGACGAGTCATCACTTTAATTGCTTAGTGTAACCCACTCCAATATTGAGGATGGTTATGGAATTCTTTGTTCAACAATATTGGTTTCCATACAAGGGTGTAAATGTGGGTTGACTTTTTGAATACTAAGTCTTTTTTTTTTTCAAGAGCCAAGTCATTTTCTTTTTTTTTTTTGGTCGTGAAAGATCGGGAAAAAAAGTGGAGCAAACACGTTTATGAAAACGAATTAATTAGGGGATTGTTGGATTGGGTTTGTAGGCAGTTAGAAATTTCATCCAGTTAAGCAGGCAGCTGAGATTTTAATTAAGGACAAAATTAGATATCTGTTTAATATTAAATTTTGTGTTGAAATCTAGACCATCTGATCATTAATTGAACGACTTTGAGTTGCTGAATGCGTGACTGAATAAAATTCCTGACCGCATGCAAACCAAATCCGAGATCGGTACTGAACTGTTGTCTTTTTATTTTTGCAACACGTTTATGAAAAACTAGTATGAGATTATTACATTGTTACCGTTCCCCAGTTTGTTTTCTACACACAAAAATTTAATATATCCAAGAATGTTAAGAAATAATATATCTAGGAATAATAGTGGAAAAAGATAAAAATTGAATATTAATTTATGAGTTTAATTGCTATATATGCACGCTCGGTTCAAAATCAATAACTATTGGTGGTATTGGTGACATGTAGGACGGTTACTAATTGACACATTTTTTTTAAGTGAAATTTAAATTTTTGATTAGTCGATGTGTAAAACATTTATACACCGACAATATGACTAACTTATAATGTTCTTTACAAGTTTATAGTATTTTTTGAAACGCTACTTAAAGCCGTGTTTGAGCTTAACTTATAACGTTTCTTTGTCTATCATTTTTATCTTTATTATTTTAATTAAATTCTTCATCTATCATTCATTAAATGAATATTCTTTCTAATTTTTAAACATTAATTACAATATTTATCTATATTATTTTATATTTATAAGTTATTTCAACAAAACTGATTTTTATTTATAAAAACAACAAAGTTTTTGTGAAAGAGAGCTCTAAATTAAATCCTTAATTTATTATGAAATAAAGTTTATAAGTTAACTAAAAATTTAAATTCCACTTAAAAGAAATGTGTCAATTAGTAACTTGTTTGTCGTTTCATTTTTCTCGGGGTTCTATTTCCTCATTGGGTTTTTTTTCCATAGAGTTTTGAACGTAGGAGATTTTAATGAAACCTCATGTAAATGTACCGATTGGGTGCCTGTTTGTACCTCCTTTTACATCCACCGCATTGTCCACGCGTTAGTCTTAGAGGTTGGACACAAATATCTAGCACGCCCAGTGGACAACACAACACACCACCCACCAATGCCAAAAAAAAAGTAAATATTTTATTGTCCGCCGTCTCCCTCCAATTATTCCAACTTTTGAACAAAACCCAATATTAAAATCACCCTTTTCATCACCCACGAGGGCAATTCCGAATTTTTACACAAGCTTCCACAATTTTTAACTACTACGTACGATTTAATACTTGAAAATGTAATTAGTGTTGTTATTATGAATTTAATCACATGGATGAAATTTAAACATTCAACAAGTGTTTTAAGAGAAAAACAAGATTGCCATGATGGCACCATTCAAGGAATGCATGATTTTTGAGGAAACCATCACCACCTCCAATTGTTTTGCAGAACTGATTTTTGATAGTAGCAAGTATATATACAAGTATATATAATAATCCATGAACATTGATGAGTGGATAATAGCAAAGCTACAAATCAAAATCTCTAACTATCTAGATTCTAGAGACAACTCCAACAAATACTAATGCTCAAAAAAGAAAAAAAAAACTCCAACAAATTGAAAAGAATTAATTAAATCTTGTGAATCTCCTTTTTCTTTATGATAAATCACGTGAGTCTAAAAACAACAAGTAGTATAAACATGTGAATCGATCTCTCCTTTTCTTTAGTACTACCTCTAATTAATTTTATGAGATAGTAAAGAGTACAAATCTTAAGAAATAGTGTATCCAACTGCATAAGTCCTAGATTGTCTCTATTTTCCCCGCCTACTATCAATTCATTTTTTGTCCAACTTTCTTCACATATATGCTTTACTCACATCAAAGTGAATTAGATGAAGCTTAGATGCTACAAGACAATGACTGCAAGTGGCATAATGTACTACTCAACTTTTTATCAATTTACAACAACATGCATCATAGTGATGATATATTTAACCACAACATTTATATGTTTGAGGTAGATAAACGATGCAATGTAGTTATGTGTTATTTTAAAAAATAAGTTTGAGACCAACAACTTTGATTTAATCCTATAAATGTTCACAAATATATGTTTCGTCCATGCAAATGGAAAATTTTGGTTTAGTTCCTGTAAAAAAAGTTGGATGGTCTCCCTGAAAAATCAAAATGCTTTCGTATTGGTCTTTACGGTTATACATGCTTTATGAGGGGTGGTCATGTCAATTAGATATATTTCACATGACCTTTTTTTTTGGCTAGTTTAAGTATTGTTATCTATGAATCTGAAAGAAGATAATGTTATATGAACTGATGAAGAGGTTGACGAGAGAGCTTGGGGTGTCCAATGGGGAAATGCAGTCGGTTTTTTTGTGACGTTAGTTCCAAATAATAACAATTCTCAAAGCTTAAAAGAACACAGGCCGATCTGTTTGGTTGGGTGCGTTTATAAGATTATTTCTCAGGTCTTGGCCTCTAGGTTGAAGAAGGCGATTGCAAACATTATCTCTCATTGCTAGTTGATTTTTTCTCAGGTAGGCAAATTTTAGATGGAGTGTTAGTAGTTAATGAAGTGGTTGATCTCGCCAAACGTAGAAAAGAATGAATGATTGCTACTCGAAGTAGATTTTGAAAAGGCTTGCGACTCAGTATCTTGGGAGTTTCTTCGATGTATGATGAGTAGAATAGGATGAGAGGTGGATAGAGTTGATGCAGGCCTACGTCTTTGCTAGTTCTATGTCTGTTCTGGTTAACAAAATCCCTACGAAAGAATTCACAGTCCACAAAGGTTTAAGGCAAGGAGACCCATTATCTCCATTTTTTTTCCTTATTGTGGCGCAGGGATTATTTTGGTTTGGTTCAAAAAGGGATTCAGGTTGAAGTTTTGATGGCTATTAGGTGTCTAATAGGCAAACTTTGTCACTTTTACGATTCAGAGATGACACAATATTTGATGGGTCAGGGTTCGTGGAAGAACTTGTAGAGTATCAAATATCTTCAGGAGTTTTGAGCTAGTTTCTGGATTGCGTGTTAACTTCCATAAAAGTAAATTTATTGGGATAAATCTTAAGGGGGATTTTATGGAACGAGTATCTGGTTTTATTGCTTGTAGCATAACTAATATTCCTTTTAAGTTTATGGGAATTTCGGTGGGTGCAAATCTGAGGAGAAGAACCAATTGGAAACCCGTGGTTGACTCTATGCAGACACGCCTTTCGTATTGGCGTGGTCGTCACTTCTCCATGGGAGGAAGGGTAACACTTATTAACTCCATTCTTTCAAGTTCACCTTTGTATATTTTCTCTTTCTATAAAGCGCCAAAGATTGTTATCAAGGAGCTTATAAAAATTCAGAGGGATTTTTTATGGGGTTCAAACAAAGAATAAAGGAACATTTGTTGGGTGGCTTGGAAAGACATTTGTACACCAAATAAGGAGAGTGGTTTAGGCGTGAAGAACTTAAAGGCTTTTAACATTTCACTTCTTCCTAAGTGGAAATGAATTTGCATTGATGACACTGATAATGTTTGGAAGTATTTGCTATTCTTTAGATATGGTGAGTTAAAGCCGAAGCAAACTTGTAGCTTTGGTCGTTCTTGGGGTCCAAAAGATTCAATATGAGGGATATGATTTTGTCGGGGAGTGATATTATACCAAATCAGACTTTTTTCATTATGCAATAAATTGTTCTTTAGGTGATGGCCATTCTATTCTCTGTTGGCATCACAAAGGGTTAGGACCTACTCCGTTGAACATGGTTTTCCCGAATTCGTATGCAGTTTCTGATCAACAAGCAATGTTTGTAGGGATGGTTGAACATTGGGACACCTTGAAGGAAATGAGTTAGAGGCGCTGAGTTTTTTAGAGACTATCCTTTTCGATGTCCTGTTGGTGGAAGAACGACAAGATAAATGGAAGTGAAACTTACACAAATCTAATTCATTTAATGTAAGTTATTGTTATTCTTTTGTTACGAGTTTGGTGAATCATAATCAAGTGATTAGTGATATATTAGAAGTACTATTTGTGGTCTGGAAATCTGATGTCCCATCCAAAGTGGTATTATCTTGTTGGTGCCTATTCTTGGACGGGTTACCACCCAATGATAATTCATCTAGATGGAATGTGATAAGCATGTCCACCAAAACTATAGAGTCACTCTCAATGATTAGCTTGCTGGTGTCAAGCCGGTGGGCCATCTCAATGCCAACCCACATTCTCCACATCTCTGCTTGCAAAGCAGTGCAGGTGCCAAATCTTCTCGCATAGCCCTTTATCCATCTACAAACATCATCTTCTATTATTTTTTTTTAATTTCTCTCAAATATCATTATGTAATTTTACCAAAAGAATGAACATACACAAGTAAGAGTGTGACTTAGTTGACGAGCTAAGAGATATTGAAGAAGTGCAAACAAGAGGTCTCAAATTCAAATCCGAGAAACTAACATTCCTCTTTTCCCACTAACATTGTCTATGAAAAAAAATACGCAAATAGCAACAATAGAGTTTATTTATTTACTACCCAATGTCTGGAGTTCGAATCCAACCTTGAGCATGCAACAATATTAAATCTCTTGAGGAAGAGTTTTACCATCCATTGTGGTTTTATCCTGCTCGAAAGAATTAGTCTCTGCAATTGCGCGCAGAGGTTACCCTATTTATTTTTATACTTAAAAAAGAGTTTATTTATTTATGTGTAAAGTCATGGAGGGCATCGATGATTATGTTATGGGGGCATCGATGATGCGGATACATACATAAACTAACATGACATGACATGGCACTCAACCTCTTAGGCGAGAGGAAAATATCATGGCCACGTATAGCAGGTAGTCGATCTAGGCTTCTCTTCTCAGAGCTGCTAAAGATCTTCTCTCTCTATCTCTCCCCCATTCCACTTGTATTCAATACTATACTATTCTATTTTCTATTTTATTCTTTTCTATTTCTCTCTCTCTCTCTCTCTCTCTCCGTCTCTTCCAGCATAAACTCACCACCACACCTCTTCATTATTGATAAATACATCAAACGCCAAATTATTTACAAAAATTATTCTCATCTTCACTCTTACATTACACACCTTTTCACTCTCAAAAAATCAAATCAGCCTAGGTAATTAATTTCTCCAGAAAGAAATTAACTCTATATATACACAACTAATTGCTCAGGTACATATTTTTCCTTTTCTTTTTGGAATTTTTTCCTTTATTTTTTGGTAATGGAATGACATGCTTTTTGGTTTTGAGCTAATTTCTGATGTGAGTTTGATCGCCTTTGTATTTTTTCTTTAATTTTTCAGTGGTGAATCTGAGCTGTTCTTACATACATGAAGGGCTTTTATTTAATTTTTTATTTTTTAATTTAATTTTAATTTTAATTTTTTGCTGTTTTTGTACCAGCTTTTGAATATTGGCTGATTTCTTTCCTCAAGAGGAAGATATTTCTCCCACAAACTCTCATTCTCGGTATTATTTCTGTTTTACACGATTGTTTTTTATTTTTTTAAAAATGTAATTTTGCTCTGTTAGCTAGGACTCTGTGTCCGATTCATACCAATATTCATCATTTTAAAAAACAATTTTATTTTTGGTTTGTTTATAGTGAAAAGAAATTTAGAAATCAATCACCAAAAAATTTGCTACAGATTCAAGCTAAACAAACATGGCAACCCAGTTGTTGTAGTATGTAAAATAATAGCTACAATTTTCTATGAGATGCATTTGGTTGTCTTATTCTGTCAAAAAAGATGTTTTCTGAAAATTGTGTTGTTGGATGATGAATTATTGGTGATGGATTGGATACTGAGGTCTAAGGGAGCATGCTAAACAGGGGATCCTGATTTGTGATATTTTAATTTTTGTTTTGTAGCATGTTATCGTTGGATTCTGGATAATTGGTTTTGATCAGAAGAAGAAGAAGAAGAAGAAGGGAATTGATTGAGATTTGAGAGTAGATATAAACAGCTTCTTCAATGGCTGCTACCAGTGAAAGGTGGATTGATCGTCTTCAGTACTCCTCATTGTTTTGGCCTCCCCCACAAGATGGTCAACAAAGAAAGGTACCATTTTACTCTCTTAGCATGTTTGAGAAATTTTCTTCCTTTAGTTTTCTTTTCACTTTATTATTATAATTATTATAGTAATTATTAATGCTCCAATGTTTGTGAAAAGCTCTTGGAGTATGAGCACTTAATAAAAATGAAAATTCTCTGTCATAGAGAAGTAGCAGACATCGAGAGTTTGTTAAAGATGTACAAGCACATAACACACTTATGCAAACATATTTTTGGTTACCATCTTATCGTCTCATTGTGCGCAATATCTACTGGCTTTGCCAGTGACTGATCTACGCCAGGGAACCTGGTTGGCACGTGTATATCCGACTTTGGCAGTCCGTGTGGTTCTCCCCTCCCAACAGAATTTTTGCCACACCCAAGATTCGAACTCGAGACCTTAGGGTGGGATCCGAGTCCAGTTACCACTTGGATTAACCCGTGTTGGTACACTTATGCAAACATATGTTTTAAATAAAATGGAATATTTAATACAAGTAGCCAAATAGGTATGTTCTGTCAAAAAAAACACAAAGGTATATTTGGTTTGAGAACATTTTTTTATTTCATTTCCTCTTTTTTCAACATTTAATTACAAAATTATCACCCTATTTTCATTTTGTTTGAGTGAATCACTAAAATGGTCCTTAAAATTGCAAGGTGCTATCAAATTAGTTTTTGAAATTATTAATATTCTAAAATAGTCTCAGAATTGAAAATTCAGGGAATCAACTTAGTGTGTTTGGATCGGTCCATTTAGTACCACAAAATTGTCCAACATGGACTAATATGATTGAGAGTATTCAATTTCAGTGGCCATTTTGGAATTTCATTAACTTAAGGACCAAATTGCCTTACCATTGCAATTTCAGGGACTAAATTGACGATTTCGGTTATTATTTTTAAAGACTTGTGCATGAATAAGTGAAAACAAAGTTTTTTGTTTGTACAAATATTCGAAAACAAGAAAAAGATTGTAAGCGAGGTTACAGCTTTGTAATTAAAAATGAAACAGAACGTAGAAACAAAACATTTTCTTTAGAGGATATCATATACCCCGATGTTTCTTCTGTTAAAGAAAAAAAGTCCCAGAAATGTTCAACAAGCCTTATAGGATAACAAAAGTTGAATTGGTCTAGTAATTAATAATAAATCTTCTAGATAACAGTTTCTGGCTCTAGTTAAAACCAACTTTTGCACCTTAACTTTTCCATAAGGCCCATCTAACTTGTTCTTAGGCAGTAATAAACTTATGAGGGCTATTTTGTAAGTTAGGAGTCAAATACTTAGCTGAGAAGCTTCCACAAGCTAGAAGCTAATCCTGATTGGGCCATAATCTTTTGCCAATGTGGTTTCACAAAGATTTCTAAGATAATCATAATAGATGGGTTGTTTGTCAGAATTTTTTCTAAGAGTACATATTTAATCTTGCAAGTTAAAAAACTGGAGATTCTTCGGTCTGTATCATACTAGAAAGAAAGCAATGGTGCTTTGGTCATTTTTAGTGCTGAAAATAATTATCCATATGAAAGAATTTTATGACTTCTGCTATAATAGAAGCTTACTGTGATTCCATTTCTTTGATTTTTATGACATGATTTCTTCTTTTCCGTAGGATCAAATTGCGGCATACGTTGAGTACTTCATTCAGTTTACATCAGAGCAATTTGATGATGATATTGCTGAGGTACACCTATATTTACTCATAAACCCTGTGAACTGGAAATATATATATATATATATATATGAATTCTCTTTTTCTGTTTTTTTTTTAAATTTTTTTTGTCTTTTTCTTGACACGAGAAGTCCATAAGTTGTATCAAATTTGACTCACTGCTCTGTTTGCTTTGACAGTTGATCCGTAACCGATATCCTTCGAAAGAAATTCTTCTCTTTGATGACGTTTTGGGTATTTACGCTCTATCCCATGTTAGTTTAAATTATGATTAACTCAACAAGAACATTACTACATTGAATTTATTTCTACTTCACATGCAATAACTTCTATTTATTTACATGTACATCCAGCGACTTTTTTCCTTCATCATCCGGAGCACGGGCATGCAGTTGTACTGCCAATTATTTCATGTATTATTGACGGCACACTGGTCTATGATAAGACTAGTCCTCCATTTGCTTCTTTGATATCTCTAGTCTGCCCAAAAAGTGAGGTATACATAAGTATAAAATTCTTGCCTGATATTCTTATTTTCTTTGTATTCAATTCAATTTCATAGTTGCTTCCTGTTTCTCAGTTTATTAACTGATTAGCATTTAATTGCTTTCGGTATCTGCAAAGAGGCTCTATATAAGTTTCATCTCTTTGCAGAATGAATACTCAGAACAATGGGCTCTGGCTTGTGGTGAAATTTTGCGTATTTTAACTCATTACAATCGTCCCATTTACAAAATGGAAAAACAATCTGGATTAACCGAAAGAAGCAGTAGTGGCAGCCATGCAACAACTAGTGAGCCTGTTGATGGGAAAGCTGGCCATAATGGTTCGCCACAGCAAGAGAAAAAACCTATAAGACCCTTGTCACCCTGGATTACCGATATATTGTTGGCTGCACCTGTAGGCATAAGAAGTGACTATTTCCGGTGGTAAGTATTTTTTGGTAATTTAAGCACATTGAGTCAGTAATAATTAATTTGGTTCTATTTGTTTGGGCCGAGGTAATTAATCATGTGTGTGTGTGTGTGTGTTTTTAGCTCTGCCTGCAAGTTTTAGGCATATTGTGGAAAAATTTGGTTCAGTTTTTGAACAACTTGCCTATTATGGTTATAGTCTCTTTCTTTTTTTTTTTCTCTTGATAAAATAAACAGCTTATTTGATTTGCATAGGCTCTCTTTGATTTATCGTATTATAATTTGTTATGCTCTTGGGCTTTGTGCTTAATTTTGCTTAACTCAGTGGATATTGCCATATACATTAACAGGTGCAGTGGTGTTATGGGCAAATATGCTGCAGGAGAACTCAAGCCTCCATCAACTGGTATGTTAATTTATTGATTTCTTAATACAGAATACTGTTCTTTTTTTAGTGATATTTATCCACAATAAATTGTAAACAGCTGTATCAGAATATTTGAGACATTTTTGTATATTTTCCAGTTATTGATGCCACTGTTATAATTCTTAACACAAATTTTCCAGTGTGATCTAGTAATTGAATATACTCAGTATACTGGAAGGAATTAATTTTCTTCGTTTCTGTTGAACAGCTATTTAAAAAATCATTGATGAGTTTTATTCAGTAAAAACAAGATTATTATTCTATCCTATTGATGCCTATATTTGTGTTAATATATTAATTAATGTGGTGACTTTGTTTGTTTTCTTAGCTTCTTCCCGTGGTTCTGGGAAGCATCCTCAACTCGTACCTTCAACTCCAAGATGGGCCGTTGCCAATGGTGCTGGTGTTATATTAAGTGTTTGTGATGATGAAGTTGCTCGCAATGAAACTGCTATATTGACAGCAGCTGCTGTCCCTGCACTTTTGCTTCCTCCTCCAACAACAGCTATGGATGAGCATCTTGTTGCTGGATTGCCAGCTCTAGAGCCATATGCACGTTTATTTCACAGGTTATTATGAACTTAATACTTTTCTTTTTATGTAATTGTTCAGAGTTCATTTGCCTGAAAAAATGTATATACCCAACTTTTGCAGATATTATGCAATTGCTACTCCAAGTGCTACACAAAGACTTCTTCTTGGACTTCTAGAAGCACCCCCATCATGGGCTCCAGACGCACTTGATGCTGCTGTGCAGCTTGTGGAGCTTCTTCGAGCTGCTGAGGAGTATGCTTCTGGCATAAGGGTAGGTATTATCTTGACCATCAATAATAATGCTGCCTTTAATGGAAACCTTATTTTCATTTTTTTGGCTTTTCAACAGAGAATAGTTAGTCATCACTGGGTTAAAAAGTTGTTAAACTTCATTTAGAAGAAAATATACATTCAAGAATTAATGTGGTGCTTGTCTCATGTTTTGCATCACACATTGGTTCATTTTGATGGTCAAGTGTTTGATCTTTTACTAGATTTTCTTTCATTTTTCATATTTCTTAGTAGCGGTGAATCTGCTAGTTTTCATGAACGTGCTTGTATGTTTTGTTTCTTGTTATATTTGAACTACAGGATATTACAGGGAATATTAATATTTTACTATGTAACCTGGCAAGTGTGAATTATTGCTAGTTTTTTGGATTGGGAGATGCCATGTGTGGAAGTGAAGAGAAAGAAATTGAGAGAATAATTTGAATCTAAATTTCTGTGTTTTCATTGTATGCAACTCAATGTATACAATTCTGTTATATAGAGAGATGAACTAAAAGCTCTTATAACAAAAAAAAGAAGCTGAAAGTAACTGGCATTAATTGTCAGTAACTGAAAACCAGCCTAACTGAATACTAACATAAACTGAAATACTAATAGATTACAATAGTGAACAGAGTGGCAACATTCACACTGCATTCTGACCTCACTAACACTTCTGAACAAATGCGGCATACAATATAAATTATATATGTGCACCACACAGTTGGATTACAAGCTACAGGATGGCATACTATTATGCATTTTGTTGTTTTCATCTGAAGAAACTTCATGGAAGATTTAAAACCAATTGACTTATGCGTTTTTGTTTTCTTTTATATGTTAATGCAGCTTCCTAGAAATTGGATGCATTTGCATTTCTTGCGTGCAATTGGGACTGCAATGTCCATGCGAGCTGGCATAGCTGCTGATGCTGCAGCTGCTTTGCTTTTCCGTATACTTTCACAGCCCGCATTACTTTTCCCCCCTCTTAGACAAGTTGATGGAGTTGAAGTTCAGCATGAACCTCTGGGCGGTTATATTTCTTCCTACAGAAAGCAGGTTGCGTGCATTTTCATCAATTTATTTTCATGTTCAATTTGTCTTATTTTGTAAAGAAGTGAAGTTAGATTCTTTCTGTATATTGAAGATCCGATATATTTGTTGTTGATCAGATAGAAGTTCCTGCTGCTGAAGCCTCTATTGATGCTACTGCCCAAGGCATCGCATCAATGCTGTGTGCCCATGGTCCGGAGGTTGAATGGAGAATTTGCACCATTTGGGAAGCTGCTTATGGTCTGATTCCTGCAAATTCCTCAGCTGTTGATCTTCCAGAAATTATAGTCGCGAGTCCACTACAACCTCCCATGTTGTCATGGAATTTGTACATACCTCTACTTAAGGTTCTGGAATATCTTCCTCGTGGAAGCCCATCAGAAGCATGTCTCATGAAAATATTTGCGGCTACAGTGGAAGCTATCCTTCAGAGGACATTTCCACCGGAGTCCAGTAGAGAACAAAACAGAAAAGCAAAATTCCTCTTTGGCATTGGTTCAGCCTCTAAAAATCTTGCTGTAGCAGAACTTCGTACTATGGTTCACTCACTTTTCTTAGAATCGTGTGCATCTGTAGAGCTTGCCTCACGCCTACTTTTTGTTGTCCTAACCGTCTGTGTCAGTCATGAAGCTCAATTCAGTGGAAGCAAGAAGCCGAGAGGTGAAGATAATTATTCAGCCGAGGAAATCGTTGAGGACTTGCAAGCAATATCTGAAAGCCGGAAAGAAAGAAAAAATAGGAAAGTGAAGAAACAAGGTCCTGTAGCAGCCTTTGATTCTTATGTTATGGCTGCTGTTTGTGCTTTAGCCTGTGAGCTTCAGTTGTTCCCCATGATTTCACGGGGAAATAATCATTCCGCTTCCAATAGTGTGCAAGATATATCCAAGCCTGTTACAATGAATGGATCTTCCCATGATTTGCAGAATGGTATTGAATCAGCAGTACGCCATACTCACAGAATTTTAGCTATTCTAGAGGCACTGTTTTCATTAAAGCCATCTTCTGTTGGCACCCCATGGAGTTTCAGCTCAAATGAAATAGTGGCAGCAGCTATGGTTGCTGCACATGTTTCTGAACTATTTAGACGATCAAAAGCTTGCATGCATGCTCTGTCTGTTCTGATTCGTTGCAAATGGGACAAAGAAATTCACTCGAGGGCGTCATCATTGTATAATCTTATAGATATTCACAGTAAAGTTGTTGCATCTATAGTGAATAAGGCAGAGCCATTGGAAGCAACCTTAATTCACGTACCTATTTGCAAGGACTCCCGTGTTTGTCCTGATGGTAAAAGAAAGAATCGATGTGAAAATAGTGACCCCGGGCAGACATCTGTCGCACCTTCGGAAGATTCAACGCCTACAAAAATTAACCATAAATCTGAAAGAACTCCATCTTCAAACGAAGCAGCATCAGGGTATACCATGGGTAAAGGTGTCACAGGTTTCTCGTTGGATGCTTCTGATCTAGCCAACTTCCTCACAATGGACAAGCATATAGGATTGAAATGCAATGCACAGATTTTTCTGATATCAATGCTGGCAGAGAAACAGGAGTTATGTTTCTCTGTAGTTTCCCTACTATGGCACAAGTTGATTGCATCTCCTGAAACTCAACCGTGTCCAGAAAGCACTTCTGCCCAACAGGGGTGGAGACAGGTAAAAGTTCAAAGTTAGCAACTGTATTCTTTCTTTCTCCCCCTTTTTTTGTAAATTACTATCCTTTTTCTTCCCAAGCTAGATTTAAAGATGTTTTACCTATAACACATTTTAAGAGGAAAACAGACTACCGAAATTCTGAAACAGCTAGACATGAATGAAATGTGGTCTGAAATTTTAGAAAGAATGAATAGAGCAAGTCAGCAAGCAGCATCCCTTAAAATGAGTTTTGAAACATAATGTATTTTGCAAGTTACCAAATAAACCTCGTCTTTTTTTTTGAACCAAAAATACATCTCGTCTTAGCCTCTTTTTCTAACTCAACTGCACACATGGGGAAATATTTGCTTGAAAAGATAAAAACACTATTAAAGGGTTAGCTAAATGAAACAAAGGGATACACCCACTGAGATGCATATTATGGATCCGAATATCTTATGGATATCTTATTTTCCCCTAAAAGGTTCATTACTGACCATTTCATGATTTAATATTATGTAGGTTGTTGATGCATTATGCAACGTTGTATCAGCCTCGCCAACAAAAGCAGCCACAGCAGTTGTACTTCAGGTCTTAAATTCTGTCCTGTTATGAATAATTGCATTACTTAGGCAACTACTTGGATATCTATTGTGTTTGGCTAGAATTATTACCATTTTTTATCCAAAACAAATTACCATTTGTTAAACACTTCAAATAGCTGATGCTGAACATCTCATATAACCAGGGTTTCATAGTTTGTATTTTTAAATCATTTCCATTTTCAACATTTGACTTATTTCGTCACTTTTGGGGGCTTGTTACTTCTCAGGCTGAGAGGGAATTGCAGCCATGGATAGCCAAGGATGATGATCTAGGTCAGAAGATGTGGAGAATCAATCAGCGGATCGTAAAATTGATAGTGGAACTTATGCGGAACCATGATAGTTCAGAATCATTAGTTATTGTGGCAAGGGCATCAGATTTACTACTGCGAGCCACAGATGGGATGCTTGTTGATGGAGAGTCTTGCACTTTACCACAGCTGGAGGTAGTAGATTCTCTCTGATTTTTGGAGTTCTACCTGTTACTAATTACTAAGTTAAATTAATTCCACCTCACACTACCAGAAAACTGCCTCACTTTATACATATATTGGTGTTTCTATTATAAAATTTACTGACCTAATAACATTCATTGTCATTTAATCCTAAGTTAACTCCTCAAATTATTTTACATCAACTACATGACATTTTTCCCACTCGGACAAGCGTATCGTATAATCTTTCTCATATAAATATTTGGAACCCAGATTTCTAATACTATGTTATTTTCTAACATAACACAAACATAACATTTTGAGCAGCTATTTGTTGCATTTTAGAGGGGAGAATTTGGAATTTCATATGCTCGCATCTATACTCGAGCTTTACTAATATTCGCTTTTCAACTTTTAATGATAATGGCCAGCTATTGGAAGCAACAGCTAGAGCAGTTCAGCCGGTACTCGAGTTTGGAGAGTCAGGGTTGGCTGTGGCAGATGGCCTTTCAAATCTTTTGAAGGTAAACAAACTTCCCTCATTGAAACTTTTGATTTAGCTGGATATGGTGAGTGAAATGTATTAGTTATTTATCGCATCTCTGCTTTATCATTAGCCAGGACATTATGGCATTGTTCCATTTATGTAGTGAACCTCAGTAGTCGGGAAATGCTTTGATTGTTGACTGATATGATTGCTTTGTGAATGTACCCCTTGCAGTGTCGTCTAGCAGCTACTGTTAGGTGCCTTTCTCATCCAAGTGCACATGTCCGTGCTCTGAGCATCTCAGTTCTTCGCGACATTTTGTGTACCGGTTCAATCAGGTGTAGTTCTAAACTACCGCAAAAAAATGGCATCCACAATCCCTCTTATCAATACTTCAATTTGGATGAGGTTGACTGGCAAACTGACATAGAAAAATGCTTGACATGGGAAGCTCACAGCAGAATTTCAAGTGGATTGCCTATTGAGTTTCTTGACACTGCTGCCAAAGAATTAGAATGTACAATTTCCGTATGAAAAAATGAAATGAGACCATGCAGAAACCACTTTAATCTTGTGACCATTTTTTTCTAGACTCACAGAAACAGACACTATTTATGCTGTTGGAACTAACGGGTTTGCGAATAAGCAAAATCATTCTGTTAGTCATGGTATAGTAAAGCACATTTTGTATTGTGTATGTATGTATGTATGTTGTGTACCTACCATCTAGACGCTGAGCAAATATAACAAACATGTACAGTTCGAAAAGACAATGGTTTTAACCAGGTCTCATTTTGTGTAATACTCTGTATTATGAAATTCAGTTCTAATTGTTGGATTAATGTGTGTGCGGCTTTGACTATTTTTATGTATTTTACTTGAAAACTTTCTCCATTGCTTTGTGTTCAAATCAAATGTCTAGTTTCCTATGCAACATCACTAAGCAGATGCATAGAAACAATACATACCTGTAGACAAAACAGCACAGGCAGCAATGACGCGAAGCACTAACCGCTGAGAAACCAGGAACAATCAACCATAGCCTGAGGTAAGAAAACAGAGCAATCCAGTAAGGACTGGAACTGGAAATTGTAATTTAGGGGGAAATATAGTAAAATTACAAAGGAATTTGGTGTAAATTTGAGAATGTGTAGAGAGAATTGGAGTTTTAGAAAGAAGATTGTATCTCTGAAATGTGAGTTATCCATCTCATTCATTGGACACATAGGCAGTATTTTAAAAACCGAACCAATTGAATGGTTCAACTAGTTAAATCATGAATCGACTTTGTCTACTACGGTTTGGTTATTTGAGCGATTCAATTTGGTTTTATCTTGGTTCGAGCAATTTAAAGCAGTTGAATTCGATGTTCGGTCCCATTTTAAAAACAGTGCACATAGGTTATAATATAGACACGAGTCATTATGATTGAGAGAATATTCTAACAACCTCACTTACTTTTTTTTGAACGAGCAACCTCACTTACTAGTGCCAGCCACATCTACAAAACATAAATGTAAACTCTTAAGAATGAAAGCATGAAATGTTACGGTATATATTTCCTATAACAACGCAACACCCTCCCCTTCATTATCGTCAAAGATGAATATTTCCAAGTGTCATTTTAAGAGGCAGAGTCTTTCACTTGAGTAGGTGTTCTAAAGAGCTATAATATAATATCCTTCTCTTTTTTTGGCTATGCTTTTTGGAAGCAACTCCTCAACAAAGGCTCCAAGAAATGATTTTCTCCGGGAGAATAAGAAGCAGAAGAGCAACCTCTTCTTTGTTTTTGTCAAAAATAAAAAATAAAAACCTCTTCTTTGTTGTGCATTTGGCACCAATAAAGCAAGTGCATGCAGATGCAATTATGCAAACATATTTCCAAGTACAACAACCTTCAAAATGTAGAATTGACGATGACTATTCATCATAAAAAGTATGACAAAGTGATTCTTTTATAGAACTTTAATCCAGTGGCGGAGCTAGCATGAGGTGGCCAAATATAAAAGTTTATTTGCATTTTCTTGTCGCCCAACTTTCTTTGGTTGACGAGTATGGTCATTCTCTTTTAATTTGGGGAATTTTGTCCCCCTAATTTGGCAATTTTGATACCCGTAATTTTTTCATTGCATTTTTCGTCTCAAAAAATCATGAATTGTGCAATTTTGGTCCATCATTTTTCCAAAGTTTAAGGATTTTGAGGACCAAATGTGCAAATAAACAATGATTTTGAAAATATATAAATAATAAATCAGAGTGGCGCAGCGGAAGCGTGGTGGGCCCATAACCCACAGGTCCCAGGATCGAAACCTGGCTCTGATAAAAAAAAGTTGGTTATTTTATACTCCTTTTTTATTTTCTACTCCTTGTTTTGTTCTCATGTAATTTCTAAAGTAAACAAAACTTATACGCATTTTTTATTCTCTGTTTAATTTTCGTGTAATCGTTTTTGGGCTTATTGCCCCGTTTTCTAACAAAAGAAACAAAACTCCTTTTAAAACAGTATACTTAATAGGTTAAAAAATAACAGTATACATAAATATTTACATATAAATTAAAAGTTTTGTTCCATTTTTGGGTAATTTATGTAAAAATAAAAATAATGTTTGATGGTGTGAAATTATAAATATTTTGATTTTTTTTGGGTACAATGTTATGTAGTTTTTTATCTAGTTTATAAGTGATTAAGATGTTTTTTCATTAATAGTTTCACCCTCCTTTTTTTTTGGTATATAACGAGAGAAAATGCTTATCTTCACGAGAGAAAATGCCACATTATTTTGTTTCATATTCATGCTTAAAAAATAATGCTTATCTAGTATATAAGGAGTTTTTTGGTATATAACACGAGAGAAAATGCTTATCTTCATACGAAGTAGCATTGTTGTAATAATAATTCATTGTCAATGTGGTATGAAACGAAATGTCTGAAATGCACTTAAAAAACACATAAGGTAAATAGTAAGAAGGTTTATTTTGTTGACATGTTCTTATACATTATTTTGTTTTTTTTATTCTTCATATTCATGTTTTAGTCAAACAAATATTATAAGTAAGGAAAAAGAATCTAGAGAATTATTTACACAAAGGTCGTAGAAAAAAAGTGATATATTTATCGTATCTTTTTATCAAAATATTCATGCTTTATTTCGTTGACATGTTCTTATACATTATTTTGTCTTTTATTCTTCATATTCATGTTTTAAATAAACAAATATTATGAGATAATGAAAAATAATATAGAGAACTATTTTTTTTTGACAAACAGGCAGATTGTCCGAATTTATTAAGAAAAAAAGAAAAAAGAAAGGAAAAATACAGAGAAAAGCGAAGGGGTCTAGACCAAAACCATTGCCATCAAACAAAATAAAACTGTAATAGAATCTAACTAACAGAATATAGAAGATGCTCAAGCTAGATACACAAGCTAAAAACAAGTCTGTTTAGAAGGATTCTGAGGCAGAGTTAGACCTTGAGCGAGTATTGTAACCAACAACTAAATGTTGTTTCCGTCTGTATTTCTTCTTTTGAGACTTGGACATACGACCAACTTGGACATATAGAGAACTATTTACTCAAAGGCGGTAGAAGAAAAAGTGAAATATTTATCGTATCTTTTTATTAAATATTCAATAAATTGAAGTGGCGCAGTAGAAGCGTGGTGGGTCCGTATTCCACGAGTCTTTTTTTTATTACATTTTTCCTAAAGTCCTACCTATTATATTTATTCAGCAAAAATAAAAAATTGATGTAAAGCGTTAAGATGGCCGAGTTGATCTAAGGCGTCAAGATGACCGAGTTGATATAAGGCGTCAATATGACTGGGTTGATAAAGTGTCAATAAGATGACCGAGTTGATATAAGGTGTCAAGATGACCGAGTTGATCCAAGTGTCAGTTTCAGATACCGGTTCAATTGGTCATTTCCTTGGGACACTTTTATCTTAAATACCGAGGCTAGATGTGAGTATCTTATTTGACACAATTCCAAGATCAAGTCTTCTCAGACAAAAGTTCAACAAGACATCATCACGCCTGCAACAATTATAATTTTAAAAAACTTTAAATAACATTAATAGTGAACAGACAAAAAAAAATTCTGTTGAAGAAATGTGATCTTACCCAAAAAAGCAAGAAAATATTGAAGAAAAGACAAAAAAAACAAGAAAATAAGGAGCAAAAATAATATACTATTGAATGATAATGATGATGATAGAACTCACCTACGCCTTGTTGCTTGGTAAAAAACTAGAGTTGGGACCCAAATTCTTCACTTGAAGAAATGATGAAAAACACCGTTGAGATGTACTAGGTGAGGGAGAGGATTTAATATTTTTATACTGCTCTAAAAAAATTATAAATTTAATTAAATCCATATAGTATGAACCTATTATATACTTGTAATTTTTCAGTCTGTCTTAACTAAATTTGAAATAAATAAATTTAGGAATCAAATATTGTAGATGGCAAATTCTCAAAATAAAAAACCAAAAAATAAAGAGGTAGTTGTTATACACAAAAATAAAGACATTTATTTTGATTTAGAAAAGATAAATGAAAAAATATTAGTTTATAGTATGTTAAGTAATTTATAAAAGTAAATTTGCCAAAATTAATATATATATATATATATATATATATATATATATATATAACACATACTGTGTGAAAGCTATAGAAAATGCACTTTTTTTGGTACATAGAAAATGCATAATTTGTTCAAATATTGTAGATAATTGATTAGTGCGGTAAAAAATCAAATAGATAAAAAATTATATGAAAAAAAAGACATTTTTAAAAAATATTAATAAAAAAGAAGAAAATAAATAAGTGTTAAAATACATCAGTTGGTAGAGTGCAAGGCACTTACAAAAGTAAATTTACTAAAACTAATTTATTAATTTATTGACAAATATATCAAAACTAATATATTTACTTGTTACAGTTTTTTGAATGGTACTATATAAATGAGAAATAAGCATACATACTATCTAAAAGTCATAAAAAAAATGCATGTTAGTCATAGAAAATGCATGTTTGATATATGTACATGGGAAATGCATGTTTTATTGAACATACAAAATGATTTTTTTTCTTAAGATGATTATTGTCGATATTTCATTAATAAATAAGTTATTTTAGTAAATGACTTTTTTTTACATTAATAACACTCAAAATAAGTTGTGGCAGATCCACTTGTATAACTTATAATAATTGTATTGATGGGGTACTAGAGGTGCACCAATCCCATATACAATAATGAAAATGGGAGGGTCTCCTCAAACCTCCCTGAGCCAAAACCCAGTGGGAAAAAGAGTACCTCAAAACGGAAATGGGTTGCTAACAATGTGAGTGTCAACCCACCGTTTCTCCCCCTTCTAAGCATTGAAGTGGATTAGACCACCACATTGAAATTGAGAGAGATGAACATAACTTCAATCTATAAACACACCAACTCCAAGTTAAGCTTTTGATGTGGTTCACCACAGATTCAGCATTTGATTCCATGTTGTTAAAAATAGTTCCATTCCTTGCAAGCCAAACACTCCAACAAGTAGTTAACCAAAACATGTGTTTCGTTCGCTTCGCCTTCTTTCCTTTGCATAACTGACCACATCTAAGAAAGAAGTTAACAATATCCAGGGACATGTCGAAGTCAACTCTGAGCCAATTGCCAACAAGCTGCCATACAGAACGAGCAAAGCTGCAGGTGAGGAACAAGTGGCTGGCTATCTCGCGAAAGTTACTGCACAGCGAGCAGCTAGCCTCCTGTTCGGAATGGAGGACGTTTCTGTGAAATAATTGGTCACAGACAGGCAGAGAATCAAGCAACAGACGCCATTCAAAGATCGCAACCTTCGAAGGTACAAGCGATTTCCACAACGCCCCCAACAAGCGCTGCTGAACTGAAGTTGTTGGAGGAATGTCGTTGCGGACCAGCAGCTGATTTGCTGAATTCACCGTGAAACTCTTAGTCTGATCCTGCGGCCAAAACCATGTGTTTTCCTTCTCTCTCGTTGGCGTTACCGATTGCAAAATACTGTCCAATATCTCACCTTCTGATGCGCGGACGTAATCCGTAAAAACCTGCCACAGTTTGGTCCAACTCCAAGTATCTCCATGCCAAGACCCGAAATCTGCCACTGTAACAAGTTGCTGCCCATCTCCATCATACAATAAGGGAAAGACTTTGAACAAAGGCTCGGTATCTGATAACTCTATTTTATATAGAGTATTTCATATGTTTAAACTTAGTATTTGCTCTCTTTCAAGTAATAATAAAGAGTTTATATAGTATTTTATGTGATATATGATAACTTGAGTGATTTGAATGGTTATAGTTATTATTAGGCCATTTTGGATATATTGTGGTATGTTTGATGTTTTTGTTCAGTGCAGTCTCAATGCTAATCAGTATCAACGCCTCCCGACCGATCCTGCATCAAATCTGCACTACTTGGTGAATAAGCAGCCTGTTTCATATGCATCCACTTGCAAGTGATGACCTCCTGCTTGGTTCTCCGATGCCATCCAACCTTGTATAGTAGGCGCCTACCATTCACACATAGCTATAGGCATAGCTTTGAAGAGTCACCAACATAGGGACACATGTTCACACATCAATGAACCGCCCTATGTCATTAGTCAAAGACTTCAACATGGATAAAGCTCGAAAGCAACTACAACTATGATCCACTCAAGATGACTTCAACATGAAGGAAGGAAGCACCTCACTTGAAGGCTATAAAAGGACCTCACATCTTCATTTGGAAATATATCACAATCCATAAGTTAGATCAAAATTTCAATATACATAGTTAGTTTTTATATTTTTAGAGGAAGAGGAAGGAATTCATAATTCCTCCTTAACTCATTTTCATAGTGTTTGTATAGTGCTAAGGAGTAATGCTAGTGCATTGCTAAAAGATTTCATACAAGGGTTTTCAACATTTGTAACTTTACTCTTGTTGTTTCTCTTTTGTGATTTCTATATATATAAACATGGTCTATTCAGTTTATATATATCTTGCAATGTGTCTTGCTAGCTAAACATTTCTTAGTTGGAATGTTCTAATCATTTAATGAGCTTTTAAGTAAGTATGATGTATGTATGTATGTTTGTACTTTAGTTCTTGCTTGATAATCTTTCCAAATACTTATTTTGAACTTGATCACTTAGAATAAGTAAGATTTGTAAATGACCAGAGATGGCTTACAATTAAGAACTCAAGAACTAATATGGGTGAGTGTTTTACATAAAGAAAACTTTGTGAAAACCATGATAAGTCCTAGAGATAGGATAATATAGTCCATAGGATAATTGTGGGTACTTAAAATACAAGAGTGAATTTATTTAAGCAAATTGGATAATTGTTAGGAGGCAAGATTGGCACTAACACCCCTTTCTTTATCTTGCATAGAACAAGGATCATAAGAGTTTGGTAATGATACTCAAGAAAGTGACCGAAAGGCACATAGCTAATGCAACAAAGATTCAAAGTCAAAAACAGCATCACATCTTGCATCATACACTTATAAGTAAATTACTTGATGAAGACATTCCAACTAGCTTTTCTCTTTTACACTATCAACATTTTTTACTTTGCTTTCTTTCTAACTTAGTTGTGATCATCAAACAAAATCCAAAATTATTTTGTTACTTAGTGACTTTACACTTTATTACTTTATATTTATTTTAAAAGTGAGTTTTTCAATCTCTGTGGGTTCGATCTTTTTACTACTTGTTTTTGGACAGTGTATACTTGCACACAAGTGTATGTGTTTTCCATGCACCAGTACCTAACCATTGTTCTTTCCAAAAATTTATAGAAGAGCCATCACCCAGCACTCTTTTAATGCACCAAGCAAACTGCCTCGGTTCCTCTAAATTATCATCCAAAGTCACCAAGTCTCTCCACCAAATAGAGCCAAAATTCCGGCGAGAATTGCCATCAACAGAGTCATGAATAAAGCAAGAAGCGAATTCCCCATATCTATGTCTCAACAACTGACTCCAACTCGCATTACTATCCGTACGTCAATGCCCTCCACTTCCATTTAGATAAAAGAGCAATATTAAATAACTCAAGATTTTTGATTCCAAGACCACCATATTTTTTTGACTTGCAAACTCTATCCCAAGCCACCCAATACATTCCATTATCTCCCTCCTTGATTCCCCAAAGAAAGTCTCGTTGAGTTTTAACCATCTTCTTAATAACCACTTTCGGTGCTTTATAAAAGGAGAACATGTATAGTGGAATGCTATTCAAAACAGAGTTGATGAGAGTTACCCGACCACCAATGGATAGAAGACGACCCTTCCACATCGCTAATCTCTTTCTAAGTCCCCCTAGAACGGTGCTCCAAGTTGCTTCCCGCCTCGGATTAGCGCCAATCGAAATGCCTAGGAACTTGAACGGTATTAACTCTGTTCTACAAAATAGGAAGGTGCTAGCTCTTTCCAATAAATCATCTGGAGTGTTAATGCCGATCAACTTGCTCTTGTGGAAATTTACCTTCAAACCATTGCTCCTATTAGATAAAAAAATTTACTTAAATTTATTTAATAAAAAAAAATTCCAACCCCATAAGTAAGCCAATTCTTCTTTCGGATGAATCAATAAAATCACAAAAGATACCAGAGAGAATAATTTGTATTAAATTTTTTCTTTGACTTTTTTTATTTTTATTATTCTTTCGGCATATGCTAGCACTAAATACACGGATTTGGATCCTCAGCAGCAAATCCCCAACAGCAATATCTTAGCCATTGGATGAAATTAAGGGCTGTGATTTTAGATAATAAATGAAAATAAAAAAAATTAATAAAACTGTGCAGTGTTGCATTTGTTCCTCACGTAATCGTTTTCGAAGAGGATGCACAATGCCCATTTTGAATGCAGCACCAAGAGGACAACCTGCATATTTTTCTAGTTTGCAATTTTGCTTGTGATGTTTGGCTGCAAATTTTTCTTTGGTTGGGTGTGCAAAGCCTACAAGTTAGTAACCTTGAAGAGCATTGTAGATGGTTTGGTAACTTATGCAAGGGGAGGAAGGAAAAAAGATTAAGTACTTAGTCGTCCAACCAATTAATTATTTTTCCTATAATTTATTTTTCACTACATGTTTTTTTGGTAGTGAAAACTGGTTTTTAAAAGTGGTAAACTGTTTTTTGGTGGTGAAAACTTGTTATTGGTAGTGGTAAATAGTTTTCCAGGGAAAACCCATTTTTTAAAACAATAAACCGATTTTGAAAACAGTAAACTTGTTTTTCGGAAACCAGTATACCAAAACTAGATATGAAAATAGTATGGTGTGGTGTGGGATGGTTTTTGTACCCTGCACACCCCTATATGAGATAAGAGGTTGAATGGGTGCACCACACATGTTTTTTTCTTATCGATACACTACATAGTTCTGCCAAAAAGAAATACGCGCTACATTGTACATAGTTGAGGTATAAACAAAATGATACAAAAACAGGAAGAAAGAAAAACAGTTGTTAAATGTATACTCATATAAGAAGTATGCATTAATCAAGAGCATGAAGATCAAAAGTTAACACTTCTGCTGTAAAAAAAAGTGGCATTCATTCATAATACTCACTCAAACACTCACTCTTTGATTAGTTAGATTTTATGTGGTCCCACTAAATTAATGGGTCTAAATTTTAAGGTGGTGAGACCCACATGAATTTTAACCAATCATAGAGGGAGTGTTGAAGAGAGTAGAGTGTTGTTAACATTTCTCTTCCTGAAAAAATCTTCAGCAACAAAACTAGGAATACGATCCCACAAAAAAACCCACTAAAGTTAGTCTCGTGACCTGCAAGCTTACCAACACAGGCATTACATTCTCTATAAATGAGAGCACAAACGAAATTCATTTGCCTAGTCAAGTGTAAACAATTATTCTATCTATTTCTAAGCTTCAAATGAACTATTTTATAATTCTTGAAAGTAGAAACCACTAGCTAATTCAGAATCACACTTTAACCACAAAAACTTCCAATCTTTTTCCAAAGCAATCTCTATAGTCAACATAGCCCCAATGATTTCAGCATGAAACTGTTTGCTGGTGTTTTTAGCAAACAATCACTAGTTTTCAATATTAAGACTGTGAGATCAAACTAGAAAATCTCTTTGACAATTGCCTTTGTGTTTTGTGTCTTTTAGCGTGCGTAAGAACAGAAAATAGTAGGAAGAGATAGTTTGAAAGCAGAATGAAAGTAAGAAAGCAACAAACGTGAAAACAAATAAAAATTGCATTAAAATGATAGAAAGAAGAAGGTGGTACACCAACACGTACAATATAATCTGATTCACTCTTGTTTCGCTTTGGCTTGGAAGTTGAGTTTCTCAGTGTTTTTGTAAAATGTGGTGACCCCGCTTTCCTATTACAAGGGAGTATTTATACTCGCATACAATCGTGGGCAAGCACGATAATCACTTCCTAAAAACTAGGAAATAACCGCCACTAACTGCTGCTCTCCTTGCTTGACCGACTTGTTGTCGAAGGATTTGGCGGCATTGGACCCGGGCTGTCCGAACAATTGGGCCTCTCTCTGCCGAAGGTTTCGGCATTGCTTCGTAGCTTGAAGAACCAAGTCCGTCGAAGTTTACTTGCATTGTCAGCATTTGTACAACTTTGCTGTTGAATTTATGGTATATTGACTTGAACATTGACCTGCAGTTCACAGAATACTATTAAATGTGCAATAATACCATTTAAAGCTTAATTTAATGCCCTTGTTGGAATTTTGAGGTAACAGATTGCCCCCCAAAAAATGTTTTTTCGACGGAATAAGGAATGGAGGGAAGAAAAGGCATTTTTGAATATCAGCAATGGTCATTTCTACCGCCTTTTGCATTTCAACAATGGGTCGAAAAAGACAACCATCATTACTTGCACAGCAAAACGAACCGTCTTATTGGCCCACGTTGCATAGTTGGTGGGCCATCACGCCTCTCAAACGTCGCGAACGCGTGCGAGTTATGGCGAACGTGCCAATAATCGTAGCTTCCCAACATATATAAACGGCTACAACCCTTCATATTCCTCTTTTTACTCGGTTTGAACTTTTGTGAAGTCTTTCTCGCATTCTTCATTCTCCGCGTTTGCAAAAATCCCCAAAATCACTAAAGTTTCAAACTTTCATTCCTTTCCTTCAATCCACGCTTGAATTTCGTCTCGCATTTGCTTTTTATCTCTCATGGCTTCCTCCTCTCTGCTTTGAATGCTCCACTTAAAAACGATTTAAACCAACGGACCTAAAACCCTTGATGGCTTTGTTGATGAGCCCGACATTCACGATAGTCGAAAGCGGTTCAATGGCAAACCTGGTATTGATTCCTCTACTAGGGTTTATACTCATGCATATCTAGGCCCTCTACTGATATCTTATTAGAAAATACCGAGGTTTCAAATTTTCCCGATCATGCCTGTCTTTCAACCTGCATTTTCACTAAGACCCTTTTCATTTAGAATTTCTGAATAGTCCTTCCAGGTCTTTAGGTCCGCTCCTAGGCTCGACCAACAGATTTACATAGATTGGCTCGACAAGGTAGAGGCTAAAAAGGCCGACGTCCGAAAAAAACAAGGTATTTTCGATCTCATCCAGCTTGTCTAGGTATGGGCCTAAGTATGACAAAGACTTGATATTGGTCGCTATGCGATTCGGGGATCTGTGCCACTCATAGTCTTCACTTGAGATGTGGCATGCGACTCCCACTTTACTAGATGTTGCTTTGCCATCACAGTCCGAAACCCCTAGGTGAGACTTTTGACCTCGCTAATCCCGATTATGTATACCCATTCACCTTCAATAATGCCACTTTTGCTCCTTACATCACGAACACCATAAACGTGACAATGACACGCGATTATGTCGCGCTAAAGAACACGTAGCCTTCTTAACCCTTTGGTTATCCCTTTTTGTTTTCTCGCACTGCTCACTCTGTGTTTCTAAAACTTATATTCCATCGCACCCAACTCCACGAGAAAGAAGACATTAACCTTGCCAAATCGTTTGTTGGGTTCTCTCTCGGGAGCTTGACAATGCTTTGTTTCTAGAATCGAAAGAAGACGAACCCACCAACAAGTTCTTGGCCTCTCGCCCTTGTGGCTTATTGCAATTGTGGTCGCTAGCCACTTTTGAGTCTCGACTAGGTCTCAGTATATCCCTAAGTCTGCTCACTCAACCTTAAAGTCTAGGAGGACTCAAGGGGATTCGACTAGCTCACCAAACCCAAACCAAGCATAAATATTCCTCCGTAAGAGTCTTTCAAATTCACTTCGACATGTTCCTGAAGTGCACAAGTTTCGTAGACTCTATGGCTCCTTTTGTGCAAAGGCCTTTCGGTCCAACTTGGTTTCGGCAACCATTTCCTTCTTCTTCTGTCGAACAAACTGAGGAGATTACCCAAATCTGGCAAGCCTACTTCTCTCCCGCTATTCTTTCTACCGAGACTTACCCCCGCAAAGCTAAAAATAGCTTCTAATTAAGAGATACTTCCCAAGTTATTCGCGCTGCATACTTGGCCTTTGTCGATTCGACTGCACTGCAGGTGTGTTTTCATAGGCGAGAATTTTCGAATCCGTAAACAATGTAGCTCTACAAACATGCCTTCAAGAAATTCCACTATAGGGCTTTGAATTTCGAACCTCTCAGATTCAACCCCAGATTCTCATGCACTAAGGAATTTCATGAATGGTGGACTAGTTACTATACCACTCTTTCTTTGGGAGGCTAGTGATGCCTTTGCAGAAAAACATTATGAAGAAATTGGTGGCACCTTCCCTTCAAACAACCTGTATTTACTTCTTGATATCCACATCTTTCTCGAGTCTTAAACATCTCAGAACTTAGTTTTATTTCGTTTTCTTACCAATGTTTTCGACGTCAGTCAACTCGCACCCAAGTCAAGACCAAAGTAGGCAAGGCTACCACAAAGAAAATCTCCTCCAAAGAACCAAGAAAATAGTGGATGCGAGATCTACTCCGGACATTGTCCTAAAGAAGGTATGTTGCCATTTATTCGCTTCAAGTTATTTTTGATTACGACTTTTACTTATGTCGAAACCTTCTGCTTGGAAAACAACCTGCAAAATCCCTCGCAGGACCAAAGCTAAAAGGAAAATGGTCCTCCCCAAGAAGATGAGGTACTATACTCTTGCCTTGTTAATCCGTCGAAATTTCTCTTCCTTTGTCATTCACTTTCTGTCATAACCCAAATTCTTTTGCAGACACGAAAGTGATGATAACATCCCCTCACTCGTGAGGTCGAAGAAAAGAAATCTTCCCGAGATTCAAAGGGCGCTCAAGGCATCATTATTGATGAGGCTCCTGAACCACCTTCTTCTCCTCCAATCAAGAGACTTAAGGTACAAGAGGTAAACTCCTTTCGACATTAGATTAGACTTATTCGGTCTCGCTTTTCCGATCCTTAACTTAATCGATATACCTTGGCAGTGCATAGGTGGGTGGATCGCTCGTGAACAATCCTCAAGTTCGATCTATGGTTGAGGCTCACGATCTAGAGTCGTCAATCCCTATGCTCCCTTTTCCTTCATCTCCTCGAGGTGCAATCTGCCAAGAAATTTTCCAAGCATTGGAGAACCCCGAGATTCCCATTTTCGAGGAGTTTGCGCCAAGTCTTTGGAAATGTCGAACAAGAGGTGGTCGTCGAAGAGAATGCTCTGTTATGGAGGAGGCTATTCCAATCGCTTTGCGTCGAGCCGAGATGTTGTTGAGAAACCGCCAAGTTCCGAACTTACCATTCCAACAACCGAAGGACCAGTAAGTAGTGGCTACCTCGTCGAAATTCCTCAAGCAAATATGGTCGATCAAGAACCGGAGGAGCCTAGAGTAGAGGTAGCTGCAGATCAAGGTGCTTCGCGCAAAGAGTCATCCAACAAATACGCCGGCCGATCAAGAATTGGTGAGCTAAAGAAGACGGATCCTCGGCGCCTTTGAAGATTATGTTAAGCCTCAAGAGCTCGTCGAGCCGTTTGGTTTGCGCCCTCGAACAATTCTCTAAGTTCTATCAACCAAGAGATTCGGTCGAAAGCCCGCTTTGCGGTTGAAGACGAAGGTGTTAGAAGGGGACTTGGTGGCAACCATTGAGAATGACTCATCTGTGTATCTTGAGGTAAAATCCCTCATTCAGAAGATCACCAGATTAGACCCTCCTCAAAATGTCCTTTCGTTCTTCATGGAATTTGGCCCTATTTTTGAGCAACTTTCTCTTTTGATCAACCAACGGTCCGACCACCTCTAAGCGCAAGGTTCAAGAGACTCAACTCGCGAGGTGGAACTCGCCTCTCTTAAGGTGATCAAGACGACATCGAAGCTCTTGAGACCCAAGCAGCTAATGATGAGAAAGCAATCGCTGAATGGGATGCAGAGATTGCGCGCATTGATGAAGAGATAAAGACCCTTCAACTCAAATTGTCTAATGCTAAGCATCAGAAGGGCCTGATCGTCGAACGCATGAGTCTTCGCTTCTTCGCCCCACCAAAACTACCAAAGCAATGGCAAACTATAGAGCACTTGGAGAAGATTGACAAGCACCAAGCTATTCTCGCCGACCTCGACAAAGAGAGTCAGTATCTTCTCAACACCTCTATTTCTCTAAGTGTTAGCATTATGGAGAGGCATAAGGCTACCTTGTCGACCTTCTAAGACTGTAATAGCTTAGCATTCTAAAAATGGCTGTGTAATTTTAACAATTTCTTTATGCATTGCCATTTATGAACAACTTTGGTTTACTTATAATTGCTCAATCTTTATTTCGATTAACGTTGGCTTGTATCGTTTTAAATACTTGCCATTTATTCTAAAGGTCCTATTTTCGTCACCCAACTCTTCGATTTCATAAGCGCCATTCGAAAAGCAACGCAACACGCGAAATGGGCCTTCCCACCCCGTGACCATTTGCCTAAAACTCTATCTTTTTATCCATAGGTAATAGGACTTTCCACACTAACTCCCCTTCCTCAAAGGTTTTTAACTTAACCTTTTATTGTAGGCTTTAGCTACTCTTTTCTTTCTGTCGAATAAGCATTTCTAAAGCTAACAACCTCTCTTCGTCTACATCAACCAATTCATCAATCATCATATTCCAATAATGATCAAAAGGAATTTCACATTGTTTTTGAATCCTTGTTGATTGTAAACAAATCTCGACGGTAACACCGCATCATGCCCAAATGTTAACTTTGTAGGGAGTGGTGTTTATAGACTCTTTAGGTGAAGTTCGACAAGCCCATAACACTTGGTCAAGAGAATCGTACAACTTCTAGGCTTACGTCCAACGTGCTTTTAATCAAATTAATAATGATTTTATTGGCGACCTCTACTTGGCCATTGGCTTGTGCATAGTATGGTGTCGAAGTCAATAACTTGAAACCAATTTCAGCAGAATAAATCTACCATTTTTCACCGGTGAAAAATCGGTACCTTGGTCTGTAGTAATGGTTTCGGAATTCCATATCTATAAATGATATGATTTTGAATAAACCTTATCATCGCTTCGATCTACATTGGCTAAAGGTATTGCCTCTACCCATTTAGTAAAGTAATCAATCCCTACTAGAATGTATCTCGTGGCCTTTCGACGAGGTTGGTTTTATTTCTCCAATCACATCTAAAGCCCAACCCCTGAATGGCCAAGGTTTCACTATAGAATGCAACTCATTTGCGGCACGTGTTGTATTCCAAAGATGTTTTTGGCATTCTTGGCAACCTTTGGCAAATTCTATACAATCTTTTAGCATAGTTGGCCAATACATTCCTTGTCGAAATAACAACCATTTCATTTTGTGGCCTACTTGATGTGAGCCACATGCTCCACTATGTGTATCGAAAATCGCCAAATATGCCTCGTTTTCACTAAGACATTTTAGTAGTACCCTTCTCGTGAGTTTGCTTGTACAATTCGTTTCCAATTAACACATAGCTTAGAGCTCAGACTTTACTTTTTGTTAGTGTCCCCTGTAGGATTACGTAAATACTCTACAATGGGTTTTCGCTAATCATCATCAACCATATTGTCAATAGCAAAAATTTACGCAAAGTCAATATCGCAAAAATGTGACGTTTTTCGACGCCAAGACTTCATTTGTATTTATTGCCCCCAATTTTTGGTGTTGACAATAACGTCGAAGGAGTATTATGGAGAGAGTCTTCTGAGATTAATTTATCTTTTATCTCAATTAGCTCTTCTAGGTTTTGCTTCGATACTTTGTAACCGGAAGCAATTTGTGCCAGTTCATTTGCCACGTGATTTTCAATTCGCGGTAAATGTTCTAGGTGAACGAGCGTAAACCTTTTTAGCAACGTATTAGCAATAACGAAGTATTTAATTAGGTGTTCATTAATGCATTTGTATTCTTTTGTCAATTGTTTGACCACCAGTTGAGAATCGCCTTTTATTTCGACATAGCTTGCCCCCAATTCGAGTAAAATTTTAAGGCCTACTATTAAAGCCTCATATTCAGCTTCATTATTTGAGCAAGAATCTCGAATTTTAAATTTATACTTCGTTGGAGTATTTTCTGGAGAGATAATCAAAATTCCAATGCCTGCTCCATTCTTATGGCTTGAGCCATCGAAGTATAGCCTCCAAGGACGTATGTCTAATGAATGTATTTCACATTCGACAACGGAATGGTCTGCTATAAAATCAGCAACCACTTGTCCTTTAATTGATTTAAGGGGTTGGTAAGTTAAGTTGTACTCTAGCAAAGCTAAAGCCCATTTGCCAATTCGACTATGCAACATTGGTTTTGACAACATATGTTTAATAACATCAAAATGCGAATAAACATAAACATCTCACGATTTTATATATTGCTTCAACTTTGTACAAGAAAAATACAAGCAAAGGCATAGTTTCTCAATTGGACTATACCTAGTTTCAAAGATCGATCAAAACCCTACTAAGGTAATAAATGGGTCTTTCGACACCACTATCATCCTCTTGCGCTAACATGCTACCTATTGTGTTATCGTGTCGCTATATACAATTTTAGCAATTTGTTTCCAATAACAGCAATAAAATTGGTGGCTTGACGGATAAGACTTGATTGCGTCGAAAGCATCTTGGTGAACTTGCTCCCACTTGAATTCATCTTCTTTCTTCAATCTCGTGAATGGCGAAAAAACTTGTGTTTTGCCACTTAGATTTGAGATGAATCTTCGAAGGAAATTGATTTTCCCTAGTAGTGACTGAAGTTCTTTTTTGGTCGAAGGAGCCTTCGTTTCCATAATTGCTTTAGTCTTATTTTCGTTGATCTCTATGCCTTTCTTGTGTACTACAAAACCCAAGAATTCACCTGCACGTACACAGAAAGCACATTTGGTTGGATTCATTTTCAATCCATATTTCCTCATTCGTTCGAAAGAACGTCGAAGATGGTCTAAATGACCACTTTCTGAGGATGACTTAACCACCACATCATCTATGTATACTTGCATAAAATCATCAATAAAATCGTGAAACATAGAATTCATTGCCCTTTGATAAGTGGCACCAGCATTTTTAAACCAAAAGGCATGACCACCCATTCATAAACACCTAATGCCCCCGGACATCGGCGATTTTGACACGCCCTTCTTCGGCAATAAAGATTTGATTATACCACGAGTAGCCATCTAGCAAACCGAGATAATCAAATCCTCGCCGCCGAATCTATTAGCATTTCTCGCACTTTCACGGGCATAGCGTATTCATCTTTAGGTGTTGCATTATTTAAATCCCTAAAGTCTACGCAAACTCTAAGTTTTCCATTTTTCTTCATTCATCGGAACTATATTAGCTAACCAATCAACGTACTGGCGCTTCGATGAATTTGCTTTTGAACGACCTTTCTATTTCTTCCTTGATCTTAGCCAATATCTGAGGAGCAAATCTTCTTGGCGTTTGCTTCACTGGTTTCTTCCCTGGTCGAATGGGTATTTGTAATTCCACCACTTCTCGACTCAAACCGGGCATTTCATTTGTACTCCCAAGCAAAGCAATCCTTGAACTCCCGCAGTATGAAATGACTTGGGTTACGAAGGCGCATCAAGATGTGCACCGATATAGGTTGGCCTTTTGATCAAGCCATCTCCCAAATCCACCTCTTCGACTGGATCTTGAGCTTGCATGCGCTTTGTAGAATCTTTAGGGTCTTTTTCGAAACCCAATGGTTCGTCGTCATAAATGCAATCCAGTTTGTCATTTATGACTTCACCATTTTCTTCGGATGAAGTTATGGCTTCGACGACCATTGTTTGTCGATTTAACTCGGCTTCCAAAGCCGCTTTTATTTTATTTTCGCCATGTAAGCCGTAATTCTATCCTGCAAGCACCGGTAATCGACATCTAAACCTTTTAAGAGTCGGTGTCCCATCCTGTTGGAGATAGCACACCCTCGTGATAGACATTTGCACCTTCTATTTCCTCTCTTTCCCACACAAACCATGTGTTGGGTATAGGTGAATGGAGGAAAGCACATTATCCGGCGAGATATATGTTTGGCTAGAAGATGAACATGGCGCAATATTCGCCATTTGCTTCTCAAAATTCTCCCTAGTGACATTATTCACGCCGCCAAGAAATAACTCGTCCGCTTGACGTACTCCACCGCACCATCATCCTCCACATTACCAATTTCTCGTGTAGGCTTGAGGAACAAATTTCCTACGCCATGTATCCACTCTCTCCCAAGGAGTAGATTGTAGCTTGCTTTTGATGCTATGACAAAGAACGTGGTGGTTCTTCCGATGTTCCTACCACCACTTCCACCTCGACACCCCCAACGACCGCCGATTTCCCTCATAATTGGTTAACATAATGTTATGAGGTCTAAGGTCCGTATCAAACAACCTCTATTGTCTTCAAAGATGGCCTCGAGGCATTAAGTTAACAAAGACCCTCCATCGACCAAGATCTTATTAATGCCTACGCCATTAACCTTGGCTTGGACGTATGAGGGCTTCAAATGGTGTTGCATGCCCTCGTCCGGCCTCTCAAAAGTGGCCATTTGTTCTTCCACGCAGCCATTGTTCATGACATAATAGCATACACCGGCTTGTGGTTAGCCATATCCCCAATGAAGTCTTCTTCGACGTCGTTTGGGGCTCAGAATAAAGATCGTACTCACTCGGCAAAATGGATACCACGTTACGGATGACGCCGAAGCTAGCCTCGTAGTCGCCGAAATCGAAGTGACGCCTTCATCCATGTCGAATGAAGCACTTTTCTTCTTTAAAGATGTTAATGGAGGAAAATCCTCTCCATAGCGAGCCTTCTTGGTTCCTCTATCACAATAGATTTCCCTTTAGCCTTGTTTCCAACCTCACTTGATTGGCAAAGACCTATACTTATCTTTGTGTTCCCCACGGTTTTAGAGTCACACCCTTAACCGCTTTTGGCGTTGCTCGTTAGCAACCGGTGTTGCCTTCTTTTTCGAAAGCTACCGTAACGACGCCATTGGGTCTTCGCTATGGGATTCTTCCTTTATAATTGTTTTTATAATTATACTTTGAGGCCTCGCTTTGTGATTGGCTTGGCCGCCGGCTGTTGAACAAAGATTCTTGTAGTGTCTACATCCAAAGATGTATCCACTTCTCATTGGATGGATCTGTCCTTGGAACAAATGGTTTGGCGGCGGCGGATAGCACAAACTCCTTCTTGGCTACACTTGCGCGTGGCTGCGGCTTGCTTGTCGAAGCCTTGCTTGAATTCTTTACCTTGTAAGGAAGGTCCCTCTTTTGAAGTCAAGTTTGGCCTCTTATCCGCCATTTCCTCTTTAGGGGTGGTCGAACTTCGCAAGACTCGACACTCTTAGCCGCTTTTTATCAAACACAAGATCGCACCTTGGACATAACATGACCTCGAGCTCAATTTACACCGATTCAGAAGTCTATCAAATCTTCCTCACCTTGGGGTACACAGATTGCGCTTTCTCCTCATATTCTTCTTGAGTAACGTGTTGCACAAAGATTACTCTTTTGCACAACACTTTTGATTTTTTCAAATAGGAGGTTTGGCGGACTTAGGAGAGAGTCCACCATTTTTACGTCTACCATATTGATACTCATCTCAATTGGTTCCGCATACATCGCCTCCACTTGATGGAGGGGTCAAGATCAATTTGCATCGGTGCTTTATTCTTTTTATCTCCAAACTTGAGTCTTCCTCTTCAATCGCTTTAAACCATGTCCCCGAAAAACAACACAACGGTCGCTTGTATGTCCCAAAAAATTATGAAACTTACAATAACCCTTTTTCTTCCTCTGCTCGAGAGGAGGAACTTTCGAACCATTTGGCACTATTATTTGGCCATCGGTCACTAGCAAATCAAAGATCTCGCCACATTTAGTAACATCAAAGGTGTACGCTTTAGGCACAAATCTATCATTCTTAGGCTCTACAGGGGTTATTCCCATTTGCAGGCCTTAATAATTTGCAAGCATAAGGAGGACCGGGCTTAAGTTCACCACGTCTATTTCTCGCATTCGACATCACCGAATGCGAAGTCGAATTGTTCATCTACATAGGCTATCTTTTCTTTCTTGTGAAAACCCACCGAGTTTTCTTTTTATTGTACTTATTCACTCTAGCCTTTTCCTCTTTTAAGCCTTTCGACTTGTCGAACTCTATCACTAGTTGAGCCATGTCTCTCAAATGAGACGTATCCAATTTCTTTCGAATTGAATAGTCAAGGCCACTGCACCATTTAAACAAGCTCATGTTCGTGCACTTGTGTAAAACACCTTGCCTTCAGTAACCTGAATCTATTCAAATAATCATCAATAGCCTCAGGTACTTTACGTCGAACACTAGCCAGTTCTTTAAGACTAATTTTCGACTGGCCCATGTAGAATTGCTCATGAAAAGCCTTTTCTAATTGCCCCCATGTATATATAGAACCAGGGGGTAGAGTGGTAAACCACGTAAAGGCATTTTTAGTTAGAGAATTTGGAAAATACTTCATTTTCAAACTCTCATTTTGAGCTATGTCTCCTGCCTCAGTCATGTACCGGGCAATATGTTCGACAGTAGATTCATTGGTGTCACCCCCAAACTTAGTGAATTTAGGGATTTTCCAAATTTCTCGACAACTCTGCCTGCAAGATATACTCACACAGGGGCGATATGAAATTAGGCCTATGTAAACCTATGTTAAGGCCATTTTGCGCCATTATGGTTTCGACCAAAGTGGCTATGTTGTCTTGAGCGCAAACATTATTTCGTTGCACTTGTCGAACAACTTCATCAGCATTTTGGTTTCGATTCACCATAACCACCTCAGGGATGTGATTTCCCATTTGTTGTTCGCCCACAACCGCTTTGGGCTTCGGCGATCCACCGATCTCTCGTGGGGTATTAGGCATATTGTTCCCACAATTTGGTAACTGCCTATTGTTTCCCGTAGGAGCCCCAAAGAAATCTGCAATCCTACCCATTTGGTCTGCTAACATCTGATAACTGGTATTTGTGTTCTGAATCAAAGGATTGAACACGGTACCAATTTGTTGAGTCGAAGATATTAACCATATCATGATTGTTGCTCTACTTGTTGTCTTAACGCCAACAAGGACGCATTGGTTAATGCAGATAGGATTTCGACCAAGTACGCCTCGTAAGAAGAGGCGTGTGAAGGAGAAAAGGTCGAGACATGTGGCATTCCAAAGAGGCATGCCATATACCCCAAAAGGGTATGGTGGTAGACTCATATTTTGGAAACGTGTTTCCAAACTATTCCCTGTGTCGCCACACATAAGGACTAGAAGGAAGTCCCATACTTTGTGGCAAGGCCATAGACGATGTCGAACCAACGTTGGTCATTGACATCGTGGGAACGGTTATTGATGTCACTGGGGCCGTAGTCCCTGCAACATTTCCACCGCTGACATTGGCAGAATCTACCGTTGTTCCTTGCACTTGTGATATCACAGGGCTGGAACTAGAGGCGTTGTTAGAATTGGTGCGTACCATCCTACCACTCCTCGAAGTGCATACAAGTTTATACACTTAACGAAAACGACACAAAATAATCGCAAAGGTCCCATGGCGTGCCAATTTGTTTCTTTGGTGTTTTTAGCAAACAATCACTAGTTTTCAATATTAAGATCGTGAGATCAAACTAGAAAATCTCTTTGACAATTGCCTTTGTGTTTTGTGTCTTTTAGCGTGCGTAAGAACAGAAAAATAGTAGGAAGAGATAGTTTGAAAGCGTAATGAAAGTAAGAAAGCAACAAACGTGAAAACAAATAAAAATTGCATTCAAATGATAGAAAGAAGAAGGTGGTACACCAACACGCATAATATAATCTGATTCACTCTTGTTTCGCTTTGGCTTGGAAGTTGAGTTTCTCGGTGTTTTTGTAAAATGTGGTGACCCCGCTTCCTATTACAAGGGAGTATTTATACTCTCGATACAATCGTGGGCAAGCACGATAATCACTTCCTAAAAACTAGGGAAATAACCGCCCACTAATCTGCTTTCTCGCTTGCGCTCGACCACCTTGTTGTCGAAGGATTTGTGAAAGATTGGACCCGATTCTGTCGAACAATTGGGCCTCTCTCCGTCGAAGGTTTCTGGCATTGCTTCGTACTTGAAGAACCAAGTCTGTCGAAGTTTACTTGCATTGTCAGCATTTGTACAACTTTGCTGTTGAATTTATGGTATATTGACTTGAACATTGACCTGCAGTTCACAGAATACTATTAAATGTGCAGTCAATACCATTTAAAGCTTAATTTAATGCCCTTGTTGGAATTTTGAGGTAACAGAAACGCATAACTGTTGCCAATGGAGGCAACCAAGGATGACAACATTTTTGTCTCTAAAAATACCGCCACAAGCAGCTTGACCAGGACACCCTTTGGCAGGACCATCAGGGTTGCATTTTATCGTTTAAGGAGTAGGGGATCCAAATAACCTCTTTAATGTTTGAAGAATTTTTTTGTAATTACTACCTTTGACATAGAAGGTCTTTATAATCATAAACTCAGCAACAGAAGAAGACCTAGTGGATTTATAGGCATTTTCGGCTAAAGTCACATTGGAAATAATTAAATCGACAACCGGCTGTGAGGGGATCACATGATTATCAAATCTAGCACGATCGTGCAGTACCAAATTGCCCAAAAAAATGTTAACAATCGCATTAGAGACAATATCACTCAGTTGGGAGCTCCAACCATGAGAGGTCACAGATAAAATGCTTTGAAAAGAGGAAGTATTAATACACATTCTTAGGATACCTCCGAGCCAATTCCAAATATGTTTGGCAAAAGGGCAAGCAAAGAAGAGGTGTTGAGAGGTCTCTAACGCACTACCACAAAGACTACACATAGAAACCACGGTGCAACCTCTAATTCAAAGTTGAGAATCAATAGGGATTTTATTATGGAGAGCCCTCCAAAGAATAAAGGATTTAGCAGGCGGGATAAAACTTTTCCAAACAGTATTGGACCAGGGAACCACTTGGCCAGCAGGGTCATGGAAGAGAAAAAGAATCCTTGAAAGTCAAATCATCAATATTTGAACAATCCCACGTCAGCTGATCCTCGACTAGAACAACGAGAATAATAATCTTTGGAATTTCATAATGAAGCTTGGGGAAATGAGTAGTGAGATCCGCAGAGATTGACCATTTACCGTTCACTATAAAGTCACTTAAAGTAGCTTTAAGGTCTCTTTGCAAATTAGAAGGTATGCCAATAATATCTACGACAGGCCTAGAGACCCAATAATCAGTCAAAAAATTTGTCCTGACACTTTTCCCAAGTTTCCAATTTTTTTGACATCCCAAGCTTCCAAGTTGAATGCTCAAAAACCACCGAAATGCAAGATTTAAAACCAAGCCAAAATAGTAGAGAAAACATGATAATTCAACATGTTATTATTTATATAGACTCTTGCTTTCAGAAGAAAAGCCCATTATAATTGGTAGATAAGAAATGTCACTCAAGCTTTAACATGTTGGCCCTATTGATAACCTTGATAAATCTCAAATCCAAACCACCTTCTTGAAAGAGCTTGAAAACCTTACTCCAAGCAACCGTGACAATTTTCCTGCCATGCTTTCGGAACTGTCGACTGTCCCCACAAACCAACACGGGTCTTTTCAGCATGCTTTGTCCTCACTTGCATGCTTTCCGGGATACTTCCCAGAAGGTCACCCATCCCACTACTACTCCAAGGCAAGCACGCTTAACTATAGAGTTTTTATGAGTTGGGCTCCCGAAAAGAAGATGCATCTTGTTGGTATAGGTAGTCCAAATAAATTCTTTTAAGTCTTCCTTCAACTGTACAATCTCATACCTGCACAACCTCAGGATCCCTCTCATTCCGGTGCGAACTCGGTTCATTCATGTGCCCCTTCCCTATAAGCTGTCATGAGCCACTATTTGTCTGTGCTCTGCACCGGCGATCACTCCCCACCCTCGTTATCCATGGATGTCACACCCACCATTTTTCACATTAAACATCTAAACTTTAAAATTACATACAATTATTGTTCTTCTTCTATCTACGTGTGACTCGTAATTTTTTTACATAAATTTTGAAGTTTAACAATATTGTTTTAATTATTTTTTGAGTTATTAAATTTTTTGAAAAAAGTGTGCAAATAAACTTCCTAATTTTATAATTTAGTAATTCAAAAACCAAATAACTACACACTAATATTATTAAAATATAGTAATATTAATAAAAACTACAAATTTACAAATAGCAATATGTATCTACAACTGAATTACTATTTCCCATTTAATAATTTCCCATTTAATAATTTCCCGTTCTACAACTTAATTACAAATATTGCTAGTAATAACATTTGTACCAAGTGTAATAGTGAGGTTGGAGGTTCTGGTGCATCATCTATTTTGATGTCCTTTCTCTCTCGAAATTTGGAGAACTTCTTTTGACTTTTGAGTCTCTAAATTTTTTATTGAATGATGGGTGTGATTTGTTTGACTAGTTGTATACTTGTATCAATTGGTAAAAGACCAAAAGGCGTTTGTTCTTGTTTTTTGTTTTGACAAAGGTGTTTGTTCTTGTTGTTTTATGGAATTGTTGGATTCAGCATAACAGCTTGCCTTTTGAGGGCATTAGAACACCAAAATTTGATATTGTTGTTGAGTGTCACTCGCTTTATCATGCCATGGAGAAGACGTTTGTGCAGGGTGGGTCCCTCGTACAAGAGTCTGTTCTAGTCTGCAGGTGTCTTGGCATAAACTTCAGGTGGGATGGATAGCGTTGAATGTAGACGGTAGTGCAATCACAGATCCAAGTCTTGCTGACTTTGGTGGTTTAATGCGCAACAACAAAGGAAAGTTTGTTCTTGGATTTAGTGGTTTAGTAGTTGTCTCCAATATTCTTCATGTTGAGATTATGGCTTTGTTACACGGTCTTGTCTTATGTTGGAGTGAGGGCTTTTGAAAATTTGTTTGTTAAACTGATTCTCTTGAGACAATTCGGTTGATTTGATGAGGCGAACATCTCCTATCATAAGTGTGGAAATGAGATAGCTATGGTGTGTGATTATTTGAAGAAAGGTTGGGATGTTCATTCTTCAGATTCAACGTTGATACCGTGAGACAAACTTTTGTGTTGATTGGTTTGCGAAGATGGAAGCTCGTGATATTTCATCTTTGACGCTTTGACATTCACCCCTCTGTTGAGTTGAATACTTTGTTACTAACTGATGTCGGATAGACTCTTTTTGTGAAACCTTAGTTTTTTTTATCGTTTGTAAACAAAAAAATATCAAATCGAAACTCTCCTTCAATCTCATTTTTTTTTTTACATTTTTCAGTTTTTAATTTTCTTTTATAAATTTTTATCCATTTTGCGGAAAAAAACGATTTTAATCGATTTATTATTCATAGATACTGATAAAAAGCTTGAAACAAAAAATAATACCAAAAGCTTATCTAAAAAAAATAATACCAAAAAGAAAACTAGGATTTATTAGAACATATAATATTTTAATTTTTTTTTATGAGTATATAATATTTAATTTAATGTATTAAAATGATCATAACCCATAAAAAAGAAAAAACCTAAAAAAAGATCAGAGGATAAAATCGTCAATTTCAAATAAGCATTAGACTATATATAGCCTTCTATATCCCTAAACCCTAATTTCATATTCATCGGCCAGGAGCAGGAGCTGTGTTGCTAGCTTAATAGTCACTCTCCGGCGAATCTCTGCGATAAAAATGGTACCTTCGATCTCTCTGGCAGTCTCTATACGATTAATTCGAAATATTCGTGTTGATCCACGCCTAATACTTGTATTTTACTTTTTTTCTTTTGTGATTTGTTCAGTCTCTGGTGGCGAATGAGGAATTCCAGCACATTCTGCGTGTGCTGAACACCAACGTCGATGGAAAGCAGAAGATAATGTTTGCAATGACTTCCATTAAAGGTATTGGAAGGAGATTCGCTAACATCTGTTGCAAGAAGGCTGATGTCGACATGAACAAAAGGTTTGTTTTTTGAGAGTTTTGATTGCACTTTCATATCAGATCACTTCACTTTACATAGCGTTTGTGTAAATCTAATATTTGTTTTTTTGGTTTTGTTGTTATTGTTGGTACTTGATTCTAGGGCTGGTGAATTGAGTGCTGCTGAGTTGGATAATTTGATGACTGTTGTTGCAAACCCTCGTCAATTCAAGATCCCTGATTGGTTTTTGAACAGAAAGAAGGATTACAAGGATGGAAAATTCTCTCAGGTGGTCTCCAATGCACTGGATATGAAGCTGAGAGATGATTTGGAGAGACTTAAGAAAATTAGGTATTTACTCAAACCTTACATCTAGGTGTTTGCCCTCCTATTAATTTCATATGGTTTTTATGTTGTTGCATATTTAACTTGTTTTATATGGTCTTTGCCTGTGTTGTTTGTATTTTACAATGTCTTAGGTTTGGAGTAATATTTATCATAATCTCAATAGAAGTATGTTTGTCAAAAGAAGACATTTAGAGGCAGTTTGAGTAAATTTTTAACAGGATGTGGAAAGAAATTGAAATTTTTTAGAGAACTGCTATTTGTTGTGAACAATTTTTTAGCGAACATCACTAATCATTAGGTGTCTGTTTCTTAAAGTATGAATAAAAGATGACTTCATTATATCGGGACCTGAAGCGTTTTCCATGATCTTATAATAATATTGATGGACGCTTCCTTGTATAAATTTGTAATCAAATACTTCAAATTGTAGAGAAGCTCTCTCAAAAACTAAATTTTAGCAAATCCAAACTCCTAATTGGGCTGTAGAAGTAATTTGCTGGTTTCTTGTTCAATGAATTGTATCTATTTTCTCTTGGCTGGATATTAAGATATTTTGATATATAAGTGTAAATAATGAATAGTCATTGCACCAAAAATAGAATTTTTATGTTGATTTGGGGATAGATGTGCATGAGATAATGTAAACAAGCCTTGTAGTTTTACATGTAAAATTCCGTAGTCACTAACTGAAGGATTTATGTGGAGAACTTGGGTATTGGCTGTTTAATAATTTTTTTTGCTGTTTTAGTAATACTTAAGACTTTCTTATTGTTATGCAGAAACCACCGTGGTTTGAGGCACTACTGGGGCCTTCGTGTTCGTGGTCAGCACACCAAGACCACTGGCCGTAGGGGAAAGACTGTTGGTGTCTCAAAGAAGCGTTAAGCTGTTATGTTTTGGCTTGGAGATTAGTTTATGTTGAAGGGTCATACTTGAATTGCATTGGACATGTTTTCTATATACCGTCTTTGTATGGTTGTTTAATGCTATGACAATTTCAATTTTGTTTGGTATTCACATTAAAGTTCCATTTAGTTGAATGATGTTGGCATTCATAGGTTTTTTGAGTTTATTTTGATGAGATCAGGCATTCACGTTGGTTCCTAAATAAAATCCTTCTCTCGAGCAATAATAAAAATACTAGTACTTCTGGTAAAAAAAGAACAATAATACTAATACTCAAGTAATAGTAATTACTAATAGTAAGAGAGATTCAGTCAAGTCAGACAGTGTCTTTATCTTTGTGAGTGGTATTGTATTTCTAATGGTAGGTGTTCACACAAGGTGATAAAGATAGTGGCATTTTTACTTTAGTTGAAAAAAATTATGGTCATTGTGCAGCAACAGTATAACTTCTATGTCTTCATATTTTAACTACGAATGGCAGGTAACTTGATGTGGCATTCCAGTTAATCTATGCGTTCGCGTTGGGAGAAAGTGGTTGATAAAAATCTTTGTGGTAGTTGGATCATAGAACTGAAGATAAGATGAAGGAATTAAAAAGAGTAAGCCCTCCAATTAGTCTTTCAATTATCACCCTCTAGCCAATTCAGTCTGTAGACTATTTTAAATGGTTAAAGAGTTTCTAAAGTTTTCTTGATGTAGTCAGATTAGTCCGTCTGTGAGTGTGATGGACTAACTTGATGGATAAAGGAAAATGTTATGACTTTTTAATCAATTTAAATAGTTTTTGTAATATTTTGAGGGACCAAATTAAATGTTTCCTCAATTAAAAAACCCTCAGTCGATGAGATAGAAAATGAGGTGATGAGGCTGGGTTGAGGCCCTATGAGATAGAAACACTATACATATATAACAGATGAACCTATCAGAATCCTTTTGTCTCTGTTTGAACTCATCAGAAAGTGCTGCAATTAGACTATTGATACCAACACGAGGAAGAGGATCCGTGTCCACAATGTTGTTGTTGTGCAGAGATGGATTTCCCTATCTAAGGTTACGGTGATTTCTCCAGTTCGAGCGGTATCTGTTGGATGACAAGTCAACATTGACCTGAAGGTTAAATATATTAGCTGCATATGCTTCAGGGGTATCAGCATTGGGATCCTCTTGCAGCGTAGGACAAGAATCTGTGGGGTGCTCTGTAGAAGTACAAACCATTGTTGTCTGACCTGTTGCCAATTTTTTTACCATAATTGTGTGTTCATCCAACCTATTTTCTAAGCTTTTATGATCGGTAGCCTGTATCTCATTTACTCCTCTGGTTAGAATCGTCGAGTTGTTTCTAGTTGTGAATTGTTGGGAGTTAATGGACATATTCTCTATTAAACCTCGTGCATCTGCTGGGGTCTTATCTACAAGTGCACCTCCACTAGCAGCATCCATAATATTTCTGTCCATGGGCAATAAACCCTCGTAGAAATACTGGATGAGTAGTTGCTCAGAGATTTGATGATGATGGCAGCTTGCGCACAATTTCTTAAATTTCTCCTAGTATTCGTGTACTCAGTGGAGTTTTGCCTGATACCACATATCTCTTTTCTGATTGAAGCAACTCTAGATGCAGGAAAGAACTTATCTAGGAACAACATTTTTAAGTCATTCCAATTTTCAACAGCTGGAGGTAATACAACCAATCTTTGGCTGCATCTTGGAGTGAGAAGGGAAAGACCCTCAGTTTTATGTATTCCTCTGGAATTCCTTAGGATTTCGTGGTTGAGCAAACAATATGGAACACCTTGAGATGTTCATAAACAAATGAAGAAACTGCTGAGAGTAATTGCCTCTGCCAATTGGTGGGCAAACATTAACCCGCTACTCACTATGCACGGTTCGGCGCACGGTTGATCGAACTTGATCGAATCTCGCTGCGCGGAACTAGTCAAAATTTATTTAGACACCCCAAATTATGTTTTGACGAAGCATTAGACTATATATGTTAATCCTCACACCAAAAAGGGAGTTCTAGTGAGTAGCGGGAGGTTGTACGAAGCACGGGCCTAACATTTTTCCTTTTTTTGTTTCATCTCCGGGTGAGGATGCTAGTTGTACCTTCTCTCCCCATATTTTGCAAATTCATGTGTTATTTGCACCTACTTTTGTGAAATTTGCTAAATGATTTCACTTGCATTTGTGTCAATTTTTCTCCCATATGTTTAAATAATTTTTCCCCATTCGTTAAATTGTCAATAATTCAGCCTTCAAAAAATTGTTTTCTAAATTTCAGAAAGCGATTAAGTTAAATAAATAATTTCATGCAGTAACTTGCTCTATTTCTTTGGAGTAAAATTTCATCAAGTGCGTACCATTAATGCTCACAGTTATGAGTGGAGAATAAATGTACTCCGGTCATGGAGAAGATGAAAATTTTGCAGGAAACACAGACCTATAGGGAAACATCCACTTGGATCCAAAACAAGAAACAAAATTTAAAGAATTACAAATGTGGTTAAAATAATTAGAACCTTAATTTCAAATAATTAAATACTTTCCTAGACTCAACTATCTTGGTGTGCTCAACTTTTGCAAATAAAACCATCATAACAATGAGTGAATGCTGTCAAACTATTTGTTATCTGTTTTACTGGTGGGGAGAGAGTGACTCCAACGTTCCTTTCCACCAGGCTTTGATGAGGCATTGCCATACCATATCATTCCAACCACAGCTATTACCATCCCTACAACCACGTGAAGATTGAGACCCTCCCTCCCAAAGAAAAAGAACCCCAATATTAAAACAAGTATTGTCTTCATATGGCCAAGTACTTGAAAAGATACAGCAGTAAATCTGCCAATGCAGATAAATTGGCTGAGGTTGGTCCCAACTGCAATAGTGCATGACAGGAATATGAACATCTGCCAAAGGAAACGCAAAAGATAACAAGCTTAGTGAAGGTCAATATAACACACTTAGAGTAAATTTAAAGAAGAATTGCCATATGATTAAAAAGATTCACATGTAGGAATTGAAGATAGTCTTTATTTTCAAAAGGAGCTATGCTAGGATATAGGATAAGGTTCTTTCTTGAGTTATGTGCCACTTTTGAAGTCGGTCAAAAGTGTTCTTTCTTGAGGAGAAGGTTGTTTTGAAGAGGGGTGTATTGTTAGGATATGGGATGAGGATTTTGTTATTTTGTTAGGATAAGTAGATTATACATCTAAAGCAATGGGCCAAGCATAAATAACAGAGTCATGTTTAACACGGGCATGCAGACAAGAACAAATATATCATATACACAATTATGTAGACACATTGGAAGGTGATATCAATATTGATTCAAGACATCGAGCCATCCATAATATGCAAATCAGTGTGAATCTACAAATGCATGCAGTTGCTTTCTCAGAGAAATAAATTATCTAGAATCCAAGTTTAATTTGCTAGCATAGATATATTTCTGTTATCCAGAACTCACCACAGAGCCTGCATCATAAGCATATTGGTCAACTCTGTTGTTTGTCAACCAATAGTCTAGAACAGGGCCTAATAACAGTAGTGATCCGGCCTGTGCAGGTGCTGTATGTCCCAAAAGGCTGAAAGAACTTAGTGAATACTTCCGTTGAAGAAAATGAACATACTGCACGCGAAAGATTTGAAAACCCATTTAGCATTGAATGGAACAAAATTAATCAGGACCAAAAACAGAATGTAACGCTTCATACTAATATGAGTGTTTATAGCAGGTTGAAATGTGAACATAAAAACATAATGTGCAACACTATATTAACACACACCAGAAATGATAACCCCTCTCTTTGTAATTGTCTATTTATGACTTAATCATGTTGTTTAAGTTTGAACAGATACAGAATGTTACATGTAGTGGAATATCAGACTTACATATTGTTGTAGAGCTGTGCTCCACACTGCTATAAAGGCTGCAACGAAACCTTTCATATTAACACTCACATCAGTAACAGTGCAAACACCAACGCCTAAAAGAACAACACCTATGCTCAATTTTGTGTCTCTTGAGTAGCGTATCTTGTCCAAAGAAACTTCCAACAAGCAAGATACAGGGATCATACTCAACTTAGCAATCTGCCAATGGTTAATAAAACACAAATTTAACTTCTGAAGGCAATAATGGACCAATAGCTAAAATTTAATCCAACTCACTTGATAGAATCCAACCGAGTTCCACATTAGACTGACATTCATTCCAACAATAGAGAAGTTAGCAAAGACAACAAATTTTAGAAGTTCGGCCAAGGGAAGATGAGAAGGCTGGATGTATCCCAGCATCCGTAGTATGACCGTCATCAAAGTTGTATTAGCAAAATGAAGACCAGTTAATGTAGTAGCTGCAGGCAATAAAGGCAAATCATACTTTAAAGAACATGAGCAGTTAATAATAAAGTTTTTTGATACATTAACTGGAACAAGACAAAGTAGATGGGTCACAGTAACATTATTAAGAAATTGGTTAAGGAACTTACCAAAACTGAAGCCATAAGTGGCCATCAAAGCTTTGTTTACAATGATAATTCCAACAGAAGTGACAACATTGAACATCCATGCAGCAGCATCTACTGCTGCCTTCTTCTCGGCCTTGCTAGACGTAGCCATGTTCTTTTTAATTCTTCACAACTTAACACTGACCTCTTTTAACTAGCCTCCATAACATTCCATCCATGTTTGAGTAAGGCAAGAGTCAACTCATTCAAATAAACAAAGAAGCCTGGTAAAATGGAAGGATATGAAATTTCATCTTTCAAAATCACAATGATCAAACAGTGAATATTTCTATAAAAACATTACAAACTAAAGTTACTTTATGGGCCACCAAAAGGGTCATAAACTGATATTTGACAAACAAAGAAATTGGTATGCATATCATCATATGATTCATATTTAACAATAACCTACAAGCAATATCGTTTAGCAAACATCAAAGCATAACATCTATCATCACCTGACCCCTTTCCCTTCTCCTAGTTATGAAAATATACCACTTGGTGTAAAGCCAACAAGTTGATAAAATGAGAATCACCAAGCCCTTGAACCCAAAGTATCAAATCAAATTTACAAAATCAAAACGCAATGTACATCAGACAATATCAATGAATCAATACTTGAAAACTCTGCAATCATTAATTCATCTCCCAAAATAACCCACACCATCCTCATTCAGGACCTCAAGCTAACATCACACTTGTTTTCTCTCACTAGAATCACTGCTATTCTGACATAATTGCAATCTCCTTTTTCCCAAGAAACTATTTTCAAAGATCCCGGCAGTATAAAGAATAACTACAATGAAACAACTATACTTATGGATTGGCCAACTTAAGACTGAAAATAAGGTGAAGTAAGGAACATCAATCAGCTAGAAATTCTAACATATTTGATCATTCACAAGTTATAAGGAACTATCTTATTCAAATAGGAACAGATCAGCTAGAAATAAAAAAGACTTGACATAAATGACATGAAAAAGCATCATAAACATCATTCATTTCTATTGGTAACTTGAGTTACAACTTACAACAGACATATTTCAATAGTGGTACGAGTGAATCATCACTGTGAACAAATAGATCTTGTATCAAAGAAACAAAGAATAGAAATTCAATTGAATTCTAATCATACAACCCGTTTGAATGAAATGCCAATTCCAATTATAACTTGAATTTACTGGGCGATGCTTGTCAAAAACAATAAATCCATCAATCCATCACCAAAAAAAATAATCCATAAGATTTCACAATGTAAAACATCAATCCACTCTATTGAAGAAAAAAAGAAATTGAAAATCGTAAACAGATCCAGAAAGGGGAATCAGATCCAGGAGGGCGTATTAAAAACACGAAAAAGAGAGATCAAACACAGGTAAGCTGGAATTAGCCAATAATCTTTTCTTCTTTAACATTCAAATGGGAAACTGATATAATTGAATCAATCAATTCAAAAAGGAAAAAGAAAATTGTGAAGTATTTGAAGAATTGAGAATGTGGTGGAAGATAAGAAGAGAGAAGAAAGAAAAGAAGCTAACCGTGAATGGAGGTGTCATTGCAAGTTGGAGTGAGAAAATGGAAGAAAGAGAAATTGAGGTTGGAGTTTGAAGATTGAAGATTGCAGTAGGAGTAGCACGCGCTACGCACCCCTAACAAAACAAGCACAAGCACGTTATGTTATGGTTTGGTTTCCTTGCTATGCTTATGCTACGCCATAAGAGAGAGTAACGAACCATGTTTTTACATTCTTCGTACAACCCCTCCTACTCACTAGACACCCCTAAAACTGATTTAATCCCAAAATGCCCTTCAGCACATGGATAATCGAACATGTTCGACTGGACCTAGATCGAACAATGCAAAATAGACGATTCGATTAGACCTCCATCGAATCCTACGTTTTGTACTGTTCAGTTGTATGAAATGCGAACATGATCGACTCTGTGAGGGTCAAACCGTCCTGATACTTGACAGAAACAGTGAGTTTCTGGACAACAACCTGTGCAACATTTTTTTTTTGAAAAAACTTGTAATTTCACGTCTAAAATAACTACTAAATCTATCAATTGGATCAACAAAACATGATATTGTTTAATGCAATTGTCTTTTACATAATGAAATCATTAAATTGACAAAGAAATTCAAAAAAAATACATCAAAATCAATCTTTGATCAAATCAACAGTTTGAGGAGCATGTGAATATGGGTTTAAAGCTTTGTATTGTTGCAAAGGTCCTATATATTGTCTGGGCCAGTCCTTGGCTATCTGTTTCCGATTATTTGTCCATGGCGTAATTGTTCCTGGCATTGGGGAGCCTCTCCTCATAACCGGCATAACAAAGTGGTTACCCGTGAACAATATATGTGGAATACCGGTGCAGTCTTTCCCTTATCCTTCTTAGGTGCACCCTTTGTAGCGACTCGTTCCGGAGGTGGACACATGGAAGTAGTGCCCGGGAATGCCAACTCACGTGCTTTTTGCTTTATCACTACTTTACCAGCACGATCAGCGACATCAAACCTCCGTTGTATAGCCTCAAATTCAATCTTCAAATTAAGCTCATCATTTGGGGATCTCGTCTCGTCTTCATCATGGGAAACAACAAAAGTAAGCCTCTTCCAATGATTATGTATTATATCTAACGGAACGCGAGACAGGTTCCCCATGTAACTACAAAATATATGAATTTCAGATTACAAACATAATCATTATATGTTATATAAAACTAAAAGAGTAAGATGAATAAATTACCTAGAAAACTGACATGCGCACGGTAGACCGTGCGTCGTTCTTATCTCGCATCTGTAATTGGAAGTGATCATCCCAAAGAACTGACGCTTAGACTCTTTCTTGCCCCTCAGCAACAACCACTGGATGGATCAACAACCTTGCCTTTGCCCTGACATTCTTCTTTATGTGAAATTGGCACAATAAGTTTGCGGAAGTCGGGAAAACAATTGCCAAAACATTCATAATAGTCGTGTCACAGTCGGTAAGTATCACCTTTGGCGTATCTTCCGGTCTTCTAAACAATCCCTTCAGTTTTTCAAGTACCCAAATAAAATTACCCTTCTTCTCCCAGTTGACATAAGCGAATGCAACCGAGAAAGTATGCTCTGTTGATGTCACACCGACAATCTCAACCAACGGATACCTATACCGATTGGTCTTGTATGTGGAATCGATCATCAAAGCAATTGGAAATGTATTCAATAGCTCCACTGAGTCTGGGTGTGCCCAAAAAATGTCATTCACAATGTCAGTCGCTTCATCAACTCTGTGCCAATAAACATACCTATCACGCTCCAGCAAATTCATCAAATGTTGTAGTTCAGTCCTACCCTAACGATTAGTTGTTCTTAACCTTGCACGTACGTTGTGAATTTGCTTCACATTGAAGTGGTTGTCTTTAAGGTAAGTAGACCTCTACTCGACCAAGATTCGATTCAGAGCAATCAAGTTCTTCGTCATTCTTGCAACCACTTCCTTCTGCTCAGTTGTTAATCTATTATCATTTGGATGACCTTGAGGGTAAGTCTGTAATGCGTTGTTATGTATGCCACACATAACAGACAATATTCATCCTCCAAGTTTTTTAATAAACTTTCCCTTCAGATGAAACTTGCAACAACATTTTCTACTCCCTGTAGGAACCTTGTCAGCATGCTTGTACTTCCCTGCCTTTTCACAAACCAGCTCAAAGAATATTTCCCCCGACCTCGCCCCATTGTCCGATCGATTGATAACCGTAACCATCCCAAGTGTACGGCAAACAGCCCGAACATAATTCAACAAATCATCACGACTAGCAAAGACTTGTTCAGTTTGGAATGAACTAGAATGATCAACAACAATTGAATTAGCTAGTGATAGGGATAGTGAGCCAGTTTCATCCATCTTCAAACCTACAAATTTTGAAAAAAAATCACACAAACTAGTTAAAAAACAGAATTTCTGCAGATTCTGTGTATCACGTGGGTTCGGATAACGTAAATCGATCTGTCGTTTAGCGCCAGCCGCGAACCAACTCAATATAGAGACCTCGAGACCCCTTATTTTACTTAGTTCGGCGCACGGCCGGTCGAACCAAATGGTTCGGCGCACGCTTGACTGCGTGTGTTCGACCTCTGCAGGTCCGAACCGTGCGCGATTTTAAAAAAATGCAATTCAACAAGAAAGCGCGAAATAATGCTACAAATAGATAGATTGAGCTATATACCTTAATGTTGATACTAAATGGAGGTAGATTTCAGCTTGAGATGTTAGATTAGATTGAGGTAAGGGTGTGGAGTGTGAGTGAGTGATGAGAGTGAGAGTAACAAGTGTTTAGAAGTTTAGGGGGTGTATGGGATGAGAGTGAGAGTTGAGTTTGGAATTTCTATTTTTAGTGAGGGTATTTTGGACTTTTCATAGGGCAAATGAGGTTCTAGTGAGTAGTTAAGGAGTTATACGAAGCATGGGACTTCCCAAATCGTTTTTTTTTCCGGTCAACTTCGCGAATTAGCTAACATTAACGTTCTCTACGGGCTTTTCCTTCATATAGGATGGGGATTGATATTTTCACCACTCTTTTTTTTCTTTCTAATATACCTCCATCCTATAGTTGTTTTCACCCCGCTTTTTTTTATTCTTTCTAATATACCTCCACTAGGACACATGCCCGTGCTATGCACGAGGAGGTGATTAACAGGCTTACAGATGTAGTTTCAAAAAAACATCAACATTTTATAAGGGGGTATAAAAATACGCAACACATATATATAAGACGAAGAGGCAACAATAGCCCTTGGTGGGATGAGGCAACAATGTCGGTCCAAAAATATAGAGTGGGGGTATATTGGTAAACAGTGGGGTACAAAATGAGGGATACATTTTGATAATAAAAAAAAGTGTTGGACAAAAAAATTTATCAGGGGTATGTCGGTCCAAAAATATAGAGTGGGGGTATATTGGTAAATAGTGAGGTACAAAATGAGGGGTATATTGGTAAATAGTGGGGTACAAAATATAGAGTGGGGGTATGTCGTTCCAAAAATATAGAGTGGGGGTATATTGGTAAACAATGGGGTACAAATGAGGGGTATATTGGTAAATAGTGGGAATAAAATTTTCCCACCAAAAGTGGATAAAAAAAAAGAGTGTTGGACAAAAAAAAATTTGCCAGGGGTATGTCGGTCCAAAAATATAGAGTGGAGGTATATTGGAGTGAGGTACAAAATGAAGGGTATATTGGTAAATGGTGGGAATAAAATTTTCCCACCAAACGTGGAAAAAAAATAGTGTTGGACAAATAAAAAATTTGTCAGGGGTATGTCGGTCCAAAAATATATAGTGGGGGTATATTGGTAAACAGTGGGGTACAAAATGAGGGGTATATTGGTAAATGGTGGGGCACAAAATATAGAGTTTTTTTTTTAGCTTTTCAGATTTAAAAAAAAAATAAATAAAAAAAGTGCTGACACGCATCAGGCGTGTCAGCTTTTAAATTTTTTTTTTTTCTAAAGTTTTTTTTGTCAGTTTTATTTTTTTTTCACTGTTTTTTAAAAAATTGGTTTTCGTTTTAATATTTTTTTAAAAAACTATCAAATATTTTACTCGATCTTTCTTCCATCATTTTTTAACTCCATTTTTTTCTTTTTTTGTCAAAAACATTAAAAGAAAAATTCTTCTTTTACAAAAAATTAATTAGTTGTTAATTTTATAATTTACTCAAATTATTTAATCAATAATTTACATAAACAAATAAAACTAATCATTTTTTTCACTACGGTAAAATTAATCATTTTAACCACTATGAATTTTCTAAATAACACATACCTTTAACAAAAGTTTAAAATTAACTTTTTTATACATAAATCAATATAATTAAATTAATATTAACTCATTCAAGAAAATAAGTCATAATACACGCAACGGGAGCTTGGTCAAAAAAAAACCCGCAGCGGGAGCGACAATGCGAAACCGATGAATGGAATCGATTTACGACATCTACAACTCTTACAGGAGTGTGGAACAGCGAGCCAAACGAAAGCACCAACAGAACGCTAACGAATATGATTTATTTAATCTTAATTCAAATAGTTATATTAAATGACCTAGAATTTATTATTTACAATAATATGCTATTAAAACTACTAAAATCTATAAATTTAATTACTAAAAATTGTCAAAAACATTTAACCACTATAAAAAAAAACTACAACGACAGATCGACAATGTTATCTCGCAATAAGAGATTGATTGTCAAGACTAACGAGCGCCAACAAGAGTTGCAATAGGGTGCATATCTTATAGTAAATCTCATTTTCTTTTTCCCTGATTTTTAAATAATTTAATTAAAATTAAATTAATATTAAATGATCTAAAATTTACTATTTACTATAATTTGTTATTATAACTTCTAAAATCAATAAATTAATTAATATAAATTGTCAAAAAATTTAACCACTATAAAAAATTACAACGAGAGACCGCCAATGTTATCGGCAAACATGAGCACCAATAGGAGCTACAATGGGCATGCAATATGAGTTAAATATGGCAACGAGATCGATAACGAGAGTTGCAACGGGAGTGGCAACAAGAGAGATAATGACAAATAAGAAACGGGAGGGCCAACGAGGATACAAATGGGAGGCGACTGACGGATGCATATTTTTTACTCTAATGTCCCCATACATTATTATGGATCAATTTAATCTCGATTGTCAACGGGGATGCATTTTCCACTTTGAATTTCAAATCATACATTTTGGACATTATTCATAACTTATGAATATCTTCCAAATTACTATTATGACTTCATAGCAATACACCGACCATACAGTATCACCCGTGCGTATGCACGGGTAAAAAACTAGTTTTTAAAATAAAAATAAATATTGAACCAATTTTATCAATTTTGTCTAGAAGGTATCATACCCACCCAACTCTGAATTGGTATGAGAGCAATCACAAAAAAAAAGACAAAACTCCGTGATTTGATCTCAAGTCTCAACGAGTCTGTTCTGTGATCACAAAAAAATAGGGTTTTAATTTTCGTAACCCCCTCATTGGCCTCCATACCCCATAAACCAATTTAATACCAAAGTACTTTTCTAATTTTCACTTTTTCAAGAAAATTATTTGGTCAATTTTTTGACTCTGGATTTATCTCTCGATGATAAATCCGTAGTCAATTTTTTGACTCTGAATTTATCTTCAAGAGATAAATCTATAGTCAATTTTTTGACTCTATATTTATCTCAGAAGGATATTTCCGAAAAAAACAAAAAATAGTAACATTTTTTTTTTTTGACAAAAACGTTTTTTGTTTTTTAGTAGGGACAAAATTGAAAGGTTAAGAGAAAAAGAGAGGTACAGGGTCCAAGGAAAAAATATGGCAAAACACGACATTATGACAACACAGCACTTGTAAGTCTTGACCTTCTCTGTCTCTCTCTCTCTCAATCTGTATCGTATCGAGGTTACGTTCGTTCACCGCACCACGACGCAACAACACAACACAAAGCAAAGGAAAGAACAGTTTTCTTTCTTTATCTCTTTATCTTCTCTTTCCCAATTGAAGCAAGCAACCTACCTACAATCACGTGCCTCTCACGCACGCACGCTCGCTCGATTCTTACATTACCATGTGTCCATTTCTCTTCCCTCCTCCTCTGAAACACCTTTGCTTCTTCTTCCATATAATAAAACGCCCAAAACCAATCCTCTTCCTCTTTCTTTCATTCCAACGATGGCGAAGAAGAGAAAGTCTACCCTCGACGAGGTGGATCGTACCATGTACGCGTCCTTTTCCTGTGCCGCCAATTCTCTCTCTCAACTCTACACTCATGCCATGACCCATCAGAAATTCTCATTCCAAGCCGGTGAACGACACGCCCTCGTAAATATTTCACTTCCTCCTCCAACAATTTCCATTTTCTGCTTTTTCAATTTCATTTTCATTTGCTTATTAAACCTTTTGATTGATGTTTTATCTCGTGAGGATTATCAAATCATTGTCTATGAAAAATAAACCCATTAAAAAACCTAATTTTTTGGGGGGTAATTGGATGGAATTAAGCTCTGACAACAACGTGCAATGCAACTATTACTATAACATAAGTTTTGATTGGTCTTGGATGTTATTTTACTATGTTGACATTTTGTTAATGTTGAATGTTGTTCTGATTTCAGGAAAAGATGTATCAGTGGATCCGGAGACAGCAAGAGGGTGGATCAAGAGTTGCAACAGTTGATATACTTAATTACATTCAGGTTGGCTTCACTGTTTTCTTCTTTACATATATTCGAGTAGTATCATTTATAATTTCATACCATGCTTCTGCTGAATGGGAATGGCAAAGTGGGAACTGTGTGTGCCAAACTTATCTTTGCAAATTATATCCTTGCATTGATGAATGGTAATAGTATTCCCAAGAATTTGATTGGCGGAATATGATCATATATGTTTCGAGATAAATGCACCAAAGACATAACTTATCTTTGTGTCCTGTTTCCATTTATTTATCATGCACCAAAGACATAACTGAGGCCTGGAGAGAGGTGCCAGTTGAAGTTAGTGTTGGGAAAGGGCATGTTTCATCAGCTAATCAGTTGCTGTTTCTGTGGTCCCGCATTTTCTTTTTCTAGGATTATATATAAGAGTTAGTGTCAATTAGTATAATTTCTTATTTAAGTTTGTGGAAATGTGAGTATTTGAAAATTTATATTCAACTCACGAGCTTCTAGAAACTACAAAATTACTATCTAGGGAATTGTTGACAGCTAAAGAGAGGTAAAGGGGATAATATTTTTTATGCAATCTTGAAGATTTGTAGGGTAGACAACTCTCCCTTGTAAATTGGGTAATGTGAGATTTTTTAACTATGTTATTCTTGTGGCTGTTCGGATATTTATCTTAAAGTTATATATTATGTAGTTGTGAAGAGAGTGGCCAGGTGTGATAGTGAAGATAATAAGATGTTATTTTGGTGCCATTTTAAAGATCTGTAGTAGCCAAATCTCCCCAGAAATTATAAGGGTCTGGATTGTGTGCCTTGAGCGCTGGAATGCCTCGGTGCCTTTCCCATATTTTCTTCCGTTTGATTAATCCAATGCACCATAATATGCCATGTGGCCATTTTTAAAAAAAAAATGCTTAAAACACGGTCTCAGCTTTGCTGGAGTTCTCACCTTCACCATTCAAAGTTGGTTTCTTCCCAAGATTTTCATCCTCATTATCTCTTAAACTCATTCATGGTGGTAGGTTTCGCTTAGAACCTTTGTTATTAACACTATTTCTTATATTCAGACATTACAAACACTACATGAACATGGAGGATGCCAAAAGTTCCAATTTTGAAAAACACCCAAACTCCATTAGAGAAACCTGCATTTGGGGTCAAGTATAAAATTCAAAATTTGCTCCGAAATTTCATCAACCAAGGCATGCAAGAGCATTATTAATGAATTTGAAATATAAACAAATACAAAAAGATATTAAGTACAGGGAGGGAGATTAATTGATGAGTCTGAAAAGTAACCTCTTTTCTTGATTGTTCTTCCTTCTTCTTCCGCTGCTGCATTTGTTTTTGTTTGGCACTGCGGAGTGTGAAGCAACACGCTGAGGCAGCAGTGAGAGTAAGACGGTGGGGTGGCGGATAAGTTTGAACTCTGACGGTGAGAGCAACACAGTGCCGCAGTAGCAGAACAATTGTATTTAAGTTTTGTTTTTTCAATAATGGCCGTGCGGCATATTATGCTGCATTGGATTAATCAGATGGATGAAAATATGGGAAAGGCACCAAGGCATTCCCGCACACAAGGCATACAATCCGGACCCGAATTATAATAGTGATTGTGGTCCTCATGTAACTTGTTTGAGCTTGCGGGTTTTTAGATATCTTGAAGTTTAAAGGTAACATGGAACATAACTTGGAACATGTTAGCTGCATCTGGATGCCTTTGTAGTTCACTTATATTGTTTTATCTTGTTTCTGGTTACAAAGTGCTTGTGTGAGTGTTTATTTCTCTGTTTGCAGAAGGAACTGGACTATTTTGGAGAGGAGCCATCCATGTCACCTAAAGCACCACTGCAACACCAACAGTTACAACCTGTAATGCATGTTGTTAATTCTGGCTTTCCAGTAATTTCAGGTTCCTCTTGCCAAACAATTATGGGGCAGGGACTTCGATCGGAACCCTGTGATAATCAATCAAAGAATTCTGTGTTTTCAAATGCTTTGGCAAGCCCGGTTCCAAGTCTTCAGCATTATCAAATTGGTGAGGGAGGGAACTACGCGAATGGTCCCTCCATGGGGAATGGAAACCGGAGTACTGAATCCATCTTTCTTCAACATCAAAGCAGGGATTCTAATTCTTCTGCCAATGATTCTGTGATGGACATGAATGCAGACTAGTCCTTTCTGTTTACCAACTTAGTATAATTGTTTGACCATTCCTCTACATACCTGCAAAAGTAGTGATAACCATTGAAAATCATTATCTGGTTTTTTTGTCAAAAAAAAATCATTATCTGGTTTTGATGTTGCATCCTACAGGAAATAGCAGTAGGGTGGAACTAGTTCTATTAACCTATTAATATGCTTATGTCATTGGAGTGAATAGTTTGGATGTTAAATGTTCTTTGTAAAGATTCTTTTAGATAGTTTAAAAGCATTTCGATTAGTACCTTCATTCCTCACCCCTTTTCAGGATGAATGTAACAAAGTTCCTAGATGGTGCATTATAGGGTATATCTAAAACATTTCTAAAATAGTTAAAAAGAAAGAAAGGGAGAATATGGTCTACACTTGAAACCACAAAGGTAAAACATGGGATTGTATAAGTAGGGACAAAGGGAAAATGTGAAGAAAGGTGTATAAGTAATGGAACCATTTTAAGGATGATATGGAATTGCTTGTGCTGTTGTGCTTGTTTGATGACAGCGAAGGTATCTTAGCATTAGCATACTTGAAGTTAAAGGTCAAGAATCAAGATTGTTCCCATGTGTAGAATTGCTCTATTAAGGACTCTCCTTGCCAGCGTCTCCTTAAGTCTACCCCGCCGTCCTTAAATATATTGTGAATGCATTATTCCATTCAAAATCCGTAGCAAGTGGTAGTAACACTCCCTTTAGCACACTCTCTTTTAGGGATGACAAAACGGGCATGACCTGCTAGCCCGCCAAAAAATGGTCGGTTGGGTTGGTGATTTCACACTGGCAACCCATTGTAGCTTGTCTCGCCTAACTCGGTGGGTCACAAGTAGGGCGGGACGGGCCAACCTGCCTACTTTATTTTTTTCTTTCTATCTTTTATGTTTTCCCTTGTTTTTAACTATTTCTAAATATTTTTTAATGTTTTTTGTGGGTTGTAGCGAATCAACACACTAATCCGCTTTTTTTATCTTGTTTTTGATGAGTTTGGGCGGGCCAACCCGTCAACCCACCTATGTTAAGAGGGAAAAGTAAGGTTTAAATATGTTTTTAATTGCTTATTTTAATGGCGGGCTAGCCCGTCGGCCCGCCAACCCGTCGAGGGGAGGAGCAGGCTCAACTTCTCAACTCACTATCCTTTGGTAGGTTGGCCTGCCTCGCCCAATTTTTGGCGGGTTCACGGCGGGGTGGGCTGGTCTTTTTGGCCATTATTATTCTCTTTAATACTCTTTTAAATATTGGATAAAGTATATGTAGGTTTCACCACTTTGAAAATAGTTCCCACTAATTTAGTAGAACCCACATAAGTTTTACCTAATCATAAAGAGAGTGTTGGAAATAGAGTGCTAAAGAGAATATTGACAACACTTATCAAATCTGTAGTATAAATGCATTGTACGCTATGCGCACAAACTTGATTACATAATTTGAAGTTTCAATGAGATAAGGTTTTGAACATTTCATATTTTGGAGGCAATTGTGGGCATTTTTTTTAAAGATTTTTAAGATTTAATCTGTTAACTGAAGTTTCTATTGGGGCAAAGCTGTAATTAAAAGCCCTAATCTAAGTCCAATCTAGGATTTAGAAAGTTGTGATGTATCATTAATTAGAATAGTCTTGCCGGTCGGAATTGGGAATGCAATGAGCGATTCCTTCCATGACACGAGTACCAATATATCTTCAAATCGTTCAGTACTTGATATTACAAAATAGTGAAGCTATTGCTCATATCCCATGCCTCATTCTCTTACTACTAGGACACACACCCGTGCGTACGCACGGGGCGGCTATCGAGACGCTGAGATGTAATAGGTTTTACCCAACACTTTGTTTGGTGTCAATATGGAGAGATTGGCGTTGTTACTATATTTGTTGTTACTATATTTGTAATTGAAGAATTGGTGATTTGGAATATTGTAAACAAAGATTACATAACCCCACAAAGTCATTGTGTAGCAAAACACTTAAACGGTGGCATATATATGCATGTTTTAAAATGACATTAGAGCATATTTAAACATAATAAGACCCAATTCATTGATGTTGTCTGCAGGATTCGGGAAGTCCTCCATTTCATCATCAATTTCATTGATTAGACCTGGTCCATCAGCATGATCATATGCACCATTGTGAAAGTCATTTTCGTTGACATCTCCAACCTCCTGGTTGTCTTGGAAAAAGTACTCAGAGGATATGGGCACAAACACCTTGAAACGACCCCCACTTCGATAAGATAACTGTATCATTGCATGTTCCTCGTACTGATAAACCTCACCGATTTTTATCGTGTTGGTCTGAAGATAAGGCTTGTTGACATAATCAATACCAACGAACCCAGCATGGGCAATACCAAACTTGTCCTCCACAGTGACCTTCAATGGTAACAATGCATGTGAGCCTAATCGTAAAACACTGTGTTCTGTAAATCAGAAAGTTTACATTGTTCGGTGAAATGACACAAAGGAAATCCCTGGTGTTGATGAGAAAATTATGCCTGAAATGCGTAAACACCTGTATTAAAATCATATAATGTATAGATGGAATAAACACACACACACACATACATATATATATACCCTATAGAAAGTTATTCATGTCAACATTGTAAATTGTAGGTGTCATGAAATTTAAAAAGTGCATCTACAGAAGGTGAAAGCATAAATAGAAACATGTGGAGTAGCTTTTTCAGAATAGCAGTGGAGAAATGATCCATCCATATCAAGATAAAAGTAATGATTAATTGAGTAAGTCTGGAGTATGGTATTGTGGATTGAGTCTAGGATGCATCATCAATGGGTTTTGTTTTTATAAAAATCACATGGCTTCTCTTTATCACTCCAGAATGCAAGCAAAACATTTCACTTGCCAATTCAAACAATACATATTATTACTATTTTACAATTATGAGCAAAAGAACTTCAGCATGTTTATCAAGATAGGAGAATCAACAATTATGACTTAATATAATGTAACAATCATGCAGAGGCTATCATTCCAAAACAACCAATGATAAATGTGCAACCAATACCACAATGAAGTTTGTTCCAATAAGTAATGTACATTTTGCAAACCAATATACAATTTTTGTGCTGAAATCAATCCATAATTAAGCTAAGAGCATTTTGTAAACATCTTTGCGCAATAGTGGGAGTGGGGTGTGTGATCTCAACATCATTACCTATAGACTTTAAACAATACACAGCCACTACCCAAGTGACGACAGAAAACATCTATATATTTTCGGCCTAAGTACATGTCTAGATAAGTTTTAACCATTGAAAGAACAAATACAAATGAATAAATTAAGGGCATAAATAGGACCAGCTATTATATGGAAGAAATAACTGAATATATCACACTCTATATTCAAATGGGAATAAAACATGCCTTGCACATGCCATGTAGTCTAATACCAATTGAAATGTGACAATATAAATGATGTAACAACAACCAGGTTTGAAAGTACTTGGCCAATTCTGTGAGCACAGTCTCCCGGCTGAATCACGTCGCCAGGAGTCCAAGACAACTCTGCAAATAAGACTGTGCTGGCAGCACTTAAAGTTAACCCAACTCCTCTAGCTTTGATAGATAACTGCAGGACAAGATATGAAAAGGAAAATATCACATTCTTGCCCATATTTTACACCAGAACTATTGTCCAAGATCTCAACAGACAAAAGAGAAAGATAACTACATGAAAACATATGAATGAAATTACCACACCACTGCTGTGCCTTGGTAGCATCTTTTTCTGAAACTCTGTAACCAATTGGTGCCTCAATGCAGCGGGTGTACTTCCATCAAATCGGATGCAACAAACTTTTGATTTTTTGGGGGAAATATGAACAGTTCTCATAAGTGTTTATCGTCACTCTGATGAAATGAGTAAAATTTAAGGGGCCTTACAAGAAGAAACTCGTGTATCGAATCAATCATTAGTTTATGGTGAGCAAATATAAGAAACTTGCAACCTGCCTGCAATGAAAAAAAAACAGAGCAACAAAATTATATGAAGCAGCCACCTTTATTAATATGTTGCATACTGGAGCTTTAAGGTATCAAAAATAAGGAGACACAATGCAGTAGTATCTATCTCATATGTTCTTGTATAAATAATGTCATAACTATGAGTTGAGTCAGAAGCTAAAAAGGGATCTTAAAACTTTTAATGTTCTTTTAACTCATGGTTGCAGGCAGCAATTGAAATTGAAAGTGTTAATCTTTAATTGCTTTAAAGGAGTGGAGCAGTGGCGTGCCTCAATGACAATTCCAAGATAATCAAGAACGGCTGGAATCTTGGCTTCGGTAAAATTGAAGAATTAAAACTTGGGTAAAACTAAAAGCCCTAAAATTTAGAAATCAGGCGAACTTGGGAGGCGAGGAACTCTTGTAATTGAGGAGGCAGATGTAGGCGGATGACGTTGTCGGCGATGGTGGAAAGATTTGCTTCTCTTCCGTCAGCTCTGTGACGAATGTGAGCATCGATGTAGTGCCTCACTTTGATACAAGATTAGATCTAACATCAAATCTCAAGCAACAACCACCTATCATCGCGATTTTCATTTCAGCATTTCGTTTCTGTGTTGGTGGGCAATCGGAGTAGCGGGATGACACGACGGTTGGAGCGGTGGGGTTTAGTGGGTATTAGTGGTGAGTGAGAGTGTGGCCATGGTGAAAGGTAAGAGAGGAAACGAAGAAGATGAAAGGAAGTGGAGAGAGATGAGAGGGAAAGGAAGTGGAGAGAGAAGAGGACGGCGTGTGGGGTGAGAGGGAAAGGAAGTGTAGAGAGAAGAGGACGGCATGTGGGGTGGCGTGGGGTGGGGTGGGGTGGGGAGGGGTTTCATCTGTTAGATAATTGCCCCTGATATTTACTTTAACTACATTTATGCCATCCACAGTCGTGGAACATTTGCCGCTTCTTTTGGCTAATAAAGTGGATCTTCTATTAATAGTTCCCGATTTATCTCTAAGGAATTTGCTCAACGAACTACATGGATATTCACTTTGTTCATTTTGTTTAGACACTTCACTCATGCTGCTCATTTCCTATACGTGTTTCACACTACATACGAAATTACGTGTTTCCCTCAACCTTAGTAAAGGAACGCTGTGAGGGGTCGTTGAGGTCACTATAGGCAAACATCCTTCATTTTTCATAGCCTTCGTTGGAATAGTTTTTCCAAAAGTATCTACACTTTGATCTAATCTTTTTTTTTTGTTAGCGTAGATGAAACGACAAATAAATACTACACACACATTACCACTACTCACACTTGGGTTCAAACTCAGGAGGCGGCGTCCCCACGTCGCTGAAATTGACAATGCAACCAACAGTGAGAGTGTTCGCTGGTGTTTTTAGCAAACAATCACTAGTTTTCAATATTAAGACTGTGAGATCAAACTAGAAAATCTCTTTGACAATTGCCTTTAAGTTTTGTGTCTTTTAGCGTGCGTAAAACGAAAAATAGTAGGAAGAGATAGTTTGAAAGCGAGAATAAAAGCAAGAAGTGCAACAAACGTAAAAAACAAGTAAAAATTGCATTAAAATGATAGAAAGAAGAAGGTGGTCCAATCGACACGCATAATATGATCCGATTCACTCTTGTTTCGCTTTGACTTGGAAGTTGAGTTTCACGAGTTTTTGTAAAGATGTGGTGACCTCGTTTTCCTATTACAAGGGTAGTATTTATACTCGGATACAATCGTGGGCAAAGACGATAACTACTTCCTAAAAACCGGGGAAATAACCGCCCACTAATCGATGCTCCTTGCGCCTCGACCCGACTTGTTGTCGAAGGATTTGGCGAAGTATTGGACCCAACTTTGTCGAACAATTGGGCCTCTCTCTCGAAGAAGGTTCGACATTGCTTCGTGAGCTTGAAGAACCAAGTCCATCCGAAGTTTGCTTGCGTTATCAAGACTTGTGTACAACTTTATTGTCGAATTTATGGTACATTGACTTGAACATTGACCGCACTCACGTAATACTATTAAATGTGCAATCAATACCATTTAAAGCTTAATTTAATGCCGCTTTTCGAATTTTGAGGTAACAGATTGCCCCCAAAAAATGCTTTTTCGACGGAATAAGGAATGGAGGAAGAAAAGGCATTTTTGAATATCGTGCAATGGTCATTTCTACCGCCTTTTGCATTTCAACGGTGGTCGAAAAGACAACCATCATTACTTGCGCGCAGTAAAACGAACCGCCTTATTGGCACACGTTGCATAGTTGGTGGGCCATCACGCTCTCAAACGTCGCGAACGCGTGCGAGTTATGGCGAACGCGATGCCAATAATCGTAGAGCTTCCCAACATATATAAACGCTACAACCCTTCCCGTATTCCTCTTTACTCGGTTTGAACTTTTGTGAAGTCTTTCTGCGTTCTTCATTCTCTCTCTCGCGTCTTGCAAAAATCCCCAAAATCACTAAAGTTTCAAACTTTCATTCCCTTCCTTCGACCTACGCTTGAATTTCGTCTCGCATTTGCTCTTTATCTCTCATGGCTTCCTCATCCGTCAATGTTCAATGTTCAACGAAGAACGCACGAACCCAACAGACCTAAAACCCTTGATGGCTTCGTTGATGAGCCTGACATTCACGACAGTCGAGCAGTTCAATGGCAAACCCAGGTATTGATTCCCTCTACTAGGGTTTATACTCATGCATATCTAGGTCCTCTTCCTGATATCCTGTTAGAAAACACTGAGGTTTCTGAAATTTTCCCCCATCCATGCACATCTTCAACCTGCAATTTTCACTAAGACCCTTTTCATTTAGAATTTCTGAATAGTCCTTCCAGGGTTTTTAGGTCTGCTCCTAGGCTCGACCAACAGATTTACATAGACTGGCTCGACAAGGTAGAGGCTAAAAAGGCCGACATCTGGAAAAAACAAGGTATTTTTGACCTTATCCAGTTGTCTAGGTATGGGCCTAAGTATGACAAAGACTTTGATATTGGGCCGCTATGGAGTTTTGGGATCATGCTACTCATAGCCCTCCACTTGAGGTGTGGCATGCCGACTCCCACTTTACTAGATGTTCTTTGCCATCACAGTCCAAAACCCCAGGTGAGACTTTTGACCCTGCTCATCCTGATTATGAATACCCGTTCACTTTCAACAATGCCACTTTTGCTCCTTACATCACAGAACACCACAACCGTGACACTGACACAGTGTCTGCTAAAGAACACGTAGCCTTCTTAACCCTTTGGTTATCCCTTTTTTTTTTCGTACTGCTCACCTGTGTTTCTAAAACCTATATTCCATCGGCGAAATTTCAACTCCACGAGAAAGAAAACATTAGTCTTGCCAAACTGTTGTTGGGTTCTCTCTATCAGGAGCTTGATAATGCTGTTCTAGAACTGAAAGAAGACGAACCCACCAACAAGTTCTTGGCTTCTGGCCCATTGTGGCTATTGCAATTGTGGCCGTTAGCCACTTTCGAGTCTCGACTAGGTTCTGTATATCCCTAAGTCTGCTCAACCAACCTTAAAGTCTAGGAGGATCAAGGGATTCGACTAGCCCGATTGAAACCCAGCGGATAAATATTCCTCCAGAAGAGTCTTTCGAAATTCACTTCGACATGTTCCTGAAGTGCACAAGTTTCGTAGACTCTATGGCTCCCTTTGTGCAAAGGCCTTTCGGTCCATCTTGGTTTCGGCAACCATTTCCCTCTTCTTCTGTCGAACACGCTGAGGAGATTACCCAAATCTGGCAAACCTACCTCTCTCCTCTATATTCTCTCTACCGCACTTACCCCCGGCAAAACTAAAAATAGCTTCGAAATTAAGAAATACTTCCCAAGTTATTCTGCCAGACAGTTTGGCCTTTGTCGATTCGACCTGCGCCAGTGTGTTTTCATAGGCGAGAATTTTCGAATCCAGAAACAGTGGCAGCCTACAAACAAGCCTTCAAGAAGTTCCACTATAGGGCCTTGAGTTTCGAGCCCCTCAAATTCAACCCCAGATTCTCATGCACCAAGAAATTTCATGAATGGTGGGCTGATTACTACACCACTCTTTGCTAGAGAGGCTAGTGACACCTTTGCGAAAAATATTATGAAGAAATTGGTGGCGACCTTCTTCCTTCGAACAACCTGTATTTACCTCTTGATACCCAAATCCTTCTGAGTCTTAAACATCTGTAACTTAGTTTTATTCCTGTTTGCTTATCAATGTTTTTCGACGTCAGATCAACCTGCACCCAAGCTGAAGATCAAAGTAAGCAAGGCTACCACAGCAAAATCTCCTCCAGCAACCAAGAAGACAGTGGTCGTGAGATCTACTCCAGACATTGTCCTAAAGAAGGTATGTCGCCATTTATTCGCTTCAAGTTATTTTTGATTACGACTTTTACTTATGTCGAAAAACCTTCTTTTTAGAAAACAACCCAGGCAAAATCCCCTCAGCAGGCCAAAGCTAAAAAGAAAATGGTCCTTCCTGAAGATGAGGTACTATACTCTTGCCTTGTTAATCCGTCGAAATTTCTCTTCCCTTTGTCATTCACTTTCTTGTCATAACCCAAATTCTTTTTCTGCAGGACACTGAAAGTGATGACAACATCCCCCTCACTCAGAGGTCGAAGAAAAGAAACCTTCCTGAGATTCAAAGGGCAGCTCAAGGCATCATTATTGATGAGGCTCCTGAACCACCTTCTTCTCCTCCAATCAAGAGGCTTAAGGTACAAGAGGTAAACTCCCTTTCGACATTAGTTTAGACTTATTCGGTCTCACCTTTCCAATCCTTAACTTAACTAATATACCTTGTTGTGCATAGGTGGGTGGACTGCTCGTGGACAAACCTGAAGTTCAATCTATGGTTGAGGCTGCTGATCTAGAGTTGTCAGCCCCCGTGCTCCCTTTTCCTTCATCTCCTCAAGGTGTAACTGCTGAAGAAATTTTCCAAGCGTTGGATAACCTCAAAATCCTCAAGCCAAGAAGAGTTTGCTCCAAGTCTTTGGAAATGTCGAACAAGAGGCGATCGTCGAAGAGAATGCTCTCGCTATGGAGGAGGCTATCCCAACCGCTGGTAGAGTCGAACCGAGATCGTTGTTGGAGAAATCGCCAAGTTCCGAACTTAACGTTCCAACAACCGAGGACCGTAGTAGCGGCTACCTCGCAAAAATACCCGAAGAGAATATGATCGATCAAGAACAAGAGGCACCTAGAGTGGGGACCTGCGGATCAAAGTGCTTCGCCAAAGAATCATCCAACAAATACCAAGTTAGCGATCAAGAATTAGCCGAGCTAAAGAAGACAAATCCTTTGGCGACGCTTGAAGATCATGTTGAGTCTTAAGAGCTCGTCGAGCCGCTTGATTTGCGCTCCTCGAACAACTCTCTAAGTTCTATCAATCGTGAGACGGTCGAAAGCTTTGCTTTGCGATTGAAGACGAAGGTGTTAGAAGGGGGACTTGGTGGCGACCATTGAAAATGACTCATCTGTATATCTTGAGGTAAAAACCTCATTCACAAGATCACCAAATTGGACCCTCCTCAAAACGTCCTTTCGTTCTTTATGGAATTTGGCCCTATTTTTGAGCAACTTTCCTTCTAATCAACCAACGGTCGACCACCTCCAAGCGCAAGGTTCAAGAGACTCAACTCGCGAGGTAGAACTCGCCTCTCTTAAGGCCGATCAAGACGATATCGAGGCTCTCGAACCCAAGCAAGCGACTAATGATGAGAAAGCAATCGCTGAATGGGATGCAGAGATTGCGCAGTATTGACGAGGAGATAAAGACACTCCAACTTAAACGGCCAAACGCAGAGCATCGAAAGAGCTGGATCGTCGAACGCATGAGCGCGGCTTCTTCGTCCACAAAACCACCAAAGCATTGGCGGTATTGAGCACTTGGAGAAGATTGACAAGCATCAAGCTATTCTCGCCGACTCTCGACAAAGAGTCGTACCTTCTCGACACCTCTATTTCTTTGAGTGTTAGCATTATGGAGAGGCATAAGGCTACCTTGTCGAATTTCTGAGACTGTAAGAGTTTAGCATTCTAAAAATGGCTGTGTAACTTTAACAATTTCTTTATACGTTGCCATTTATGAACAATTTTCGTTTACTTATAATTGCTCAATTTTTATCTCAGTTAACGTTGGCTTGTATCGTTTTAAATACTTGCCATTTATTCTAAAGATTCTATTTTCGCGTCACCTAGCTCTTCGACTTCATAAGCGCCATTTCGAAAAGCATCGCAACACGCGAAATGGGCCTTCCCACCCCGTGACCATTTGCCTAACACTCTATCTTTTTTATCCATAGGTAATAGGACTTTCCACACTAACTCCCCTTCCTCAAAGGTTTTTAACTTAACCTTTTTATTGTAGGCTTTAGCTACTCTTTCTTTTTGTCGAATAAGCATCTCTAAAGCTAACAACCTCTCTTCGTCTAAATCAACTAATTCATCAATCATCATATTCCAATAATGATCAAAAGGGATTTCACATTGTTTCTGAATCCTTGTTGATTGTAAACAAATCTCGACAGGTAACACTGCGTCATGCCCAAATGTTAACCTGTAGGGAGTGGTGTTTATAGACTCTTTAGGTGAAGTTCGACAAGCCCATAACACTTGGTCAAGAGAACTGTGCCAACTTCTAGGCTTACGTCCAACGTGCTTTTTAATCAAGTTAATAATGATTTTATTGGCAGCCTCTACTTGACCATTGGCTTGTGCGTAGTATGGTGTCGAAGTCAATAACTTGAAACCAATTTCAGCAGCGAAATCTACCATTTTTCGACCAGTGAAAACAAAGACCTTGTCCGTAGTAATGGTTTCTGGAATTCCATATCTATAAATGATATGATTTTGAATAAACCTTATCACTGCTTCTTGATCTACATTGGCTAAAGGTATTGCCTCTACCCATTTAGTAAAGTAATCAATCCCTACCAGAATGTATTTGTGGCCTTTCGACGAGGTTGGTTTTATTTCTCCAATCACATCTAAAGCCCAACCTCTGAATGGCCAAGGTTTCACTATAGAATGCAACTCGTTTGCAGGCACATGTTGTATCCCAGCATGTTTTTGGCATTCTTGGCAACCTTTGGCAAATTCTATACAATCTTTTAGCATAGTTGGTCAATACATTCCTTGTCGAAATAACAACCATTTCATTTTGTGGCCTACTTGATGTGAGCCACATGCTCCACTATGTGTATCAGAAACTGCCAAATATGCCTCGTTTTCACTAAGACATTTTAGTAGTACCCTTCAGAGTTTGTTTGTACAATTCGTTTCCAATTAACACATAGCTTAGAGCTCAGACTTTACTTTTTTATTAGTGTTCCCTGTAGGATTTTGCAAATACTCTACAATGGGTTTTCGCCAATCATCATCAACCATATTGTCAATAGCAAAAATTTCTGCCAAGTCAATATCGTCAAAAATGTGACGTTTTTCGACGCGCACTTCATTTGTATTTATTGCCCCCCCAATTTTTGGTGTTGACAATAACGTCGAAGGAGTATTATAGAGAGAGTCTTCTGAGATTAATTTATCTTTTATCTCAATTAACTCTTCTAGGCTTCGCTTCGATACTTTGTAACCGGAGGCAATTTGTGCCAGTTCATTTGCCACGTGATTTTCAATTCGTGGTAGATGTTCTAGGTGAACGAATGTAAACCTTTTTAGCAAAGTATTGGCAATAACGAAATATTTAATAAGGTGTTCATTAATACACTTGTATTCTTTTGTCAATTGTTTGACCACTAATTGAGAGTCACCTTTTATTTCAACATAACTTGCCCCCAATTCGAGTAAAATTTTAAGGCCTACTATTAAAGCCTCATATTCAGCTTCATTATTTGAGCAAGAGTCTCGAATTTTAAATTTATACTTCGTTGGAGTATTTTCTGGCGAGATAATCAAAATTCCAATACCTGCTCCATTTTTATGGCTTGAGCCATCGAAGTATAATCTCCAAGGACGTATGTCTAACGAATGTATTTCACATTCGACAACGAAATGGTCTACTATAAAATCAAGCAACCACTTGTCCTTTAATTGATTTAAGGGGTTGGTAAGTTAAGTTGTACTCTAGCAAAGCTAAAGCCCATTTGCCAATTCGACTATGCAACATTGGTTTTGACAACATATGTTTAATAGCATCAAAATGCGAATAAACATAAACATCTCACGATTTTATATATTGCTTCAATTTTGTACAAGAAAAATACAAGCAAAGGCACACGCTTTCTCAATTGGACTATACCTAGTTTCAAAGATCGATCAAAACCCTACTAAGGTAATAAATGGGTCTTTCGACACCACTATCATCCTCTTGCGCTAACATGCTACCTATTGTGTTATCGGAAGCTGCTATATACAATTTTAGCAATTTGTTTCCAATAACAGGCAATAAAATTGGTGGTTTGACCAAATAAGACTTGATTGCGTCGAAAGCATCTTGGTGAACTCTCCCCACTTGAATTCATCTTCTTTCTTCAATCTCGGAATGGCGAAAAAACTTGTGTTTTGCCACTTAGATTTGAGATGAATCTTGAAGGAAATTAATTTTCCCTAGTAGTGATCAAGTTCTTTCTTGGTCGAAGGAGCCTTCGTTTCCATAATTCCTTTAGTCTTATTTTCGTTGATCTCTATGCCTTTCTTGTGTACTACAAAACCCAAGAATTCACCGCACGCATACGTAAAGCACATTTGGTTGGATTCATTTTCAATCCATATTTCCTCATTCGCTCAAAAGAACGTCGAAGATGGTCTAAATGACCACTTTCTCGAGGATGACTTAACCACCACGTCATCTATGTATACTTGCATAAAATCATCAATAAAATCGTGAAACATAGAATTCATTGCCCTTTTGATAAGTGGCACCAAAGCATTTTTAAACCAAAAGGCATGACCACCCATTCATAAACACCTAATGCCCCCGGACATCGAAAAGTCAAGCTTTCGACATCCTCTTCTCTTGCAATAAAGATTTGATTATACCCCGAGTAGCCATCTAGCAAACGAGATAATCAAATCCTGCTGCCGAATCTATTAGCATTTCGCTACGGGTATAGCGTATTCATCTTTAGGTGTTGCATTATTTAGATCCCTAAAGTCTACGCAAACTCTAAGTTTTCCATTTTTCTTCATTCTTTGAACTATATTAGCTAACCAATCAACGTACTGGCGCTTCGATGAATTTGCTTTTGAACGACCTTTCTATTTCTTCCTTGATCTTAGCCAATATCCGAGGAGCAAATCTTCTTGGCGTTTGCTTCACTTTGTTTCTTCCCCAGTCGAATGGGTATTTGTAATTCCACCACTTCTCGACTCAAACCGGGCATTTCACAGTACTCCCAAGCAAAGCAATCTTTGAACTCCTGCGAAGTGAAATAACTTGGTTCTACGAGCGGCGATCAAGATGTGCACTAATATATGTTGGCCTTTTGATCGAGCCATCTCCCCAAATCCACCTCTTCGATCGGATCTTGAGCTTGCAAGCGCTTTGTAGAATCTCTAGGGTCTTTTTCAAAACCCAATGGTTCGTCATCATAAATGCAATCCAAACTTGTCATTCATGACTTCACCATTTTCTTCAGATGAAGTTGTGGCTTCGGCGACCATTGTTTGTTGATTTAACTCGGCTTCCAAAGCCGCTTTTATTTTATTTTCGCCATGTAAGCCGTAATTCTATCCCAAGCACCTTTAATGCGACATCTAAACCTTCTAAGAGTCGGTGTCCCATCCTGCTGGAGGTAGCACACCATCGGGATAGACATTTGCACCTTCTATTTCCTCTCTTTCCCACACAAAACCATGTGTTGGGTATAAGTGAATGGAGGAAAGCACATTATCTCAAGAGATATATGCTTGGCTAGAAGATGAACATGGCGCAATATTCGCCATTTGCTTCTCAAAATTCTCCTGGTGACATTATTTACGTCGTGAGGAAATAACTTTGTCCGCTTGACGTACTCCACCGCACCATCATCCTCCACATTACCAATTTACGGTGTAGGCTTGAGGAACAGCTCCTACGCCATGTATCCACTCTCTCCCGAGGAGTAGATTGTAGCTTGCTTTTGAAGCTATGACAAAGAACGTGGTGGTTCTTCCGACGGCCCTACCACCACTTCCACTTCGACACCCCAACGATCCAGGCGATTTCCCCCTCATAATTGGTTAACATAATATTATGAGGTCTAAGGTCTGTATCAAACAACCCTATTGTCTTCACATGGCCCGAGGCATTAAGTTAACAAAGAGCCCTCCATCGACCAAGATCTTATTAATGCCTACGCCATTAACTTTGGCTTGACGCATACAAGGGCTTCGGATGGTGTTGCATGCCCTCGTCCGCCTCTCGAAAGTGGCCATCTGTTCTTCCACGCAGCCATTGTTCATGACATAGTAGCATACGGCTTGTGGGTTAGCCATATCCCCAATGAAGTCTTCTTCGACGTCGTTTGGGGATGCAACATCGTACTCACTCGGCGGAATGGACACCACGTTGCGGATGACGTCGGCTTAGCCTCGTAGTCGCCGAAATCAAGTAACATCTTCCTCCATGTCGAATGAAGCACTTTTCTTTTTATAGATGTTAATGGAGGAAGATCCTCTCCATAGCAGCCTTCTTGGTTCTCTATCACAATAGATTTCCCTTTAGCCTTATTTCCAACCTCACTTGATTGGCGGCACCTATACTTATCTTTGTGTTCCCCACGGTTTTAGGAGTCACACCCTTAACCGCTTTTGGCGTTGCTCGTTAGCAACCAAAGTGTTGCCTTCTTTTTTGCGCTACCGTAACGACGCCATTGGGTCTTCGCTCATGGGATTCTTCCCTTTATAATTGTTTTTATAATTGTATTTTGAGGCCTCACCGTGATTGGCTTGGCGTTCCAAACTTGTTGAGCGGCATTCTTGTAGTGTCTACATCCAAAGCATGTATCCACTTCTCATTGGATGGATCCGCTCTTGGAAAAAATGGTTTGGCGAGGCGAGATAGCGCAAACTCCTTGGCTACACCCTTACCAAGAAATCGCGCTTTGCTCGTCGAAGCCTTGCTCGAATTCTTTACCTTGTAAGGAAGGTCCTCTCTTGAAGTTGAAATTTGGCCTCTTATCCGCCATTTCCTCTTTAGGGGTTGTCGAACTTCACAAAGATTCGACACTTTTAGCCGCTTTTATCAAACACAAAGATCGCACTCTTGGACATAACATGACCTCGAGCTCAATTTGCACCCTGTTCGGAAGTCTATCAAATCTTCCTCACCTTGGGGTACACAGATCGCACTTTCTCCTCATACTCTTCTCGAGTAACGTGTTGCACAAAGATTACTCTTTTGCACAACACTTTTGATTTTTTCAAAGGGAGGTTTGGTAGATTTTGGAGAATCCACCATTTTTGCGTCTACCATATTGATACTCATCTCAATTGGTTCCGCATACATCGCCTCCACTTGATGGAGAGAGGTCGAAGATCAATTTGCATCGGTGCTTTATTCTTTTTATCTCCGAATTTGAGCCTTCCTTCTTCGATCGCTTTACGAACCATGTCCTGAAAAGTACACAACGGTCGGTTGTATGTCCCAAAAAAATTATGAAACTTACAATAACCCTTTTTCTTCCTCTGCTCGAGAGGAGGAACTTTCGAGCCATTTGCACTATTATTTGGCCATCATCCACTAGCAAATCAAAGATCTCGTCACATTTAGTAACATCAAAGGTGTACGTTTTAGCACAAATCTATCATTCTTAGGCTCTACAGATTGTTCCCATTTGCGAGCCTTAATAATTTACAAGCATAGGGAGGACCAGGGCTTAAGTTCAAATTACGTCTATTTCCTCCGATTCGACATCGCTAAATGCAAAGTCGAATTGTTCATCTACATAGGCTATCTTTTCTTTTTGTGAAAACCCACTTTGAGTTTTCTTTTTATTGTACTTATTCACTCTAGCCTTTTCCTCTTTAAGCCTTTCGACTTGTCGAACTCTATCGGCTAGTTGGGCCATGTCTCTCGGATGAGACGTATCCAATTTCTTTCGAATTGAATAGTCAATGCCACTGCAGCCATTTCGCAATGAAGCTCATGTTCGGCACTTGTGTAAAACACCTGCGCCTTGATAACTGAATCTATTCAAATAATCATCAATAGCCTCGTGTACTTTACGTCGAACACCGCCAATTCTTTAAGGCTAATCTTCGATCGCCCATGTAGAATTGCTCATGAAAAGCCTTCTCTAATTGCCCCCATGTGTACATGGAACCGAGGGGGTAGTGTGGTAAACCACATAAAGGCATTCTTAGTTAGAGAATTTGGAAAATATTTCATCTTCAAATTCTCATTTTGGGCTATGTCCCCGCCTCGATCATGTAACGGGCAATGTGTTCGACGGTGGACTCATTGGTATCACCCCAAACTTAGTGAATTTAGGGATTTTCCACCTTTCTTGGCAATTCATGCGCAACACGTATTCACACAAGTGGTGATATGAAATTAGGCCTATGCAAACCTATGTTAAGGCCATTTTGCGCCATTATGGTTTCGACCAAAGTGGCTATGTTGTCTTGAGCACAAACGTTATTTCGTTGCACTTGTCGAACAACTTCATCGCGTTTTGGTTTCGTTCACCATAACTACCTCGGGGATGTGATTTCCCATTTGTTGTTCGCCCATAACCGCCGAGCTTCGGCGATCATCGATCTCTCGTGGGGTGTTAGGCATGTTGTTCCCGCAATTTGGTAATCGCCTATTGTTTCCGTAGGAGCCCCAAAGAAATCGCAATCCTACCCATTTGGTGCGCTAACATATCGATAATCGGTATTTGTGTTCGAATCAAAGGATTGAACACGGTACCAATTTGTTGAGTCGGCGATATTAACCATATCATGATTGCTTTACTCCACGTTGTTGTCTTAACGCCAACAAGGACGCATTGGTTAATCGCAGAGGGATTTCGACCAAGTATACCCTCGGAGGATACGTGTGAAGGGAAAAGGTCGAGACATGTGGCATTCCAAAGAGGCATGCCATATACCCCAAAAGGGTATGGCGGTAGACTCATGTTTTGGAAACGTGTTTCCAAACTATTCCTGTTGCCACATAAGGACTAGAAGGAAGTCCTACGCTTTGTGGCAAGGCCATAGATGATGTCGAACCAACATTAGTCATTGACATCGTGGGGACGGTTATTGATGTCACCGGGGCGTAGTCCCCGTAACATTTCCACCGCCGACATTGGCGTAATCTACCGTTGTTCCTTGCACTTGTGATATCACGAGTGTCGGAACTAGAGGCGTTGTTAGAATTGGTACGTACCATCCTACCACTCCTCAAGTGCATACGAGTTTATACACTTAACGAAAACGACACAAAATAATCGCAAAGGTCCCACCGTGTGCCAATTTGTTCGCCGTGTTTTTAGCAAACAATCACTAGTTTTCAATATTAAGATCGTGAGATCAAACTAGAAAATCTCTTTGACAATTGCCTTTAAGTTTTGTGTCTTTTAGCGTGCGTAAGAACAAGAAAATAGTAGGAAGAGATAGTTTGAAAGCGTAATAAAAGCAAGAAGTGCAACAAACGTAAAAACAAGTAAAAATTGCATTAAAATGATAGAAAGAAGAAGGTGGTCCACCGACACGCATAATATGATCCGATTCACTCTTGTTTCGCTTTGACTTGGAAGTTGAGTTTCACGAGTTTTTGTAAAGATGTGGTGACCTCGTTTTCCTATTACAAGGGAGTATTTATACTCGGATACAATCGTGGGCAAGCACGATAACTACTTCCTAAAAACCGGAAATAACCGCCCACTAATCGATGCTCCTTGCGCCTCGACCACCTTGTTGTCGAAGGATTTGGCGAAGTATTGGACCCAACTTTGTCGAACAATTGGGCCTCTCTCCCGCCGAAGGTTTCGACATTGCTTCGTAGCTTGAAGAACCAAGTCCATCGCCGAAGTTTGCTTGCGTTTGTCGACACTTGTACAACTTTACTGTCGAATTTATGGTACATTGACTTGAACATTGACCTGCAGCTCACAGAATACTATTAAATGTGCAGTCAATACCATTTAAAGCTTAATTTAATGCCCTTGTCGGAATTTTGAGGTAACAGAGAGACATTGATCTAACCTCTTTTAACATAAATGATATACACATGCGTCGGAATAATGCAAGGAGCTTAGTGACTGAGTTAACTTTAAGTAAGGAAGCTAGAAGTTGTAAAGAGGGCATAGAGAGAACGCCTGAAGCACTAAAAAGAGAGAAACACTAAATAGAGTAAAGTAGAGAGCGCATCATGCATTGTGATAAATAATTCGTCTGCACATAATTATGCGTACAAATTTAGGTGTGGAAAAATAGTTATAATTAAGGGTCTTTTTGTAAACGTGACTCATAAATTAGATGAAATCAAGAAATAAACTGTCATTCTCTTATAATCAAAAGTCTAACAATAGAAGTTATGTTATACATCAACTTTCGCCGATCAATTTTTAGTTATAAAAGAGACTATAGGAATAATAGAAGATTAACACCATTTTCCACCCTATCCATTGACATGCTACTGTACATCTAATTGGCCTGCTACAATCACTTTAACAACTTTAACTTGACTTCAAATATTTATATTTTAAATTAATTAGAAAGCAAATAGAGAAAACCACATCTTTTAGAGCACTCAATCATTTCAGTCACAAGGTTGGGTTCAATTATATGCTCTCACAAGCCACAATGATTAATTATGTGAATGCGGAAAAAGTGACTTTATATTCGAACTTTCATATTGTTTTCCGCTATTACAAGTTTCAATTGAGCCATCAAAAATTAACATGAAATCCCCAACCATTACCATTCTATAAATGGTAACCAGAATTAATTAGGGTGGTAAAACAACTCCTTTATACCTTCCATCGATTCCAATTCCAATTCCATCCAATCCTTCTATTAAAAAAAAAATTATTAGTGTTTCATTGTCTCCCACAAATTATAAAATGAGAATATGGATATGTTGATGTCGAGTTATGATTTTACTGCCATTGGAAAGAGACATAAAATATAACATTAAAGAGAGACAAGAAATTTTTATGGGTTTTATTTTTCGTACCCCCCTCATCATCTACCACACCCCCATATTTCAAAAAATGCCAATAATACCCCTGCGTTTTAAAAAAAAAAATTAAAATTAAAATTTTCGGAATTACCTCAAAATAAGGTAATTAGGTTCAAAAAAATTAAAATTTGAATTACCTCTAAAAAGGTAATTCCGGTTCATAAATCATGAAAAATTTCGGAATTACCTCTAAAAAAGGTAATTCCGAAATTTTTAATTTTTTTTTAAAGTTTATATTAATATTTAAACGCGTTTTATTGGAAATATGATACGAACGATTTACGATTTAATAACAATACGTCAAAATATATAAAATGACCAACATAAAATAGAAGTAGTACAAATACAATTATGGGTCCAAAATGTCTAAAAATGACCAAAATAAAGCACGTGAAGTAGGTGAACTACGACATCTAGGGCATCCCGCCAATCCAGACAGGCGGTGCGTATATATACGATTTGTTTTAATTTTTATTACTAAAAGCTACTAAAAATAGTCAAAACTACTCTAAAAAATATAAAAACACCACTAAAAATCTAACAAAACCAAAATAAGGCTATACAAATTTTTTTTAGATTTTTGGAGACTATGAAAAATTAAAAAAATCGTAAAAATAGTAAACGATGGAATTTGGGATTTTGAGGCCGTAGTCCCGTAAGAAGTCCCTTCTAGGAGTCTTGATTCTTGATTTTTTCGCTTCTAATGGCCGTGGGTTTCATTACGATCGTAGTATGTTGTCCAAAACCGATTTTTAGCCTAAATTATTCGTTCGAAATAAAAAAATTGTAATTTTCTATTACCTCGAAAATAGGTAATTCCGGTTCATTAAATGTGACTCGAATTACCTCATTTCTGAGGTAATTCAAAATCTTTCGAATTAGAGGTAATTCCGAAATTCCAATATTTTTTTTTTTAACAAACCATGTAATTTTTGGGAAAAAGTAGGGGTATTTTTGTCCATTTGGGATATTATGGGGGTGTGGTAGATGATGAGGGGGTACCAAAAATAAAACCTAATTTTTATCTAATATCTATTTATACAAACAAACAACTTACAAAATTACAATTTTAGACATCTTACTTTTTTAACACATCATCACTTTTATTTTATTATTATTTTTTAATTCTATTTTCTCTTCCTTTCTCACTCACTCTCTTTCAATCTCACATTTTTCAATATTTTCTACTTCTTACACATCAATTATTAGTGGCCCCACACCCTTTATTTAAAAATATTTATTTTCCCAATTTTTTTAATCAACTATAAATCTAATATATTTAAATTAATATTAAATAATCTACAATTTACTCATATTTACTATCTAACCTAATATCTATTTATCTATTACAAACAAACCACACTTAATCTATTTATACAAACAAACCACATTTAAATTACTCAAACAATCCTCCCTATTTACTTGACAATTCATCTGACTAAGGACAACATTGTAATTTACTATCATACTTTTATCAAATTTATTCTCTCAATGGAGTCATACTTAAATTACTCAGACAAGTATCCCTATTTATTTGACAACTCATCTAACTAAGGACAACCTTGTAATTTACTATCACGTTCTTTTTCAAATTTCTTCTCCCAATGCACTTTCTTCTTACCCCCATTTTTTTTAACTTTCCCCTCTTTTTTTTCTTCAAATTTCGAAATTCAAATCAAATCAAATCAAATCTACTAATAAACTAAAATAATCAATCTAAACTACGAGATAACTGCACTAATATATAAAAACACGGGATGACTTCACTGATATATAAAAAATACGATATTAATATATTAAAAAAAGGAAAACTTAATGACTATTCCAACTACTGATTAATATTTAAAACACGGGATAACTGTACTGATATATAAAAAACACGGGATAACTATACTGATATATAACAGAACACGGGATAACTGCACTGATATATTTGATAATCTACTATCTATCTTTTACTATCTACTATAACCTACTAATCAACTAAAATAATCAATTGAAACTATGAGATAACTGCACTGATATATAAAAAAAACATGGGATAACTATACTAATATGTAAAAAAAACACGAGATAACTACAATGATATGTATAAAAACACGGATAACTACATTGATATATAAAAAACACTTCATAGAAATATTTGATAATCTACCATCTATCCGTTACTGTCTACTATAATCTATTAATCAACTAAAAATAATCAATTGAAACTATGAGATAACTTCAACGATATATTAAAAAACACGTGATAACTTAATTGAAATATAAAAAAAAAACACGAGATAATTGCAATGATGTGTGTAAAAACACGATATAGCTGCACTGATATATAAAAACAACACGGGATAACAACACTGACACTAATATATAAAAGAACACAGGATAAATGCACAAATTGTTTTTAAATAATACTTTTACATTTTTAGATTTTAATATTTATCTAATTTTTTATTTGAGACTCATTTTTTTAACTACTTTAAATTTGTCTTTTTTTTTCACGAGGTGCTGTCCAGACTATTTAAATTATGTTTAAGTTTGTTCATAAAAATAATATGGCAGCACCCGTGCGTATGCACGGGTATGCTACTAGTTGAGCTTAAATAAAGTCTATGGATCCTAATGTCATTAGTTTCAAAGTGACAATTTTGGACCCTTGCTTTTCATTTCAGCTAGCTAGAGTGCCAAATTTGGAACTTTGCTTTTCAGAATATATTCCATCCACTGCTCTGCTCACAGTTTAGGACTTGTGGTTGTGAATGCACATGACATGATCTTGCAAAGCTTAATTGGTTGGAAGTTGGAAGTGTCATTATAAGCATATTGGTATGGAATGAATGTGTACAAATTGGAAATATTCTCAACGAGGAAAATGTCAGCTCCTATCAATTGCTTCTTATAAAATGACAATTATGTGTGCTTTATAAGAAGCTAATCAATATTCTCTCTATGGGGGCATCAAAGAAGGGAAGAGTAGTATGTATCGGGTCACTTGGGATAGAATTTGTAAGCAAAAGAAAGCGGGAGGACTCGGAATTAAAAATCTTGAATTGTTCAACTTAGCTCTTCTCTCTAAGTGGAAGTGGCGGGCATTGGAGGATCCTAGTGTAAGTTGGAGCCGCCTGCTACAAAATAGATACAGGGAGTTTGGACCACTTTTTGTTCAAGCTCCGATGGAAGGTAACAACCATCGGAACACAGAGTCAATTTGGTGGAGAGATTTGGTAACTTTGGACACGTCTTTAGAGGAACACAAAAGATTTCCGTGGTGTATCAGAAGAGGGTTGGGTAACAGCGTTCTTATTAATTTTTGGAAGGATCAATGGCTTGGTATTGAGCCATTCTTCAAGGTTTTCCCGTTATTATATGAAGGGAGCGGGCAGCAGTATCACTCCGTGGCTGATTTTGGCTTTTGGGACGGTGGTAGATGGACCTGGTTATCACCGTGGCTTGACCACTCCGACCCGGTTAGAGCATCTGAAGGTGAGATATTGCACAGTATCCTGCAAACTGTGGCTCACAGCAGTTCGAAATCATATTGCTGGACATGACCCTATGATCCTTCGAAGAGGTTCTCGGTTAAATCTTATTACCAACATCTGGTTGGCACCGTTCCTTCCACTAATGTTTCGGCTCTGCATTGCTTATTGGCAGAATTTTGGAAATCAGTTGCTCCTTCTAATGTGGTGATCTTCGGTTGGCGCTTATTAATGGACACATTACCTTTACGCGCTCATTTGTTGCGCAGGAACGTTATACTGACAGCAGAGGAGGCCTGCTGTCCGCTGTGCCATCTCGACTGCGAAGACTCGCAACATTTGTTCATGACTTGTCCATTTGCACAATCGGCGTGGACTTTAATTAGAGTGTGGTTAGGTGTGAATATTGATTTGTCTATGAGTATGGTGGATTTTTACAGAAGTTGTGCTCATTGGTGCCATGGGAAGAAGTCCAAACTAGTAAAACATGTCTTTTGGCTCACCACGTGTTGGAGTATTTGGCTTGCAAGAAACGACGTCGTTTTCAAAGAGGAGGAAGCTAGTGTGGACTCAGTTGTTAACCGGGTTAAGAGGCTTTCTTGGAGTTGGTGTATTTATAAATTGAAGTGCAACTCTTCCATGTCTATTTATCTACAGGGTTCTAATCCTCTTTCGTGCTTTCAACGGGAAGAAACCGTGGGTTGATATTCACATTGTAAGCAATCTACATCTGTTTTGAGGTATTCTTTTTTCCTGCTTGAGTCTTTTTCTCAATGGGTTTTGGCTCAGAGAGGTTTTAATGAGACTCTCCCCCTTCCCTTTCTGTAAATGGGTTGGTGCACTCCTAGTGCTCCTCCTATCAATACAATTATTGCTTATCTAAAAAAACATTCTCTCTAAAATTGGGTCCCAATTCCAAAGGAACGCAATTTAGAAATGTTTTACTGATTGATAATATGAGCGGAATGACATCACAATTTTTGAATTTTTTTAGAGGTTTTCGACTCCATTATGGTGTTTAGCGGAAATGGGTCCTGACTAATTAAATGTTTAGTAAAGTAGAATCTCATACCATGTTGTTTCATTGTCAAAGAATGAATTTAGATACTACTAAGTCTCTCCCTTTAGATACATTGACTAACCACTCGCACCTAACTTTAAGAATGAATTTATTTTATTTGGAGCTTATATCTCATAAACTTGTTTGAGTATATACTATGAGGTTTATCACGTGAATACGTGATAACACGTGATTAGACACACATTATCTAACAAATAAAAACATTTACATAACATTTGTCTTACTACTTCAAAGAAAACATTTGTCTTACAAATTATCACTTCAAATGACACTTCCACACAAATGTTGTCCGAGTTCTTCATATTGTTCATACAATAATGCTATTCCAACAAAAAAAAATTTGACAAATCTACAAATCACCAACTTACAACACCAATTACCCAAGTTTTTAAGCCAATTAACCAACCTACTTTTTCACAATTTTCGAGGCGTGGATTAAAAACTTGGGTAATTGACAGGTTGGTTAATTGGCTTAAAAACTTGGGTAATTGGGGTTGTAAGTTGGTGATTTGTAGATTTGTCAAAATTTTTTTTGTTGGAATAGCATTATTGTTGTTCATAAGACACCTCCATCTGAAAGTATCATTTGAACATCGTTATTTGAGTCATCTAGCTAGACACAATCTCACCTAAGTAAAACTTACTCTCTTCGTTTTCAAATATAAGCAAATATACCTACAAAGCAAGTCAAAGTACTTTTTCCCTACTTTACCAAATTTACTCTTATTTATTATACTACTTTTACTTCTACCAATGCAAACAAATATTTTAATATTCCAATATTTCTTTTCTTTCTCCAATGCAATTTTTTTCCAATAAAAAATTGAAAGGTTACTTTTGGAACTTCATCTCTTTTTTAAGCTTTTCTTAAAAACCGTGCAGAATCACCTTTTGCTAATATTCAAAAACGGAGAGAGTAATAAACTAAGTACTTGTTTGGATTGGCGGTGAGATGGCTTGGAATCGATTTTAGCGTTGTCTTTCGTGATTTTAGCAAGAAAAAACATGTTTGGCTCATGATTGGAAAATCGATTCTTCTTGCTGGAAATCGATTTTACTTGAAGCTACTCTTTGTTGCTTCTACGGTTGCTGAAATCGATTTTACAGAGGAGCAGTGTTGTATTGCAATCTATTCTCAGTTTTGCCCTTCAATAATTTGATCTATTTCACTGTTACAGTCTTACTAGAGGAGGCGGTGGTTGATTTCTAAAATTTCTCTAGGTTAGGGATGACAAAAGGATTGGGCTTCAATTTTGTGGATTGGGCTTTCTGAAAATGTTACTACCTCTTTTTTTATTTGTTTTAACTGTTAAATTGTTTTCCACAAATTATACTATTAGCACATACTTATTTTTTTACTGTAACTTTATACCTATAATTTAAGATTTCAAAATAAATAAATAAATAAATAAATAAATAATGTAAACAAAACATTTGCTTAGTATTTTTTTGTCTATTCAATCAAATAGTATGTTACTAGTATAATTTTGTCAAAAACAGGTTACTAATCTAATTTTAAGTTGAGACCCATTTTTGTAATTTCATACCTAAAAGCAATTTTGATTCAACATATCCAAACAACAAGAATTGCCAAAAATCACTTTTTTTGTACATGTATCCAAACAAAAATCACGTCACGTTCAACTCACTTTTAACAAAATCAATTCTACAAAATCAATTCTACCAAAATCAATTCACGCCACCGCAGAACCAAACATACACTAAATTCGTAGCAATAATCACAATCACAAAATTTGTAGTGCAAGAAGTCTTCACAAGTAGAAATGCACATATTTCGTCAAAAAAACAATAATCACAGACACAAAATCATAGCCCATTAGGATGAGATAAACATGTCACAAAATTCGTAGCAATACCTTTCCACTTCCATTAATATAGTTTTAAACAAGAATATTAATTATATTCTAAAATTTATATAATCAACCTTCAAATTTTTTATAGGACATTGTCACGTACTTTACATAAGATTAGAAACAATTTATAAATAATTGAACTCTTTTACCTCTTATTTTGAGTAAACATGCATTGATTGACTCATCTTAATCAATGAAGACATCTTTGTTCATGATATCCTTCTTTTACTTTTGTTGTCAAAAAGCAGAATGAAACAACTTTTAATATATATCGATTTCACCATGTCCCCCATTTCACTTAAAGTTTCACCCTCAGATTCATCGCACAAAAAAATACTATAACAAGTTAATTAGAGAGTTGTTAGCTGTGTCGTTAGTCGTTACGAAATCTCCAAACATCGTAATAATAGCAATAACAATTCTTCAAAATTGAAATTTGAAACAACTATTGCTATATTTTATTTTTTTACCATTATTGGCTACCCAAAGAGTGTTCTAACAATTTTAATGAAAGATTAATCTCTATTCGTGCTTAAGATCAAATTTTACATTGGTCAACATCGAGTTTGTCCACTGCAAAAATCGAACCCAGTAGCACTGGGTCAACCCCCATGTCCTAGAATAAATTAAGCCATTGGGCTAACGGTGTTGCTAAATATATTAGTTTTTCGATTACAAAAAATGATTAAATAAGAAATTATCAAAATAAAAATACAAAAACAAATCCATGACTCTTACAACTTAATAAAAATAAATTAGGTCTATGAATTTTATGATTTAATATCTCATTGGTAGGTATTCACTATGTTGTAAAAGTTAGAGATTTAATTGAGTCAGGACTAAATGTGTCATTGAGAATTTTAGGACCAAACTGAATAATAATTGAAAATGTGAGGAATTAATTAAGAATATTTTTAATGTTAGTGACTAAACTAAACATTTTTGAAATTTGATAGACCAAATTGATTATTAAGACTCGATTTGGTAAAAAATATATAGTGGATAACAAAAATGCCAACAGATAATAGAAAAACTAGCTTATGGCAGATGAATTGATAGAGGACAACTGATAGTAAAAAAGCTAGTAGATTGAATTTAACGATTGAACTATCTAATAAATATAAAAAGACATAAATCGATATTTGTATGTAATGCTTAAAAATAAAAGAGAATAATCATTTGACTAAGGATAAATAAGAAATTTAATCAAAATAATAAGAGTAGAAACGAGAGAAATATTAATGGACGTAACAGTAAGCTAGTAAAAAAAACTATAAATTAGTCGTCTAAACACTTGTAAAGAGATTTTACGCTAAAAGCTAGCAGATTGACTTTACAAAATAGAACATTGTTTGGTTCAGACCATTGCTGACTACCGATAGCAAATGCTTTCAAAAAAAGACTAATGTCAGCTCGTGCTTAGGATCAAACTTTGCACTAACCAACAACGACTTTGTCCACGGTAAAAATCGAACACGTAGCATCAAGTCGACCTCCATATCTCAAGGTAAATTAAGCCACACGCCAACAAGGTCCTAACTCATTTTCTCACATTAATTTATTTATTTTTTCTGGCAAAAAACTATTGCGCACATTAAGAAGTGGGATAAAGTCGAGTCACTGTCCTATCCTCCGCTTAAATAATTGGAAACAGAAGAAAAATATTCACAAGTGTTTTTTATCCCTTTTTATTCGTCCGTCGTTCAAATCATTCCTCGCCGATTTTTATTTTCCAGGTGGCGACTGGCGACCGCTGATGCTACTAACCGCCATCGTTGATCCACGCGCCGGTGACCTACCCTTTTGATTCTCCACTACTATATTGGTACTGTAAACTCACTCCTCGCTCTTTCTTCGATCTATAAGATTTATTGTTTCTTTCTCGAGAAAGTTAGGGAAAACCGACACTTCGAAATCTCGCTTTGCTTTTTTCCATTTGAGTGTGATTGTGTTCAGATTCAGGGCTTGACACCGGTATTTCTGATTTGTCTTCTCATGCATTTCCAAATAACTGAAAAGCTTTTACGATTTTTTTCTTTTTTTCTTTTTGCAAATTAATTTGGTGTGATGGAGATTGTATTCAACAAATTGCTTGCTAACATATACATGTGTGTTGTGCTGTTGGAAGTTGTTGCATTGAAATAGAGATCTTCTCTTTCTGTCTTTTTTTTTTGATGAGTGAATCCATTGGAATTGTTTGTGTTCGCTTTCTTTACGTTGGAAAGAAAATGTTTATGACAGAAGATGTTTGGAGTATTGATAAATATTTTGAACAATTTTGATAATTTCGATCAAAACAAAAACTCAATAACTTTATGGCCCCTTTTAGCTGTTTTTTATTTGATTGCCACAAACTCACTCAATACGTTTTTGGAGCATCTAGAAGCTCGGGGAAGTCTTTAAGTGGTTGTTGTTCTAGCAAGATCTTCCTTGTCTTAGCTCTGAAGCGTTTTAATTTGTATCTTCACTGTGAATGTTCTTTTGTTATTTTACTGACATTGAATTGTTCAACTGAGCATATTGTGTTTTTAAATTATTGTAGCGTATAGGTGGGTAGGAAAATCATTCTGATCTCTGATTACTTTTGGTTGAAAAGGCTGTAACTTTGGTTCTTCTGAGAGGAGGAAGACATATATAGAAATCATTTTATGGTGTGCCGATGAGCAGAACTGATGTTACTGGCAGTAGAAGGGGGAGGATTCTTCTCTGCTTCGGCTTCAGGATATAGTAAGGGCCTGAGCCTTCTCCTCTTGGGTCAGAGGGATGAGGATAAACCCATGAGAGTTGCACCGTGGAACCAGTACCAGTTGGTAGACCAAGAATCTGACCCCGAACTCCAGCTGGCTCCTACAAAGAGTCACCTATCCCGCGGCTGTGCCTCCTTTGTTTGCTTTGGTCGCACTTCCGCAGGGCTTGATACTCCATCACCTCTTAAAGTGGGCCCTGCCCAACAGCATGATGCTTCACCAGGGCCAGCGGTATCTAACAAAGAAACGGATCCCTCTGCTCATGTAGATGATGATAATGTTTGTAGAAAGGTTACGCTTAAAAGTAGCATTAAAAGGCCACAAATTAACAAACCAGTTTCTGCTGAGGCTACTAATGAACAAGAAGCATTCTGCGAACATGGGGTTTGTGCTCCTGGTGGTCAAGCAGAAAGAAGAAAAGTGCAGTGGACAGATGCTTGTGGTAGTGAGCTTGTTGAAATACGAGAATTTGAGCCCAGGTATTTGAATATTATATTTTCTAGCTATAATAGAAGATAGAATAATAATCTCTCTTTGTGTGATTGCATAATTGTTAAGGTCTTGTCATGTGCACCCGATCTTATTATCAGGACTCAGGAGCTCGTGATATTTTATTGTGTGATTGATATTTGATACAAATGTATTTTTTGACAATGATACAATTGTATGAGATATGCTAGGGCAGGCTTTCCATTTTCCTTTTTTTAATTATAGATCATAAAGTTAGTTTTCACTAATGTGAAATAAAGTGTGGAATGAATTCTGATTAGAGAAGTTACACGAGTGGCTTCTCCAAGCCCTAAGGAGTTTTACAGTTTCTTCATTCCAAATGGTAACCTAACTTAGTCTTCAAATAGGTGTATACTGTATACTGTATATATCTTCTTACGAGTTCCCTTTGAAAATTAAAGACACTTCTAAGTCCTTAATGTCTTTCATTTTTGGGTTGCTGTAGTCAATAGGAATAGTACTTGAGATTTGTTGTAGATTAGGAAGCCTGTTAAGTCTAAAGTTTTTTTTCCCTGTCTTGCTATCTGTTATCCTGTTTTATTAAATTCGAAACTAAGAGCCATCAGTTCTTACATTCTTTGCCTGCTTTATATTCTTAGACGATACTTATGGGGTATACTTGGAATGACTTAATTTTGTCTTGTAAATTTGGATTGATTTCTTTTGATCTATTTTATATGTTTTTTTTTTTATTATGTTTATTGCCTTTTCCTGAATTTTTTGGGGGTATGTAGTTGGAGAGAACTGATTAATATTCTGGGAATTTCTGCATTTCTTGTGCTTGCTTTTATATGGTGTTTTTAATGGCTATTGTAAGGTGGTTTCATGATACGATGTGAATTGGATTTGGAACTTGCTTTTACCTTTTATTTAAGGTTTCCTCCTTTCCCTCTATCATTGTTCTTAGGATTTTTCTAACACGTGCAACCTTGCACAAGTTAACCTCTTGTTCTTATTCCGTTATTATGATCCAATTCATAACTTTTCCCCCTTTTTTTTTCCTGGTTTCCTATCGCTTAATTTCTGCTATTTTTTCTTTTTTTTGCACTTTATTGATCTGTTCAGGGCTTCATGTCGTCAATTCAAGAATCAGTGAACACAGTTGGCTGACTTTCTACTTATTTGAAACTTTCTGCATCTATGCACATGGTGTATATACATAGTTCTTCACCATGTGCTTATTGACATTGTTGTCTGTGTTGCAGAAAGAACACATTATTTTTCTTATCATTCTGACTATAAAACTAATACATAGACAGGAGAAAACATGGTAACAGATCTGCCATTGAATCTCCTTAGTTATAGCAATATATCTCCTAATTAAGAAAGCAAATCAGAATAGAGATTTTAGGAAAGAACCTTCCCAATGTCTTTATTAGAAAAAAGGAAACTTCAAATAACTGCTCAAAACAGATCCCTACACTTTAGGGGTTGATACTTGATATTGATATATCTCAGAACTAAAACATATCCCTAAAAATTAGGGATTGATATCAGAATTCAACACTTATATTAGTTATTTCTTTAGCTTATAAACCCCTATTACTTTTATGATCTTCAGTGATTTTTTTGATCAGAGTGATTTTATCTGTGTTAGTTGGAGATTTCAATCAATTAATTATATTCAGCAATACTTTAATGCCACATCAAAAAATGAAAAGAAAAACGAAAGAAATTTTTTGATAGTAGGAAATAGATATTTTACTCGGTTTTTTTTTTGACAATTATTTTACTCTCTGGATACTGGTGTGGCATGAAATGTAAATAATTCACATCTTGTTCAGGGAGGTTAATGTAGTGCAACAATGATTAAATATAAATAATACACATTTTATTCGTATTCTTGGCTAATTTTTTTCCATGTTCGTACTTCATACCACATCTTATTTTTTTTTTCCCATTCTTTTCTCTCCCTCCCCTGTGAAGCTCTTCACTGGTCCTAGTTGCAGCTCCTTAAACCATTCAAATTATAAAATCCATTGTTAACAACTGCTTTTGTGGCTGAATGTTTGTGCTCCTATTCAGATGAACTACGTATCCTGCAGTGCTGATTTTCTGTCTTCCGTACTGTCATCATCGTTCACTCTCTGGTGACGGAATCTGTCCTTGACAAGAAAATAGTCCTGTCTATGTAGATTTCTGCTACTGAACCCATCACCTACTTGCCTTCATTGCCATTCTTGGCCTAGTAGAGTGCGTTTCGTCGTGTAAACTAAGGATATAAGAGGTATTGTTTTTTAGTTTTCATCATCCTTTGGCTCATAAGTTTCAATTCAGTAATCCACAAAGGGGCAGACTTTGAAAACTACATGCTCTTCTGTGACAAGTGGTCCAATCCAATGCATCTGTTACTGGCCTTGAAAATCATTGTGGATATCACATTTTTGGGTAGACTGGATGTTGGAAAGAATGGAGCTATGGTGGATACCTTGGCTGGCTTGTTGCACTGGACCTGAAATGGTTTACAGGAGATTAGATGATTGGGATATTAATATGTTAGGTAGAGATCCAATTTAGAGTGTGAGCTGTGAGAAATGGTTGGAGGGGGCGGTGTTGTGACATATGCAAGGGGTCTCGCAGAGGAACATATTTTGGCTGTTGGAGCTTAGCGGGTTTAGTTAATAATTTAGTTCCTCCGTCCTGTATCCGATTGAAAGTGGAATAGAACTATAGGAACTCAATTAGAAGTGCAAGCACTGCGACTTATTTTTTTTTGATAGGCCTGAGACTTAAATAAAACTAATTTAGGTCCTTTTGCTTCTCTCAATACCAATTAAGCATGTTGTAGTGATTGAAAACCTTGAGATTATTAAATCTCTTTCACAATTACTACGTATATCTTCATTACACAAATAATTCATAAATGAGGTATTGCTGTAGTTAGCTTTTGTTTTACTCTCATGAGTTGGTTGCGTTGGAAGTTTCTAGCCCTTTTTTGCTTGTCATCTTTCTTTCTTTCTTTCTTTTGTTCGTCTTCATGTTTTATTACCTACTTGTGATTGATTTTATAAGATGAGTTTTTTCATTAAACTGCAGTGAAGTGGATGGATCAGATGATGAATTTGATAACGGAAATGACAGAAATTGTTCCTGTGCGATAATGTAAATTGGAGTTTCGTTAATCATTCGTCGGGACATTAGCACAATCCATTGCTCGGTTAGAGGCAAAAGGAGCAACAATTTTTTGATCCTGTGGAGAAGATCTATACACCGACATCTTGCCTTGCCTGAGTGATTTATTGTGTCTACCTTTGCTTGCTGCGGCTTTAAGTTTTGCTCCTATACCCCCTCATCAATTTATTGTATAATTCTTGTCGTGTGAATTCTTTGCCTTTGATTCATCATTTTTACACTACTCTATTTTCTTAATGTTATTATGTGGATTAACAAAGTTTTAGTTCCATGCTCTGGAGTTATTTATTTAGACAAAAAGATAATACAAATGTAAGATTTTGTAAATATCAGTGTGGCTGCCTGGCAACAGACTTGTGGCAAAACTAGGATTTCTTAGATTTATCTGTTGCGAGTATGGAAAAAGCTCATGTTCGTGCAGTTGCTTTATTGGCTGTTGTGAGATTGTTAATCCTGTGAGGAAAAGTGAGTGTTCGAGATGGGATATGGATCATCTCTTTCCAAATTTCCATACATCTTCCATCCTCTTTGTCTCTATTTTAATTTGACTTTCTCTCATCATTAAAAAATTATAAGTAATTATGAGAGAGATATAGAGGATGGAGGGAGATGTAGGAGAGTGAGAATAAGATCTAAAGTGATAAGAGATGTATCCTATTCTTATATTTCTTGAACAATTTGTTATTTTGCGTTGACAATTTTAGTGTCATGAAGACGTTGATTCCTAGGTTGGAATTTGAGTGTGACTCTGTGATAGTGTTCGTGTATTATGTTTATTTATTATTTATTCTCTTGTATATGGATGATAAATAATCAAAAATTGAATCTAATTATTGAGTTTAACTTTATTTTATATTTTTTTAGTTTAAGCAAATTTAAACTTTGAATTAATTTTACTTACAAAATATCATTACCCAATGAAACTTGAGGGTCTCAAGAATTCTTTAACACTTTATTTAGATCAAGTATTTTTTAAGGATAGTGTAACTTTTAGTGGAAAATGAAATATTTTAGTTCAAAATTGAATTAAAATATTTCAATTTCTTCAAAAAATTACATTACTTTAAAAAAACACTCCACCTTAAAGAAAATATTTTCAAATTAAATAAAATTCAATAACTAAATTACAACCTATATGTGTTTTCAAGAATCATTGTATAAATAAAAGAAAAAGGTAAAAGGGTTATTTGGTATTATCCTGTGGAGTCAAACAGTGGGCAAGCCAAAATCCAATGGATGATGTTGCTCTCACAACACTGAACTGAAGCCACTTTCCAAAGGAGACTTGGCCATACCTTGTCCACACACTTAGCCTCTAAGTTTGATAAGACATTCTCACATACAATACAATCCATTTCCAAACAAAGAAAAACTTCAAAAACAAACAAGAGAGAGAAATAAAATTGAGGATAGTGGTGATTATCCACAAAAAAGAAGAAAAATGTCAGTAACATCTTCATTCTCACCATGCATCAAAATCCCAAATTGTTCTTCCTCTTCATCATCATCAACATCTTCATCAACTTCATTTAGATTCTCTTCTTCAAAGCCTTTTACTTTTTCTATAAGGAATTCTCAGAGTACTGAAGGACCTTTGAGAAGACCAATGACTCCTTCTTCTTCTCCTCCTCCTTTGAGAGAACCATCTCAGCCAATCAAACCCTCACTTCCTTCTCAGCCTCCTCCACAGAATCAGAACTCAGCTTCTGTTGTTTTGGATGATAAAAATGTTACTACGTTAGAGTTTCAGAGGCAAAAGGCTAAGGAGCTTCAGGAATATTTCAAAAAGAAGAAGCTTGAAGAAACTAATCAAGGTCCCTTTTTTGGCTTCATTGCTAAAAATGAGATTAGCAATGGAAGGTAAATTCTCATTTTTTAATTAAAGTTGGAGCCTTTTTTGATGTGGATTTATGATTATTGCGTTTTATTGATGTTGGTAGAACTAAATTAAACTAGTTAATTTTGAGCTTCTATTGGGGTATGTGCTATTCATAAAAATATTGGCTCAAATTAACATGAAATCTGTATCAATTGGTTGTGGCGATAGGCTGGCCTATCAAATTTCAAGGGGATAGTAATTCCAAATTTGTTACTTTTTATTATGAGGCTTCATTTTAGACTTGGGACTAAGCAGACTTGGGATAGTAATTCCATGTAAGGTAAATATGGCTAGGTTGAGGGTTAACCCCCAAGAGTACACCAATAAATATCACACCTCAAATCTTGAAGACTCTGGTCTGGTGCCATTAGGTTGAGGGTTGAGTCTTTGAGGATTAGTTATCAAAAATTCAGAAAACATTAGATTCTTGATGATAATTAGAGAGTAGTTATCGATGGACACAATACGCATCTACATAAACAGATGTTTCAGTTTTGGAGTTGTGACTTACGTGCTTACACATTGACGAGGAAATCACCTAGCATACCTTCGAGCACGTCATGAACCAACTTTTCAAAACTCAAGCAATTTAGGGATGTTCACTATTGGTTTTTATGTTTAATAAACTCCCTCTTGGAAGAGCCATTTATGGTTTGAAGTATGGTCTAATATGATGTTAAGAACTAGCTCCCCCCAAACATCAATTATTTGGTGATGATTCATAAATGGTTTATTAAATTTAACAAAGCAAAAATCATTTATATACATTAGAAAGGGATGACAGTCAAATTTTAGCACCAAAAAGTCTCTCCGTATTATATCGTTTCCCAAATGACGAGTAAATGATAAATTAAGGGAAATAAAATCCATTTGAAATCTCTAGGATGCTCTAGAGGATATCAAGTGAAGAGAAATCAAAATAATAGCTCTAATAATACAATCCTGCCCTCCTAAGAAAATGGCATGAAGCAAAATCTCTTTCTGTCACTAATGTGCTTTTATGCTGAAATATGGAAGCAGATCTAGATTTTGCAGCATTCTTTTCTCCTTTGACGGTAATACAGCTGTTGATCATGTGATATTCCAAGCTTAAGCTCATCTCAAAGAAGCATATTTTGAGCTACTACTTGTGTTTAATGATATGTATTGTTTTTAAGATAATTACCTTGTGTGGAATATCTACATTTTTAATCTGGAACTTGGTTTCTACAGATGGGCAATGTTTGGTTTTGCTGTTGGGTTACTAACCGAGTTCGCAACCGGCTCAGACTTTGTTGATCAAGTGAAGATCCTTCTCTCGAATTTTGGGATAGTAGATTTGGAATGAATATATATAATATTATACTGTCAATAGTTTCTTGTTGCTTTTAACAACTATCATTTTATAATTTTATCAATTTGTTTCATCTTCATATGTAGCAAGCGAGCTTGCTTTATGAAATACAAATAATGTGATTTTCTTTTTCCATTATGCTGAGTTCTTGTTATAGATATTGTAGCTTTTTAAGTGCATCACAGATTCACAGTTAACATCAGACATACTCATGAAATGTGTAATATTGTAAAAATAATCTGTTCTTTTTAAGAGTGAACAGTTCATGGGTTGATGAAGACGTTGATGCGGCCACTCGAATTTGGTGAAGCGACTCAGGTTAGAGGCTCTGCCGTTAGTGAGTGTGAAAATTTTGTTTGTAACATGTGGTTATGTGAATCCTAGAAGCTCTAGTCGTGTGAATCTTAAGGTTGCTCCTATGCCATTTAATGAGGGTGCCATTCAACCCCTTGAAAGCCACCAACAATGGTATACTTTATTTGGGAGTATTATTTCTAATGGTGCCTCTATGAAATTCTTTTTTTGCCCAAATTAACATTGTGGTTACGATGATTCAAAATTGAACATGTTGTTATGCTTGATGGAAAGAGAAATGGATTTTTTTGGAATAACATAGTGCGTATTGGTCCTTATGAGCTTAACTCCAATTTCAATATCCTCTCTCAAACTATCATTAGGTTTTTGAACAGGGTTAAAGTTAAATTGGGCAAGCTCGAGACCACTTATAGTCGAAGTGGGCTTGATGAGTAGGAGTGGCAAAACGAGTTGGGTCTGACAAGCCGACCCACCAAAAAAGGGCAAGGCAAGTTGGTGCTCCTCATCCCACCACCTCAGATAATCTTGATTGCTTAGACCACCAACTCATTGGGCTATAACTAGGAGTTTAGATAGATATATATATATATATATATATATATATATATATATATATATATATATATATATATATATATATATATTCAATTTTTTTTTTCCTTATTTTAAACGATTTTTTATGTTTTTTGGTTGATTGTGGCCCGCCATTTTTGCGTTGTTCAGAGCGTGATTGAGTGAGCCAACCCGCCACTTGTTAACCTTTTTATATTTAGTTATTTTAACGGTGGGATAGTTTGCTGGTCCTCTAACTCGCTACAGAGCGCGGTTACCCACTTTATCATCCTTATTGACAATGACAAATAAATGGTTCGTAACTAGATAGATTAAAAGACCGCGGATTCTCACTTCTTCATTTACCTTGTGCAAATTTTATTGATACTCATGTGTTTATCATGTTGTATTAGTTAGGTCTATTTGGTTTGTGTATGTGTTCCACTGCTCTTTGCTATGTAGGGTCTATTTTGCTTGTGTATGTGTTCTGCTACTCTTTGCTATATAGGGTTTAGGGCTTAGCCTCTAAATTAGCCTCAAATTGGGTCGCCAATCCAGACTTGGCCCGGTTCATTTGGTCAAAATGCAAAAGTAGGCTGGTTGGGTCAGTCAAGTTGTATACTGGGTTGTGTTTTATGCAGTCCAGCTTAGCTCAAAACACTGGGCCAGCGGTCCGACCCATCCTAGTCCAACTTTTGATAAAGGAAAACACAAAAAGGGTTAAAAAAACATAAAAAAGCGGGCACAACCTGGCCTATGGACGAACTGGGCTGGGCCATAACGATCGAATCTTTTCTTCGTTTAGTGAGCCTACCCCGTCTAAAACACTAGACCATCAACCCGAACTATTGGACTGAGCCAAAATTGACACATCTACCAAAATATAGTTTTCCAGTTTTTACGGATCTATGTTACCCGTAATGAATGAGTTTGTTACCATAAAAACATATAACAACCATCTTTTTGATATAAATCCAGTATTCTCTGCACGCAACTGTAGAGACTAATTCCTCGAGTCGGGTAGGACTACCATGAGCAGCAAAACTCTCCCTCAAAAATTTAACATTGCATGTCCAAAACTGAATTTGATCTCAAAACCTTAATTAAACTAGAAGAGACCCATCCAAGTGCTCTCTATGTGGAAAAAGGAAGAGGTACCGAATTATCAATGATTTCAATGTACTCTGTAACTCTTGTACTACATAAATAATGTTGAATTGTTATTTATTTTTTTGACGCAAAATAATGTTGAATTGTTATGATACACGTCTGTAGCATATAGCCATATACGGAATCTACTTTCACATTCTCAATCAATCCGAGAAGATTGCCGGGTTGTAGGACCCATCTAAACACGTGTGCACCACATTCTACACTCTTTCTTTTCTCTCTGTCTGTCACTGTGTCTTTATGTCTTATGTCAATGTCCTTCTCCTCTTCTCTCTTTCAAAATGACTTCATTCCATTCTATTCTATTCTTTTCTATTCTACTAAACCAAATAGGAGGAATTCCGCAGTCATTTTCTCTCTGCGGAGAAAGCAACAACGTCATATCAAAATAGAGAGAAAAAAAAGGCTCATTGGTTTTCTTTTTGCGTACAGTAACACAGTATCATCCACCTCCTCAACATTCTAAATGTGCCGGCCATGATCGGCTACTCACATTCACACACATTTTTCTCTCTCCTCATACTACCTTTTCTTCTTGTTTGGAGCCACAACCATAGAAGATCAAGAAGGGTCAATAATTATGGGATGTGTTCAGGCCAAACCATTGGAATTAGAAGGTTCAGAAGATTACAGGGGTTTAGATAGGTTCAAAATGGAAAATGGGTATGTTCCAAGTTCTGATTTTGTTCCTCATAGGAGATCCACTGGTCAAAGTCAAAGACATCAGCTTAGGGAGAATGGAGAGCCCAGAAGGCATAAAGTAGTTGATTCTAGTGTTGTTGGCAATGATGAAAAGCAAGGCCTTGCTGTGAAGAGAGATGCTGCTGTTCATCATAGTAAGAAGAAGCAGTTGAACAATTGTTTTGACGATGAGATGGTTGATGGATGGCCTAAATGGTTAGTTCAAAATATTCCTATACAAGCTTTGGCTGGCTTGCCTCCCAGGAGTGCTGAATCTTACAAAATGATCGATAAGGTTTTCCTTTCTCAACTCTCCCTCCTTAAGATTAATACTACCTTGGTTATCTTTATAAGAAAAAAAATGCATTTTTAGGTTAGTCTTGTTTATAAGAAAAAAAATGTAGTTTTAGGTTCATCAGTTATTCATATTCAATGAATAGGACCAGAGGTAGTAATATGGATTAGACAACTGCATTAAGTGGTAATATGCTTGTTTCTAAAACTTTTTTCTTATAAATAGGACCAGAGATAATAATAGTTGTATATCAAAATACAGACATCTCTATCTCTCTTACTTTTTGTCTACTGCAACACACTTTGAAAATACACACATAAACCAAAAGATACTGTATTTGACATCAAAATTTTGATGTTCAGCAAACACTTCTCATGATGAGGAGTTCTTGAAGATTCTAAGTGCAGAATGATTTCCTAAATCAATATGGCAATCTATCTAGTGTGATGGTTTGCTCTAGTACATTATTAATATACCCCATCTTATATATTTAGTAATGCTTCCAAACATTTTTCATCAACTGCCACCAGGCAATATCTTCAGCAATTTATATTTTTATCTGCTTGTTTCTAAGGAGTTCCGGTTAATCTATATTTGCATTTGAATCACAAATTTAGAAAGGAGACCTGAATTTAGGAGATGTTATTTGACAAGTTAGCTACAAGCATGCACTTTAATTGTTTGTGTAATGCATGTTTGTTTTGAAGAGTTATATAAGTATATAATATATACTAAGTCTGATCAAGGATTTGATCCATTATATCAGAAAAAAAATTCAAGCAATCATAGAATCATGATATTGTTTTCTATTTAGGATAAAAGAAGTTATGTTGTTATTATCATCTAGAATGATATTCATTATTCGGTACGACTTTAGTCTTTTGGTTTTCTTTTCTAATCATTACAATTAATATGCAAGTTTTAATAAAATTCACTAATGTATAGATGATTTACAGAAAATCAAAGTTGGAAGGTTAATATTAACTCATAATGAATGAAGCAAATAAGCCTGTTGACTTAGCCTGTTTACATTTTGCAGGTAGGCCAAGGAACTTACAGCAATGTCTATAAAGCTCTAGATCGACACACGGGAGAGATCGTGGCCCTCAAAAAGGTCCGTTTCAATACAGCGGAACCTGAAAGCATTAAATTTATGGCAAGAGAGATTATGATATTACAGAGATTGGATCATCCCAATGTAGTAAAACTTAAAGGATTAGCCACTTCAAGAATGCAGTACAGTATATATCTAGTCTTTGACTTCATGCAAACCGATTTGGCAAGAGTTATTGCTCGACCCGATGAAAGACTAACTGAACCACAGGTTACAATTTATTTTTGATGCCTTTGATATTTTAGCATTTGGATTCCTGTATCTTCCTTAATAATCTTAAAAATTTAATGTAGGTCAAGTGCTATATGCATCAATTACTTTCAGGTCTCCAGCATTGCCATGATAGGGGAATTTTGCATCGAGATATAAAGGGGGCGAACCTTTTGATTGATAACAATGGGATGCTTAAGATTGCGGATTTTGGACTTGCCAATTCTTACAGTCCAAACCAAGAACAGCCTCTCACAAACCGGGTCGTGACGCTATGGTACAGAGCTCCTGAATTGTTGTTAGGTTCCACTTGTTATGGAGTTGGCATTGATCTATGGAGTGCTGGATGTCTTCTTGCAGAAATGTTTACAGGAATTCCAATCATGCCTGGAAGAACAGAGGTAGTAAAGCTCAGATGATGGCAGCATTTTAACTGTTATGTTGACTGCATATATATGCTAATCATGAAGTTTTCTTGCTTCCAGGTTGAGCAACTTCATAGAATTTTCAGGCTGTGCGGCACACCATCGGAAGAGTATTGGAGAAAGTTAAAACTTTCTACAACTTTTAGACCTCCAAAGTCTTATAGACCCAGCCTTGTAGAAACTTTCAAGGATCTCCCTCCATCTTCTTTAGGTCTCTTATGTACTCTTCTTGCTTTGGATCCTTCATTCAGAGGCAGTGCATCTAAAGCTCTTAAAAACCAGGTGAGTGAAGTCAACAATGGCTACTACTGAGTTAAGTGTGGTTCTTATCCTGAACCATTAAACTGCACACTACACATTCTTGAATATTTTCTCTGGATGCCATTGTTTTCTACGATTTTATTGTATACCAAATACTGAAGTCTTGATAAGGTTTTGAAAGTAGACTTCACCAGTCTCTTTGCATATCCATGCCACTTTAAAGCAGCATCAGCTGAGAACCACAAAGAAGCTAGGAAACCACTTTATCCCTTCAAATTTGCCTAGAGATGCCAAATTTGTACATTCAGCTGGAATCAAATGAATTAATAGGATTACATATCTCATATATATGTTCTTTGCTTGAGTTTTAATGGCCTAACAAATTTGACACACAAGCTTGTGCATTCAAGTTTTATTTGCAATTCCTAATGAACACCTAGAATTAAATTATATGCCTAAGTTATTCCAAATTTCCCACATACAAGTGTCTTTTTCCTGCAGTTTTTCTTTACAAGCCCATTGGCCTGTGATCTTTCTGGTTTACCTGCTATCTACAAAGAAGATGATGAAAATATTCAAGCCAAAGAACAGATCAAGTAAGTTAACTTTAACTACCATGGTTTTGAGAATAGCTTCAGTAACTTATAAATACTCAATTGCTCAGACACAGATACATCTGCTTTTGTCATTACATGTCTAATGTGAATGTGATTAATGGTATACCTCTTATTTTCTTGGTGAGAACTGTGCAATTTGCACTTCGCAGGCGTACTCGGTGAACGTTCTGCTGTAGTTTCATCACGTTTGCTTTCAAAATTTAGCAAACTATCATCGGCTCATATATCTTATTCATTTTTCTAGCTTCATGATTAGATTTGAATCCTGGCACTGGTAAATATATCTTATTGATTTGCTATTATTTACAGGTATATTAACTCGAAAATCAGACGTTCGCGTACATATCAGGAGCGTCACAAGAATTTAGCATCTAGTAGGCCACTAGAGCACACTGTATCATCTAAAGAGGTGAGTATCAAACCTTGTGCTTTAGAACATCACACGCTAATGCAAAATTCCCCACTCACTTGCTTGATGGGGTTAGATTCAAATTTTTGCTTGTCTAAATCAAAGAGTCCCTGTTAATTTTTCTACTATTCGGTTTTCAACGGTTGTGGTTGTGTTGACTTGCTTCACTTTATGCCAGAGAAAGTGTTGTTGTTGTTTGAAACACTTTTTCTTGGCTGACATTGGAATAGTGTGCAAATTACAGCAGACCACGTTATAGAATAAAGCCGGTGTTATGTCTGATCTTTATTATAGACCAGATACATCAGTTATTCAATGAACATAAAACCACATTTTATTCTTATAAGAAGACCAGAGGGAATACTCTTTTTGTTATCATTTTGGTTACCGTAACTGCCTGGTCCATTCTTGTTACAGTTGGAATTGTGCTCATTACAGTAGACCATATCATCATAAAATAAAGCTGTTATTATGTTCCTAGTAACACAACAATACAAAAAATAAGTGCATCAATAGTTTAAAATTACAGTTGCACAATTGCATTGTGTTAAGTTCCTTCCTTGTGTGTTTTTCTTATATTATCATTTTGGTAATGTAAATACTGCTACAACAACTAGTTTAACGTATGGTTCATTTGTATTGTATTCATATATTACTTCAGGAATTGAGAAGGAGTTCTGAGCCTGAAACTTATGTTCCAAGTGAAGAACCGGATAGTGCAACAAGTAGTACCTCATCTGGTGTAAGCCGAGCTGGAGCCGGGGACAACTCACCTTTCTTTCCCCCTCCATTTCCAGCTTCATCTCAAAAGCTGCCCCACAGAATCCATCGCCATGCTAATGCCGGTGAAAAGAAAATTAAGAACCTTCCTCCATTATCCAAGTCAAAACCAAGTGCAACAAAGAATGATGATAGCAGATACAGACCAGAGCAGGCTTTTAGGTCTACTTCCACTAGAGAATTTAGGAGGTTAAAAAGGGAAGAACGTTTATTCTTTGAAATTGATGACTAGGCAATCTCAGATTATGTAAACCCAAAATGGCCATTTTTATTTAATAATTTGATGTAACTTGATTTGTATACCCATTCTCTTACTAAAATTAAGTTCCTTCTGTTTCCAAAAGCATCAAACTCAAACAATTTAATTACGCACTTATGGCATAAACGCTTATCATATAAGAGTTTAGGATAAAATAATGTTAAACTATTCTTCTATAAGTTTTTTTCATAAGCTATCCTGGGGAGCTTATGAAAATTAGCTAAAACTAAAACAGCTTATGAATATGTCATGAGCAGTTTCCATAAGCTCTTTCAAACAGTCTCACAAGTACTTGTGCCAGTAGATAAACTCACATAAGTTGATCCAAACATGCCCTTATCTTTTTGACTAGCTTGTAAATGAGCTTTACCATCTGTATTACACATTCCTAAGGTTTTACATAATGCATACTTTATAGTATTTATACAGAAAGAACAATTCTTAGTATACATGTTCTTCTTGGAGGTACGAAGAAAGGAATGGCTATTGTAACATAGAGCTCTAGAGACATACAATTGGCACAGCTGAAACTTGTAATTGATTATTGTCATCTCAGATATCAATAATAATCAAATGTATATCATTGTCAATCCAAGATAATTTAATTGTTGACATCATACATTATGTGGAGTTTAGTTAAGTTGTCACTTTCTTATTCTATGATAGTCTTGTCTATATCTCTATAATCCTTCCTACTCTTTTTGTTTTACTCCACTGTCTTTTTTGGCTTCATGATCAATTGATAGTGTTCACCCATTAAACTTGCATTAAGATATACAAAACAAAAAGCCAATGAGAAAGAAGGAACCATTAAGTGATAATCACTTTCCTTGGTACCTCCAGCAGAATTTGTAAATCAGCTTATTCAAGTTGAAAGCCACATTAATATTTATATATACTATCTCATATTTTCTTTGGATAAGAAGTTTAAAAAACATAGAACATGCATCCAATAGAAAATAAAAATAAAAACAAAAACTAGTAATCTCAATTCTTAGAAACATTTTGAATTCTTGCTTGTTTGATACAAAACATGTTAATTTGCTCTTGCTCTTACAACTGATGACAGAACATATATTCCAAACACAGCATGCCCCTCTAATTCATTTTAAATGCAAAATATCTTATCTTACAATTAAACACTCTGCAACATTTTTTGCTTCAATTTCTTACCTTGAAAAACTAAGATTATTGAACACTTGCTATTTATGGTTATGACACTTGACTTCACACACCATAGCTGAACTTGTTCTTGATCCACTTGAAGCTGTTTCTTACACTGCTTTTAACCTTTCCTTCAACTGTTAACACATTATAAGCCTTGATTCTCTTCTTCCTCTTAAGCTCTGCATCATTTGTTGCACAAAATCCACTTCCTTTATCACTTGGCCCATTAAAATTATATGAGTTGGACCTTTCTCTGTAACCAAATTCAGTGTAAGAACAAGAATATTGAGGAAATGACTTGCTTTTATCCATCACCAAAAGAAACCTTCTCTTTGATTTTCTTTCTCACTGCATGAAACAAGAAATATTTGTAATTTTACATGAGGAAAAAATGGGACAACCTGGTTGTGGGTTTTTAAGAAGGGAAGATGTAGGTCATGATCTATTGTGGTGGCATCCCATGTGTGATGTTGGATACATAGCTGCCCCTTTTGTTTGTTTTAGAATCATTAGTGTCATTGTAAGTGTGGGAAGTGGGACACACTTTTTTATGTAGGAGATTCCACTATCTATTAGGGGTTACACAATGTGAATTTTCATTTCTCATGCCAAGAGCATGGGACCTACCCTCTATAATGGGGAACCAAATTGGTTGTTTCATTTAGTTTTTTTAATCAAAAATTTAGGTGAGCTAGGTCTACGAAGGTTAGGCAAGCCTCAGTTCAATAGAGCTGTTAAACTAGGTTGTTGGGCCAGGCCAGTCTGGCCCACTGGGTCAAAATGAAAGTAGGCTGAGTTAGCTCGATTTTCTATTGGGACAGGTGCTCGGCCCAGTCCAACATATAACACAGGAAACTACACAAAGTATTCAAAAAAACATAAAAAGCTAGTCCAATGCCTAGTAGCCTCTATTTATTAAGCTCGGTTCGTAACACTGGGCCATCAGCCGACCAGTTGTTTTAGGCTAAAAATCACCTCTACAGTTCGCACAACACCTACAAAGATACTTACGAGTTATGTGCTAATAAAATTCACATTGATAGCGGTGGAATTCGAACTCACGTTCTTTTGGGATGAGATATATCTTTACCAACCAGACCAACCACATTATGTTGTTTTCGATAGGGAAAGATAAGGCACTAGGCATTGCCGTGGGCAAATGCTAAACTACCATTTGCTGGCTATGATACATTTCACATTAATTTATGTTGTTTGGTCATAGGGAACTTCCTCCCAACCATTTCTTTATGAAATGTAAATGGGAGTCATACCCCACTTTTTTTTGTCAAAATCAATAGCTTAGTGCTTTGTGGGCCTTAGAACTTTCATGCAGATCACATATTGAATGAGAAGATTAGCCTTCATCCTTTTGCTTTAAGAGAGAAATTATTTAAATGCAATTATGATATATGCCAAATCTTATTGACCAAATTCATATAAGTATTAATTGTACAAATGGAACAAATTAAACCATATGTGCTCCCCCCCTATTTTTGTTTTTTATTGGTATAAATCGAGTATTCTCTGCGCGCAACTGCTAACACTAATCCCTTGAGTAGGATAAGACCACAATGAGCGATAAAACTCTCTTTCTAAAGAGGTTTAATGTTTCTGCATTCCAAAGGTTGGATTCCAACCAAATCATTTCATTCAAATGCTATTGGGTGTGCTCCATATTTTCTAATGAAATGTTTGATGAATGAGTATCTTAAAATCCATTTTCTTTAGAAAATCTTATCCAATTTAATTAGTTTTTTTTATCTCACATAATTGAGGGAGTCGTCAGATTGTGCTGTCACATATCTAAATAACTCAGATTTTAGATTTAATTTGATATGGTTTATAAAAATACAAAAAGAAAACATTGAAAAACCTAGAAAACGAAAATGAAGACTTTTGGGTACATGTAGACCCTCATGTACGGTAGTATGAGTACACCAATTGAAGTGGGTTATTAAAGCTTTGGTTTCTCCTTATCCTATCAACTCAAAAATATTTATAGCTTCTTAATGGATCAGTTGGTTGATTTAGTCCATTCAGCAATCACCAACTTTATGAATCATTGAAAAATTAACAAGGATGTAAATCTAAAATTCAAATGGAAATAATAAAAGGTGTTAAAAGAGTAAGTTCTCTAACTCTAAGCTTCACTGAATTATACTCCTGAAGTGGCGGATCTAAGACCTAGGGTTAGGAGCAAAGGTAATTTTTATTGTCAAGATTGTTGGTTTTTAAATTTATTTGAAATTTCATTCTTAAATACCATATCTTGAATCACTGAAATTAAGAAGCCAAGTTAAAAGTAAAGGCTCAATTTAGTTTCGATGTTTAAGTAGTCCATAAAATTTGTGGCATAGATCAAGTTAATTTTTAAAGTTTTATAAGCATAGTTCATTATGAAGACCGATGACACAAATTTCTTAACATTTTAGAGACTAGTTTGATCGACTTCACAAAATTTAGGGACTACTTATCATTTTAACTCCCAATATTATATTCAAATTAAGAAGTGAAGAGTCTAGGTGCAAAGTATAAAACTCAGAGGTCAAAATAAAAATTATATAAAATATTAAGTACTAATATTTATTTTTCAGGGTGTTCAAGTGCACACATGAGATGCATGTAGGTCTGCCAGTGGCTCTGAATTACCCAAAAAAAGCTTCATATCAACTTGTTCGGACTCGAAATGCCATAAAAATGTCGATGACTATGAGAAACAAGTTTCATAGCAACTCCGTCTGAGTCAGCTTCGTCGCAGCGAGAGAAACATAGTTTATAGACACCTGATTGTCTGGTTCGATCCCCCGGATGTCGAGCCTTAGTTTTCATGTTTGCGTGTGTGTTACGTCCTGACACTTGTCAGTCCTGCCATCAGACCAAAGAAAACTCGAAAACTCTGAAAAATTGAAAATATGCTATAAAAAGAGACCTTGGTGGTCCTAAATACCATCATGGTCCATGAATCAATTGAGCAACCTAATCAATATTATGAATATGGAGGTTTATTATGATCTTTTACATTGCCTTTCTGTGAAATCACTTTCTGCAATGTTAACGAACATTCTAAAATGTAAATGCTATGATATGATTTACATATAGTCATAGATTTTTTTTCCTGTCCTTAAAAATATACTTAAACTTTTTTTTTTCGTTTTAGTCCTACAATTTTTTTACTTTATCAAAGATTTTGAGCATATTTATTCCCAGAACCTTAACATGATACTCTTTATTTATTAATTAGTTGACAATGTAAGACTATCTCAATCTCACACTTAGATATATATCCACCACTAACCACCTTTAGGAAATCCTTCACTAGGAAGACATGGGCATCAAATCAGGGGTTGGTGAGAGAAGAAAACATGAATTAACGTGACATTTGTGATTTAGCATTTTTCTAATTGGAAAGTTATAGAGGTAGTCCAGGTGCATATTATACTAAATCTCAAATAAAAATAATTAGGATAATTTTGTTTAGTGTTGAAATTGTAAAATAAGCATCTCAATTATTATTGTGGACCACAAAAAATCAAATCCAGACAATAAGAACACTCCCCAAAAGTATGAATACATATTTTCATGCTTAAAGTAACCATGCAATTAATAACCTAGTTTTGTTGCATTGGCTAAAAGGGTTAATAAGCGCATTCTCATCCAAAGAATATAATTCATAATGCTAACAGAGAGATATTATTCCTTGGCACTTGAGTATGCATTTAATTTGCTATTTTCCCTTAGAATTTATTTAAATAATGTCTCCTGCTAGTGTAATATATACAATGATTGATCCACATTCCATAAATCATCATGAGTTTAAATGTACATATATAGCTTTACTTTTCTGACTCAATATTTAATGATATTCTATTATTACTATTTATCATGTTTTGTAAAGCTCAGCTGGACCTTCCCCTTTTAAAGGCAAGCATGCAGATAAAGACTTCACAGGACACAAGCTGCTTTCATATATATATTCTATGTAGTAATTCTTCTACTCTGAGCTGCAATCATGCACTGACTTTTTTAAACATTGTTAATCATTATGTAAGGGGTAAAATTATTAGGTGAATGTTGAATTTGCTCTGTGGTGGGGCCAGGATTCCCCACTCCTGCCCTGCGTGAATCTATAGTGCAGCAAGAAGAGGGAAATAGATTATCTACGTTGATGCCAGGAAAATGCACTTAGTTCCAATACGTGAGAGCTTGGAGCTAGGTTTATATGTAGAGATGATGGAGGAGGAAGTAATCCAAAAATCAAACTACGTAGAAGTTTCAGGAAGAGATCCACCCATATAAATTTGCGTACAGGAGTTACTACTTGTTTTGAAAATCGTATCATTGTATAAGAGTATAGTAGTTTTTTAGTTTTTTAGTTTGTATGGTGTGATTTTCACTCATATACATACTGTTGTTGAGGATAGAAAAGTAAAAATGCAAGAACACTAAAGTAGTAAAGAAACACAAAATTTTATATTATCTTTTGGTGGCGGATAAGTTCTTTCATGCATGAACATTTGTAGTGAAGAAATTCACACATTCATGGATGAATGTGACTCCAAGTGGGGAGACACACGTATTGGAGTCTTGCGCTATGATGAATTCACCTTCTTCTTTATTCTTTATTTTACATGTTGTTCACATCTATTTAAACTTATGATCTTGTATGTTTGGTTGTTCTTCTTTATAGCAGCATTATTCCAACCAACAAATATTCCAACACATACTATTAGGGATTGGGACAAGACACACACTTTCAACCGGCCTAAGTACTCAGCTCAACTGAGTGGGAGCACTCAGGAAGTCATAAACAAAAGTTCTCACCTGATACATATTTGACAAACATTAAACACATACAATTACAAGCTTTTATTTTTCCATATCAAAACATTCTGACAAGTTTGCAAATGCAAAGCTCTCAGTATAACTAAGCTTACTAGATTTCTCATCATAATTAATTATCATGCATCCCTCCATAAATGCCCTTGAAAAAGGCAACAAGGATTTCTTATTAACCAACCACCATATATATATAACACACACACATGACAGGATTACATTCCTAAGAATTAATCCTTGGACAACATCTTCAACCACAGAAGTCAAGAAAGATTTGGCATCCTTATTCCTAGCAGAACAATTAGCACGAATCTCACCTTGACTCCCAGTCAAAACATTAAGCTGACCCATTTTAAGCATAGCAGTAACAAACTTATCAAAGAAAAGAGATTGATTAACAGCAAAGCTAGTAACAATATCCTTAGTCCTCTTATCAGTATACAAATCTTGATCAGAAGTGAAGAGTCCCTGTCGGTTCATGAGATCAACATAGTACTTATTATCAAACTTATTGGGACTTCTAATGTCTAGCACAGTAGTATTGTCTGTGGTGTTAGTGGGACAAGTGAGTTTAAGGTTTTTTGCAAATGTTTTGTCCATGACAGTGTCTTGTGTAGGGTAGAGTCTGTTGGTGAATGAGGTGCAGTGGCTTATATATTCCTATGGTGTGACCACCTGAAAGGGCTACTACATCTGTAGGGTTAAGGTTTTTTGTTGCTAGAGAATTTAGGATTGTTGTTGTGTTGCTTGAAGGTGCTGGTAGGTTTGCTAATGTTATGTTTCTTGTTGCAAAGTTTAATCCATCTCTTCTTCCTAATGGAATTTTGTAGTCTGGTCCTCCTGACTGCAACATCAAAATTTATAAAATTGAAAAAAACATTTACTTTTTTATCTAGGAAAAATGGACAATGCACAGAAAATAGACCATTTTGAATTCTTAGGAGAATTCTAAATAAAACAGACATAAAAAATGGATATTAATTATTGTCAAAAAATGGATATTACTAAATATTAATTAAATCCACTTAAGTAAGCTGACATGTAGTTTAACTTTTTTAATTAAATATAAAATGACATAAATAGATATTTAAAGTAGTGGCTGAACTAATTTATAAGTACAAAATGACATAAATGGATATTTGTAATAAATGCTTAACAAAGATAGGGAATGTTTATTTAACAAAAGATGAATGAAATATTTTATTAAAATAATAAGGAAAAAAATGAGATAAAAGCGAAACACTATAACCAATAAACTCAAACGCTACTTCAAGTACTGTTTCTCACTTGGCCCACTTGCTGATCCATCCAATAATACTGATCCATCACAACCCTGCATTTTAATACTAGCTACTACCATTAATCACTAACCATGCTAAATACTAGTACTAAATGTTAATTTTTGTTACTAATCATAATCACTATATATCATTTGGCCTATATATGCAGAACAGATTAATATTGTACGTGCACTTCATGCTCTAAACTACGTACATATAATATAAGTTAATAGTGTAAACAAATCTATATGCTAGTTAATTAGATGTTGAAATAACATTATAGAAGCTCCTAGTTAGCTTGGCTATTATATATTTATAAGATATCTATATATCTATATTGTGTACGTTTATTTACCTGAACAAAGCAGTCATGGAAGTGAAGGCGAAGCAAGCCAGCAGCTTGACCAATATCATTATTAAAGACCTTCTTGAGCTCAGTTCTGATGATAGATTCAAGCTTAGGACAACTTGAATCGTAGAAATTCCATGATAGTCCCTTCACTATAGGAGCTGTGCCTTGTGCTTCACACACTTTTATGTGGGAAACCAAAACAAAGGTATGGATCAGAAGAAAGGCCAAGAAAACACTACTCCTATTTTTAGCCATGATCATCTATTATATGTGTAGAGAAAGATATATACTATCTATATAAGGGGTAGCTTTCAATACTTGAACTGTGTGTATGACAGAGGACAACTGTGTGAATGTTCATAATATCATATCATTTTGGTAGTTTAGCTTATTAATTCAAATTGACTTTCTCTTTCTTACGTGGAATTATTCTCAGGCAGCCGTGTAGCTTATTCAAAGACTGAAGCATATGCATCCATATTAATTAATTAGACAATGACATGATCAAGGATATATAAACAAATGATCATTTGGTGATTCATGTGGTGAGTAGGGCTGTTCAAATGAATCAAATCGAATCGAATCTAAGCTGAATCGAATCGAATCGAATCATCTATAAATCGAATTTTTATAGAATAGATTCAAAATCGAATCGTTTTATTAAAAACAGTTCGCTAATCGAACTATTAAAGTCGATTCGATTCTGAATCAACCGAATCTATTAGAACTGTTAACGTTTATCATCGATCCCTCACAGTTCACACCTATTTTCTCACTCACACTCTCACTTCAGGTGTAGCTATCGAACACGACGAACAGAATCACTCTCAGTTCAATCCCTCTTTCATCATGTAGCTGTCCATTTATGGGAAGAATCACTCTTGCCTAAAATGCCTCTTTCATCATGTTCAATCCCTCTTTCAATCCCTCTTTCATCATGTAGCAAAATCCCTAATCGCGATTTCTGTGTCTCACTCTCAGTTCGCGATTTTTGTGTCTCACTCTCACACGAACTCTAATCGCGATTTCAACTTCAGTTCAACCCAAAATCCCTAATCGCTTACCAACTCCTTCAATCCACGAACCCTAATCTCACACCGTTGAGCATTTCGAACTGTTCGTACTGAGAAGCATTTCTGGGTTGTTCTTCAGCCAGGTAAATTTTATTTCGTTCTGGGTTATGTTTTTTTCTGGGCTGTTCTTCAGAAGGGGTTTTTTTCTGGGTTTCTTCAGAAGAGTTTTCTCTGGAAATTAGGCTTGCAAATTTGGGTTTGGTTAATCAAGTTCATAGGTTTGGTTATTATTGAATGATTTGCTTTGCTTAATCAAGTTCTGTTGTTACTACCTATGAAGTTCAGAGTATATAGTTTTGGTTCTGATTTGCTTTTCTTAATCAAGTTCTGATTTGCTTTGCATAACAAGTTCTGTTCTATAACAGAGATTAAGTTAATCAAGTTCATAGGTATGGTAACTTGTTATTTTGTTATTATGATTGAATGAAAATTGGCCATTGTGATTTGAGTTTGTTTTGTTATTATGATTGAATGAAAATTGAATGATCTGATAGAGGAGTTTTTTGAATAATTGAAATTGGTACTTATGTATATGATTGATTAATTTCTATGTATCAGCAATGAGTTGTAGTTGTAGCATCAGAAATCACAACATTTTGTTTTGGTGCTGGATTCACAGTAGTATCAATGTTCTTTACTTATTTTCAATTTTGTGTCTAGTTTGAAGAATCATTTGTGTGGAATTTCTAATGTTTAAATATTCGGAAGAGCAAGTGTTAAACCTCTATGCATAACAGGCTGGTTCCAGAGTACTAAAGGGAAGTTATGCATTATTTGATGCCAACCAAAGTAAAATATTTTGATAGGAAAATATTATTGACTTGCTTTGTTATGTTGTAGGAAAATTCAATGTCGTTCCACGATGATATCATGGACTTTACAGTGCCGGAAAATGTTGAAGAGTCGGAGGAAGATACCACACCAGTTGCCTCGGGAGCTACATTACCGAAAAAAAAATTCAGGGATTGTGCAGAGCAAGAGAGGATTACCGAAAAAAGCGCTCTTATCCTTGATGTTGATACAAGGTGGAATTCCACTTTCTTCATGCTAAGGTCGGCCATTAAGTATCAAAATGCATTTTCCTTGTTGCAATTTAAAGACAAGGCGTTTAAAGATGAAATGCAAAAGAAAAATATGGGCCTACTTGAAAAAGAGGATTGGGATCATGCTAAGTCAGTGGTACCTTTTTTGGAGATGTTTTTGGTGTCTACTAAAAGCATGTCTGGAACCTCCTATGTCACCAGCAATCTCTACATGAAAGAGATTTTTGCAATTGGGGCAAAGATCCAGAAACATTTGGATTGTAGCGATGAGCGCCTAAAGAATATGGCAAAGGGTATGAAAAGCAAATTCAACAAATATTGGGGAGATCTCGGGTCAACTAATATTTTGTTATGGATTGCAGTCATCCTTGATCCTAGGATGAAGTATGCATTTGTGGAGTATCACATTGGTGTTCTATGTGATGATACATCCAAGGCCACTGCGTTTAAGCTAAAAGTGATGACTTCCCTAAAATCACTTTATGATCAATATCAAGGTATTGATCAAAGTATCCAGCCAGACACACAACCGGATGATGATGATGATGATGACGATCCGATGTGCCTTTACCTAAATAAAACTGGGCGTAGAGTTGATCCACGATCGAAAATTGACAAATATTTAAAGGAAGCAGCTGAACCTTACTACAAACATATCAGTTTTGATATCTTGGGTTGGTGGAAAGTCAACTCATCAAGATTCCCCATCCTTGCAAGCATAGCTCGAGAGGTGTTGGCAATTCCCGTCTCAACGGTGGCATCCGAATGTGCATTCAAATAGCGGGAGGAAGAGTACTCGGCGACCATCGTTGTTGCTTAACACACACAATGGTAGAAGGACTTGTTTGCTTGCAAGATTGGTTGAAAGGGCAACCTCATTATCTATTTAACGATGAGGACCCTGAGGAGATCCTTAGATTTGATCAAGGTGATAAAAATATAACAACACTATTTATTTGTTTCACAATTCTAGCTTTGGAAAATGATGAACACTTTTTTCGTTTTGCAGAAATATGCTCTCAAGATCGTGGTGTTAATCTAGATGACTGAGGACTTTATTCTAGTTTATTTACTACTAATAACTAATATCGTTTTGTGCGGTTTATTTACTATTAGCTTTATTTTTGATCAACTATTAGTTTAGTTTCCTTCATTGTTTTTCCAAACCAAAATACATTGGTTCCCGGTGTCTTTGTTTAGACTTATAATGTTTCGTGATTGGTCGGTGTAAAATGCAATAATGCTAGTAATGAGAATCATAGAACTTAATCTCTGTTGTTTCGTGATTAGTAAAGAAATATTGCAATGGAACAGACAGAGAGAGTATGTTAATGGACAACTAAAGAACAAGTATGGTGATGCATTCATTCGGGGAATAATGGTACTAGTGCTTAAAATAAAATGTTCTTGATAGGTGATTCTCTATTGATATTTGATTGTAGAAATAATCACAAATTTCTTTTCCTTGATGCGATTCTATACATCAATTACCTCAAAGAGGACTCTAGCGAGAAGGAGCTTAGAAAGTACAGAAATTGTTTCTGCAAGGAGTGGAGCGAGAAATGATGTAGGGATAGAAATGATATTAGTGAGTTGTAATAGTTAATATATTACAATGTTATGGAGCTTGTTTAATTTTTGTGAGTTGTAATAGATATTAGGCTAAATTGCTGTTTTGGTCCTTTATCTTTAGCCTTAATTTCATTTTGGTCCTTTATCTTTTTTTTTTTTCTCGTTTTGGTCCTCATGTTTCATTTTTGTGTCAATTTGTGTCAATTTGGTCCTTTTTGTAATTTTCCATCCATCTTCTTTGACACAAAAATTACAAAAAGGACCAAATTGACACAAAAATGAAACATGAGGACCAAAACGAGAAAAAAAAAAGATAAAGGACCAAAATGAAATTAAGACCAAAGATAAAGGACCAAAACAGTAATTTAGCCTAGATATTACAATGTTTGGTTAATATTAGTTTTTATTTGATTTTGAAAAGTGCAAAAAAAACTATTATTTAAAAAAAAAAAAACGCATTGAGCGATTCGGATAACGATTCAGGCGATTCGAAGCTTATGATTGAGCGATTGGGCTTAATAGTTTAAAAAAGTAGTCGAGTGAAATGATTCGATTCAAACTTCGACCTGCCGAATCGAACTATTAAGACGATTCGATTCGATTAATTGAACTATTAACACAGATTCGATTCGATTAATTTGATCATTTAATAGTTGATTGATGCGATTTTGCTTAAAAAGCGAACTATGAAACGAGCTGAGTGGTGAGCACATGCATATATCCCTCGGGGGAGGGGTTAAAATATTGATTTTTAGTGCGAAGTAGGTTTTGAATGTTGAAATTGCCCTTAATAACTAGGTGAGAGGGTTAGACATTGGTGAAGTAGGTTTTGAATGCATATGCTTCACTCCATTCCATTTTGATGGCTAGTTAGCCCCTTTTAGTCTATCTTCATCACTTTGTTTTTGTCAACCTCTCTCTTATTTTGAGCCTGCGGGCATGGAACATATTAAGTGTGTTCTCATACACATCGCCTGAGTTTGTATCCATGGACTACTGGTCCTTAAATGGGAGATCTACTAAGCCTAGTGGGGGACCCGTTGATTCCAATACACAAGTTTCCCCGAGTCTATTTCCATAGCCTACTATAGTCTCTAAATGGGCGACCTACTAAGCCCAGTAAACCACCCCCCAACCACGAGGCCTAAAGAGAGCGGAGTGTTTTATTTGTAGGCTTGTTGTTGACGACCTGCTTTGTTGCACAACCCTCAAGAGTGACCTGTTGAGCCCAACACCTTAGTGCATAGTGCTGAGTTAAATGTATCTAGCTAGACTGTTGGGCCTACCATGGGTGGCTTCTAGATTCCTCATCATAGGGACTTATTTGCAGAGGGAGATCACAACCTAATTATTGTCGCACGAATGCGTATAACTTGAAAACATTTTGTTATGTTATTTACTATAACACCAAAGTCATGATTACCAATACATGTGCCGCAATTGCATAGAAAACAACACAGATTATATGAAATAGGGTGTTCAAAACTGAACCAAACCAATAGAAAATCGCAAACCGAACCAAACCAAACCGAAAACTGCAAAACCCGCTTCTTATTGGTTTGGTTTGGTTTGGTTTCTTTTTTCATTGCACTGCGTGGTTCAGTTTGGTTTGCGGTTTTGATTAGAGAAACCGAACCAAACCAAACCAAACCGCAAGTAACACTAAGGCTAATTGACTTACAACAATAAATGCACTAATAAAATAATAATTTTGTGTTTCTCCCAAGTACATTTATTGTTGTTTTGTGTGTGTGATCAAATAGTATGATCAAATATATGTGACCACCTAAGTATTTCTCTCTTCTCTTCTATAAAACGTGGTCTTTCTGTTGAAAAAAAAAATGACATTTCATATTTTTTTAAAGCTTTTAAATTAATTGTTTTCATATTACAAGGTGTAATTGAGTTTAATTGCTAATACATTGTAAAAGTAATTTTTAAATTTTAGTACCGTTAAATGAGTTTAAAAAATTAGAGGGAATGTCCAATTTAGTCTCTGACTTTTGAATAATATTCAATTTGGTCTCTGGCATGGCATTTTACATATGTCAATTTAGTCCTCAATATTTACAAATGTGTGTCAATTTAGTTCTTCTATCAACAATTGTTAATACACATTGTTAACGGATATGACGTGGTCGTTAACGTAGCAAATGTTAGGGACCAAATTGATCCTAGCAAAAAAAATCCATGTGGAATTTTAAAACACTCATCTTGCTTATGTGGAATTTTAAAACATGTAAAAATTCATAAAAGTAAAAATACTCATCGTGACTGGTATTCGCTCATCTTCCAAAAAAAAAATACTCATCTTCTCCAACCTTTTTTCTTTCTCTATCTCTCTAAAACCTCCATTGCTGAAACTTTAGAGTATTATTCCAGCCACCACAAAACTCCTCTTTGACAAACCAAACCCAGATCTTTGATCCTCATCTTCTCCTCTACTAGAAAGTCTCCTCATTTTTGTAAAACCAATAAATCGAAAAAAAAAAACTCATGCACACCTTGTCTCCTTTTCCGGCCACCATAGGGGTGGCTTTTACTGTAGCCAGATCTGACAATTTTGGTACCATACACAAAGCCTTGATAGACCTGTAAATGTCTGTTTCCCAGTTATTGAATATTTTAACATATGGACACCTATCTTCATTTAATTACATTTTTTATCCAATAGATTTTATTTTGATATTTGCTACCCTGTTCTCTGTGGCGGTGATGCTTTGCACCTTGCAAGAGAAGGGAAAATCATGAAAAGGCAAAGCCATTGAAACAAAAGCAAGTCTCTCAGATACACATAAATTTTTAAAAGCTGATTAAATAGAAGGCAATACTATTATTTGTTAGAGAGGTTGCGGAGAGAGATATGAGATGATTGGTTTTGTGTCGAGGAGGATCAGGAGGGGGATTGGGTAGTTGTGGAAGTAGGAAACATTACTTGCGGTGACACGCCATGGAAGAAGAGTTATGAGAGGTTCCATAAAGGGATGGAAGAAATGGTGGGGGCCACTAATGTTTTTTCTTTCCAGCATATAAAACATTAAAGAATTAAAGATACAATTTACGGTTTATAATATTATTAAGCTGTTTTGGTCAAAAAAAAAATTATTAAGCTGAATAGTTTTTTTATATTTGGGTCATTTCTGTAAATATCGATTCCAACAAGTCATCTTTTATACAATCACACCAAAGTTAATAAAACCTTCACAAGAAGTTGTCAATCTTCAATCATGACCATTGAATAAATATACTATATATCTATGGTTGAGAACCTATTTGTGTTTCATACCCAAATAGTCAGATTTGGGTACCTTAAAAGGCACCCACCATAGGCCTCTAGCCAAAAAACTAATGTGATATTTGGGCTCCCCTCACTGTCCGCACCAAAACCCCTAAAGAAATGTCATGATTAGACACACTTTCTCCGGCAACCACCGTCTCAGAATTGTCTCCATTGTGTTGGATATGACAGTTGCGGCCTATTTGTCTTCCCCATCATGCATGGCTTGATTTTTTCACCCCTACACTCAAATTAATTTTTATCTGAGATGAAAAAAAATTATCAGAATATTTGAATCAGTTAGAAAGAATGTGTTGGGGAAGAAGAAGAAGAAGAAGATGAAAATGATTCTAGTGTTGTAGGATCCTGTTTTTACTACGTTGGCACTTAACAGCCACGTCAGATCCTGTTTTTTATTAAATAAAAACTAAATATTTTAGAACATGTGACATGGAATTTTTTTTTGATAGTATCGATTTGATCCCTGACATTTACTACGTTTACACTTAACAACCACGTCAGATCCGCTAACACAGATTATTAATAGTTGATGAGATTATTAATAATTATAAATGCTCTAGTAAGCCAGCATAACATGGACCATCCATTTACTGCCACTTTGGGACACCCTAAAGCCACAAACTTCCACGCCACTACACCCAAAGCACAAACTTCCAAGTTAGTAGCCTTTAAAGGCTACCCATACCATAAAGTTCCCAATCAGACCATGATCCCCCACACTTTAATACCCCCACTTGAGTCACAAGCTCACGTTACCAAGCTCGGTGCATAGTTACACTCGCCAGCGCTATATAAACTCTCATCATGTTTTCTGTTTCCTCGATGTGGAACTCAGTGAGCTGAATATGCAGTTTACTTCTTTTGCAAAAGATTCACGAAAGACCATTTTATTTTGTCTCGTCAAGTTTACTTAATGGAATGAAAACGTTGGTTTACGATTTCGACGAAATTTTCATACAAATCTAACATACACATCTTATTTACAACATATTATTAAAAGTTGATATGATATTTTCAATCATGTATACTAAAGGATCAGTTAAAGGAAATGTTCCAACAAGTTAATCCCAAGATCCAAAGAGCCTCCACAAGATTCCACCTAAAAAAGATCCCAAGATCCAAAGAGGACAAAAACAGGTCAAAGTCACTTACGGACTTACCACCATCGTTTAGAGAAATAGACCAAATTGATTTGGTTCAATGGCGAAACCGGAATGTTTCAGAACCGATCAAACGGGACTGAATTGGTGAAAATCGAATATGTGCAACCAAGTTGAAACCGGTCTGTTTTAAAAAATTAAAAATTCTAGTTTTAGATTAAAAAAAATATTTTTAGTTAAATAAAAGGCCAATATCAAATTATAAAATTCTCTATATATATAATTTTTTTATTTATCCTTTTGATTAATATTTAGTCCTATGAAATACATCTAATAATTATTATCTTAATTTATAATTTAGTTATATCTAAAGTTTATCACTTAATATATCATATAATTAGGGTCCTTAACGATTCACTGACCAGTCCAATTCAAGCATAATTAGATCATTAAACTTTGATCCAGTGCTTTCACGAATTTAATGACTGGTCCGGTTTTTCAAACATTGCTTACCACTAATAGTAAGGGCAAAACTGGTATAGGAGGTCAGGCTTCCAACACCAATGATTTGAGAATCATCCATGATTATAATTCCCTTTTAATCCAGCAAAATGTGTTTGACCAAAAAGTTAGTTAAAATACTGTAAGCTAATTTTACAATTTTGGGGCATTAACTACTACTCCATCAATCTAGTCTAGAAATATAAGCACAGAAACCAAATATACTAAAATAAATCTAAATACATGTTCTTTTTGTGCTTATAGATTAGGACAGAGGTAGTATTGTTTTACTTTTGTCTAATTAATTCCTATGTATGTTTAAGAGAAATATTTTGACTAAGTTTTGCAATAGTGGGCCTCATTGGACTTAATTTCTAATCATGATTAATTTGGAATTTTTATTCATCTTGACCTTGCAATCTTCAACGGGGCCTATCTGGAGTTACAAATATCGGATTAATTTATAGGCAATTTTATGAGGGGAACAAGGAAATGTTAGTTTCTTCGGTTGGAATCTGAGACCGACTGCTTGCACTCATTTGGCACACTTCTTCGATATCATTTAGCTCGCCAACAACACTACCTATTTGAGATACAAATATCGAATCTGTGTGTCTTGCCACCCCTAAAAAGCTAGGACATGGAGCTATAATTTTTGTATTTCACAAGCATATTCAGATTCGACTTTTTTCAAGGACATACATGGCCTAGAAGTTTCAGTTTTGATGTTGCCACAAGTCCAAGACCTTTCCTCATATGATTGGGCAAGATTTGTTCCTCATAGGCCCAACTATGTGGATGTGTCAATTTTTGACCAATCCAAAAGACCAATTCGATGGATCAAGTGCTCTAGGCTCGCTAAATAGAGGCCGAAAAATAACTCACCCATTATGACCCGGTCCAGTTGGTCCATGGGCCAAACTTGACATGTTTTTTATGCTTCTTTGAACACTTTTTATAGTTTCCTTTGTTAAAATTTGGATAGACTGGGATGGTCTGTTGACCCAGTATTTTGGACTGGACTGAGATACAAAAAAATGCAAGCTTGTAGGCAATTGGGCTCGCTCGGTCCAGTCCATTTTTTGTTTTGGCCTAGTGAGCCAGGCCAGGTGGTCTAGTTTGTCAGCTCTGACACTAAGGCTTGTAATACCTCCTGAGAAAGATTATACAACGAGCGTATTGGGGTTTAAAAAAGTTGCAATTAACCGATTCTTAGAGATGGAAAAAGGTAGAGGAAAGACAAATACGAATTGGAGGAAAAAATAAAGAAGTTTTTCTTTTATTGCTTTCTTCCTTTTTGGATTTTCTATTGTACTTTCTTCAAGAAATTTGTTTTCCACGAGTTCTCTCTCATCAATGGAGGGTTAAACTATTCCACTTAATGTAATTGGGGCATTTCTTCTTACAATTATATATAACAAATTTATTTTCCATAAAAAATAAGGTTTGCCCCCATAAGATAGTTTAAATGTAGAAATTCTCTAAATAAAAAGAGAACAAGTTAGTACTAATTTTATCTTGCTAGTTATGTAATTTGTAGAAATTTAAGTAGTTTAAGATTTTTATGTAATAAAATTGTGTATTTTATAAAAAAATTACACTAAATTTTTGTGGAAATATTATAGCTTACTTTTTGCTTGTAAAAATTTAATCCGCATCTTTGGGTCTTGACAATCTTGAAGTTACTTTGAAATTTATGTTGTGTTAAATCCTATGTTAATGTGGTTTTCCTCTTCTTCTAATTTTGATTATTGATTCTATTTTAGTTTGCTTAAATTAATTTAAATCTTGAATTTCTGTGTTGATGACTTCATTATCCTTTTTTAAGGAAAATGGGCAAAGAGAAATGTTGCACTCAAGGTGTTCAATCTACTGCTTAACTTGATTGAATTTTGGTTTTCATGCATAACATTGGCTTTGATGGATGCTTACTTCATTTGTCATTGCTAGATGTTCTTCAAGTAGAGAATAAATTAGTTTCATTTAGGCTTCTAGGTGGAGTTCTAATCAAGAACTAAATCAACATTGGTTGTTCTTTTATGATTAATAATAAGTCAAACAGAAGATTCGTCGATTGATTTCCTGAGATTGATTATAATTCTTACGTAATTATTTTCCAGTTTAATTCTACTTTGTTTTCTTTATATTTTGTTATCGACATGAACCCAACCTTTTTTGGTTTTATTGCTTAATTTGATTGAATTTCTATGTTGGTCAATTGGGAAACGATTCGAGTGAACACGCTTGCTATGAGTATGGAGGGTCTTTAGCTTTGTCTTAAACTCATCTCAAGGTGATGATGTGAGAGTTACGGAAAAAACATAGGACAACCTTTAGAATAAAAAGGCGAAACATTATTTATGCTAAATAGAGAACTTTTTTTTGAGGAAACTAAATAGAGAGCTTGTATCTTCAACTACACGATGAATGTTTGGCATGGGAGTGCGGTTTGCAATTTCTGCTAAGCAAAACAACAAAATTGTATGAAGAGTTTGGTAACTAGAGGAAACCTTCTTTAGATATATTTATAGATGATGATACAAATGGATTAGAAAAATGACTCAAAAAATGGATCAATTTGACCTATTCACTTGTTTAAAATTCTCATTTTGAAAAGCTAATCACATTTACACAAACTACAACTCAATAGCACTTGGATGGGATGATGATACGAGTCTCTTCCAGCTTAACTATGGTCATGTGTTCGAATCCAACCTTGATCATGCAGCAGTGTTAAATCTTTTGAGGAAGAATTTTACCGCTCATTGTGGTCCTACTCGGCTCTAGGGATTAGTCTATGTGCAGAGGATACCCGGTTTACACTAAAAAAACATTTACACAAGTCACTCGACAATTGACAACAACAAATGTGTTCACGACATATGAATCACCGATACAGGCATCAGACACAGTATTGATGCGTGCACATAGACACCTGTAATAATTTGAAATAATAGATATAATTGGAGTGTCAGAGTCGACCAAACAAGTCTTTAACATGAAGTATTGGTGCTAGGCAGCTCACGACAACGATATTTATCAACATAGTGAAGATTAAACTAAAATTTTAGAGTAATAGAATTACATCAAACAAATCATAGTTGCAATAGTATATATTACCTATATGTAGCTATTCACATGATTTGATGATTATTAAAGAAAAAGATTTCAAAGGGTTATAGAGTCCAATAATTCAACAACCTCAGGCATTAGTGGCCTGTCCTTCTGTAACTCACCAGTACACATACAAGCAATCTTTACATACTCCTTAACACCCCTCCCTCAACCCTTCCCTTGAAATATTCGCATCCAGCATCTTCATCTCATCGTTTCGTTCCATCATCTTCCTGGCCCAATTAACCAGCCCAATATCGATTTGATCCAATTTCACAGCCAAATTGGGCCGTCGGCCCGACATAGTTTCGATCATCAACACTCCAAAACTATACACATCCACCTTCTTATTGGCTACATTAGACCCATCTCTATACTCTGGAGGCATGTAACCAATAGTACCCGCGAACAACGTTGATATGTGGGTATGCGAATTGTCCATCCTACGTGCAAGCCCAAAATCAGCAATATGGGCCTGAAAATCAGAGTCCAATAAGACATTGCTAGCTTTGATGTCACGATGAATGATGGGCTTTTCTAGCCCATGCAAATAACAAAGGCCGTGAGCAACACCGCGTATTATATTGACACGTGTATTCCATGACAAAGGTAAACGAAATTCAGCTGAAACGTCGTCGCTTGGGTGAGGGGCAGTAGAGGGTTCGTGTAGCCACTGATCGAGGTTTCCTTTTTCGATGAACTCGTAAACGAGTAACCGTTCGGGTCCGGAAGCCCAGTAACCGAGGATCTTGACGATGTTGTGGTGGCGGAGTCTGCTTAGGGTTTCCATCTCCGCCGCGAATTCACGGAAGCCTTGGAAGGCGTCGGGGAGAGTTTTTGACGGCGACGAGATTGCCGGTGGAGAGACGGGCTTTGTAGACGAGGCCGAAGCTACCGTCACCGACGATTAGGTGTGGGGAGAAGTTATTGGTGGCGCTGGAGAGTTCCTCCATGGAGATCTTGAGATTAGGATCCCAAGACCAGCTGGCGTCGACGGAGTGTGAGTGGGAGAGGGAGGTGCTTGGATTAGGGTTAGGGTTTCTCAGGGGTTGGGTTCGGATCTGGTTGTTTCGGGTTTTGGTGTGTTTGAGTTTGTGGCAGACAAGGATGATGATGCCGAAGATGATGGTGATGACGAAGAAGCTGGCTATGGCGGCCAGGACGGCTTGGGCGGCATGGTCCATGAGTGAGAGAGAGAGAGAGAGAGAGGCGAGTGGTTTGGGAAGGGATTGAGAGAGAGAGTGTGTGAAATGATTGATGGAGAAGGAGAAGGAAAAAGAGGCATTGGTGTGTGGAAGAAGACGTGGTTTCGGGGAAGGTGATGTGGGAGACTAAGTCAACGGATTTGTTTGTTTGTTTACTTCTACTTTACTCAACTCCATCCAGCCTAATCAATCAATTTATCCACACTCTCTTTTCTTTGTATTTTAAGCTTTCGTATTCTAACTGTATGGAACGTTGATTTGTTAGGTGGTTCTGTGTTGACTTTACATAGTGAAGTGAAGAAGGGGAGGTGTAAAGTGACGGTGATGATGGATCTGTTCTGTTGGGCTTCAACTGTACAGTAACTAACACTCTGTTTCTTTGGTTAGGGCATGAAGTGAAGTGAGGGTGATAAAGTGAAAGGTAAAAAAAAGAATCAGAATAGAAAGTGAGATGGGGGCGTCTGCCCTTTGTACCCCCAAAAAGGTGAGGTGATTCCTTTTTTGTCTTTGTTTTTTATTAAAAACACCTAAATTAATCTTTGATGGTTTTTTCGCGAAACAAATTCTTATATTACAATTTTTTTTGGGATACATTAATCTTTTATATTTTCAAAGTGGGATATATTAGTCCATTCGTCCCTTCAATCGTTCACAACTCACCTAATGCCTCCTATGTGGCATGTTAAATGTCACGTAATACATTATAGTTTACATGGCATGTTAAATGGAATATAGTCCCTCCGTCCCTTACAGTTTACATGACTAGTGATAGTTTTAAGGGCACTACAACAATGAAGCCCGTAGATGTTGTGTACTTTACAATGGTATCTGCACTATTATGTATGGAGATGTTCCTGACACCATATTTACTAAGATGTTTACATGTGGTTTCATTATGGTAGGTTTAGGATTTATTTGTTTCACATGAGGCATTCTTGTTAAGCATCATGGATGAGAATGGACACAAGAAAATTTTGAGTATATATATAGAAGATGAAGAGAAATGAAGAATGAGGAAGAAGATGCCCAAATGGTTTATGGATTTAAGAAACCAGACATTTGAGTAAGAAGATGATTAAGGACCAATTTGTCCGAAAATGTGAAGAGGCTGATTTGTCATTTTTTTTAAAAATTATTAAAGCCAGAAACTAATTTGGGAAAAATAATGTGTTAAGTGGCATTTAACGTGATATGTTGGCACTACATGTGTCATGTAGGAAACGGTAAGTGAGCTGTCAATGACTGAATGATGGAGTGATTACAAATAATAATTTAGTCTCTACAAATACAGTGAGTATCCATTTTGGTCTTTGCAAAAAAAATAAAATATAATAGTCCTTGCAAATTTTAAAACTATTCAATTTAGTCTCTGAAGTCATTTTACAGGTGATGTGTCACCTTTTTATCATGCTAGCATTTGATGACATCGATTTAGGAGAAAGCCTATTTAGAATCGAAAAGGAAAAGAGAGAGATTCACATCGAAAATAAACCTGAATCAGAGATCCAGAGGAATGTGGCAGAGAACTTACTCAACCAAAAAGGAGATAGAAATCAAGATCGATTCTAATCATGAATCTGAGAGAGAAAAGGATGAATCGAGATCCAAAGGAGAACGATGCAACGATTTGAAGCGACAATTCAAAGTAGAAGAAGAAAACTTGATCAAGATTCAGAGGGAGTACATTGCATAGAACATTGCGATGAAGAGAGGTGAAGAAAAAACGGTTATGGTGTTTTCTTCAAAGGGAGAGAAACTCACGAGAGAGCGAGAGAGAGAGAGAGAGAGAGAGAGAGAGAGAGAGAGAGAAAAGTTTCAGAGAGAAAGAGGGGTGGTGAATGAGAAAAGAGGGTGAAGTTCAGAATTTTTTTCCTTTTTTTTTTCATCTGATACCATGTTAGGAAGGTAAATCTGAATCAGTTAAGAGAAACTGAGTCATCTACTAAGTCTCTAACAAATTATCAAATGTACAAACTCATCTCCAAACTAACTCATACTAAGTGAGCTACCGGACTAAATAATACAAAGTAATAGAGAACACAAGTAACTATTCTAATTACAATAATAATTTGTACAAGCCTATTCTAACACATGGTGCCTAGGTGAACTTCCACATCATCTCAAATCCCTAATTCATAATATTCCCAATTCTTAATCTCTATATGTACATTCCTCCCGTTCATCTCTTTCGTCAAGCTTCAAGCCCCTCGTTTCTTATTCCTCTTCATTCATTGACATGTGTATTTCTTGGAGTAGCAGAAGAAAAACAATTTCATTCAGAGGCCACCTCCTAAATATTACTCTACACTCTACAGAATCTAACAAAGCATCCATGGCTTTTGGGAAATTAGGGTATCCATTCAATGTGAAAACCCATCTACAAATTACAACAGTTCCAAACTACAGCAATGAAACACAAATATATTAAGTGTGATCATGTCACCCTAGCTGTGCTACAAATCTTGCAAGGGAAAAGTAGTACTGTGACTTACAATTTCGAGTCTTACAAACCCATATACATCATTTTTTTCAATGAATCTAAAAATAAATTTTGGGAATTTTTAGGCCACCACGACACACACTCCCATGTACGTGGCCCGCAAGTGGGCTTCGCAAAATAGCTGCTCAGCATCTTCCTTACCCGATAACAGAGAAAGGGGTTTGATTAACCTGATTTCGACCCACAATTTTCTTCCAATTTTGACAATGATAATTCTCGAGGTTAGGTTCGTTAGAACTGTTATTTAGCATTAAGAAAAAGCCCCAAGTCAATTTCTAGGATAAACAATCCATCTTAGAGAAACCGCAAATCTAAGAAACGGAAAAATGCTAATATCTCACGATTGGTTCAATGAAAACTCGAAGAAAAAAAAACTTAGTATGTTATTCCTGTGTCAAATGAAACAAAGCCCTAAAGAACTATCTAAAACAAAAGAGGAAATGGTGTCTTGGAACTTTGTGAGGAACCATTCATGGTGTTTACGTGTAGAGGCATGCATCCGTCATGTTAAGAGGTTTACCAAGTTTGTTGCCATGCAGAGTGACAGAACATTTGATTCTTCGGTAGAAATTTGAGGTGACCAAATATCCCAAGATGAAACCCCTTGATCTCACCCCAAATGTCAAGTCAAGTGGCAGTGCAATGCTATTTGGGTCTTCACCACTATTTCCAAGAATCGACATCGCACCATACAGTAGAACCTGGTGTCCAAACACCACCACTTCTAACTTCCTCTCACTATTCTTATCCTGGTAGAAATCCTGCATCTATTTTTGCAACTCATGTCAGTCCTGGTGGATTTATAGATTTTTTTAGTTTGCATTCCGAAATAGCAAAAACCACCAGTAAACTAACACATGCAGAGTAGATAAGTACGAAAAATATCCAGATTAACAACCAATTGTGCTAGACCTTACAGATAGAGTATTCCTGGATTTGTTAATGACTTACGATTGTTAACTTGTTATTTACATTCGAGACAAGACTCCACTTAAATTATCTATATTGAAATGTCGACATAGACACGGACAACAAACACCACAGAGACACGTAGACATTAATAATCAACAACAATTTTGTTACGGTGTAAACATGCTCATGCTATTTACACCCCCACTTCTCAAAACAAAATGATTGGGCCTCCAAACAACCAAGGCCCAGATTCACTCATCAAACGGCCCACAATACGCCTCCTTACTGAACGGTTCAGATCATCACACTCAAGTGTCATTTGACTCTATAAATACAGCATTTACTGCTAACAAAGAGGTACACATTAATTACCACATAAATTTGCAATAACTCTTCAAATTCATCGACTTTAGCGTTGGAGTGGCTTCAGCAGTGCAACCCCATCTCGTCTCGGATCATCAACCTCGGACGTAATTGTTATTGATCAAATCTCATCTCCTACCTACTATCTCGGATCGGCTGATCCTTAGATACGGTACAGAACAAATTTAAAATTGAAAGTAATTGAAGTATCACTAGGGCGAACAACTTAGATTGCAAGAACACTTTCTATAAAATTGATTTAATTGACAATATTGATTGGAATCTATTTAGACTTGATAACCACAAAAAGATGAAAGTTGAGTGTATATTTCTTTACATGAAAACAGACTTTGTAGGGATTATTAACTTGTCTGTTGCTTTTATCATGTCTCACAACTATTACAAAATTCAAGTCAGCTTGTATTGCTCACTCATCTCTCACAACACAACTAGGGTACTAATTGGATAGTGCTTATAAAAAGTGTATTATTCATAAGTTTGTGAACTTAGCTTATAGCTAGGTTTTATATGAGAAATAAAAAGACTAGTAGTAGAAAGGGTAGAGATAGGTGTACCTGGCCAGAAGCTAGTTTGAACTTGTAATAGCTAAGTTGAAGCGGTGTGGAGGTGACATGGTTATTGAAGAAAGTAGCAGGATTTTTGTACATGATCGTCACCGTTGAATTCAACGACAACATATATGTGTATATCCCCGTCCTATCAATCCCCAATTGCACTCTCAAATTCTCCAACACTATGCTCTGTCCAATCCAATAAAATACTACTAGTATTTTAACAACAACATTCAAAACAAAACAAACCAACTTTGCTATGAAGTAGTTTAATTACCTTAACAATCACATGTGGCTGGTAGCATTTGCTAACACCCCAAAGAATGAAAGAGAAGAGAGTGAAAAGCAACGCCAAAACGATAAAGAACCAAACGTAGGACCAAACTTTCTCACTCGAGTCATGAACGTCGTCGTCGTCATCACTGTCTTCTTCGAGATCATCGCTGTTATCACGCCGGTGGAGTTTCGTCCATGAGGAGGCGGAGAGATGGCGAGAGTGATGAGAGGGTGAAGGAAGGTAAGAATGAAAATGATAGTTAGGAGGTGGTGGCAACATGGATGATTGTTCCATGTTACTGTTGCTTGTTACCTCCGAATCCGATTTCCCGTTCATTTTTTCTATGTCCCTTTACTGTGCCTTAAGCCTTTTTATAAATATTAACAATAGTATTACAATTAAGATGATTCTCCTAAATCAAAGGGATTGAAATTTGTCATTCTTAATGCATGCAATCAGAAAATATTTATTATTTCAATTATTATTGCAGACAAGGTTGAAAGAAAATTAAATCATGTAGAGCTGGTGGTGACAAAAAAGGAAATGCTGGATTTGAAATTAGGAATAACAGAAGATGCAACTGAAGAAGGGTTAGTGTTCGGAGATACCAATCATACCCATAATGATAGGAATGAAGCCAGCAACGGTAACTGTACGTTCAAATGGAATTTAATTTCAATAATTATAATTCCCATAATGAAGGAATCAAGCTTTAATGCCAGAACCAAAGCTGTGTGTGATTTTATGAACGTAGTCAACGTGGCAAACGTGGATGCATAGTCTGTCTCTATGTTGATAAGCAATAATTGTCCAAAGCTAGTGATTCTATGAAAGAGATTGAAGAAATAAAATGCTGAGGTATTTGCAGAGAGTGAGAGTGATGAATTTAGGGAGAATAATTGGGAATATTATGAATTAGGGATATGAGATGATGTGGCAGTCCCCCTAGGCACAATGAACATATCATCAAATGTCAGTATGACACATCAACTCTAAAATGACTTGATAAAATAAATTACAGGGACACTTTCTCCATCTCATACAACATTAACAACATTTCTTAATTTGTATCAAACCACCCAAAGTGACATATAATATGGGACGGATGAACTATTTAAGCCAAAAAATTACTATTTCGTTTGATTAGTAATTAATTTGATTACTAACTAATTTTAACCCTAGATAATGATAAATGAATGTTCCTATTACTTTGATAAAATACAGAGAAGTGAAAAATATGATTACTCTTGTGTCTGTCTTCTCACTTTTTTTATTGCGCTTTAATATACTTATGTAATCATAGTTTATAACGTAATGTTCTTTTTTAATTTAGCAAAGGAAGACGAAGTTTACGATCCATTGACGCTTAAAATTTTGGAACACATTTGTCAAAAATTAAAAATTGAAACACATCCTTTAAATTACAAATAATAATAAAAATAATATAACCTTTCAATAATATTGGGAAGAAAGAAAACGGGTCCAAGGGACCAAGTCAAACTAAACATAATCATGTCATGCATATTATATTATATAAACGTGTTAAGAATGTTGAGCATATGTATACCCTACCTCGTTGGACATCCATGATATTTGACATATAAAAATAATTTTTTTCTGTTCTGCTGAACGAATTCTTTGAAGGGTGCATAACGTGTTCAATGAGCACATGAAATGAAACTATTCATTGACAATTTTAATTTACTTTAAAAAAAGGTTCATAATCCAAATACTTATAAAAAAAGTGTCAATAATATTTAACCATTAACCATGAATTTACACAATATGGGTTCAACAAGTTAGCTAAGGACTGCAAAAATGTTAAATTTTCTATCAGATAATCCACCATAAAACTTTGATCTCCAAGTGAGATAGCACTTAGCTGTAGTCGTCAGAGGACCATTTATGTATTTAGTAGTGCGCATATATTTTCTTAAACAAGGTCATGAGCACGACAGACCAATCCTTGGTTAAAACTTTTAATAAAATTCATCCCAAAACATAGTCTTGTTAGAGGTTTTCTCTCTAAAAAAAACTCCAAATATTATGGCTTTTTTTCTTCTACCAAGTCTAGATTCTCTCTGTTCAACATTTTGAAAAGAAACTTTCTGGAAGTTGCCCCATATATATTTCTGTGAATCAAACTACAGATTATAGATGTGAAAAAGAAAAAAGTTGATCAGAATTTTAATCTGTCAAGAGCTTAACTTCACTGCCGTTGTAATCTTCAGTAGGTTTTGGTTGGCCAGGTGCCCTTTGAGCAGTACAAGCAACATTTTTGACAATTGACGAGTAAAGGTCAAACTCTTCCTTCAGTTTTAGGCAGCAAGCTTGTATCCACTTCTCTGCTACAGTTGTTGATACACTGTCTTGGCTATCCCTCTCGTGTTCTTCAATGGCAGGCCGTATTTCGTTGTATAGAGAATCAAGAGCAGCTGTGGCATCATCTTTTCTTTTCTGCAATCAAATTGATATCTTTCTGTTATTTGTATAGAGAATGATGTGCACATTATAAATTACAAGATTAATAGATCATGCATGGCTATACCTAGTTAAAATCTTAGGCTTCCACCTCAAACCAAACTGCATTTGATTTGTTTTCCGAATAACAGATCTAGATTCTTAAAGTTCATTTAAAACAAGGATCTCCAGATCAAACTACCAAACATATAACGACATTATGAAAGCTATCTTTGTAACTGCAAGTTGAAATACCTAGCTAACTAAGATTCAGTCACTAATACCAGAATTGAAAGCTAGGTGATAATATTCAGCAATATAATAGAAATACTAAACAACGCCATACCTCATTATCTAAGATCTCTTCTTGTGCTTCCTTTGATGCTAAGAGACCAGCTACAAACTTCGCATCAACTTTCTTCTGTATGAGATTTTTAAACTTTCCACCATTAACCTTTGATCTTTTTGAAGACATGGACCGTCCAATGTGATAATTTCTGCCAGCAGCATTACTTCGAATACGTGAAACCAATGCATTCTTTTGTGAAACAGCCTGTTCGGTATCTTGGGAGTACAACTTTATGTCCTCACTTACTATGCCAGTTTTAATCTCCTTGACATCTAAACCGTTCATCTGAACTAAATCAAGTGTCTGAACATTAAAAACAGTAGTCTCCGATAGTGGCTCATCTTTAAGTACGATAGCCATGGAGTGTTCACTTTGTCCATTAAACTTTGACACAAGTTCATCCTCTGCAGAGTCATATACAGGAATTTTCTCAACAGAGTACCTGTAATCAACAAAATATAGCAAAAAATTATGAATCAACACATCACGATTCACGAGAAATAGGAATTGAAGTAACCATGCAAAATAGACAAAGTAAAAGTAGTATAAAGCCTTGATATCGCTGAATGGGGACATAGTTAGTCAAGAACATGCTCCATAAGGCTCTCATCATTGTGGGGTCTAGGAATGGGAAGGGTGAGATACACAGACATATATCATTGCCTTACCGCCCTAGCAGAGAGGCTGTTCAGCAAAAAACAAAATAAAAGGACCACAAACCACCAGGCGATAGAGCAACAATCTTGCTGTGGTTCGAACTTCCAAGGCTGAACATTAATGCAAGTAAATATCAAAATATTTTTAATTACCACCTTTTAGCAGCCACTTGTAAAACTCTTAAAAGTTGCATTCCCAATTTTTTTTAAAAGATGACAGCTGTTTCAGGGACCAGCTATTCAATACTGAATCAATTGATGTTGCTTATAGCAAGTGGCGTCAGGCAGATCACTAACAGAAAAGAAAATTAAAACTGCCATTTGGAGATGAATACATCACAAAAGTAAATTATAAATTACCTGTCATCATCATCTTCCCATAGATAAGTATCCTCCTGCTCAGAGTATTCCCAACATGAGGAAAAATAGATGATTAAAACCAATAACAATCAATTAAATAAACAAGGAAAATTAAAGAAGGGGAAAAGCAATACATAAAGCAGAACAGAGATGCAGCAAGATGGTTGCATCCCTGCTAAATCCTTTCCACAATTAAAAAAAAAAGATCATTTGAGCATGCATTCCGCTATATAAAAACATATAAACAAATAAATTTAAGAGCACACCTTATTTATTAACAATGGATTTTCATTTTCATTTTTTAGTATTGTTTAATTCCAGTTGTAATATATCAAAAGAATGAAAAACAATGTGTTGTTGGTTGTACTTAAACACTAATGGTTTACAGGAATCAACACCATGCCTACGCATTTGAAAGGCTTAACCAATAACAAAATTGCATATCCTAGTAAATTTGCATTTAAACACTTTTTTGAGGTTACTAATCATCATCTTTCAAGTTATTGGTGAGACTTAAAAACTAGTGATCTACAGGAATCATAACCATGCCTACGCATTCGTAAGGCTTAACCAATAAAAAATTGTGTATCTTAGAAACTTTGCATTTAAGCACTTATTTAAGGTTGCTACTACTTGTTAAACTTGCCTGAAAACCACGAGATTTAGCTCCAAGGAATCCAGAACATTTGAGTGCACCACAGAGGCAGCGAACCTTTGCACCTCCAAACCATTCAAAATTATAGTCATATGCCAATTCAGTTCCAATAGGAATATCGTGCTTTGCAAATATTCCAACTCTGATTTCCCCCAAGACATTCCATTTTCTTGTTTCACAGTTTGGTTGACTGCAAACTTAAAAGTGTTCAGTTGATGTTAAACCTTGAGCAGCGGGAACACAGGACAACAACACATGGCTACTATAATTGCATATTAGCAGGTCCATTTTACTAGATATTAGCATTTTTGTTTGAAGTGATTTACCAGGAATGGTTTATAAATCTACCAAGGCTTCCTTTTCTAGTAGCATCGATAGATTCAGACGCATTGAGAGAGATGATAAATGCATCTGTAAGACCTGCAAAGCAAAAAAAAGTTTTACAAAAGCATAAAATTAAATACTGATCAAATAGAAACACTGAACTAATTGACATTTGACCTTGAATTTCATAAGCATGGGATCTACGTTTGGCTTCTTTCCATGATATTACTTCTCCACAATATTCAATGACAAATTTTCCTGCCTGTATGAAACTAATTAATTAAAGTGTGGTACTACTGGTCTACTGCACTAAAGAAATGACTAGAAAAATAGGCATATGTATAGCAGAAAATGCAATGACAACCATCAATCTTAGCAAGGATAATTTCAGAGCAATTCATTATACAATTACCTTAATGTCCTCATCAGCCAAAAGACCCCACCCTCGGCCTTCAGTTTTAAACAACTTTGTTTTTGCATATTCACACTTCTGAAATTTCTGCAACCATGAGATATGCATGAATATATTGAATTTAGAGTAGAGTGAAAGAAGATGAAAGAATTTTCTTTTGGTAAAAACTGTGCAGTTGAATCTTTTTATTATTGAATTCATCTGCTGAGAAGAACTATATTTATAGTCACAGCTTTGAAGACATGCTATACGACGTAACCAAACTGTAACTCCCAACTGCTACTAATAAACTAACTAACTAGTTTGTTGATAACTCGATGTCAGTTATGCCGGCTAAGCTAACTGACTAGAAACTTTGATGCCCTTATTAATGTTCACAGTCGGTCGACTCTATCAGTATATATATATATATATAATGCTTCATCCTAAGTAAAGGTGTAGGTCAAAGTTTCAAAAAATGATATGAAAAAGATCAAGAAGGACAATGAATGCTACTGAGAAACTTATTATTAAAAGTAACTGGAAAGCAGAATATGAATACGGAACAAGATAGTCAAGTGCCCTCAGAGACACGGGTTGGAGCTAATAGTAAAAACTTCTCATGGTCAGCTTTCAACTACACAAATTCCCTATTATATCAACCACGAATTGGAACTTGAATGAAATCTTATTTTTAGAACCTGTGATAAATCCAACATTCACACCTGAAACCAATGGATTGGTTGTTTCTCATCAATTGAATTCCCTATTAAATTGAATTTGTTCTTAAAAAAAAACCCTATTTTATTGTGTTTTCGTTCTCGATTTTGGTAATCATTAATAAAGAGGTCCCTGTGAGACGACCAAGGTTAACTACCTTGTTACTACATTTTATACCTTCTTAATTATTTTGACCCGTTTACGACCTCTGATCAAATTGGCAGTAGGGTTGTAGACTTATGGTAAGTAAAAGACTAACATGTATCATCACATAATATAGACTAAACACGAACTCACCTGATTTTTGCAAAAGATACCACAAGGGCAGTGATCAGGGGTGCATTCAGTGCTGGTTAATACGTTCAAGCACTCATCCCCACATGCACTATCCGGGTCATCGGCATCATACCTGCATTCACATATAGCAATATCCTCCTCCTTCTGCTTCTTATGCCTACACAGAAACGAAGAGAAGTTCAAATAAATTAAATACACCTTATAAAGATCTCTCCAGAATTCTGTCATTTATAACAGTCATTTATAAGATAGTCATTTGGTTTTGCATTACCAATTAGTTAAGCTACCAAGTGAAAATATTCTTACTGTGTTGCTACTGGTGCAGACTTAGAGAGACTGTTTGACTAAGTGAAGCGGAATTGCCTCAGATAATAACTTTTTAATTCCATTTGCAACATTGAATTTAGATATCTTATAATTACCTAATCCAAAAAAATTCTCAGCATTTTCAGGAATTCTTTCAACTTCAACTTTGTCTTAGTAGCAACTCAAATCCCGATCATGTCACCAAAATCATGCCTCCCTAAAAGTAGGTTCACTTCTGATTTCACAGTTTAAATAATCAATAATCTAACTAGTCTAAATTAAAGAGCCACCAAATGATAACAAGCGGATTGTTTACTTTTATAATTTCATCACAATTGCTCACGGTTAAGCTGTCATCTGTAAATAGTTTGTCCCTTACTGTTGTCCACTTTTGTAAGTTAGCTCATTCTTTAAATCAATTAACCAGTCCTCCAATATAACATGCACTGGATAGTTACATGCAACATGTAGGCCTGAACCAACTCAGCCTATGATTATCAGAAATTATCTAAGCTTATGCCAATTGTGTCAGCCCTGAGAGCAGTAGTTTAACAAAACCAAATAGTTAAGCTACCAAGTGAAAAATATTCTTACTAAACTGTAAAATCAAATTACATTCAAACCATAATAGCATCAACTCCATTCCTTACAACGATCGCTTCTTTAGGAATCGGGTCCTCACTATGATTCCTAAGCATTTGGATACTAAGAGCCGTGCTTAACACTTGGGCAGTCAGATTAGTTTTACTATATCTTATCTTGTTTGTCCAGTAATCCCCTAAATTAAGCTCACGCGACTATATTCGAAGGGGTTAGCTCAAAGGATATATGCAATTATGAAGGACTTGTAACTTCTCGTGGTCAGAGAAAGATCCATAAGCTGATATTGAGACTAGCATTCAAATATCCATGCATCAAATAACCAAATAATAAGGATAACAACAGAAACACCAAATAGCAAGTTAGAATGAATGGCATAACTTATTATCAGATAGCATGAAAATATACTATAATCACAAAGAAATAGAGTTAAAAACAAAGAGGAAAAAATTAAGCAATGTTAAGAAAATTACCAACCTTCGCATAAAAAAATCGTTCTGATTTATATGGATGTATTGAGGTAACTCTTCGGCATAAAGATCCTTCAAATCAAATTAAAAATATCATTGTTAATTGAATCGAACATCAACAACGGTGTTCTCAAATTAATAATAATACTAACATGTCAAAAATTATAAAAACTTAGACATGAAGGAAAAAAGTGAGGCAAAAACAATAATAAAGGGGAAAAAGAAAATTACCATCTGAGAAATTGGTATTTACTATGAGGAGGAAATTGGAGAAAGTGATCGAAGAAGGGGTAGGGTAGGGTAGGGCTAGATTCGCCTCCAGAAAAAGAATCGGAACATCGCAAGCCAAGCAAGAAAGGTTTTAGGGGGTGAAACCGAAACCCGTGCAGTGCAGCTGAAACGGAACGGGAAATGATCCACGAAATTTTAACACAGTTACTGATTTCCAGTAGAAACACAACTCTCTTGCCGCACTTCACCTTCTTAATCCGTAACTAGGCGAGATGGAGCGAAAGCGAATTTACCCGCAGTAAAATGTTTTTTTTGCTCTGAAGAAATTTACCAACCACATTTTTGGTGTGAGTTTGGCATCTTGTTTCCTAATTTGCATTATGGTCATTTACTTTCATCAAAGTTTAACTTTCATCTTTTATCTTTATTTTTTCAACTTTAGTGTTTTATGTCAAAGTGGTGATTTATATTATATATGTTTCGATTTGCTTCTTCAATTGGTATGATATGTTTCATTTTGATCATTCAAAACAAAAACATGGAAGGAACAAACTAAAACATATCATACCAATTGAATGGTTAAACTGAAATATATCAAACATAAAGAATCACTTTGAACAAATTCAAAATATAAAATGCCAAAGTGAGAAAAATATAGAGAATCAAACTGAAACTTTGATCATAGATAGAGGACCACAAATGCAATTTAGTCTTTTTTTTACTAGCAAAAATGTATTGATCGGGAGTGCAAGGGATACTCCAACTCAAACAACTACAAATGAACTCTTTAAAACCTCTCAATGCCAAAACTCAATGGGAAAAAAACCTAGGGGAAAAAGAGTACCACCAATTACAACTCAGTTAAGCATCTAAGGGGATTAACCCACCGGTGAGATATTGAAAAAGAAAATAAATGATCCTCCCTACATATAAGCCATTCCAAAGAGATAGAATTGGTAATATGGTATAATTAACAACAACCTTCGAAACCAAATGCACCACACAATTGCCATCCAAATTATGTATTTGCATCTTCCTGATTCTTGAGTCGACCCTCATCCTGTGATGGTGGAAATGGTCAACACCTACCTCCGAATCTGCCACTAAGATACTCATCAAAATCTGAATATCAAGCAAAACAAGACTAGAGCATGCGCTTAACTGATCAAGGTAGGGTGAAGTCGTCATTGTCTATTATAGAGACCATAACTTTGGATGTGGTTATCCGATTGAGGCGTGCAAGCATGCGTTTGAAAGCTAGGGATCAGAGCTACGAATCTTTGGTTGAGCTTGAAACCCAATTCTGCGTGGAAGTCTCCCCCCTCTGACCAGGTATGTTGAAGTCACCCTCTTCTGACTGGGTAGGGTGAAGTCGCCCTTGTTTATTCTGCGGGCCATAATTTTGGTTGTGGTTATCCGATTGAGGCATGCAAGCATGCGTTTGAAAGCTAAGGAGGAGAGCTACAGTTCTTATATTGAGCTTGAAACCCAATTTTGTGTGGAAGTCGCCCTCCTCTGACCAGGTAAGTTGAAGTCTCCATCTTCTGACTGGATAGGATGGAGTCGCCCTTGTCTATTCTGCAAGCCATAACTTTAGTTGTGGTTATATGATTGAGGTGTACAAGCATGCGTTGGAAAGCTAAGGAGCATATCTACAATTCTTCTGATGAACTCGAAACCCAATTTTAATGCCTAGAAGGTCTAAACTGTGAGATACGACCTGGGCAGGATGACAGCGTCAGAGATTCTTAGACAAGATCGTTGAATGATCTCAATAGATCTCACACTCTATCCCAGAATGGCCAAGGATCTCCTCCTCCTTCCTTAAAACAAGAAGAATCTCGCACTCCTTGGGGAAAATCGCCAATATCTCACCCTCTCTCTCCCTAGAAGATAACAAAATCTCGCCCTCTTCTTCGAGTGAAAAAATGACAAAAAGTTCACCTTCCTAATTGAAATCATAAACGTAACACCACGAGGTGAAAAGACAATTTGCTACAGGAAAACCATCAAACACCCCTGGGGCCGAGATAAGACCTGCACAACCCGGGATGTCCAGCGACAATGGCAACGAGCCGACCGGCGAGGATGACAAAGCAGCAACTTCAAGGAAACCATCCTCCGGAGTGGTCTCGACTTGGGGGCAACTGTTCTAGACTGGACCATGAGGCTCACTCCAGCAATTGGACTTGGATCAGTCCAATAGCTTGGATCCATATCCACCATAATTCAGCCCACATGACAATCATGCATCGACGGCCCAGATTCACCCAATCGATCCAACGGCTCAGAGCTGGCATAGATCCCTATAAATATTGGCTCGCATAGTCATAAAAGGTATATTATATACTCTATGCTTTCTTTGCAACGATCGGATATTCTCACCGTCTGACTTTGGCGTCAGTCGACTTCTGCAAAACTGCAAACTCACTCTAAACATAACTTGGACAACAGGAGCACCTACCTCTACAAAATATGCAAGGTACAAAACATATTTTATAGTCAAGAACGTGAGCAATGTGCGTGCTGGCATCTTGACTCTTATACTTCGATTATTAGTTTTTAAAAGAATAGGAGAGGAAAAAGTTGAAGGAAAACATTAGAAATAAAATAGTTTTTATATTTATTTATTTGGTAGGGAAAAAACTCACTCTACTACTAGTTTTTTCTTCACCAGAAATTAAGTCGACATCAATATGAGGAAATTCCAAAAGAAAATAAAACTATATACTTTTACTAGCTATGAATAAAAGAAAAGAAGACATATATTAATTTTTGTTTACTTTATTTTCCGTGTCGACTTCTTTTAATTGGATGCACAGATTTACGTAAATAAAGGAAAAGCGTTGTAGGTGCATGTTGTATCCAGATTACTAAACAAGAAAGGAACAGATTAAGAATAAAAGATCCGCTATGTTTAAAAAGCTGTCTTTGCTAGGAGAGAATAACTAGGTTTTGGTAATGCTTTAAAGATCAAGTTGGGCGTTGATTATTTATCATTATTGTTATGAGGTAAAAGCAACAATTTTTGGTAAGGGAAGGATGTTAAAGCATCTCAATCTGGCATGGTCAAGACCAGCAAAGCCAGGTTGGAACTTCTCTTTTGTCCATTTGCATCTTGCACTTTTTTGGACTCATGTATTGCCTTCTCAAACCGTTACTCTCTTTTACTTTTAAAAAAACGTATAAGATTTGATGCGAAGATAACATGTTAATGCAAAGATAAAGAAGTACTAATAAAATGTGTCATTAGATTTCTTATCAAGAAAAAATGTGTCATTAGATTATTATATGAACAATCATAATTTTGTAGAACTTAAGGTGAGTTTTGTTTTTTGTCAAAAAAAAAGGTGAGTTTTGTTGCATTTTTTTTTCAATAAAGATATTTCCTTCATTAATAGCTAAAAAGGCTTGAGAATTACACCAAGTGTAAAAAGCCTACCCACCATCAGGGTTACAATATACTCCAACTGATACACAATATAAATAAAATGGATCAACAAAACTTGATGTATTTAATCTAAATTTGAAATCAGATATATCAACTTTTGTTGACTCACCTTTGTTTATATTCTATAATGGAGGGAGTATGATTGATGCAATTCGAGAATAATCATTAACACCTAGTCAATTAATCCCCGACTACATAGATAATAACATTTAATATTAAGTATAAAAACATTTTTTAGGTTCTTTGAATAACTAAATGAACCTAAAAAAATACTTGTTTGCTTATAAATGAGACTGGAGGGAGTACAAATAGATAAATTATAGCCCCAAAACTCTACTCCTAATTACTGTCAAAACACCAACAAAGACCAACACCCTAAACTGATCAGTTTTAGGGTTTTCAATCCCTCCTGCATGGCTTCCATCTTTGAAAGATGGACAAACATTATCTTTGTTCACTTATTTGTTGGTTTACAGAAAATGTGTCGTCATAATCTATATAGAATTATAGAAAATATTATAATTTGTGTTGCAGTATTTTTGTTGTTGTTACAAGTAAGAGAAAAAGGAAAAAAGCGAAAAAAAAACAAAAAAAAACTAGATGCCCGTGGCATTAGCTAGCAAGAACAAATTCAAATCAATAGAGGTGGAGTTCCAAATGCTAATCCCCTGACATTCTTATTCACAAGCTTAGCAAACAATCTGCACTACTATTGCCTCTCTATAAACATGGAGGGGAGTCAAATCCTGAAAGCAATCCATCAAGCCAATTACATTCATCAAGAGGGATGCATAAGTGTGAAGCACGTGATGATCCCTATCTTGCAGAAGCACAATTGAATCATCGGAATAGCTCGTGTCTATCCAAGATGCTGCAACAAAGACAACCTGTGAAATATGTTAAACAACTCAGCAAGAAGCACATCCCCGACTGTCATTGGATGAAAAGCCACCTAACCAACACCCTTGGTTATCCTGAACCAGACTTCTAGAACCAATAATACCATTAGAACATCTACCATCCACATTGAGCTTGACAAAACCAATATGGGGCAGAGTCCACCAAGACAACACCCGACTTTCACCTTGTTTTTGCGTATGAATGTATTGAGTTTCTATATCATCGTGCATGTAGTTAATATTATGGATAACCTTCGTCACACTCCAAGTTTTCTCTCTCAACACCATATTGTTTCTCCAATGCCAAAGCCACCAAAGGATAGTCAATTAAGAAGAGACCAACAGAGTCACCACTTGTTATCTCTCGAATCCAAACCGAAGCACACATAGTAGTGGCAAACATCAGTACCTACAAAAAAATGCTTCCAAATCTTTATAGCATAAGGGCAGTCACGAAGACCGTGTAAGATATCTTCTATCATTTCAGAATTGCAATGGGAGCACTAAGGGGAGTCCCTCATACTACACCCGTATCTAGTTTGATTAGTAGACAAAGCATTGTGTAAGCACACAACCAAACTAGGTGTTGTCCTTTAGCTGGAGCTCTCATTTTCCAAAACCAATTCCAATCATCATCACCCAAAGTTAGACAAATCTATTTACCAAATTATTTCATTGTATTTTTTCCAAACTCCTCTGTAAATTCATTTAATTTAATTTAAAATTTTTAATCAATGTACTAACCTTTCTTTTGTCGTGAGCAGCCTAACCTAACTAACCTATTGTTAGAGAATGGACAACGGAGTACAGTACCTCTACCTCCATCATCACCGTTGGATCACGCACGGACCCCTAGTATGCTGACGTGGCACATAGGTAAAAAAAACTTGCAAGCAAACGTCAGAAATTTTTTCACCGTGACAGCACAGTGACATAGAAAGTGACGTGAGTAAGATGAAAATGAAAAGAAGAGCAAGTTACTTCTTTCTTCTTCTCTTCTTCTTCAAAATATATTTCCTTTTTTTTTTCGCTATATATCCCCACAACACAACACACACAAGATTTTCCTTTCCTTTCCTTTCCTTTCCTTTCCAAACCAAACTACAGTTCCAAATTCCAAACTCAAAAAACCGCCATATCTCTGGGATCACACTTCTTTCTCTCTCTACTTTCTTTTTCTTTTCTGTTTTTGAAGCTTTCCAAACAAGGCCCACATATTTTGACCCACAATTTTAACGCTCCGATTCAGTTGAATGTGAATCAATAAGGCTGAAATGAACACTTGCCAGCTTTGCTTCTCACCTTCTTTCTCTTTCCTTGCCTAGTGTTAAGCACCAGCAGCAAGGGTCTTCAATGGCAGCTAAGCGCGTGTACCAAGTTTGGAAAGGAAGTAATGTAAAGTTCGCTTCTTTATTCCTTTCTTCCTTCCATTTTTAGCTCATATACATAGAACTATGTTCTGGATTTGTAGGTCTGTGATTTACTATGCTTTGAATTTCTGTGCTGTTTTGCTTGCTTAGCTGGAATGTAGAACTGAAATAGGAAAATTTTAACCTGAACTTGTTTTTCCCCTTAGGTTGTACTTGTAGTGAGTTGGTGAGATTATGCGTTTTTTTGGGGAGTTCTACAACTTTGAATAAGCAGTGATCTCTATTTTCTGTATGTTATTATTATGACTGTTGGCTTTCTACTCAGCTATGTAGTTTTATTTTTATCATTTTAGGGGAAAGGGATCAGAAGCAATACTTTAATCTTTGTTTTCTTAACTTATGTGAAGTGTTAGGCTCAATTGAATTGCTTTGTCTTTTGGGGAAATTAGGTATGCAGATGCCGGATTTGACCTTTTGAATGGTATAGTGAGTTTGAACTTTTTCTTTGGATTGGATGATTGTTTTCATGTAAAACAATAAAATCCTGTGAGGTAGGATTACAATCAATGGATAGCTCTTTTTCTTTCGTTTATGTTTTCATTGATTGTTGAAGAAGAATGACATTCATGTCACATGTTATTAGGTAATAACATGTCAAGCATTCAGATAAATAACTCTTAAAGATATGCTGTAACTTATAATCCGCACTCTGACCCACTGCATATATTAATTTTGATTTTTGGTAAATTGATACTCATATGAAGTAGGTAGATGGATGTCGCTGGTAATGTGCCGGTTTTGTTTATTTGCATAACTGACTGCAGCCAAAATCCTGTCATTTACTTTAAACCGCAGCCGACAAGAGGTGGTTTGAGTTTGACAACTGACAAACAGTGGATGATTATTTGTTTCATGATGTGTTTGGTGTCTTAGTGAGAAGCCAATAACTTCTGAAACTGAATGATATAATGCATAGTAAGGTTATGGACACATACATGATACATCAAATGATAGTTGAACTATTGAAGTTTATATATCGAATTAGAACCATGTACATAAACATGTTAAATTAGTTGATATTAATACTATAATAGGCTACTTATGTGTTTCACCTGCTAAATTGTTTTTGGGGCTTCTAGTCAACATTGGGTTTGTACTATTATCATATTATTATGCATTGGAGCATTTCTCTTTATAAGCTTTAAAGATTTTGGAAGGATCCTTTCTTTCAAATAAAATTTTCCACACCCACATGCTGAATGTTTAAATGGAAGTTATGTATATTTCTCAGCTATGTTTCCAATCTCTGATACTGTCTTTTTGGAATGATGTAGCTTTCTGTTAATGCCGTATTCTTTTGGCTTATTTCAATAGTTCTTTTGTTTCTCATGAACTATTTTTGCTAATTGTTAATTCTTATTATTGCTCCTACTTTTCTCCTAAATTTTCGGCAGAAATTCATCTTTGGAGGTAGGTTGATATTTGGGCCAGATGCTAGGTCCCTGCTTATCACCTTGCTGCTGGTTATTGTTCCAGTGATCATCTTTTGTGCATTTGTCGCAAGGCATCTTCGGCATGAATTTTCTTCATATAATTCAGGATATGCTATTTTAGTAGTGGCAATTCTCTATACTATTCTTGTAAGTTCTGTTAAATGTTTCTTTCATTATTTCTTGATTTTATTCTTTTATTTGCATTATTGTGGGCCCATGGTCTCAATTAAAAGCTAGTTATTGAATGTCATAGGGATTAAAGAACAATCTTTCTGATGTTCATGTATCATAATACTAGTATATCCAACTGTTAAAGTGTTATTTACTTTTCTTTATCGATCTTCTATAGTATGACATTATATGTAATCCAATAAAAAAAATTTCTAGGTCTTGGTGCTCCTCTGTCTTACTTCCTCACGTGATCCGGGTATCATTCCACGGAATTCACATCCACCAGAAGAAGAGTTTCGTTATGAGTCCTCAGTTTCTGCAACTGGACAACAAACGCCAAGCCTTCAGTTCCCTCGAACAAAAGAAGTAGTAGTCAATGGCCTTGTTGTAAAGGTGAAATATTGTGATACTTGTATGCTATATCGTCCTCCTCGTTGCTCTCATTGCTCCATATGCAACAACTGTGTTGAGCGTTTTGATCACCATTGCCCTTGGGTGGGCCAATGCATTGGGCTGGTATGATAGTTGAAAATCATTATACATATTATGTTTTCTTCTTCATTGATATTCTTGGGTTGTTGCCTATTTCCTTTATCTCATTTGTTTTTGGGATTTTCCAATGTGCAGAGGAACTACCGTTACTTCTTTCTGTTTGTTTCTTCAGCAACTCTTCTGTGCATCTATGTGTTTTCCCTCTCGGCTTTTTACATCAAGGTTCTGATGGATAACGGCGATGGCACAGTGTGGAAGGCGATAAAAGAATCCCCTGCATCTGTGATATTAATGGCTTACTGTTTCATCTCTTTGTGGTTTGTTGGTGGACTAACTGGTTTTCATTTGTACCTAATAAGCACAAACCAGGTCAGTCAGTTTCTTTTTTACATTTCTGATTTCTATATCTTCTTTATATCTCATTGGATTGTGTACTCAGACTAGTTTGAAACCAGCATACCAAGAAAATGTTCTTATAGCTTATCAACTGTACTATTTTGTTCTCTGGAAATTGATTCTCGAGAGTTATTGTGTTACACGAATGTCTTCATCACCTGAGTTAGTGCCCTTTGTTTTGCAGACTACATATGAAAACTTCAGGTACAGAGCTGACGGCAGGATCAACGTTTTTAATCGGGGTTGTTTAAATAATTTTCTGGAAGTGTTTTGTACAAAAACAAAGCCCTCAAGGAACGATTTCAGGGCTTTTGTTCAAGAGGAGGTACAGAGGCCTCCGGCTCCAGTCTTTGCTCGTGGACGTGAGCCAGATGACTTGGGTGGAGATCGCCGTCCTAAAGTTGAAGATGATCTAGATATTGGTGAAGATCTATTGAAGATATCACAGCGTAGGAATATCGAAGAACTTGATGAGGACATTCAGAGCAGAGGGAGCAATGGTGCGCCCCATAATACAAATGAACCTGACTCGATTTTGTCATCAGATCATCGAGCTACCACAATACGATCTGATGCTAGGCACTCAAGTTGGGAAAGAAGTGGGAGCTGGGAAATTGCACAAGAGGCCTTTGCCAATTCCAATGTCACTGAAAGCAGAAATCATGTTACTTCAAAGGAAATGCGCCAATGAGGGGTATGATTTGTCTGTTTGATAATTTTTATGGCATTAAACATAAGTAATGTGGGGTTACTTGGATACTGAAGATGGAAGACAAAATGCTCCTTGGTTTAGATTTCGAATAGGAGTTGAAGTAGTTGAACGTTTGGTAGTTGTAATATACTAGCTCTTTGGGAAGGCATAGAATGTATTTGTAATTGTTGGAGAGACGAAGTGTCTTGGTTTCTTTTTTTTTTCCTACCATTTTTGAAGTCGAATATGTGGATCTCATATTTACCTGGCGTTATTCTTTGTGTACAGATACTGAAAAGACTTTTCCCTACATATACTGCGTTTATGCCACTGTAAAATGTGGTTTATCCTTGCTCTAAATGTGATAACATCTTTGTTGATCTTAGAATGTGGTTTAGGCCTAACTCAACCCCACAAAACCAGCTTGTAAGATGAGGGTTGCCTCTTCATTATAAACCTTCTAGAGACCTTATCACTAGTCAATGTGGGACTTGGGATTTTCCCTAATAGTTGATAATTTTAGCTACGTAGTACTTCACTAAAAAAGTATAAAAAATATATATTTGGTTTTGAAGTCATGAATATATGCAGTTATCTACTCTGTAATCTGCATTCTAGATATGGTTGTATTGCAGAACTAGGATTTGTAGATTCCTTTGTGTTGGATATGCTGCTTTCCATTTCTTGAGCAAATGAAACTGACTTACTACCTGTTTTTGGTATGATGGAGTTCAATCATTAAAGGGAGTGAAATTTGAGTTTCTTGGCTTGAATGGTATATTTGATGTGTTTTTATAATTTTGCTTTTGATTTTCCTTGAAAAGGCATAAAGGATAATGGAAAAATCAGGTATAATGAGATTGTAAACCTTTTCTCTGCAAATCAGTGGTATTTTTAGAAAACCAATGTATAATTCATTATACTTTTCCAAATAAACCCTTCATACTTATTGAGTTTTTAAGGGTTTGTTCGGGGTGGTTCTGAGTTTTTGGTTTTGAAAGTCAATTTCAAAACAGAAACATGTTCGTGTAAAATGGAGCTGAGTTGGTTTTTTCCTTAATTTCAAAACAGTATTCCATCAAAACTTAAAACCACAAAAATAGGTTTTATAATTTTTGTTTTTGTTTTTGTTTCATCCACCACCATCAATATATCTGACCACCACCAACTACCACTCCGACCACGCCGACCACCACCGACCACTACCGACCACAACTCTGGCCACCGTCAACCACCACCAACACCACTCCGACCACCGTCAACCTCCACACTGACCACCACCAACTACTACTCCGACCACCGCCAACCATAACTCTGACCACCGTCAACCACCACTTTGACCAATATCAACCACCACTCTGTCCACCACAACCACCACTTTGACCACCTCCAACCATCACCACCGACCACTACACCGGTCACCACAACCACCACACCGGCCACCATCAACTACCACTCCGACCATCGCCAACCACCACCGCCACCGCCAACCACCACCGCCATCACAACCACCACTTTAACCACCATCAACCACCACTCTGACCACTGTCAACCACCGCCAACAACCACCACCACCCACAACCACCGACCACCACTCTGGCCACCGTCAATCACCACTTTGACCACTATCAACTACCACTTTGACTATCGGCAAACTCCACCACTTTGGCCACCGCCGACCACCACTCTAGCCACGGTAACCACCACTTTGGCGACCACCAACTACTTCTCTGACCACCGCCGACCACTACCAACCACCACTCTGACCACTGTCAAACACCACGTTTACGATCACTATGACCATCACCACCAACCTTTGTTATTAGTATTATTAAATAATAAATAGATTATATAGTTGTAATATTTTAATTTTTTCAAACTTGTTTTGATTAACATAAGCTTATGATGAATTTTTATTTTTATGTTCATGTTTGAAAGTGATTTTGATTTTTGAAAATTTCTTAACTGAAAACTGGTTTTGGTTTTTGAAATTTTTAAAACTCAAAACATAAACTAGTTTTGGTTTTTGAAAATTTCAAAACAGAAAACCACCCCGAATGGGGCCTAAGAGTTCCAAAACACGAGATAATTGTTTTAATACACTTTTATTTTGATTTAAATTATCCCAAGACAACTATAAAAAAGATATTTTAGTACTTGGCTAACACAAATTAATGGTACCTTAATGTGTGTGTAACAAGCCAAAAATACCAACTATTAAGAAGGGAGGTAGTAAACTCATTCACTTCAGTAATGTTTTAAATGCTAAAGTTGGGATTTTGTTCAAAAACAATCAAATCAAAATCAAAATGTATGCATTGCTAACATACTCTTTCTAAAAATGAAGTGAGTATTTTTTTTTGGTACTATGTCATTGGTCGCAGTTCTCACCGGCTTTGTTGATGACGAATCTTCGCCGGGAAACCTGGGTGGCCACGAGTACCCAGCTTTTGCCGACCCGTGTAGTTCTTCATCTCAACAGAGTTTTTTGCCACACCCAATATTTGAATTTGAGATCTTGGGTGAGATCCGAGTTCAGTTATCACTCGGACCAACTCTTGTATGTATATTATGAGAGGAAGTTAATTGTGAGAACAATATTCTTCTGTGAAGATATTTCTAGTTGTACTAAAGTGAATATTTACTTGGAATAAAAAAAGATGTGTTATCTAATTTTAAAAGTAACTAGTACATTACCCGTGCGGGGCTGAACGCGTTATGTGGTATGATTATACTCAGGCAAAAATAAAAACTTGAAATCTAAGAATATACATTCTAATGAGTCTCCCCCTTGTGGGACCTACATCAATTCCCTCTAAAATTCTCTCATTCTCTCCCTTTCCCTCCAAATCCCCTTCTCTCCCCCTACTACCCCCACCCCTCCCCCCCCCCCCCCCACCCCCACCCCTCTCCCCCTACCCCCCCTTCTTTTTGTTCTCCAAACTTTCTCTTCTCCTTTTTTTCTTCCTTTTTTCTCCCTTCATATTTTTATTTCTCTTTTCTCCTCTCTCACTCTATTCTTTCATGTTTTATATTTAGTGGTACTTTACGATTAAATAGAAAATGTACCTCCATAATCAAATTTTTGGAATTAAACATTAATTTCGTAACAAATTATAAAAAGTGTAACGCTATACAGTATACCTTTTCGGTACTGTTTGAAAAAATTTAATTGTTTAAATATGCAAAGTTTATTTCTTAATGTGAGAATCGAACATTAATTTCAGTAACAAATTATATAAAGTGTAACACTATGCAAATACTTTTTGGGTACTTTAGTGTGTGAAAAAAATTAATTGTTTAAATATCGCGAAGTTTATTCCTTAATAACTTAATTTTATTTTTAAAAAATTAATTTTGTAACAAAATTTCAAATTAATTTTGAGCCAAAATATATAAAGTGTATTACGCTTAAACTATCATCACTCTCTATAAAACTCCGAAGATTTGGGCCAAAGTCCATCTGGACGGCCACCGCACTAGTGATAGTGATATTGAAGTTTGGTTAGTTGTATGAAAATTTGTTATAAACTCACAAATACTTTGAAAGTTTTTAGCATGAAATAAGTTCCTTATTATTGTGTGAAAGATTTTTTTTTGACCAATATTTTGTGAAAGTTTTATTGTATGATAGTTTTAAGCATGAAATGATGTATAAATTCCTATGAAAAATGTTCCTTTTGCCGAGCATTTGGAGTGGCCTCAGTTATTAAAGGGGAACGGATTCAGTAACTTGAGAGTTACATACCTTGGTACCTTTCTTTAATTTTGATCTGTTAGATATATCCTACGTCTCAAAACTCGACACATACTCTCCTTTTAAAAATAAAAAACATTAAATTTGAAACACCCATTTTTAATCTTACATTAAGAACCAATGTCCAACACTGTGCTTCCTCTCCTCTTCGCCGCTGCAGAAGAAGCAGGAACTTCTCAAACAACTTCCAAAACCTTCGGTTTTTCCTTCTTAAATTTCCAGTTAAATAAAAATCTTACATCTTAGATTTGTGGTGATTTGTTTTAACCAAATGAAAGTTTGTGGAAAGTTTGTGTTATTAATTCAATATTTTAAAAGAAGAAGACATCATGTGGCAGGTTTCTGTGCATAAGATGCATCCAACAGATCACATTGAGGGAAAGGCAGCAAGGTAGCGCACTCTCAAGTTACTCAATCCGTTCCCGTTATGGGAATTAAAGTTGTAACTCAAGTAAAATAATACGTCAATGTAGGTCAGAAAATATGATCAAGTAATTTTCATGTTCCTTTCTAAAACACTACAGAGCCTTCAAATAGTTGATAAACCAATAGAATTATAATAAAATGATACCATGGTTGATTTGCATTGCAACAGATTCAATTCATTCAACCGGCAGTACATTATTATGTGGAACCATCCAAAAGCCACAACACTCATAGTTTACTATAAATTTAGGTACATGCTTCGTACAACTCTCTCTAATCACTAGACACCTATTTTTGGTGTGAAAATACCAAAATTCCTTATTGAAAATTGGATTTTATATTTTTTTAAACAATAAATACGGTTCGGCGCACGCTTGATCGAATCTCGCTGCGCCGAACTAGTCAAAGTTTACTCAGACACCCCAAATTATGTTTTGACCAGGTTTGACTGCGTGTGGGCGATCCAAATCGATTAGTGTACATGCACCAAACCCATCCAAATCAACAACTAAATTTTTGAATTCTCCCCAACGATTATACTTTTAACGGTTTCGATTGTTTTAGATCAACGACTCATGTTCGATCACACCTATTATAGATAAGTGCAACAAGTCATACAAACCGAAAAAGTCTAAAAAACAATTCGTGCAATGAATAAATCGAATCGTTAAAAATCAATTAAAATTAAACAACTAGTGTTAGTCATACTAGTGTTAGTAAATAATAAATCGAATCGTTAAAAATCCGTTAAATTTAAACAACTAGTGTTAGTCATACTAGTGTTAGCAAAGAATAAATCGAATCGTTAAAAATCAGTTAAAATTAAACAATTCAATATCCAGTAACAATCAAGGAAGTTCGGCCTTGCCAAATGCGAATCGATTCGGCGCACGCATGGTCGAACCACACTTAATAGGTTCGGCACACGCTTGGCCGAACCGTACTTAATGTTTTAAAAAAATGTTTTTAATTCAGAGGTATTTTAATAATAAAGAGTGATATGAGATGTCTAGTGAGTAGAGGGGGTCGTACGAAGCATGCGCCTAAATTTAAACCAATGCATACATTCAAATGCAATTAGCTCTTGCATATATGGATATTGTACATACTTTGTAAGGCTACCCTTATGTTAAATTGCCCAAGTGATTTTATTTAATAGATGCACCGAGAGTATAGCCTCTCTAAGTCGCCAAAGTGACTATATCACCTCATTCATTTGAACTTGGCTCTATGCAACTTCAATTCCATTGACCTCATCAAGTTTACTCTTTGGGCTCATGTCTTTCTGTACATAAGGGTTTGCATCACTTAAATTTATTTTTGGAGAAAAAGTTAACAACATATAGTCTACGAAGAAAGAACTATCAAAGATAATTGTTTTACTTAGAATCTTCAAAACTTTTATTAGCTATTTCAACCATAACTTTTACCAAACACGTATTTCTTATCTCGGTTAATTTTTATCCGCTTATCACCGCTTGCTCATCTACTATCCACTACTTTTTACCAAACAAAGCCTTAATAGTACTTTTATTTTCTTTTAGGATTTAATTTATATGCACCATGATTATATAAGATTTTCTACGAGTTCGACCAATCACAAAACGACGTGTTATAATTTTTGTTGACTTTATTATCTTAACTACCTTAAAAGTCACTCATACCATACATTTTTATTGGTTGATGGTGTAAAAACACTTACAGGGATGATGTACACCAATTAAACCCTTTTTTATAAGAAATAAAAAGGAGTTTAATTGTTATGCACTATTTGCGTAAACTCTTTTACAACTACAACCAATAACAATTCATAAATACGATTAATAGATGATTATTAATTGACTTGCTTCTTTTTAATGACGTATCAATTTGTAATTGATAAATTATTTAAAACGCTTATACACTATATATACACCTATTGTGTATACAAATTACCTAGACATATGGAGAGGAAAAAAAAAGACTGAGCACTAATTACCTAAGCATTCAATTGGATCATGATTTTAATTTACTTGATTGAATTTCTAATTATTGACATGAGTAGTGTAACACCCTCATAGTTCTATCTAGTAGAAATATTAAAGTGCACCGTTTAGCATACATCAGAGATAAATTTATGACTAGACATACAGCTTTACAAGAATAGCGGAAACGATTACATAACTTAAAACAAATTCAAGTCATAATCGGCTACAAAGATAACAAGAGGAAATATAAACACGAATGAAAGAACTAAATCTCCAATCTTCTATCCGAGCATGACACCTACTTGTGCCATACAACCTTCTTCTTTCCCTGATTCTCTGTAAAACAACAACATATGATAGGGTGAGATAACATATCTCAGTGAGTCTTACCGTGACCCTTACCTATCACTCGGTCCATTTTAAAAATCTTATTAACTTCGTGATTTAATTAATAAACCATGTGCATTATCAATTGCACAATACCGACTGCCCCCCGACTAATCCCGGTAACTAGTGCAATCATAACTTCCTAGCAATTGTACCATACCGACTGCCCTCCGACTAATCCCGGTAACAGTACAATCATAACTTCATAGCATAACACCGACTGCCCTCCGACTAATCCCGGTGAACCCCCTTCCCAATAGGACTTTGCCTATTTCTCTCGCTTTTGTAATTGTGGGCCCCAGCGGGGGGCCCGTAAGATTTTATAGGGCCTAGGTTTAGGGCTCATGACTTCCCCACCTAGTATGCTAGCAAAAAACAGGGTCATCAACCCAACTCGATATAATTCATATATCACACCCGCATTGGGGCGTTTCATTTATTTGATATAATTTATATACCGAATCTAATTCAATCTATGATATGTTATAATCACATATTATCATAAGTATAAACTCATGAAATCAGTCCAGTAAACATTTTAGTTACAACACATTTGGTTCCCACACGTACTTTAGGTTTTACGGTTTTTCAAAATATTTATAACATTAACCGTTTAATTCAAAACAACTTTGAACATGCATCAAAACAATGACAATATCAATCACAAACAATAACATCAATTTATTCATTTCGAGAATCGGAATGACACAAACCGCTATTTTAACACACGACATGAGTGCAGAGTTTCCTACAGCAGTGCACCTACTTCGGCGAATTACTTAAAATAGCAAACGATATCGGATTTCTACAAAAGACCACTCAATGGAAAGCACTCTGAGTGTAGTTTCTACATATGATTTTTATTTTTCAAAATAAACATCCAGTTGATACAGTTTTTCAAATTACTACACTGAGGTACCAAAACTGGACAAAACTCTTTTCCCAACTTGCAACCAAATTTTCTTTCTCATTTCTTAATGAAATTTAGTGAAACCAGTGCCTATTCCGTAGGTAATTAAGTCTACTTTCCAATGAAACAAGAATCATTCAAAACGGAGTTCAATTGAGAACACGCGACTTGAAACACTGAACCTATACCCAATTTAATTCCCGAAATTTGACCTAACTTCTGAGACTCATAACTTGAGCTACACAACTCCAAATTGAACCAAACCAGTGCCAAAACGACCGGCGTTAAGTCTACTTTAAAAAACAATCAAACACATAAGTTTTGGACTAAACGAACAGTCCCAGTTTTAAAAGAACCGAACTTGTGTCCAGAATTGCCAAAGCAGTGAGTTCGTGACCAATTTGCGGGTCTTGCGACTCAAAATTTACGAAACGAATGCAATTTCAACGATAACATAATCATACCGTCAACACACATAAAATAAAACCCTAAGCAAGTAAAACTCACCTTTTGTGATGAAAATCACAAATAAACCGAGACCTTGCGAACTCAACCATCCGAAACCTCACGAACTCGCTCCTAGCTCCACCAACCGCTTCAAAACCGAAAGTGCAGCTACCCAAACAGAACCAAGCTCTCCAATTCGAAACCCAAGCCTTCAAAACCCTAACTTGAGCTTCCCAAACCTTAAGCTAGCTTCAAGTATGCTCAAAACTTCATCTCCTCCACTTAGAGCTCCAATGGGTCAACAATGGCAAAAAGAGATTGAGGAGGAATGAGTTTATGAAACTTGTACCAATGGAAAGAGAATTGAAAATGGAGTGGAATGGTGGAGAGATTACTTACTAGAATTGAGAATCCATGGAGATCCCTTCTCTTCTTCTTCTTCTCACTCTCGCCACTCCTCTCTCTTTCTCTCTAACTTCTCTCTTCTTTTTCTTTTCCTTTCTTTTCGTGTTCTGTTCTCTCTCTCTCTCTCTCTCTCTATATATATATATATATATATATATATATATATATATATATATATATATATATATCTTTTCTTTTTTCCTTTTCTTTCTTTTCCTTCTTTCTTTCTTTTTTTTTCTCTCTTACTTTCCCTTTCTTCTTATTTCACTCACACAAGTGAGGAATGAGAGGGTATTTGGATGTTTTTGTGTCTTAGAGCTCCTTTAATGTGAGTGGTATAAAGACTAAAATACCCTTAGTGTTCTAATTTCCACTCAATTATGTATTTAAATTATATACTCTAGCAATTATAAATTGCTTTCGCGACAACCTCATATCTGCGACTTGATTTATTACCTACTCGAGTAATAAATCACTCCTTAATTTCTTAATTCGAAATTAACGAAATTAGGGATGTTACAAGCAGTATTGATCCAGTCAACAACCTTATATAGTTGTGGTCATAGTCACTCAAGTGATTAGTCTCTGCAGTTACACGGAGAGAATACCCGATTTATACGAAAACAACTTTTTTTTAGTTTTCACCAAAACGGTTGATTTTCAAAGATCAAAACCGTTACTCAAAAATATTTGGTTACAACAGCTTGTGAAAAACATAGCCGACTCAAGTGATTAGTCTCTTCAGTTGCACGGAGAGGATATCCGATTTATACGAAAACAACCTTATTTAGTTTTCACCAAAACGGTTGATTTTCAAAGATCAAAACCGTTAGACAAAATCCTACCAAAAAAAACCGTTAGACAAAAATATTTGGTTACAACAGTTTGTCAAAAACATAAATAAACATCATTAATTTTCACCTTGAAAATCCAACAATTTAAACACAAAATTAGAGAAGACCGATATTCATTCATGCATCACCATCGCTGTGCCTGTGCATTCCTATAATTATGCTCATTACCCAAAATTAGAATTTCAGTTACATTACAACTATATAAAACCCATCACCATGAGACCAAAATCACACTCTCTCCCCCCAAAAGAGGAATCCTTGAAATTAAATTAACCCCCCACACAAAAAAAAAGATGAATTCTTCAAAACTTTGTTTCCTATTATTCGCCCTTTGTTTGATCCTACTTTCTCATTCTCCTTTGGAAGCAAATGCTAAAAAAGGCGGTCGCGGCGGCGGTCGTGGGGTGGATATTGGTCTAATTTGCAATAGTGTAAATGACAAAGCCTTTTGCTTCAACGTTTTGAAATCAGATCCTAGATTCGTAACCTCAAAGAACAATGTTGAATTGGCGAGAGTATTCCTACAAATGGCAATGAATAAAGCCATTCAAGGTCAGAATTTTCTTAAAAGATTGGCAAGTACAAACAAAGTGTATGCACCATGTGCAAATTTTGATTATGATGGTGTTGTTGGATCATTCAGAAGTGCTCTTATGGAAATCGTAGAAGATCCTCAAACTGCTAACTATGATGCTAAGGTTGCTGGTGATGGATCTGCCATGTGTGAAAGAGGCTTGTCTTCTGCACGTGTGTTTAACCGTAAGGTAGCAAATCTTAACCGTCGTATATCGTCGCTTAGCGATATTGCATTTAGAATCACAGAGAAACTTGGCTAATTACCAAGTCTTATGGGAGGGGGATCTTGCAATTAATTTAACACCAATCTGTGTTTTATTTGATTATTAAGTCATATTTGCGTGGTTGGGTTTTTAAAGGGAATCCTTTTGGTACCAAAGTATATGTGGAGAGAGAATATACTTAATAAAATTAAAAAGCAATTTATTGCTATTTTTGTTCTAGTTAATATAAATTATAATACACATCAATAACATCAATAACAAAAAAAAAAGTAGGTCTAAGGCTCATTCACATCACAAATTAGTAGAAATCATTTTTATAGATACTCAGAGTTGTTAGGTCGGATCTCTCGAGTGTTGGCATAGTTGATTTTCTCGTTTGTGTGTGTGATAGAATTAAAACACTTGCAAGTTTTGATCATCAAACCAAAAAAAAATTCTCAAATAAGATTTTGATATTTGGTAGATCTTAAAACGTATGAAAGACAACATTCTTTTTGGCAAAAAAAAGTCATAGGCAATAGTTTAATCACTATCATAACTTTGTAAATCAGTTTAACAGAACATGTTAATTATTTTTAATTTTATCTTTTAAATTGGCCTCATTTGTCTATTTTTTATTGGAAACAGGGTTGCGTTTGTATTATAACTTATTTGTATTTAGGAACTTGTTAGCGATGTATATGTATTAGGAATTTTTTGCACCCCTTGGTTTAGAGTACTCCTGGATCCGCCACAACTAATTCTAATATATGTATTTGAATAAGAAGGTAAATTTTATATTTAGCTACTCCAACCAAGTTTATTTGTCTAAGCTTATCGGAAAAAAAAATAGTTGATTTGTCTAAGGAGATAAAAGAACGTGTCCATTAGTTTAAGTTCATTAGTCTATTATTAACTCAAACAAATATGGTGATTTTTGTTAACTTGGTGATTTTGGTTCCTCTATTTTAATTTTGACAACTTTGGTCCTCAATTTTCTTAATTTGACAATTGTTATCCTCACAATCATGGATATTTACACTTTCCGTCCCAAAAATCTTATATTTTGGGAAGATAATAGACCAAAATTGCACAATCATGTTTTTTTGTGACCAAAAGCGCATGCCAAAATCACACAGACTAAAATTGCCAAATTAGGGGAGCAAGATTGCCAAAAGTAAAATTGAATGACCAAACTTGTCGATCGTAGAAAGTTGACAAAAAAATGAAATAAACTTTATATTTAGTCCCTCATAAAATTTATGCTACCTTCGCAATTGCACCTAGCAATGTTGGATAGTAAAAAAATAAACATACAATTCAAACTCATACACATATTGAACACAACATCTCATTAGGATGGCAAGAGTGGAAATTAAAGCTATAAATTGGCGCCAAATCCACCTTGCAAGATATTTGTTATGGTCACAACTCACGCCGATGAGCGTGGCACCGAGCTCTGTATAGAACTCTGTATCAACAGCCTAACTGACCACTATCACGACAACCTAGGATATGAGCTCTCAGAGACTGGCCAGTTTCCAAGTACTTGGTGTGTGAAATAAGCATGTGCAAGTATACACAGTCACAAACAAGTAATAAAGAGTAAGTAAAGATCGTTCCCACGAGGATTGACTAATTTTTAATGTGTTTGTTTAGCATAGGTAAACTAGTGTGTCTACAACTATTCGTAGAGATTTGTAGTTGGTTTTGGAATATAGAAAAGCAGAATTTAAATACATTGTAGAGGATGTAATTTAAGAGAGAGTTGAGATGCTTTTACCATATGAGTTCCTTGTGAGAATGTTGTCTTTGTCTTTGGTGCTTGAGCACACGGTGTGATCACTTAGTGTAGATACATCGAGTTAAGGGTGACTGTACAAGCTCAATAAACCCTTGTTTTTTTGCGATAAAAAGGGCAAGTGTGTCATACTCCCTCGCCTCCTTTCAAGTGGTTCAAGTTGCTAAATACTTTCCCTTAGTAAAACCCCACACATGAACAAAGACTATGCTAATTACTTTTGAATTAGCATGGAATTACTAAGTGACTTTGTGGGAAACAAACTTCTCATCAAAGACTTAAATAAACACTTGCCTTTGCTTCTAGTTCTTGAGATCTAGTTGTAAGTCAATCTCTTGTAAATACAACTCCCCTTGTTCTAAGTTAATCTTAAAACAAGTTTAATTCAAGTACAAGAACTAGTAAGTGAGGCACCCTTTTGGACAACACAATAGTTCTCACGAGTTCATCATATGACTAGAGCATCCCAACTAAGGAATTTAGCTCATCATCGTCCACATAGAATAATTAAACAAAGTAAGTAAAGAAAGCATTGTAATTAACTTGGAAATGTAAATTGCTTAAAAGTAAATTGCTTGATTGGACAAGTCTTGCAAGAAAGTAAATTGCTTGATTGGACAAGTCTTGCAAGAAATTAAATAACAAGAAAGTAAATAAAGAGTAAGATGAAGAACATGAAATAAGAACTTAATATTAATGAAAAACACTTGATTCTCAATTAGGACGAAGTGAAGAATAGAGATGTCAATTCCTTCTTACCTTCCTCTTAAGTTTAGAGTAATCAAAGTGAAGTAAAAAGACTTGGAAATAAAATGAAGAACAAGATGAACTTTAACTACTATTGTATCTATATGGTAATCTATCTATTATTCTATATTCTCTATATATCTTTTACAAGAGATGAAAGAGTCCTATTTATAGATGTAGGAGATTTCCTTGCATGGAGGGTTTTATCTTCAAGTATTTGACTTCTTTGCTTGCTTGTGAAGTATTCTTTGACCATCATGTGACTTATCCTAGTATTTTGCAGGTGTCAATTTGTTGTCACTTTGAATGGGAGACATTCCTTTGAAGGGGAAACATTCCTTTTGAAGGGGTCCAATTAGTTGATGACATTTGGCTTGGTGTAATGATGATGTTTGTTGTTTTTATCCCATAGATGACTTCTTTGGTAACTTGACAATTGATTCCATGTGATTACTGAGCTAGTAGGAGGCCAGCAAGGCTCATTAGAACGAAATCAATTTGAGGTGCTTCCAATGTGGGGTTTTGTGCTACTTGCTTCACCGCATGCTTCAATTTGCATGCTTTGGTGCTTAAGCACTCGATGCTTAAGCACTTAATGCAAAATCACGAGAATCTGCAAAAGTACTCAACAAACATATCAAACATACCAATTTGTATATAAATTGAACTTCTATCTCCTTGATAATGTATTTTATGATTTTCATCTCTTTTTATTGTATTTACAAGTTTATTGCATTGGTTTCAAACATTTATCTAAGTAAAAGACTATGAATAACTCTATATAAAATAGAGTTATCACACCCCAAACTTAACTTGTTGCTTGTCCTCAAGCAATAACAAAATAACAAGTAGGATTCTTTTGATGAAGAAGATCAGATCAGCTCAACTCCTTTCAATCTTTCAAAATGTGATGTTCTCTTAAAAGAACTTTTCTTTCCTCAAATCTCTTATGTCTTTGTGCCTTTGAAATTCATCACAACCAAAGCTATTAAAACTCTTTTATGTGCGTGTGTGATCCATTGAAATTTGATTGGCTCCAAACTAAGCAAAAAGGTTTTCTTTAAACTTTTGAAACTTTAGAAAAACTTTTGGTCAACACAAAAGTGTTTCAAAACATAGAGTAGACTCACAAGATCCTTAAGCTCGGGGGCTTTAAGTATATCAAAGGGCTTGACATGAGTAGTTTAAAACTTTTTGACTCAATGCTTTTTTTTTTTTTTTTTTTTTTTTTTTTTTGATAAGCATCTACTAGATAAGCACTAGATGCTTCTTAAAACTTATGTTACCCTCTTCACCGACCTCCATGTGCATACTTTTTTCTTGATTTGTTTTTGTTTTTCTTTTTCAAACCAAATGCACTTTGGAACAGGATTCATTGTCCTCCTTATGCATACTTTTTTTTTTCTTGGTTTGCAAATCAAATGCACTCTGCTTTTGAATGAGTTCGCTTTAGATATTAAGCAAACATAGTTTTGACACCTTTTGATTTTCTTTTTGAAACTTTATGTGCATTGAGTACTAAGCTCCTCATTTTTGCCTTTGTTTTCATAAAATCTCCCCAAACTTATTTCTCAACACTCTTCTAAGTTTTTAATAAAACTTTGTTTTTGACCTTGGTTTTCTTAAATTCTGTTTGTTTCGAAAAAACTTTTCACTCGCTTTGATCCCCTTTCAAAAATCAACTTTAAAGTGTAAAAGTGATAATAACAATGGTTGTTTTTGAAGTAAAAAGGACTCTTTTTCTTTTCTTTTCATTGAGGATTTTGGTCTAAAGAGATGCATCAAAATCATTTGTGAACTAGCAAGTGATCATGCTTCAAAATCAGACATTCCTACTATTGATTTACTTAAAAACTGCTCAAAAACAGAATTTGATTTTTTTGAAAATGCTTTGTTAAGTAAATCTAAAACAAAATGAAAATAAACTCTATTTACAAAAGACTTAACTACTTATCTAACATACTAACAGATATTTAATGAGATATTAAATAAAACAAGCATTAGTAGGTTTAAAATACTATATATATACCACATGCATCAGAATTTGAAGTGCTTCCCCCCCCAACTTAAAATTGAGCAGTGTCCTCACTAGCTCTTAAGCACTTGGTGCTTGAGCACTAAATTCTGCATTTCTTGAAAAACACCGAAAACATCAAACTGTACAAACATAGTTAATATTTATCAAAAAATTGATGGGTTGCCTCCCACAAGCGCTTGTTTTAATGTCTTAACAGCCTGACTATCCTTTTTAGATCAAGGATTTTCAAAATGAATGGTGCTTTCAGTTGCACCATTTGCTCACCATAATACATTTTAACTCTTTGTCCATTTACTTTGAAAGTATTACTCGAGTTTGCATCAAATATGTCAATCGCACCATGAGAATATATCTTGACTAATTTGAATGGTCCTGTCCATCTGGATTTCAATTTTCCAGGAATAATTTTAGCCTTGAATTATACAATAGGACCAATCCTCCTTCTTTAAGATCTCTTTGTTGGATTCTTTTATCATGCCACAACTTGGTTTTATCTTTGTAAATTCTAGCATTCTCATAAGAGAAGTGCCTGAATTCTTCTAATTCATTTAGTTCTAAAAACCTCTGTTTGCCTGCTTGGTCTAGATCAAAATTCAGCTTTTTGATTGCCCAATAGGATTTATTTTCTAGCTCAATTGGCGGTGACATGCTTTGCCATAAACTATTCTATAGGGGACATACCTAATGGAGTTTTATATGCGATTCTATATGCCCATAATGCTTCATCTAAATGCAATGACCAATCTTTCCTTGTTGGTCCAACCATTTTTTCTAGCATTCTTTTTATTTCCCTATTTGATAGTTCGACTTGCCCACTAGTTTGGGGATGATATGCAAGAGAAATTTTGTGTTTAATCCCATATTTTGCAAGAAGATTTTCAATAATTTTATTACAAAAATGAGATCCTTCATCATTTATGATTGCCCTAGGGGTGCCAAATCTAGTAAATATGTTCTTTTGAAGAAATTTACTCACTGATCTAGCATCAGCACTAGGTAGTGCTCTTCGCTTCAACCCATTTAGACACATAATCTCACAAAGAACTAAGATGTATTCTTTACCAAAAGAAGTAGGAAAAGGACCCATGAAATCCATGCCCCATACATCAAAAAGTTCAAGTTCAAGAATGTTGGTTCTTGGCATTTCATGTTTTTCGGATATATTACCACTTCTTTGGCATCTATCACGAGTTTTACTATATAGAATGCATCTTTAAATAAAGAGGCCAAAAATAACCTTGTTTGTAGTACCTTGTTTGCTTTGCTCGTGTCCTCCAAAATGACCTCCATATGGTCTTTGCATGGCGAAGTGCTCAAGCAACGCTTGCTTGTTGTTCTTGTTCGAGGACACACTTTCTCATGACTTGAGTCTCGGACACATCTTGTATAGGTAAGGTTCATCCCAACGGTATTGTTTTACTATATGGAAAAACCTTCTTCTCTGCGATAATCCATCCATGCGGTACAACATTACTTACCAGGATAGTTAGCAATGTCGGCGATACCATGGTGCGAATCTCCGTGTGTTTGAGCACTAAGTGCAAAAGCACTATATTCTCATTACGAGATATTGCTAACAAATCTTCATCCGGGAATCTCTCCTTGATTTCTTGAGTACTGTATCATCACCTTCAAGCTAGATAGGTGATCGGCAACTTGATTTTCTACTCCTTCTTATCCCTAATCTCAAGATCAAACTCTTGAAGGAGTAGAATCCACCTTATTAGCCTAGGTTTTGCATCTTTCTTTGCAAGCGATACTTAATGGCGAGTGGTCGGTATATACAATCACTTTTGTGCCTACTAAGTAAGATCTGAATTTGTCAAAAGCAAACACCACAACTAATAGCTCTTTCTCGATCCACATGTAGTTCACTTGAGCTTCAATTAATGTTTTGCTAGCATAATAAATTGAATGAAACACTTTGTCATACCTTTGCCCTAGGACGGCTCCTACAAAGAAAGTCACTAGCATCACACATTAGTTCAAAGGTTTGGTCCAATCGGTGTTACAATGACAGTGCGATGACCAAAGCCTTCTTCATTTAAATGCTTTTATACAAGATTCATCAAAGTTAAATTGTGTATCTAATTGCAAAAGATTACACAGAGGTTTTGAAATTTTTGAAAAGTCTTTGATGAATCTTCTATAGAAACCTCGCATGTCCTAGAAAACTTCTAATCCCCTTGACAGTTGTTGGTGGTGGCGGTTTTTCAATGACCTCAATTTTAGCTTTATCAACCTCAAGACCTTTCTTTGAAACCCTATGTCCTAGTACAATGCCTTCTTGTACCATGAAGTGACACTTTTCCCAATTAAGAACAAGATTTGTATCTTCACATCTTTGGAGAATTTGTTCTAAATTTGACAAACATAAAGGAAATGTTTCTCCAAAGACAGAAAAATCATCCATAAAGATTTCCATGGATTGTTCAATAAAATCGAAAAACAAGGACATCATACATCTTTGAAATGTAGCAGGTGCATTACATAATCCAAAGGGCATTCTCCTAAAAGCAAATGTACCATATGGACATGTAAAAGTAGTTTTATCTTGGTCCTTAGGGTCAATGGCAATTTGATTATAACTTTGAGTAGCCATCTAAGAAACAATAAAACTCCTTTCTGCGCTAGTCTATCTAACATCCGATCAATAAAGGGCAATGGAAAGTGATCTTTCTTGGTTGATTTATTAAGTTTTCTGTAATCCATACTGATTCTCCACCCGATTCTCGTTCTTGTGGGAATTAGTTCATTTTTTTGGTTGGCTATTACTCGTGACTCCCCTTTCTTGGGAACACATTGTGCAGAGGCTAACCCATGTACTATCTTCAATTGGGTAAATAATCCCAAAGATCTAGCCATTTAATTATTTCCTTTTTAACAACCTCTTTCATGATTGGATTTAGCCTTCTCTCGTGCCCCAATCTTTGTTTTTAGCATTGTCTTCTAGATTTATTCTATGCATACAAATAGAGGGCTAATCCTTTAATGTCCGCCATTTGCCATCCTATTGCTTTTTATGTTTTTTAAGGGTTTCAATTAAATCATGCTCTGCTCTAATGATAGATCGAGATGCAATGATAACTGGAAGTGAATCATTATCCCCAAGAAAACATACTTTAAGTGTTTTGGCAATTCCTTCAGTTCTAGTTTGGGAGGTTGTTCAATTGAAGGTAAGTTTTTCTTAAGGTTAGGGTCTTCTAAATTTAAAGATTCAAAAGTTCTAGACCATACCTTAGGTTTAACTTCCTCTGTTGTCAGTATGCCTTGTTTTTGCATTTCACCTCGGGAAGTGCATAAGCACTTGATGCTAAAGCACTAGTCAGATGGTCATACTGTTTGTTGAATTGCTTCTGCACCAGATGATCAAGTGAGATAGCAGAACATTCTTCTTGCTCCTCTGCTGGATACTTCATTGCTTTCATCACATTGAATTTCACTTCTTGATCATTCACCCTCATGGTTAGTTCTCCTTTTTGAACATCAATAAGTGTCTTACCAGTTGCAAGAAATGGTCTTCCAAGGATTACTGGCACATTTTCATCTCGCAACAAAATCAAGAATAACAAAATCTGCAGAAACACGAATTTGTCAACCTTGACTGAATATCTTCAACTATCCCTTCGGATATCTTTGTTGATCTATCTGCAAGGATAATGTTACGTATGTAGGCTTTGCATTACCAATTCCTAACTTCTCAAAGATAGATTTAGGCATCAAGTTGATGCTTGCACCTAAATCACATAGAGCTCTCCTGTATAGTTGTTGCCTATAGAGAAAGGAATTGTAAAGCTACCAGATCTTTCAATTTTCTTGGAATTTTATTCTGTAAAATTGAACTAACTTCCTTTGACATTGCAATAGTTTGAAATTCACCTAATCTCTTTCTTCTACAAATGATATCTTTCATAAATTTAGCATAATTAGGCATTTGTTGTAAAGCTTCAATCAAAGGAATATTAATGTGCAAATTGTTTTAAAACATCTAAAAACTTATCAATTGCTTCTCCTCATGCACTTTTTTAATCTTTGAGGAATGGAGGAGGTGGGTGTTCGATAACTAACCTGGGATTTGGTTCTTTTTGAGAAGTGGAAGCTTACGTGCTTCGCATTCGAGTTTCTTTTTCTTTTTGAGTTTTTTCTCCTTTATCTACACCTTCATTCTCATAGGGCTCTGTGAGATCCTTACCACTTCTCGGTGATATGGCCTTTACTTGTTCTTTTCCTTGCCTTTGAGTTGTGGATGCTTCAGTATTTGATGGTAGAACACCCTGCAGTCTTTGATACATAGCATTTGCTAATTGACCTACTTGAGTTTCTAAGTTTTTATGGAAGCATCTTGAGTTTGCCTTCTTTGTTCTTGTTTCACTTATGAATGATTTAAGCGGGCCTTCTATTGAATTATCATTGGCGGTTTGTTGTTGCCTTTGATAATTTTGATATCCCGGTTTTGGGGTGGTGCTTGAGCTCCCGGTGCTTGAACACACAGTGCTTGAGCATTTATTATTACTTGGTCCCCACTTAAGATTTGGGTGATTTTTCCAAATTGTGATTAAAGGTGTTAGAGTAAGGGTTGTTATTCCTATTATTATTAAATCTATTTTGATCCACATAGTTAATCGACACGGGATTACTTGAGCACTCTTCATGAGAGGTGGGCTCCTCCACAATAAACACAACTAGGTGCTCCTTGAGGTGCTTGTTCTATGGTCAGCAATGAAGTTTACTGCTTTGGTTTGGGTGTAGTTTGAACTAGGTGTAGTGAAAGTTTTAATCATGTTAGCCAATGTGGCAACTTGAGCGATTAGGGATGAAATTTCACTAAGTTCATGTACTCCAAACTTTCTTTTGGGCACTTGCCCTTCAAGAGGAGCCAGCTAGAACTATTTGTTGCTACCCTATCAATTAATTCACAAGCTTCATTATAAGACAGATTCAATAAAACACCCACGATGATGCATCAAGCATAATTCAGTTTGGGGCTCTAATCCATTGTAAAATGTTTCCATCTCAGATAATGACCGGCAGACCATGATGAGGACATTTTCTAAGCAATTCCTTCCATCTTTCCCATGCCTCAAACAATGATTCAAAGATCTCTTTGTTTAAAAGATGTAATGTCATTTCTCATCCTAGCATTTTTGATTGGTGGGAAGTATTTTGACAGAATTTTTCAAATAATTCATTCCATGAATGAATTGAATTAGGCTCTAAAGAATTTAACCATGATTTAGCTTTATCTTTTAATGAATATGGAAATAACTTTAGCCTAAATGCATCCTCACTTACACCGGTATGATGAAATTGCTACATACTTCTAAAAACTGCTTTTAAATGCTCATGGGGGTCATCATGTGAAAATCCCCAAAATGACCAATTGTTTGCAAAGATTTGAAACATCATTGGTTTAAATTCAAAATGGACAACATCAATATGAGGCCTAGCAATGCTAGTCTGCATATTTTGATGATCAAACACGGCATAATCCTCATGGGCCTATCTCTATCATTAATCATGCCTATAGGGTTCATGTATATGAATTCTTGTCTATGATTTACTCCTACATCGGAATTGAATTACCTCGATGGTGTTATGGTTTGATCCATCACCTTCTTGCTGTGTTTTGGTGCACAGTATTGGTACTTGTTTGTGGCATCCCTAGTGGTATTACTTGGTTCACCATATTCTTTGTGTTGTTGGATTTCCTCTGAAGTCTTAATTGTCTCCTGAATCTTCTTTCAATCTCTCGGATCAAAATCAAAATTTGGTGGTGGTCTTCTTGGCATAGGCTAGTGCTTAAGCACTTGTTCTCGCATGCAATAACACTACCAAAAAGCAATAAAAAAATAAAAACACTCTTTTACTAACTAAACAAACTAAAAATTATTGGCAATCCCGGCAAACGCGGCGCCAAAAACTTGGTGTGTGAAATAAGCATGTGCAAGTATACACAATCAAACAAGTAATAAAGAGTAAGTAAAGATCGTTCCCGAGGATTGACTAATTTTTAATGTGTTTGTTTAGCATAGGTAAACTAGTGTGTCTACAACTATTCGAGATTTGTAGTTGGTTTTGGAATATAGAAAAACAGAATTTAAATACACAGTAGAGGATGTAATTTAAGAGAGAGTTGAGATGCTTTTACCATATGAGTTCCTTGTGAGAATGTTGTCTTTGTCTTTCTGGTGCTTGAGCACACAGTGCTTGATCACTTAGTGTAGATACATCAGTTAAGGGTGACTGTACAAGCTCAATAAACCCTTGTTTTTTTGCATAAAAGGGCAAGTGTGTCATACTCCCTCGCCTCCTTTCAAGTGGTTCAAGTTGCTAAATACTTTCCCTTAGTAAAAACCCCACACATGAACAAAGACTATGCTAATTACTTTTGAATTAGCATGGAATTACTAAGTGACTTTGTGGGAAACAAACTTCTCATCAAAGACTTAAATAAACACTTGCCTTTGCTTCTAGTTCTTGAGATCTAGTTGTAAGTCAATCTCTTGTAAATACAACTCCCCTTTGTTCTAAGTTAATCTTAAAACAAGTTTAATTCAAGTACAAGAACTAGTAAGTGAGGCACCCTTTTTTTAGACAACACAATAGTTCTCACGAGTTCATCATATGACTAGAGCATCCCAACTAAGGAATTTAGCTCATCATCGTCCACATAGAATAATTAAACAAAGTAAGTAAAGAAAGCATTGTAATTAACTTGGAAATGTAAATTGCTTAAAAGTAAATTGCTTGATTGGACAAGTCTTGCAAGAAAGTAAATTGCTTGATTGGACAAGTCTTGCAAGAAATTAAATAACAAGAAAGTAAATAAAGAGTAAGATGAAGAACATGAAATAAGAACTTAATATTAATGAAAAACACTTGATTCTCAATTAGGACGAAGTGAAGAATAGAGATGTCAATTCCTTCTTACCTTCCTCTTAAGTTTAGAGTAATCAAAGTGAAGTAAAAAGACTTGGAAATAAAATGAAGAACAAGATGAACTTTAACTACTATTGTATCTATATGGTAATCTATCTATTATTCTATATTCTCTATATATCTTTTTACAAGAGATGAAAGAGTCCTATTTATAGATGTAGGAGATTTCCTTGCATGGAGGTTTTATCTTCAAGTATTTGACTTCTTTGCTTGCTTGTGAAGTATTCTTTGACCATCATGTGACTTATCCTAGTATTTTGCAGGTGTCAATTTGTTGTCACTTTGAATGGGAGACATTCCTTTGAAGGGGAAACATTCCTTTTGAAGGGGTCCAATTAGTTGATGACATTTGGCTTGGTGTAATGATGATGTTTGTTGTTTTTATCCCATAGATGACTTCTTTGGTAACTTGACAATTGATTCCATGTGATTCATTGAGCTAGTAGGAGGCCAAAGAAGGCTCATTAGAACGAAATCAATTTGAGGTGCTTCCAATGTGGGGTTTTGTGCTACTTGCTTCACCGCATGCTTCAACAAGCATGCTTTGGTGCTTAAGCACTCGATGCTTAAGCACTTAATGCAAAATCACAGAATCTGCAAAAGTACTCAACAAACATATCAAACATACCAATTTGTATATAAATTGAACTTCTATCTCCTTGATAATGTATTTTATGATTTTCATCTCTTTTTATTGTATTTACAAGTTTATTGCATTGGTTTCAAACATTTATCTAAGTAAAAGACTATGAATAACTCTATATAAAATAGAGTTATCAGTACTACCCTGAGAAGACTCTCCTCGGGACAAAGTTCTCACTCAAGTGAGAAGTTGTAACTAAACCCTAGTCCGTCCTCACCTCACAAACGTGGCAAAGAAGCAACGATGCCATCAATAGTAAAAATCTCACCATGCATTTACTGCTAACTCAGTCAAGAGATCACCGCAACTAGGGTTCATCTCAGTACACTTAGGGTTTCTGAATGACATTACTATATAAAAGGGGTCTCTACCCCCTCAAATTTGCCAACCGAATAAGTCTAATATACTTCTCTCCTATTATTTCTTTAAGCCTTGATAGTAATTTCAAAGTGTCTTTCCACGGACACCTCTTGTCGTAGAGACGAGAAACAGTCAACCGCCACGTATGAAGGAGAGCTATCGTCATGCAAAATCAAATATTAACACTATCCACATATTACTCCCTCCAGTCCCTATTATAAGAAGAGTTTTAGAGTAAAGTTTGGTCCCAAATATAGGAAATTTTTCAGCTTTTAGTGTATATTTATTGCTTAAATACCAATTTTACCATCATTGAATGCATTGCCTTTTCAGTTTTCAAGGTGTGCATATAAATTTAACCTTAGGGGAGTTATTTCACATGTGGAGTCGAGTGGAGGGTATTTTGAAAACTTTATTTAAAAAATACAAGAACTAAATGAGCTCATTAGTTTATTTGTCTAACAAGGTAAAATATTAACAACAAGCCCATTAGTTTAAGTTTATTAAATATGGTGACTTTTGTTAAGTTGGTGATTTTGGTGAGTCTATTTTACTTTTGACAACTCGCTATGCTTAATTTGACAACTTTTACTGTCAAAATGATGGATTATTTGTACTTTTGATACTCAAAAATCTTATATTTTTGGAAATTGGGGATCAATATTGCATAATTGACTATTTTTAGGAACTCAGAGTGTAATAATGAAAAAATCACAAAGAGCAAAATTTTCAAGTTAAGGAGCAAAATTATCAAAAGCAAAATAGAATGACGAAACTCGCCAATCGAAAAAAGTTGAGGAATAAAAAATGCAACTAAACTTTTATATTTGACCACCGCATAAAATTTATGCTAATTCCGCCACTGATTAGTAGTAGCAATGATTTTTGTATTTTTTTCTTGTAATAGGGACTAGAGAGAATATATGTTAACATTTAAAAAAGACTAATTATTTTGTTTTAAGTCTTTTTTGGAAGAAAAAAAAGTAATAATCGGAAAAAAAAAACTTACTTGCTTCACAAGAGAACCCAATTTGTTTTTTAATTGCCACTAGAATAAAATAAAGCAAAAAAAAAGGAACATACGCTAAATTTTCAAAACCTGAGTAGTAAACCGAAGCCCACCGCCTTTCGCCACCGCTTTCCGCCACAAAAGTCATCCAAGAGGTAAATGATTCTATGCCCATTACTCAATTTGTTTATTCTTCCTAAGATTTTGTTGGTTTTCTTCTGGTAACAAAATCAGCGCCTTTGACAATCGTGTTTCTGTACGTTTTGAATAATTTCATGCTTGTTATGGGAGATTAGGGTTTAGAACAGTTTTGATCATTATAAATGTTGATTTTTTTGTGTTTATTTATGTAATATGAGTGATGAATTAGTTAATGGAGATTATTTTGGCTTTTGTAAGATACTTTGAGCATACCTAATGTAAAAGGATTAGAGATTAAAAAAACAAAGAATTGGGGTCAGATTTGTGTTCTGCCTTCTTATACATCTATAATTAACTTTGAAATGAAGTTCAGTTGTGTTTCTTTCTTACTGTTAGGGATGCATAGTTTGGTAGGTTGATAAGCTTTAATTATCTGTTTTGATCTCAATTTTTTGTATTTTTGGACTACTACTATTACTAACCAATGTATAGACATAATTGAATAATTAGATTTGTCTTTCTCTCATTGTTTGAAATCCATCCTGCTGCTGCATGTAAATCATTATTGGCTTCAGATATCCAATAAACTGCAAATCTACTAGTTTTGAAAACTTTTTATTGAACACTATGGACCAAGGAAAACCCAACCCAACCTGATAAATCCCAATTTTTATGTTCTCTTGCATTAAGAGACATAGAGAGGACTAAGCCTTTGAAAACTTTTTATTGAACACTATGGACTCTTTACGAACCTTGGCAAATACTTCCTACATTTGACAAATTGTTTCCTACAGATAGAGAAATGATTCCTCCAGCCAAAATTCAATATTCAACAGAAAGCAAAGCTCTTCAACTCATGTTGTGCTCTTATTCACCCACAAGTCCTCCGAAGAGCTAGGCATAACCTGAAATCCTTAACCAAACTAATTAGTAACAACTAAAAATTTGAGTCGTATATTGCAAAATATTATCCACTGTATCCCTGGTGTTTCTTAGTGTTCACTTTCAGTCACTTCTGATGATAACGACTCCTTCTTGAAATAGTATCCAATGTATCTCTGGTGTTTCTTAGTGTTCACTTCCAGTCACTGATGATGATGATAACTACTCCTTCTTGATCCTCTGAACTCCAAAGATAGTAAGACAGGTTACCTATAAAAGGGACTTTGGTACTCTAGTTAGTGATTGGTTGAATGTTCGTCAAGTGAAAACTATGTCTAATTTATTGGTTAGCTATATGTAGGCAGTAAGGAGCAGTTAAAACTGTTTATCATGGCCCGAGCATGGGGAGAGTTCAGAGTTGTATTCATGGGACACTGGTAGCTCCCTATGTCATATCCTGTGCCAAATGGCGATGTACATGAAAAGGGGGTTTCTGATCCCTGTGTGAAGGCCCAACTAAAGACAATGGTACCTGGAGGCCTTGGGCTGATATCTCATTTTGGCATATTTAGCACTAACGTGGTCCAGGAAACAAAGCAAATTGCTAGTCAAGAATATCTCTGCATGTTTGATGAATATTCCTTTAGAACTTAGAAGATGATCTTCGGCATTCAAACTCTCTCTATTTTAATAATGGATATTTGTTGAAGGAAGCAACCTGTCATATTAGTTTTCCAACAATTTAAAACAAATGTGCCATTATTTCCAAATTAATCTGAACATAGACATGATGAAATGGTACGTGTGAGGTAGGTATGCAACGTGTCATATTTGTATTAATTTATTGAGTGCTGCCGTCCAAATAAAATATCAGACATAAGTAGGATTGATTTATTGGTTCCATTTTGATATCCAATATATTATTGATCATATTTGTGTTTGCTTGCATGGGAGGTTATCCGTTTACTTCTTTTTGAACATGTCTTACCATTTCCTTTCCCTACTTGGCTTCTCTGTAAATCACTTTCTTTGCATAAACCATGCCACTCATTCCTGACTAGCGAACTTGATTGCAGGGTGCCAATATCTTTAAATAACTGTAAAATTCCTGTTTACACAAAAGATACTCCTAGCATTTGGAGCAGAAGGGACCGTTTAATTGATTCTTTCATTATGGTAAGTTCTTTTAGTTTACTTGATACTCTCCCTTCTGTTGCCTGGTTCTTGAGGAAATGTAGAATGAGTGCATTCCTTGTTCTTTAACTCACACGCATAAAAAAGATTAGGCTTAACTAATGGAACTGCAGATATTAGATATCCTTGCTGTAATTTATTTTTTCAGAAGATAAAGTCGCAAATTTTATCTATTAGGCTCTTGTCGAGTATGCAGATTTCAACCGACTCATCTAGTAGGAAAAAGTTTAGCTGTTGTTTTGCAGATTTGAAAAGTTGTTTATAATGTATTGTTTTGCTAACGAAGATTAATTAATTATAGTGAAGAAAAAGTAAAAAACTATTATTCAGGTTATTTTCCATGAGTTTTTGTTCAAGTTTCACAATATTCTGAAGTTCAATATACAACTGCTTGCATTTTAGCTAACCATGCAGTGTGCCGAATTATGGCTGCCAACTGTGCTTAGCTTGGGTGGTTGGGGTGGCAGGAGCCAGGGGATTTGGGTGGACATTTTTTTATGAAGGATTTTTCAGATAATTTTATTATATAGTTCTGTTTTTTTAGTTTTGTGTGCAATGTGTTATTATTCCTTTCATATTATTTTTGTACTGCGAGCTCTCTTTATTACTTGATAAAATTAGAGCACAATCTCTGAACAAGACACAGTCCATTCTTCACCTTTGAGTTTATTTTTTACTGTTAGTTGAAGTCATTGGTTCAATACAAAATAACGACATTGACTACCTAATGCACCAAAAACAAAAATGAAAAACATGATTATTGATTGATGAGGTTGGTCTTGTATGTGATGCAAGCTGTTAGAGTGTTTTTATCTGTATATATTCTTTTACAACTCCCTTTCTGAAAAGCTCCCCATTTCTTGCAAAAATATTAACTTAATTGTTTATTAAGGCTGCAAGGATTCTTGCTAACTTCATTGTGCTTGGTGGGAGTGTCATGGCAAGGGCATTTGTCAGTGCATATCGTCAAGCGATTCAAAGTAAGCTTTCTATATTAATATTATTGGATATATTTGCAATTTGTGAGACAAACTTGGATTGGAAGGTAGTTTACAGTTCAGTATTATGGTTTCTTTTATTTAGTTAGTTTTGTTTACTTGGATCCATATGATACATAAATGTTGCTAAATTAATTTCTAGCTCCAAAACTGATACTAATAATATTCATCATCGTATCATTTAAAATAATCCACTTTAACACATGCACATCTCCTCTTTCCAAGATAACTACTCAGATAACTAATTACTGCTTGCATTTTTTAATCAGCAAACAAAGTAAAGTGATTCACTTTCACTTGAAGAGATAAGTTTATAAACATTGCGTAAATCACTGGATTGAATATCTTTTGTTGCTTCTGCAATCCACTAAAAGCAAGAGGGGGTTTGACTGTTTGAGAAACTGTAGTCTGCCTTTATTTTTAAGGCTAAGTGGCTAGCACTATCTGGTTAAGTCTTCATCATAATATAGACCCAACCTCTCATTTAAGCTTATTGACTTTAGTCTAGGTTAAGTAGAGATTTTGGAGGTTGTTAACCATTATAAGATTGAGTGATTGGAGTTGAGTTCTTTTGGGAGGCTGGAGGGCCACGAGTTGGACTGGATTGCATTGAATTTGGATAGAAGGGCCCCTCCTGAAGAGTGAAATTGTGAATTAAAAGAAATCAGCACCGTCCTTTTCTTCATATTAGGCTCATGTTTGATAGTGGTTAATATGGTTATTAACTTCTTTTACATCTTGTTTGTGGTGTCCTCTAATATGATATCGTTTAATTGAACACAAAGGCAAGTTTTAATTGGTGATTACTAGTGAATTTTGAGCTTACCATTACTTTGTTACTTACATTACTACAGATGCTTCCAAAAATGGTGTTGCACAAGAGACAATACAAAATGGCGTCCGTAGAGCAAGCAAATTGATGACAGAGGATGAGGCTCGGAAGATTCTTGGTGTGACTGAGAAAACATCCTGGGAGGAGATTGTAAAGGTTAGTCGATCATTTTTGTCTCTGCTTGGCAGATTCTTGTAAATACTTAAATGTTATCTATCACGTTGGGTGTAATTGTGCTTAAAACATCTCTGTGGTGCAGAAATATGACACTTTGTTTCAGAAGAATGCCGAGAAAGGGAGTTTTTATCTTCAGTCCAAAGTCCATAGAGCCAAGATATGTCTAGAGGCAGTTCAGCAAGACAAGGGTCATTTAGGGTAACCCCTAGTTGATAAAGTTGTTCCATCTTAGAACAATATTATCCCATTGTTTCCTTGTTTTACCCAGATGGATGTTCGAATTGAGCCTAGTTATATACTACCATTTTTGCATCACAGTTTTCTGAAACAGAAATTATTACGGACTTACCCTCTCTACCGAGAGGGTCAACTGCACTGCACACCCTCAAAAAATAAAATTAAACCTATCTACCTTATAAAAAAAATATTTTGCACACTCCGAAAAAAGAATTTTCATCCAAACTCCTAATTTTGCACTTATCCCATACTATACCACACTCACACAATCATTTACATTAATTCCTCTCCCTCTCGTGTGCTTAGGAAGACAATTATAAGTTGTATAATTTATTTAATTAAATCTATTGAAGTTATTTTTAATATATATATATATAGTGATGTGCGGTTTTAAAGAGTTTTGACCCCTACTCTGGATCCTAGATCGGCCGCTGATTATTACTCCCTCCGGACCTAAATATAAGCAAAAAAATGTGTTGTTTCGGTGGACTCAAATATAAGCAAATGTTAACTAACCTACCTATATTTAATGTTATTTTTCTACAACTACCCTTAAATTAATTTATTAATGTTGTGAAAAGATGACCATTAATTAAGGATAGTTTAGTAAATCTATTTGATTTTTCTATGAGTTCGAGAAAAGTAAATGCATAAAATCACTATCCTTAATATGTGTAAAAGTAGGTATTTTTACTTATAATTAGGTCCGGAGGGAGTACTATTCAATAAAATGGTAACTAGTTTGTCGGAGATTGACTACAAAAATAATGAGAGCTACCTAAAGCACTGAAGCTTTGCTATTTCTTCATAGGTTTCATGGGTTTTTTTTATCAATAAGAAATAATTTCATGGTTTGTTTAATTTGACAAAGTTAATAATTAAGTTTAGAATTTTTTTTGTCAAAGGTGTAACACTTCCCATTCATTAGTGGGGAAAAAACGGAAAGTCTTGTGCTTTCCTCGTAAATGAAGGTTAGACGGCCACATGAGCTTCCTTTTTGAACAAAGGCAACAATACATAACAACACCACACAAAGGCAGAGAGGCGAGGCACCGTGCGAGAGCGTAGGAACTAGATCCAGTTCACCAAACCTCACAACAAACCACCAGATGCAGTGAGGTGAGGGGAGGCAGAGAGTGTTGTCGCGCATTAGAAACCCTAGCCGGGAGAAGGGCAATGTGAAACACTATTTTATCTCACATCCTTTTAAATTTTGGAGTTGGCATATATATGGATGTACTTTCGTCGTCACAAACAAATGGCTCACCCCTATTGCTGATTTTATGAATGACGAAGCTTTCAGCGATTTTTGTGCAAATAAATTGGTCAGAATGCTTGGTTTTAGGGATGCTATTTTTGAGCTCGATGCTAAGCTAGTGGTGGATGCTTTTAAATCCTCAAAATCTCTCTTGACTGATTTTGGTATGGGTGAGCAAGACTCGTCCCAACCTGTTAGAGAAGGCTATAATTGACATTACTCAACCTCCAAAGTCAAAAGTCAAGTCAAACATCCAAGCAAGCACCTCACTTGACACACAAGCTTCCAAGTCATCAACTCAAGGTGTGAAGAAAGGAAAGTCGGCGAAAATACTTAAGCTTGTATCTTACTTTCCTAATCTTGTGTATTCTAGGGTTAGTTAAGATTGTTAATAGGTAATCGATTTGTAACAACTTTCGCCACAATCATAGAATAGAATCAGCTTGTATATATACTCTGTAAACACATTTTCAATTCAATAGAATGATTCAAAGAATTACATTCAATTACATCTTATATGGTATCAGTTGCGTTTGATCTTTCTCACGCTTCCATCGCTTTCTTCATTCATCAATGGCGGAACCGGGTTCACAACAGCAACCTGATAATCCTCTCACCCTCTTCTCTCATGGCAATCACACTTCGGGCTCCTCACATGGCTTCGCATACACACCGAAACTCTCTATCAAACTCGATGACAAAAATTTTCTAATGTGGAACCAACAGATTGAGGGGATTATAACGTCCTACAAACTTCATCGCTTCCTTGTGAATCCTGAGATTCCTGCGAAGTATGACTCTGAGTCGAACAAGATCTTGGACAAGATCTCTGATGCATACGAAAAGTGGCTTGTTCAGGATCAATTACTATTCACCTGGCTTCTTTCCACGCTTTCTGATGGTGTTCTTCCCCGTGTGCTCACTTGCAAGCACGCTCATGAAGTTTGGGATCGAATCCACAAACACTACTACTCACACTTGAAAGCTCGCATTCGTCAACTTCGCTCAGAATTCAAGAACACGAAGAAAGCGAATCGCACGATCTCTGAATACATTCTGCGAATTCATGCTCTTGCTGACTCGCTGATTTCAATCGGTGAGCAAATTTCTGATCAAGATAAGATAGATGTTCTTCTTGACGGATTGCCGGAGGACTATAATGCGTTTGTCATGATGATTTACGGTAAATCAATCACCGATACTCCCTCTCTTTCTGACATTGAAGCTCTGCTTCTTGTTCAAGAAGCACAACTCGAGAAGCATCGGCAAGAATTATACGCTACGCCGGTCGCCAAACCTAGCCTCTCGCTTCGCCAATTTCAGACCAATAGAGGTCGCGGCCGTACCCAACGAGGTCGTGGTCGCAATCGTGGACGTACGCAACCATCAGAGATGGCTCCTTCAACTGGTAATAGACCAACGTGCCAAATTTGCACCAGGTATGGTCATGCTGCAGAGATTCTTTGGTATAGATTTGATGAGGCCTTTGATGTCCTGCAACCAAATCTCAAAACCGATCCAACAACTCAGAAGCCGAAGGCTCTAAAGATATCAAGACTGGTGGTAATTCCTCCACCAAAAATCAACCAAATGTAAACTCTGCCACTACAACTGATGCTGCAGATGCATTCAATCAAGACTACGATCTATGGCATGGTGACACAAAAAGCGCTCATCACGTTACACCTCTTAGTGATCACTTAGATTGTAGTACACCATACACAGGCACTACTAAAGTAGCTATGGGAAATGGTCATGGCATTCCAATTAAAGCCATAGGTTCATCTGTTTTTGCATCACATTTTAATCCTAAAGTGCTGTTACACATGCATAAACTTCTTCACGTTCCAGCCATTAAGAAAAATTTACTTTCTGTATCTAGATTTGCCAAGGATAATAATGTTTTCTTTGAGTTTCACCATAAATACTGCCTTGTTAAATCTCAGGTCACTAAACAAGTATTACTCAAAGGCTTTGAGGGCAAAGATGGTCTCTATGCCTTCAAACTTCGCTCCTCAAGAGCTGCAATCAAGTCTCATGTCAATGAATTACATAATTCTGTTTCTGTTAATACTGTTTTACCAAATGTAAATTCAGTTTCTAAAGTTTCTGATTCTGTCTTTGAATTGTGGCATTCTAGGCTTGGCCACACCAATGTAAACAATGTTCACTCTATACTAAAGCATTGTAATATTTCCATTCCAAATAAATGTACTAATTTTGTGTGCAAGGCTTGCTGTTTGGGTAAAGCCCACAAATTACCTGCTCCCTCCTCCACTACTGTTTATTCACAACCTTTTGAACTTATTCATACTGACTTATGGGGGCCCTCACCTACACCTTCACACACTGGTTTTAACTACTACATTACATTTGTAGACACATTCACCAAGTACACTTGGATTTACTTACTCAAAAACAAATCTGATGCTCTTCATGCTTTCACTCGGGCCATGCTAAAATAAAAACTCAGTTCAATGCATCAGTTAAGTCTGTTCAATCTGATTTTGGGGGTGAATTTCGCCCCTTCACTCAACACTTGGCAAATCTAGGTATCACACATAGACTCACATGTCCTTACACTTCACATCAAAATGGCACAGTAGAAAGAAAACACAGACAAATAGTTGAAATGGGCTTATCTTTACTTGCTCATGCATCATTACCTGTTACATTGTGGGATCATGCTTTTTTAAATGCTGTTCAATTGATAAACATTCTGCCTAGTAGTGCACATAAACCACCAATTTCTCCTCATCAAAAGTTGTTTCACAAACCTCCTGATTACACTCATCTTAGAGTTTTTGGCTGTAGTGTGTATCCCTTTCTTCGACCTTACAATAAACACAAACTGCAGTTTAGGAGTGAGGAGTGTATTAACCTAGGTATTTCACCAAATCATAAGGGCTACAAGTGCTTGAGTTCCACTGGAAAAATCTATATCACCAAGGACTTGATTTTTGATGAGAACAAATTCCCTTATCCAACTATCTTTCCTGCAACACCAGAAACCTCTCCTGCCTCATCTCCTGTCTCTCTACCTCCCCCAGTTATCACACTTCCATCCTCTCCCCAAACTGCTCCTGATCCTCCTCCTCCCTCACAATTACCTCTTAACACTACAACTAATTCTCTTACATCTACAAATACACAAACCTGTGCCTCCCCTGTTCCAAACACTTCCACTGACCAATCTTCAAACACTTCAACAGAAACACCATCTGTTATACCTACTTCTCAACCATCTACTACAGCCACAACTTCCACTCATCCTATGCTGACTAGAGCTAAGACTGGTCATTCAAAACCCAAGGTCTTTCTCACTATAGCAGAGCCTTCTCTTGTCAGCAAGGTGCCCTTGTTAATCCTCAATGGAGGTCTGCTATGCAAGATGAATATGATGCACTTACTAAGAACAATACCTGGACTCTTACTACTCTCCCCCCACATAGAAAAGCAATTGGTTGCAAATGGGTATATAGGGTGAAAGAGAATCCCGATGGAACTGTCAATAAGTTCAAAGCTAGATTAGTGGCCAAAGGCTTCAATCAAATAGAAGGCAAGGACTTTTCTGAAACCTTTTCACCCGTAGTCAAACCCATCACCATCAGAATCATCTTTACCTTGGCTCTCACCAACAAATGGCCTATGCAACATATAGATGTCAACAATGCTTTTATAAATGGGTATCTCATCAAGAAATTTATATGAAACAAATTTCTCACGGGTTTGAATCAACAGATACTTCTCTGGTTTGCAAGCTTAACAGGGCCCTTTATGGACTTAAACAGGCCCCTCGGGCCTGGTATGAAAGATTAACTCAACAATTGGTCAAATTTGGGTTTCAACCTAGTAGATGTGATCACTCCTTGTTTGTTTACTCTCAAAGCGGGTTACTCTCTATGCCTTGGTGTATGTGGATGACATCATCCTCACCGGATCTTCATCCAAATTAATTTCTCGATCTCATTTCAAAACTCAATCACCCCTTTGCTCTTAAAGAATCGGGGTCCCCTGACTATTTTCTGGGATTGGAAGTCAAGCAATTGCCATCAGGTGCTCTTCTCATGACTCAATCTAAATATATCAGAGACATCATGCACAGGGCCAATATGCAAGATTGTAAAGGCATTGCAACACCAATGCTGTCCACTGTGAAGCTCAGTAAACAAGGTTCTGATTTTCTCCAAGATCCTTCTCAATATAGATCTATTGTGGGTGCCCTACAATATGTGACACTTACAAGACCTGAATTGGCATACAGTGTAAACAAACTATGCCAATTCTTAGCAGCACCTCTGGAAAGTCACTGGAAGGCTGCCAAACGTGTTATAAGATACCTCTCTGGTACAATTGATCATGGACTTTTACTGCAACCAGCCTCTGTTGATCAAAAATTCTCTTTAAGAGTATATTGTGATAGTGATTGGGCAAGTGATCCGGATGATAGACGATCTACATCAGGTATTTGTGTCTTCTTTGGTCCAAATTTAGTTGCTTGGAATGCCAAGAAACAGAGCCTGGTAGCACGCTCCAGTGCTGAAGCAGAATATAGAGGTATGGCACAAGCTACATCAGAGTTGCTCTGGGTTCAATCATTGTTAACTGAGCTCAGAATTCCTTTTCACACTCCTACACTCTTGTGTGACAATTTATCTGCTTGCTTTCTTCATCACATAATCTGCTTTTACACTCTCGGACAAAGCACATTGAGCTAGATATACACTTTGTTCGTGAGAAAATAGCTGCAAAATCACTGATTGTCAAGCATGTCCCTGCCTCTCATCAGGTTGCTGATATCCTAACTAAGCCATTGGGTACCTCTGCTTTCCTGCATAACAGATCCAAACTCAGAGTCACTGCTAACTCTAAGTTTGAGGGGGGAATGTTAGAGAAGGCTATAATTGACATTACTCAACCTCCAAAGTCAAAAGTCAAGTCAAACATCCAAGCAAGCACCTCACTTGACACACAAGCTTCCAAGTCATCAACTCAAAGGTGAAGAAAGGAAAGTCAAGCGTAAAATACTTAAGCTTGTATCTTACTTTCCTAATCTTGTGTATTCTAGGGTTAGTTAAGATTGTTAATAGGTAATCGATTTGTAACAACTTTCGCCATACAATCATAGAATAGAATCAGCTTGTATATATACTCTGTAAACACATTTTCAATTCAATAGAATGATTCAAAGAATTACATTCAATTACATCTTATACAACCCAAAGACCTGTCCCGTCTTCGTCCCATTTAACCCGCAAACTAGCGGGTTTGTTCGGGTCTAAGGACGGGTTAGGATCTAAAGAATTGGTCAATCAAAAATTAGGGACGGGTTAGGGTTAGGTATAACCCGTCCCAACCCGTCCTTTGCTCACCCGTCACTCTAATTTTTAATTTTATTACATTGTTAATGAGAGTTTTATAAATAAAATATTCAATTTGAAATCGATCTTAGTTTAAGTAGAAACATTGATGTAAAGTACTACTGTAAAAGTGATGTTTTGAGTTTGAATACATTATAAAATGTTATTATAATTTTGTTTCTATTGTACTTCGGGTCAACTCAGTCTCGTCCAAAATAAACTCAGTCTTACTTTGACCCTAAGAACATCGGGTTTGTTCGGGTCTAAAGACGGGTTAAAGTCTAAAAAATGACCCTATAAAAATTTAGGGTTGGGTTAGGGACTAGTGTAACCCATCCCAACCCGTCCCTTGCTCACCCCTAGATTTTGGATGTATTATTCAAGATTTTAAGGAACTATTTTCTATTTTTAGCAACAACTCTCATGTAGAGTTCTCTAGGAGGGATGTCAATAAAGTTGCTTAGCTCTGACAGAGATGTTGGGGATTTTCAAGATAATGGGAATTCAAGATTCAAGAACACCAAAGTGAAAGAGAAATCCAATGTTTCATGTTCTAAAGATGTGTCCTTTGATGACTTTCACCAGTGATTTTGTTTTTTCATGAACACTTGTATCTATTCATTTAAATATATTTTAATAAAGAGAGACACTCGTTCATGGATGAGTATGACAATTGTCAATGAGTTGTGACTCCATATAAGGGAGACACTCGTCTTCATCAAATAGCATGAGTTACTATACATGGAACTACTTTACAAGTAGAAAGAATTTATTCTTCATACGTCTAAGCCAAAACTCTACCAAATTCATCACTCCCTTTCTACTCTTATTTGCAAATTGAAGTTTGAGAACTATTATTCTGTGAAAAACACCTAACGATATGCTTGGTGTGGGTGTGCAAACCATGCTAAGGAGCTTCATTGTATCCTGAAGGGGATTCACTGGTTATCTTATTGCATCGAATTTAGAGTGATTGGTGGGGGAAAAACAAACCTAAAACTTAGTGTTCACACACACCTTGAGGTCTTAGGCGACGATGAATTGACATTCTTTTTTGTTCTTTATTTTACATGTTCACATCTAGTTGTTCTTCTTATATTTTTTTTTTGAAGCAAAGTTGTTCTTCTTATATATGCAACATTATTCCCACAAAGAATGATCACCAATAGATGGAAGCCTTATCTAATCCTAATCCTAATCCTCACTTTTATTTTGAAGAACCCTCATCTATTCTGCCTATTCTTTCTATTGAATGAAAAAATAATTAATTTTAAATTGTAAAAAAACAAAAACAAATCTTGCATCATTTTCTAATTATTAATATCGTGAACCTTAGCTTTCGACGCATGTTCACGTAACATCTAAATCTAATTGAGATGCACATGATATTCAATACTTATCCTTCTTCTACTGCTTATATCATCATCAGATTCAAATACTTTATTCCATTAGAGCAAATTGTCAAACAGTATAACAACTTACTCAAGCTTCATGATTACTTCAGATTAATGTGACTCACGTCCAAAAGCCAAAAAACACGGAAACAAAAAACAAATATTCTATATACCGACTTGGCGGCATTTAGATTGACTTATATTTGAGCTTATACAAAACAGATTATTCAAATAAACAATTTTTTATGTATTATTCGTATGTTTGTTAAAGTAGTTTATGAAAAAATAATTTATTAGTAAAAAATGAAAACTTATGAATTTACATAAAATTTTATTTATTTGCATAAACTATTTATTATTAACTAAAAAATAAGTCAATTCAAACAGGCTATTGGTAATCGAACTTGTGGATCCAAACTCTGTTTTTTTGTGGGTCAAGAAACCCTTGGCTGGCTGGTTGATTACCCAAAATGGCATGTTAACTAGCAAGTAGCAATCACCAGATTCACCACGCCCAATTTAATGCGTGAAGCGTGCTTGCTGGTCCCCTCCCCTTAGACTATAAATTTTTTCTTAAAATAACATTTATCGTCTCATTGAAAGAAATTCTTCTCTAAACTAACATTTCTCTCCTTTACAATTTTAAACAAAATAAGGAATCCGTAGATTTTATACAATCTATCGCATTTGGCTTTAAAGTTTTGTATAGGGTTCATAAAGTTTTGTGAATTCAATCACAATAGAGATTATTTATAAGACTAATTTGACGAATTAGTAAACCTCCATATTCGAATATATGCTCAGCTAACCATATTCTCCATATCTCTATTACTAAGGAGATAAGTCCTTATTATGCATGTCTTTGACTTGGTCAACTCATAAAATTCACATATTTTCTCATTCAACTATATATGATTTGGGCTAAAAGTCTACTATAACGACTAATTATCCACCACTTGACCATCTTCTTCATCCAACAATTGTATTTCTTTTTATAATAATATAATAAAAAATAAAAAATAATAGTTTGTTGGGTCGTTAATCAACATTTTCGTCAGTCAATTAAGATCAAATAACAACCTTCGATTCAATTTAAACTTAATTAGCATCCATGTTCAGCAAACTCTAAATCAATTAATTACACTTTAGCTGATCGCTTCACTCTATTCAACCCCTACTGGACAATCTTTGATTTAGCTAATCTTGAGTTAATTGATCATGATTTAGATGATTGAAAAATGTTGTATACAAATAATCTCCTATATTACCAATAAAGATTGAGTCTAGTAGAAGTGGTTAGTCTCCCACAACTTCCCAAATCAAAGTTGTACTCTCTATCATTGTTATTAAACTCGACCCAATCAGAGCATTGGATCACTAGGTCAGTACTTCAAACCCAAGAATAGTACGTTTGACAGAAGAAACGGGGCAAACCGAAAGAGAAATAATCCCGGCTTTAAACAAAGACGAGTGGTTAATGAAGAAAACTAGAAGAGTAGTGCTTTAGACAATAGTTTTAATAAACTTAGGGTTGTGTAGTTTCCAGCAGACAGCTTTGTAAAAGATAATGTTTTATGCACCTTCCTGTGGATCAGTGAGGGAAAGTACCATCAAACTCATTGAGAATTTCGAATAAACAAAGCTTAAAACCTACATGTTGTTTTTTGTCTTTAGCTTTGAACTAAGCTTCAAACTTAGATGCTGCAAATTCGTACCTAACCTTTTGTCTTTTTTTTTTAATCATGCACAGACCTTTTATCTAACTCTATAAAGGAGTGAGAATAAGTTAAACCATACTACTCTATGTAAGTGTGAGATTACGTTAACCAGACCTAGAGTTTTTAAAGCCTAAACACATAGCCTGATTTATTTTTTTTAAATTCAATGCGTGCCTAACTTATTTACCTAATAATAATAATAATATGTTTGGTTTTACATTGCAAAACTGTCTAGAAGAAAGCTTCAAATGCTCCAAACATGCACATGTTTGGTTGCATTTTACCCTAATAAAGTTTGCTCTGAAATGTTAACCGAAGTATCAGCGATAAGTGTAACTTTCATATCAAGTTGAAAAGCTTATATGTATAGCAATAATGTTGAGTCCCAAGGGTTTTTACCAGAGTGAGGAAAACCCTCGAGACTCTTTGATCACTTATTGAGATAATTACATATTATCTATCAACAATGTCTTCATGGTAACAAAACTTGAATTCATATCTATGTAAGATGTCAACTGAATCTTTATCAACTGAACCAACCTTATAAATGTCATCTATAACCTACCCTACAAACTTATAGTCAAACATAAATTATTTCACTCTTATTCACAAAAAATATTTCACTTCAAATTTAGTTTAACTAAAATAAATTTTATGTAGTTTAAGATAATTCAAAACTTATTTTACAAAGAGTCACTCAAACACATATACACATTTTTGGTTGATACTGCAGTATCACACATGAACGCAGCATGATGTAATCCTCATTTGGATTGGAGCGTCTCAAAGGGTGAGACAGCTGGACCAATGATTTAAAGTTACTTCATACTCAAGCGATGATTGAACCCTCGACATATCTTGACCTTTATAAGAATTTAATAATATGTTTAAAACACTATTTAAATTTATTTCTGTTATAATATTATTAAGTAGTCTATATTTAAATAAGTTTATGAGTTGAAGTTTGTTAATAAATCAATGTGTTGCAATCTTTAAACAGGTCAAATAAGTGTATAATTTTAAAACTAATAGTAAATATCCAATAAAGTAGCAATAATAAATATTAATATGTTATTTAATTTAAAGAATTTGGTGTATGGAATTCTAACATACTTTTTGAGTAGTTTTGAAATGGCTTATTTGATTAAAAAGACTTTAAAAAACTCTTGATGTAATCTACATTCTTTTGTGACTCAGTGATCTAATCTACATTAATAAATATATAACTTGACCTATAAACCTAGTGTGATTTTAGATATGGGTGCTAGACAGGTCACCTATTCTAATCCCCACTCTTAATTCTACCACTTTATCATATTTCTCAACTTTCTTTTTGTTTGTATTATTGGTAGTTATCTACGAAATGTCTCAACACTTACGCTTAATATTATATTTTGAATTGACCAATATCAAATTTATCCACTATGACAATCAAACTGAAGAGCACCAAATTGATAGATTAAGCCACTTAGTGGGCCAAAGGTTATATCCCTCAAACTTTTGTTATCTCCTCTGTTTTCAAATATATTTTTTCCCACCAACATAAGCAAAATAGTAATATTTAGATCCAAAACTAAATACGAATTCAGTGAACTCCAAATAATAATTTAAAAGTATAAAGGGGACGGAAAGAAGTCCTAATATTTTTTTTTCCTATGCAAGTATATGAAAGAAAAAAATAATAATAATAATAAGAAAAAATAAAAATAAGGAAGAGAATAAAGTTTTTGATTATTGTTCCATTATGAACCAGGAGGAGGATAGCCACCACCAGTATCTGACCATGTTGAAGGTGCAAAACCCGACGAGCCACTACCGTCGCCACCACTTCCAGAGTAATCTTCCGGCGGCCGGAAAAATCCCAGTTGCTGAGCTGGAAACAGAGGAAACGAAGCAGAGGATGGTGAAAATGCAGTTGTTGACGAAGAAGAAGAGAATGAAAGCGACGGCGAAGGTGATAACAATGAAGAAGAAGAAGAAGAATGCAGCGCTTGCATTTGCGATTCATAGAACCATTGCTCAAGTCCTTGTAAGTCACCGGAGCCTTTCAGTATCTGAGAGTATTGCCAATAATCCCTCATTAAATCAGACGGAGCTTGAACCTGAGGAGTAAACGGTTGCTGAAACTGCGGCGGCGGCGGAGGAGCTGGTGAATAAAATTGTGTTGCCGGAGAAGTAGAAGCAATGACATTACTCGGCGGTGGGGGTGCGGCGGCGGGAACATTTTCTGGAAAGTTGAGTTTAGCTCTGTTTCCTCTGAATCTCAATGCAGCTTCATCGTAGGCTTTAGCAGCAGCCACTGCAGTTTCGAAAGTACCAAGCCATACTCTTGCTGCTTTATGAGGATCACGAATCTCTGCAGCCCATTTTCCCCATGGTCTCTGTCTCACTCCTCTGTATCTCCTCCTTATCTCTCCACTTTCTTCACTCGACTCTGTCGCATTCACATTGCTTCTAGCCCCTTCCGTCCCTGTTCCATAAATAATTAATACAAAAATTTGGACTATTCTGTAAATACAATGATATATTTAACAAATTTGCACCTGATGATGATTGTGGCTGAGACTGGGGAGAAGAAGGTAATTTAAAGTGAGGAATGTTTGGATCAGGTGCAGGTGCACCACTCTGATGATGATCATCTTCATCTTCACGCCCTCTTTGTGTCCCGAAGCAGAGGCGGTAAAAGGATACATAGGAGAAGAAACGGGGAAGAAACCTGAACCTCTTACTTGGGCCCAGTGAGTGTGGGCCTGGGCCAACCCATATGACCCACCCGCATGGGTCGGCGGTTGGTCTGATTCTGAACTTCCTCCTCCACCAAGTTGGACTTGTCTTGAACTCTCTTCGTCTTCCTTATCGGGCTCCGTTGTGAACCTAACTAACTTCCCTGAATCTCTTTGGTTCGCCACCGTTAACAAGCACATGTAACCTTAATCCTCCTGTTTCTTGTTTGATTGATCCGGAGTTTCTTTCTGACAAAGAAAATACGATCATATACTATAATTGAATTGAATTGAATTTGAAGGGATTGATTGATAATTGAGATGCCAGCCAGCCAGCCAGCTACAACAGTGATCTCGTTACTGTTACACCTTAATTATTGTTATTCCTATAGGCTGGCTATAGCTTCTCTCCCATGCATAAACATAATAAACATAAATAACACACACCAACCTTGATAATACTAGTACAATTTTGTTTTTAATGGTTTCTTCGGGAACAGAAATTCTCTCTTGTATTTTGATTCTTCGAAATTAAATAAGCTACCAATTAATAAATAAATAAATATACGGTGACCGCCTTTGTATGATGAAATTGGGTGGCGTGTGAATTCACACCTAGCTGGTTAGATTAGAGACGTTTCCACTCAAAATTAACTAGTTAGCGAGCGAACAAGCACCACGCTCTGCAAATCCTTTCCCTACCAGTGTCGGTTTCTTTAGAGAGAGAAAGAAAGAACACGGTGATCATTTTTGAATTGAGTTCTAGAATGAATACTCATATGGAATGGAATTGAGTCAAAAACAAGCATTAATATAATACAAACACGCACACGCACACGCGTACTCACATTGATTTTGGGAATTGGGCCGGGTTCCATCACTTGTGATTAATTGGCCCATAACTAATGGAAGCTCCGGTAAATAAATAAAAAATTACTATAGAATGAAGCAGGGTAGAAAAAGTGATGAGATGGATTAATTAATTTACTTAGATAAAGATGAAGTGTGAACACTTACTTGTATGTTGTCTTGTGGATTAGGTTAAGGATCATCAGTGATGAGTGTTCGATCGTGTTGAGCTTGTCTTTATAAGGGCAATTTGCATTAAAATAATTGGAAAAACAACGAATCGTTTGAAATTCAATTTAATTACTAGTTCTTCTTGCAAACGGAAAAGCTTGAAGGTCAAAACACGGCTCTGGGATAGATAAATTAGGAGAGGGCGATTTCATGCAGGAGGTAACCAACACTCTTTGCCTAGTTCAAATCAATCAAACACAAACAATATAGTATCGCATTTGACCTACTGTCTACGCTATATAATTGCTAATGCTTCAATGAATATAAAAAGAGACGGTGAATTCAGTTAGGCGTTTGACGGAGAAAGTACGCTTTGATATCGTGGACGGGGAAGAGTTCGAGGATGTTAATACCGCTCTCGCCCTCGCTTGAATCTATTTCGACAAAATATTATTAATTATTTTAATTTATTTTTTATTTTGATCTATTTTCAATAAAAAAATCCATTTTAATATTTTTAACGTTATTTTATCATTGTATAATAATTATGATTTTATTCTATTTAATTATCATATATATATATATATATATATATATATATATATATATATATATATATATATATATATATATATATATATATATATATGTATGTATGTATGTATTACTTTTTCTATAAATTAGTAGTAAACGCAGATGCACATGTGGAGAACCCGTCTCTGTTTGGGATAGGGGTGGTGACGGGGATGCAAAACTCGCACCTGACCCGCACCATTACTATGCCTATTTTAACAAATGTTGTCTCAATTGGATTGGAGATCGAATCACTGAGATGGAGAAAATTAAATGACAAATAAATAGAAAAATTATGTAAATATTTAGTTTTGAATGCTCAAAAGTCTGGAAAAATTAAAATCCGTTCTTTTTTCTAATTACAAAAGAAAAATATCTAACAGTATCGTACATCTTAATAAAAGAGACAAGTTAATTCAGATTACCTTTTTTGGCAAAAAGCACAAAAGGAAAGCTCGCTAGTCAATAACAATGGATCATAGAAGAGAAATGTGATGTGTCAATACTCACGCACGTAACTAGGCAAATGAAGGTAAAGGCGTGAATGAGAAATAGAATAGTGTTCTAGATTTGAGCTTTGGTTACGAGCCATAAAAAGAGAAATCAGAACGTTAAAAATTAGTAGAATGATATGAATCCACACAAAATAAGTGAAGTCTTTGCTAGGAAGCTCTCTAAAACTCCCAACCCTTCAATTAGTGTGTTGTTCAATAAACGAGCGAGTTTGGCCACTTAGGACAAATATTAGAAGGGGTTAATTACACATTTTTGTCCTTTAAGGAGATACTTGTGAGAAGCGCAAATGGAAATCTTGCTAGTGAATTGAAGGGACGCGTGAGAGAAACATGTCATGTGACAACTCATGACAGAACTAAGAAGTTACTAGCTGACAACGTAAGATTAGATGTGAATGAGGCTCAAAATAGAGAAATTGTAACATTATAATTTGAAAAAATGATATAAAAACACACAATAGAAACAGATGCTTTGTTAGTAATTTTTCTATAACTCCCATCCCCTTCAATTGGTATATTGTCTTATGAGTAGACATATTTTACTAGTCATTAAAAAGTATAATAATAGAAAGTGCAAGCATTGCACTATACTTGCCAAGTGAGCATCAACATAATGTCTGAGAACGAAGATATAAGTGGAGATAAAAATTGAAGAACAATTGTTAATACTAAAAATAAAAACTTTATTTTTGGTAAGAACTAAAAACAACTTTACTATTAATATAATATATAATGCACATAATGATTTCTTAAAAATATTAATTGTATTAAATAATATAAAAAACTCTAATTTGATAAATATATAATATAAAAATATAATATATTTTAAAGGTCATAATAGTCATTAGTGATTTATGGATCAATAGTTCAACTCAAAGACAATATTACAGAAAAAAAAATTATTTAGTCGAATTATTAGTTTATTACAGTACATGGTAAGCAAATTTTTGATAATTGATCGCAAAATTTCTAGAACAATAATATATGTATCGCTAACCCGCAAAATTCTTAAATAATATAAAATATGGTTATTTGCAATGTTGACCCTAAGCTAGAGATTTGGCAATACTAAAATGATGTAAATATTTGATATTGAATGTTCCAAAGTCTAGAAAAATCAAAGTCTGTTCTTTTTTCTAATTACGAAAGAAAATTTTAATAGCATAATACATCCTAATAAAAGAGGCAAGTTAATCAAGGTTACCTTTATTGGTGAGAAGCACAGAAAGAAATCTCTCTAGTCAATAACAGTGGATTGCAGAAGAGAGATGTGATGTGCCAATACTCACGATAGAACTAGACAGCCCAGATACAGGTTGAATTTGAAATAGAATAGAATACTTTAGATCTGAGTTTTGGTTCTGAGACATGAAAGGGGAAACTATAACGTTAAAAATTAAAAGAATGATATAAGTCCACGCAAAATAAGTGGAGTCTCTGCCGGCGAGCTGTCTAAAGTCTAGAAAAATCAAAGTCTGTTATTTTTTTTAATTACGAAAGATAATTTTAATAGTATAATACATCCTGATAAAAATAGGCAAGTTAATCAAGATTACCTTTACTGGTGAGAAGCACAGAAAGAAATCTCGCTAGTTAATAACAGTGGATCGCATAAGAGAGATGTGATGTGCCAATACTCTCGACAGAATTAGGCAGCCCAAGTAAGGCGTGAATAAGAAATAGAATAGATGCTCTAGATCGGAGTTTTGGTTCTAAGACATGAAAGGGGAAACTGTAACGTTAAAAATTAAAAGAATGATATAAGTCCACACAAAATAAGTGGAGTCTCTGCCAGCGAGCTGTCTAGAGCTCCCAACCCTTCTATTAGCGTGTTGTCTAACAAACAGACGAGCTTGAACATTTAGGACCAAATATTAGAAGGGGTGAATATTTGCACATTTTTGTCCTTTAAGGGAGATACTTGTGAGAAGCACAAAGGGAAATTTTGCTAGTGAATTGAAGTTGGGCGCGTGAGAGAAACACGTCATGTGACTACTCACGACAGAACTAGAAAGTTAGTAGCTAGCAACGTAAGATTATATGTGAAGGAGGAAAAGATAAAACACCTTAAATCTGAGGTTTGATTTTGAGGTACAAAATAGTGACTTATAACTTTTCTGTAGAGTAACTTTCATAGCAAAAATCATACACGTGTGGTTTTCTGTAGAGTAACTTACCGTGGTTAGCGATTTTGACAATATTAGAATTATGAAGATCTTTGCTCGAAGTGCTCTATGTTTTTTTTAGATTTAATCAAACTCTGTTTTTATTGCAAATTGCAAAGGACAGATTTAGTTGTATGGTAAATCCCAAAACAGAGTGATGAGGGAAACCTTAAAGAACAATGAGAAATACATGTGGCATGCGACAGTTTATATAGTGGCACTGGGCATGCAATACCAAAAGGACGAAGATATCAGAGGCGATAATATATATAGTCATTAGTTAAGTAAGGTTCAAAAGTTTCAATGGTGTAAGCCATTTAAATAAACTAACAAGTTAATAGGTCCATGAGATTAAGTTCTAATTGAGATCTAAAAAAATCTTTATATGACATCCTATTAAAACACAAAGTACCATACTCAATACAAAATAATATTAGTAATTAAAAAAATTAGTTATATTCATTTAAATAGTAAACTGATAGGCTGCAAAAAGGTTTTTTTTCGATGGCTATGGCTACCGACCTAAATAGGCTTTTGAAAAACCTTGGCTTTATCTATTTTCAAAAAAAGTGCAGTGCATTGTAGAAAGCAGCCAGTAGGCCTCAGAGCTGATCCACTATTCCCACCCCTACCTCTTAGGACAAAATATTAGAAGGTAAAGAAACTTAACACAACTTTTGTCCTTTAGGAGAACTACCACTATAAAAATGTTATTAAATGATAGTTGAATATATAATAATTAATTAGCTATAAATATCAATATTGTATAATATAAGAAACACATTTTTGTCCACTTAGGACCAAATATTAGAAGGGGTAAATATTTACACATTTTTGTCCTTTAAGGGGATACTTGTGAGAAGCACAAAGGTAAATCTTGCTGTGAATAGAAGTGGGGTGCGCGAGAGAAATATATTGTGTGACAACTCATTACCGAACTAGGAAGTTAATAGCTGACAGCTTATAAGACAATACGTGAATGAGGAATAGATAGAATACCCTAGATCTGAGTTTTGATTTTGAGGCAAAAATAGTGAAGTTGTAACATTATAATTTTTTTTTAAAAAAGATATAGAACCACACATAGAAGCAAAAGAGACAAGTGAATGAAGATTACCTTGATTGGCAAGAAGCCCAGAATGAAAGCTCCTTAATCAATAGCAGTGGATCGCAAAGGAGAGCTATGATATGCCAATACACACGACAGAACTAGGTAGCGCAAGGTAAGGTATGAATGAGAAATAGAATACTCTAGATCTGAGTTTTGGTTCTGAGATATGAAAAAAAGGAAACTGTAACGTTAAAAGTTAAAAGAATGATATGAATCCACGCAAAATAAGTGGTGTCTCTGTTAGTGAGCTGTCTAAAGCTCCCAACCCTTCAATTAGTGTGTTGTCCAATAGATAGGCGAACTTGGCCGCTTATAGGAACAAATATTAGAAGGGGTGAATATTTGCACATTTTTGTCCTTTAGGGGGGGGGGGGGGATATATACTTGTGAGAAGTGCAAAGGGAAATCTTGCTAGTGAATGGAAGTGGGGGCGCGTGAGAGAAACATGCCGTGTGACAACTCATGACAAAACTAAGAAGTTAGTAGCTAACAACTTTAAGATTATACGTGAATGAGGAATACATATACCCTAAATCTGAGTTTTGTTTTTTAGGCACAAAATAGTGAAGTTGTATAGGAGGACCCCTATAAAAATAAATTTGGGTTGTCCCTAGTTCAAATGTTATTAACTTATAAACTTGTAGTTGAATGTTTAATAATTGATTCACTTTAAATATTCAATATTGTTTAATATATTAATAAAAATTTTGATGTCCAACGATAGGGTTAAAAATTATTTGAACAAAGTTTTAAAGGCCATAATGGTCATTAGTGATTTAAGGTTCAATAGTTCAACCCAAAAGCAATTATTGAGTAGAATTATTAGCTTATTACATGGTAAGCAAATTTGTAGTCTTTCTTTTTTGATAATTGCAAAATTTGTAGATTAATATAAAACTAGTAGGATACCCGTGTGTATACGCACGGGTGCTGCCATATTCTTTTCATGAACGAACTTAGACATAATTTAAATAGTCTGGACAACACCTCGTGAAAAAAAAAGACAAATTTAAAGTAGTTAAAAAAAGAGTCTCAAATAAAAAATTAGATAAATATTAAAATCTAAAAATATAAAAGTATCATTTAAAAACAATCTGTGCATTTATCCCGTGTTCTTTTATATATTAGTGTCAGTGATGTATTTTTTTTATATATCAGTGCAGCTATCTCGTATTTTTACATACATCATTGTAATTATCCCGTGTTTTTTTATATTTCAATAAAGTTATCACATGTTTTTTAATATATCAGGGAAGTTATCTCATAGTTTCAATAAATTATTTTAGTTGATTAATAGATTATATAGTAGACAGTAACGGATAGCTGGTAGATTATCAAATATTTCAGTGAAGTGTTTTTTATATATATCAGTGCAGTTATCCTGTGTTTTTATACATACCATTGCAGTTATCTCAAGTTTTTTTTACATATTTGTATAGTTATCCCATGTTTTTTATATATCAGTGCAGTTATCTCATAGTTTCAATTGATTATTTTAGTTGATTAATACATTATAGTAGAGAGTAAAAGATAGATAGTAGATTATCAAATATATCAGTGCAGTTATCCCGTGTTTTTTTATATATAAGTATAGTTATCCCGTGTTTTTTATATATTAGTTCAGTTATCCCGCGTTTTAAATATTAATCAGTAGTTGAAATAGTCATTAAGTTTTCATTTTTCTTTTGATATATAAATATCGTGTTTTATTATATATCAGTAAAATTATCCCGTGTTTTTATATATTAGTGCAGTTATCTCGTAGTTTAGATTGATTATTTTAGTTTATTAGTAGATTTGATTTAATTTGAATTTTGAAAAGAAAAAAAAAGAAGAGGGGAAACTTAAAAAAAATGGGAGTGAGAAGAAAATGCATTGGGAGAAAAAATTTGAAAAAGAATGTGATAGTAAATTACAATGTTGCCCTTAGTTAGATGAGTTGTCAAATCAAATAAGTAGGGAAACTTGTTTGAGTAATTTAAGTATGGTTTGTTTGTATAAATAGATATTAGATTAGATTAGTATATAGTGGGTAAAGAAAGTTGGTGAGTTTGATTTGAATTTTGAATTTTGAAAAAAAAAGAGTAAGCAAAGTAGGAAAAAAGTGGGAGTGAGAAGAAAATGCATGGAGAGAAGAAATTTGATAAAAGTATGATAGTAAATTACAATGTTGTCAAGTGAATAGGGAGACTTGTTTGAGTAACTTAATTGTGGTTTGTTTGTATAAATAGATGAATTGTCAATTTAATTGAGTAATCTAATATAATTAAATTAATATAGTAGGTTTTTTAATCCACTATTTAATCCATCTATTATTAAGTATGGTTTGTTTGTTTAAATAGATAAATAGATATTAGGTTAGATTGTAAATAAGAGTAAATTGTAGATTATTTAATATTAATTTAATTATATTAGATTATATAGTGGATTAAAAAAATTGGGAAAAGAAATATTTTTAAATAAAGGGTGTGGGGGCCACTAATAATAGACGTGTAAGAAGTAAAAAATATTGGGAAATGTGAGATTGAAAGAGAGTGAGTGAGAAAGGAAGAGAAAGTAGAATTAAAAAATTAAAATTAAAACAAAAGTGGTGATGTGTCAAAAAAGTAAGATGTCTAATTGTAATTTTGTAAGTTGTTTGTTTGAATAAATAGATATTAAACGTAGGCATTCAACGCTCTTATATACATCAGAAGGTTCTGGACTATCATAAGCAACTAAATAAATCTATCTCATATATCTCTCAATAATACATTGGAAAGGTAAATTACATATGTACCCTTTTATACTCTATCACCCAACTCTTCAATTAGTGTGTTGATCAAACATACGAGTTTAGCCACATAGTACTAAATATTAAAAGGGGTGAATATTTACACATTTTTATAACATCTTAAAATAATTGACATCATCATCTCGATCATGATAAGTTACAATTTAGACACTCCTAAGCACTTAAAGCATTTCCATAAATTGGGAGTCATGAGCCTGTTTGACAGACAAGTAGCCAAACAATATTTTCCAATTTGAAGGATGTAAATTGGCTGGTGTAACCACCCAAACACTCACGTTTCCGACTCATTTTTTTCTTTTTGTTGCCAAATTTAATTATATTTTTTTGATACAAAAATTTAATTATATATATATATATATATATATATATATATATATATATATATATCAAAGTATCTGTAATTTATATTTTTTAATATTTCATTGTTAATTTGGTTATAAGGTATTGATAAATTATATTTTTGAAAATCTTTAAATTTGATTATATTTATGTTTTAAAAAAATATCTATATTTTCAATTTTTTTTGTTAAATTAAAATATTTTATTTTTCATCTAAGAATAAATAGATTTGATATTCTTGTGAGAGATAAAGATGCTTGTTGGGTTTACATTCATGCGGCTTATAGGGTGGATTATCAATTAAGTCTTTTACTAATGAATCACAAAAATTGATTGTAAGATATAGTTCAAAATGATATGAGTACTTAAGATTGACTTAGTTGAAGCACACATAGAATCAAAACTACTCTAGAAACACGATAGTTCAAGTTGTAACAGTAGTTTTGATTTTGATATCTTTGTTCCTAAAAAAGTCAGTAGAAGAAGACAAACATGCACTTGATTGATATCAAACATCGTAAACATTAACAACATGGTTTCTCCGTGGACTAAAAAGTACAGAAAGTACTTAAACAGCCATTGGTCGACACGTGTAGCATCAAAGTCCTACTATTACTTACTATGAGCTTCCATCATGGCCCATCATGCCCTATTGTTGTTTCATTTTCATGACCATCGTGCGGGTTCATTTCTAGTTTAGCCAAAAAAAATTGGATTTGAATCCAGTTTTGGGCTTGTTGTTGAGTTAAATCTCTTAAAAGATAAATTTGCCGCCATTGTGGGGATTAGTCTTTGTAGTTGCGCGTAGAGAATACTCGATTTATAATAAAAAAGAAAAAGTAACATGAAAGCATCATTGCTTGGCTTCACTTTTATTTTAATTAATCTCTATGTAAGTTTTCTAGAATTGCAAAGCAACAAATATATGTGATGTTATGTTAATTGTTTAAGATGCATCTAATCGAATCTAATGATAAAGAAACACTTGGTGATGGTGAAGACAAATGAAATGTAGTATAAAACAAAAAGGAAGACTTAGTTATGGGTCCAGTCATAAAATATTTGTATGTGTATAAATACTAAAAGTGGAAAGAAGTGATTTGGTAGGTTTGGTGGGTATAACTATAAGTAATGGAATTTGGACAGGTTCAATGAAAGCGTTTCAAAAGAGAGACCCATTACATGGAACCACAACCTAACCTACGTGGAGCCATGCCAAACAACCAACAAATCAAATTAATTAAATAATTACTCATTGACATTCACACATGTTTATAAAAGAAGCAGCAGCAATTTTTTTTTTTAGCAGCATCTATATATTTAGTTCCTCTGCATTCAATTGCAGGGAAACTAAATTTAGTGGAATTATGCTCGAGAGAATGTTGAGAGAAATTTGATGTATAAACGTTAAGACAAGTACATTAAATCCGGTATAAAACTCATTGTGGTTAGCGATGTAATTCGATTCATTTTCTCTGAGTAGTTAGTTTTGGGAGAATTTGTTAGATCTCTGATTAGGTTAGAGAGTAGTGCACTTTAGAGATTGTCAGTCTCATTTATATGACCGTATATAGTGATCTGGTGCTAGTTTGTCTCAGAGATGCCTAATATGGGCCTAGTTTCATAGTTGGACTAAGTGCAATCTATTTCGGGCTTGGCCCATAATCATTAATGAATCAGGTATATTGATAAAGGCTATTGCTTTTCCCACACCCCCTCCTACTCAAAACACACCCCACAAGGGTGTGAAAAGACCAAAAGGCCAGCCAAAACCTCTTTTTTTCAAGAAATTTCACGTGTTCGAACACGGGGCTTCGAACAGGTTTGAATGACATCGTTCGAGTGTGTTATTTTTTGACTTCACACTCTCTTGTGCGTAATTTCACCTGTTCGAACGAGGTCATTCGAACCTGTTCGCATGACCTTGTTCGAACTCGTTCGAACGACATCGTTCGAGTGTGTTAAATATTGACTTCACACCCTTTTGTGCGTAATTTCACCTGTTCGACGAGGTCATTCGAACGTGTTCGAACAAGGTCGTACGAACAGTCTTTAAACACGCCCTAACAGCTGTTTCACGCGAGGTTATTTTGGAATAAAATTTGTTAAGGGTGTGAAAGAGTAGGAGGGGGGTGTGGAAAAAGTAAACGCCTTGATAAAAACAAACGACAAATACATTGAGGTCTGTCTCTAAATTGAGCTGTTCAAATCTACACATCAACCCTAGTTAGGGTATGCACCTTTCCTTAAAAGAGGGAGAAAAGAACAATTCACGAATGCTCAATGGTCTCTCAAGAATACCATATGATCATTTAAGGTAAATGTTTTGTACACAAGGGTGTACAAGACCTCCCACCCAGTTGACCCTATGATTTTGGTAGGGTCTAGCTTTAAAAAAATTGGTTCAGACCATTGTTGGCTATCTACGAAATCCCCCAGGAAAGATTAATCTCTGCTCGTGCTTAGGATCGCACTGACCAACACTAAATTTGTCAATTGTGAGAATCGAATCCCAAAGCATCAAGTCGGCCCTCCGTATTCCAAAGTAGCTTATGCCACTCAGCAGTGTTGGTTGGTCTGGCCCTAATCTTATAAGGGAAAGAAGACAAATAAAAACATCTTATGTTTTTCTTACTCACTTTATTTGAGAAACATGTATTCCATAATTTATTTATTGCACTTGTATTTACTAATATTACTCTTTAAAAGAACGGCCAATACTCCATAGTCGGTGTAGAGTGGAGAAAATAAGCCATTGTGTTGAGCTTCTTCCTAACATTATTGATTACTAGTCTTTCAAGTTTTTTGAAATATTTAATCAACCATTTTGAAAAGAATAAAATATCTAACCAGACAAGAAAGAGCAATTTAGGTGACGGAAAAATAATGAAATCAACAAAAAAATGAGACTTCTTTTTTGTCATTTTCTAACTTGTCAAAAGCAAATGACACCAACCAAAGTAGTGTGATCACCAGACATATGAATTTGGGGAGAAAAAGAGAGGAGACAACAATAATTAATTAGTTTGAGAATTGAGACATGAATCAGATCAGGGGCATTCCTCTGATTGTTACAATGATCTGTACATATGAAACACAACACAGACACAGGTACCGTACAACATATATATGTTGAACACCAAACACGTTTTTAATCTAAGTAACTGTGTTTCGAAAGATGATTAGTGTAAGGTTATGAAAAGAAGCCTCACAGAAAAATATTCATTTAGTCACAACACTGTCACAATCACAATGACTACCTATGTAATTATTGGACTGAAAGAGACAAACACGACAAGGATCTTACTGAAATAATTATGGTTACTTTGTCAATAATTCGATTAACTCAATGAACAAAAAAGGCAATGCATGACTATAGCAAACATTTGTAAAAAAGAGCATACATTGAATTTGGCAGTTTGGCACATATAGCAGCTGAACGAACGAGGGGAATTAATTATAGAGTTGTGTTATTTGGGCATTTTGTTAGACAAAGTAAATGAACACCAATCTTAAACACAATAACGATCAACCAAGTTTTTAGCACATTTTTAAATAAACTCGCTTTTTCGATTTTTCGGCGTATAAAAACTTTGGTTAATTGATCACTTGGTTAAATGGTGCAAAAACTTGGTTAATTGGTGTTGTAAGTTGGTGTTTATCTCTTTTTATTTAACAAAAATGTCCAAATAACATTTTTGTTAATTATATGAACTTAACATAGACAATCTGTTATCTATCAGACTCATTCTAAATAAATTGATTAGCATCCATGCATGCATAGATCATGAATAAAGTTTCGAGAATGAACTCCTTCGTGCAATATTAAAGTGATAGATTCGAATATAAAATGAATGTACAAGAAAAATGTGTTTTTTTCTTTTGGGAAAAAATTGTACAATGTTACTACAAACTACAAAGCAGGGAACAAAAGTTTGTTATATATAAAAACACATTACGTACATTTACCTAACAAAAGATTTTGAGATGGTCGGTTCATGTACTATCAATTATCAAACTTCTATTGACTAAGTATATTTTATTTTTATGTATGCGGATGGGTAATGACAAACACTACTTGTAAATTTCGTAGATGTAAAGTGGAGATTCGAGATCTCATGTTTGAATTCGTAATTACTGAAAATACTTAGCTTTAACAACATCAATTTTGTCAGTTGTGTTAGGTCTCACAAACATATTGATTGGTATATGATCGAGAGTGGTGACCGGTCATGTGTTTATTAACTTACTATCCACTTTCAAGTCCAATTGACTCTTGCTGGATATAAAATGGATCACGATTCCCTACAACAACATATGATTGCAAAGTCCCGAATATAAACTAAGGGTATGTTTGGGAGGGAAAGACTTATAAAAGATTCGTCTATATTTTTATACGTATTTGAATTTTTAAACAAGTACAAGAAAACCATGATAGATAACAATATAACAATTTTAGTCACACTTCATTTATGTCATTTGACATTTTATAGCCTACTCAATTTAGAATTGAAAAATAAGCTCTCCCCTCCTAAAATCCCCTCCCAAACATACCCTAAACGAATTTTTGGACAGTAAAAAAGTTGTTGGAATTTCAAGTGTGAGTGGTTAGTCTCACATCAGCTAGAAATGAGCTAAATAAATGATAAGTAATATAGGAGACCTATATACCTAATGCCTAAAGGTTTTTGATCGAGATGTGGTGTACAATCTTTTGGTGGTCTGGTTCATTGGCCAGATTGTTGTTGCTTCCGGTGCTCTCTGGAACTCCCCAACGTGGTAGCAAAGTCATGGTTTAGCTTGGTGGGAGAACAGGACGTGGATCATGGTTTGGATCAATGGGGGAGCGGGAAGTGGATCATAGTTTGATCAAGGCTAGCGATGTGGGTTACTCACACTTGAGAGGGGGAGATTGTTGGGATTTCAAGTGTGGATGGTTAGTCTCATATCGGCTAAGAATGAGCTACAAGAATGATACATAAGAGAAGGGTCACATATACTTAATGTCTTAGACCTTGTTTGGGAGTTTGGAGGCGTGGGAGGGGAGGGCTTTGGAGGGAGTGGAGTGAAGAGGAATATATAGAAATATTTCACCTTGATTGAGAGCGTAATTTTTGTAAATAATGATAAGATAATTCTTGTGATTAATATATTTTTAATTTTAAGACAATTATAAAAAAAATGTAAATGATTTGAAGAATTTGCCTAAGCCCTCCCAAAACCCTCCTCCAATGTATTTTTTGATTTCCTCCAAATTGGTTGGGGGTTGCTTTGTGAAGAAAAAAATAAACTCTTCATTGAAGTTGATTCTTCCATTTGTCTTTCATCCTTTCTATTTTGTTCAAGTCCTCCCTCGCCTCCAAACTCGCAAACAGACCCTTAAGATTTTAGGTGGTGATGTGGTATCCAAGTCTTTTGGTGATCCCATTCATTAAATAGCTTTCTCGATCTTTCTCCTGACTCCCAACAAAAAAGTCTAACATAAAAAAATTAGAGATTGCTAAAAAAAATTCCCTAACTGCTTGAACCAACCGTCATATGAGACTGGGGGGATCTTAATCCAAATAAAATTATTCATCTGCTTTCACCTGATAACAGTGTTAAGTTCTATTAAGAGAATACCTTTGAGTTTTTGAGATAATTAGTTCATGAAAGAGGTCTTATAGCAGCACATAACTACATATGCAATAGTATCTTTCAATGAATATGAAGGATATTTTTGCCTCCAGCTATTCATCCTAATTGACAAGTGCTCTTAATCACCTTTTCTTAACTTGTTATGTTTCTATAATTTTTTAAAATAATTAAGAAACAAACCAAAACCCAACTTTTTAGGCTATGTTTGGGAAAGAGACTTGGGAGGGAGCACAGGGGGGATGGAGGTGCTGCTAATGGCTAAGTTTTCTCTTGTTTGAGAGTTTTATAGATAATTTCTTTAAAAAAACGAAAACAAAAAGTCCTCTTTTACTTACTTTTCTTTTTGGAGTTCCCTCAAAAGTGAAGCACTTTTGAGTTTCCCACAAGGTGAGAGTCTATCATCTCTTTTCTAAATCTTCAATGGCAGAACATTGTTGGGTCGTGCTTTTCTAAATTCCTAATGGGAATAGAAAACCCCAGCACTACTAGCAACTTCACACTCCAAGTTTGTGAGAGATGAGATGTCCCATGTATTCATCAGAAGACCTTGAAAAAACCACTCAATTAAGTCATAGAGCCTTCCAAGCTTTGGGAGCAAGTTCTTCGGTCCAAGGTAACCAATGTTTGGAATTAGGGAATGGAGCTACAAATTGGTTTTTGGGAGAACGTTTGGCTTACTCGTGGGAGTGCTTCGGGATAAGGCCACTCAATTAAGTCAATATGAAACTGGGTTGGTTCCTTCTCAAAAGATTTGGAATTTAAATATCTTTGTTATATTTGTAGGCACGTTTAGAATTTAGTGCATCTATCATTTGGCATTGAACAAATATAAATGTTGCTATAGATGGTGAGGAGAGATGAACTCTTGGAAAACTATCAAAGTTTACTGGGACTGTGAACTCAAACAAAATGAACCAAATGTAAGTAGTGTGATGTGATGAACATTCATGCACATGTTTCAGAATTGGTAAGGTTGCCAAGGATGAATGCTCATGCAGAACCTTGCCAAGGAAAAAGTGGTTAACACTGCTTTGGCATTGGCACAAACTCATGAGGTAGTTCTTGTTGAGTGCACATCACTGCGGCCAGTTGATAAACCTTGCAGCATCAGGTACTTTGTGTTGAACAATCTGAAAGGGCTCCCAATCTAAGAAGAATATTTGTAAAGAAAAAAATAGCTACACCGACTTATTAATAAAATTATAGAAATGGGGCATAAAATACCAAAATTGAAAGTATTTCTCAGTACAACTAGAGACCACATGAAACTAAAGTTCGGCAAAATAAAACAAAAAACTAAGCTAACTCGGATCAACGAGTTAGAAAATGTCACACGGAAACACTAGTTCAGAGATGGTAACCAAATAAAACAACCAAAACACAAAATTATGCTTTGAGGCGTCCATAGAACTTCTGCTTCTCTTGGGTTGTCTGGAAGCGACCATGGCCAAACTTTGAAGATGTGTCAATAAACTTGAGTTTGATATCCTCCAGGGCAAGACGAGAAGTCTGCTTAAGCAGGGATTGGCGCAAAGTAATAACTCTTTTCTTGGGACCAACACAGCCTCCCTTGATCATGAGGTAATCCTCCTTCACAATACCATAGTGTGGGAAACCACCCATTGGGGTGATGTCTTTCTCAGTCCTGAAAAAAAAAAAAATTGGTTTAGTACGACTCTCATCTTATTGTAATTAAACGACCAAAACACTTGTTGCTGTCATGTAATTTGTCCAATGTACCGTAAATTAGCTCACCTATCATACTCAGTGAGAGCATCATGAGACTCATCACCAGCCTTGCCAAGCTTGTAAATTTTCTTGTTCAACTCAGTTCTGTGATGGTATCCATTCTGCCCAGCCCTGGCAACAGTGAAAGACACTCTGGCAGGATGCCAAGCACCAATACAGGCAACCTTTCTCAAACCCCTATGAGTCTTCCGGGGAAGGCGAGTAACACCCCAACGGGTTACAACACCTTCATAACCCTTACCTTTTGTCACACCAATAATGTCAATCATTTCATCCTTCTGGAATACAGCATCAATAGGAACCTGCTTCTCAAAGAAATTGTATGCAAAGTCGACCTTCTGGGCAATGGTCCCACCGTTGACCTGAATTTCCATAATATGGGCTTTCTTCTGCTTCAGGCCCTTCATTTTCCTGATCTGTTGAAGTTTGATAAAAGTAGAAAGACGATCATGTTAGACAATTGAAGTAATAAAACAATTTGATATTTAGAAGTGATTTCAACTTCTGAATTCAATTACCAGATAATATTCTAATTCTGATCTTTAAAAAAATTCCAACATAAAAATACTATTATCAAAATTGTGTGAGTACACTTAAAGTGCATCAACAAACAAGGTGGCATGCAAATACAACAAAAAGAAAAAATCAGAACCAATAAGAGTCAGAAATCTCGTGTGGAAAGTGCCGCTCATTGCACAAAATCAAATAGCACTGCGTTTGCACAAGAGTATCATCATTCTAATTCTAATTCTAATATAAAAATACAAGACCAAATTTATGCGATATTACACAGAAAAAAATGCATCAACAATCAAGTTTATGCATGTGACATGCAAATACAACAAAAAGAAAATAATCAGAACAAATAGGAGTCAGAAATCTCGTGTGGAAAGTGCCGCTCATTGCACCAAATCAAATGGCACTGCGTTTGCACAAGTGTATCATCATTCTCTTCAGAATAAGGAAACATATTTCAAAATAAGGACAACTAATGAGACTGTTAAATAATACAGTCAAGCTTTGGGGAGAACTAATAAAATTATGCAGTATATGTTAAGTACCTGAGTGTGAGCCAAAACACGGATAACAGTTGCATACTTCTTCAGTTTCTCAAGCTGAGTCTGAATACTCTTCTTCCCCTCATCAGTTTCATATTGCTTTGAGTACTTAGAGAAAGCCTTCTTCTTGGACTTGCACCAATTCTTGTAGAACCTACGCTTAATTTCCTCACTCAAATGCTGAGTCCAAACAGTGTTCAATGTTCGGAGACCACGAGGAGTTTTCACATAACCGACAACACCCACAACAACCATGGGAGGAGTCTCAATAATTGTAACTGGTTCACAAGTCTCCTTCTTGTGAAGCTCTGATACAAAAGAAAAATGTATTAAAAATATTTCTTAACATAATCAAAGGATGCCATAACCATTAATACCTCAAAAAACACAAAAAGGTTTAGTGATAGCAAAAGTGTGCAGCATTACCGCGATTACAATCTTCAAAACCAACATAAGTTAAACCATTCATTTTAATTAAAATTAAATGCTAATTCTAATGCTATCCACAACAACAAAAATTGAGGGATTTGTTAAACTACATCAAATGAAAACAATACTTTGAATCACAAGTCAGCTAGCAAACTACTGCAATCTGATAATTAAAGGTAAAAGATATATGAATCAAATTAATAATAATGGTTTGAGAAACATTTCTTTGAAAACAATTAGGTCAACAAATCATCAACATACAAAGTACAAACAATAAATTTGAATTGAAACGAAAGTTCATGAGTATCAGTGAATAGTGATACTTACTTGATCCAGGTTTCTCCACATCTCTGACAATGTGAGTCATACCAGCCTTGTAACCCAAGAAAGCAGTAAGCTTTGGTGGCTTGGATGGGTCATCCTTAGGGAATGCCTTCACTGTATGAGCAAAATTCACAGAATAACAAAGTTTATATCTGAGAGGGAATCTGATTTGGGAAAACATGCGAGAAAAATATTAAAATGGCACGAATGCTTAATTAAAGTTCAAATATGTTGATTTTGCAAAAGATTAGTTTTATAGTAATCAGAATCAGGAATAAAAAGGATAATGATATTAGATCAAAGGAGCAAACTCATTTACGAAAAACAGGGACTTTGTTTTAGCTTTAAAAATACCAATTGGTACAATGATTTAAAATACAAGTTAATACAATGATTGAATAACATAACCAAATTCACATTCACAAGCAATGAACATGAAAGAAAAAATATACCCTTTCCCTGTGACGAGCAGCACGCTTCCTTGGGAGAAACCCTAGAGACCCGTGCCTGGGGTGCTCAAACTTCCTGTGAGACATCCTTCTCCTCCTTCAAAATCAAAAACAAAAAAAAAAAAATCAGATAACTGCAAAATTGAAAGCGAGTAATTAGGTCTCGCTACGAGAACAAAAATAACAGGTGATGTATTTGACGTAAACTTGAGAAACGATTCATAGATGTTTTGAAGTGATTACTTTAGCTCTAATCAGAAATGCTAGATCTTACAAAGAAATTCAAATTTGGTTGAAAAATGAATCACGGTCTTCGGAAACTTAAAACAAAATCAACAAAATAGTAGAGACCAAAAACAATTGACTGCAGATAATGAGAAAGAGAATGCGGAAATGGTGAAAACAGTGAGAGGGAGATAACCTGAGGCAGTGTGCTGCAGCAGCTGCGGAGTCAAGAACCCTAAAATCGGCGAATGGAGTAAACCCTATTTGCTCTAAGTTTTTTATATAGAGAAGGGCTACTACGCTTATATTTTTATGGGCCCTTTTTTGGTATTAAAATGGGCCTTTCAATCTGTCATTTAGTATTGCTATTTGCATCGTGTGTTTTTTTTCCAACCCCCATCATCACCACCTATATTCCCACCCACCACCCAACATTTTTCTACCAATTTTACCCCTCTATTTTATCCAAAATGGATTTACCTACTAAATAGATAAATTTATTGTCTAAATTAACACAACGGATTTATCTATTTAATAGGTAAATTCATTTTGGATAAAAAAATTATAAAAACGATACATTCATTGTTTGATTATTAACAAAACGGATATATAGATACATATGTTTTTTCACATACATATTTAAGGTAGTTCCGATTAAATATTTAATTGTAAATCAGTTGTGTATTAGATACTTTCGTTTTTAGTTTTTTTTTAGCAAACAGACTTGCCTACCAAATAGATAAATCTATTGTGTTAATTTTAGCCAACGAATTTATCTATTTGTTAGGTAAATCCGTTTTGAATATTTCACTACGGATTTATCTATCAATTAGATAAATTTGTTGTCTAATTTTTCACAACTGATTTATCTATTTAAAACATAAATCTGTTTCCGATATTTTTTAGGGGTAAAATTGGGAAGAAAAAAAACAGTTGAGTGGGGGTATAACTGGTTACTGTGGGGGTTGAAAAAAAACACTCATTTGCATCACCTCTTTTATTACACCACTAACATTTTCTTTCTTTATTAACTTCTAGAACTTTTTCAAAGAGTAATTTGTGAAACTTACCCTAAGGGTATGTTTGGGAGGGGGTTTTGGGAAGGAGGGGAGGTGAAAGTTTAAAAAATATTAGTATATATTTGAGATTTAAATAAATAAAAAGAACAACATAATAAATAACAATGTAATATTTTTAATCACACTTTATTTATATTGAGAGACATTTTATAATTTCATCGATTTAGAATTGAAAGTTACACCCTCGCCTCCCAAACATACCCTAAATATTCCCACGCCTCTATAGCCAACACTTCACTTGAGTCTTGACAACCTCCGTCCACCTTGCATTGCCATAATGAACCCGGTAAGCAAGCTAAAATTATATATATTTTTCCTAAAATCGCAACCTAGTAAAAACCTCCTTCAAGACTAAGAAATTATATATTTTTTACCTCTTATTTTGCCAAGATTAAGTTTGAAACTAGCCTCACGACCCGTCCGATGGACGGGTTGGCTAGTTGTTGATTAAGTGAAACACATAGAAATAAAAGCAGCTAGGAGTAGCAGTTCTCGAGGATTAAAGACTTATAGTTGTTAAAGACATGTAGATCTTATACACAAGAAAATGGGAAAATAGGAGAGGTGAAGAAAAAATTCGTACAATCTAAAGCAAGATATGAGATAAGTAAGATGAAGGATTAATAATAACAAACGTCATAAAAATAGTTCAAAAGTACAGACATTTGTTCTTGAGACTACGAAGTTTTGATAATCAATAGATAATTTCGATCCAATATTTTATGACGATTAAGTAAGAATTTTGTGTAAGTTATGTTCGTGTAATAGGAATTCGATGGATTAGTCTCTACAGTTGCGCGTAGAGGATACCCAATTTATACCCAAAAAAATGTTGACATACAAATTTAACTCATAATTAAAGAGTGAAGAAGACAACATAATTAAAAAATGAAATACGAACGTAGGTCTCATGCAGAGATTGATTTAAAAGTAATATCAATTTAATTATGCTTCTAACACTTCTTGATGCGAAATTATCTAAATAAATAATAAAATACCAATTTGGACATGTAATGTTTTTCAATATTCTAAAGTACCCCAAAACATACTGCCTAGAATCACACTTTATGTATTTTCCCATGAAATTGTTTTTCCATCAAATAGATTATTGACAAACGAAGTATTTGAGTAGTTAAAAAAATTTATGAATCCTAAAGTAACAGAAGACACACTGTCTAACATTTCACGTTACGTGTTTGCTCCAAAATAATTTTGTCCTCATCAAGTACACTAAAGCACACTTTTTAGCATCTCACTTTAAAATATAAAAATATTAAAAAAAAATAGATTAGTCATCGGTAAAACACTATTGGGAGGATATAACCGCACACGCCGACAAAACCGAGTACTCGTGACCAGCCAGCTTCCCTAGTGTAAATTAGTCATCGATAAGTCGATGAAAACTGCACACTAATGAGATGGTAACAAAAAAAGTATAAAAAAAAACAATTGGCCAAAAAATTGGAGAAGCCAACAAAAAATCTTTCCCTCCTTCAATTTTATTGGGCATGCCAAGCCGCATATATGATAAAGATTTGAATGTGTGGGAATATTCGTTTGGTGACTGATTTGCCCTTAATGCACGAGGTAACTCAATAATGTCTTAACAAATAACAACTATTGAATTTTATTTGCCGGTACTATTAACAACAGAGGGGAGTTGTAGATAGTGAAGCCCAACTTCACACTGATCCATCCCAATTACGTTTACAGCTCTGCCAAACAATTATTTTTGGTGAGTCGTGCGCACCCATTACCCAAGACCCGAACCAAATGGAAACACACAGGTTAAACATGAATCGGTGTATATAAGCGACTCAAGAAACCCTACCGCGTTTCTTGATCACTTTGTGCAACTTCTCTCTTGACTTTCTCTGCCTCCTCGGTTCTATAACTCTTCTTCTTCTTCTCTCTACACTGAAACCCTAGTTGTTGTAGCTTTCACCCTCGCCGGTGATTGAAGCTGCAAAACGGTAACACCTCCAGTGATGATCAACAATGATGATGATGCAAAACCCTCATTGGTTTTGCACTAAATCAACCTGGTCTGAGGATTTCTCACTCACGATCCTTTCGTTTGTCACTTTGCTTCAACTGGAGCTTGATTTCTGCAATCACTCTTCAATCGAAGGTAAATCACATACACACGATCACTTTCAACAAATTTCTTTCTTCAAACTAGTTGATTTAGGAATTTGGTCTGAAACCCTAACCCTAATTTTCTTTTCTTTCAATTGCAGGTACTAAACCCAATATTGAGGTCCAAACTACTTCAATCAGGTAAAATCACAACTGCTATGTGATTTTCCTTTCGATCTCTTAGTAGTTTCATGAAACCCTAACCTTCTTTGTTATGTATCCGCCTTATTGCATGTAATGTTCCTCGAGTTCTTTGGAAGAACACGACTTGATGCTCACCCCGAACTTCACTCAAGTTCTTCAATAGGTAAAACCCGCTCCTAATCTCCTTCTCTTTTTACTTTGCACGTTCAACAACGAACCAATTCCTAATCACTTTCTTTTACTGTTTTGCGAGGTACAATTCCTTCTGCGCAACCTCAAGAACCATAATCACAAAGAAGATTAAGGAGCAAACGTTATCCAGGAGTATAGAATAGGGTTTAGTATAGAAAAGAAATGTAAAACAGAAAACTAAAACTTGTATTGATTGTATATGATTGTCTGTATATTCAGTACATGTATTGTGATCTATATACATTTATATAGGCTAAATTACTGTTTTGGTCCTTTATCTTTGGCCTCGATTTCATTTTGGTCCTTTATCTTTTTTTTTCGTTTTGGTCCTTTATGTTTTGGGCTTTGTGTCAATTTGGTCCTTTTTTGTAGTTTTGTCTACATGACCTTAACAGACGCCACGCCGGGCAGATTAATCTGACGTGGCGTCTTAAGTGTCATGTATGATGTGTCATTCATTAGATGACGTGGCAAATAAATATTATATTTAATTCAAAATCATTTAACACATCACCATTTAAGTTTTTTAAATTAAAAAAAAAACATAATACAAAAATTAAACCAAAAAATCTGGAAAGAAGATCTGGAAAGATAAATTTGTAGCCCATCATCGTCACCATCTTTTTTTTTTTTGACGCAATCATCACCATCTTCAATCAACGAAAACCAGCAAATGAAACCCACAATATTTCATCATCATCATCTTCCTCCCACCCCCTCATTATCACCATCTCTTCAATTATTCTCACCACCATCATCAATTTTTCACCATCATGTTCTTTTTCCAAAAACAACTACAATTGCAGGAGAGAAATGTGAATCGAAACCCTCTCACCCTCTACTTTTCCCTTCCTTTTTGTTTACAACTTCAACCTTCATTCATTCATTCCTTTCCTTTCCTTTCCTTTTTGTTTACACCACAAATCCCCAAATTGGAACTGCAAATCCCCAAATCAGAACTCAAATCCCCAAATCGGAACCCTAACCCCAAAATCGAAACTATAGCTCAGTGACTGCGTCACCATTCTTCCCTTTAGCTATGGTTTCCCCTTCTCTGTGTTTCCCATCTGTGCCTTTTTTTGTGTTTTATGCCTTTTTTGCGTTTTGGAGAAGAGGGTTTTGGAAGAATAATGATTGTTGTTGCTGGAAGAACAATGAACAAAAGAAGATGAAGAAAAATTGATTGTTGTTGTTGGAAAAGATTTCAATTTTTTCTGGTTTTTTTAAAGAATATGAAGATCTGGAAAAAAATAAGATGAAGATCTGGGAAAAAGTTCAGAAAAAATGATATAATTTTTGTGTTTTTTTTAAATTTAATAAACTTAAATGATGATGTGTAAAATGATTTAGAAGTAAATAAAACAATTATTTGCCACCTCATTTAATGAATGACACATCATACATGACACTTAAGACGCCACGTCAGCAGTTAACTGCCAGCGTGACGTCTGTTAAGGTCATAGACAGAAAACTACAAAAAAGGACCAAATTGACACAAAACTGAAACATAAAGGACCAAAACGAGAAAAAAAAAAGATAAAGGACCAAAATGAAATCGAGGCCAAAGATAAAGGACCAAAACAGTAATTTAGCCCATTTATATATACACACACATAGGCACAAGAAGCGAACATGACCGTTAGGGAGGAGTTGGTTAGATTCTAACAAACTCCCTAACGGTATAAACCGACTAGGTGCACTTTAAAATAAATTTAATAGATTTGAGAAGTGATTGTTTTTTGTGTTTGCTAAGTTTGTTAGAGTAGCAACTGGGTTAGCAACACTAATATTTAGGTTTTTCATTACAAAAAACCCAATAACAACAAAATAATTTCAATTTGAATCCAGCGAATAAGATTTATACCTCTTTCACTAGTTACATTACATATAAGAAACAAAATGCCATCTCAACGCACTCCTTCTCTCTCCTCACTACAGCTTGTCCTAGTTGTAGTACTACCGGTACTGCCAGCTCAACCAAGTTATTATTTCTCCTCATTCATTGAGTATTGAATGACTAGCCGACCTTAAGTAACTAGCAGGGATAACTTAAATCAACTCCCCCCATTATGGAATCCCTCTGGAAACGACTCTTCATTAACCCAAACCTCTACGCGGGGGTGTTTTGATCTATCCAAAGCCATTTAGTGTGGTCAACCAACTCACCTTGCCAACCCGTGGTAACCAATACATGTTTCATTTGAAACTACAGATAGAAACTACACATAAGGAGATGCAAGGAAGAGAAGCTAGAGAGTCGGGTGATACCACACGGTTTTAACAGAAACTCGACGGTGTTAGTGATCCTGTATCATCAGACAAAACCGGGTTCTCTTTGATATTTTATGGTTTCTCTAGTTTTCTTCTTTCGTATTTTACGGGTATACAATTACGTCGGGTTCTCTTTCATATTTTATGGTTTCTCTAGTTTTCTTCTTTCATATTTTACGGGTATACAATTACGTTGAGTAGAAAATAGTACAACCACCATCACAAATGGTGGTTAATTATTAGGAAGCTTCCTAATCATGCTTCGACAGTCGAGTCTTCGACTTTTATTTTCTTCGGGTATTATCGTTCTTCGGGTATTATTATATTATAATAATACCACAAATGGTAGTATTATTATTATTACTGTGGAGCTACGTTATGTGCAAGAATCGTGGAGCTAACTGTTTTCTCTAAAATCATTTTACAGATATACTCTCAATGCAACATATATGAATGTCACACTTATTTTAATATAGAATAGAAGATAGTGAGAATAGAATGAAAAGAGATATTAAGAAAGTTAATGAGGGAGAATAGACGACTGAATAACATTTTATAACGTAGAGTGGTTTTATTATCGTGTATGAGTATCACGTGTCAATCATGTTTGCTTTCACGCAACACTATTGTGTTTTCGGTGTAAAAGTTGTTAGTACTTTTCATGTAAACATGTCGTTCTATTTGCAAAAAAAAATGCAATTCTAATGTGCTAGTTTTTAAATAAATAAATAAATGAAAACATAAGGTGACTTGTATAGCATTTTAACAAACACATAATCAGTTTACCTTTTTTTTTCTAGCCTATTAAAAGATACATTCATAAGTACTCATAAAAGAAGTACCTTGATACGTCAAAAACAATTTACCAAAATATTATTATGGCATTTGGAAATTAACACTAAGTTGTGTATTCTTATGCATTTTGCCTCTCACTTTGCTTAGGACACAGTCGGTCCAGACTTGGTTATCCTGGACGAACCAATAAAATGATGCTCTTTGTAGTTATTTGAATAATATTCTCACTGTATTTTTGTTGAAAACCATTAATAATTCGTTCATAATCAAAGTTTTTTTTATAAGCCCAATGTAGAAATAGTTGAAGTTGATTGAAAATTCATCCACATTCTTTTCAAGAAATTGTAAAAGGTAATACAATCCAATAATACAGTCTATATTGCATCAGCATATTCAGATTTTAAATTCAACATGTTGGGAATAATGTGTTCTATCAGAGGGTATTGATATGAGAGAAATACTAAATGACCTGAAATACTCTCCCAAAATAACACACGAAGTTTGTCTTTTACCTAAGAACCTAACACATCTTGCAAACATTAATAAACTAATCATTGTCTTGTCTTGCCTAAGAGTCCAACGTCGGAAAAGAACCACTATAGCATTAAAAAAATAAAAAGTACTAAATTAGCACACTTTAAAAATTATTTACCAATATAGCACACTTTGGTTTTTTAGTTGAGAAGTCCCCTCCCCCTCGCATCGGGACTTCCCAACATGAAATTTTTTGTTATGAATAATATTAGTGGATGTCCACTAGCTTTCCTTCTTCCTTCATTACTTCCCTTAGTAGTGACTTTTATGGTTGTCCATTCACTTGCTAATCTACACCCTATAAATAGGGCTCAATCTTATGTGTAGATACACACTTGTGAAGAGCATAATGCAAAGACTCTCTCATTCTCTTATTCTCCCTTATTCATCTATATTCTCTTATATGATGTCTAGTATTTGTTCTTATTCAAGTTTTGGTTATTTTCATAACATTTTTAATTTTTTTTGGTTTTATCGGTGGAGAAGTTGTCCCCCTCCTAGTGGGACTTCTCAACTCTGTTTTTTATTATTTATTTTATATTAATTTAATTAAAACTAAATAACTTACAAAAATAAATAATAATTTTAATATTGTTAATTTAAAATTACCAATCTAATTAATAGTAAAATAAAAATATATCTACCTGTTTGTTTTCTTCTTCTTTGAAATGAACAACGGTTGTTTCAAAGCTAACATCAAGGCTATCTGTTTGTTTTATATTCCATCGTATATATCTAACTCCAACATATATACGATGTGACCATTTTTTAAAGCCATCGTATATATCTATTTGTCACATATATACGATTCCCATTTTTTAATTAAAGCCAATCGTATATACAATGGTGTAAATATCAACATCGTATATATGTCCCAAAACATATATACGATTAGTTTTTTTATTTAAAAAAAAGAGTTTTGAAAGGGATATTTTGGGGATATCATATTGTGTGGGGGTATGGGGGAAGATGGTGGGGGTATAAAAAAAGGACCCTATATATATTAGGGCTGAACTTTTTTTTTGGGGGGGGAGGTTGGATTTTGTAACCCCCGATTGGACCACTTACCTCCACAATCCACTTTAATCCTATTTTACCCCTCACATTTTTTACCAAAAGTTACAGCATTGGGTGAATATTTTGGTTTTCCTGAATTTACGTCGAAAGAGGTAATTTCAGAACTAATTTTTTTACGAATTTCCGAAATTACGTATTAGACATAAATTTGGGATTAAAAAAATGTGTTTCGGATTTATGTTGTAATACACAATTTCGAAAGATTTTAAGTTGTTTTGTAATACACAATTTCGGATTTAAGTTTTTTTGTAACTCCGAATTTATGTTTGATACATAATTTCAGAAAGTTTTCATTTCCGGATTTACGTAGTAAGACATAAATCCAAAATTATGTGTATTTTTACTAACAAATTTAGTATCCCTCATAGATGTAAACCTTTCATAGTTAAATTAATTTCGGAATTATGTATATTAATACATAAATAAGGAGTGTATTATTTAATTTCAGATTTAAGTATTAATAAATAAATCTGGGATGAAACTTTACATTACGGATTTATATACTAACACAAATCCAGAATGAAAAAATATGATATGAAATATTTGTTAAAATTATGGGATAAAATGCGGAGTTTGGGTCTAGGTGGGGTATGAGTTCCAGTGGGGTAGAAAAATCAAGAGCCCTTGTTAAAATCCAACAATATATGCCAGGGCTATTTTTTTGGTTAAATATGTATCAAGGCTTAACTTACTCACCACACACCCCCTTAACTCACCACACACCCCCTTAACTCAAAAGAATACTCTCACATGAAACGCTCGAATGGAGGACACGTTAATGAACGGTTCGGTTATGACCAACCGAACGTGTTCAGCTAACGTCAACCAGACGTTATAAAAATGTAGAAGGAGGTGTATTTTATCAATTTTGTTCGTCCGTAAGTGGGGATTCGAACACGTTCGGCTACTGCCTCCCGAACATGTTCGGGTAAGGACAACCGAACCAATTAAAATGTCTCCAACAAATTCAAAAGATGGGTGTGTTTCAACATATTACATGTTCGGATGGGCCTGGCCGAACCTGCTCGGTTGCTCGCGTCCGAACCATTGAATATTTTAGAAAAAAAATATGGACCGCTGATTTCATTAATGACCTTTTGGTCATTTTGCAGGGTTATAGGGTGTGTCCGGAGTAGAGAGGGGTGTGGGAAAAACAATACCCTTTTTTTATAACAATATTTACAATATGCAAGTGGCCCTCTCATTCTCTTTCCCACCAATCACCCTAAACTCTTAGGCTTTTCTGACCAAAAAAAAAAACTCTTAGGCTTTTGCTTTTCTCACTCTCCCTCCTACTCAAAACACACCCCATAAGGGTGTGAAAAGGCCAGCCAAAACGTCTTTTTTTCAAGAATTTTCACGTGTTCGAACACGGGCCTTCGAACAGGTTCGAACAAGGCCGTTCGCGTGTGTTAAATATGTACTCACACCCTCTTGGGCGTTTTTCACCTGTTTGAATGGGGTCATGCGAACAGGTTCGCATGAGGGTGTTCGAACCAGTGTTGCAGAATGACAGATATTGGACGTCTCAGATAGTCAGATTCCACCGACAGTTTTAATCAACGACTTACAATCAGTCAAATGTGTCAGATAAAGGAGTGGATGTCATTCACTTGGAAAAATGTGCCTGAACGGATAGAATTTAAACGACTGAGATTTGTGATCTAAAAATGAAATCAACGGCTGACATTTTACCACGCCTATTATAAAAGAGGTTTCAGTTTCTTCACCACATCCTCACACCTTCTTCAGCAAACCCTAATCTGCTTCTTCACCAAACCCTACTGTCCTTCTTCACAGATTCAACCAAACTGAAATGGAATGACAACAGGCTCAACCCAAGACTCAAATGACAAATTCCTAACGGCCTTTTATCACCGTGGATCGTCACCACCGACGAACATGGTGTTGTGTTTTCGTTGTCCTAACCACATCTTCTCTCGCAGGATGAATAAATACATCACCTTCGCCCCAACCAAGGAAAAGGTCGAGAGAGGAATATTCGTCCGGAGGAGCGTGGCATAAAGACGTGGATCGTATACGTTTCAGAAAGTACAATTGTAGAGATGATGGGGCTGTCCATTATTCTGTAATGGAGATCCAAAGCCACGACGACGTCCGTGCAATGATGGAACATCTAGCTAACGTTCCAATGGGACGTAGTATCTTGGAGTTGTACGTGGACACAAGACGCACTCCAAAAGAGGTCATTTATCTTCTGGAACAGTGACTACCGAAACGCTAGTTTCTTAGTTAGTTGTTTGCTTATGTTGGTTTTATGTCTTTCGTATTTGATGTCTTTTGTATTTGTTGTCTTTCGTAGTTGATGTACGATTATGCTTTCTAATAATAAACTATTTGTCTAATTTAAACACCACTGTAACATTGATCAATAAGTACTAAATCAGTCATAAATATCCATACACCAGTTTGCAAAATTATTGAAACTAAAATACAACAATATAATTTAAAGACTGGTCACAACACTCCCATCAGCATCACTCCCATGATAACCGTCCCCGATAATCAGAATCAGTAGAATAAGAACTAGAATTAGTGTCGTCTTCAGAAGCAGTCTCATCGTCCTCCTCCTCCTCCTCCTGATGCTCAACTGATGGGGCCGGGACCTCAAACCTGCCCCTACCCCTGCCCCTACCCATACCCCTACCACGAATCCAAGACATATCTGAAACAACAAGTACAAGTATATACCCAATTAGACTAAACTAAACCAATTTAATAAAATCAACCAATTAAACTCCCTAAACCCTAAACCCAACAAAACACATAAACTGTGTTGTCAAACAATGGTTCGAACAACACCATGCGAACCATGTTCGAACAGCCTCAGGCGAACATGTCCGCATGCTCGCGTTGACGCGCTTCTTCTTCCTCACTGCTCAAGGTGTGCGTTGAACAGAGCAGTTATGCAGAAGAAAAAACCCAAAACGCAGATCAGAGGGGAGACTTACCTTCACTTAAATGGAATGATTGGAGGAACGATTGGATGGTTGTTGATGGCACGAACAATTGGAGGGTGTTAATGGATGAATGAGAGATTGGAGTGAGAGATTGGTAGATTGGAGTGAGAGATTGGTAGTTTGGAGGAGTTGAGTGAGGGGGAGAGAGAGCATTTTTGGGTTCAGATGAAGGGGAGAAGTGTGGGAATTAGGGAATGAGGGGAGTGAAGGGGTGTGGAGGGATTGGGGGAGTGTGGAGGAATTTTATGTTTTTGATTTGGGGGTATTTTGGGGTTTAAGAAGTTAGGGGGTGTGTTTGAGTATGTGGGGGTGTGGGATAAGTAAAACCCAACTCTTTTGTTTTTGATCAACTAAACCCAACTCTTATACCTTCCCAGTCTTCTAGTTCTCTCCATGACATAATTAAACCGTTACAATCAAAAAATTAAAACTATTGATTGTACAAATCATTAATCAACCTTTTAAAAATTCCAATTTTTTTAAGAAAAAAATTTAAACTATAAAACTATTGCCCTTTTACTTAAATAACCTAATTTTCGAGGAAAATTTAACACAGAATATGCTTCATATATATATATATATATAACTATAATTATAATTATAGTATATAGTAAAAACAGATTTACTGAGATAAAAAAATAGATTTTATGAAATAATAACTATTCAATGAGCATTTTCAATTTTTCAGTTCCATCTCTTCACTTTCTTGATCATTCATTCCTCTCCTTGCACCGTTATAAAATTTTAGTTTCACTATTAATTATAGCAACCTCTATATAAATAAACCCAACTCACCACCCCTACTCAACAACACTCATCACGTAATCTCTAACTACATTCATCCACACATCTCTCCAAAAATGGCTTCTATTCAAAAGCTAATTGCATTTGCATTGGTCATTCTTCTTGCTCTCACAACAATGACTTATGCAACTAACCATGGTTCAAGTGCAAATGCAATGTCCTTAGCTACAAGGCTAAAGCTAGAAGGAGAATCTACAAATTGTTGGGAATCGTTGTTTCAACTACAAGCATGCACTGGTGAAGTTATAATGTTTTTTCTGAATGGTGAAACATATTTAGGTCCAAGTTGTTGTCGAGCCATTAGGGTTGTGAGCCATGATTGTTGGCCTGATATGCTTGGTTCACTTGGTTTCACTTCTGAAGAAGGTGATGTTTTACAAGGTTATTGTGATGCTGAAAAACAACAACATGATCATGTTCCTCCTTCACCAACAACTATTGTTTGATCATCTTCCTACCTTTGTGTTTTCTTAATTAATAAAAATAATTAGTGTGTTGAAGTGGTTAATCATGAAGGAAAAAAAAGAAATAAGAATTTAGATATGAAGGCTTCCTTCTATTTCTTCTTCTTCTTTTTGAACTGTTAATTTTACAGAAAAACTTATAATATAACAGTACTGGTTCCTTGTGCATCAGAATTGTGTCCTATTAACTCAGATTGGATGCAATTTGTGCTGTCCTAATGCAACTTAATAGTGAATTTAGAAATTAAAAATATAAATCACATTGTTCATAACACCATGGTTTATATTTTTATTGTTTTAAATTAGGGAATTAAAATTTAGAAAGGAATTATGTTTTCGTACAAAAGAAATGAAACGTAACGCTTGATCACCATCGTCGTATATGGCACATCAACGTTGCGTATTTTAGGAACACGAAGAGCTCATAAAAGATCCCCATTAATTGACCTAGAACCATGAGGTGGCTCAAGTCAACTACTCTCTCCATGCAACATTTGTAAGTACTTCTCATCGTATAACAGGCCCGCAAATCAAAATGCCACACAATATCATCTTTGAGAGTCAAATGGAGGATTCATTGTTGCAAAATAAGCAAAATCCTAACCCAACCCAAATTGGTTAGGATTTTGCTTATTTTGCAACAAGGAGGCGCACCATAAATCTATATTTTTACTACTCTCAACCCGCCACCGTGTTCCTTCCTCAAGCAATATTCAAGAAGACCGGATACTACGCCCAAGTGTAACTAGGATTATACCCCAAGGTCGATCCAATGAAGTCTCCTCTAAGAAGTTATTTATTTTTAAAGATCTGTGCCAAATAGTATCTGGGTTGGTGATGAAGTTCCAACATTGTTTTCCTAAAATCCCATTACACCTCATTCTTTTTGCATGGTAAGCTTCTCCCAACTCATCCTATTAATGCCCCATTTCCCCCTCACTTAGAGCCCCAATTGAGCATGCGCTGAATTTCCTCTTTCAAAGATGTAGGAATCAGAGAAACACTCATATATAGATTGAGACACTAAGATAAGTTATCAAATTTATTTGAAAAACATATTATATTTATTTATAATTGTTTGTGTGGAAAAACTGATTAAAAAAAATATAAATATTCCTCACTAATTGTTCATATTTTTTTGGCACACATAGTTCCACGCTAAACCACACCTTTCCCCAGTATACCAAAAATAAAAAACCATACACCTTCCACCAAAAAAAATCAAAGTGTCTTTGGATTTAAAATCAGACCAGCAATTTTTACTTATAAGTGGGTCAGATCAGAAACCTGACCTCAGAGCTCCCCCACCATGTGGCTATTTATTATTGTAGTAGTAGCTGATAATCTTATATTGGGACCCCATAATTACCATCAAAATTCAAAACAAAGAGAGGGGAGAAAAGAAAAGTAAAAGTAGCAATCAAATTGCTTTGCAAATCCAAAGAACAAAAAGTGTTAATGATTCTAAAGTAGTATGTAAGAGCATCTTAATACATGGTATAATCATCACTCTTAAAGCTACTTTAGACCCCATTCCACCAAACTACATTCTGCTTTACCTTCCTTCCCTACCCTACCCTACCCCATTCTCTTTCATTTTTTACCTAAATTGCCCCACAGGCCACAACTACTCTTTCTTTCTCTTCTCCTTATAACAGCAATAAAGCCATAATGTGCACAGCAATATGAAATCCAAATGATCCAATCATCACCTGCAATCACCCACAATAATAGAATCCAACTCTCCCAATCAGTAATTCATCAATGCCTTCCATAGTTCCATCACATAAACACATTTAAGGTGGTTAGCACAAAACACCCACACATATATTTTTAATGCTTGCATGCTATACGGTTAAATAGCTTAAAATAAGTGTTCATAGCATAAACACTTATGATATAAATGCTTATATATAAGCTTTTTCTAAATTAAAACATAAAATAAAGTCAAACAATAAATTGTTTAGTAAATAGTCATTCTGGTCCTGAATATAATAGTCCTTATATGTATCAAATTGCAAATATATCACTAAGTGTCTCTTTTGTTAGTAATTTTAGGAGTTAAATTGACCAATAAAAAATACACTTGAAGACCAAAGTGACCAAAGCAAGACATATTTGAGGACACACTTGGGGATGTGTTTATAATTTTGATACATTCAATCAAGGACTATAATAACAATGTCTCACACATTCAAAGACAAAATGGTTGTTTACCTTGAGTTGTTTTCATAAGTTACCTTAAAGATGTCAGAAGTTATTTCTATAAGCTTTCCCAAGCAAGTATTAAAGCCAAATAAGTCAATCCAAAGCTAAATCACATAAGGTTCTTAGCAAAAAACACACACATTTTATGTTTGCTTGGTAGATAATGACATCACATCAATTAAGGTACTTAGCACAAAACACACACTACACACATCTAGTGCACCAAACATCAATTAAAACTTCTAATTTAAGGGTTGGTCTATGTAATTTATAGTTTCTGCAATCTCAGGAAAAGTGCATGACAGCATAACCAATGAAGAAATGCTACAAATTAATGAATGCATACTTTACAAAAGAGAGAGAAAAAAAAGAAGGGTAGTATGGTCACCTGTCCTTGATGGCCAGAAGTGGGCAAGGGGCGTATGGTAGTTGAATCAACTTCACCAGTAGGCAGAGGAACTGCAGGGTTACTGTTAATGAATGGCATACCTTCACCTTTATATGGTACTAATGGAACTGCTGTCAATGGTGAACTTGCTTCTGGTGCTGCTGCTGGTGCTAGACTAGGTGAATCTCCTTGGTGAGGACGAAAAGGCCATGGAAATGAAGGTGAAGATGGTACATCTCCACCAGAAGAAGGTGCTGGAGTTGCCATTGGAGAAGAACCTTCTGGTGCTGCTGCTTTTGCTGAAGTAGTAACCTTTATGGCTAGCTTTTGTGACTCTTGACAAGTCTTGAGTGAGTCATTGTAGAATGCAAAGTAGAAGAAACCAGGACGAGAAGGATGCCACTGAAAGAATTGGTTAAGAAAATTATAAAGTTTAACTTTTTTTCACTTGTTTATGTAGAAACACAGATAAAGAATGAATTTTTAAGGTGTTTTCAAAGAACCCAGATGAAATTTTACCGTGTAGGAGGTAGTGTTGGGATTGGTGAGAAGATTTGCTTGAGTTAAATTGCAAAGATTGAATGCTTCTTTGTTCTTGAAAATGCAGAGGTTGTAGTGTTGCTTGTGCTTGAAAACTGAAACAGAGAAGAAACAGAGTCATTTTAGCATAGCTGAAACAGAGAAGAAACAGATATTTTTCATGAAGATTCCATTTCCATTTTCCAGATGCATTGTTAGTACTTACTGATGGAGTCACCAATATAAACTGTGGGGTTCTTCCATTCTAAAGATCCATCTACTAGGATTGTAGTGGAATGTGAAAGCTTGAACAGTGAAGGTAGAAGAAGAAGGAAAAAGAAAATGGGGAGGGACATTTTGTGATGAGTGAGTGTGCTTTGATTTTTTTGAAGAGAAGAGATAAGGCTAAATTAGAAGAAGGCTTTGGTTTGTTGATTTTCTGTGTTGTATATTTAACTCTGGCCCAGCTCTCTTGGTAATTATGGAAAAGCAAAATATAAAAAGAAAAGAATTTTGAAAACTGTGTTTTGTGTGGGGAAAAGAGAGAGAGAAAGTGGGGAAAGAGACTGTTGAATTGTCAGGAGTGTTTGGCTTTTGATAAGGAAGAGTTTGAAATGGATGCCAGACAGACATGGGTGTTGTTGGGGATGGTGTGCTCATATTATTATTACTACCACAGCAAAAAGGTTGCATGATTTTCTTTCTTGAAAACCTATCTACAAAATCACTAGTAATTCACTAGTACTATAAAGAAGGTAGAAAAAAATTAGCAGAAACACAATGACAAGGAAAAAATTGTTTTCTGAATTATGATGATTTTTTTTGTTGATGGATCTCTGAATTAGTATGATGGGGATTATTATTGTAAAATGATTAGCAGCACATTGATTATCATGCTGCAGTCAATACACTGCTTTCATTGTTTAATGAATTCAAAACCCCTTCTCCTTGGTTTGGGAGAAATAAAAAATGTCTTTCTCCTTTTAAAAAATATCTTGCCCCTTAGTAATCTGTAAAATGCAATGTTGCCCATATTTTGATGCACAAGGGAATGAATTTTTCAAGGTGGTATCAATTTTTTCTGTTTGTAAGCTAACATATGTACTGTAATTAATTAATTACTCAGTATGACTAGTGAGAAGAAAAGCATGTTGAGAAGAGGAGATTACAATGCTAAGCATTTTTATTAATATCAATTAGATAGATTCTTTTTTTCGTTTAGATATAAGTTAGTTCTTGGATTCGGTACTGCATTTTTGGTTTCAAATTTAAATTGTCGGCATCACTTCCTTGTACTTCATGAACTTTACATAAAGCTTTCAACTACCAATATGATGTACTCCGTATAACTTATTATTGCCCATACCCGTGACTATATCAGTTCAGTGAAATAATAACTAATGGCAAAAGTCCTACGAAATTAGCTCAGCTGACGAGTTAAAGAATATAAAGGAGTTTCAAAAAGCAGGTCTTGAGTTGAATCAAACCCCATAAACGAATATCCCCCGCCCTCAATAACATTTGCTTATAAAAAAAATAACTAATGGCAAAACTGGGAGAATGGAATGGCAATTACAGTATCAAATCTATGGAAATAATATGATGATCTAGTAAAATAATATGCTTCTCATTCTTTACCTTCCTTCATTTTCACTCTAGTAAATCTATTGGCCATAAGGTTCACTCCAGTAAAAATTTATTTAACTCTATGATTGTTTGTCGATGGTAGGTGTTATTTTCTGTAAACATAGCTCGATGTCTTTTACTAATGTGCTCTCATTTGTTAAACTTAAACAAATGGTCCCGTTTATAGGTAACGAAACCACAAGGTCCAAAACGACAACGGGGAAGCATCATTTTCTTGTCCTATGTCTATTGAATCTTTTCTCATTCTCCCCTCAGATTATATAAACATTATTTAATACTATAATATTCACTTTTCTGGAAGACAACAATTTTGATTAGGAAAAATGCAGGAAAATCAATATATTATCCGCAACAAGAACAGCACTACCTTGGTAAAAGTAAGCCAAGTTCCAGTTAGAAGATCTTCAAGAGATCAGAATTTTTAAGACTGAATTACCCAATGCATTTCCACATAAAAGTGATCATTTTCTTCACACGCAAAAATGAGATCAGATAAACAATTTCTGTATTTTTTTTTTCTAAATGATATATCTGTCTAATAATGTCTACCTTATATACTCGTCTACAAATCCCCTTTGCTCTCTACTAGCAATAACATTTGCATTCTGCACAGGGGAGAGACCCGGATGCCTACTTTGTATCTAAACTAAACAACGTGGCCCAACTGCATAATCCTGCTTTTGTCTCCTTAGAATAAGGAAAAGCTGTTTCTTATGTAGTAGGAATGAGTTTCCTTCAAAGATTCAGGTTCCAATTTCTTCTGTCTCTTCATATCATTAGCCGTGGTTACCGTTGAGACTAACCGCTAGATTGAGAGCTTTGACTAGAGATATAATGATTATTTTGCCCCATAGTATTATTTCCCCAACCACATCTGTGATGGATATTCAGTTTCTGTCCTGCACCACTAGCAAATATGATCTACCACTCAAAGGAGCGAACCCTACGGAGCGTTCGTGGTGGCCTGCGCTTCTCATTAACAGGTATCACTTTTTCCATAAGCTACACAAAAGATGAACCAGGTCAGTTGTCAGCCAGTCACTATCTATAGCTAATATCTTGCAGTAGTTTATAGTGATAGATTAGTAGCCAAAAATACAATACTAGAAAGATCATGAAACAAAACAACATAGTTGAAATTCATACTTGGCAAACTAATTTTTTTGCATCTCTTAAATCTTTCAGCGTATGAGAATTGAGTTGATTTGCCTATCTCTTGATTTCCCATATCATGATTAACCAGCAAGTATCTAGTATATTGTACTGTATTAGCAAGTAATCTTCAGCTATAGTATCAAATTCGAAAGATTTCCTTTGAAGGAGTGTGTGATTATCAGTAATGCATTTTTACCAAAAGGTCCAACACAAATTAACATCAGTGCAAACCAGTACCTGCTTGAACCTCTCCTTCTCCTTCTCAGCCTGCACAAGAATACTTTCATAAGATATCAAGATAGAAAAGCATAATAATTAATAAACTCCAAAGCTGGAAATGCAGAAGGGCTACCAGGAGCATGAGACAGACAGAAGTTGAACCTTGGGCAGCTTGTAACCCAAGATGTTCCAAAAAACATACCAAATTTAAACAGGCTAGCAATAAAAATGGTTCAATAAATATGTTGAGAGAACACAATAGAGGAAGTTCATGCCTCAGATAGAATGACAGATTTCAAGACAATTCTTTGAGGCCTTTTATGGACATTACCCCTAATACCATTTGAACGGAAAAAGATTCAGTGCCTTTAGTTTTAGGTGCCTTTGATACCTTTAGGCTTATTCTGGCGGGAAATGGATGAGAGAGAAAATTGTATAAGATGAGAGAGAAAATATCTGAGGAGAGAGATAGACACAAAAGACTAAAGGCATGGGTGCCTTTCCCGCCCTAAAGGCACCGAATCCCTTCCCCATTTGAACGATCAATGAAGGAAACTTTGAAATTTTGTTGTAAAGAAAAAGCACGAGGATTCTCAGTAATGGACATTGGTCAGCATTGCTGTTTATAAACACTTGAGTGCACTGATTACAGTTTTTTATTCCAATTCACTTGCCGATGCATAATTGTAACTTTCAAGGATTAAAAAATGAATTGTAAAAAAAAAAAGACAACCATGATATCCTACAAAGTGCCGACACAGAGTTCAAAAAAGTGAAGCCATATACTATTTAACAACAAATATACTCCTCTTGTCTTATTTATAAGAAAAATTTGCAGTTTTAGATTCATTTAACAGTTGATGTATTTGGTCTAAAATTGTAATTTTTTTCTTATAAATAGGATCAAAGGGAGTACTACACAACTACAAATAACCACGGTTTCTGAAACATCTACCAATATCAGATGCCTGGAATGAAAATAGGTAGCAATAATGCATTGATGGCTGGTGAATGAGAATATAGTATTGTAATTTATAAAGCCATTTATGGTGAGAGCATTAGAAAAAGGACTTGCAAATTTATTTGTTAAAGGAAATCCCAGCAACGCAATCCCACATTGCTCACGGATAGAAGTCCATGGCAGAGCAATTGAATTATTTGAGGGAACAAGGTCAGGTCAGGCCAAAACAGTAATGAATAAGCAGCACAAAACAACCAAGTATGAAGCACACAGGAACGGTTCAAGTTGAGCACAGAACAACAATTCTTGTCTTATGCCATAATATTATAATAATCATAACAACAGCAAAGAGCAGATGAAAATTGTGAAGTTGTAAGATAGCGTAGTAGGAGGGACCAAAAATACATCACCTTTTCCTTCAACAGCATGTCATTTTCCTCCTCTAGTTTCACAGCCAAAGACTCCAATTCAACCTGGTAGGCCTATACCCCAGAAACAAAACAAAAATCAAAAATGGAAAATTGAAAAACCCACAATACAACAAAAAAAAGCACATATCTCAACACACCACACAGAAAACAAGGAAAATAATACCAGTACCTGCTTGCGTTCCCTAGACCTGGCAGCAGATTCTCTGTTTTTGATCATTCTCCTCTGTCTCTGCTGCGCAGCCTTATCTAACTGTTCCAAAACAGGGCGTCCTCTTTTTCCTCTCCCTCCTCCTCCTCCTCCTTCAACCATCTCAACCCCATTCCCAAACCCTATCAAAGACCCTTCAACGTTCTCCACCCCCTGAAACGCTTGATCCACAGCAAACATACCGCTACCGCCGCCGCTAAGCGTCTCCGGAAGGGGAATCGGCATCTTAATCTCGTCGGCGTCGTCAACGGCGCCGGCCTTGACGAGGAAATCCTCTAAAGTCATCATCTCGTCGGGAACCTCCTCCTTGCATTGTCTGTGGTCGCCGGCGACAATTTCCCGCCAAACGTCGTCGACAGTTCTTGGAACGTCGGGGAGAGAGATTTGAGTGTCGAGGAGAGTGGAATCGTGGGAAATGGGGAGGAAATTGGCAGTGGTGAATTGAGGTGTGGAAGAAGGAGGAGAAGGTGGATCTGAATTTCTTGAATTTGAAGACGCCATCAACTTCGACGACGCCATGGATTGTTTGTTCCTTAGGGTTTTTGATTGATGATTGAAATTTGAAATTGGGATTGGGATGTTGTTTCTTGGAATGGCTTGTGGGTTGTCTGAGAGTGTAAGCTGCAGTGCAGACTTAACAGTTGACATTGATACCCCCTTCTTTTTATGTTATCATGCCACCTGTATCATTTTTTGCTCTTTTATCTTAACGATTAACAGTGTTATTATTTTCTGGTAGTAATATTTTTACTTTTGCATAGAATGATAATAATGGACCAACAAATCAACAATATGTGGATTACTATTAAGCCCTTACCTTATCTTTCTTACCCTTCTCTTGGCCGTCTCAACTCTCAAAGTAGAAAACCAGCATAGCAATTAGGGGTGTTCACAGTGCGGGTTGATTCGGTTTTGAGCAAAAAAGTGAACCGAACCGCAAGGTAAAAATAGACGTAGTTTGGTTTGGTTCGGTTGGCTTCCAAAAGAAAAACCAAACCAAATCAATGTGGTTTTGATTGGTTCGGTTTTTTACGAGACAAAACAAAAATTAGGGCCCGTTTGGATAGAACTTATTTTGAACTTATGAAAAACAAATTATGCAAATAAATAAATTTTTATGTATTATTCATAAGCTTGTAAATGTAGTTTATGGAAAAACAACTTAGGAAGATACAATTTTTGTTAGCGAGAACTTATGAATTAACATAAAAACTTGCTTATATTCATAAGTTGATTTTCATAAGCTCTAAAATAAGCTAATCCAAATGACCCTTTAAATAAACTGCTTTCCTTATTTCCTACATATATTGTTTTGTCTAATTTTATTTTTGTATGAAGGATTTTGCGGTTTGGTTTGGTTTGGTTCGGTTTCGGTAATCAAAATCGCAGACCGAACTGAACCGCGCGGTTCACTAATAAAGAAAACCAACCTAAACCAATAGAAAACGGTTTTTTGCGGTTTCCGGTTTGGTTTTGTTCGGTTTGCGATTTTCTATTGGTTTGGTTCGGTTTTGAACACCCCTAATAGCAATGTTGTCATTGCTTGAAAATTAAAACTAGTTAAGTCCTCACTCGGCAATCCAATAAAAAGGTAATATTTTAGTTTCTTTAAATTTGTGTTCTCTCGGTGGTAAGAGCTAGTCTTATATCTTAAAGGTGTTGAGTTCAGATCTTCTCAGAGACCGTTGTAAAATAGTCATTAGTGTCATTTTAAGTTGATTAATAAAATTTTCCCTTCCCCATTTAAAAAAAATGTGTTGTCAAACCGATTATTGGCTAAGGCATCTATATCGTGATTCCTTTCTTCAAACGAATATACTAAGGAAGGAATTGTGTTCATCAGTTGTGAGTTCTAAACTATTCTAAAGAGCATTAACATTAGGCGTGCAAGATGAATAAACTAGTCTAGGATTAATGTAAGACAATGCTTGAAAATAGATGTTTGATTAAGTATTGTGTGTCTAAAATATTTACAAATTAAGTATTTATATACAACAGTCTTTGTTGGCGACGATCACTGGCTTACAACTAACCACTACTACAAAATGATTGGATCGACTAAAATCAACGTACAATACAGCCTCACGCGCCCTAGCACATTTAGTGGATGACATCATCTCCTATATTTTAGGCATCTAAACATGTTTCCTTCAACTGTTTCATGTATTGCCTTGCAATCTTGAATGCAATTTCCACATAGTAACTAATTGGTACTAGCAAAAGCACCTTCGGCTATCAAATCCTCAACTGTTAGGTTCTCGGCTGTTGGTCTCTCAACTGAGACATTCAGCTTCAGGAAGAAGTGTTATTTACCAGTCTTATCATAAGGATTGAGCCTAAGCATCACCTTGAGATTCTTCAAATTATTTTTCTTCAGTGTAGCCCTCTTCATCTTCCTTAGCAAGGGTCTTCCAATTCTTAATAGGCCTCAAAGCAGACTGATTGCCGTCAAAATTAGTGATCATCGACAAATCAAAGTTCATCATCTTAGCCTTAGGCAAAATATACCCTTTATTTTCCTCAAATGGCCTATCAAGCTATTCATAGTTCTTTTCCTCAAAAGTTCATCATCTTCATTTGTAGAAATAATGTGAAAACTTATGAGATGTATGAGAATATAGGACTTTTCCTAGCCACCTTGGTTATTCCTTCTTAAGAATTTTGGGCATGCCTTACCGGAAGAGTGTTGCATTAACAAAATAACTATTTTTGTTAATCGTAAAAAGATAAAGGCCGTAATCGAATTTTAAAAAAAAATAATACAAAAAAGCGTAAATAAATATTTGAAAAAAGATAAATGACGAAAACAAAAAGTTAGAAACATAAACAACTTACCATTTTGATTATTAGTAATTTTATAAACAGATAAAGGACGCAAACAAAAACTTTTTTAAGAGATAAAAGGCGTAACAAATTTTTAAAAAAAGATAAAAGACGTAAACAAAAATATTTAATGGTCTAATAAGACCATCAATTGCTTACATAGTCAATTTATCTACGTCACTATCCACATAAGCGCTAATTAATGATCACTTAACGAAATAATCAGTTTAATTTTGACAGAATTTTGGGTCATGCAAACATGATTTTCGTATTTTTCTCTGCCCAAAAGTATCTCTATTTATAGAGAAACTAATGTCAATTGGTGAAGGGAAACCACTCTTAGAAGAGTCTCTACCATGCTTAACCGAAAGAGTTGCCACTTTACGTTTTAAATGTTTTTTCCATTTGAAATGTTTTAATACACAAAAAATACAAAACTAGGATTCAAACTAGGAACACACCGGATCAGAATAGAATGCCCAACCATTGGGCCAAACAAACCAACATGCTATATTTATATCATTAATTATATTTAATCAATTGAAGTATTCCCAAAATATATTTAGGAAATATCTCCCACAGTTTTTTTAGTCGACTAGATTCTTTTACTATTTGTTTTTTACTGTCGACTAGATATGCCATGAGATATTCCTAAATGTTCGTTTGCAGCAGTACTATTATTTGTGTGGCTTGGACATTGGACGTTACAATTTCAGCCAACGTTACGTAGCTGTCTTTCGCCTGCCTGCCTTGGCCATCTTCCAAGGCCAAGCTCCCCAGTTCTTTCATACACTTTTAACTTTTAAGAGTAAATTCTCACATGCCTATCTAAAAAAAAAAATTTAAATATCATTTACCATCTTGCAAATATCAGCATAAACCCTTTGTAAAAACAAAAATTTTAAAAAATCCTCACGAAATAATAAGTGTTTAGTTACTCTCTACAAGTGTGAACAGAAAACGATTTATATTTTCTGCGAGTGAACTGTAAACGATTTATATTTTGCATGGGTGTATCAGTAAAAACGGTTTATACCCATTATACACTTAACGTTGTCAACATAATCTAACAACAGGGGTAGAATCAAACGGTTTATATTTATAAGGGGCATTTTAAAACTTTTATTTTTATAGGGGTAAATGTATTATGGTGATATTTGCAGGGGGTAAATGATATTTAAGCCAAAAAAAATGTAAATTCTCACACTGGTTTCTAAACTATCACACTTTCTATATTTTAATCTGCAAATTATAAAAATATATTAAATAGTTTCTAAAATTTAGTCATTAAAATTTACTGCATTGAGACTAAATTGATAGATTCAAATAAACTTTAAAGATTATTTGAGTAGGATTTTATTGCTTATGGATTAAATTGAAAAAATAATAATTCCAAATTGGAGTGCAAGTGATTAATGCAATTCATTTAAAGGAGTGATTTAAATTTAATCTTGGGGTTCATCTTTAGATGGAACAAAATCGAAGTCGATTTTACTTACCTATGATGAAACTCGAATTATTCGTAATCCATTTTCTTTGAACACCAAAGCAGTTGAGACCAGAAAATTGGAAAAGTGATAATATTTATATGTCCGAATCGATTATCTATTCTTATTTTAATGTGATTATAAAAATATTCTCAATATTTTAATAATAAAAGAATGATTTTTTTTGAAGGAAAAATAATGCCTTCTTCTTATCTTTTTTGTAAGTCAACATCAATTAGTTTATAGATTTTATGATTCTTGCATAAGAAGGTTTATAAGTTATATTTTTATTTTTTTATTAAATTATAAAAAAAATCTTACTTTCATAAGATTTATAGAATTTAAAATTTTAAATAAATAAAGACAACAATCAAGTATTTTATAAAAATAAAAATCAATTGTCAAAAAATAAAAATAAAAACAAAAATAATTTATATTTATATAAGTTAAAAAAAAGAATAAGTTAACTTATTATATATATAAAAAAAGAATATTAAAAAAAGAATAAAAAGAGAAACGTGAATACACGTCCATGGTAAGAAAGAATCTCATATATTTTTTGAATAATGCTACATGTAGCGAGAAATTCTAGCGAATGCCTTTTGCGAATGACATGGAACCCAAAATTACGCTTCCGTGTGGGTTGGCAATTAATTAACCTTGGAACGCCTTTGTCCCTGTCAAACATTTCTACCCAACTTCCACTGTGTTTATCTCTTCTCTATCAAATAAGGATATTTTTTTTGACAAATAAAACCAGGAGAATTCAAATCAGGGTGTTTTGGGTAGAAATGTCAATATGAGGTTGTGAGGAAAATCCCTTCCATGATTTTTTTTATCATTTTGTAAGGAAAATCCATGAAGGGGAAGTGAGGTTGTGTTTCAAATCAACCAAATCTGTGAATTGAACGGTGCCATCAGTGGAGGAAGGAAGCCTGTGTAGAGTTTTTGTGTGTGTGGTATACACTCTGCTTTTTCAATTTGATGCACTCTCTCAAATAAGTTAAGCCAGTGGGTAGAATAGAGTCAAAGATCATTCCAACGTTGCATCTTACTTCTTTGTTTTTTTTTTTTAAAAGTTTTCCAAAAAAGAATCCACGTCACTGTTCGTTGTATATTCGTGAAACATTTAGTCGCTATATATAGCACTACTCATATTTTTTTTCACCGTACGCGGTTCAATCGGGTTTTGTTCTTCTAAACCCATTCATTTTTGTTGTTTCAGACAGTGAAGAACATTTTATTTTGTAGGAAGCAACTTCCATGTGGAACTCATGAATTACTATCTCAGACCATTAAAAAAGCGATTGTGACCTTGAAAAGAAGTTGTGGGGTTTGAATTGGAAAAAAGGGTTTGAACTTTGAACTTTAAGTTCACCAAACAGTCTTTCCTTTGTGCTTGAATAACTGCTGGGCTAGGTGGGAGTTGTATTAGTAATTTTCTTTACTAATATAGCTGTGTGTGGATCATTCAATTTTTTGTTTTCCTCTTTCAACACTCACTTACCACGTGTTTAAGAGCACTTAGTTGTGCATTTTGCAACTGTTCATAATCAGATTCCAAGGAATTGTTGTTCAACTCTTTCTCAGCTTTCACCTTTCTTCTCATTTCCAACTTTTTGATGTGTTCTGTAGCTGAGAATTTCGATTATTGATTCTGGTATGGGTTGTAATGGAAGGACTGAACATTTTCCCAAACAAGTATTAGAAGAAAAAAAAGGTCTCAAAGAAATGGATGATTATGATGATGATGGTGAATTGGAGAGTGTGAAAGGGAAGTCAAGTCTCAAGATGAGGAAGAAGATTGTAAGCCAAATTTGGAACGGCAATCATCGCATGCTACTCCTTTGCCACAAAGAGGTTTGTGCAATTATGCTTATTACTTCATTCTAAATCAGTTTCTTCTGTTAGGCTTTTAGGAGGTAATTGATGTATGTGAAAAATATGAACTACTGTAAGTAATAGCATAGTCAATTTTATTAAGTGTGTAGTTTTATAGAATCTTGTGCTCTCAATTGAGGAAGGAAGAAATGAAGAATCATATAGGATGAATAATTATGTCTTAGGTCTTTAAGATCATCAATGCCAAGAATTAGGGGAAAATTATTTGTTTCATTGAATCTCTTTTTCAGAAGCCTTTTTTCTTCCTCATTGCTTTGCTAGGTCTGAGTTACTTGCTTTTTGTGAAATGCCTTTTCCAAAAGGCACTTTTGTTTTTATTAAGTAATTTACTTTGATTGTCTTATAGGCTTACAAGTTTAAATCTAAAATGCTCAATTTTATTAAGTAATTTACTTCCCATGGACTATTGTTTCTATCTTGACTCTGTTAGAAGATTGATTTGATATGTTTTTTGGGGTATTGAATTCTGTTGATGAAGGTTTGGGACATTGTACCACAGCACCTATTGAGAGAAGTCCACTGATAGCTGAACATGAGATTATGATTTCTAGATCAATGACAGAAAAGAGAGTTCTCCCAAGGCATGACCTAATGTTGGACAGACTGTCAGAGCATGAGAAGGTATATACAACTTTTGTATGCGTTTAACTTATTATTTCTAGGTTGTGCTTGTGTATTTTCATTCGAGTGGAGTAACTTATGCGAAAAATCCAGATATTATTATCCTATGGCTGTTCTGTTTATGTCTTGCTTGAAAGATGCAATTCTGGAAGAACTCTGCTATTTGTTTTTATGTTTTAGACATATTCATGTTGAAGTTTTGCCTTGTCAATTGTCATTTTATTTAATGAAGTTCATGTTGACTCTCTATAGGCCTATATGGCATTATAATTTAGTTATTATGCTGATCCACATTCATTCTTCAAAAATAATACTAGACGACGGATATCCTGTTTACCTTTTCTTCCCACAGTGATGTATTAAGAGCTTATCTACTTCCGAAGAATCTTCCTTATCTGTTGGTTCTTGACATGTGGTTCGGGTATTCGAGGTGTCTTTGGGGTTTTGTTATCAACTTAGCGGTCTGTATTGTGATATGCATTAGAAGTTTCAAATTTTTTGCAAGTTCATAACACTATTCTTTTGCTTCTCAGCAAGAACTAATTGCGAACCTGGTGAAGATACAAAATGATGGGACTGTTGAAGTTGATGTAGAAAGGAGTGCATCTGTTGCTTCAGAATTCTTAGAGTTCCAATCTTTTGAAGAGTCAATAGTGAGCGAAAATCTTACTCCTGAATCAAATAGATCAGTTCCGCGCTTACAAATTGTCATACTCGTGGTTGGAACTAGAGGCGACGTACAACCTTTTCTGGCCATTGCAAAGAGACTTCAGGCATGTTTCAATAGAAATGCATTATTAAACCATTGTGACTTTTGTCATTACTTATTTCATGTCTTATGGTGTATCATATTTGCTGTGCACGAGTTAAATTTGCCTAGCTAACCAAATCTGTTATGTGAACTTTGAGGTCATATTCATAACTTTTGTTATGTTCAATGGTATCATTGATTCTACATTGTTGATTACCTGGATTCTGTTCCTTAAGTCAACACTACTTGCCTACAAGACACTGTGCTTATAAAATTAAAGTGAATGAAATTGTTGAACCGTGTTTTGCTTTAATATGAGGCTGAAGATGAGAGAATGCAGAATCTTGAGTTTCAACCACTGTTAATGAATTCTACATCTTGGCAGACAGTTTTACTGAATTTTTATTTCCCTACCTTCATAGACGAACTAACATTTACTTGCAGGAGTATGGTCATCGTGTTAGGCTAGCAACTCATGCTAATTTCAACACATTTGTGAGGTCAGCTGGTGTCAATTTCTATCCTCTGGGTGGTGATCCTCGTTTACTGGCAGAATGTAAGAGGTTCTTTTTAATACTTCTATTATTATCTAATAATCATTTTTCAGTCTACTTGTACTCTGTGCTTAACTTGACTATATCCCTCTTTTATCTTCTTTATATTGGTTCCCCTATTAAATTTGGTATTTAGGTTAGAAAACATGCTGGAATGCATTAATACCTCATGGTGTTTAAATATACTCAATTTCTCTCTGATTTTCCGACGAAATGATTTTACAAATGTTTTTAAACAAGTATAGAATACCTTGCTTTTATACCTCAAGTTTTTATTATAAAATGATTTGTCTAAGCAACTTAAATAATCATTTGAACTGTAGGGTAATAAAGGAGAGATAATAGAATCTAACAAAATCTCAAACCTAGACATAAATATTCCCTTATAAAAACTTCAGACAACCATAACGATAACATAAATTATATGAATACATTACTTGGATTATGGTTTACATGTCCTTCTATTTCCTTTTCATTTTGTATGACGGACCTAAGATACTTAAACTATCTGACTTGTGGTATGTATGGTCTCTAAACTAGAATTAGTGCGACTCTTGCAAAACTCGTGTGCTTCCTATTTATTTCTTCTCCCGGCTCTCCAATTAGGATTATTTGCATAAAGCCTGCATTGTTGCACTAACTCTTGGATATGTTTTGCAAGCATGTCCAAGATCAAGTTAAAAAGTAGGAGCTCATAATTGATAGTCTTTTAGGCCCCATCTTTTATTCTTACATTAGTCTTGACCTATCATACGTAAACTGTGATCCCAAAAAAAATCACAAATGACAAAAATCTTATAGGAACCAAAAAATTGAGTTGAGAGAAAGACAGAACAAATTACAAGAAAACAATGTATTACTGGAAAATGAACAGATGATGCGAGTAGAATCCCCCCAAGAGTTTCCCCTTCACAAAGGATTTCTCCTTCGCTTGCAATATCAGATGTGCAGAACACCTCTCTATTCTTGTTTCCCCTATTTATACAAATCTTCCCCTTTCATCTAGCTAACCAACTGTCTTAATTACATAACTGTTCTTATATCCTGACAAAATCACTGAAGCATTAAAAAATCTCTCTTCTTTTATACAATTATTTCACAGACAGTAACTTTTGTAGACTTTGTAGTCATATGAAATTTTTCAGTAGCAAGTTTTAAAAATGTAAAAAGTGCCAAAAATCACTGTCTAATAGTTAAGCATTTACAAAACATGCACCTGATTCTTGCATTGAAGATCAAGCTAACTTAGACAATGATTAATATCTCGAGCTTTGATATTGTTCTACTCATGGCTCAGTCTCTCCTATTTTGTTTTTGTTTTTGAAACATGCCAAACAATAACGCATTTTTGTTTTAGCCATCTTACATTTTGTATCCAACTAATTTTATATGCATATGCTGAGATACTAAATGAGTTATTTAAAAAATAGATATGGCAAGGAATAAAGGTTTGATCCCTTCTGGTACGGCTGAAATATCTATCCAAAGAAAGCAGATGAAGGCCATCATTGATTCTCTTCTTCCAGCTTGCACATCACCTGATTCGGAAACTGGTGTTCCCTTCACAGCTCAGGCTATTATTGCCAATCCTCCTGCATATGGTGAGTGATTAGAAAATTATTGTATTTTGTATTTCTCTATTCCATGCTCCTTATATTTGATTTTTCTTTCATGGATTAATTGCCAATAGTTCTTTTATTGAAATGTAATTACCATATCACACACTCTGCAAGTATGGCATTTGATGATTCTGTCATAACCCTTGAGACTACTCTGTATACCTACAGAGTAGAACTTAGTTTGCTAGCTTGATGACAGCTGAACCATATTCATGGGTAGGGTCGTATTACCAGACCTATTCAAATGGTTGACCCTGACATTAGAGTCAGACTTGGCTACTTGATATTGACAAATTGAAGTGTGTCAATATTTTACATACATGCAGTAAGTTTTCCCATGTTTGTAAATGTTAATGTGTGATTGGGCTTATATCTCCTTTGATTTAGGAGCATAGACTGTAAAAGTAGAAAATAATGAAAATTTAAGAAATGAGTGATCAATTTGATGATAGACAACTATTTTTCAGAGGATGAAAACAATTGCTTTTTATCTTGATCTAAAACCTTATAACTAAATAGATGTTAGTGATAAATATAATTAAACAGAATGAGAATCGATAACATATAAGAAAAAGGGAAATGTGATAAGTATGTGAGCTAGAATGTAAATAGTTAGATTTTCAGTTTTTTCTTTTTTTCCTATATACACTTGACATGTATATTGCACTAATTTATTTTAAACAAAAATAGTTAAAACTAGAAGTTTTTTTTTCTTCTTTTTCCAGAATCTGTTTCCTGAACTCATGTGTTATTATTTATTAATATGTATTTTTCAGATTTTTTTTCCATTTAGCAGAATATTTTTGTTTGTATGTTGAGTAATATTAGCAAAAGGTAGGCGGTCTATCCCCCTTTAACTTAACTAGTATTTCCAATTAACTCCCTGTCTCTAAAATTTGCCTGGCACATGATTTTAATAGACAAAGTTATATCTTGAGATTCTGGTTTGCAGGGCATGTACATGTTGCTGAATCCCTTGGGGTGCCTATTCACATCTTCTTCACAATGCCATGGACGTGAGTTTAAATTGTTATAGTGGTTGTTTCACTTTTTATATGTTAGCAAGACAACGTTTCATAATAAGATATAAATTGCTTTCACATTCTTGAATTGACATATTCATGCAGTACGTCAATGTTTTAATTAAGACCAGGAACAACTGCATTTTCAATTACTCAGATAAATGGATTGTTTTCTTATCATCCCTCTTCCATTGATTTTTTTTAAAATTCTTTGCGTTCCCTTACATTATTTTAAAATGTTTTTAAATATGCAGGCCAACCTATGAGTTCCCCCACCCTTTGGCACGTGTTCCTCAAGGTGCTGGTTATTGGGTACGTCGTTTGTGGAACAATATTTCATAAGCTGATTTAGTTTTTTTTTTTTTTTGAATAATTGCTGGACTTCCTTGTCAAGAAACATGTTTCAATATTTCCTTGCTATTTCCAGCTGTCCTATATAATTGTGGATCTACTGATATGGTGGGGAATGCGAGGACTTATCAATGACTTCAGGAAAAGGTCATTAAAGCTTGCTCCTATTGCATACTTCAGTATGTATCGTGGATCAATATCTCATTTACCAACTGCCTATATGTGGAGTCCTCATGTTGTTCCAAAACCAAGCGGTACGGACAAGTATGGAGTTATTAATTCCATCGTTGGATATCCACATTGTACTTTTCTAAATGTGTAATCATTTGATCATTTAAGCCTTTGAAATAGGAGATAAATTCAGTAGTTCTCATTGTCTACAATAGGCTCAGAAAGAAGGTAAATGCTAAATTGGATTGTGAGGATAAGTCTTCTGTTTAAATCAAATGTTTAAATCAAATAATTGAATGGATTTTATCATATTTGATAATTTTAATACGGAAGACTGTAATTGCTTTGGTTCAAATTTGATTCCACTCAACTATGTATTGTTAATTGTTTAATCTTTAGAGAGAATTCATATGTATATTTTGTGAAGTGCCATAAACTTATTTGTGGTGATAGTGTCACTATTTGTAAATGTTAAAAATATAAAATATATCATGGGTCTCCATTAAACAATTAGGCTTAGAAGAATCGGTCCTTTAGGATAACTAGTGACCAATCTTACATTCTTGGTAGACATGTTTTTTAGAGTCCTAATTGTGTTGTTTTGCCAGAACTAATGACATTTAACAAATTTGCAGACTGGGGTCCTTTAGTTGATGTTGTTGGTTACTGTTTCTTGAGCCTTGCATCAAAGTACCGACCGCGGGAAGATTTTGTCCAATGGATTAAGAAAGGACCACCTCCTTTATATTTTGGGTTCGGGAGCATGGTATAGTAAATTTTCACACTTGAACTGCGAATTTTGTTAGTCAACTTATCTCTGATTAATGACTTCTTTTTCTGTAAGCTAAGCTTTTCTATTTGGATTTTATGGAGTTCATTACCATTGTAGTCATAGTACTTATTCTTGGAGGTACAACTACAAACCTTTATTTCAAGCAAACGAAACATGATGGAATTTCACACTCAAGGATTTGTTTGTTAATTTTGCCATTAAGACATGGCACGATGCCTTGAGTTGGTTCAATATATTTTTGTCCATTGCATGTTTGGATTGAAGTTTAATTTCACTTTTACATCTAATGACTGTTGATTATTCATCAGACAATCCACAATCAATCAACCTGTGTGTAGAACAAGAAAACATATTAGAAGTTCTCAATATTCATTCTAAAACTCAAATAGTAGTTCTTCTAAGATAATTTGCCTTATATGTAGGAAACCCAAATGATAGTACTACTAAGACAAGCAACCTAAACACCACTTTAGAAGTCATAATATATGATAGGATATGAAGTTATAATCCAACCTACTTAAGTTTGTTTCGATGTCATTGTGGTTAATTTATTTTTGTATAGTGCAATGATGTATATTGTGAGGAATACCTGTACCAGCCTTCAGGTGTACTCATAACTAACTAATGAGCATGATGTTGTATGCCTTGAGACAACTAGAAATATTTTAAAATGAATTTGAGATCTCCTTTTAAAGAATTGTACTGTTTCACTTTGTCAGCCTCTTGAAGATCCTCAAAGAACAACCAGTGTTATATTGGATGCACTAAAGGAGACAAAACAACGGGAATTATTGACCGTGGTTGGGGAAATCTAGGGAACTGTAAGCATTCTCTTGTTTCCTGTTATCATTTCCACTTAAACTAAGATACATCATAGAAAACAAATCCAAAAATTACAGAAATTTTGAAAATGCTAAATAATTGTTTCATTGTTGCCAAACATACATTCTCACTTTAGCTTGTCTATCATCTTCTCTCTATCACAATTGTGTACTACAAGAGTCTTCCATCGCAAGAAGGCTCTTGTAGGACAGAAGCAAACAATTCATCAAGAAAGAAAGGACTTATTGAACTGAGATCACTAATTAATACTAATCTATAATTAATACTAATCTAATAGTCTAATAGTAATATATATATATATATATTATATTATATTATATTATTATACATATTACATATATAAATATATACATAACATATATACTAATAGAAAATATTCTTTTATATTATTATTTATTTATTATCAAGTATAGAAATAGATCAACACAACATAGGTCAATAAATAATCTCAAGACCCACCAAAGCACGAAAGTCGGGATCTTTTAGAAAATAGATTCCTATTCGAAGGGTGCATAACCGCATGGATAAGCTCACACTAACCCGTCAATTTGTGATACAATTCGTGATTTTCTTTGGGAAATATTGGGAAGGAATTGGAATATAATAATATCAATACCTACTAAATAGAGAAAGAGGAAAAAAATCGAAGAGAATCGGTCTATGGTCAATCAATTCAGTAACAAATATAAATAAATTTTATTTATCAATTCAGTAACAAATATAAATAAATTTTATTTATAGTTGTACGTACCTCGTGAAAAAAAAAATACTTTTTTTTTGAAAGAACTGAAATTATGTTCAAATCAAAAATAAATATATCATGATTGCAGAAGTCTATCTATCGCATATAGGCTTAAAGACATCGTCGCATATAACCGCTTGAGGTGACGTCGACCTAAAAGATCAAATGGTATGATACATAGACAAAGAAATCTCTTATGAATTAGAGGATATTCCTTTTATTAATTATTAGATAGATTAGAGGATTCCTCATTCAAAGGGAGGTAGACTACTCAAGAATTTTACATTTCTTTTCTATTGTAATTGTGAATTGGATAAATAATTCAGAAAAAACGAAGAATGTATCAAGGAAATGTTGCTTGACCTTTACTGAGAACTTGAGTAAAGAGTAAACCTTTTGATTTTATCTTTATTTTGTGTAACTACTTTAGTCGGATGAGAGGAAACCCTCACGTCCAATTTTGAAAGGGGGAGATCCATCTTATTGGATCCTATCCAAATTTTTCGTTTGCTAGGCCCGTAGTTAAAAACCAACTTTCTTACGATTACGAGGTTCATTCGAATATGAAATCCAATCCCGGAATATACAAAGATCCCACTCTTTTTTTGCTACTCGGGGTTTGATACATTTCAAATCTAGAAATTTCTAGTGGAGCGGGTGCTATTCGAGAACAATTAGTTGATCCGATTTGAGAATTATTATGGATTCTTCGTTGGTAGAATGGAAAGAATTAGGAGAAGAGGATCCACGGACAATGAAAATGAATGGGAAGATCGAAAAGTTGGAAGAAGAAAGAACTTTTGGTTCGACACATAGAATTAGCTAAGCATTTTATCCGAACAAATATAGAACCGTAATGGATGGTTTTATGTCTCATTGCAGTCCTTCCTCCCGAATTGAGACCAATTATTCAAATAGATGGGGGTAAACTAATGAGTTCGGATATTAATGAACCGCATGGAAGAGTTATCTATCTAACAATACTCTTATCGATCTATTAACAACAAGTAGATCTACACCAGGGGAATTAGTAATGTGTCAAGAGAAATTGGTACAAGAAGCCGTGGATACACTTCTAGATAATGGAATCCGGGGACAACCAATGAGGACGATCATAATAAAGTTTACAAATCGTTTTCGATATAATTGATTGCAAAGAGGAAGATTTGAGAGACTCATTGTGCAAACGCGAGTTGATTATTCGGGAGTTCTGTTATTGTCGTAGGTCCATCACTTTCATTACATCAATGTGGATTACCGCGCGAAATAGTAACAGAGCTATTTCAGACATTTCTAATTCGTGGTTTAATTCGAAAACATTTTGCTTCTAACATAGGCGTTGCTAAGAGTAACATCCGGGAAAAAGAACCCATTGTATGGGAAATACTTCAAGTTATGCGGGGGCATCGTATTCTTTGAATAGAGTGCCTACTTTGCATAGATTGGGCATACAGGCATTCCGACCCATTTTAGTAGAAGGGCGTGCTATTTGTTTACATCCATTAGTGTGTAAGGGATTCAATGCAGACTTTGATGGAGATCAAATGGTTGTTCATGTGCCTTTATCTTTGGAGGCTCAAGCAGAAGCCCGTTTACTTATGCTTTCTCATACAAACCTCTTATCTCCGCTATCGGGGATCCCATTTTCGCACTCAACGCAAGATATGCTTATCGGCCTTTACGTATTAACGAGGGGAAATCGTCGAGGTATTTGTGCAAACAGTATAATCCGTGTAATTACACAAATTCTCAAAATGAAAAAATTCGCGATAATAATTATAAGTATATGAAAAAAAAGAACCTTTTTGTGTAATTCCTATGATGCAATTGAGCTTATCGGCGTAAAAGAATTAATTTCGATAGTCCTTTTTTTAGCTCCGTGGAGAATAGATCAATGCATTATGTCTTCAAGAAGTTCTATCGAAGTTCACTATGAATCTTTGGGTACCTATTATGAGATTTATGGGCATTATTTAGTAATAAGAAGTATAAAAAGAAATTCGTTGTATATACATTCGAACCATCGTTGGTCATATTTCTTTTTACCGCAAATCGAAGAAGCTATACAAGGTTTTTGTCGGCCTATTCATACGGTATCTAATCATATATATAGATGGTTGGTGTTGTATCTACGCTAGGTAAATTTCTCTCTTCGCTTTAAATTCAGTCTTCTCCATTCAACTAGGATCTTTTCAATACGTGAATAAAGATAAAGAAAAGGAAGTTTTCCAATCATTCACTCAAATCCATTGTCGAACCGAATGCCACTTAAGTGGAATATGGAGGTACTTATGGCGAGAATGGGCCAATCTAGTCTTTCACAATAACGGATAGGTGGAACCGCCATTAAACGATCGATTAGCGATTAATAGATCATTTCGAATGGCATATACATCACACATCCTGGATCAAGTAAAGACTCTGTGGTTCCGCTCAAGCTACTCCTACATCTATTTCATTAGGAATTGATGATCTTTTAACAATACCTTCTAAAGGATGGCTAGTCCAAGATTTCAAGAACAAAGTTTGATTTTGGAAAAACGTAACCATTATGGGAATGTCCATGCGGTAGAAAAATTACGCCAATCCATTGAAATATGGTATGCTACAAGAATATTTGCGACAAGAAATGAATCCTAATTTTAGGATGATCGACCACTTTGAATCCAAATCCATATAATGTCTTTTTCAGAGCTAGAGGAAATGCATCTCAAGTGCACCAATTAGTAGGAATGAGGGATTAATTTCGGATCCACAAGGACAAATGATCGAGTTACCCATTCAAAGCAATTTACGCGAAGGATCGTCTTTAACGAGATAAATCATTTCTTGCTACGGAGCCCGCAGAAGGGGTTGTCGATCTTCGCTGCATTTAACATCGATCTTTGGATATCTTACACGTAGACTTGTTGAAGTGGTTCAACACATTGTTGTACGTCGAATGATTGTGGTACCATTCGAGGGATTTCTGTGAATACCCGAAATGGAATGATGCCAGAAAGAATTTTGATACAAACATTAATTGGTCGTGTATTAGCAGACGATATATATATATATATAGGTTCACGATGCATTGTCGTTCGAAATCAAGATATTGGAATTGGACTTATCAATCGATTCATAACTTTTCAAACACAACCAATATTTATTCGAACCCCCTTTACCTTTGAACTGAATATAATGTTCCCTGCCGATACTCTGCATTGTTGTTGAAAATTTGAAATTCCTATAACAGACAATCATTCTACAAATGGACTGGGTCGCCTCTGAGTCCTCTCTATCTCTATTCTACATTGAACCCGACTAATTTTAATATTATTCTTGTTTGTGCTTACAGAAATTTTCTGAAACTGCTAATCACATGCTCTGGTTCCATTTATTTTACAAAAAGTATTTATCAAGCATGAAATTATGATCCCCCATTTTTATTCATTTATTCTTTTTCTCGTTTATTTTCAATGAGAATATTCACTGGTTTATGTTGGCTAGATTATTGTTGAAGAATCCAGGAAAAACAGGAGACCAAATTCCAAAATAGTTCCGTAAAAAGACCATAATTAATGGGTTGTGTATTTTTCTCCTCATGTCCTGTGCCGTATGCATAATTTTGCTTCAAAGGTGCTAAAAGATGAATGAACTGTATTCCGACAAACGTTATCTCTAAAATATGAGGAAATTGGCTGAAATACAGGCAAAATCACATTTCCAATTCTCACGTAACCTAGAGATTGAATATTTCAGCCTCTATTCATGTACCTTAATGTCAACCCACTTAAAGATGTTTTTATATGTTGTGTCAGCTTGTGCATCTAAGACATGCCTGTAAAATCTTCATTGTTATGGTTAGCTTATAACAATGAGAACTATCTGTCAATTTTTCTGCATTTTGATGGGCTTAAGTTTAAGAATTGATAAACTTATTTCATAACTTGTCTGATGGATGCAATGAGAAAATTATACATTTTGTTCTGTGCGTTTTAGGTAATTGACATTAGTTTCACTTGCATATGTTTTTCATTATGCAGTGGCAGAAGTTTCTGACGATGTTTTCCTTCTAGACGAATGCCCACATGATTGGCTGTTTCCTCAATGTTCTGCTGTTGTGAGTTTCAATTTATGCTTTCTAGTGGGATTATTTGGGAAAGAAAAAAATGCTTTGTTGGGGTCAGAGAGTGGTTTTGGCTGCTTGTTTAAGAGTAATTTATTTTGCTTTGATTCATCCTTTCCTAAGAGAAAGAGGGGCATGATTTGCAGGTGCATCATGGTGGAGCTGGAACCACAGCTACAGGACTAAAAGCCGGGGTAACCATTATTCAATACCATCTTCACTGAGATGTTTTTCTTTTTCATAGTCCAAGGATGATTCATTTTACTATCTATGGATTTCAATGACATTATTTTGGTACTTATAGTGTTTTTTCTTCTGATACGAATACCCTAATCGGCAGTGTCCTACAACCATAGTTCCATTCTTTGGAGATCAATTCTTTTGGGGAGACAGAATACATCAACAAGAGTTGGGACCTGCCCCTATTCCAATATCTCAGCTCAGTGTTGAGAATTTATCAAGTGCTATAGAATTCATGCTCCAACCAGAAGTAAATTTCAATTCTATTCATCTCTCCTTTTAGATATCCCATTCCTGCCATCCCCTCTTGTACAAACAAAGAGTAAGGATATTAAATATGTAGTCTCCATGGAGTAATAAATAATCATAATGTAATATTTGAGCACTGCAAACAGTGTCATGGCTTAGCCAATACTATTGGCCGTTAATGGGATTATGAATGTTCAGGTGAAATCTCGGACAATGGAAGTTGCTAAACTGATCGAGAATGAAGACGGTGTTGCTGCTGCAGTTGATGCGTTCCATCGCCATTTGCCTGATAAGCTACCACTGCCAACTCCGTCTCCAGTGGAGGAGGAGCACTTAAATCCCCTGGATTGGTTTTTTAGCCAACTTGCAAAGTGGTGCTGCGTGCCTTGTGGTGGTGTGTAGATTTCTTTCATTAATATTGTTTTTCATTTTTTTATTCATTGTGTAATTACTTTTAAAGGGATCTTCCCTTTTTTAGAATGGTAGGATAGTGTTTTGGTTTGGTATTTCATTCATTTTACCAAGTCTCTTATATCAAAGCCTGACTAACAATAAATATCCACGTATATTAGATCTCCCCACCCCTCCCCCCAAAAAAACATTTTTTATATAGAGAGGTTCAACATTTTGTAGTAGGTAAAGAGTTGATGGTTCTAGTTATACAAAGAGCTCAGGTAGGTAACATAATCAGTCCTGTTGCGGCTACTCCAATTAGCTTGGTTTTGTGTTTTGGCATTTTTTTTTTTTGACAAACATGTCTTTGCATTTCGTAGTTGATGATATCATGCAATTATTTCGTGTCGCCTTGAGATTTACTTAAAATAATTGTTCTTTTTTTTTTTTTTTTTTTTTTTGTCATGTTATTTATCTTTGGTTTTAAAAAAGGGTGGGAGATGTTTTCTGTTTTATAGATATGATGTTCAAATTACTAATTATAGTGTTGGAATTATAAGAGAAGTGAAACGATTCATTGATTTTGTATAGTAGTAGTAGTAGTAAAAAAATAAGAACGGGTTGAGAGTTGACAGAAAAGGTTGCGAGATTGAAAATGGTTTATATGGTTTTGGTTCCTAAAAACTTGTAAATTTTGTATTTAGTCTCTATAAAATTTTTTACTCATTTTTAATCTCTACATTTTCCTCTCACAATATTTTTAAATTTCATCATGACTTTTAATAGCGTTTTGTTTGGGCTATTTATAGTGCTTTTAAATGTCATTAAAAGTCATGGCGAATTAAAAACATTAATGGAGGAAAATGTAGCGCTTAAAAGTGAGTAATTTTTTTATAAAGTCTAATAACAAATTTTCTTAATCTTTTAAAGACCAAAACATATTTAACTGATTGAAAATTTACATCAACACTACATAAGAAAATGAAAAATAGATAAGCAATTTTTATAGGACAACATTTGATAAAAAATTATAAGTGAAAAACGGATATAAAAATGCAGTTGAATTGAAAAATAGACAATAAAAATCCTATTTATTTTATAAGCAAAATATTATTAAAGAAGTACAAGAGGTACTTCGAAACCCGTATACAATACACACCATACCAAGTTAAGGCGTATACAATCATACCAATTAAAATATATTTGTGTATGCAAAATAAATCCTATTTATGTTTAATCCTATTTATGTTTAATCATTATTCAATATGTTGCAAAATCAATAAAATCAACAAATATTTTCATATTTTTTTTGGTGGAATCCACTATTTTACCAATTAAAATATATTTGTGTTTTTAAATGTGACAAATTTTGAGGAATGCAAGTGATATTGGAGTAGTTACCCATATTTTTTTAAAAGTAATATAGACTTCACCTAAAAAATAAATTTCACCTGGTCACTTGATTAATTTATATATTGATATGTTTAAATTACATGATATTAAATTAATAGAATTTATATGTCAAATTTTAAAAAATACAAGTGAATTTAGATAAATTACTCACCTAAAAAAGTAAATATCAAATTCGTACTAATTTCTGCTAAATTGCCGCAATCCCCCAATTCCGCCTTCGCTTCAAGTTTCAACTCACTCTAACATACTCAAAATGCGGTGGTCAACGCCGTCGGCGAACACCGCCGGCCTTGGCATCGCTGCCATGTCCTATATTGCCATTGACTACCTCCGCCACCTATCCCCACTGTGGCACTCGCGGCTGCAACCGGCGCTATGGTCTCTCCTCGCTCTCGCCGCCGTGCTCCGCGTCCCTTCTTACCCGCACTGGTCCGCTGAGTTCCGCGCTGCGATCCCCTTCCTCGCGTCAATGCTCTTCATGCTCTCCGCTCTCTTTTTCGAAGTCCTCTCCGTTCGCTCCGTCACTGCTGTGCTCGGCCTCGACTGGCACCTGTAACTACCGTTCGTTCTGCAATATAGATCTGCGTTTTTTCTTTTAAATTATGTGCATGAATAAGATCTTAGCTATTATATACTATTAGCGTATGCATTATATGATTTTCTGACCTAAAATTCGTATCAAATTTAAATTTTTGAGCCTTGGATGAACACTTTTCAAGTTCTAGATATCTGTTTGATAGTTTTGACAGTAACTTCTAGTGTATGGTTGATGCTAATGAGTAATTATCTTGTTTCATACACATTTTAACTAGTATATGATTGTTAATTGCTACTAGCTGATATAGTATTTTCATATCACTATGATTTTCTGTTATTTGATATAAACCAAACTTCAAGTTGCTGCTGTATTTTCAATTTGAAAAAAAATAAAAAATAAAAAATTAAAACTTATATACTTATATTGTTCTTATAGGGAAACACGTCCTCTTCCAGACACTGGTCAGTGGTTTCTCTTGGCATTAAATGAGAAACTTCCTGGTCCAATTGTTGAGATATTAAGAGCTCGTATTATTGGATTGCACCATTACTTGATGTTGTTTATGATGTTGGCATTCTCTGTGCTATTTGGTTCTGTAAAAGCTCCTGGACTTGGACTAGGTGCTAGATACATGTTTACCATGGCAATTGGTCGCCTTCTTCGTGCCATTACTTTTGCATCTACAATTCTGCCGTCAGCCCGTCCCTGGTGTGCCAATTCTCGGTTCAGAGTTCCGGGATATCCCCACCGATGGGCTCAGAAATATTATGTTCCCTATGCTTCGGATCATAATGCCATCAGCCAGTTGATAAAGCTTGATAAAGCTTATGGTATGATTGGATACTATTATTTCATTGGGTTCTAGTCATTGTTTTGTTGCCCTTATAAAGTTCTTAGACGTTATAGTGATTTACTCCAGGGTGCTTGTATTGCATTGTGGCCCATAATATTAATGAATTCGTAGGACTTGCGATGGTCATTATAATATCCCTTTGAATTTTATTTTTCATAAACATTTATTCGCCATAATGGTTTTCGTTGACAATGAAGCGCAACTCAGTTGGTAAGACGCTCCACCTACACCTAAATGGTTGTGGGTTTTACCTCATAGAGGGGTGGAGTGGAGAATACTATTGATTCAATTTAAAAAAAGAAAGATTTTCAATTTGAAGCTGAAAAATAATTAGGTTTTAGACTCTGGAATTATTTGCAAGCCGCTTTGAGTTTCTGTTTCTCTGATGAGATTTTAATTGATATTAGGAAATCTGAACGGGACATTCTGTATGATTATTTGAATTTTTTAATATACCATCTATCCACAAATACAATGTTGGGAGTTTTTAATGGTGTTGGATCATGAAGCTGGATCATAAATATCTCTGAAATCTATACCTTCCTCTACTTCTATAGGAACCTGGCCACCTTTACATATATTTTGCTTGTGTGAGACTGAGAAGGTTAACATACTCTTCTTTCCTAGTTGACATTGGAAAACCAGTTGGTGACTATCAGCCAGAATGGGGTTCAATGAACTTTCTGATTGATTTTCACACCCACGGCCTCAGAAGGACCATGGTTCAGTCTGTTAACGAAATCTGGAGGTGGCTGCAATGACCTCCTATACAGTGGCCACATGTTTGTTGCTGTACTCACAGCTATGGCTTGGACAGTAAGATTACTGCATTGTCTTACATATCATCTTGAGGTTATTTGCATTTGATTTAAAATATGTGCTTAATTCATTACTTTTACTTGTTAAAAATGGTTGCAGGAAGCGTGCATGGAGGTTTCAGTTCAGCTCTTGTTTGGCTTCTTGTAATACACAGTGCCCAAAGAGAAGTACGTGAACGCCATCATTACTCTGTAGACTGCATTGTAGCCATTTATGTTGGGATCCTCTTGTGGAAGATGACAGGTTTTATCTGGTCACACCAAGTTAGATCTAGAGATAGGAATTTGAGTAAGTTTGAGAAGATTCAAAGTAGACTCATCCAAGCTTCAAAGGACTCAGACATTGATGCAGTGAGAGAACTACTCAAAGAGATTGAGCCAAGCAATGAAGAGAACGAGAATCAGACTGTAGTTAAATATGCACACTTGTTTCGTTCTGCCACCATTGTCTTTGCACTCACCATTGTTGTTCTGGCTCTCACACTGACAACTGATGGGTGATCTTCTTGTGACCTGAATTTCTACGATGGCAGGCATGGTTTTGAACTTTTCACACGAATTTTTCATGTATTCTAGTGGTATCAGCAGTGATTCTGGAGGTATTTATCTTCAATTAAGTACATCAGATAACGAGGCTAACCATAAATGCCCATCAAGGTGGGGATTTCGAGTGTTTAGTATTGTGAGTGTTGTTTCATTTTGTATCACTAGACATGTAAGCCATTCTTATTGTATAATGAAAAGGAATTGAAAATCATGCATTCATGATATGGAAAGGTGAAGGTGTTCTCAACGTAATTAAGATGTCCAGCAATCAAAATACCCTATAATCACGGTAGTTAGAGATATTGACCATGTGTGTGTAAGTGTAATTCTATTGTACTTTAGTTGATTATATTTGGTATCACGACTAGTTTGTATGTGTGACATATATATGGGAGACGTTTCATTTATCATGTTATTTGCATGACATAATAAAGGCTTTAGAATAGAGTCCTCTAAAGACAGCTTGTTGGTTGAAGTTTCTAGATGATGGTAGATTTGAGGATTGTTTGGTAGTAGTATAAGAGAAAGAAAAGAGAAATAGAAAAGAGAGAACTGCTGATCAACTACACGAATGCCCTTGAAAATCCAATTAAAATTAATTTACTTTTTAATCAAAGAGCATAAGTGTAAATTATACAAGAATTATCCATTTCTCTCTCGTTTCTTCTCTACTATGGGGAGATTAGAAAAAATGGTGGGTCCCACTTGATTTAATCTCTCTTCCTTATTTCTCTTCGACCAAACACACATTAATTAGTGTGTGAGTGTTATCATGTGATGCACTTCATTCATTCCCATCCTTTAGTTGTAGTGCAATGTAGAGACACATCTCTTTGAATAAAAAAATCTTAATAGATGGCTTAGAAAAAAAGTCTTTAGAAATAAGCAACTTGTAAAAAAAAAAGTTATGTTTCACTTAATAAAAATTAATTAATTAACTGATTAATTAATTTTTAATTTTTAATTTTTTTGACCAAATAATTAATTTTAAAATTGAAAAATCGGAAAATGAGAAACAATGGAATCAGAGTCACAGGCAGGCGACAACACAGCATAGCAACGCACAAGGGCAAAAAAACCATTCAATACCAAAAAAAATAAAAAAAATTCCAAAATAACTCACTTTCTACATTATATACCAAAGCAACCCACTTTTTTTAAGTGGAGAACTCGCCCCCCACCAAATCGAGTTCTACACTACAATTTTGCAATTTTTTTATTTGTAGTGCAGAACTCGCCCCCCACCAGGGTGAGTTCTTCACTGCGTTTTTTGATTTTTTTAATTTCTTATATTTAATTTGATTAAAATGTAAATTAATTTAATTTAATTTAATTTCAATAATTAATTTCAAATAATTAGAATAATTAGTAAACTTATTTATAAAGTAATTACGGTAAAAAATGAAGATATTAAAAATTGGAACAAAATTTAATATAGGATAAGAACAGAAATGAAAAACACAAATTGCAGAAATACAAGGATAGAAAATTTAAAACGAAACGACAGGAAAACATAATACAATAAGAGGCAAACATGATGTAAACTACTTCTACTTCCACCATACATTCTTAGGTAGTGACCATCAGATGATTGGAGGGATAAGGCTACGAATGATGGATTCGCCAGACTCTCCTGTTTCGACGCACACCCGAGATAAGTTTCAATCCAACGTTGGAACCTCTCATGTTCCCGAAACATTTCTCGAACGCCCTTGTCTTTCTTGGCGAGACAGCACGGGCACCACCGAATACGATTACGGGCCGGATGTAGGGCGGCGATAAACGATACTAGTGATTTCTTGCTCCACACCCTCTACGCGCGCTGCTTTTCCGTTAGTTTTTCTTTCATTTCGCCGAAGGTGATGTTGTTGTTAAGCTCCGAATGTTTAGTGTTGGGACCTCAAAATACACACCATCTTGTTCCTCGCCTCGACAAAGGCCTCGATAGTAAAATTTACAGGTGTGCGTAATGACTCTTTCCAGTATGGGTTGTTGTGGTGCGGGTGGTCTTTGTTGTAGAAGATGAATGACTTCTTCTGGAGTGTGTATTGTGTCGACGTACAACTCTAAGATTTGTCGCCCCATGGGAAGTGTAGCATGATATTCCATCATTGTCGGACGTCGTCGTCGCTGCAGATCTCCATAACTGAAAAATAGCCAGTCCTGTCTTCTCCACGTTCTTACTTTCGGTAACGTATACGCTCCACGTCTTGACGCCACCCTCCCTCTGGCTGTATCTTCCTCTCAGCCTTCTCCTTAAGTTGGGGGAATGTGATGTCCTTATTCATCCTACAGAAGATATGATTAGGACACTGAAAGACAACACCATGTTCATTGGTGGTTACAGTTCCACTGTGATGAAGGGCGGTTAGGAATTTGTCATTTGAGTACTGGGTTGGGCACAACTGCCATTCCATTTTAGCGTGAGGGGCGACAGTGTTTGGGAAGAAGCAGAGAAGAGAAGATGACTCAGAAGGCAAGGGTAGGTTGAGGGTAAACTCTTGGTGTGAATGTTAGTGTAATTTGAGAATGTATTTATAATAGAGGGGATCGTGTGTGAGCCGTTGATTTAGAATGATCATAACCGTTGATTTTAGGGTTTAGCGTCGACAAAATTTAGACTGTTAAATAGTGTCGGCAAAATCTAGACCGTTAAATAAAATAAGACCTCAGCACTATGCACACTCTGCACAATGCAACACTCTCAAACTAATTATATATACAACTGAATTAAATGTGACATAACATTAAAACCTTAAATTTAATAAGTGATAAAAATACAACTTGTTAATTATGAAATACAACTTCTCAAACTAATAATAGATTAAAGTAAAATATTAACGAAGAAGATGAGACCCAGTTCCACACCGTCTAGGACGGGGATTACGCTGTGGACGTTGACACTTAAATCAATTCATGTCTTTTAATATTACTTTGTGACACTTAAATTTATATTTTTTTTAATAATTAAATTTAGTATTTATACTTTACTAATTATTCTAATTATTTAAATTAATTATTAAAATTAAATTAAATTAAATTAATTTACATTTTAATCAAATTAAATATAAGAAATTAAAAATCAAAAAAGCAGCAGATGAAGAACTCACCCCGCGGTGAGGGCGAGTTCTCAGCACTACAAATAAAAAAATTGCAAAATTGTAGTGTAGAACTCGGGCTGGTGGGGCTAGTTCTCCACTTAAAAAGTGGAGTTCTTTGATATAACGTAGAAAGTGAGTTATTTTGGAATTTTTTTTATATTTTTGGTATGGAATGGTTTTTTTGCCACGCACAAATGACAAGTCCACTTAAGTTAATTGCTTCGTTTCCTTGAGATATTTTATTTTATTTCTCCGTCGATTCCAAACATATAGATATTTTTTAGGCTTAAATAAACATATAGATATTTACCACCCTGCAAATAATAAGTGTTTCAACATACACTTAATGTTGTTAACAAAATCTAACAGCAATGGAGTAACTAGAAATAATTTATATTTACAAGATTTTTTTTAAAAGTTTTATTTTTACGAAGATGATAAATAGATAACGAATATATTTGCTGGGGTAACATATATTTAACCATATTTTTAACATCGTTATTCTTCTCATTACCCAATCCAATCCAAACACGCTTTCTTCAATTTCCTTGTTCGCATCGTTATGGCGCTCTCCCTCTCAGCTTCCTCCGTAATCACTTCTCTGAACTCTTCCACACGTGTGGGAGCTGCATCTGCATCTGCATCTTCTTCCACGAACCTGCAATTTCCTGTTCGCACTCGCTTTCTTCGTATACGGACTCCCCACCTTCCTGCTTCCTCGCCACCTCGCTTCCTTCCTCCGGTAACGAAATCCTAACTTTCTGCTTTCATTAACTGAACTACGACCTTCTTCATTTCTAGAAGACCGTATCATTATTCTAATTTTATTATTTTATGCTTATTATTAATATGGAGCATATTGAAAAATTCGAGTTGTCTACATGTCGTTGCGAACTTTTTTTTTTTCTTTCTGTTGCTAGCGTCATTCTGAAATGGATGAATTTGCTGATTCTGCTCCATTTGGATTAAATAGCGTTTCATTTGTTGCATTCCAAGATTTTGTGGTTTTCTTTCCTCGGATATCTTCATAATGCTTTGGCTTATTTCCCTCATTTCTTGTTCATTTTAGCCTAAAAGTATGGAGATGTGAACTATAGGAACGTTTAGAAGAGTTTTTTTAGGATATGGCAAAAATTGGTCGACAGAGGTCGATATAAACCAAATACATCAACCTCCGTTGACCAATTTTTGGTCAAAAGAGACGAGAGGGAGTATGCATTTTTATGTAGGTGCTTATAAGAATTTATAAAAGTAACTTATTATATGCTCAGCAACTGTTTGTAGTTTGTTTTAATAAGTTCATAGTTTATGAAAATAGTCTATGTATCTTAAATCACTTTTTTTTTATAGTGAAAACAAATGTTGCAAATGCAAATAGTTTTCCAATGTGCATATGTAGACACAAATAGCTTATTGAGTTTAAGCACTTATCGCATCAATTTTAATAGGGGAAATTACACTCACCTCCCTTAAGTTTTGGTCAAATGTCACATACCTTCCCTCTAGTTTTAAATTGAACAATGACATCCCTTAAGTTTTGGTCAAATGTCACACACCTCCCCTCTAATTGTAAATTGAACACTCACCTTCCTTAAGTTTTGGTCAAATGCAATTTTCTAATTGTATTTGAAGATATAATTGTTGGCGTATCAGAGGTGTTCACTCACCATTGATAAACCTCACACACGCAATTTCACACTCACAGAAGAAAGAATCAAGAAGAAGAGTTTGAACAGAGAGAGAGAGAGGGAAATGGAAAACGAAAATTCTGTTATTTCACTGTTACATTCAACTGTCTTTACATTCACTATATTTTGCTTATATACAAGTAATGTAGTCAACTCTTATTGAGAAGTCAAAGTCAAATTCAAATGGAAATTACACATTGCATATAATCAGAAAACTATATCAAGAAATGTATTTGTTGATCATGAACTATATTCAACACCATCCCTTAGTTCATGGCTTCAACAATTCTCAGATCATTTCTCGCTTTGACAAACTGATCTGTTTTAATGGCTTTAGTCATCATGTCTGCTTCCTGCATTTGTGTTCTGCAATGTAGAACTTCAATTTCAAAGATTCGCACTTGACTTCTTAGAAAGTGAAACTTGGTTTCTATGTGTTTGCACCTTCCATGCAACACCGGATTCTTGGCCAGGTTAATTGCCGATTTGTTATCTATCATTAGCTTCATAGGTTTCACAAATTCAATACCAAGTTCTGCTAATAAATTGCCAAACCAGATTGCTTGACATGCTGCAACAGCACCAGCAATGTATTCAGCTTCGCATGTGGATAAGGCAACTACAGGTTGTTTCTTCGAGCACCAAGTGATTGGTGCACCTGAGAACATGAACAGATAACTCACTGTGTGCTTCTTCTGTCAATTCTATCCCCGCACCAATCCGCATCAGAATAGCATAGTAACTCAGCCACAGAGTTAGCTCTTTCACTAGGGAATAGAATGCCATACCTTATAGTACCTTTAATATACCTCAGAATTCTTGCTGCTGCATTGTAGTGTGAGACTTTAGGCTTGTTCATGAATCTGCTAGTTACTCCAACTGAGTAACGGATATCTGGACGTGTGTTGCACAGATATCTCAAGCTTCCAATCAATTGCTTGAACATAGTATCATCAATATCAGCACCTTCTTCATCAGAATCAAGTTTCTGGTTGACTTCAGCAGGTGTGATTGCTAGTTTGCAATCATACATATCAAATTTCTTTAGTACTTCAAAGAAAGATATTTTGCTTGATGCAAAGACTATTCTTTTGCTTGTGTAGAAAACTCCATTCCTAGAAAGTAAGTTACTCTACCCAAATCATTCATTTCAAACATATTCATCAATATTTTCTTAAAATTTTCTATTTCTTTGGTATCGCTGCTTTTGTGAAAGCGTTATGTGTCATCTACATACAGACATACAAGCAACATATCCTTCTTCTTTGTGTATTTCACATATACACCATATTCCACTTCACACTTTTTGAACCCTTCTTGCTTGAAGAATGAGTCAATCTTCATGTTCCAAGCTCTTGAGCTTGCTTTCAACCCGTATAAAGCCTTATGTAGCTTATACACCATCCCTTGCTTCTTTCTTATTTCAAATCCAGGTGGCTGAGATACATATACCTCTTCATTCAATGAGCCATTGAGAAATGCTGATTTTACATCCATATGGAATAAGGTCCAACCTCTGCTAGCTGCCAAAGCTATCACAAGTCTAATTGTCTCGTGTCTTGCAACAAAAACACTTCAAAGTAATCAAGTCCATACTTCACAGAAATCCTCTTGCCACTAATCGTGCTTTTTATGCTTGGCTATTGAACCATCCGGTCTTAGTTTCACCTTAAACACCCACTTTACACTTATAGCTTTCTTGTCTTTGGGAAGATTTGTTAATTCCCAAGTCTCATTTCTTTCAATAGCATTTAATTCTTCCTTCATTGCATTTCTCCATACCTCTTCCTTGAGTGCTTGCTTACACTCAATGGCTCTGCGCATCGACAAAGTAGAGCAATATGTACTAAGTCACCTTCACTCAATAACTTCAGATCTCGGTACTAACTCACAATCGATCAACTCGGCAGTAGTTATCTGCTTTCTCGACTTCTAGTCATAGAATGTGCTCCACATTTGGTTCATCTTCGTAGTTATCACACGCTTTCGCCTCTTCTTCTTGCACATTATTATCTTGTACAATTTCATTTTCTCGCAGATACCACATCATCATCAATATGAACTTGCCTTGTTTCAATTGTATCAAGACAAGGTATTGAATTTTTCCAATCCCGTGATTCCCTTTCTTTTACTAGAACATCTCTCGCTTATTTCAATTTTGTTTGTCACAGACGTAATAATTTGTAGGCTCCAAATTGAGTGGTAGCCAACAAATAGCATCACCTTGCTCTTGTCATCAAGTTTCCTCCTCAGAGCATCAGTACATGTTTGAAGCATACTGCTCCAAATACTTTCAAATGACTCGACACTTTGTTTCTTGCCACCCACTTCTCAAGAGGAACCACTCCTTTCAATTTCTTTGTTGGACATCTATTTAATATGTATGTAGCAAAGAGCTATTGCCTCACCCCACAAATGTCGTTAGGTAAATTCTTTCCTTTCAACATACTCCTTACCATGTCAAGCAAGGTTCTATTTCTTCTTTCAAATAATCCATTATGTTGAGGTGTGTATGGAGCGATCCACTTCATGCTCAATACCCATCTCTTCACAAGAATCCTTGAATTCTCTTGAGTTGAACTCACCTCCACCATCGCCTCCGAGTATTTTCATTCTTTCATTCACTGCTGTTTTCTCGCTTTACCTTGAATTTCTTAAATTCAGAAACACTTCATACTTGTTCTTGATCAATGCCACCCATAGCATTCTAGTATACTCATCCACAAATGACACAAAATACTTGTTTCCACCAGTGAGGCACCTCAATGGCCCACACACATCGTAATGTACTACTCCTGCAGAGCATGAGTTGCTTCTGTGGTGGTAATCTCTGATGAAAAAAGATCTTGGTGACTGCTTACTCTTTAAGCACACCTCACACGTCTGTTCTGGTTTTGTAGTCTTTGGAATTCCCTTCACTAATCCTTTTGAGTTCAAATGACTTAAACTCCTAAAATTCAGATGTCCCATCCTTCTATGCCATAGCATACTTTCATCCTCCACATCGCAGAGATACCGAGGCATCAGGACTCGGTTGCTTGAATACTCACCTTAAATGTTCTGCTCTTCCCGCTTTTGACTTCAATACTAAGTCCATCTGTTGATCAAACAATTCCACTATATCTTCACACATAGTCACCGAAAATCCCTTCTCTAGGAGTCGACCAACACTCGTGAGGTTACACTTCATACTAGGCACATACCATACATTTTCTATTAACACAGATTTACCATCTTCTCTTGTGATCGGTATGTTTCCCATTCCTTTCGCAGATAATGTCCCGCCATCCGCTACTCTAATTCGGTTTTCTTGTTAGAGTCAAAATTTATCAACCAATCCTTGTTACTAGTCATATGGTTTGAACAACCAAAGGTCCATATACCATATATCAACCATCGTCCCATCTTCATGGTGGTCACCATGAGTACAACAGCTCATCCTCACCGCCCTCTTCCACCATATTAGCCTCTTCCTTTTATCATCTTTCTTGACCAACACTCATCAAAGAAATGTCCAAACTTGTCACAATTAAAGCATTGAATTCGCTTTCTTGTCAAACTCACCTTTCTTCTTATTATTAAAATTCTTAGTATTCTTTGCACTAGCCTTTGATGATTCGGGATCGACATCGCTATTTTCACTGGTTTTCTTGTTCTTTTCTAACCATGCTTGCTTCTTTGCCTTCCAATTTGAATCATTACTGTTCTTTCCTTTCTTAACTACATGGACTCTAAGAGCTTGTTCAGTTTCCTTCTCTACACTCCTAGAATCCACTAGTAATTCATGTGCTTCTAAACTACCTTGTAGTGTGTCAATTTTCATAGTGCTAGTGTCCTTAGATTGCTCTATAGCTACTCTAAGGTGATCAAATTTTTCAGTTAAAGAACGCAATACCTTTTCTACGATCATCTGTTCTGTAACCGATTCACCACACGTCTTCATCTTGTTTGTAATCTCCATGACCTTCACCACATAGTCTGCCACCTTCTCTCCTTCTTTCATGTTCAAGTTTTCATACGTTTTCCTCAGTGACTGAAGCTTCACCTTCTTCACAGTATCATCACCTCCATAGCATCGCACCAGTATGTCCCACGCATCCTTTGCCGTTCTTGCTTCTGCTATCTTCTCAAACACTTTCTCATTCACACATTGATGAATGTAGAATAGTGCCTTTTGATCCCTTTTCCTCGTATCTCTTTGTGCGTTGCGTTGAGCTTCTGTCGCACCTTCACCCACCGGCGTATAACCTTCATCCACCAACTCACACACATCCTGCGCGCCAAACAGTACCCTCATCTGAATCGACCACCGATTCCAGTTGGTGCCGTCAAATACCGGCAATTTGGTATTTAAACCACCATTGCCGCCGTTCATTTCCACTCTCTGTAATTTCACTCAAAGATTCACTCTTTCACTCGTGTTTCCCAAACCCAAGAATCAGAAATCTTGATTCTTTTCGATTTCGTGTTTCAATCCAATGTGAATTGAAACCGAAGATCTTGCACACACCTCACCACCTCTCGTGTTTCCCTAAGATCGATTTGCTCTGATACCAGTTTGTTGGCGTATCAGAGGTGTTCACTCACCATTGATAAACCTCACACACGCAATTTCACACTCACAGAAGAAAGAATCAAGAAGAAGAGTTTGAACAGAGAGAGAGAGAGGGAAATGGAAAACGAAAATTCTGTTATTTCACTGTTACATTCAACTGTCTTTACATTCACTATATTTTGCTTATATACAAGTAATGTAGTCAACTCTTATTGAGAAGTCAAAGTCAAATTCAAATGGAAATTACACATTGCATATACTGTAAAACTATATCAGCAAATGTATTTGTTGATCATGAACTATATTCAACAATAATCATGTGTTCTTGACTTGTGCTATACATGCACATCCATTTCCTTTATTTTCTTCGGCCATCGAAGGCTAAATCTTATAGGTCATTCATTTCAAATGAGAGCTCTTCCCCTTTTGTACTCATTTGTGTTTTGCACTAGCTACTTTCTCTACTTAATTTTGACTTCCCAACACTTTGCAAAAAGCGTCGATAGTCGCACTAGTTTCTTCTCCCATCTTCCTCTCGTGAACCTACTACAAATCTTTGTGATGAATTCTTATTCAAAACTAGAAACGTGATTGAAGGAGAAAGATGAAGTATATTGCACGGGAGTAGAAGAAGACTTTGTAATAGTGTATTAAATTTTAGGGATCGGAAATAATCCAATAATTCGAGGGGAGGTTATTGTCGATCAAGAAAAAACTAGAGGGGAGGTGTGTGGCATTTAACTAGACTTTAGGGGAGGTGAGTGTTCAATTTAAAATTAGAGGGGAGGTGTGTGACATTTGACCAAAACTTAAGGGAGGTCATTGTTCAATTTAAAACTAGAGGGGAGGTGTGTGACATTTGACCAAAACTTAAGGGAGGTGAGCGCAATTTCCCCATTTTCATATGATATATGATAAATGCTTATGGTAAGTGCTTAATTAAGTCTTTTCTCTCTATATTGGTTTGATGCCTCCTTCATATTAACAAGAATTTGCAGTTGTTTTAAAATGCATTGAAACTGTGGTTTTAAGGCTGATAAGCCATGACCATCCATGCTTAAATTGTACTTTTATGCTTCCGCCATGAGTATGATATTATATGATCAAACTGACCAGCATTTTCCATTTTCTTTTGGTAGGTCCAAGCAAAGAAACAAAGCTTTTCTTCTTTTGATGATTTGCTTGCCAACTCTGAGAAGCCTGTATTGGTTGACTTCTATGCAACCTGGTAACTTTTCTCCCTCTGTATTTCCCCTTTTCGTACCTCTTCATATTGCGTCTGAAATCCCCTTTTCTCAACGGGTAATGTTTCAGGTTTTAACTATTTTAACTATTTATATCATTACATCTAATGAATAGCCGAATCCAGGTGTGGTCCTTGCCAATTTATGGTTCCCATACTCGAAGAAGTAAGTTCTCGGCTTATAGATCAAATACAAGTAGTGAAGATTGATACTGAGAAGTATCCTAGCATTGCTACCAAGTACAACATTGAAGCATTGCCAACTTTCATCGTGTTCAAGGATGGAAAGCCCTATGATCGCTTTGTAAGTTGGGTTATACTTTTTTCCCCTGAATTATGCCTTCCTTGAATGTGGTGGTTAATTATTTCTCACACCTAATAAGGTGCAGAAGGCTTATCTGTGCAGAAGCCTTATCTGCTGCTTTTGCATTGGCTTAAAATTACATGATATGGCATTTAAATTTAAATCTTGAAACTGAATTTGGCACTTCCTTTTCAATGTATAACCATTAACTGCATTTGCATAAGCAGTGCTGCAATGTTCTGACATTCTTAGAACTATCTGTGCTTCTAGTCTTCAAGTTTGTTGAAAATTTGAACTAGATAGTTAGTTTCGATGGAAAACATGATACATGAAAATTGTGATGTAAAGGTCACAAACCATCATAATACTACCTTTGATTGCTAAGCTGTCTAAGGAAATACGCGGAAGTCATTTTGGCCTCGTGTTGGGAACCGGAAGAGGTAAATTATGCTTTTAATTAAAACTAGAAGTTGGCACATTCACCTTATAGTCACTACTCGATAATGCTTGTTAACTTCAACATAATGAAAATGAGGTTGCTAGCTATGATTAGAATCTGATTGGTGCTTCAATGCAAGGATGTTTAAAAGTAGTCAATAGCATATGGTTGTGTCATTTGGTAATTTAAATGCTTTCTTCCAACATCACATTTGAACAAGTGAAGGAATATAGCTAGACATATCTGGTGTTTGGCTGTTTACGGCCTTTTCTTATTCTTATAATCTGTCACTAATCTGAAATCCTATCACACTCGTTTTGTATGTACATATATTGTCAAGATTCAGTAGCATCTATGATGGATCCCCAAGTATTTCAGATTTTATCATGAGGGAAATGGGGTTATTTTGTAAGGGAGTTAGTTAGTTAGTTTGAAGGTTGTTTTACTAGTTAGTTAGGAGTTTGTTGCTTTTGACTTCTAGTAGTTAGTTAGTTGGGTTTGGGTAGTTATTGGTTAGTTAGGTCCACTCTTTTCTATCCCTTCTAAGGGAAGCCTATAAATAAAGGCTTCCATCCCTTTCTAATTCATCTTTTGACATGTTGTATAATTGCAAGGATTCTCTGGATCCAGCCAGAAATTCTAGCCGGTTATGCCGGGGGCGGAGAGCCTTTTCTCTCCAACACTATCACATATTCAATAAAATTCTCTTCCTTTTCTACTCCATTTCTATTCTTTGGTCCTTTTGGTTGTGCGGATAGGCTAGGAACCTATCAATCTACTTAAATGGTAGACTCGCTTTAATCAGACTGAATCTCATTGTTTACTTACAAAATTTTCAATCAGTATCTACCGAACATTGTGAAGTTACATTAATGTTTTGTATATTTGACAAGAAAAAAGAAAACTAGGATGTTGACTGCTATTTTAACAATTATCTTCCCTAACTAAGTAGGATACAATTTTTGTCTTTATTGTTTTTTTTAGGAGGGAGCACTAAATGCAGATCAGCTAATTGAACGCATAGAAACCAGCCTCAAAGTGAACCAATAACTCTGGTAAGTCTCTATTTTTATGCTATTAATTAAGTACCAATGTAGTTTAAAAATGTTTGCTTTAAGTTCCTTGCTAACTTTTTTCAGTTAAAATGAAGACATGTTTGTTGTCTATTGGATTGTTGGATCACATACATATTGGATAGGAGGATCAAACTGCTGCTTCAACTTGATTCTTACTTTTTGTGTAGTTATTACATAATTGATGCAAGACCCAGAGCTATAAGACTGTGGATTGTTTAATTAGCAGAGGCAATTTAAAAAACTTCACCAGTAAACCTGTGTGTGTAAGTTCTTCAGTATCTTTTCTTGTCCGAGTTCGTCATTATCTTAATTCTAGTCTAGTTATCTCAACACGATTTATACTTTACTTTCTTTTTCGGGGGTGTATGAACAAATTTCAATTGTACAGAAGTTGAAGTTGTTTGTGAAGCACACAGATAGAGAGAAAACCACGGGTGCATGTTTGGCACGATGTCTAGGTCACATTACGACCCTGATATGGCTACCATGACGCTGCTCATAATAGATGCCATCATGGTAGCACTGACACACACTTCATGTCGAAGACGTGTTTGGTATCCAACACGTGTTGTTTCAGATACTGACATTGACACTTCAATTACTTTCATTCTTTAAATTAAAACCGGTGTCTACGTATATGTGTCTATGTCGATGTTTCATATATTATTGCTCAATAGTTTGATCATATGCTTGCATGGTTTGAGGGATGTGTAACACATGCACCTTCTAGTGTCGAACAGTTAGGTGTATCACATCATGTACCCTCAAGCCCAAGCACTCTTGCAAATTATAGGCAGTGTTATTAATGACTAACGGCCATTCATGGTGGTAAGTCTAAAATCTACAGCAAAACGCCGGGGATGGCATTGTGATCTGATCTACCATTAAAGCCGTTTTGCAATTACAAGCTTGATTACCTCTAGTTCAGCATTTGAACGAGAAATACATTGAACGAAATATCATTATGAAAAGAATAGATAGTGTTATGAATTTTTTGATTTGTTAGGCAGTTGAACTATTTGATAGACAGTATATTGTATGCATTGGGTGCAGAGAAGGGAATGATTGCCCGACAAATTAATTAAGTTGGAAACAAAGCGACGCATAACATTAAAAAAGTAACTAAGATGTATCTATGTCTTACATATTACATAATTTTGGAACACATGTTCGTGATGTTGTCTTTTCCGAAAACTAAGTTTCTGGGCGTGTATTTCAGTTACACATTTGGAAACTCATTTAATTGAACTAGACATCTTGAAATTAGACATGCGAAAACTAAATTTTCGGATGAGTAATTGAATTACAAAACAAAAAATCTTAGGTTTTGATTTCCATGCAAAAGCGTGGAGTGGAGGGTGTTGAAGCATTCCATAGACATTTTGACATGACCTCTAAAACACTCAAATGTTGATTTGTCTTTTTGCAAGTGTTAGAGTGACATGTAATCGTCTAGGTGTTGCAAACAAACATATGACTTATCCCACGCTTGAGCATGGAGGAAACCCATACTTGAACATGGGTAAGCTCAAGCGCGAGCTTAGCCAACACTCGAGTTCTAATAAAAAAAACTAGCACTTATGCATGGAGCCCAGTTCAAAAAGTACAAAATTGAAATTTCATTTCATTTTTGAGACTTTTGTTCACTTCTTGAGCCTCTACTCTTGTCCCTAAACACCTCATATAACTCCATTCAATCATATTGAGCTAAGTTATCTTGAATATACACATAATACATTGGTTTCATCGTCGTCACCTTTACATGTCTCAATGATTCTTTCGTCTTTCCATTTCATGATCGTTTTAGTAAGATATCAATTGTAGTCATCAAGCTCACGCTCTTTAAGAAATTTAATTAATTTTATTTACTTTTCTAAATATAATAAAATATAATTCCATTCCCTAAACTACGCTTCTGGGGTATTTGTTACATGGAGTAAAAGGATTTTTGAAAATTAAAAATTAAATTAATTGAAGAATATTTTAGGAATAGTGTCATTAATTAAGGTAAAATGATTAAAAGTTGTTTATATTTTAAATATTCACACATGAGTTTTTTTATAACTTATATTTGAGATCGGGGTAGCATATTATTGTCGATTTCTAAACCAAACAAATTTATACAATTGGCTAAAGAATTATCCATATAATTAAAAAACAAAACGTAATACGTAACTAATGAGCTATAAACAAATGTACTAATAGAACAAGTTCCCTTCAACAACAAAATAACAACACGTATGCAGGAGCGTGTCTTACGCTAAAACAAACAAACAAACCCTACCACAATCTCAATTTCTCTCAACTTCATTTGATCAATCAATTCATATACTGTGGTAACCGAGTTCAAAACCCACTTCAAAATCTCAGGTTCGAATCTTGAATGTAGCAAAAACTCTGTTGAAAGGGAGCACCACACAGACCGACAAAGTTGGATATACACTTAGTCAGTCAGATTCCCCAATGTAGATTAATCCCCGATAAATCAGTAGATACTGCGCATCAATAACATGATAATAAAAAAAATATTAATTCATTTATATACGCGTTGTGCACAACGTGGCTCCAATTTTGGCCACAACCACAACCTCCCCATCCAACTCCTAGCTTCAATCTATTCAACTCTCTCAACTAGGTTTAACCTTCAATATGCTACTAATATACACTCTTTGATACTATTCACGTTATTTATTATTCATACATACTAAAAAGTTACTAAATTTGGTTAGTTTCAATGAAATTATTTTTCTTTTTCTATAATACTCTTAGCAATTTATTTTTTATTCTACATATTTGTCTCCTTGCAATAAATAATTAAAGATATTGTTGACAAGATATCAGTTAATATACCAACAAGAGTTGCCTGCAAGTGAATCGACTTGATCTCACCCCAGCGCCTCTGATTCAAATTTTTGGTGTAATAAAACTCATTGGGGGAAGAATCACACGCGCGACAAAGTTCTGTGACTTCGTGCCATTACCAAAAAAAAAAATAGTTAATATTGTATTAAATTTTGAAAACGACAAATGAAGTATAATTACCAGGAATACCGAAAAATATTTTTTTAATAGTAAAAATGGGTACAAATATGGTTCACTATACTTGTGACCCACACTTACTTATAATGTCTTTAATTATATGTTAAATCGAAAAGCTAAATTAACACAAACATTTTGTTTCTAAAGTTAAAAGCAATACATGTTTGATTAGCTTCTAAAAACAATTTTCTAGTTTAGAAAAGAGAAAAAACAAATTTGTTCTTTGTTAACTTTCAAAAATTGAAAACTGATATTAGAAAGTATAATCAAACATATACTAAATTTTATACATCTCTTAGTAAAATATATTTCACTAAGTAATTTATCTTTAAAAATGTCCAAATAAATAAATATTTAAAAATGTCCAAATAAACATTTGGAAGTTGGATTTGTGATGGAATATTCTTTGCCTACCGACACTAACCAACAATTCAACTTGCAACTGCCATTCAAATGGTCCCATTGATATCCATATTATCCGCTTCCTTTTTATTGCTCACATTATCCGCTTCCATTTTTTTTAGATTTGTCGGCATTATTAGTTTCTCAACACGCTATTACTTTTTTGGTTCGTCTCTATGGAGTGTACCAACGTTTTCTATAAAAGATTGATTTCTACTCATATTTAATAGTAAATTTCACTCTAGACAATAGGAAATTTGTCCATCGCAAAAATCGAACTTGAACACCCAATCGACCCCTATATTTCATGATAGCTTAAACTACTAGACCAACAATATTGGTTTCTCAACACATTATTATACATGTTTTGTCCTATGCTTTATTTTTTGTCCTATTAACATGTTTTCGATATCAATTGATCATTTTCCAAAAATGTTGATTTTCCCTTAAATACATATTTTTAAAGATTCTTTTTGACATTTCAAACAAATGTAAACTATTTAAAGATGTTTTTCAAAAATATTTATTTAGAGATTAAAAAGTATGTTACTATGTTAGTCGAATCATCCTTTCTTTAACTTATTTTTCAACTCAGTTATTATGTTTATCTAGTTTTTATGGCAATATTGGAACAAAAATATGTAAGAGCTTTTCATAGAAAAAGAGAGAGTAAATTGACAATGACATGATGATGTTGGATAAAACTACTTTTCACAAATTAAATTTAAAATTGAAGTTTAACGTCTAAAATTTATGAACATTAGTAGTCTAACGTAACCATGCCGACATTTTGCTCCTCTTTTTGTAACAAAAAATCCTGATATTTACTTTTTATTAGGAGAAAAGTAAATGCAAACATTTGACTATTTGTTTATTTATTTCTTTTATATTGAAGAATTTATGATGAGTGGATAATGCCATAGTTCAAAGCATAATAAAGAACTTTCATTCATTATTTCACCCTTAGAATAAATCCTCTAATGCTTGACTATAGCGATAATTTGGTGTTGTGCATCGGGTAATAACCTTAGAGAATTCTCAGTGGCTAGTAGTTATGTTTTACTATCGTGCTAACTAATTTAGTTTAAGTGTCTTTTTAGTGTTTATTTTTAACTTGTTGTGTAGCAATTTAATTCTATTCATGAGCTATTTTACTACCAAATGCTTGTTTTATATTTTAAGTCAGGTTTTGAGTAAAGTGAAGGAATTTGAGCTTAAAAGAAAAAGGATAAAGTCCCAAGCTAAAAGGAGCAACAAGGAGCGAGAAAATACAATACAATAAAAATCAAGAGAAGATCTGCCAACCCGATGGTAGCACAGCTCGTGCGCCCTTGTCTGTTGGAAGACCAAGAGATGTTGAACTTAAGCACAACCCGTGCACCTGAGAGAATGCATGGTCCATGCGCCTAGTGCAGAAGCCAAAGCTGTTACATTTTGTATATACTTAAGACTCGTAATGTGACTTAACTCCTTTGTCCCTTACCTTAGCCTATATAAGATATGAAATTCTGAGTGTCTAGGCATGTTTTGTCATTTGCAAACACTCTCAAAAGTGAATTCTAAGTTTCTTTATGCAATTTACATTCTTCCTTTAAATTCTAGTTCTTTACATTACACTTTTAATTTTCTTGCACTTTACTATTTCGTTCTTACTTTTTTTGTACTTTTTTGCTTCAATTTACATTTCGAAGTCATTTACATTTAGCAATTTACAATTCCGTCATTTACATTTTGTCATTTACAATTCATATCTTCTAATTTCAAGTCATTGTCTACTATGAGCATGAGTGAGTAGACTCTTCTAGTCTCGGGATTGTGAGAATAATCCAATGATAAAGTACCCCTAAACAAATTACCCGAGTCTAGACTCTATTTAATTAATTAAACTTTAAGTTCTAATCTAAGCTCATCATTCTTCAAAGTTATAATTCTAATATCATAAGCTTTGATACCTCAGAACCTAGCTCTCCCTGGGCTAACTTGTGATCTTCAAACTCTGGACAGGGTTCATGCCTTCATTTGGCATCTCATCGTGCCTACAGAAAGAGTGGTATAGGATTGGGGATTGCGAATATTGTACTCACTATGTCTGTTATGGTTAGAGTGGGGATGCACAACAATTTCAATGGTGGGGGACCTCTATGGCTCTATTATCGGCTCCCGTTCAATCTCATGGAAGCTAATTAGAAGAGAGATGGTATTGATTGGGCTGTTTGGTTGGCCACCACGTCACACCTTCTATGGGGTTGAAAAAATAAAGAGGATCATGACGTGACTTTACTAGGCCTTTCTATGGGGAGTTCTTACAGGTTTGCAGCTTTGTCGTTCTAGAGGCTGGGGTAAAGTCATTGTCCAGATTGATGCCAAGGTCGTGTGTGTTAGCACTGCAGGCTTAGGGATTGGCCACATCTCGAGGTGGAGCATTGTCTGAGAAATTCGCAAGCTTCTCCAACTTCCTTGGGACATCCAGTTTGTGCACATTTTCAGGGAGACTGATCCTTACGTGAATGAATTAGCCAATATTGGGTGTCGTACGTCAAGCGAAATATTTGATTATTTATTAACACTATCCTAATTCTGTAGGACATTGCATTCTGATGTTGTAGGAAATTCTATTTTTAGACTCGTTTATCGTTAGTTTCTATTTTGCTTTGAGGCTTTGCTCCCAGTTAAATGACAAAACAAATATATACGTTTTATCCAGTTTAGTTTCTATAAAAATAAAATTTTACTTTTTGTCCTTACAATTTTAAGTTTCATCCAATCTAGTCCATGTAAAATTAAAATTTGTTTTTCATCCTTTCAAATATCATAAGTAATTTAAATCACGAATAACTCCACCTAAGCGTCCACCTAAAAAAAGTCACATAGATCTCTTCAAATATGTGGCTTTACACGTCATTAACAGTGGAGCCCACAAATCCACGCTGGATGCCCACAAATCCACGCTGGATGTCAGTAATTTATTAAAATAAAATACAGAAATGTCTTACACGGAAGTTGAACACTTGACCTTCGAGTGCCAAACAACAAAAACAACCACTGCACCATACGCTACTTTTGATACAAATTTCACACTCACTATTAATTAACTCAATGAACCCATACAGATTTCAAATAATTAAGACAATTAAGACATTTTTTAGCTGTCAAATAGTCATACGGTTATGACATAAAATCCTATGTAATATTCAAACGGTTATGATATAAAATCCTTAAACCCATGCCATTACTGCGGCCCATTATCTTATCTTAATCTTAATCTTAATTAAACCCATGTCATTAATGCTACAATTAGACCAGTCATTGATGTTGTGTTAGTTTCAAAATAAGTATTTTGATCTCAAATTAGCAAAAAGAAAAAAATTGTAGCTCTGCTGAGTTTAAATATTTGAATTTGTTTTTAAAATTGTAGCTCTGCTGAGTCTAAAAACTATAATATTAGAGCCCGTTTATTATGACTTATTTTTTAAAAAAATCAGTTTTTTTTTAAATAATCACTTATGACATGTTGTCTGTTTGTTACAAATTCTTAAAAAAAAAAAAGCTGAAAATAATCTAAAATCTGCTTCATATGAGAAGCTGTTTTGAGTAGCTTCTCAAGAAAATCAGTTTTTTAAGAATGATTTTTTTAAAATAAGTGGTTTTCAATATGTTACTCAAACATAAAACAATTTTTCAATTGATGTGCATCATATATATATATATATATATACACACACACACACACAATTGGATTAGAAAATTGACATCGTATACATATTATCTAACGTATATACGACCCTACAAAATATGAGTCGTATATATGTTAGATAACATATATACGATTGATATTTTTTTATAAAAAAAATACGTTTTTTTAAGGGTGTTTTGGGGTTTTCAGGGGTAGATGAGATAGTGTGGGGTTAAAAAAAATACCCTTTGTCAATAACATTAAACATAAAAGAATGTTAATTTGCTGGGTAAACAAGGTACCTGAAAAGAGATACCTGAAATTGTTATCGCTAATGGAGCGTATATGCACTACGATCTGGAGAAACGGAGCAACCATCAGGTAACTAAAAACTAAGAGCAAAACATTTGTCAATAACATTAAACATAAAAGAATGTTAATTTGGTGGGTAAACAAGGTATTAGATAGATCACATATTTAATTATAAAATACAGCGAAATATTGACTTTAGGCTTCGACAATAGAACGTCGTTTTAAAACTAAATAAAAAAGTTCGATTAGTAAATCTTATTTATTAAAAATGTCTACATATCTCTATATAAATACCGGGTTCTTCTTTCAGTGAAATTATGTTGTACCAAAATTTCCATAGAACTAATTTTTTCTCAACTTATTACCTAATATTAATTTTATTCTGTTGGATGCATAATTAGTGTTATCGTATACTACTATTTAAATAAAACTGAAAGACCCGATTGGTAAAGCGCGACTGCTGATTCTAAATCTCATAATGTTTTCGAAACTATTACGACAACATCATAATGTTTTTGTCATGAAAAAATGTTTACCCGTGCTGGCACGGGTGTTGCAAACTAGTATATTTTATTAGAGTTTGGCGTGTTGCTAAACTAGTGCGGTGACCCGTCCGATGGACGGGGCGCACGCTTCAATCATTCAGGAAGATGGGGTCAGGAGATGGACATAAAGCCGATTCATTTAAAAGTAAATAGAAATAATTTTGTCTACCCTAACCTTATAAGTTTAGACATAACAAAAAACTTATAAGCAAGTTAAATATCCCAAAAAGCAAATAGAAGTAGTCTTAAGTCAATACAAAAAACGATAATAATATTAAAAACTTAGTAATACAACCTAAAAAGGAAGCAAAAATAGAAGTTTCACTTGCACTCCAATTAAGCCCTTACAACATCAACAAAAATAGTAATAGGTGAGTCCCTAATCTCCAACTTGAGAATATCCCCTTTTTCAAATTTCTTGTTCTTTTACAAAATCTAACCACACCCTCCCATGCAAATATTTTTCGCCTGTTAGTACTTACGGACACCATTTTTATCAACTCTCTCAAAGACTCGAATACAACATCCATAAGTTTTTCCAGTTGCATTATCATGGAGAGTGATGGTCTCCACTGAAGCAGGTATATGCTTTCCAATGTTCATAGGGAAATGCTGGTTTGAAATAAATAAAAAAGTTATGTAAAATAAATGACATAATAAATACGTGGATGTAAACTCAAAAAGCTAGATAAAAAAACTCACCATCACACAAGAATTTTTGCAGATATAGCTGGAAATTGTTCGCTCCCACTTTAAAGGAGCAATGTCCGGCAACACAGCATTTGATGGAGGAGAGTGAGGATCATTAGCCTTAGACTTCCTGGACACTGTCATTTTGGTGCGTCGTCGCAACGAACTGTTTCAAAAATAAAGAAACAACAATGAACGGAGGCAAAGACAAATCAGACATAATCAATAACTAAAATGATAGGTAATACACAATTAAAATTCTTGGAACTAAGGTAGGAAAAAATTGGATACCTCTGTTTTTCACGGAGTTCTTTGATGATTGCAGCCATCATTTTTTCCCTCCTTTCCAACTCAACAAAAGGTGACTCATCAGAGTCAGATGATGAAGAAGAGGATGAGCTAGATGATGAGGAACCAATAACATGGACAGCACCCGTGTGGAAGACTCCAGAAGTTCTACAATAAGAAATGCAGAGCAAGATTGAAGATACATTAAGGTAAGAAAGAAAAATATTTGATTCCCATGAATTATTAATGAGAGAGGAGATAAATACTTTTGGAGCTTCGCAGATCTGACTTCTTTTCCTTTGTTGGATGATGACATTGTAACGAAGCTAGCAAAGCAATTCAAAAAGTTATGCAGACATGTTAAACAACTCCAACTCTAAAATAGTAATGGAAACACTAATCAAAGGCAAAGCAATGTGTTATGCAGACAATTCAGGTTCATTACTTGGGGACAATGCTTTAAGTTATATTAAAGAGGTTCCATGGAAGGTGGGGGCATTGTTTTAAGATATATTAAATACAAAACTTAACGTGTCAATGTTTGTGTTAAGTTTACAAAATCAAAAGAAAGAACAAAGATGACAATAATTGTTTTGAGGCCAAAATAGAAAGAACAATCATGCAATTGGAAGGAAACAATGCAAGCCTAACCACAAAAAAATAAGCATTGACTTACTATTGTCATGGTGGGTGGCACGTCCACTGAGGATGAGGGATGGAATGCTGGGGGTGGTGATTCATCCACTGGGGGTGGTGGATGGAATGTTGGAGGAACATCAACTGAAACATTCCATCCACAACCCCCAGCGGAAGAATCACTCTCTCCCTTTTTAGTTATTTTTCCTAAATATGAATTGTGAGATGGAAATGTGCTTTTGTTATTTTTGGGGGTATTTTGGTCCGTTAATTAGGGGGGTGTGAGAGAGGAAGGAGACTTCAATGTAAAAAGAATTAACTTTATAGAGATGGCACAACACAATATTTCTTGTATTTGAGAAGACTAAACTGTGTTAGAAGTTGTGCATTTAAAAAATGAGTTAATTAGGAACATAATGATAATAGAAATGACCTAGCATCCCTCTAAGCATTACAGGTAAAATAATAAGTAACAAAATTGGTCCAATAATTATGTAAGAAAAATGTATAAAGAGACGCAAATGTAGATAAAATAAAAGAAGCAACAGAAGCAAACCAAAAGAATAGTGACCAAGAACGCACACACTGTCTCACTGGGCGCCAAGTTTCTAGCAAACTGGCGCCCCCTTCACCGTGCCACTCCCCTGCAGCACACACCCACACTGAGGCACGCACCCAGGCGCCAAAATTGTAAGGAATTGGCGCCCCACACAACGCACCGTGCCACACTTGCCTAGACACACACACACGCACCCTGGCGCCGAATTCCCAGGGAATTGGCGCCCTCTCCTGCACCTGCACCGACACCGTGCGCATCATGCACTCACCAGGCGCCAGATTCTCAGTGAATTGGCGCATGCTAAAAAAGGAGGTTGGATAAATTTCTAAAACACAGCAAATAGTTCAATAGGATGGAATTACTACAACAATTTTGGGAAGAAATATCACCTATTAAAAGGCCAAAGAAGAAAACAAATACAGGGTATGAATAACTACCAACAATTCTAACAATTGAAAGCAAATACAATGAAAATATAATGTTTTAACCAAACCATTGTTTAATTAGTAAAGCATACTAAAGTGTATAGAGGTAAAGTTATGCCATGGCACAAGACATAAGGAAAACTACAAAGATAAAAGAACAATTGTTAATATAAAACCAAACCAAACCAGAAAATAAAATAAAATTTAGTAGCATATATCGTGCAAAAAACAATTGCGCTTATACAAATTAAGAAAAGAAGAAAACGAACTCAAAGGTTAGTTCAGACTAAAATATGAAAGAGATGGATAAGAAAAACATTACCATTAAAAGATATACAGTCAAGTCATGGCTAGAATGACATTAAACTACTATAGACCAATACAACTAACAAAATTGTGAGTACCATGACAATGAAACCGCATTTAACAATGTATGCCTATATAAAGGAAATCTGTAACACCTTGGCTCTTGCAGATAATATTAAGAGGTGCCTCTATGGTTTTTAATATATATATATGATAAGAAGTTACCAAAAAGCATTAAATCTCTTATGAATACACATCCAAATGACAAATCACAATCATATTAAAAAGTCATATACATGGTATCTTTATCAACATAATACATAATCATGAGGCATAACTCAATCATCCAAGTTAACTCAATTGGATTCTACTTATAATGCAACAGAAATGGCCAACACAATTTCCACATAATAGAACCTCATGTTTGATAAAGCATAGCATCTATTCCATGTCTATCCTCCATTTCCAAATGGAAATGCAATTTATTCAAAATTTGTTTTTACATGTACGATTAAAAATGCCTTTTCTTACTACCTGAAGTCACTAATGTTGAAAAAAAGGCAGAGCATAGACAAATTCCTGAGAATCATTGCTGAGACATGTTAAACAATTCCAACTCTAAAATAGTAATGGAAACACTAATCACGGGAAAGCAATGTATTATGCGGACAATTCGGGTTCATTACATGTAAATAAAAAAGCAGAATGTCAATTAAACAGTGCGCATAGAAAGGAACTAACTCTAAACCTTGAAAGGAAAAATCCATAACGGGAAAAAAAAGCGAGCATAGATTAAATTCAAAAGATACAATAAGTATAATAAAATGCAGATTAGTTTAGAACAATGTAAAGCACAAACAAACGAAACGATTGTGAACGAAATAAAGCGGACAAATGGAACCCTAATTTCGAATGGCGATGAAAATAAAATGGAACGATTTAACAGAGGCAACGAAAAACTCGATCAAAGAGAAGAGAGATTTAGAGAGTCGAGTTCTAACTTTGATGAAGAAACGGGAAGAATGGATCATTCACATCAAGAAAGGAAACGGTAAAGGATTGAAAAGGAAGAACGATGAGAAAGCAAGAGAAATAAGCCGTTGCTTTCTTTTTGTCTATAGTGTATTGGGTTGGGTGGATTATTTTGAATTTGGGCTAAAACACCTCGCCTTAAGCCCGCCCCACTATTTCCACTTACTTATTTACTTCATGTACCCCCTGGATGTATGGTTTGGGCCTAGCCCATAGTTACAATGAATTGAAATCATAGTCCATTTGACCAAAAAAAAAAAGAAACCATTGTGTTGACATAAAAAAAAAAAAACCATCTAATTAAGGCAAACAAAGCTATAATAAAATGAGAAAATGACTTGTTTGTAGACATTGTTTGAGGTTTGGTTTGTCAAATTCCCTTCATCATTAGTTATCAAGATTTGTAAATATTTTTTTAAGTAGCTATTGTAATTATTCTTTTATCAGTTATTTCCACTAACACTGTTGAATAAAGTCAAGTGTATTTATCCTATAATTGGGCATAAATAACATAATACAACACAGTTGTAATATTATTTAGAAATATATTTGTGTTGTTTTTTTTTTAAGATATGTTGTGAATCACAATAGCCCCCACCAGTTGAACCACTATAACTTATCTCCTTTCACGACTGTTTGTAATTTATTGGGCTTTATCCATTCTCTTTTAATAAAAAACGTATCTACTCTGTTAAACCATTTGTTCGTATCATCCGATTGATGGACCGCACGGTTTAAATTGTTATGGAAGATTGGGGATCACAAGATAGACACAAAGGCAATACATCGAAAAGTAAATTGTAAAGCATAAAAGGAAACTCTGCTTTAAAATTAGTTTTGTCTACATCAAGTCACAAGCTTAATTTGAACACGCTCATAAGCAAAATTAATTGCGTGATAATAGTCATCAAAACACAAAAAGTTAACACCAAAAGTTATAATTTATCACAGCAAAAACAAAAGTTAATTGACATGATCGTTATGCCAATCTTCTTTTCTTACGGCCATATCCAAACTTGCGTTGATCTTCCTTCCTTACGATCATCACATCCACCTCAATGGGAAAGCCCTGAATTTGCCATTCTATAATGTCTCCAACCCGCATAGCATTTTTTTCCAAGAAGGTTCGCCATTCAAAACCACGAAGATACTTTTCTCCACTATTTCTTTTAACAACGTGCAACTGGAAAAACCAGTGGAGATCCGTATCAGGATCATAGACCTCCATCACATCCAATGCATCTGGTATTAATCTTCCAACCCTCATAGGAAAGTGCTGCAAAAAAGTGTTGAGAAAAGTAAGTGCCTTAGCAAAATATATCAAAACGGTAAGATTAGCAAAGGTATGTAAAAAAATAACTCACCATCACACCACCCCTACTTTTGATGTGCTTGGTTATCCTGGTATTCCAAGTTGCTTCAAAGGTTTTTTTACTATCAATAACAACCAAAAGACATCGCTTTATATTTACCTTTACATATGGGCTCTTAGCTTATGCGATCATTAACCATTATTGGGCACACATTCGTAAAACTAAACATATATTGAATGGATTAGGATATCAAAACATTCACCACAGACGCATACACATCAATCATATTGATTCCTCTAAATCTTGGGTCTCCTAAGTTGCTTCAAAGGTTTTTTACTATCAATAACAACCAAAAGACATCAGTTTATATTTACCTTTACATATGGGCTCTTAGCTTATGTGATCATTAACCATTCTTGGGCACACATTCGAAAAACTAAACATATATTGAATGAATTAGGATATCAAAACATTCATCCACAGACGCATACACATCAATCATATCGATTCCTATCAATACAAACAAGGATGAATTCATAGACTACACATAACAATTCGAAATTTGCAAAGAACCATAGCTAAATTTCAAGGAATCATTTGACATATTAAATGATAATGAAAAATTATGAGCCATTTAGTACAGCTTTAAACAAACAACCAATAGTCATCATGACCTAACTTGTGACACGTCTAAAATGATAATAAATTAATCAAAAAGACATGTAACTTGAGCCTAAACTGTGGAACACTTGCTCTTGTTATGACCATGGACTACTCCACTATGGTTTGGTGCTGGTATATACCCTATTCCACAGTGTTCTAATCTCTCTACCCTAGCTAATTGGCTTCAGAAGTCACAAGGTTTTGGAAAGCTACTGGCAGAGATCAACAACTTGGTATCTCCCATCTCTTCTATTACTTGTGGTCTATTTGGAAGACTATGAATGATAAGGTGTTTAATGACCAACACCCAAACCCCTTGGGAGCTATGATTATTGCTCAAACTTAATGTTGAGAATATAAAGCTCAAGAAACCACTCACAGGGGTGTTTACTGTGGTGCTCGATTAACCTGGACATTCAATGGCAACCTCCAAAGAGAGGAAGAGTTAAGATAAATGTGGATGCTGCTTTTGATAGGCAATTGGGAAAGGGGTTCTCTGGTATTGTATGTAGGGATTTCATTGGCAAAGTCTTGGCTGCACATACCACCTCAAAAAGACATAGTTTACAATGAAACAGAAACAATTCAAAGAGGAGTTCAATCTACATACAATTGCTAGTGTCAATAGTTATAAAAACTTATCAATCCGAAATACAAAGGCATACCTCATTGTGAAATTTGACCAACCAATGGCTGAAAAAAAAGTAAGACAAATTAGTATGAATAAGTCAATAAATAAGTAACAAAAAAACTCAGTAGGAAAGTGGAAATAATTTGGTCAGCTTAAGGATAGGACAAAAAAACTACTTGAGAAATAAATCATCAATCAACATGCGGAACAAAGGATTAGTAACAATAGAATAAGAGGAAATGATGCAATATTAAGAAAGTTGCATCACAATAGAGGTGACAATAGAATAAAAAAAAATCAGAGACAACCAGTAAACTCAAATTTAATCAAAATGGGAGCACGGATGTTAGAAAAATGTAGGATTACATTAAAACGATTTATATAAAACGAAAACACATAAACTATGAATTCAGAATAATGTAAAACAGAAAGCAAAACCAACGATTGTTATGTGAAACTACCTGAACTATCAAAAATCTGATGACTGTTGATTAAATGGAATGGATAAGATACATGGATGAAAATTTATGCATTTGAACAATGGTGAAATTTGACTACATTTAATGAAACCTCGGGACCAAAGTTGAATCAAGAAATTTGATTTGTGCGAGTGTGAAATTGATTGTGCATGTAATGGAACCCTAACTTCGAATGTCCTCAAAAAACAAAATTAGCGATTTAACAGAGGCAACGAAGAAAACGTAAACGAATGAAAGAGTGTACAACAACACGGATTAAAGAGAAGAGAGATTTAGAGAGAGAGAGTACTAACCAACGGCGATGAAGAATCACGAACCGAGAACTCTTGCCATCAAGAAACGAAATAGTAAAGTTATGAAAGGGATCAACGATAAGAGAGGAAGAGAAATAAACGGATCGTTTTTTTTTTTCACAACAGATTGGATGGGTGGATTATTTTTAATTTGGATCATTGGGCTGGTTTTTGGAAAACACCACCTTAGTTTAAAGAAAATATATAATTAAGTTGAACAAATTACATAATTGAATGAATAAGGAAATTACCTAACATAGCCGATGGAAAACTTCTTTGTAGACAACGTTTGAGGTAATGTCTCTGTTGAATTTCCTTGATCATCGATTATCAAGATTTTTAAACCTTTTTTGAAGTAACTCTTGAAACGGCCACATACAATTGACCGTGTGAGAAAACCGGTTGTGGTAAAAAGACGCCCACATTTTTCAAAGATCGCCTCAGCTCTTGTTGATAGTCATTGCAAAGGAAACAACTATAGGGAATTGTCTTCTTTGAAATTTAAAGGGAATTCGAGGATCAGATGGAGTCAACGATAGCCTTGGTATAAATACCTTTGAACCGACATTGTTTCCTGACAAAACCATCGCCTCAATAACAAATTTACCCAACCTTGTTAAAATAAGCCGAGTTCCATTACATAAACCAGAAGAGTGATCAATATTTCTCAGCAACATAATTGGAACGCCAATCTTCAATTTAAGTTTGTGACCTGGAAGACCGGAGGCAACAATTGTATTTAAAAATTCAGATGTGTGAATGTCGTCAATAAGCGTCAACATTAGAGTTATTGGTGCAAGGCGTATCTAAACTGAGATATATCTTTTCATCACTTGGAATCAAAGACAGCATATGATTATTGATTTCATCAACAACTTCATTTCTAGGAGCTAAGATTGCTCTTTCTTGAAAGAACGAAGGATCATGCATCTTATCAAGGAACGAAGGATATATTGCATCAACAATTGCTTGAATTGGTTGAATCTGAATCTTTTATAATCAACTCTTCTAGCATCCGAACAACAATATTTGAATCATCTTCTACCCCAATTGTCCCGTCTCCAATCTTTAGAACCCAATCAAAAAATTCTCTTGCTTTCAAAGAAGATTTGCATTAGATGTACCATGCAATAATCTCATATTTTTGTTAACGTTAAAAACTCACAATCTTTCCATAGATAAGAAGAGTTGATTGTGGCATGCACAATTTGTTGCCTTGTTCCCTTAGGTATAACAGTAGTATCGGCGAAAATCCCCACCTAAAACAACAACCTTACCTCCAAAAGGAACACTTAAATCTATTACTTATGAGAAGGTCTCAAAATATCTTGCAGCGTTCGATCTAGAGCCTCAAAACAATTTTTGTTTGTCATTGGAGCCTCATCCCATATAATCAATGAACACCTACGAATGAGTTCTGCTAAGTGACTGCCCTGTTTTATGTTGCAAGTTGAAAACTCATCTGGGTTGAGTGGTATTGCAAATCTAGAGTGAGCTGTCCTACCTCCAGGAATTAAAAGAGAGGCAATACCGCTTGAAGCAACCGCCAAAACAATTTTTCCTTGTGATCTTAAACCAGTTGTCAATCCCCTCCAAATATAAGTCTTCCCTGTTCCGCCATACCCACTCAAAAAAAGAAACCAGGTTTTTTTTCATTTACCCTTGACATGATTCTATCATAAATGTTGATTTGCTCATCTGTCATTGATGCTAACAACCGTTGATTCTCAACCTGTAGCTTAATTCTATCATAATTCATCTCATCAAATATAAGCCTATTTTGATTTGTTCCAAGAATATCTTCATCGAAGTTGAGGTAAAGTAGTAAAATCGAGAAAGACTCATATTATTGCTCAGAACAACTTATTAATCTCAACCAAAGTAAATGTCTTTATTTCATCAATGAGACAATTGTAACTCTGTAATAAAAATAAATGCATTTATAATTTTTGTAAGAAGGGCAAATTTGAGTAACACAACTTGCAAAAGATGTAGAAGCAAACCTGGAAATCGTAAAATGGATCGTTGCCTATGCAAAATGTCATCACCTAAATGGAACCAGGTAGCATCCCAAACAACCTCAGGTCTTGTAATTTGTGCAGATAGTAAAAGTACAACAAACAATTTGCGAAGAAAGTGCCCAGTACTTAAATGGCTTGCCTCTTTGATACCATCTATGTATTCTTTGTCATCTTCTAATAAACCCAATGCATAGCAAGCATCTTTAAAATTTGGATGAACAAAATCTCCAACCTTTCTTATATGTTCAAAACACTGGACTCCCTTAACATGATTCAACAATCTTCTTAAATAGTAGAGTTCCCACTCCGGAGGGACATAATGAAGTCTTCCAATGGTATATCCTTTTTACGTGGAAACCATTTTCTCTTTTCATCATTCCAAACAAATTTTGTTGGAAATTCAAAGATAAGTCACTCTCTTGCTTGTGGGTATATTTGGTTTGCATCCATCCATGCCAAAAATTTGGAAGCTCCAATACTTGGCCTAGAAAGAACAGATTGAATAGACCGATTATCTCTATAAATAATCAAGTGTTCACCTGGGAGATGAAATTGGAGTCTTTCTACTGATGGTTCTCTATAATGAATGTCAAACGAAAATATTCTCCACGCAGCTTCAGATGAGGCTAGATATCTACAATCATAATACAACTTGATTTCATCAACAATTCCATTGTCAGAGTTGGAATCACCAGAAGCATAAAAATTTGTTGTAACTCTATCATGTCCTTTGCTAACATACTTGAAGAGATACTTAATTGCTCTAGATTGGTTACAATATTCAACATTTATATGAGCACTATACTTCAAAAGCAAAGATTTGTTGTAAGGCACAACAAACCTATTATCCAAAAAGGATTGACCTTTCTGAACAAAAACTCCATTGTCTCTTCTCTTATAAAGAGGATAACCATCTGAATCAATTGACGTCTTGTCACTGTATTTCTTTGGAAAATGTTTGGTACACCTTTTGTTTTCCATGCAAGGAGATTTTGGATTTTGAACTCCACAAGGTCCATGAAGCATGGATGTAGAAACAATTTCAAATAATCGTGGATCGATTTCTTTATCGGGAATTTCAGCACATATAATCTTCTCAATGTCATTAGGATCCTTGCATTTAGAAGATGAATGAAGAAAGACTAAGATGTGGGCATGGGGAAGACCACGTTTTTGAAATTCAACCGTAAATAATCGCAAATCAATGAGTAAAACATTCTTAATTTATAACACATTGAATATATATTAAAAACAAAGAATACATAGATAATAGTTACCTGCGACAACACGACCAAAAATATCTCCCTTTTTTATATCCTTAATCAATTGATCAAGCTTTACTTTGAAAACTCGGCATACCACATCAGCACGATCTTCTGACTTCAACTTATTTTTGGAAAAGTACCTTGATAACTCGCCATTTATGGTTGCGGTGAAGGTTATGAATAGTTCAGTATCCAATCCAATTACAAATTGTCATGGCATCTTGATAATTTTGGATCATATAACGGTGTCCCCCTACAAAAGTAGCCGGCAAAATAATTCTTTTACCCGTTGTGGAGGTGTTTCTCTCACCTCGCAGAACAGATTCTTCAAGACCTCTGTAAACATCAGCTCTCAGTTCTACATGGTTGTTTTTAACCCACCTCAATCTAGAAGATTCAATCATCGTATAACCATCGACCAAAAATTGTTTGAAATAAACGACAGAAAATAAAAGGACACCTCTATCATTTTCTCTGTGATGAATTCTATATGCTAGCCGCCTCTCTAATAGTGAGATGATCTCTTTTATGATTTGCTGCGTTGTTATCGATTCGAACTCAATACCTCTCAAAAACCATCTTCCCCATGAGGAAACAATAAAGAAGTGCGCAAGGGTAAATATGCGGCACTCAAAACAGAACTCTTTGCAACAATCTCGAATGAGTACTCACAATAACATCCCTATCAAATCCAAAGAGATCAAAATCGCCAACAATTAAAGCTGCGACTTACAAGCGGTTGGTAAGTTGTATTGCCTACCGCCTCGATTTCTTTTTCCCAAAAGACGAAGTTTAATTGTTGGTTGAGGATCTTTGAGAGAGCAAATGTCTTGCCATTCGGTATGTTTTTACAAATGGATTACATAAATCAAGACATTGCTTTATATCAGTGACAATTTCTGTTCTCAAGTTTATATCATCATCATCCATCCTATAATCAAGCAGAAATTAATAAATCAATAAACAACATAATAACATGTGAATAGAAAACAGATTGGGTAGATAATACCTAACAACAGACATTCGGTTGGATACTTCATTGTCGGTGTCATGTATATAAAGCTGGCCGAATTTTGGTTCATTATCTGGAAGGGGGAGTAAGCTACCAATTTGATGATAGTTTTCTCCATTTATGACAAAAGCGGAGGTCCACCACCGTTATTTATGCTTTTATCGATCTTTCCTCCCATCGAGGTAAAGCGAACATACTATTGAAGGATCGAATGTTTGCCAAAAAAAAATTTGCCTCTCTATCATGTTTATGAAATAGATCATACAATATTTCGGGAGGAGGGTCATAGAGAGGCAAAGTTACTCTCCCTTGCTTACAACACAAAGAAAATCTTGGAAAGCGAGGCTTAAAATTCTTTTGGATTCTTTCCTCAAACCACATCAATGCACCACAAAATTGGCATACGTGTTTTGCATCTCCAATATCCCAATAAGAAACTTCATGAAGCACATATGTCAAATAAATAGAGTAATCGAGTTCAATATAAGTTTGTATTAATCATAAATGAGAATTAGACAGAGTTGTGGAATACCAGTTGGTGATTGTAATGGAGTAGAATTTGGTGACAGTCTTTGATTAGATGTTGGTATTTCAGGAGTGATCCCATTAATTGGAAGTACAGGTTGAAGGAGTGTGTCTTGAAGAGCTTCATTATTAGCAATGATAATTGGTCAACACCGATTGGGTGGGAGTAATCGAAGAAGGAACTTGTGGCAACACCGAAAGAGGATTTGTTGAATTTTCGTGAAGTTGATCGAAGTAGTTGGATTGAGTGCATCCGTATCTTGAATAAAATTTATCGTTGTTTGATTAGATGTTGGTATTTCGGAGCGATCCCATTAATTGGAAGTACAGGTTGAAGGAGTGTGTCTTGAGGAGCTTCATTATTAGCAACAGATAATTGGTCAACACCATGGGTGGTGTAACCAAGAAGGAAGTTGTGGCAATATCTTGAAAGAGGATTTGTTGAATTTTCGTGAAGTTGATCGAAGTAGTTGGATTTAGTGCATCCGCATCTTGAATAAAATTGATGGAGCGGATAACAAATATCGACCAAGTTATGAGATGGGAAAAATAGTTAAGTAGAGACAACAAAAATCAAATAGGGAGGTAATTGGTGAGTGCACATGCGTTGGTCTTATCTCGAGAAGTGATGGGGATAAGTTCTCACTGCTGCGATCACTTTTGAAGAAATGGGATTAAATGAATGAAGAGCAACATGTGATGTGCCCAAGAAAGGATTTATTGAATAACCAAAAACTTGATGAACTGATTTATGCTGGTGTCCTGGAATTTCACAAGTGGTTGGATTAAATGCAGCTACACCTTGGAAGAAGTCTCATGGATCAACAAAACAGGTATTGGCAAGTAGTTAGACATACACTCAGAAATTAGCATTTAATACTAACCAGGATAACACAACGTTTGATTCGAGAGTTGAGGATTTAAGCAAATAATAGCAGTAAATATAACACCACAAAGCCATAAATGTACAATATTGCAAACATTCATGAGAGGAAGATGAGTCTGAAGATGTAAGAGATTAAACATTCATCAGTCATTTTGTACAATAAATTTAAATGAGCTAAGATTAATTGTAAGAAAAGAATACCAGTTAGACTGTGATGTCGAAGACCATTCTCTTGAACAACATTTCTTTGTTTAAGTATGAACTTCCCTGGTCTCAAAGGTCCCACAGAAGGTTTTACATAAGAGGAACATGAGACTGAAGCTGTCAGACATATTATAATAGGAACGATGTAAGGATCAAAAAGAAATGTGCATAAAAGATGAGCCATCTGCATATTAATGTAATACGAAAAGAAAGTAAAAAGATACTGACAATTATAATAGTTAGAAACAATAGGAAACCAGGTTCTCTTGGTGTTATGCTTTGTATCTTTCATTTGAGAATATTGAAGAACTTGGTTGTTTAAGCAATAGCGAGTTGTTGTTAGAAAGGTTAGAAGAGTTCTTTGAAAACAAAAGAACCAATAAGAAGTATATAATGGATGAAAACATGTCCATTCGGTTAAATGGGAATAGATGAGAAAAAGATGAAAGAACATTGAGAAGGAGTGTTAAACAATGAAAATAGAAGTCATAAACCGAATATATGGATTTGGAGTATCTTGATATGAATGATGAAGGAAAGCGAGATACCAAAGAAAATCAAGATAGTCTTGGATGATGTCATGAAATAAAGAGTTAAATCATGCTTGCATCACGTAAGTTTATGTCACAGAAAAAAAGCACAAGTGATATATGTTTATTTTATATGATTTTTATATTCATGGTTAATAGAGACCATGTGTAGAAGAATATCAACTTCTTAATATGAGGTGGGAATGTATTTTGGTACTTGAACTATGTTGCTTGGTCGAAGTAAGGAGTGGAGAATATCACGTTAGTTATGAGGGTTACATATCATGATGGGAACTGGTTTGGACGTGTACAATAGACTAATAGTGGGATTTTAATATGGCAAAGAAGAAGATGAATAGCTAAATCAATTGTCATTATAAAATATTCTAAACCTTAAAAAACAACCACCTTTTGCTTAAAGATCTGCATAGGAAGGAGATAAAAGGATAGCTAATAATAGATAGAAAGGCCAAATTACAAACACTCAGTATTTTATAACATTAAATCCAAGGACATTACATACCATTCTTGTAAGGATAACTGAAGAGGGTACAGAATACATAAATAGATAGAGATAGATACAATTACTACTTAATAACAAGATAGAAAAGGATCGTGGAAGCAATCCACTTTGTTTGATCAGCAAACAAATATTTGACAGAAAAGCAATATAAGTTCCTAATCACTTCTTATTTAATCCACCTTTAACTATAAAGGGGAGAAACACCTAGGTAATACATAATGACAGTAACAACAGGACTGCAGAAGATAAGAGACCAAGTCAGTTGGTTTTCTCTTTCTTGATGGCTTTCCTCTTAAGATTTTTTGTAGTCGAAGTTTGTGGAGAATCCATTGACACAGTGGCTCTCTTGAGACCAGATGGAGAAGAGGAAGCCTCAGGAACATTAGCTTGTGCAGTACTCAACACAGCAGGAGAACTGCTTCCAGCATTAAGGGCCACAGCATCAAGTTTGCTGGATGGAGTGTTGGGAACTTCCATGGCAGCAGGCTCATTTAAATCATTGGAAGCAACATTGTCGAGAGTAACCTACCAATAATGTGGAAAAAATAATGAGGCAATAAACAGATAGGAATTACTTAGTGCTAAATGTAATTGTATTGTGAAAACTGAGATACCAGAGGACTTTGAGCACGATGGTCAGAGTAATCATTTGAATGAAGATCCTCTTCAAGAGTTAAAGTCTAGGAATCAAAACCAACAAATATTTGAGATTCAAGAAACAATAAAAATTTTAAAACAGTGCCACCCAAATAATAAATGAGGGCAGGCAACCTGGATTGAGTGCAATTGGATGAACTCGTTGATGATATCAGAATCCGCAGTCAACCTCCTAGCAACGTAGTTATTCCAGCCGTGATTAATGTTTGAATCCCTGATCTCAACTTTAAATAGAAGGTTTTTGTCATAAAAAGAGCGGAACTCATTAGGAATTCTGGAGGCATTAACAGGATCATGAGGAGGACCAATTAAATCTTGTGCAGACATTCCAAGAAAGTTGCTAACCACACGATCAAACACCATAAAGCTTGTGGAACCAGTTCCATCGATAACATTGAGTTCAATTTTGTACCTGATCAAACACATCAGAAGATAATTGTGTCTAAAACAACAATAATGTGAGCAGACAATGTAAGGAGACTGGGATGATTTTTGAATTAGCTTGTCAAATAGTTGAATAATACACGAACACGGTAACATTCTTGTTGCATTCATTGCAAAAGAATTTAGATCCAACTTGAACCACCTTACGATAACACTTTTGGCATGAGCTGTAAAACCACCCATGTGTAGATTCAATATCAACCACTTGGGCAAGGACAACAGCAAAACCGACCTGAATTTGGTTTATGATATGAATGAAGTATGGTATTCGGATAACCTGATGGAAAATCAATTAAAGTGCAAAGGAACATTTCTTACAGTAGTGGCCTCCATGACTTCAGAAATAGTTTTGTAGGGGGTTTGCATAAAATCGGTATGGCTTGATTACAATAGGGGAGCGAGAAAGTCGACTCATGGATTGTGTAAAGGATAGATCGAAGAAGATTCCATTCTAAGATAAAGCAACAAAGGTTTTAAATAAAAAAATGTAATACTTATATTCACAGAGCTAAAGTAGATGAAACTATACTTGGTCTTGTAGTCCAAAATCTCTGGGAGATCGGCATTGATGAAAATCTTGGTTCCATAGTAAGCATTGGAAATACCCATGATACACCATCAAACCAGATAGTTAGCAATGAAAGAAGAATAACGTTAGGAGCCAAAAACAACCTGAAAAAAATTAAGTGGTAGGATGAACCTTGATATTTTTTGAGTTTGCAAAGTCAAGGATAATAATTGGAGATGATGAAGAAGAGGCATCGGTGATATCGAGGCAACTTTGCTCAAAGAAAGTCACTCCAGAGTCTGCGATGAATCTGTTGAATCAGAGATGAGGTATGTGAAAAGTAGAAAAAGCGAGGATTTAATTCATTAACCAAAACATAAGAGGTGCAATAAAGAGAGAAAAACTAACTCCAAATCTTCAAGGACCAAATTAATCGGTTTATAAAAGCTATTCTCCGTCCGTTGTGTTTTTAATTCACTCTTCTCAACAATATGACCTATTACATCTGATCAACACAAGAGATTAGGGAAGGACAAAAAACTGAAGACAATGTTATAATAAAAAGTTTTGTGTAGAGGAACCACAAACCAAGGATTTTATCATCTTTGGGTGAAGCCAATATATCAACAAAAGGAGTAAAGATAAAATCATTGATGGGAATGTTCTTTGCTCTGCAAGGTTGTGCAGTAGTGTTAGGCATAAAAGCAAGCTTATGCTTGTTGTCTGCATTGTCCTAAACTTTGCGTCATTAAGACCAACATTGAGCTTATCAATTCGATAGCGATTTCCTCCTTCAATACAGGTTGGAACACATGAAGCAAGGAATTCTTGACAATACAATGGATCCTATTAAGCCGAGATAGGGAGAAGATTCAAAACACAGAAAGAACAACATGATGATAAACGAAAGAACAGGAAAAAAAGTTAAATAGCTTGCCTTCTCATCTAATAAAATCATTTCAAGACTGTTAGTGTTGAGAGGATTTTTTTTCTCAGGTAATGTCCAGAGTCTTATGATGCGAACTTCAAGTTTCCAGTTAATCTTGCGGGGGCAATTTGAAATGAAGTTAACACGAGCTGCCATTGATTTCCTACAGTCAAACAAAAGGTGAAAACAGAACAAAAGCCAGAGTCATCAAGGCTAGGAAATAATGATAGATAAAAAAAAATCCCAAGGTCACGCTGGGCAGAAGTCCATGAAAACTTATTGTCTAAAATGACTAAAACAAACCTCTTAAGAGTAGAAAGAAAAAGGGAGAAGCAAATGAATGCAACAATAAATCAGTTACTTTGGTGATGAAGAAGTTGGGAAAATTGGTTTAAATAGAAAACTTAGAAAGATATGATGGGAAAAAGAAGTTGGGAGGCTTATTGATAACTTTGTGATAGACTTGGTTATGATACCAAATAAGTTAAGTATCTTTGTCATAGATATGCAAACGCGATGGAAGAAAGGTTTGATGTCATAGGCTACCATGGAAGAACGTGAAAGAAAGATGAATGCAAGTTGAACAAAGGAAGAAAAGGCAACCACGTGTAGATAAATAAACTGATTTAAGGCAAATGATTGACTTGTCATATGTATTTCAGGAACATGGTGCATGCTTGTAAGAATAATCTTAAGACTGTATTTAGATATGCAAAGATACATATATGTAGAATTGATGTCATATAGTGTAGTGTAAAATCAAATAAGTGTGTATCTTATGTCATCACATTGGGAAGTTAAAATATAGAAAATTTTAACCATTAGTCCACACAAAGAAATGCGTGGAATGATAAAATGTGTCAGTTATGAAATATCAAGATTCAGATCCAACGATGGATATGATAGTAAATATATTTGAGTTACATGCGAAGGAGAAGATCAACCTAATATGATCCATTTGTGGAAAAATGCAACTTATAGATGATCTTCAAAGGTGAAAGGATACAACTTCATTCTGATTATCGGTTAAAAAAATCGATATCATGATCAATCTGCATACTTAACTTCCCAATCACAATTCAATCAGTAGGTTAATTAAGTCAACTCAAGATAAATCACAATTCACATTCAAGCATATTAATGCGATCAAGTGTCATTTTAATTTAATGAAAAGCCCTTAATGCATAAGAGCGTGTCGATGAAAAATATATTGGAAATTTGCTGAACTGTATTACTACATCACATACTACTTGTATTGCTATATCGGATAAACAAGCCGGGAAATATGACTGACCAACATTATATTAGATAAACTACATAAGGTCCTAGTGTTCTGCCATATCAGTATCCAAAGGTTTCAACGTCTTCTTTGGAGAGTGTATTTTAATGTTCTTGATTCGTGCATAAAACTTAAATAATTAGTTTCTGTGTTTGTCAAATTAGGCCCACCATTTGAAGTTACCTCAGATGAAATAGAAAAAAGGGGTCAATAGAATTTAAGAAGAAAATAAGCATGGGGGATTTTTTTGTGAGCTGCGAAGCATTCAAATCAATAGAATTTATCCTATAGGTAGATAGCCATGTTGATTTATAACAAATTATATTATATATCATATATAATGGAACAGAGAAAGGACACAATGCTTTTGAGTGACAAAAGACTTGATACTTAATGAACAAATACCACACTAATAATAAACAACAGGGTCTAGCAAAATACAGAATTACATCCAAGAAACTGAATTACACCCTAAAGACCACAAACAACAACAGAAGGCTAGGGAAAAACTTAATTAGAAGAACCCTACTAAATTAGACTCTAAAGACCATAACAAACAACAAAGAATGCATTTATAACGACCTAAGAAAAAGGATTCATATTGGCCTCTTAAACTCAAACAGGATGGATCTTGGAGTGCAGGATGTGATACCAAGGCTAATATAAGTACCCTCAAACAAAAGCTTGGTATGCCGAAAAGAGAACCCAACGAATACACACCACGAGAGAGACATCATCATCGATCGTTCCTCACCTCACAGACCCAAGCATGGCCATAGGAATCAATTAGTTTCACTTCATGAAAACCAGCAGGCATGATCATATGCAAAAAATCAGCGGGGATTGCCTGCACACCATAACACAACAAAATCAGGAAAATAGGAAAGCAAAGATGCCCGAACAACACCAAAAAAACACCATAAGCATGAAAATAAAAAAACACACCGATCTTTCACCCTTAGAATCATCTGCAGTTAGGCGCTTCCTCAATGTGTGGTAAAGAGTAGGGACCTTAGAGATTGCACTGAAGTATCTGAGTCCGCTATCATTGGTTAGACGTGGAATTGGAGCTTGACTAAGCTTATAAATACAGGGAGGAGTAGGGTACTCAACTTGATTACCAAACCTATTTTTAACTTTGATGAGAAATCATTTGCCCCAACAAAAACCAACCTAACTATTCCTCGACCATTTTGGAGATAACGATGACCCATTTCATTCCAACCAGGTTCCAAAATACACACGAGCATTAACTTTCTTAACCACAACTTGATGCTCATTCCCAATTGGGTCATACAGATTGACCAAAAACCAACATCATTGCCATGTTGTTTTGTGAACAATTCAGCGGTGAGCAGATAAATCGAGGAACACAAAGACCCAACAATAATAAGAGGAAACATAAATGATTAGGAGGATACTATGTGATTGGAAAAGAAAACAATAAGCGTAGAACCTATTGGACCTTACATTTTCAAATGGATACTCAACATAATATCTATCAAACTTGATAACCAAGGCATAGGTCTTTGTCATCTCTATGATCGGTGGTAATAACGAGCATCCGCAAAAGGAAATTCTCAAAATAAACCAACCACAACAAATCGGTGAGTGAGGCAACACTAAATATGATAGCTCATTTTTAATTAAATTCATAACAAACATGACAATGATCATTATATAAGTTGATCCGCAACATCACGGTGTAATGAAAAATCCCAAAACAACAAATGTAACCATTTCTAGTAAGACTTTGCCTATCGAGAGATCAACCAAACAATGATTTTCTATGATAAACAAATATGCGAAACAACATAGAATGTTAAAGAAGACATGCATAGATTAGTTGAATAGAAGGCAAAATGAAAGAAAAGGCATTACCTTGTGATGCAAAACGGAGAACAACACGGAGGAAAAAGAAAATCTTAGCAATACAATAGGCTTGAATGGTTGAAAGAGATCGAGAGTAAGTCATTAGCAAATGGTTAAATACAACAGATATATATATAGAAGTAAGGGTGGAACAAATAAGATGTTAAGAGATAAACATATACTCAATAACTTTGAGTGAAATGTCAAATCGATGACATGAAGCGAGATAGTAAAGGCGTCGATTTTGAGGAAGGCAATAAGAAATGTGATGATCTCTCTTAAGTCATGTCAACCAAATATTTGATTAGATTTGCAGAATATGGTGATCCCAAATTGAAATTTCATACATTAATCACTGTCAGGTATGGAATTAAAATGATTTATATGCTATGTGAGGACTAATTTGCACAATGTATCATTTATGGAATTTGATATCGCTTTTTTTCTAGTTCCACTTTAGCATGACAGAATAACAAACCAGATGTTAAGCCAAAAAATTATGCACAATAGATATATAATGCCTCCGGATATGTACGAGAATAAGAAACCAGTGTTAAGTCTAAAAAATTATGCACAATAGATATATAAGAGCTATTCAAAGAAAATGTAAATTGCAAGAATCCTGCTAATAACGGAATTTGCAAAAAATCAATGCAAAAAGCCCATGAAATAGCTCTTGCAGCAAGTTTACAACATTGAATAAGTACAATAGAAGTTCTGATATACGAAGAATGTTGCTTACTTTGGAAGATATACAACACTTGTGGTTAACTATTGATTAAAAAATACAATTTATAAGATACGCGTGGCATAATTTGCACAAGGTATGATTAATGGAATTTGATATCAGGCTTGGCTTGAGTTCCAGTTTAAAAGACTGTCAATTGCTGAAATACAATTTTGTAACATAGGGAGCAATCTTAATATTAGAAAAAAGGGAGGATGCTAACAAATGAAATTTACAAAATATATCAATCAAAGAGTTAGAAGTTAGCGGACACTTGTTGCCAAAATCCATTGCAAAAAGCCCATGAAATAGCTCTTGCGACAAGTTTACAACATTGAATAAGTACAATAGAAGTTACGATATACGAAGAATGTTGCTTACTTTGGAAGATGTACTATACTTGTGGTTAACCATTGATTAAAAAAGATCATCAATTGTTGAAATACAATTTTGTAACATAGGGACCAATCTTAATATTAGAGAAAAGGGGATGCTAACAAATGTAATTTACAAAATAGAAAAGGGGGGATGCTAACAACGAATTTACAAAATATATCAATCAATGAGTTAGAAGTTAGCCAGAAACTTGCTGCCAAACACCAGCCAGATGCACGCAGACATCCACAGCGCCAAGTTCTTAGCAACCGGCGCCTGCGCCACAAACACACACACACACGCACACACTGTCTCACCGGGCGCCAAGTTTCTAGCAAACTGGCGCCCCCTTCACCGTGCCACTCCCCTGCAGCACACACCCACACTGAGGCACGCACCCAGGCGCCAAAATTCTAAGGAATTGGCGCCCCACCCACACGCACCGTGACACACTTGCCTAGACACACACAGACGCACCCTGGCGCCGAATTCCCAGGGAATTGGCGCCCTCTCCTGCACCTGCACCGACACCGTGCGCATCATGCACCCACCAGGCGCCAGATTCTCAGTGAATTGGCGCCCTACACCCTGCCCAGCCACCAACCAGCATGCCTGGCGCCATTTTGCCTAGCAAATGGCGCCAAAAAATAATCAACTAACACAAGAGAATTGTTCACGCTTAAAGATATTTCATAAGATAGTTTCCTTGGAACAGTGAAAACAAATATATTTCATAGCTAGAAACGACACAATACAAAAAGTCATGTGAATCATGTATCTCATAGCCCAAAACAAACCCAGAATCTGACTTTTTAACCAAGGAGTCTAGTCAATACATCAAAAGGCTTAGTTGGACAAAGAAAACATTGATAATTAAAAGGCCTACACACAAAAAAGAAAAAAAAAAAAACACTGATTTAACCTAACTCCCATAAATAGATATCACCTAGTCCTCAACAACCTTGACAAAGAGATATTTTCTATTTTTCTTGGCCACACCAAACTTCACAAAGTCCCCGGAAGAAGACCATTCAAACCACGAAAGGTCACCCACCCTTCAAAACACAAAGATGAATTGAGTTTTGAACTTTGCCATTGAAACTTACACTTCCATTTCCTCCCACGAAAGTTGACTAAAGTGATGGAAGTAGCGAAGGAGAGAAAGCAAACGCAAAAACCAACGTGGAGGAACTGGAAAAAATTCAGAAAAGAATTTAAATAAGAATTTACAAAAATAGAATATCCACTTGAATGAGGTAACAACAAAATAGAAGACTACAAATTTAAAAACGGTAATACACCTTGAAAAACTCATGCATACCGTAAATGGGTCATTAGTTTCCTCAAGAGAGATTGTTTTGGTCAAAGAGTGGTGAAAATGGATAGAATCAACAAAAGGAATTCATCCCGGTCCTCATGAATGAGACTCATAGGGAGGTTAGGCTCTCCAAGACCAAAATTCTTAGGAGGAAATGGATATGCAACTTGGTTCCATAGCTTTGTCCCCGACAGATATTTCAAAGGTCACACCCTTAATAAATTTAAGAGTGATCCAACCACGGACAACAAATCGTAAACCTCCCCAATGCGAAGCGGACCCATGATTTAAGTAAACCACGCTGGGCGATGTTTAATGGAGATGACAAAAACATTACCCAACGGATCCATGAGGCGAACGATTGATGGCATATTGTTATAGAAGTCTGCTAAGAAAAGAACGGAGTAGGCTGCATAGATCGAATAAAAGAAGAGAATACAATTAGGAGCACACAATCATGAAAAAGCAGTCATTAAATGGAGAACACAGGGAACTCACAAAGCCGGGAACAAATTCAAATTCATAAGTCCGATATTTGTCAACATAGTCTGCGATGTCGAGGATCCCACTAACCAAATGCCATGCCAATCAACATAGAAGAACAAATTAGGCTAACTATAGCAGATCAAGACAACGTCATCACAAACAAATAAGCTGGACCTAATATATATACAAAAATACACCACAATGATGAACAATAACCTATCATAACTCGTAAATAAAGCTTGAACACGATTATAATAGACATAAAAACAACGGTAATAAGCAACAACCAATACAATGTAAAAAATCAAAGACAAAAATCAAACAATAAACCAGGGGAACATGGAATAAATCAATCATACATGGTTGGATAATCAAGGAAAAAAAAGCGAGAACAAATAGAGTTACCTCGTTTTCTTTAGCTACAATGTCAAGGGGGTCCATCTAGCAAAAGGAAAAATAAATGGTCAAACATACGTTAGGCCACTAAAACAAATATGCCTAAACACACAACAATATATAGGTAATTTTTTTTAGGAAAACAACAATTAAACCAAATCAAACATTGAACCACCTCGCTATTGTGTCAAGGATAAACCGAAAAAGAGTGAAAGTGGATTTTTAGCAAAACAACTATAAATTGAACTTCTTAGCATGGGCCTTATTTTAATATGAGGAATCAGTGATACATCAGAAAATAGTGAAAGTTGCTTTTTTAACAAAACACCTATAAATCTAACTTATTTCATGAGTCTCATTTTAAAATGAGAAACCAGTTCCTAATAAAATCACGATAACAAAATTTAACCTCTTGGTTCCAATACAATGAAGAAACACCATTGACCTAAAAAAGAATCCAAACCAAACTTAACACTAAACAAAGGGGCTAATCACAATATAAAGCATCGATCTAATTCAATGATTTTGATGCACATAGTTTCTGCACTCAGAACACGTATAACAATGTGAATAACAGAAAGCAAATGTATATCCTGAAATGCATAGGAAAATCAATAGCAGATAATGCAAACCAATTGAAGACAATGCAAATAATAAACAACTATAAACAACAAATGAATAAAGAGGAAAAAAAGCAAAGCAATGCACACAATTGTTTGCGAGAAGACGTCAAGAAGAAAAAGGAAACCAAGAACCTGAAATACAAAGCAAAATGAATGGAAGACAATGCAACAAACAACAAAGGAACCAAACTTAACACTAAACAAAGGGGCTAATCACAATATAAAGCATCGATCTAATTCAATGATTTTGATGCACATAGTTTCTGACTCGTAACACGTATAACAATGTGAATAACGAAAAGCAAATGTATATCCCGAAATGCATAGGAAAATCAATAGCGAGATAATGCAAACCAATTGAAGACAATGCAAATAATAAACAACTATAAACAACAAATGAATAAAGAGGAAAAGCAAAGCAATGCAATCACTGTTTGCGAAGACGTCAAGAAGAAAAAGAAACCAAGAACCTCGAAATACAAAGCAAAATGAATGGAAGACAATGCAACAAACAACAAAGGAAGAAAAGTTGGGAGATAAAATGTGAAGACCAACCTCACAAACGCTGTAAAAATGATAAGTATGAGTGTTACTGTTATGAGTATTTATACAAAGGGAGGATCAACATTAAATGCACATTAAATTAACAATGATCGATGAATTAGGAAACAAAGAAGAGTCATGGTGAATGATGAACGAAGAAATTAAGTAAGGATTAGAGAAGAGTGTAGATTGAAGTAAGAAAAGAAAATTGCGACCAAGTGTAGAAGAAAGAGGAGATAACTTGTAAGCAAGAGTAGAAGGATAAGAGAGCGACAAACAATTGAAGACATGTATGCGTTAGTAAGTCAAGTAAATCTTTCATTGCAATCGACATCAAGATCACACATGGCGCGAACTTGCTGAAACAAAGGAGATAACTTGTAAGCAAGAGGAGAAGAATAAGAGAGCAGCAAACAACCGAATACATGTGGCGTTGATAACCTGAACTAAATCCTTCACACCTCCATCAGCATTACACATGGCGCGAAATTGCTGAAACTAAATCTTTGGCAATATACTCACTCTTTCAAGCTGCCAAAACATTAATTCATTACCTACATACCTGCATCAGCATTAGCTTAGTTGGCAGCTCACACCACTTGGATCCAACATGGCACAAATGGCTCCCATTGATTGACCGGAGCAATGGCGTGGAGGAGGGGCGTTTTGGCGGGAATGACATGGCATTGGTGACATGGAGACTCAACAGGATGTATTGTCTTTGATATCATGATATGTGGATACTAGTTTAGATTGGTAGGGCCCAAAATATTTCAAAATTCAACTAGATCATTTATGTCTTACCAGGAATTTAGGAACTTAACCAGCATAATAATATCTATACATTAACATGATATGTCACATTATAAATAGGTAACCAGTTCTTTCCAACTATCATATCCCTTTCCATAATCACTTTCTTCTTCTTCTTCTTCTTGTACTCACCATGGCTGAAGAGAAGCACCACCATGGCCTCTTCCATCGCCACAAGGATGAGGATAACAAGCCTATAGAAACCGACGACAGTACTGCAGCAGATTACAACAACAAAACATCATCATACTCTGCTGGTGATGATGACTCTGGTTACAAAAAACCAACATCATACACTGACACCAGTGATGAGTTTTCTGGCGGCGGTGGTGGTGACTATGATACCGGTTACAACAAGACAGCCACTAATCAGTCTTCTGTTGGTGGTGGCTATAATGAAACTGGTTATAACGTCGACAAAACAACTAATTATTCTACTGATGAACCTTCTGGTGGTGGATATTCGGACACCAAAACAACAACCGGTGGCTATGGTGGTGATGTTGATCGGCCTTCTGGTGGTGGATATTCTGACACTAAAACAACAACCGGTGGCTATGGTGGTGATGCTGATCAGCCTAACTATGGTGGTGGATATTCTGACACTAAAACAACAACCGGTGGCTACGGTGGTGATGCTGATCAGCCTAATTCTGGTGGTGGCTATGGTGGTGGATATTCTGACACTAAAACAACAACAACCGGTGGCTACGGTGGTGATGCTGATCAGCCTAATTCTGGTGGTGGCTATGGTGGTGGATATTCTGATACCAAAAAAACAACCGGTGGCTACGGTGATGGTGGCGGCTATGGTGGTGATGCTGATCGGCGTGATTAATATGTTTTATATTAGTATATGTGTGTATTGGTAATTAATTAGTTCATCTTCTTTGAGTGTTTGGAGAATGTTTTCTCAATGTTTATATATATATATGGATCGATGTATGCTGTGTCATCTGTTAAGTACACATATATAGTGTTGTAATGGAGTGGTTTTATCATAATAAAAGAACTTATTATGCTGTGTAAGTACTAATTCAATATTATCCATTAGCTCCGCTTTTTTCTTTCTTTTTTGGTTAATGCTCTGTTCTTTTCTTTAATGCTCTGTAATGGAGTTTTTTTCTTTGATTAATGCTCTACTCTTATTTAAATCATAAAAGGATTTTCAATCATATAAATTCGAACCAATAAACAATATTAAAAAAGTTAAATTATTTAGCTAAAATTAGTGACGGATCAAAAATGTGAAATCTGTCTTTATTTTTCTCATTAAATTTTGTGTTGTCTAATTAAGCGTTGAGTTTCAATTTTTCCATCAATAGTAATTTTGATTGCTAAACAATAGTTACTTTTAAAGTAAGTTGATCCCCAATATATATTTAGGTAACTATTTTTAGTTTTTTGTATTAGATACTAGGTGGAAAAGTTAAGAAATTAAAAACAGAAAAACTTTTAAAAATTACGTCAATTAAGAGGATCATGAGTTCAATTATGTCTTGTTGAAGTTTATCGATTATTAAATCTTGATAAATTTTGTGTCAAAAGAAAAATCTTGATCAATTGATTAACAATCAATTGAAATGTTTTAAGTAAATGATATACAATTTATTTATTTTTTTTAAAAAAAAGTTAATTAATTAGATTTTTTTGCCTACAGTCCATGTTTCCCTGCTTTTTTTTTTCAATAAAATTTAGAGAGATTTTTTCCTTACCAAAGTTTTTTTTTCATATAGATGATTTTCGTGATCGTGTTTTTAACGAGATTCCATAGAAATGATGATTTTGGTATAGGTATGAAGGGATGAGCTGATGTTTATCAAGAACAAGAAATCGAGGGAAAATTAGTTGCCAATCACTCGTATATTATTTGAAGCACAAGTGGTGGATATGTAATGAAATTAGTTGAATTGAAAGCAACAAACCCCTTAACATAATAACATATGGATGAACCTAGACTCTTTAATAAAAGGCCAGTTTTCACCATGAAATGCAATGCAATCGATGATGATGAGGATTGATTGAGCCATTGAGGTTGGGGATTTGCAGTTTTCACATTTGCATCCAATCCAATGGTTATGCTTTTACCAAAAAGGATGTCTTCCCTTTAATGAGTTAATGGTCCCCGTGACTCCAAAAGTAGCCAGCAAGCAGGTCACGTTTCATTCATCTAACCAATTATGTAGGGCGGTGTATTCTATTTTATTTTATTGATGGACTAGCAAGTGTTAGGAACTAACACACAAATGAAAAAGCCAAAGATCAATATTCAGGAGGATCGAACCCGACAATCGATTATAAATAGTATTCATGTCGCTCTGACGAGTCAGCCTCGGACCAAGACAATGTGTATATATTAGTATGAAAGATTTTGAAGAAAAATATATTATTTTTTTCTTACCGAAAGAAGAAAATTATTTTTAATCACTATATTTGATTAAAAAAAACCTAATTAAAGCTGCAATATTTCTTTAAAGATGATTTGTAGTGTCAAATTTTTACATTATATATTTTACTATAACTATTATAAGAATGAAACTAACTAATTTAACTGCAATTAAAATCATATGATATTTTTTGTAAAAAAAATCATATGATATTATCTTTATGATATTTTTAGATAATTTAGTAATTCATAGCTATTTGTTTCACCAAAATTCATACTCCGTATAGTAACGGATCTAGAAATTTTTGTTGGTGAAATAAAAATTTTGTCCATAATATATTTATATAAGAAAAGTTTCTATAAATTTTGACAAAATACACAGTTACGTGATAGAAAAAACTTAATCTCAAAATCTAATGTGTTTAGTGTGAATTTATATGTTCAATGTTAGAAGAGAAGTCAAAAATAAAAGAATTAAGAGAGAAAATATATAAAAATACCTTTTTTCTTTTATCGTTTATAACTTTTTACATGTATTTGTTTATAAAAACTATCTCATGGGGGCAACATTTTTTTTATGGGGACAAACCAAATTTATTAAGCATATATAGACTAAAAATATTGAGCTAAGTGGGGGAAAATGCCCCCAATTAGACCAACATAGATCTGTCCCTGACTCTCCGTAGCTATGTTACCCTAATGATATAATTCATAGGCTAAATTTGGACTTCTAAGATATTAGCTTAAATATTTGTTATCACTTGCTATGAGATTATAAATACGTTGAAAGTTGCAAAATTTAATAAAAGGAAAAGAAAAAAACTTGATAAAAAACTAATTTTCATTTATTAAAATACTTGTGTTGCAAAAAGTTTAAAAAAAAAGTCAGTATCTTATTATAATCTTAATAATGAAGTAAAAATTAGGAAAAAAGAAAATGAGATTTAACATAAGATATGCACCCCCAATGCTCGTCTCATTGCCACTCCCGTTGGAGATCCCATTGTCAGTCTCTTGTTGGCGCTCTCGTTGCATTTCCCATTGTTGATCCTATTGCAAGTCTCTCATTGCCGCTTTGTTGTCTTTCTCGTGTTGTCGCTCTACTTTTATTTTGAAAATTTTGTTAGTGGTTGATTTTTTTTTGTTGACAATTGTTAGTAGTTAAATTAATTGGTTTTAGTAGATTAAAGTAAATAGAAAAAAATTGAGTTTTTATATACTTTTCCAAAAATAAATAAATAATAATGACAAAAAGAGAAAATTGAGGGAGAGAGAGAGAGATCAATTTTAAATTTTTGAAAAAGTATTTTCCTTGAAGAAAATAATTGGGCAAAAAAAATTTTAAAAAAACATTTTTAGTAAGAGAGAAATTTCAAATTCTTCACTTTTAGGTGATATTTCAAATTCCCTAAACTTAGTCTTACTAAAATACTTCATGAAATTCATTAATTTTGAGAATTCTCCATTTTTATTATCCAAACAAGTTAATTTGCTTTGAAGCATTTGAATTACACTCTTAAATTACATTACCCTAAAAAATTTCCTCATCCAAATACACTCTAAGGAAATTTGATGTATTTAGCCTAATTTTTAACTAAATATATTAACTTTCGTTTTGTTGACTCACTTCTACTTATAATGAGTAAATGAGGGAGTATTTCTAAAAGATGGAAAGATGACTAAAAACAAGAAAAAAATTAAGAACATTCTTAGAAATATTATTATTGGATGGTGTCGCTTGAAATTGGGGGTGTGTTTAATAACATCTTTAAAGAAAGAAAGAAATTGTTTAACGAGCTTGAACCCAAAAAACCGGAAAGCAAGAAAGAAAAAGAATAAGGGTGCGTTTGTTTTCTGGATAGAATTTATACTCCAAAGAGTCGGATGCTAAGGAATCAGATGACTAGGAATGTGATTCCTGAGTTTTTCCTAAAACATGTTTGGTTAGCTGCAAGCTCGTGAATCTAATTCTTTGGAACAATTTATAAAATTGTTTGGTTCGTACTATAAATTTTTGGTAATAAACACTGCAATTATTGAAATACCCCTAATTATATATGACATGTTATTTTAGCTTTCTAAGTAATAACTTTATATATATATATATATATATATATATATATATATATATATATATATATATATATAAATATATATATGTATATAGTTAGGATATAGTGATATCAGGTGTCAAATTTAGTGACTTACACCAACTAATAACTTTGCGGATACAATGAAATTTATCAATCCAACCGTTGAATAACATTGTTTTATCATTGTGATGATGTCTATCAATTTTCATAAAATTTGGATACTTAAAGGTGTGTTATCTAACAAATAACAATGCACTTTTACTTATCTTTTAAATAACTATTAGCCATCAAAATAAAGTAGTGCGATGGAGTATCAAATGATTTTTGATTTGTATGAAATTTGATATATATGATCTCAAAGATAATATAATGTTATTCAACGGTCGGATTGATAAACTTTATTGTATACACGAAGTTATTAACTGGTGTAAGTCACTAAGTTTGACACCTGGTACGTGTCAGTATATCCTGACTCACTCACACACACACACACACATATATATATACTTGGTGTGAAAAAAAGGAACATAATAGGGAGTAGGAGAGTGGGGAATAAGTGAGGGTTAGGAAGGTAACTTTTAGCCAAAAATTGAAACTCCCCATCCGAATCAAAGAATACCACTACTTTTAGATGACATCACATTCCTATAAAAGTGAGAATAAACTTTCCTTTGAGAGAGAGAGAGAGAGCTATTTTTTGACATTTAGTGTCAAGTTTTGGGACATGTGACGAGTTTAGATGACAAGTGATAACACGTGAAAAGGAATAAATTGCAAATATGGAAGTGGAGAAGGAAGTCCACCGCTTCTTTCTTTGGAATAAGGTAAACACATCATCTAGTTCTCCTAGCCTCAAGGTTGTGTGCTCAAGGTTCTCATCTCAACAAACCTTGGAGCATCCATGATGAACTTTCACTAATACTAGCAACTCACCTCTCACCACTCTCTTAGGTATTAGGGGACTCTCTTGCTCAAAATTTAAAAGTGATTTTCATTCATCAAAGTTCTAGAAATTACAAGGAATGTAAAAGTAGTTATATGTTAAGTCTAATGGATCCTATGCCCAACATGTGATCCACTAAAGAAAAGGAAAACGAGACCCAAACAGATCTCAAAAACAAAAAGCTTATTACAATTAGAAGTGAAATCCTAAATTTATTTAAAAGCAAATAAAAGAAATAGGAAACACTGAGTTTGGTTATTCAAGAAATTCCCTAAGGTATGTCAACTTTAGTGTGTCCTTGTCAACTATCAAGATGGACAAACTAAAGTATATTCCCTTTGAGTGTTCAATCTCATTTTGGTCTTTTGAGTCTTTATCTTTGTAAACTTTATCCAAACTTCATGATTAGACTAGGTCCACTTCCTTCAACTCTGCCTTGTCATTCCACTTCCATAATTCTTTTTCAGTAAAGATCGCATCTCTACTCAAAATGATCTTCTTGGTGGTGGGTTCAAATAGCCTATAAGCTTTTGATTCCTCATTGACACCGAGTAGCACACACTTTACAGTTTTTCCTCTCTCTTAGAAGAAAAGCCATAATTGTTTTTCCTCTCATGCACTCTCTTTGAATCTTGGATCCAATTTCTCCTTCTACTTCGAATTGCCGCTTCAAAACATTGATCCTTCTCCTCTGGATCTCGGTTCATTTCCTTTTTTCTCAGATTCATGATCAAAATCTTGTTCCGGTTCTCTTCTTGTTGTGATTTTGCTAATTGAAAATCGTTGTTCTTCTTGTTTTGAATCATTCTCTCTTCCATCTCAGTCTCTATATCGATTTGTAGATCTGTTTACCTAAATCGATGTCCCCATAATCGTTTCTGGTCTCAACCTTCTATCTCGCGATCTTGATTTTGATCTGTGATCCTTCCCTGATTTTTGATTCTACTTCAAATTGTTGCTTTGAATTGTTGTTTCGGTTCTCCTCTGGACCTGAATTGGGTTCCTTTTCTCAGAATCTTGATCAGGTTGATTTTCTCTCTCCTCCTTGTGATTTTCTCTTTCTCTCAGAATATTGATTTACTTTTCCCCTTGCTTCCTTCGAGTGATTATATCATTATCGCTTCTTTTCTCATTAATGGATTATATTGTGGTGGTGTCTCTTTTTCATCGTATGAATCACTAATGATGACTTCTCTTCCATCGACGATCATCCGATGGTGACATATGTTGGTTATGACTCACAAATGTTCATGCCAGATTTTGTTTCAATTTTTAAGGGAAAATGTTTTGTTATTGTAACAAGCTGACCCTAACAGTGACCATCTTAGTATAGTACATTTTGGGCTCTATACTACCCACTCTAAGCAAGTTTGTAGACTTCACAAGTCTCTCTATGGCTTGAAGCAAGCTAGTAGACAGTGGAACTCCAAACTTTACTCTACTTCCCTCTTTAGGCTACACACAGTCTAAAACTGACTATTCTATATTGGTGAAGGCTGCAGGGTCCTCTATAACCATTCTTCTCATTTATGTCGATGACATTGTTCTCACAAGTAATGATATACAGGAAATCAATTCTGTAAAGCATACTATTGATCAACAGTTTAAGATTAAAGACCTTGGCACTCTCAAATTCTTCCTTCGATTGGAAGTTGCTAGATCATCTGTGGGCCTCATTCTATCTCAATGCAAATATGCTTTGGAACTTCTTGAAGATGCTGGCTTACTTGCCTGCAAACCTGCCTCCACCCCCATGGTCTCTTCCACCTCATGCCTATTTCAACCAAGGATCAAGTTGCTGATACTTATACTAAATCTCTGCAATCAACACAATTTTCTCTGTCTTGATGTCCTAGCCAAACATGAAAGACATCCATGCTCCACTTGTGGGGTGTTAGATATAAAATAATTTGTTATTATTTTATTTGTTTTATTCTTTACTGATGTAATTACTAAATAGTTAGTCTATTAGAGCCTTTTTAGGCTATTCTGTTGTGGAAGGAGTTATCTTCTCTAACTACCTTTCCCTTCCTCTATCATTGTATATAAAACTCATCTTTGATATGAAATAAACTAAGTTCAGATTTACGGTTCTATCATCAATCAATATAAATCATTAAAGGTGAGGCCTAGGTTGCCCTTAGATATACTATGGGTAATTTACCTTAACCACTTAAAAACTGACACATGGATTCCACTAACTTTTGTCACATACATTTATATTTTTTGGTTTACAAGTTAATACTATATATTTATATTATTTACACTTTCACCCTAATTTTAATAAATGCACATTTAGTGAGTTATTCTTAGCCATGATTTTAGTGTTGTCTTCCTCTCTCTTATTAATCGATATGTTGGAAATATGCAAATCGGTATCACCTAAAGAATCATGTTTTGCATATATATTTAATAAAATAAAATAGAGTACTGGTAATATCGATTTTAATTTCTATCAATAATTTTGCTTCAAAAAAAAACAATAATTATAAAGTACGGCAATATCGATTTTAAATTTTGAAACATGACATAATAATCTATATTTAACCAAAAATTTCTTTCTATAAGTATTCTACCTTATTTTTATAAGAATCGTTAACAATATAATTAAAAACAATTCTTTTATTAGATAGAAAACTAATTAATTGTTTTATGTTACAAATTTAATTTATTTTTAATTTTATTTAAATATATATTCGTAACACTAACCATGGATGAATCAATGTAATATCGTGTGAACTAAGGTTCACTTACACCCAAATTCAATTGATAAAAGATGATTCATGTATCACATTGGTAACAAGGATTCACTTGTTGTGGAGGATTTCATGTACCACTATGAACTAGACATCATTCAGTGTCCAGTTCACTGAACCATGGATTACTCAATGTATCATCGTGTGAACTAGGGTTCACTTACCATCAGATTCGACTGATCAAAGATGATTCCACTATGTGTTTTGTTCAATCGTTTCGTGACTCGAATTCGATCGGATGATCACCTAGAACCCCTGATTTCCTTGGTCGTTCGTTTGAATTCTCTCATTAACCATTACCCCACTCCAATGATTCATTCACTGTGGAAGATTTCATGTACCATTGTGAACTCAACATCACTTATCGTTCACTTACCACTCCGACCACGCCAACCACCACCTCCCACCGCCAACCACCACTCCGACCACCTTCAACCACCACTTTAAGGGTGGGCAGCTGCGCACCCTGACCTATATGTAGGTCCACCACTGTCGTGGCCAGCCAGGCTTCCGAACGTAAATCAGTCTTCAGCAAAGCCAGTGGAGCTAAATAGATTGAATAAATATTTGTGATTTTGTAGTGACTAAACAAAATGGATTCAATAGATATTGGTGATTTGGTGGTGACCGAACTAAACGATTCAATAGATATATATGGTTCTAAAAAACATGAAGAAGCAGTACAAAAGTAAATTTTGATTTTTTAAAAAGCGTTAGGATTAGGCGTGGGAGGATGGTAAACTAGTCTAAACTACTTCTGATTGAGGAAAAATTTCTGAACCCTAAAATACTCCAAAAATTTTCCGAACCCTAAAATACTCCAAAACACACTATTTAGCATCACACTTTATGTATTTTGTCACATAATTAATTTTTTTAACCATATCGATTGTTGAGGAATGAGCTTGGCTTATTTTAATCATTAAATTTTTTTGAACCATAAAGTATCTAAAAACACACTACTTAGTATCGTCTTTTATGTATTTTGTAATGAAATAAATTTTTAGAGAGTGATAATGTTACAAAATACCGTATAAAGTATGGTAATAATGATTACATTTTTTTACTAAAAGTCAGCTTAATAAAAAAGTCAAAAAATTCTTGGGGCTTTTACCCCGCTTAATACCAAAAAAAAAGTCAAAAATTCCTTCAAAAAAGTCAAAATTGACACTAAAGTCACTGTACATTCAATTTCCTTTAAATTTAAAGATTATTGATAGACATATTAGTAATTAAAAATAGAGATTAATGTATCTTTTAATTATTTTGTTAGAAATATATTAATTAAAAACAATAGAATAGTACAAGAATAATACGCTTCTTTTATTAAGAGTTAGGAAGGCAGTTCTTTTATTTACGTTGGAGTGGAGTTGCGAATTGATGTAGTGGAAGTTTTTTTTTTTAATAAAAAAAGGACTTAGGAAATATAAATGAATGGACAAAAGCATTTATTAACTTTGGGGTTAATGTGCAAATAATATAAATATATAGTATAAACTGTAAACTAAATAATAAGAATACATTTATGTGATAATGTTAGTGGAATCCATGTGTCAGCTTTTAAGTGGATAAGGTAAATTACCCACATTCTATCCAAGGGCAACCAAGAATTTACCATCATTAAAATATGTTATATTCGAGAAGATTAGAATAAAATTCAATAATAAGATGTCAATTTTTGATTTGTTAATAGTGTAAAAAATATTTAGAGTTTTGGTGTATACTAATAAAACAACTTTTTTCATTACAGAACCATGTTTTCTAGACTTACCCGGCAGTGTGGGAAAGCAATATAGATTACGGTGTGGTGAAGGAATGAATATATGCTTTACTTGTATTGTACAGTTTTGGTCTCACAAACAAACAACAACTACAAAACTGTACTAGGATAGGAACACACACAGATCCTTTTAGGAATGGAGGTTGAATTGGGGCTGAAGATCACAAGAACCAACAAAGATGATGCAACAACTTCCATTTCTGATTTTCAGTTTGCCAAAGATAGAGCAGGACCCGTTTTCTTATCCAAAGAAACTGATGCAACATTCACCCTCACTGCACATCTTAAAGGTATATTATATATATTAGTATCTTATTCCTATGTATGTTAATGCCATGATGTATGTTGATTGATGTGGAAATTAATGCATGCAGGATATAAGAAAGAGAACATTGAGATCAACATTAGTAAAGATGGTAAAAAGATTTCAGTGAGTGGGGAGAAAGAAGTGCAAGAAATGCAGATGATACCGTTGAAAAAAGAGGTCAAAATCAAAGGGTTTAGAAAGAAGTTCAAAATCCCTGATGGGGTGATATTGGATAGGATAAAGGCTAAGTATAATGAAGAAGATGGAGTGTTGAGAATAGTGATGCCAAAAATGGAAATGGTAAAAGGGGTGTGTGGGGTAGGAATTGAGGAGGTGAAGGAAGAAGAAGAAGAAAAAGAAGAGGTTGTTGTTAACACTAGTACTGTGACACCAGAACCAGAGCAAAGTGCAGCAGAAGAGAAGAATGAAGAGGAAAATGATGATCCTCCAAAAAAGAAGGGAGGTGCGAAAAGACCATGGAAGCCTTGTCCACCTTTGATTCTTGGAGGTGGATCAACTTTGCTTATGTCTCTTATCTTTCTTGTAATGCAATATATTAGAGCCAAAAAGAGTTGACTAGAGTTTATACATACACATCTTGTATTATAGAGCTTCTTTAATATAACAGTACTGCTTTTTTGAATGATGGAGCATGAGATGATAATGAACAATACGGTGGCCCCACACGTTCTGATAGTTAATGTTTTAAAAAAGTTGGGTATTTATTTTCACGCGATGGTTAACCTCAAAAAGTAAACTTTGGAATTTTACTACGTGGTTAATGTTTCAAAATTGGGTATTTATCACTAAATGCGATGGTTAACCTCAAAAAGACTTAAATGAATTGACAATGCAATAGGCTTCCACTTTTGGAGTACCTTTGAGGTTAACCATCGCAGCGGATAAATACCCAACTTTTTTAAACATTAACCACGTGAAGAAAATTCCAACGCTTACTTTTTGAGGCGCTAACCATCAATGAAGAAAAATAAATACCCAACTTTTTTAAAACATTAACTATCAGAACGCGTGGGGCCACCGTATTGTCCATCATCATTCAAATGTTTTCATCATTCAAATATCATTTCTCTTAATATAAAGACCTTCATTAACTTAACTCCATCATCATATATTATCCTCATCCATCTTTTTTTGGTTTTGTATTTTCCAGCACAAAGTGAGTTGCTTGAAGTTCAGCCCACTAATGTTATTGGGCTTAGATCTTGGGTTGTTTTTGTGGACCCTTTAACAACCACTATCACGTGCTTTCCATGTGAGGTGTTTTAGTCACGTGTCAATATATGTTTTTTTGGAAACAAAACAGAAACTATATCGTCATACAGAGGACTCTAGAGGCATCAGATTGAATAAACAGATTGATGTCATTAGGGGATCTTCCAAATCTTGCCAACCAACCGATTGAGATGCTCCTTTCTTTGAGAATGTACAAAGAAAATTGTATTTATACCTCACCACAAAAGAACTAGTGGGATTTGAACCTAAGACCCTTCAGACACAAATCTGGTCATATTCCACAAGGCCAACTCCTTAGGGTTAATATAGTTGGATTATTTAAGTGGGTGATAATATGACACATAGATATAAAATATTTAAGTTGGATTGTTTAAGTGGATTATTTGCGGAGTTCATATCACAATTGATTGCGGTTATCTTGCTCTGGAGATTGGATCTGACTCTTTGGTGGTAATCTTTGATCTACCTAACCCTAGCTCATATCTCTCATACATGGGCCGATCCATTAAAGATATATTGGGTCTTGCTTCTAATTTTGGCTATTGCTTTTCCCACACCCCCTCCTACTTCAAAACACACCCCACAGGTGTGAAAAGACCAAAAGCGCGCTAAAAAAAACCTCTTTTTTCACGAAATTTCACCTGCTCAACACTGGCCTTTGAACAGGTTCGAATGACATCGTTCGAGTGTGTTAATTTTTGACTTCACACTCTTTTTGGGCGTTTTTCACTTGTTCGCATGAGGTCATTCGAACAGGTTCGCATGACCTTGTTCGAACCTGTTCGAACGACATCGTTCGAGTGTGTTAAATATTGACTTCACACCCTTTTGTGCGTAATTTCACTTGTTCGAACGAGGTCATTCGAACGTGTTCGAACAAGGTCATTCGAACGTGTTCGAACAAGGTCGTTCGAGCGATCTTTTTAAACACGCCCTCACAAATAAGCCACGTAAGGTTATTTTTGGAATAAAATTTGTTAAGTGGTGTGAAAGAGTAGGAGGGGTGTGGGAAAAGTAAACGCCCTAATTTTTGTGTAGCCCATTTCTATGTTGTTAGTAGATCTTGTAATTTTGTTGCTCACTCCTTGGCCAAATGAACCTTAAAAATAAAAAATCTTGATGAAGTGTGGCTTGATTGTACCCCTTCTTTTATTCAGGATTTTGTTGTATATGACCTTTCTCCCTATTTTGGGTTTTATATGAGGTGTGTTTAAAAAAAAAAGCAGTCAAAGAGTTATTCACGGATGCACAACACAATTCAGGAGATATAATAGAAAACGAGTTTTGAAACTTCTTTTTTTAAGGCAAACATAATGAGATATATAAATAGAGGAGCAAAGGGGGGTAGTCAACCATATACATATGAAAAATCCATCTCCAAAAACGGAGGAAACAAAAACCAAGAAACAAAGTACCTCTTGGAAATACAATCAATAGGAGCTACGAACCACTCGTAGAATAGACAAGAGGGAGAAGAACCCTGAGCCTGGAACCACCGCCAGGAGAGGTATAAAATCCTGTCAACACATAGCCCAAAGTCAGGTACACTTCCAGAGAAAATACAATTGTTCCTCAAATCCCAAATTACCCAAAGAACAGTATGTCAGATGAGCAGCAAACCATGTATGCACCTCGCAGGGCCACCCACATGGTTAAACTGGAGAAACAAAGATTGAATATCCTGCTGCATGACAAAATAAAAGCACAACCAGCAGTAGCAAAACTACAGTATCGGAAGAGATGAAGAGAGATGACTCATATGTGCTCCGACAAAAAATACAAAACGTAGCTTAATGAACCCCCTACTAAACAAGTTTGAACGAGTTGGAAGGAGCAAGACTCATGCAACTCTTATTCAGAATTCCAAGTATGTAGTCAGAAATGGTGAAAGTTTTCTCAACATGACATTATTATAGTTAACTTTTTTAAATTTATAATAAATTGTTTTTATGAACACAATAAAAAATAAATTTGTTTTGGACACTAGTGAGCTAAAATAATTGGTGTTAAGTAGACAGTTTGATCAATCAACTTCCATGCTTGAGGGGACCTAGTCTAACCACCACATGCATAACAAACCCTAAGGTGGGCACTATGGTATTATCACAAGCAGCTACCTAGGCTGCTACAGTATCAACTTGGCAGATAAGAAAGGAACCTAGGCTTACTCTCAACTTTAATCTTTTTATTTATTTATTATTGTGCCAATTGAATTTTATTCGAAAAACCGAGAGACGGTCAAGAGAGCGGACCATTTTCTTACATAACTTTTCAGTGGATTGAAATGGAAAGACAATAAATAGTTTTCTAGTGAAGCAAAAATCATTTAATCTTCTAAACCAAGATTCAACTTGCAGACACAAAGACGCGTGCTTACAGATAGATAAAGAGATACTTACACTAATTAGCATCATGGCTCATGCCACTCTCCACAACTAAATTTAATGCTTAACGCTTCAATAAGTTATTCAGAATCATATGTGCATAAAAAAAACTGTACTAGCATTTTACTGAAGAAAATGAGAGACAGAGACCATAAGAAAATCTGGTAAACACTTTTGCTCTAGCACAAACGGTGGATTTTAAAAGGCTTTATAAGAAGTCATAAATACATTGACAACTAGTCAACAAGTTTTACCTTTGACCAATTCAGGATGGCAAAAGGCCAGGTCAAAGTCCACCCAATCCAATGACTTGACTGCAAATTCAATCTAACAAAAGATTCATCCAAAACACCTCACAGGTGTGATGATGATATTTTTAACTTATCAAATACACAAGATTGAAACCTTAACAAGGAAACAACAGGCCTAATAATAAGACAAAAATTAACAGAAAAACTTGTGATAATCCCAATTCTGCTGAATACCTGAAACCTTAAGTATATAATCAAAAGAAGATTTATGTAAAACATATTCATTAAAAAAACAAAATCAGGAGCTACAATGAGAATAGAGCAAGTTATATAGAGAAATTGATTACACAAAGCAACATCACAAGACAAAAATAAAAAGGGGAAGTGAAAAAAAAAAAAAAAGCAGAGACTACAAGTATGTAGCAGCTTCCAATATCCTAAACTCTATACATTGTATACCATTTTTAAGTACAAGAATCCTCCCCCTTACCACTTAACTATTGGAATAATCTTAAATTCAAATCAACAATCTTCTCCATTCTCAGTCCCTTGCTCCTTTTGTAATCTTCTATTTCTATGAAAGCAAAATAATAATATGTTATCTCAATTCAAGTTCTTCTTCTATTAATCAGCAGAGTTTGGCCTTCCAAGAGAGTCAAGACCTTCTGTTCTGCTACGCACAATTCTATGAAACACTTCCCTCACTTGACGTTCCAAAGGGTCTAATCCATCTTTCAAAGCTTCACAAACCTGTGAAACTTCCTTCACTCTTTGTCTAACTTCCCCTTCTTTTTCCTCAGTCAATGGAAAATGCACAGAATCAGCTAACTCATTCATCACCCTAGCACATTTCTCAATCTGATAAATCTCTTTAAGCAAGCCACAAGCATTCTTCCTTTCCCTTTTCTTAGACTCTTCCGTGATCCTCTCGTGAAGCGAGAGCAACGGAACAGCCCAAGAGAAGTTCCTTGGAATAGTGAAATGAACATGTAATCCACGGTCTTGACATGGAATTGCAGCCACAAGAGCCCACATCACAAACAAAAGGATTGAATTCATGATGAACACAGGCATTGCAAGACCACTAGTTGCAGCAAGATCATTAGCTCTTGGAGGATTAACATTGTTCCCAATTGCTTGGAGTTGTCTAGCAGCAGACCAAGTACGAGAAACACTCCACGAAAGAGATCGAAAATGTCCCAAAGATCTATGTTGATATGTGTTAATATTGCTATTGCTATGATTACTATGATGATGGTGATGATCTCTTTCTCTACTACCATTACTACTGCGACCAAATGATCTATTCCTATTTGCAATTGAAGCACTAGAATCCTTATCATCAAGCATACCTATTGCCAAATCAATGAGAGCTTTTTTAGCTCTACGAAATTGACCTTCACCAATGCTTCTCTGATGTCCCAATGCATAAAGCACAATATCCAAAAGCTTCTGCCATTGACGAATCTGCTCAATCCCATCACGAATAGCGTTGCAAACATCTAAAGCCTTCACACTACGTTCAAAGTAATCAGAAACCATGCGATCCAAAGGAGATTTCAATACCTGAGCCCTGTGATTATGAAGAATTGCTTTGAATTCCTCTTGGCAACAGAGGAAACAATCAAGAAGCTTTCCAACCCATTTGAGTGAAAGCAAATCATCTTGACCAATTGAAGCGACATCAAGGAATCGGTCAGTGACGTGTTGTTGAAAAGACTCTAGCTCAATCTCTAAGGTTGAATTTTCCATTGAATGAACTTGTTCACGACGATTAATGCTTAGAATTGAACGGCCAAAATTGGTTAACGATGAAGGAGACGAACCTTGATAGTCCGTCGCTGGCATTCTCACAATACAATAACAATTTACAACACAATCTTTCTCTCTCTAACGAACCCCAGATGCCAAAAAAATCAAAACCAAAACTTTCTCACCAATTTGAAAACTTTTTACCTTCAATTACAAAACCCAGATTTCAAAATCCTAAATTTCAATAACCCCAAGTGTTTCCCCAAAATCCAAAATTGAACAGCTTGAAACCCCAATTCGAAATTGAATTGGAATCCAGAAACCCAAAACTAAAAAAACCAAGAATGAATTGATAATTGAGAATTGAGAAGGAAAAAAGTTGTAATTTTTTATACGGTGAGAGAGGGAATTGAGAGAAGAAGAGAGAACTACGGGAAGAAGTGAGTTATGGAACCCTAGAAGGAAGGAGAGGGATTATATCGGGGCGAAATGGGCCGCGTTTTATGGTAGATAGAAAATAAGAAAAAATCCAAATACGCTAAAATAAAAAAAAATAAAAAATCGTTTTCCATTATTAGTAATAATCATGAGTTAAGGTTTTAATCCTAGGTGAGTAGTGAAAAGATTAAGGTTGAGGCGAGTAATTTGAACACGTACAGAACACGTAAGAGACACGGTGTCAAGAACCAATATTCTGAGATCAGCGGCGTGGATTTCTAGGAGGAATTACGGATGAAATCTCAGCCGTTGGTTTTTCTTGGGACAGAGATAGTTCAGTTGTCCCCTGCTACGACACCACTTGAAAGGAAGAGAATTTAAAACTACCAGCCTGTGTGCTAGGAGCTGTGAAAGTTCACATGTAATATACGCCACGTGGCGGAATGCCATGATCTGGTTCACGTGGCGTCCATTACTTTTGGACAAGACAAGAAATGTGAGTCGTTGAAATTAAAAAATAAATTAACAAGCGGAATTGGTTATTTGTCGATAATTTACAATTTCAAAAAAAAATTCAAAAATATCATTATCCATTTAGATAAGAAATAAATGTTTTTGGTCAAAAAAAAAGTAGAATTAAATTTTCTAAAATATTTTAATCAAAATAAGTTCTAAGATATAAGTTAATTTCTAGAAAAATTTAATCGTAGTTCATGGATTAAATTTTTTTATCGTATTATTGATGCGTAGTATTTATCGGCTTTACTTATGATTAAATTATGTCAGAAAATTTGAGTGATCATGTTTCTCTCCACTCAACAGAGTTTTAACCATACTTAAAATTCAAATTATAGACCTTAAAATGAGATTCGAGCTCAATTACTATTCGAACGAATACTTATTGGTATGAATTAAACTTAACGCAAGGAAATTGTGTAAAATATAATTATAAAGTCAATAAATGAAAAAGAAAGCTAAAAAAGAAGAAAGAGTCATTTTTGGGTGGCAGACGTGGCGCATACAACCGAGTCTACGTTGGCGCGTGAGAATGTGAAAGAGAAGGGACTGGGTCTCTATGCTTTTTTATTTAATCGATACTAGTAGTACTTTTTCTATTATTATTTGCTGGTTTCTAGAATACTAGTACTAATAAACTGGCGAGTATGATAATGATTCCCTTGTATGATAATGGTTGGTTAAATAATTCATTCACCCACAAGTGTGAAAGTGCAATGCATCTCTGAGTGAGACTAGTCAGTGATCAAGCAACCAATTGAAATTTGAAAGGGTTGGATCGTTTCATTCACAAACATTTTTGTCACTATTCTCTCTATTGATAGATAGATGTGACATCACACTCAACTCTCATCGATCACAACAATTTTTCTATTATTTTAGTTTCTCTTTTTTTCTTCTAGATAAGAGGTTTTAAATGATGACTAAAGAAATGACATGTGCACCATACCTCACCGGTGAGATTTTAAATAGTAACTTGAATAGTCTTTGATCCTACTCGATAAAAAATGCTAACATATAATAGATAAAGAGCAATGCTAGCAACAGACGCTTTGACAATCGCCGGTTAACACTCTCCCATTCATTCAGCCATGTCATTATTTTTCTTAGAGTCTTACTCGGCTACCGGATAAATAAGTGGGTTTTTTTTTTTAATAATTTCTACTTTTATTGTTCAATAGCTGAGACATTCTCTCACCGTCTTCATTGTATCCACAATTGCACCATCACCACCACACCTAACTAAACCATATGACTCTCAACCCATTTAAGCGCCACCGTCAGCCACCATCGTCACCACCGCGAACAACCAATCCACTAATAGAAACATAACCCCAATTATCTTCCTTTGACAACCTCTACAGCAAACCCATTTTAATTTTGTCATTCTGAACCAACACCACCGCCCAGGATCTGAGGTGCCACTACTATCCTCGCAGCAAACTTCCACGGTAGCAGCAATGCCCATCGTACCATCAGGCTTCATCGCAATCTCTGATGCCCAAACAACTGCTCTTCACGGTTTGGGTTTCCTACGATCCCACCTCCACTGTCTTCGTCGTCGAGCTCCACCGCTGGAATTCTCCAATTTCCTATCTCGCTACAATCATGTGGTTTTGTGATGATGGATGAAGGAAGATGGGATGGATTTGGGAGTCTGAAAATCAACTGGTTTGACACGAACAGATGCTTGAGATGAAAAAAAAAATGAAAAAAAACTCTACCGGCTGAACCTGTAAATAGGTAATTAAATTTTAAAAGAGTATGTCGTGGCCAAATCAATGCTCGAGTGTTAGCGAGCGAGTGTCAGAACGAGTGTGTGTAGCATTTCTCATAGATAAATTAGCGTATAGCAAGTGAGGTAGTGCATAAGTTGACAAATTGAATTTAAAGTGTTTGATAAAATTAATGTTTGAATTAACTTATAAATAAAAATTAGATATGAACGTTTGTAATTAATGCTTACAAATGTGAGAGAATATGCATTTAATGAATGATAAATGAGGAATTTAATTAAAATGATAAGGATAAAAAGATATAAAACGAAACGCTTATGTTCTCAAACGTTATCTGTAAAGAAAAAATGTTATAAGCTAATGATACCAAAGACTTGCTACGAACGTATTCGCTATATGTTATCATTGCTAAACGCTACCAGTTTGGCCTTACCAAACAAAGCCTCTGTATTTTAATATTGTTTGGTTCATCAAAGAAAGTGAGGAACGGAAGGTAAGACAAAAAACAGAAAGCGAAAATAATGAAAAACAGATGAAATTGAAATGATTGTAAAATTGTTTGGTAGGTTGGAAAATGCAGACGCAGAAGATATCTAGCACATAAGCAAGAGCTTAAGACAACATCGATCAGATCTCTCACCTTTGAGACGATTAGTGGTTCCTCCACTCAACCCCCCAACTACAGATTAAACTTGTTAAATGTCCTAAAATCTTATACTACTTTTAATCTAGTGGTAGCATCTGACATGAGAATATTAGATAAGCTTTGGAGTGATGTGTTAGACGATATTGTTGATCCTACGGGTACCAATACCCAAGATCAGTGGCGGATAGATAGTATTGCGTATGGGGGCAATCGCCTCACCAACAAAAAAATTATATACATACCCATAATAGTCTTTTATTTGCCCCCATTAAAAAATTGCCTTTGACCCCCATTAATATCTCTTTACCTAAACACGTAAGTCCAACTCAGTTTAGTACACAATTCTAAAGAAAAAATAGACTTTGCTTCTATGACTACAATGGTTGAAAGATGTTTATCTGCATTGAGTTTTGTGAATAGTGGACGGTGCAATTAGAAGAGAGATCGATAGTTGAATAATTCTTTTTGGTTATAGTATATAATAAGAGAGATGTTTTTATAGTATTGACAATAAAAATATTATACAATAGTTTTAGAATATAAAAATGTCTTGATAACTAGTGTAATTTGTAGAAGTTTGGATATCTTTTGAGTTTTTTCTTCATGTATGTGATTGTTTGTTTTCTCAAAAACTGTTAATAGTTTTCTTTTGAGAAATGTTATAGATAAAAAAATTTCTTGCCCCCACCAATAAAATTTTCTGGATCCGCCACTGCCCAAGATGCAGTTATGTAGTACTAGTATGTTAAGTTCAAAACACAAAAGAAGAAATTTCGACAAAACAAGAAACTGGTCTAGCAAATCGTGAACTACAATACCCAACAAAGACAAATTCGATCTAAATTTTTTGATATGACTATTGCAAGTTTTGTCTTAGAAATTTCAGCAAAAATAGAAATTGGTTCTGAAAATTGTAAGCTTTAATATCTGCTCAATGACGTATTAGTCTTTGTCTCTTATTAATCTGACTGTTGTTAACTAATACTTTTATAAGTGTTTGTCTCTAGAATGGGATATTTTATCTTCCTTTTGATAATGATTTACATCATAAAGTTTTAACGAGATTTCTTTCATTCTATTTGCTGATTAAAAAATAAAGAAAATAAATATATGTGACAAAAGTAACTTAAATTAAACACCGAAGATGATGACTAAGTGAGTTAAAGTGTAGTAAGTAGATTCTTTAGAACCATCTTCAGTAAAAATAAGGTCGTCATTTTAACTTCAGCAGAGATTATTTAAAGAATGGAGATTAAGTAGCTTTGATGAATAAATTGTTTTTGACAACAGCTTTGATGAATAAATAAAAAGATAAGGATTAAATTTGTTAACAATATTATTAACAATTTTGATCAAATATTAATTGTAGTGCTGAAAAGTACAATTTTTTTATAAATGTGATGATTAAACCTAAACTTGTATCGTGACATTTTTCCTGTAATGCATAATACTTTGATTTGGATCAATAGAATGAAGCAGGCTGAAAAGGTGGTTTTGTTCTTTAATATAAAGTTGGAAAAATAAGCTTCTAGAGCAATATGAAGACTGAAGCATTTATTTTATTTCTTATTATAATTAATTAAAAATAAAAACAAATATCCATATCCATAGAGATGGCAAATTTGAACTGTTCATGATATCGGGCCATAAATGCATTACAAGTAGTATACTACTAAGGAGTGTAGCCCGATTTCATCAATGCTCTCAGATCGACCTCATGAAAGTCAACGTTGTGTTGTGTAAACGTTGTAATAAAAAAAGTTGATCAAAACAGAAAGTCAATGATGTAATCAAGTAGTATTGATTAATATTCACTCTTATTTTCCCAATTTTGTTCAAATGGAAGTCATTGTTGTGGACTTTTTCATCAAAAAAACAGCTTGGACATATTTATAAGAGCAAAAAAATTAGTTTTTAAAGAAATGATACTTGTAATCATAGTTATAAGAGAAACTTTTAGTTCGATATATTGAATAACTGTATGAAAGTAGCATAACAATTCCTCAAATGAAATGTTCAACTCTTGTATAGTGATTTTGAATGCGCACTTGGTTAGTTACCTTTCATGTACTAGAAAGGTCTAAGCAATGGGACCCACCTTATCCCTATAGTTTCCCAACAATACAACATGAATCCATTTTACCGTCCCTTGGGTGGCAAACATCCTTGACTTTGACCTTGACCTAGCCCTAGCCCATTGAAAGTGTCCACAATTGAAGCACTCAACAGCGGGACAAGAAAAACATTAGTCAGATTACAACGTGCAGTTCAAAACTTATGAGCCACTACATCATCACAAATAAGCACCATATAACAAATCTAACAAATAAGAAACTAATTTGCCCTCAAATCTCATCAACTAAATAGAAATCATCTAGAGCTTTTGTCACTAGCTTCATTTAAAAGAGACAGAAATACAGATATGCTTACTGCTTCTCTTGCCAATTATGAACAAAATCATGTAGCAGCTCAATATCCTATTTGTAACGGACTGGCCACACTCTCATGCCGCCCCATGAGGTAATTCTTTCGCCTCCACAAGTATTTGAACTCGTGACTAGGAGTGCTAAGTATATGAAAGCATCCTATAAAAAATAAATACAAAGAAATGCGAGATAAAACAGAATATCAATCTGACCGGAATGAGAAAATTATGATCTTAGTCTAATATAAGTTAATTAAAAAATAATAGGGGAACGGAGACATGGAGGATGAGAGATGTCTAATCAAGATTCGTGAAGAAAACATGTGAAAGAAACGAAACGATCAAAAGAACTCACCAACAAAAGTATTCTAATATGGGATAGCAACAGCCAACTGTGCCCTCAGTTAACATATCTGTAGATTAGTAATTTCTACATAAAAATAAAAACCTCTCAACGTCCATTCAAAGCAGTGGACATATCTCAGTGAACATTCACCATTGGGTATATCCGGAAGAACTTGTAGGCATTTTATCAAAAGGAAATTGTGTAAGCAAATTTGGCAGCCTTCAATGGGTAAAGCAAATCTACAACAAATGAAACATGAAAAACTAGCAAAAAATAAATTAAAAACAACTCGCTAGATTAAGACAAAGGAAACATAAGGGTAAATTTCCTGATGAAAATAATGCATTGGAAAATCTAACTTAATAAACAACAAGTACAAACATACAACCTAAAATGACACCTAATTTAACCCGTCAAGGTAAATCTTTTAAGCATAAACTAGCCCTGCGTCCCATCCGATAGACCTAACAATTTGTTAAAAAGTAAACCTCTAAAGAAAAGAAGCATAAGAACAACAGTAAATAACAACATCAAAAAAAGCTAAGTATTTTTGTTTTGACTAAACAAATTCTAAGTATTAGAAAGACATAACATTTAAAGACAAAAGTCACACATATTAGATCAAGTTATAACACAAAAAGCTTAAAGTTGGAGCATAAACAATAGTCTGATCACACATATTAGATGAAGTCAAAACACAATCAATTTAAAGTTGTAAAATAGACACCTTATAATAACATTATCCATATTCATCAAATGTAACCATAAAAACTTAACCCATAATACCATCTTACCGATTCGAGGGATTGGTCTCTAGAATTGTGCATAGAGGATACCCATTTTATACAAAAAAAATGTACACATGAAAACTCAACTCATAATTAAAGAGAAAAAAAGACGACATAATCAAAAAAGTGAAATACGTACGTAGGTCTCATGCAGAGTTTGATTTAAAAGTAAATACCAATTTAATTATACTTCTAATACTTCTTGATGCGAAATTATCTAAATAAAGAAGAAAATACCAATTTGGACATGTAATTTTTTTCAAGATTCTAAAGTACCACAAAACACACTGCCTAAAATCACATTTTATGTATTTTGTCTTGAAATTGTTTTTCAATCAAATAGATTATTGACGAACGAAGTATTTGAATAGTTAAAAAAAATTCTGAATACTAAAGTAACCAAAAACATAATTTCTAACATTTCACGTTATGCATTTTGTTACACTATCAAGTACACTAAAGCACACTATTTAGCATCTCACTTTAAAATATAAAAATATTTAAAAAAATGTAGATTAGTCATCGGTAAAACTCTGTTGGGAGAATATAACCACACACGCCGACAAAACCGAGTAATCGTGACCAGCCAACTTCCACGGTGTAGATTAGGCATCGATAAAGCCAATTAAAACTGTACACTAATGAGATGGTTAAAAAAAAGTAAAAGAAAGGAAAAAAAACAAAGTGAAAGAAAAAAAATGCCAATTGGCCAAAAAATTGGAATCAATTGACCAAAAAATCTTCCCCCAAAATTAAGCGGCATGCCAAGCCGCATATATGTCTTAGATGTGTGCAAATCAATCAATTTGGTTTTTTTTATTTTATTTTTTACAAAGGAATCAATTTCCTTTTTTTTAACCGAGTGGATCAATTTCCTAATATGGCTATATTTTGGTCAAGTGAAAGACATGTAATGAAAAGCAGTTAATGGAAATTGTTAGATAATTATAGAGTTGGTATAAGATTAAAAAGTGGAATAACATAGGTAGATTACATTGTAGATAAATAATCAGATAGAATAATAGTAATGATGGGTGTAAATTAGTTCAAATAGATAGCTAGACATTACATAAGTAGTATTCACCAAGAACAACATTCAATGCAGAGACTCCAAAATTTTATTTTCAAGCCTTACAAAGTTATGTTTTTTTTATTCGCGTTAAGGAAATACACCCATGTTATTGTTGTTATGCATTTAAAGTGAAAACAACAGTGTAGTAGAGATGTAAAGAAAGGTAAATTTGCATAGGGGACAAAACCCAGAAAGCCATAATAATGTTGTGAGTGATAATGCAGATTGATTGGCTGGGAATCGTAGCCATGAAAAATGAAAATGTCTATTAAACAATGTTGGTATATAAAAAATGGAGTGAATAGTTACACTAAGAGGGCTTCGAATATATAAATCAAGCATCTGTATAGATGGCAGAAGGTGGAAGTTTTCAGAAATGGTTGGTTATCGTTTATTCAAATTTTCATGTGGCAAATGGAAGTAAAATTACGTAAGCAAGAAACATGATTTAAACATTAAAAAATTAAGAAACAACACACCTCCAATTGAGCAACAAAAAATCACCAAATCAGACAAAAAATTATTCCCGCGCGTTCAATGTATGTGCATGACAAGCCGCATACATTATCTAGATGAGAACTGAATGTTGACAACCAAAAATAGGAAATAAAAAGTTGCCATTCTTACCTTAGATTACTACCTCAGCCTATCTACTCAGCCTGTACTTGCAACTTGCAAACTGCAATGCATAACTACGAACAACTCTTGGTTAGGTTACTAATTATCATTGCATAAGAAAACAAAGCATTTGAAAATGATATCAGTCCTTGAATTTAAACAGCTGATAATGTATCACTACTTGTGGGGCATTTAAATCAAGTACTGAGAACAAAAAATTGGAAACTCGGAACGGAGCATCAAATCTAACAAACGAAACAACAGAGGCTTTTACCATCTCGGAGATTTACATGGTCCTTTGTATTTCAACCGTTGTCTTAAAGCATGCAACTTTAGGAGAAGGGACAACGATTGTTTTCTTATTCTTTTTGAAGTGATACAAGGATGAATAGAAAAACAATTGGATAGGAAAAGCTAGCCAATCTGCTACAACTGTGTAATTTGTATTTGTAAATTTGTACAAAACCAAAAGCTAAAAGATAAGAGTAATTTAAATCAGATCTTATCTGAATCGGATGGTTCAGATCTTAAACTAATCTAATATTGATTCAAACAATTTTGCCTAGCAACTTGGATGTGCCCTCAGATATCATAGCAGTGGCTTAGTAATTTTTCAGCATCAATAAAAACCTCTCAACATCCATCAAGATAGTGCACACATGGCACAACCCCAAAACCTCCACCATCACCACCAACTGTCGATAAGAAGAAGAAGAAGGAGAAGAGGAAGAACAATAATAATAATAATAATAACAATAACAGGAGGAAGAAGAAGTAGAAGAAGATAATCATCATCATAAGCAGCAGCAGCATTTGTTAGTGATGCGATGACAGTGGGAAGAAAGGCGGAAGGGATGGAAAGGCTTTAATAATATTCAGAGTACCATACCTCAAAGTGAACATTCATCACTGGGCACATCCAGAAGAATTTATAGGCATTTTATCAAAAGGAAATTGAGTAAGCCAAATTGACGGCCTTCAATGGTATAGCAAATCTAAAACAAAGGAAACGTGAAAACTAGCAAACCCCAAATTAAAAAACAACTGGCAAGTTTAAGATAAACGAAACATAAGGGTAAATTTCCTGATGAAAATAATGCATTGGAAAATTTAACAATTTTGTCTAGCAACTTCTACAAGTACTAACTCATCTAAATTTCTTACCGCCTTGATCTCCAGCTCGGGTGCACCACAAACCTAGTATTAATACGAACAGATAAATGTAAGATAGAGCAGTGGAGAAAGGGAGGATGAGAGATGTCTAGCCATGATTTTTGAAGACAGAATATGAAAAAATCACCAAGGAACTCATTGACAAAACCTTTCGAACAAAATATAGTAGCAGATAACATAACAGTGCCTCAGATATCAGTAGATTGGTACTTTTTCAAGTTTCAACACACTCATAGAAGCCTCTCAACATCCATCAAGGTCGTGCACAAATGGCGCAGCGACCCAATCTCTACCATCTCTACCCACTGCCAGTAGTAATGACCAAAAGAACAACATAAATGAGAAGAAAAAGAAAGACGACAACAATAACAACCACCACCACCATCACCACCACCACCACAGCAACATAGATAATGACATAAGTGGGATGGAAAGGCTTTTAATATTCAGAGTACACCATATCTCAAGCTGAACCTTCATCATTGGGCATAATCATTGGGCAACTTACCCAGAGGAAATCCCGTGCACAAAATCGCTAGTCGTCAATGGTAAAGTAAATCTACAAATGAAAAGTGAAAAGTTTCAATAGAAAACTAGTAGAACTACTCAGCAGTTTAAGATACTGGAAAATGGAAACGTATGCGTAAACATCCCTACTGACAAAACTAAACTGGGAAACCTGTCTGATAACATGCAAGTGCCAAAATACAACCACAATTAAAATGGTGCCTAGTTTAACCTGTCTGGTAAAACCTATTAAGCATAAATGAGAAAAAAATCAAATTACACTTGTGAATTTGACAAACAACAACAGAGGTTCCATTAAGGGTAGAATTAGATGAACACTGCAAGTAAAACCAGAGTTGAAAATGAAAACAACTGTAAAACATCACATGAATTACATACTCGCTCCGAAAATAAAATATAAGCAAAAGAACACTATCTAAGCAAATCTAACTATATTTATCTTTTTTAATGCTACCACAACTATAATACCCTTTGATTAATACATATATTATTTTTTCAATAACCCATTTTATTCGCATGAAACATGTTCCCATAAAAATTAAATAAAGGGAAGGGCACTTCAGGAAATGCAATTAGTTTTGTGATTACATCAAGAAAATTAAATGAAATTAAACACCGTTCTTAGTTACCGTGAAAATAGTTATTTTTGATTGCATTTCATTCCGGAGTAGTAAATCATAAAATGTAAATGTTAAAAGAGCTTTCCAGTTGTTTAAGAGAACATGCATAGAAGTACTTGCATGTTCGATCTGAACTTTACTCATTTACAAGCAAAAATAGCTAAACTAATGGCCAATTATTATATGCGTAAAGAAACAAGCTGAGAAGAATTTTTAAAAGTAAAGAGCTACTAAAAATGGAAACTCCAAATTGTGTATCTCCAAGATGAGAAAACAGGGCCTATAAGTGGTAAAAAAAACCAGGCTCTCGGAGTGGGCATAAGCACATAACCACATGGAGTATGCCAATAGAAGCATTGAAATCATCTGTAAAAAATCACGTGGATTACATACATCATAAAAATGTCAATGTTGAAAGAGTTTTACAGCTGTTTCAGGGGACATGCACAATAAAAGTACTTCCAAGTTCATTCTGAACTTTACTCCTTTACAAGCAAAAATAGGTGAAGTACTATTAGCAAATTATGAAATTACAGACCTACAAAACCAGATGAGAAAAAAACTAGGGGAATAGGAACATTGACATTTGGAGTATGCCATTATCACCATTTTAGTGTCATTTCCTAATAGTACTTCACCTATTTCTGTGACACCATTTTATTGGCACACATAGAAAAAGCCCTCGTGCAATAACCATCACATAGTTAAATTGACAGAATAAAAGGAAACACAACGCCCTCAGATCTCATAGCTAAATACAAATCATCTACGGCTTTTGCACATGGCTCCGTTCACAACCTTCTTGCATCATCTAGTAGTACTAGTATAGATAGATAGATATAGATTGCTTGCGAGTGAGAGTGAGAGTGAGTGAGCGAAAGAGATACATACATATATACACACACAGAAAGAGAGAGAGAGAGAGAGAGAGAGAGAGAGTGCAGGTCCAGTTATGAACAAAACCATGTAGCCGTTCAATAGTCTATTTTTACATCACTGGGCAACATTGATGACAGCTTACTACATTTTTCACTACAGTTCGAAGTAGAAAACTGTGTTTTCGGCTCCACATTAACTAATTAAACTTCAAAACTTTAAATCAAGGGAAAACATGACGAATCCACTAAAATAAGGGGAGAAGAATGGAACCCTAAACACTAAATACTAAACCAATTAAAAAGACAGTTAATATCAAACTACTTGTTGAACATATATAAATAAATCAGGAAAGAAAATTGTAACGGAGAGCATCATATCTAGCAAGAAACAAAGAAGGCAAAGTCGAACCTGATGTTAAAGGCTCTGTGAAATTCCAAGAAACATGATGAACGCAATATTATTCAATCATCATGCAAATGCAAAACAAGAAGATAGACACGTGAGTTAGATGAATGTTTATAAAACACTATTAGATCGGCTTCACTTCAAACCATGCCATATATCGTAACAGAATTATCCAAACTAACACATAGGTGATTGCTTAAGGCTATACAAAGACTTCTGTAATCAAACTCCCCCAGAGCAGCACACACACACATATATATCTGGAAAAATGCATTTTTTTTATATCAAGTCGGTGCTGGGGCCAATGATGCATAGCTTCTAAAGATAGGAAAAGCCAAATATAAGTCAATTTGGCAAATATATCACCATAACCAAGGCAAAATAACTAAGTCATAGAGGGTCAGGAAAGTTCCTTCAACCTTAGGGCTGGCTCCCTAACTGCCCATAAAAAAATTCAATAATTAAGATATTTTCTAAATACTATCCTATGGAAACACAGCAAAGCAGGGAAAATAATAGCTTAGTAGTCAACATTAACTGAAAGAATTTAAACTTTTCTGAACTTCCAACATTAACTGTTCTGACTTCTGTGCACTAAATGGAAACCATAAACCATAACATTGCCGCATGTATCATATCTCCTTAGGGCTTTTTGCCTATTATGTAAAAAAAAAACAGTAGCCAGGGTTCTTAGAGAATTAAATATATACAAAGCCTTTCAGTTTGCTCATAAGTTAATAAACAGTATATTTTCAATTGTATTATGTAATTAAGGAAGCGGTAAGCATATTTATAGATGTATGTAATATGTATGTGTGTAGGTTTCTCAAAAAGAAAGTAATTGCCAGAAAAAAGGAATGCAGTGCCCTCAGATCCCACTAGCTTCGTTCACAACCTTCTTGCACCATCTAGTAGATGGAGTAAGAGAGGGAGACAAAGAGAAAAAGAGACAGAAATACACACATACACATACATGGAGAGAGAGAGAGAGAGAGAGAGTTCTCCACCCAATTAAGAACAAAATCATGTAGCTGTTCAATATCCTATTTGTAAAATTGTAACAAAGTACAGACTGGCCTAATTTAACCTATCAGGGTAAATATTTTAAGCATAGCCATAAATGAGAATTATATATTGACAACCAAAAATAAGAAATAAAAAGCTGTCATTCTTACCTTAGATGACCGGCATTACCACCTACCTACTCAGCCTGTACTTGCAACTTGCAAGCCGCAATGCATAATTACAAATTATTCTTGGTTAGGTAACTAATAACCATTGCATAAAAAAAACATAGCATTTGAAGACGTTAGTTATTGAATTTAAACAGCTGATAATATATCACTACATGTGGGACATTTAAATCAAGTACTCAGAAGTCAGAAAGAAAAATTTGAAACTCGGAGCATCAAATCTAACAAACAAAACCCTAGGGTCTTTTACCATCCCGGATATTTACATGGTCATTGGTATTTCAACCGTTGTCTTATAGCATGTAATTTTGGGAGAAGGGATAATGATTTTTTTTGTTATTCTTTTGAACTGATACAAGGTTGAATAGAAAAACAGTTGGACCGGAAAAACTAGTCAATCTGCTACAACTTAGTAAATAAATACAAAAAAAAGCTAAGAGATAAGAGTCATTTAAATCAGATGGTTCAGTCTTAAACTAATCTAAAATTGATTCAAACAATTTTGCCTAGCAATGTGCCCTCAGATATCATAGCAATAGATTAGTACTTTTTCAACATCAATAAAAGCCTCTCGACATCCATCAAGACAGTGCACACATGGCACAACCCCAAAACCTCCACCATCCCCACCCACCGTCAAGAAGAAGAAGAAGAAGAAGAATAAAATAATAATAATAATAATAATAATAATAATAACAAGAGAAAGAGGAAGAAGAAGAAGAAGAAGATCATCACCATCATCATCAGCAGTGTTGCTAGTGATATGATGACAGTGGGAAGAAAGGCGGATGGGATGGAAAGGCTTTAATAATATTCAGAGTACCATACCTCAAAGTGAACATTCATCACTGGGCACATCCAGAAGAATTTATAGGCATTTTATCAAAAGGAAATTGTGTGAGCAAAATTGGCAGCCATCAATGGTAAGGCAACTCTACAAGACTACAACAAATTAAACGTGAAAACTAGCAAAAAAAAACAAATTAAAAAACTGTCAAGTTCAAGATAAAGGAAACATAAGGGTATATTTCCTGATGAAAATAATAATGCATTGGATAATCTAATTTAATATAAAATAAAAAGTACCAACATACAACCATAATTAAAATGGCACCTAAATTAACCTGTCATTCTTACGTTAGATAACTGGAGTTCCCCCCTACCTACTTAGAGTTGGATAGGAAGAACTAGCCAAACTGCGACAACTTGGAATACAAAAAACACTAAATGATAAAACAGTCATTTAAATAGATCTTATATAAATCGGATAGTTCGGATCTTATTCTAATGTTATATTGATTCAAACAATTTTGCCTAGCAACTTCTGCAAGACTTGATTCAGCAGACAACAGCCCTTAGATATCAGTAGATTGGTACTTTTTCAACATCCATAAAGGCCTCTCAACATCCATCAAGGCAGTGCACAAACGGCACAGCCACACAACCTCTACCATCTCTACCCACTGCCAGCAGTAACAACAATGACGAGGAGAAGAAGAAGAAGAAGAATAATAACAACAACAACAGCAACAACAACAACAACAAGAACAACCACCGCCACCACCACCACAGCAGCAAAGATAGTGATGGAAGTGGGAAGAGAGGCAGAAGGGATGGAAAGGCTTTGAATAATATTCAGAGTACCATATCTCAAGCTGAACTTTCGTCATTGGGCATAATCAGAAGAGATGCTAGGCAATTTACACAGAGGAAATTGAGTGCACAAAATCGCTAGTGTTCAATGGTAAAGAAAGTCTACAAAAAATGAAGAGTGAAAAGTTTGAATAGAAAACTAAGAGAACAAATCAAAAGGTTACGATAATGGAAACATAAGCACAAACTTCCCTAATGACAAAACTACATTGGAAAACCAAGCAATTAATGACACAAGTGGCAAAATACAACAATTAAAAGGATACCTAGTTTAACTTGTCGGGTAAAACTATTAAGCATAGATGAGAACTGGAGATGGACAACAAATAATAAGAAAAAAAAGCTGGAGGGAGTTACCACCTATCTACTGGCAAATTAATTGTGAACTTTTCATTGTTAGGTTAGGCTTTTACCTACCTTAACATGAATCAAGAATGTATTGGATTTGAAGCTAATGTTAGCTATTGAATTTTATGAAAGACCATAGACAGCAATTAGTGACTTGGATCACAAATAGATGCGAAATGGCTAATGGATTGGAGACATACAGAAAAACTTTATAGGAGACAAAAAAATCAAATTATAATTGTGAATTCTAACTACGAACATCTACAAAGGTTCCGAAGAATGATAAGTTTCAAAGATTGTAAAAAACCTACTCATTCAAATTACAATGATAAGATATATACACTGTATAGATGTTTATTATAAACAGAAAATATGCAATATTGGAAATTTGTAGTTAATAGCAAATTACACACTTCCGTGCTCCTTTCTGTGCTTTGGTTGATCAAAAAAGATTTAAAAATCTGTTATCTGCTTTACTGTGTTTGGATGAGCATTCTAAAAATTAAAAAAAATTGAAAAACAATATATTATGAGTACACAGTTGAAAGCTAGAATAAGCAAGCAAAACCAAAGTTGAATATGAATTCCTAATTCGAATTGGAACTATAAACCCATCCAAGTTTGATTAAAATCAACTGTAAAACATCACATGAATTACATACTCCCTCCAGAATAAAATATAAGCCAAAAAACAATCACATTTTTTGGTCCAAATACAAGTAAATATAACTAATTTCATCTTATTTAATGCTACCATTGGTAAAATAACCTTCAATTAGTACATATTTCATTTTTTTGAATAACCCATCCTATAAAAATTAAATAAAGGGAAGGGCACTTTAGGAAAGGCAATTAGTTTTGTGATTACATCAAGAAAAAGAAAACTAAATGAAATTAACGATTATTCTTTTATTGGACCAAATTAACCATGATTCTTTTTTTGACCAAAAAATTAACCATTATTCTTAGTTACCGTGAATTTGGTTATTTTAGATTACATACACGCACACTACACGCACACACCCACACACATGAAGCCATTCCATAGTCTATTTTCACATCATTGAGCAGCATAGAAGACACCTTACTACATTTTCTCTATTTCAGTTCAAAATTGTAAAACTGTGTTATCGGCTTTGGCTCCACATTATCTATTTAAACTTTAAAAATTTAAATCAAAGGAAAACACAAAGCATTCCGTAACAGTACCAAGAAAAAACAAAATTAATAAAAAAGTTAATACAACACTTCTTGTTGGACATAGATAAATCAAGTACTCAGAACAAAAATTTGGTAACTGAGAGCACCATATCTCCAAACAAAACCTTTAGGAATTTTATGCATTCACAGATTTATACTATCATTGTCTCTACAAATAGTAGCCACTATGAAAAGAAAGAAATAGACAAAGAAGGAACGAAAGGAGAAACGAAGAAAGGCAGGATTATAAATCACCAAAGAATAATAATGAATCGCTAAATTCAAATTGGAACTATAACTTAATCTAAGTTGGATTGAAATCAACGGTAAGACTTCTCATGGATTACATATATCATAAAAAACGTCGATGTTAAAAGAGTTTTACTGTTGATTAAGGGGATATGCACATCAAAGGTACTTCCAGGTTCATTCAGAACTTTACTCCTTTTTAAGCAAAAATAGGTGAAGTAATAGCCGGTCATGAAAAGACAGACCTGCAAAACCAGGTAAAAGAAAAAAATTAGAGAAATGCGAAGAGAAACAGGCTGAGAAGAACTCATAAAGGTATAAAAAAAAAGCTTCTAAGAAATGGAAACTTCAAATGTGTGCATCTCCAAGATGAGAAAAGTACAGAAGGAGGTTCAAATAGCTGAGAACAGAGGGCCACTACCTAAGAGCTCGGTAAAAACTCAGGCACCTGGTGAGGGCAGAGGTTGCTAATAAAATCAGATTCTGTAGATAACCATTTGGAGTATGCCATTATCATCATATGAGAAGCATTGACATCAAATGTAACTACTAATTAGACTTTAAACTTCAAGCTGTCTATTGACGAATGACACTAGGAGTTTTGAGCTTCTGTGACACCATTTTATTGGCACACAATATGGATTTTCTTAAGCATAGAAAAAAACCCTCGTGCAATAACCATCACTTAATTAAATTGACAGAAAAAAAAAGGAAACACAAAGCCCTCAGATCTCATAGGTAAATACAAATCATCTACGGCTTTTGCACATGGCTCCGTTCACAACCTTCTTGCATCATCTAGTAGTACTAGTATAGATAGATAGATATAGATTGCTTGTGAGTGAGAGTGGGAGTGGGAGAAAGAGATACATACATATACACACACATACACAGAGAGAGAGAGAGAGAGAGAGAGAGTTGCAGGTCCAGTTATGAACAAAACCATGTAGCCGTTCAATAGTCTATTTTTGCATCACTGGGCAGCATAGATGACAGCTTACTACATTTTTCACTATTACAGTTCAAAGTGCAAAACTGTGTTTTGGACTCCACATTAACTATTTAAACTTCAAAACTTTAAATCAAGGGTGAACCTATATGAAGACAAAGGCATCAGACAAGACACAATCACACTCGTTTTAATTTGAAAAATACAAGTAATTGAAGTGTTTGTGTGTGTTTGTGCCTAGTGGCACATCTTCAACTGCTACATAAGGTTGAACATGACAAATCCCCTAAAAATAAGGTGAGAAGAACCGAACCAGTTGAAAAGACATTTGATATCAAACTATTTGTTGAAAATATATAAAACAAGAAATCAGAACCAAAGTTGTACCTGAGAGCACCATATCTAGCAAACAAAACCCACAGGATTTCACAAACTCAAAGGTTCATACGGCCAACACAATTTTTAACTATCAAACTATCAATGTCTCTGCAAATAGTAGCCAAAGAAAGAAAGAGATAAAGATAGAAAGAGGTGAAAATTACCAACGAGAAGGCAAAGTCGAACCTGATGCTGAAGGCTCTGTGAAAATCCAAGAAACATGATAAACGCTACGCAATATTATTCAATCATCATGCAAATGCAAAACAACAAAAATAAAAACAGCTACGCCTATTTTTCTCAGTTGACGCTGATCAAAATGCAACAATGAATGTCAATAAACTGTTCACATAACATGCAATCTTGTGGTTCAAATGTACTCAAAACCCTAAAATGTGGTGTCAGGGAAACAAGATGAAAACCCAGTCAAATTTTTAGTCATCATTGGGCGTCACCATGTAATCGTTCAAGAATCAAGATGAATATACATTAGCATATAAAGGGATGGGGTCGGAGAACAGCAATAAAAACAACGCTTCGATTTGGGAAAATAGAGCAGTGAAACTCTGAGAGTCTGAGACTGAGTGTTAAAAGAAAATACAGAAACCGAAATGGAGGAAGACGAATAAATATCCAAGTCATAGGAACTCGTAAGGGTTTGCGGTTTATATATTCCAGCTTGCGATTTTTGGTTTTTTTTTTTCACCCCTGCTACACCCCATAAATACCATTGTGGACAAAAATGTCTCCATCATGATACAAATTATCATAGAAAATAGGTCAATCCGGGAGTGGGTTTGGGATTCCCAGATTTACCAAAAACTAGAGATAAATCCGATTCATAAAAAGTGAACCGAATTTACAGTAGTTTTTGGTATCCGAGAATCCTAAACCCCCTCCCAGATTTACCTTAAATTGATGGTATTTCCGGAAAAAAATTAAAATTAATTAAACAAGCGTTTTACAATGATTTTGATGACGAAACGAAATAAGACATGAAATTTCTGAACGGAAATAACAAAACACAACAACAAACAAAATGAAAACACTGTGTAGAAACTAGTGAGATGGTGGTTTGAAACGACGAAGGACCTCTGCAACGGTCCTTTTGGTTTCAACATACAATTTCGCAGCGACTCTGCATCCAAAATATGTCAAAACGGTCCATCATTACTCGAACGTCATCGTTGTTCTTCACACCCACAGGTAGAATTATCGAACACGATTATTATCGCCCATGGGGGTAATGATAATTGATCCGAGTGACTTCGCTCGTCACCCTCCACCGCACCTTCTTTGTTATTTTCTCTTTCAGACCTTCAAAGGTGATGTTGTCTTTAAGCCTGCATAAAATGGGTTGTGGACTCTCAAAATGGACACCATTTTCTCTGTTGGTGATTGTGCCTTGATGGTGAAGGGCAGTGAGTGCAGAATCACGAGAGTATTGTGTATTCAGAGTGTCCATGAGAGGCAACTTGTGTGTGAAAGAAGTGAAAAGCAAAAGGTCTATTTATAGGGAAAAATTAAACCCTAGAATGGATTTCCACCGTTGATGAAAAGTGGTCGGCAATATCTGGACCGTTTAAAGTGTCGGCAAAATCTAGATCGTTTAAAATTAGTCGGCAATATCTGGACCGTCAATTAGTAATTGAATAAAAAAACATGTTTGTGTTAGGGAAAAAAATTACTTTTTTACTGCGTTGTAGACCGTTTTTACCATGCGTAAATATTTTAAATTTTTTTAAATAAATTATGACCTTGTAAAAAAGTATAATAATACGTTATGGAGGTTAAAAATACGAGTTACACAATTATTTACGAACTGTAATTGTAGGACAAAGTGACACTAAAAACATGTTTTTTAGTGTAAAAAATGACTTTTTAACTAAGTTTTTGACATTTTTCACCATCCGTAAAAAAAATTAATTTTTTTTTTTAAAATTATAACTTTGTAGACAAATTATAATATTACGTTTTTGTGGTTAAAAATATGAGTTACAAAATATTTTAAGACTATTAACGTGTACCAAAAAAACCACCATATAATAATGTAAAAGTATATAAACAATAAAGTGGTGATGTCTACATAAGAAAGTGGTGTCAGTGGAACATAATCTGGAACAAAAGAAGACCATAACTGCATGCGTCCAATGATGTGCAGGAGGCATTGGGCTAGTGTGGTTCAACTTGACAAGAATCTAATGATTCTTATGGATGAACCCAACACAAACCAACTGGCTCTAACTGGAAACACAATCTCCCCTCAAAGGGAAGAATGTCTAGTTCTCATGAGGTGACAACATAACCAAGGGTCTCTGATATCTAGTAGCTATAACATGTCCCGTGTCTGGCATGGTCATCCACTTCTCAATAGGTTGTTGCTGTTTGTTTGGGAAATGTCATCATACCGCTCATGAGATAGATATGCAAATGCAACAGGAAATGTCAACTCAGTGGAAGTCACACCAACAATCTCCAGCAAAGGCAATGCATACTTGTTGGTCTTAAAGGTACAGTCCATAATCAAAACAATCGTAAACATCCTCAATAACTTGATACTATCAGGATGTGACCACATGATCTCCTCAACAATATCAGTACCTTTAAGTCGTCTCGTCCAACACAAGTAATGATTCGTCTGAATCAGTGTCATAAGCTGTTGCATCTCAGTCATACTACCTCTCATTGCCTTCCGGATACTTTTGCGGGTTCTATACAGCTGACTAATGTTGCTCAATTTGTTTTTAAATCTTATCTTTAATGCATCGAGACTTTTTTGTGCTTTCACTCCCAAAGACACATGCTCCTCAACAACTGACCGCTCCTCCTTGGTAAACTTACCAAATATAGCTACTCCAAAAATAGTCTTGTGAGGCTCATGATTGTGAATCCCATACACCACTCTCACCTTCCAATCAGAACTAGGAGGTAACATTGGTTTAGCTTTCAATTGAAACTTACAACCACATCTTTTTGATGTCTTGTGTCTACCAGCAGAACACCCAACATCTACTCGACTGTATGTGCCTCATCTCTCACAGCCATAAACCACCTTGTTCTTTTTCCCTTTCTCATTCTCCGTCGTCTTGGATCGAACAATAACCACAATGATTTTGTTGGCTTTCTCGGTATCTCTAGTCCAACGTGTCATTGCATCTCGAGTAGGAAATATCTCAGATGTCGTAAACGCAGCGGTTAAATCCATAATAACCATCTGTTAAATGTTAGATTAAAAACCAAAAAAAATCCCGGAAATACCTTTTTAAGAGGTAAATTCGGTTCACATTTTGTGAACCGAATTTACCTCTAAAAAAGATATTTCCGAGAAAAATTTTAAAAAAAATTCAGATTTACCTTTTGTGGAGATTCGGTTCAAAAATCCTGAACCGGAATTACCAACTTCTCGCGCTAAATCCGGGAAAAACAGCACCAAATTCTCGGAATTACCTTTTTTAAAGGTAAATTCGAATTTCAGTCGTGTGGTGGGGTCTGGTCCGTTTTTTTATAAAATGTGAGGGGCATTTTTGGGTTATTTATAAGAGGGTGGGAGTGACAATGAGGGTGGTGAAAAAAAAACCGCGATTTTTTTACCCCATGTTTGGCACCATACCCCATTTTCACCTAAAGTTCCGTTTTTGCCCCTCACTAAACTACAAACTTTTCTTTTTTCGGAAATAGTTCCGTAGTAGTTGCGTATCTGAATTTATCCAACGTAGATACATCCGTAGTTGACTGCTACTACTGCTTTTAAAAAAGTTTTCGGATTTATCATTTGAAGATAATTCCGGAGTTGAAAATTTGACTCCAAATTTATCTTCAAGTGATAAATCTGAGAACATCTTTATGCATCCTCGGAAAAATAATCCGAATTTATGCATACACACCCCTTCTTATACATCTTCTGTTAGTTTTATTTTAAACTAATTTTGTGTTTTATTTAAAAATTAATAAAACAGTTTATTATTTTAATTTAAAAACATGAACGTAAGTTCATGTACTTCAAAAAGGTGCCAATAATATGTATAAGACTTTTGAAACCATATTTTGTTTTTTTGAGCCGTTAAAAGCGTTATACATACTTACATATGTTTTGGAACAACAAATAAATTATATATCCCCTCTTTATTAAGAGAGGGTCGCATATTATATGTGATTTAGGGGGAAAAAATTTCTCCATCATTTACCAATAAAACCCTCATTTTGTACCCACTGTTTATCAATATACCCCCACTCTATATTTTTGGACCGACATACCCCCACTCTATATTTTGTGCCCCACCATTTACCAATATACCCCTCATTTTGTACCCCACTGTTTACCAATATACCCCCACTATATATTTTTGGACCGACATACCCCTGACAAATTTTTTATTTGTCCAACACTATTTTTTTTTCCACGTTTGGTGGGAAAATTTTATTCCCACCATTTACCAATATACCATTCATTTTGTACCTCACTCAAATATACCTCCACTCTATATTTTTGGACATATACCTCCGACAAATTTTTTTTTTTTTTGTCCAACACTCTTTTTTTTTTTATCCACTTTTGGTGCGAAAATTTTATTCCCACTATTTACCAATATACCCCTCATTTGTACCCCACTTTGTTACCAATATACCCCACTCTATATTTTTGGAACGACATACCCCCACTCTATATTTTGTACCCCACCATTTACCAATATACCCTCATTTTGTACCTCACTATTTACCAATATACCCCCACTCTATATTTTTGGACCGACATACCCCTGACAATTTTTTTTTTGTCCAACACTTTTTTTTATTATCAAAATGTATCCTCATTTTGTACCCATCTGCTTACCAATATACCCCACACTCTATATTTTTGGATCGACATTGTTGCCTCATCCCACCAAGGGCTATTGTTGTCTCTTCGTCTTATATATATGTGTTGCGTATTTTTATACCCCCTTATAAAATGTTGATGTTTTTTTGAAACTACATTTGTAGGCCTGTTAATCACCTCCTCGTGCATATCACGGGCATGTGTCCTAGTTATTGATAATGAAAAGCTTTCACTATGTTGTTGAAAGGCTTAGTTTACATTACAATTGTTTTAATGGTATTCAACTTTGCATTGAAATTTTCAATTATCAGCTATTGAAGTGCTAGCTATAGATTGTTACAAGGACAAATTTATTAGGTCAATTCTTAAGTACCCAATACATAAACTGGAGTACCAACACTTATGTGAGTTGTATAAAATTTGTTGAGCCAAGTGTCACAATATTTACCATGTCATTAGTATGGGCCAATTTTTAGTAGAAGCACAATATTTCACGTATTTGTAATTTACACCCTTAGTTGATTTTAAATTTGTATTTTCTTCTTCTCAACGTGTTCTTTGAAAATTTGTCTATCTCCATTGTTACCGATCCCTCTTGCCTTCTTTGTTGTTCTTCCTTTTTGTCTTTGCTATACAAGTGGGTTATTGTCATTACTATAACATTTACGGTGCTCTCGTTTATGGATGCAAAATCTACTTCTATAATTGGGATTCTTTGCGATAGTTTCAGCGTTAGTGGTTGTACCGATTCCTTTGCCTCCAAACTAACAAGAAAAATCATTTGAGAACAGAATTTTTTAATATGATTTTATTTGATAATATGGTGTTGCTTAAAGGCAAAAATCATCTGAAGATGGAAGACATATGATTTTTTTTTCACAATTGCATATGATTGAGTTTCAAAGAACTATCGAGACAAATTATAGTTTGAAATCATCATTTTGGTGAACACTTAAGATTTCTGTGATTTAATAAACTCAAAATGATACAAGAATAGCATATTTTAGTTAAGTTTTAAAGTGGATCTTAACTGGTCGGTACAACCCAACCAAAGGTTGAAGATGACAAAAAATATTTTATTAAAAAACTACCATCCGAAATTAAATGCATTATTTTATTGGAAAAAGAAAAAGAAAAATCAAATGCATTATATGTTTATAGATGTCCACACCTACAATATAATTACTATTGACTATCAATAAGTGACAATCAATCCCTTGATTCGGTCAATAGATGAAAACGGAAGCCACATTGTGTCTTTAAATGTTTTTAGGTTTTATATAACATGTAAAAAAAATTATATTATACGATTTATTTAACATCAATATCGACATTTCAAGTTCTTTTTTATAAAGACTTTTCAAGTTTATGGAAAGATACATGCATATAATATTTATTTATTTTTTCAAATAGTATGCATATAATATTTATTAAAAATTGGATTGTTTTTCTTTATAATAAAACTGATTTTTTATACCAAATCTTCAGATTACATTTAGAATATTTTTGATATAACCTCAAGAGTTGGCCTAGTGGAGCATGACAAGAGTTGTATCCGAGGAGTTTTGGGTTCAACTCTCCACTAGTCTCTTTGGTCGAGGTAAATGTAATTATCTTCGTAAGTGTTCGAAGAGCCGAAACGTCTTCCCTGCCTTGGATTGAGGTGTCATCCCCTCGCCCAAGAGTTTCTGCAATAAAAAGTAAAAGAATATTTTTCAAATATTTGATCTATCTTAAAATAAATAAAATCGTAATGAAGTACATTTTCTTAAGAAAACATCAATTTTGTGAACTATTTAATTAAAAAAGAAATTATTGATAATAAAGATAAAATTATATTCAAAATATTCAATTAAAATTAAAGAATACAATATTTCACAAGTCAAAATAAAATACTAAGGTTATGTTTGGTAAGACCTTGACTAGAGTCACAAGATGGGTCGCCTTGGCTCGCCCATTGGCCCAATGCGTAAATGTGGGATGTGCTAGTCTAGCCCAATTATTCATTGGGTTGCGTTTTTACGTAGTCCGTTTGGCCTAAAAACACTGGGGCCAAGCAGAGCGACCCATGGCCCAATCTAACTTTAACAAAGGAAATACTAAATATTGTTCAAAAAACATTACAAAGTAGGTCCAGTTTAGCCCATGGGCCAACTGGGCTAAGTCAAAACAGCCCAATTTGTTTCTAGGCCTCTATTTAATGAGCTCAACCCAACACTAAACATAGAGCCATTGGACGGGGCCAAAACTTATAGCTCTAACCTTAATTGGTCATTCACTTCTGTAATTCACTTCTGTAAAAAATAGTCAACCTAATCACGTATCACTATTAGACTTGTGTTAACTAGTGGTCCCCACCTTAGTCAACCTAATAAGGTATCAAGGTCAAACTTATGTTGCCAAAGTATCTTGACTAAGTTGACTAGTTTGTCAACCCAGGCCTAACCTTGATACCTTATTAGGTTGGCTAAGGTGGTGACCAATGGTCAACCCAAGCCTAATCGTGATACATGATTGGGATGACATTTGATTACTCAATTAGTGGTTAGTTAAAGTATAACATTTAACTTTGACTAGGTTGACTAAGGCTTAGACACTTCTCAACTCAAATCTAACACTGATACCTGATTAGGGTGACTGCTGTTAGGAACAAAAGTCTAACAAAATACATGATTTAAACCTGATTAGGCCAACTAACAATAACACAAGTCTAAACCCAATACCTAGTCAGGTTAATCAAGACTAAGACCATTGGTAGCACAAGACTAACCTTGCTACCTAATTGAGTTGACTTTAAAGTTGTCATCAATCAACACAAGTCTGACATTGATACTTGATTAGGTTGATTAAGATTGAGACCATCGGTTAAAATGAGTCTAGCATTTTTTGCCCTTGATACATGCTTAGGTTAGATAAATGTCAACTTGGGTTGTCTTTGCCCGACTAGGCCAATGGGAAAGAAGTGAGCTAGGTTTGAACTAGTCCAATTATTTAGTGGGTTTGTCATCCTTTTATAACCAAACCCAAGCCAAAACATCGGACTAGCGGGCCGACCAACTCAATCCAATTTCAGCAAAGGAAAACAAAAAAATGTTTTGAAAAGCTAAAAAAAGCAGGCTAAGTGCGTCCCATGGCCCAACTAGGTGGGGCCAAAATAACTTGATTCTTTCTAGGCTACTATTTTTTAGCCCAACCCAAAACACTAGAACGTCGGTCAGTCCATTGGGCTAAGCCAAAATTGACAGTTGTACCTACGATAGTAATCACCTTTATATATTGGGTTGCCATGTCATTGTTGCGCAATTTCCATTGACTTTAGCGATGAATAATCTAAGTCGAGGAACCTGACAGGCCACAAGTACTTGACTTTGCTGATTTGCGTAGTTTACCCCCTCCAACAGAGTAATTACCTTTGTTTTACTTTTGCTTATAGAAAAACTTTTATTTTATTTTTGGCAAAATTATAGTTTTGCCCCTTATTTTTATAAATTCAAACATCCGGTCCCCTATTTCAAAACTCAGACATTTAGTCCCTCAATGTTTAAAAAACAAATCATTTTGTCCAAATGAGAATTTTTCTTTTCTTTTATTTAATATAATTTTATCTTTATTATAAATCATTTCTTTTCTAGCTTTATTGTTCACAAAATTGATGTTTTCTTCAAAATAATTATTGTGCTGTGATATGATTAAATAATATTTTATTTATTTTATGACAGATCAAGTATACAATAAAATATGCTAAATGTGAGTTCAAGATTTGCTTGAAAAAAGTCTAGTTTTTTTTTAACAAAGAATAAAAAATCAATTTTAATAAACATTATATGCATCACTAAAAACTTAAAATAATAAATATTTATGGATGTAATTTTTTAATTTTTTTTGGCAACGTAATGTTCTAAAAAGTTGAAAATTCAGTACCGCAACAAAAAATTTGAAAACATTAAAAAACATAATTAAGCATTAATTGTCATTTATTTGTTTTTTTTACCAAATCTATTGATATTTTTCGGTTGTCAACAGTCATAGGTGTTGATATCCATAAATAACACATTTAATTTTAGGATATTATTTTATTTTTCTGATTGAATATATATGTGTGATCATCTTCAACCTTTTGTCACCAAAAAAAAAAATCATCTTCAACCTTTGGTCGGGCTATACCGACCCGATTACGACCCACTTCAAAACCCAATTGAAATCTACTATTTCTTGTATTGTTTTTTGTTTAAAAAATCCTAGAAATCCTAGTGTTTGACGAAATAATGATTCTCCACTATAATTTGCCTCAATAATGTTCTGAAAGTTAGATAAAAAATCATATAATATGTTGAAAAACCATAAACCAATCAATCCAAAAAGGAAAAACACTCATATTTTAGTTGTCTTCTACGTTCATATTGTTTTTGCCTTTATACAACACACATTCTCAAATAAAATGGTATAAAAAAAATCCATTCTCAAATGATTCAGACCTATAGAAGCATATTTGACATCCAAACATATTGTAAAAATCGGAAGTAGCTACAAGAATAACACACGTGTACCCAAAGAAAAAAGAAGAACAACATAAAAAGACAAGGAGGAGTTAACAATGGAGAAGACAAATTTTCAAAGAAAGACATGCAAAGTGAGTAAGAGAAAAAAAATACAAATTGGAAAATAACAGAGGGACAAAATTACAAATGTATAAAATATTGTGCTTCTACTAATAATTTGCCTATACTAATGACATGGTAAATGGTGTGACACTTGGTCCAATAAATTCTACACAACTCACATAGGTGTTGGCACTTCACTTTTTTGGGTGGGTAACGAAGTAGGCACCAATTTATTATTACTTTTACTACTTGTCTTCCGTTTTCCTCTCTATCTTTAATATCCATTCATTTATACATTGATGTTTTGAATAGTGCCGTTGGAAATAACATGTTTTTTCATGATATATAATCGACACTTTGAGGTGGTGATGGAGAAGAAAAAAGGCTTCACTAGAAATTGTTTTTCATTGTGTGAGTTTTTGTTTTTGAGCAAGTGAAAAAGGATACTTCTCATTGTGAAAAAAGAACTAGAATTCTGAGCAATAAAATAAAGAGTAGGGGGTGTGAGTTTGGTGGTCTTCCTAGGTGCAGGGAAAATCATATTTTATGAGAAGGGTGTTTTATCCTGGGGACGACGTGGCTAGGAGAGACTGTTTGCACACCTTGAGCAGAGCCGCGAAACGTCTTAAAGAAATCGACCTAGTACGCGACTCAGCCTATTTTGTTCGTGTTCGTCAGTGTGCTTGTAAATGTTCCAACATCTTCACAAAAATACTCCTATAATATGATAAATCCAGATTTATCAGATTATCAAGTTTTCGGATTTATCAAATTATCAAGTTTGGAGTTTATCAAATTATGAAAGTTTTGGTAGATCCGAATTTATGCATATAGTGTGTTTTAGGAGTCAAAAAAACCACTCCGGATTTATCTCTCTTAATGAGTAATTCCGAGAAAAGTGAAATTTTGGGGGGTGCGAAGTAATATTTTGAGAAAATTAGAGGGTTAGTTTGGTATTAAAATCAATTAGGGGGGTATGGGGTCTAAGAACGGGTACAAAATCGCAACCCAAAGTTGTGTGAGCTTTAACCTTTGGGTTTTCTTTTGGTTAACGCTTTTGGTTTGTTCACTTGCTAAATTTCAATGTTGCAACTTACACCCTACCTTGTTTCCCTCACACCCAAATATTCATTAAACCCCCTAAAATACCCAAACTATCCTTACTAAACCCTAAACCTTAAATCTTGGGACTGGATTGTCTACCTTGAGCTCAAGGTAGAGAATCCCACCCCTAAATCTCTATCTCTCGCGTCAAAAAAAACTTAATCTCTACCCCTTTTACCCCCACCCACTCCAATCATGGGTTTGTCGCCGTCCATTGTCGCCCATCGAGAGAACTATTAGAATTTGGGTTGGGGCGAACCAGTGGTGGCCCTGAACATGTGCGGTAGGGACTAGGGATGGCTGCACGTGGTGTATACCGTAGGTTATGTAGAAGTAGCCAATCAAGTACTATCATATGGTGGGCACTAGGTCGCAAAGCCTGTAATTTTCTCCCATGCGCGGGAATCTTCACTTTCCCACAATCCTGTATATATGTACAAAAATATATTAATAAAAAATAAACTATTAAACGGAGTCCGACTTAAAGTACTAAGGATTCCTTAGTAATTGTTACTAAATGGGCATAATAGTCATTTCCCCATCAATGAAAAAATTTAGTAACTATACAAACACTAAATTGTGGTTAGCATGTACTAACTATTGGATTGTTGTATAATGGTTACCGAAAAATTTAGTAATTGTTACTAAGGAGTTTATTAGTATCATAAGTCTTTGTGTATTAAACGAGTTTCTTAGTATCATAAGTCTTTGCGTATCATAAGTCTTTGCGTATTTGGAGGTGAGGGAAATAATGTTGGGTAGCGAAGTTGAGTTTCATGGAAGGTTATATCGTTAGATATGTAAATGCGGCCAGTAGCACCAAGGCATTTGTAGTTTACAGTATTCGCAGAAAAATGTCTAGAGGAAGGGAAAAAGATTCAGTGTCTCTAGTATTAGACACCTTTCGTACCTTTAAGCTAATTTTAGAGGAAAAAAGATGAGAGAACTAGAGAAGTAACACCTTTTTCTTATCAAATACTCAACCAAAATCTGTTTAATGAAGGTCTACCGACCAAAATTTGTGTCCAATAAGTTGCAAAGTTTATCATGATGTTGCATGACCATGTTCAAAAACGTGGAATCATGCAAGATGACTGTACACGTGGAAGCAGTGTGCAAAATGACTCTACACAATTTGTGTCAAACACTTGCACCAGCACCACCGTATTAAAAAAGGTTTGCAAAAACTTTTTGGAAGTGAAATTACATGAATGAATGAATGAATCCATGCAAAATGACTTTGCGCTAATGCGTGAAGTGTTCAAATTCAATTTTCCTCGCTTCTTGCCATTCTCCATCGTCAAATTCTTCATCCTTACGCAGTTACGCTTACTTTAAACCTTTTTTATTGCACTTCAGCCAAAAATCTATTCTATTGACTCAAAAGCTAACACCAATCCAAACAAAACTTGGATGCTACTACATTTCCATTACATCTTTAACACAAAGTATGGAAGTCTGCATCAGCAAATTTTGTTTTACAAAGATAGTTTAAACTATAAAGCATACTAACATGAGGGTTCAAAAGAAAAGGGCAATGGCTAAAAAGGGGGACATGTTCAAAAAGGGCAGTGACACAAGAAAAAAACAGACATTAGGACATATTGTTTTGTACATTACAATTTAACTATGAGACATATAAAGACTTAAATGTAGCTTAACCACCCTATAATAAGAGTACCTAAAATAGAGATTAAATCCTATTTTTCTTCCTATTCACATGCCAATTTTGTGTCAAAGCTAGTCAAGCATATGGCAAAAGCTTGAAATGCAGAAAGCGGGTATCGATAGTCCATCGTAAACATATCCTTGCCAACCTTACCAAACTGAAGAATAATCTTATCAGGGTCCGACTGTGACGGCTGAGGCGGTGCAGATCCTGTTGTCGTAGGAGGAGCACCGGCTGCAGTCTCTGTTGCGGCAATCAGCTGAAAATTCTTGACAGAGGCGACGGTCACCCTTCCTCGGAAGTTAAGGCACCAACATTGAAGCTGTTCATGCCATCTTGGAGATTTGTTCTTGAGAACTAGTGGTCTTTCCTTCCCTTCCTCATTTTCATTTCCAGTACCCATTATGTCTGAGAATCTACAGCTGCTAAACTCGGTTGAATTATCGATTGATCTTGCGAAGGATAAACTACGGAAAGAATCCTCAAGAGAACGAGGAACGAGCTCTGCCTGGCCTGGAACAATGCCACCGGGCTCGAGGGATGATGCGGGGATTGAGTACATGGCACAATTCATCCTTCGTGGGCCTCTAGTACCGAGGACATTCAACTCATAGGTGATTTGAGCAGTATTGTAGCTGCCGCTAGGGACCTTTGGAGAAACTTTTTTTGAATAGAATCTACGGCTGCTGCGGCCTGGTTGAGCCATCTGAGCATTATTATAGGGAGGTTGTGTATCATAAATTATAAACTTGGTGCCAAGAAAATTAGACCTGAAAAATGGAAAGTTAATGCAGTATAATAAGAACATTATGACAGGAAAGTACGAAAAAAACAGTGACTTTTCACAAGTCAATCAAAACAGAAAGCTGTGATATTCCATGACTAATAGCTTAAAAATGAATCTCAAGCAGCAGGGAAATAAAGATGTCAAAACATGTCACACCTCAGTTTTCCGATGTAAGTGCTACTGGATCTCGATATGTTATCTGCATCCATTGATATAATATACTCTGTACAAGTCGTTCTTCTGGTCCGCTTTGCTGAGAGGAGAAACTTTCCATTTTCAACAAGCAAGGCTGCAGGAAACACAGTTAAGAGTTCAGATTTCAGAACATGTCCCAAAGACAATGACAGCCATGATCCTAAGATAAACTAATGTGCATTATTATGTATTGTAAATCTTACCAGGACTAAGGCAAAGGTAAAGGCGGTATGTCAGCTTAGATTTATCTCTCTTGATGAAACACTGGATAGGCCCGTCCCTATACCCAGGCTGTGAAACGAAGATAATGTGAAATTCAGCAATGTTTCACAATAAACAATTATATCAAACATATTTTAAACACAAAGATAGAAGAGCAATGGTATCTCACCTGCTTAAGGGAAACAGGAAATGTAATCTTCCCACAGTATTCAGGACTGCTGACAATTTCTTTGCACATCCCTCTCCAGGACTTGCACACAGCAGCACACGCAACCACATGCTTACGACTCGGCCAACTACTCTCATTCGCTTCTAATCTCTTAATGACATCGCGAAGAAGCTCCGGCGGAAGACTAGCCCATCGGCTGTTCTGTACAAGTGAAGGCTGATCGTGCAACTCGTGAACTGAACTACGCGACTTTCCCTTGTGATGGCCAGGAAGCCTTACCTCAAAACTCCTCCTTGATAGGCTTCCAAAACCATCCCTCACGTCCCGAACTATACTGCGGAAGGACATTTGTTCCAATATACTGACAGCACTAGAACTCTTAAAGCTTAATATGTCACCAAAAGCACTTAAAGAATAAATGTTCCACTCTGGCTACTTCACTGGTCGTCACAACTCAATATTCTTAGGAATGTGAAGAGCTGCAAATAAACCAAACTTTAATTTAAATTCCATCCTCAATGCATGCTTAGTGATCAAGAAAACAAATAGAAGGAAGACAGACATATAGAGCAAAGCACAAAGTGGGGCAAAACAAAAACAAAGACAAAGACAAAGAGATTCTCATCAAAGGAAGCCCCACATGGACCTAAAGGCTAAAGCAGCCTAAAATACCATACTTTTGTCAGAAACAATTCAATAGTCAATACAACTTCACATAAAAGCAATGAAATCAAGATTAAAATACAGACTTATTAAGGGTTCTAGTACTAACTAAGGAGCCCTTTTTATAGTTTATCTTTTTCTCTTTCCTTTTATTTTGTCTGAGAAGTTATGAAACCAGAAACCAAATGAAGACATTAAAGGTGAAGGTGAGATAACAAACCTTAAACACCAAACTTGAGTGATAATTAAGAGTCCTCTCTCTAAAACGCTGAGATCAAAGAACATGTGAGATCTGCCAATCGCACAAAAAATAGATCAGAACTCTCCACTACAAGTACGACCCTTGTGTTATAAGAACTTCAATCATAACATGAGAATCCAGAAGATTCCTATAACCACAAAAAAAAAAACTTTTTTGTTTTTGCAAATACCCAAAATAACACAAAAAAAAAATATCAAAATGTAAATTCTACAAAATCTAGACTCCAAGATTATAAAAATGGAAACTTTGAAAAGGCATAAAGAAACCCAGAAGAAAAAAATTGAAAATTTTGATGATACCCGGAAATTTAAAACTGGGTCTGGAAGTTTCCCTTGTAAGAATCTGATGTCAGTGAAAAACAATGAGAAGAAAGTAAGAAGAAAGAAACAATCAGACAAGATGAAGATCAAAGAATAATAGATGAAGATGTAAGCGCTGACCATCATGTTTCCCAAGTCTAATCAAAGAACACGCTCCCTCTATCTAGATCCTGTGCTTCTCTCTCTCTCTCTTAAAGAGGCTGACTTTGAAGTTGGAAGAGAGACGGACTCGACGCCTTCGTTAAATCCAACAAAGGAAAGAAGAAAATAAAGCTGGTTAATTAATTAGTAATGTAATGTAATACTAGTATTAGTAGTACCAACTGGCGTGGGAGTGGTTAAGTTAAAAGTATGATTTTAACCTTGACGGTTGACTAGTTACTTACAAGAGTTGCGTTACCCGTTACCGACCAAGAGGAAGGATGTGTCATGCTGCCACGGTCTGGCTGGGTGGGTGAGATGGCGTGCGGAGTGATGCATGGAGGTTAAATATAATGATGCGGTTTGGTTTGGTGTGGGTAGTAGTGGGATTAAGGAATGACACACGATGTGGACATCTATGCGGTTTTTTTTTTTTGGATTATTATTTAATTAAAATTATATGAATTGAAACATTTTTTACCGAATAATAATATCTGTCAGTTTTGTAATTAAATATGCTCTTTAGAATTTTTCTAATTCTCAAATTATTTGTCATTTTTAAATTTTAATACAATATTTATTATTATTTTCCAACAATAGTATTACTTTAGAATATCAATAACCGTGTTTTTGATTCAATCGAGAAAAATGTAAATATATTTTAGTCCTACCACATTTTTTACCATAAAAGTTAGCAGAATCAATCATTTTTTCAATACCCGCACATAACCTTAAACGATACATAAAATGAGACGAAGAGAGTAATAATCTACATTACATAATGATCTATATGTTAAAAAATACTCCTAGTGTATGTGTATGAAAACACACGATGGCAATGGATTATACAGCCTATAGGTAACTCAATAGGTCAATACAAGCTTGCTCCTTATCCACACACTTCATTCATTTATTTTTGGTGAACTCGATTTAATTTTGGCTTTCGGTATTTTCTTTAATAAATTAAATCATAATATATATATATATATATATATATATATATATATATATATATATATAAAATTTAGTATTAAAATAGAAATAAAAATAACACAAAACTAATATGAATCAAGACTTGAAAGTTTTTATAAGTTTCTTATTTTGAAAAGTTGTTACAACACTCTCAATTTTGAAGCGTAATATTATAACTTTTATTTAATAAATAAATTATATTTTTTTTTGAAACAAATAAATTATAGTATTATTATTTTTTTGACGGAATAAATTATAGTATTATATTTAAGTCAATATGTATAAGTTTTAGTTAGGCCATTTATAGTGTTAGAAAATCGGTGGGTGTCGTTTCTATTTTAAGAATTTGGGCAGGGGCAGATCTTCTTTAGGGCCCGGGAGGCCCATGGTCCGCCCCAAAAAAACATGTAAGATAACCTAAATATGCCTAGTGTTAAATATTAGCTATTCAATATATACCACTCTTGCGCTTTAACAAGTAATCTTACAATTTGACGTAGTGGTTGAAACTTTTTCCTTTTACCTTTTGCTTCCGTGTTCGATTCCTGATGGCTATGTTTTAATATTTTTTCGTTTTATATCTTAAAATAACAAGCAAGCGCTTATTATTGTCAAAATGTGTATCATGAGAGTTGTACAATGGCACCAGTCAATATTCATATAAAATTTAACAATATGCAATACTAGGACGAAGAGGCAACAATAGCCTTTGGTGGGATGAGGCAACAATGTCGGTCCAAAAATATAGAGTGGGGGTATATTGGTAAACAGTGTGGTACAAAATGAGGGGTACATTTTGATAATAAAAAAAAGAGTGTTGGACAAAAAAAAATTGTCAGGGGTATGTCGGTCCAAAAATATAGAGTGGGGGTATATTGGTAAATAGTGAGGTACAAAATGAGGGGTATATTGGTAAATGATGGGGTACAAAATATTGAGTGGGGGCACGAGGAGGTGATTAACAGGCCTACAGATGTAGTTTCGAAAAACATCAACATTTTATAAGGGGGGTATAAAAATACGCAACACATATATATAAGATGAAGAGGCAACAATAGCCCTTGGTGGGATGAGGCAACAATGTCGGTCCAAAAATATAGAGTGGGGATATATTGGTAAACAGTGGGGGTACAAAATGAGGGGTATATCGGTAAATGGTGGGGTACAAGATATAGAGTGGGGGTATGTCACTCCAAAAATATAGAGTTGGGGTATATTGGTAAACAAGTGTGTACAAAATGAGGGTATATTGGTAAATGGTGGGAATAAAATTTTCCCACCAAAAGTGTGAAATCAACGATTGTGTATTAATTAAGAGAGATAATAATAAATAAAAAGAGTGTTGGACAAAAAAAAAAAATGTCGTGTATGTAGGTCCAAAAATATAGAGTGGGGGATATTGGAGTGGGGTACAAAATGAGGGTATATTGGTAAATGGTGGGAATAAAATTTTCCCACCAAAAGTGGATAAAAAGAGTATTGGACAAATAAAAATTTGTCGTGGTATGTCGGTCCAAAAATATAGTGGGGGTATATTTGGTAAAATGTTGAGAGTCTGAAAATGAGTGGTATATTGGTATATGGTGTGGTACAAAATATAGAGTGTAGAAATTATGTCGGTCCCAAAATATAGAGTGGGGGTATATTGGTAAACAAAGGGGTACAAAATGAGGGTATATTGGTAAATGGTGGGAATAAAATTTTCCCACCAAAAGTGGGGAAGTCAACGATTGTGTATTAATTAAGAGAGATAATAATAAATAAAAAAAGTGTTTTGTCAGGGGTATGTCGGTCCAAAAATATATAGTGGGGGTATATTGGTAAACAGTGGGGTACAAAATGAGGGGTATATTGGTAAATGGTGGGGTACAAAATATAGAGTGGGGGTATGTCGGTCCAAAAATATAGAGTGGGGGTATATTAGTAAACAGTGGGATACAAAATGAGGGGTATATTGGTAAATGGTGGGAAAAATTTTTTACCACCAAAATGGCTAATTAAAGTCGATATAGGATTATAGATATAGGACATGTGATACAAAATCAATATATGTGCTAATGACCACAATTGTTTCCGCGTCTCTCTTCATGTATGACCACAATTATTTCGGTCAAGATCCGCCACTGAATTTGGAGCGCTTTTGTTTGGGCTATGATCTCTGACCTCCATTCCAACATTCATTAAGCATTATGATTCATATTAGTTTTGACTATTGACTATATTTTTTTATTACTATATGATTGTGCATTGTGTGAGGTAGAAATATTTACTACTTTAGAAAAGGATTGTCCTCCCTTCAAACTAGTTATGAATTGTAATGGGCTTAAGTCCCATGGTTTATATATGTATGAAGTTACCATATTTTTTTATCATGTATATGATTACATTGTAACACTGTGATTAATGTTCTAGTTATTATTATTGGACTCAAGGTCATGCGCTAAAATATTAGTTTTTTAAAATATAAAAAAAACTATATTTTCTTATAATATTCCAACACTCTTAAATAGCCAAAAAAAATATATAATTAATTAGACTCATTAATAGTCATCCAACTCTCCTTAAAAAAAAATAGTCATCCAACTCAAAATATTAAAATATTTCAATTTAATCGGAAATAATGAATGTAAAAACTCCAAGTAAATATCAACTTATGATTTTAAAATAGTTATCTAATATACTTTTCAAAATCCCTAACTCGGACCAAACAACTACAAATTAGTATGGGTTGGTTTAGGTTTGGCCCAAATCAGATTACACACTACTTATGAGCTAAGTTTATCCTTAAATTAGCTTATCAGCTCAAGTTTATCCTTAAATCAAGATAAGATTTTTTATTAGGGTTTCTCTTTCTAATTTTTCTATTGTAAACATATATCATCTGTGCATAACTGTAGATACTAATCTTTCAGTTAAATAGAACAACAATAGACGGCAAAACTCTCTCTTACAAGAGTTTTAAGTTTTAACAGTTGTATTTTCAGGGTTGGATTTTAACCTCTTTGTATTTTGTTTCTAAATACTTAGTGAACCACATAATATAATTGCTACTAGTAAATTACAACGGTTGACATGTAAGATTTTTTGGCTGATAATATAGATTTTTTGGTTGATAACCGTTGACTTGTAAGATGATATCGCATGATCCTATCCAATCAAAATCCATTTTGTAAATGAAAGTCAACTGTATACTGGTCTAATTCATACGATGCAAAATAATCATTTCATTTCATATTTATAAATAAAAATGATCCTTTTTTTTTGACAAATGATCCTTTCATATTGCAAGTATTGGAATTATAAAAACGTTTGAAGGGGACTCTTTAACGGAATAGAGCAAGACAACTTGTGATTCAAACGAAAAAACAATGTTAAAACGATGCAATCTTGACTTTATAACTGTTTTTTAACCAATAAATTCTCAATTTGATTTTTAAACTAACACACGGTCTCTCTCCCATTTAATTCTTAAAGCTAAGGAAAATATTATTATTTTTTTACTAAAAACATATTCATTCATTTATTCAAAGTGATAGATATTACATCGATCATAATATAAATTCAGTATCACTAAAAACACAAAGAATGAATTTGTGAACAAACTGACAACATAAGTTAATAGCAAAAACAACAAAATGCTTATAAAAGTGACAAAATAAAAGTCACCGAGAGACTTTATGCGCTTCGAATCAGAATTTGAGACTTACCATTGGTTGAATCTGCAATGAGTCGAAGTTGATTTGTTAATCTGAACCAAAACAAACACTGCACCAAGACGACAAACAACAATAGCGTCGCAATCAAACAACGAAGTCAAGAAAAAAATATGTAATAGAAGCTAGCTAGATCTATGTGATAGTAACTTATTTAGATAAAAAAGACAGAAAGAGTAATCCAGAGAGGTGATTTTAGACCAAAAGTTGACCTAAAACCACCACCTTTAGTGGGTGAGCAGCAAAGAAGAGAAGACGACTAGTTTATAAATAGTGAGAAAATTACTATCTAGTATTTAAAGTTTGAGTTGTCTATCACATTAGTCCTTAATTAAAGTTTTGCATATCCGCTTAATTAATTTTTAGGTTTAAATGATATACAAAGTTTGAAATATAAGTGACTTCTTATGCACTTGAGATAAAGTTAAGTAATTTTTATGACATATTATTTTGTGATGGATATATTGTAAAAGATATTTTTATACTAACTATATATATAAATTAAATTTTCGACTCTTATAAGGAACAAGATATAAAACTTTAGATTGTTGCCAAAAGAAGAGATATCAAACTTAGAGTTTTTTTTATCAAACTCAGATTAATTAGGTGAATTTCACAAGATTTATGATGCAAGTTTCAAACTTAGAGTTTTTTTTTTTGCAAGATAGAAATTTTTTGTATCAAACTTAGAGATTAATTAGGTGAATTTCACAAGATTTTCTATCAAACTTATCATTTTCATATAAATTAAATGGAGTTATGATGCAAGTTTATTGAGACTAAATTAATGCTTATTCATCTTCTAATTGAATTTTGTTGGTTACCGTATATATGTGTTATTGGTCTATAATATTCACAAACTTTACCGATGACTAATCTACCTCGAGAAACTTGGTTGGTCACGTGTGTGGCTTTACCATTCTGTGTGTGATTTTCTTCTCCCAATAGAGTTTTTGTCACACATAAAACTCAAACTAAAGAATCAACATGATGTGACACAAGTGGTAGATACTTGGGCTCCTTAATCATTTAGTTTTGGGTTTGATCTCTGACCCGTGTGTATGAAAAAACATTTATTTGGAGAGATCAACCCCTTAAATGAATCTCTGATGCCTCGAAGAATTAGTCTTCACAATCACCGTAAAGGATACATTGGTTTTTACCTAAAAAACTCAAACTAAATGCATTGAGGTGAGATTCATACTTAATTACTGTTTATACCAACTCTTGCTGGTGTTTTAACTGATCTATATAGATAAAGCAATGAAATTTTTATTTCTGGAATCGTTATTATATTATTTTAGATTTAATTAAATAGAGGACCAAAAGTAATATTATATTATCTAAAAACGTAATGGATAAACACATCATAGCATTGAAGGGTTGAAATCATGGAATCCGAATAGAAGAACGTATCAAACTTGGTTTCTGGTTTCAAAGTTTCAACTCACAAGAAGGCGTGCGCAAAGTGGCGTGTTCCATTCCATCGAAAGAGCAATTTCTATGGGTGAAGATTGTAGGAAAAGATCGGTGTCTTTGGTATTTTAAAGCTAATTTTGGAGAAAAAATGATGAGAGAAAAAAATTTATTGACCATGGTTTGCTTATATTTTTGGATCAAATACATCAATTTTTATTGACCAAGTTTTGCTTATATTCCAGGACCTAGGAAGTATAATAGAATGAATTGTCTCATAATGTACGGTCAAAAAAAATTGTCTCATAATGTATATTAAAATATCATAGATATCAAATCTTTAAAGGTTGAGAAATTTTCAAATATTGAAAGAACAAATACATGTTTTTCCGTAGAAGTAATGAAAATATATTAGTATACTCAATCAAATTCATTACAGTTTTATTTACTAAAAAAAAATTCATTACAGTTTCTCTGTCGTGACTCAAAAGCAAAGTAGTTACATTAATGATGTTATTTAGGACAAGAACCACAAACTCAAACTTCAATTTTTTTAGTCTGCAAATGGAGTGAAAAGTACGACCTATAAACTCGCACACACAAAGTGGAGATCCCAAATAACCATGGAAAATATATACAGTACAACCTAACAATAAGTTGTGCTAGGCTTTTGAATTTCTTATATGCACAAAAAAATTGTATTCCATTCAAATTTCTTACTATATTAATTTCTAAAACCAAAATTGAATTAGTAATTAACATGTCTTTGATCCAACAAATATTGAATTTAGTGATTCTTATACCAATATGTCATGAGTATATTTCTAATTCTTGAGTCTCTTGGAGATGATATTGAGAAGATAATGAACTCTTTTTGGGGGCTTCTAGGAGAAATCATTCAAGAGATATTCATTAGGTCTCTTGGGACAAATTATCCATGCACGATTCTAATGGAGGAGGCATATGCTTTCGGAACATTTATTATTGATCGTACATTGACCAATGAAGTGGTGTTGCTTGTTGCTGGTCGGTCGCTGAAGGGTTGGCTGCACGCGGGTGGTACCTGCAATGACACTCCGACGCTCAAGTCAGTGCACGCTCGGGCAGGGGTATCACGAGGTAGGAATAACGTACCTGATACTGTAGGTGAGGTGGTATTTGTACTATTAGGATGTCTCGACCATTGCGAAGAATTTGGCCGGTCCCCGCAGATTGCGCTCCAACCCCGAATTCATGTCCCTCACAAACCACTGTACGATTTTCTGTCCACCTCAAAAATTACAAAAATACTATTTTTATTTCATTCTCAATAATTTTTTTCTCTCCTATCTCCTTTATGTATCTTCCATCTCCTCTCCTCTCCTCTATTCTCTCTCTCTCTCTCCTCTCTCCTTCTCTTCCATCTCTTTCTCTCTCCTCTATCCTCTCTTCCTCTCCCTCTCTCATATTTCATTCTCCTCTCTCATCTCTCTCCCTCTCTCTCCATCTCATCATCTTCTTTATATCTTCTCATATAAATAATTACCCCTCTCTCTCTCTCTCTCTCTCTCTCTCTCTCTCTCCCCTCTATCCCCCTCTCTCTTATCTCATTCTTATCTCTCCTTTCTCTCTCCCTCCCTCTACCCCCATCTCTCTTCTTTATATTTTCTCATATCATGACCTCTCTTTCCTGTCCTCTCTCTCTCCCCTATCATCTCTCATGTATTTTCACTATAATTTTCTAATTATATTATAACATATGTTATATAAAATCACTATAAACCGTATAAAGAGAATTATAGTAAATTTTACAAATTTTTTGTTTGTATTGTCCAGTGTTAACCAAACAGTGTATTAGATAACATGTTGTCCAGTATTGTACTGTCCAATACTTACCTGTTTTTGAATCAAACGAACCCTTATAATATGTGGATGAGCCGAAAAATGTTACTGTGGGAAAGAAAGAAGGTCTATTGTAGAAAGACAACGAGCTGCCACTTTGATAAACAATTAGCTTCAAGTGCAAAATGTGGTGAGGTCTTGTAGTGCTAGCCAACTGGTAAATGTGCAGTGCAAGTGGACAAAACCTTATATAGATGCGACATTTTTAGAGGTTTGCAAATTCAGTGGGTATTAGTACATGTTTAAGAAATGATGAAGGTGAATTTAAGGGAGCAAAAATTCTTAAGCATATGTCTATGCTTCAAGTGCATTAGGTGGAGGCAGTTGGAGTGTTAGAAGCCATGAAATGGATAACATCTTTGGGGATGGATATGTTATTTTTGAGGTAGATGTCAAAAGTGTTGTTGACAGTTTTTACTCTAATAATACAGACAAATCTGAATTTGGAGCTATTATTTTCCATTGTAAGAATTTTACTAGCTGAATTTTTATAAACTCGAGGGTAGAATTCACTAGAAAATAAGTACATGAGATTGTTTTGACACCCATTGATTAAAACAAATATGAACAATGATGATGTTTTAGTGTCTTCATGCATCGATTTCCTTTGACGTGTTCACTACTGATAAGGTAATTTTACTTCTTATTTATATTTATTTATTATCTTAAAATAATATTTTGTTGTCTTTATTTGTTATCATAACACAATATTTTGTCATTATTCTTAAGTACTACCTATTATCTTAAAAACTTTTTTTAAAATAACAAGTTTTGAAAATTTCAAAATGTGATACTTTTGGAAACAACAATTTCTTTGAAGTTTCTGAAAATTTTAATATGCAATGTATTTTGGAAATTTCTAAGTTTGAAATTTCCGAAATTTCAAAAAAAAGAAAAATTCATTATGAAAATTTTATTTTCACAAATGAAATTTTCACTAAATATTTGTAGTGTTTTGATATCTCAAAAACATAACTTTCTACTTTAGTGATACAAGCTGCATTTTGGGTTGTCGTACTTTTTTACTCTTTATGGCCCAGAAGTTGGAGAAAATACTAGGTCCATACTTCTTACAATCCCCTAGTTACTCACTGGATACCCACAAATCTTGTTAAAAGACCAAAATATCATTAATGGAATGTGTGTGCCCTTTTTTCTTCCTTTCTAGGATTATGGAGGTACAGAAGTTTGGTTTCGTACCGGTCCGGCACAAAAGTGTCATGTCTTATGTTTTGTTAGACACCCCCATTGCAAGATTTTTATCAAGTACAAAACTATAATTCTGAACCGGTTTAGAATTATAGTTTCGTGCCAAGCCAAAATGCAGCGTTGGGCGGTTTGGAAGCGTGTTTCACGTGAATGTATTTTTGGAATGAGCAATGTTATTTGTTTTGCGAGATTTTGTAAGAAAGAGAAGAATGCATAAAATAGGTGTATTTGAGTAGTCAACAACTGACTAACAAAACATGAGAGAGCGAGTAATTATAATTTGTGAGTGTGCAACATAAATATTCTTCTTTTTCTTGCAAAAATCTCTCGCAACATCTTGCATTTTCCTTTTGGAATATTTGACGGTCGGGGGTGTCCAGTGAGTAGGGAGAGAGTTGCATGAAGTATGGGCCAAAATATACCAAAGGCTTAATTAGTTGACAAAAAAAGATGCTTAATTAGTTTTTGAAAAAATAGAAGACTTAATTGGTGACTGACAAAAAAAGGCCATGCTTCGTACAACCCCCCTCTACTCACTAGAACCCCCTTTTTGGTTTGAAAAGACATAAAGCCCTTACTGAAATTTGGTTTTTATTTTTTTTTAAAGATTATGCACAGTTCGGCGCACAGTTGATCGAACTTGATCGAATCTCGCTGCGTCGAGCCAGTCAAAATTTACTCAAACACCCCAAAATTATGTTTTGACTAAGTTTGACCAAGCGTGTGCCGATCCAAATCGATCAGCCGTGCGCCAAACCCTCTCCACAGTCCAGGGGTATTTTGGGAATAAAGGGTGGTATGGGGGTTCTAATGAGTAGGAGGGGAGTTGGACGAAGCATGGCAAAAAAAAAGATTAATTGGTGGCATGGTGGCACCCAATAAGCTTTCTTGTTTTGACAAAAAAAAAGCTTTCTTGTTTTTTTTTCTTTCTTTCGGGTTTTTTTGGGTTCAAGCATTCGTTAAACATTTTCTTTCTTTCTTTAAAGATGTATTAAACACACCACCAATTTCAAGCGACACCCTCCAATAATAACAACTCTAAGAATGTTCTTAATTTTTTTTTCTCGATTTTAGTCATATTTCCATCTTTCAGAAACACTCCCTCATTTACACGTAGAAGTGAGCCAACAGAACGAAAGTTAATATATTTAGTTAAAAATTAGGCTAAATACATCAAATTTCCTTAAGTTACTTTTGCTTATAATGTGTTACGAAATAGTAAGTTATTTTCGGTATACAAACTTCAATTTACTACTGTAAATATCTAATTTAATGTAAATAGTCATCGTCAGGCCAAAGAGGAAGCCAAGACTTTAGTATTTTTTTTTAGATAAGCAAGATATTTATTAAGGGATGCACTAGGGGTGCACCAACCCTTACATCGGGTATGGAAGGGGGAGAGACCTCATTAAAGCCTCCCACGGCCAAAACCCATTGGGAAAAAGACCTAGGTAGGAAAAAAGAGTACCCCCAAGATAGGTTATATTACAAAGATGAAAGACACCCTATCAGACAATTAAACCAATCCGAAAAGGTCAACCCACTATTTCTCCCCCTTCTTGCTACAAACCATCCCCATGACGTGTATTTGATGGCTGTTGTGATTGAATTTGCATTTGCAACCGCTCCTTTGAAAATTACATTGTTTCTTGCTAACCATATGCTCCACATAGTTGCTGCCCAAATTAAATTCTTGACCCTTTTGGAGTTCCCTCCCTTCGCCTTGAACATAGCCACCACATTTTCACTAGTATCACAATCCTTTCCCAGCCAACTAAAAACATTCCTCCATACTATCTGTGTGAGGAAGCAATTGTTGAATAAGTGCTTATTCGTTTCTATCTCTCTGAAGCATAGCACACAGCTAGTCTCATGCTCAGACATTAGTATTCCACGGCTATGTAGCTTCTCTCTAGTTGGCAATTTATTTAACAACAATCTCCATCAAGGCTTTAGTATATAATTTAAAGTAATTATTTCATTTTGTTGACTAAATTATTTCTTTTTATATAATTTATAATTTATCTTGATAAAAAATCTCAAATTTTTTTGTCAACTAAATAGTAAGTTATTATTTTTGTTTAGTTTTTGCCACCGTGACTTTGTCATTGGTCTAAAATCTAAATATTAGAGTTAGATTTTTTAGTATTGATTCCATTAAACAACAAAGTGGCCCGAACCAATGCACAAACTATCCAAGTAATAATAAAGGGTGTTTTTTATTTCAACCCCCACAATCACCCCCCATACCCCCACCAAGATAAATCCGCTGTATAATAGATAAATCCAACGTACAGTACATAAATTCGATGTACAATAGATAAATCTGACGATGTACAATAGATAAATCCGATGTACAATATTAGGTAAATCCGATTTGCAAAATTTCAGGGTTAATATGGACCTTTCATAGGGTGTGGGGTATGGGAGATGATTGTGGGGGTTGAAAAAAACACCCAAAAATAAAAGCTAACAAAACCAGACAAACGACAGAGGCCCAATAACAATAGAAGTCTGCTAACCCAAACTAGCTCTAAGTTCAGTTCATAAGAGAATCTGCACTAAATCAACTGAATCAATCTATTTAGACAGTTTGCCAATCAATCGAATCGTATTATGATTCGCCACGAATCGAATCGAATCGTTTTAATAGTTCGATTCGCCAGCAATTTTCAAGCTCGAATCAATCATGCTTATATTCTGAACTATTTTTTTCGAACTGTTGAACCCGACCGCCTGAATCATGTTTCGAATCGTCTGAATCTGTTATCGAAACTATCCAAAATGTGTTCTTTTTTTAAAAATAATAATAGTCTTTTACACATTATAATAAACTTTTTGTAACTAAATTATAGTATTTTTAAACTGTTAAAATTATAGATCAAAATATGTAAAGGCAACGACACATATTATTAAATCATATTTAGAAAGTTGCAGTGAAGTTAATCAAGATTTCAATTATAACAAAGTCAGTTACACACAATCAGGTTCAATATCTAAATAATTCACCGTCTCATATTTTACATGACAAATATAATTTAACAAAAATCCAACATCTTGAAGCATAAAACATACATCAAAACATATGATCAAGACAAAGCCACATATCATTGAACGATATTGAAAAAGTTGCAGTGAAATTAATCAAGATTTAAATTATAACTAAGTCAATTATACAACACTAAGTTCAACATCGTGTTCACACTTCACACGTTAAACCAAACATACATAATACATATAACAGAATCTAATTATGAGTGCGTCGAAAAATAAACAAACAAATAAATAATACAGATAAACAAATCTAGTACCGAAAACAGTTCACAGTTTGCAGTACTAGTTGTGTTTGTTTTAGTTTGCAGCAGTTCACAGTTTGGACAGTTAACTAATTGCACTCGCTTCAATGAGTTCGGGCCTTCATGAATCAGATGTTTTAAAACAGATTCGATTCATGAATCAGCATCGAAACGATTCGATTTTTTTCTGTTTGGTTGATTCGGCTTATTTAGCGATTCGGTTCGATTTTTTTGGCTCACTTGAATGTTTCCCTAGCTTCTAACCGAGTCAAACCCAAAGACACAACTAAGCGACATCACTTTGCAAAGTACAACTAAGACTTCGAAGTACTTCCGAAACAAGAGAGCAGAAAAACCCTAGATCGAAATAGAGCTTTGATCTCCATCAACCATCTTCGTTCACGACGCCTCAAACTTCAACAACGATCAACTATCTTCCTCTTGTCCACAATTATAGCTTCACGAAGAGCCATTAGAGGTTGATCTCGCCAGTTTCTAGTCAAAGAACCCGAAGAGGCCAGCGATGCGATTTCCTTCACGATTAACCCAGGTAAACCCCACACACTGAAAACTCAAGCTCATGTTCCAAATGTCCTTTAAAAATCCTTCGATTTCTTTAATGACTCGCTCTTTTTTGCAAGCTTGAACTAGTTCAAGGCAATCTGCTTCAAAGATCGCCGATTGGGGGAAGAGGCTTTGGCCCAGTACAACCGCATCGCGAAGAACACGGGTATAAGCAAGAGGCAAAAATCAGGTATGAATTAGCTGTAATAAGATTACGTTGAGCATCTCTGCACACTACCCCACTAGATCCCTTGCTTGTAGATAGATTGAAACCAACATCAGAGTTGATTTTTAGGAAAGGGGGCTTTGGGGAGTCATCATAGGTTAGCAAAAGTCTCTCATGAGGGTCCCCTAGGGATATTTTGACCTTGAAGAGGATCTGAGTTTAAGAACTCAGAGCATTGGGCTTTAGTAATAATCATAGTAGACATAGGGAAAGGTTTTGCCTCATTAAACACTGTGTCATTTCTAGTCATCCAAATATTCCACAAAGTGAAGAAAAGCAGAGAGATATTGGTAGCAACACTCCTTTTATCTCTCATGAAATCCTCAATGACTTGAGTTAGCCAACTATGAAAATTAGATAAACCCCTTTTGAATGGGCTTGGGAGGGTATCTAGGCTAAACCACACTATAAGAACTTCTTTACTAGGTTGGTTGAGCAAGTTTCCTTTACGATTACAAAGATTAAACGTGATTAACTAATTACAATTCTAGTTTATGCTTTCAAAACTAACAACTTTATTAAGCGCAAATTACTTATTTTTAATAGCAAATGTTAATGTATCAGTTGTAATGTCAATTTGTTAGGGTTTAAATCTGAAACCTCGGTGTCAAACTCCAGGTGTGTCGCTTAGCTCACCAACTAACTACCGCCTTAGGGTATCATAAATTACTTACTGTTTTCTTAATTAAATTTATTAAGGAGAGAGTACGAGTCAAATAAATATAAATATGTACGTTTTACAAACACTATTAAACTGAAATTGCTAATCGTACATGCAATATTTATGTTTCATCATGCGAGTGAATATAGATCCAAACCATATAAAGATGGAAAGTGTCTTTTTTTGTTGTATTAAACGGGGGCAAAAAGCCCCAAGAAGAAGAAGATCAACACATTACACGACGGGGGATAGACACACCCCAGTTATCTGAGAGTACAATTGATCCCACACTAGGGGGGCAATGCTTGTAAATAATCAAAGTCTCCACTTAACAACAGGCAATAGCAGCTAACTCATCCGCACACCGGTTCGCTTCCCTAAAGACATGGGATAATTGAACCTCCCACGGCAGCTTCAACAACTTGCGAATCTCACGAATGATACCTCCACCAAGGGCTATGGATTATATCACTAAATGAATTCTATTTTAATTAAAATGTATCCAATGGTTATTGCTCAATAAGGGTATTATGCTACTCTCAAATATATCTTATATTTATTAAATTTAATTAGAAAATAAACTAATTCCTATTTTTAAGGGACAATTTTAATTCACAATTAAATGATTTTAATTGTTGTTCCTATTATTTCTCTTTTCTCCTTTTTTTTTCTCCAACTCCTTCCTTGCTCCCTCATTCGTTCATTCATCATACGTTTAGAATATTCTGCGTTTCCTCTCTAGTTTGTTCATTTCCTCCTGCGTTTCTAACCACATGAATACGGTAATCTGGTTAATCAATCACTAACCACATAAGTGAACAACATTGGTTAATCAATCACTAACCACAATAGTGAACAACGTTGGTTAATTTATCACTAACCACAATAGTGAACAACTTTTAGCTACTTTCAAGAGTCATTTTTTTTTTCTTTTGGTAAATCTTTCAAAAATCATTCTTTTTGTTCAGGGTGGAAGATGGAAAACAAAAACACAAGTAAAATAGAAAAACGAAAAAAAAAATAAAAAAGCAATAACCCACCTCAAATGGTTTATGGTTAGAAGAAAAAAAACAAAAACGCAAAACCCACATTGTTCGCTCGCTCTTGGCTCATGTTTACGAGGTTTGAAGGAAGAAGAAGAAAGTTTTTTTATTTCTCTTTCTTTTCAGTTTTCAATTTTCTTTTCAGTTTTCAATTTTAATTACTAATAATAATTAAGGCCTATAATTATGGAAGAAAAATAGGGGATTTGTTGATTAATTTTTTTTCTAATTATCATGATGGATCTTACCTTTTTGCCCTTTAGTAATAGTCACTAAACATAGTGCTTAGTGACATAAACTATACTCTCCACCAAGAATATGGTCATTGTCTAAATCCTGGATCACCTGCAAGCAACTTTAGCATCAACTTGGACAATGACTTTCCACAAATCTCTGGCCCAACACAGCTTGAGACCCTCCAAAATACCCCAAAGCTTCGCCACTAGAGCGTTACGAGTACCAATAAACCGGGAGAAACCGAAAGTGTCTTTTTCTCTTCCAAACTCTCAAGCTACACGTAAATTGAAGCATTAAATACCGTATCTCTGTGAGGGAATGCATGTGTGGGGTGTCTTTAATTTGCCCCTTCTAATTATTAACTAAGGTAGCTAGTTGAAAACAACTTGTTCAAGTTGGCATGAAATTCCACACTATTACATATCAATATGAGTGACTATTCAATCGACACATCATCACAACAATAATATATCTACCATGCATAATGTGAATGGGTCCTAGCCACGAGTGACCTACTCCTGGTTTGGCTTCAAATAGTAAACAAGCAGTAATTTGGTCCCTACGATTATTAGCTGAGAATGCGACCTCCTATATATGATTTAATGTCAATATGGAAGAAAATAGCAACATGCATTAGAGGTCCTTAAATTATGTAAACACTAGCTAGAAAAGTAATGCTATCTTAATTATTAGTAGCATAATAATCAAATGCCGTAACCATTTAATTAATTTTCGTCTGCATAAGGGTGCTAGCTATTAAAAGTACAAAATAAATAAATGATGCAGGACTTGTGTTGGTGAAAATTGCAAATTGTAGACATCTACATATGCGTATGTTCACCTCTTTTGAACAGTTGGTGAGTGCAATACGCATGTGCACCATATATATGAACGCCTTTGTTCTTTGTAATAATAATAAGTGTTTTTTTAAACCCCAACCCCCCCCCCCCCCCACCCCCACATCTTCCCTCCCACCCATAATCCATTTTATTTCAAAATTACTCCCTGTTTTTTTTTTTTTTTTTTTTTAAATTCCCGGAAATACCTCACAAAATGGTAATTCCGATTCGTATTTTTTTGAAAAAAAATTAAGTTGAGATTCCCTGATTTACTCATATGTAGGTAGAATCCTAAAACCTCACGAAGATATATTTTTTTCAGATTTATGAATCGGATTTACCAAGATTTGAGGTAAATCCGAGAAAGTTAATTTTTTATTAATTTTTTTAAAAATAAAGGGCATTTTTGTCCGTTTTGGTAATTATGGGAGTCTGAGAGAGAAATGAGGGGTAAAAAAATCCTAATAATAATAATAATGTAATTTTTCAGCTTTAAATTTATGTGAAAAACACTGTTAAATCAATTGTGTACAAATGTCAATATCTCTGGACTAAAAATTGCGTACAATACGACAATTGCGTATTCTTTTTTTGGATTGCGCATTCTTTTTTTGGATCGGATATCCTCTGTTTGCAATTACAGAGACTAATCCCTCAAGCAGAGTAGGACTACAATGACGACAAAATAATCCCTCAAGAGTTTTAACGTTGTTCCATTCCCAGGGTTAGATTCGAACCCAAGACCTCTGGTTAATTTGGAAGGTAAACAAACCATCTCATCTGAGCACTATTGAGTAGATAATTGTTTTTTCCGAAGGTTGTCACACTTTTTAATGTTCTCATTTACAGGCTTCTTGACACGCGCGGAGTGAGATCATTGCAGAGTCCGTTGACACAGACGCAACAAACTTCTGGAGTTAGGTTCTTGCATACACCACTGCCACAACATGCCCCTGAGCACCTTACGATCATCCGGTACCTCCACCGGAGTCGCAGCCGCCCGAGCAGGATCAACCTGCCCAGTAGGATTAGGACGATGACAATATAGATGATGGAGACAGGGAGATGAAAGAGACTGCGCTTATGAGGAGAATTATTGACGGAATCTAGGTACGTAGTTTATGTTTTAATTAATGTGCAACATATCTTAGTTTTCTGAAATATACGATATTCTTAACATTATTTTTTTTTGATTTGCTAGGTGTAATATTGTTCAGAGCTGGACTTGAAGATGGATCGTTAGAGTTTTTTTGAGTTTAGGGAACATTAGTGTAGTTTTTGGAAGTTTGCCACATTTAGTTGTATGTTAGGTATATCGTTCTGGCACTTGAATATTAGTGTAGTTTATGGAAATTTGACACTTTTAGTTGTATGTCTTGACACTTATCGCTGTTTAACACTTGTTGAATTAGATATAATTGGTTTTGCTTATATTAGTTTACTGAACTTTTAGTTTATGTGAATTTTATTTAAATTGATTTGGAAATATAAGTTAATTTATGTGAATTGATATCAATTGATGGATTAAATAGTTTAGGTGAATTGAATTAGTGGATTGAATTCAATTGATTAGTTTGGATTGGATTGTGTTTTGGAATTATAAGTTGTGAATTGAGTTTGGAATTATAAGTTAGTTGAATTGAATTGGTTTGATTGAATTTCAATTGAATTGGTGGACAAAGTCTAAATTGAATTGGCAGGGAAGTTGTATTACAAACAGAAAGCGTATGTAACTGGCTGACGTTTCCAAAATTAGTTATCCATGCATAGCAACAGATTTACCAGCGGATTTTCCATAGGTAAAGTTAGCATTTTTGACGGAATGTCTTTGGGTAATTAATGAATTTGCGATAGATTTGCGATGGAACATTGTGACGAGTGTTTGTCACAAAATTTTCCATCAAAATAGTTTACGACGAGGCCTTCAACGACCGAATTTGGGCCACCGGAAATTTCGTCGAAACTGCTGTTTTGCGATGGATTTTGCTGCATTACTGATGGTTTTTTCCATCGGTAATGAGCGATATTATTGTAGGGGGCTAGTAATAGACTGATGGACTTGTTGTTCTTTAACCTCTTTAAGCAAATCAACTTAATTGAATTAGCTAAATAGTACATTTTTGAGGTAGTTAAATATAAAACATACATACTTCAAATATATATATATATATATATATATATATATATATATATATATATATATATATATAAATTTTGGGGTAGCTCTCCTCCACCCTTGGTAGGACTCACATGAATTTTGATCAATCATTAAGTGTTGGAGAGAGTGTGTAAAAGAGTAATGCTAGCATTTTTCGCCACATCAATTCGTCTGGTCGTTTCTATGAGTCGTGACATAGGCCCATTTTTTTCACACTCACCCTCCTACTCACTAACACCCCCAATTCCTTAAGAAACTGCCAAACTTCCCACCCCCAAAACACTTCAAACACTCTCGCCCCTCTTCTTCACCTTCCTCAACCCTCAACCCTCACTTCTCTCTCTCTCTCTCTCTCTCTCTCTCCAACACTCTATCTATCTATCTATCTATCTATCTATCTATCTATCTATCTATCTATCTATCTATCTATCTATCTATCTATCTATCTATCTATCTATCTATCTATCTATCTATCTATCTATCTATCTATCTCACGGACTCCCCCTCTCTCTCACTCGCCTCCTTCCTCCTCATTCAACCTCTTCGATGGGTCTTCCATCTCCCTCTTTCTCGTTCTGGTTCTGCATTTTTTCAGGTTAGATATGGTTGGATACTAAAGTATCGAGCCCTTAACATTTTTGAAAAACTAGGTGTGATACTAAGGTACCAAACCGACAATGAACCTTAGTGACGTACCTATTTTTTCAAACTTTTTTAAAAAACAGGTGAGGTACTACGGTACCGAACCTCAGTACCATATCTGTTTTGTGTTTGTATTTTGCTGTTGTTTTGATTTTTTTTTAGTTTTGACATTGTTTATTCGCTGCTTTAGGTATGACAAAAACTAGAGGTGATACTTCTTACCAGCCACAACCCCGTGACAAGCGGCCTTCCGCTTCTGTTCTCGATAGGGGGACACATGGCTAGGTCAACGTGTATATCGAGAACCCACAACTTGAGGAGGAGCAGCAACATGCTGATATTGCTGCTAATGTTAAGCCCACTGCTGCTCCTACAACTCCTCCTGCTAATGTCTTGAAACGTCATCATCCAGATCCAACATGTGCCTATACCCGAGTGGTTCGGAGGACCGGTCGGTTCTGACTTGCTACGGAGACCACGTAGCAAGAGACTTATGGGATGGTCTAGTAAGTCATTCAATGTATGTGTGTGTGTGTGTGTGTGTATATATATATATATATATATATATATATATATATATATATATATATATATATATATATATATATATATATATATATATATATATATATATATATATTTTTAAGGTTTTTGAATGGTCGACTAACAGAGACCATGGCCATGCAGGACCATAGCGAGGTACGCGTCATTTCCCATGGCTAGAGTACGGAGAAGATTTAGCTATCTCCAGAGATTGGGCATTTTGTGCGAAGATTAGGCCTTCTTCCTCTTATCAACCTAAGCTCAGGTCGACATGGGCCTTACATGTGCATATGTGGAGCAGTGGCAGCCAGACACCTCTAGCTTTTACCGTCCCATTGGTGAGATGACCGTCAACCTGGATGACATCTCTGTACAGCTGCACATCCTGATAGTTGGGAACTTTTTGACCTCTCCGCCTATTCTCATATTGGCGCAACAGAGGCCTTGGTTCAGTATCTGGGAGTTTCTCATGAGGATGGTGCTGCTGAGTTTCTCATGAGAATATTGCCTTGTAGACCACCTCCCACAACATATATACCTGAATAAGTGTGGCGTAACCATCCATCTCCCTACAGATAACTATGCTAGCATCCTTGTGTAGAAGTAGGCAACAACCATCTCGCCCCAGGTGTAAGTGTCGGTGGCCTGGAGGTCAGCCAACATCCCAACATAGACCATCCTCGCCTTTGATTCTGACTTGTCAGTGAAGATGGTGGTGCTTAGCACGTACAACATATACGGTCTGAAAGTTTGGCTACATTCAGGGAATCTTGACCGACCCACGAGATATTAGGCGAATGTCTGTCGCTTCATAAGTAACTGACTAGTTGTGGGAGGAGTTTGACGAGCACATCATGACGCTCCCGGATCGAATCATCTAGGGTCAGTCAGATACCATTGACGGCTACATGGGAGGGTCTCACACCCATATATTTATCCAGACAATTACCCCACACCAGATGAGTCACACGTTCTACAAGTATGTGAATTTTTATGGTGTTTTATTTTTCTAAACATGATGTTATTTTAGTTCTTTTTTCTGGCACACACAGTGTATGATCGATGTAATGGAGATAACTCTTGGGTTGGAACAACAGCTGAAAAATCGTATTCCTCGACAGACGCATACTTGGGCGATTGAAAGCCATTGCCAGACCGTTCACTCGTTGGAGAGGGTGTGTGTATCAGCGAAGAGGCGGGCGACAAACCCAATAGTTGCTTTAGGACTTGTACTTTTTAGGTTTGTTATTTTTTATTTTGTATGGAGAATGTGTACATTACTCTATTATGCTTAATTTACATATCATGGTTTGTGTTTATTTGAAGCTGAAATTTTATTCATAAATAAAAAGCGAAACCGTACATCAAATCAAACATAATGAAATACGAATGACAAAAACCCGACTACAAGGAAAATTATTTTAACGATGTTGTTGCAAAAGGAAAATTATCTCGATGGAGATCCGTATGGTATTGTCATACATCTCCATCAGACCGGCTCTTAAAAATTGGGCATGTGATCCCACCATGGCGCATACGTCGTCGTCACTCAAAATATTCATTGCTGAATAGCGAATACGACCATCATCTCCAGTACTAAGTTTGCAATATTAAACAATAGTATTTACCTATCTAGGAAAATACTTCTCTCGAACCTTCCTCTCCGCTTTTTCCTTTAACTTCGAGAAAGTGATGTCCTTTTTCATTCTACAGAAGACATGATTAAGACTTGAAATCAAAAACCATTTTCCTTCATGGTGGTACTTCCATGATGAATATGAAGGAAAGTCAGGTAGAAGTCCAATGAGAACCGAGTTAATGTGAACCCCTTTTAGAGGGGGTGTTTGTGAGAAACACGCGTTTAGCCCTGTGAAAGAAATGAGGGTAAGTGTGCCTATTTGTAGCGGGTGTCGTTGAATGTGAGCCATTGATAAAAAATTTTGATGATAAATTTGGACTGTTGAAATTCTATCATTTGAGGCACATTTACCATAGAAAATATCACCCACTTCTTTTTCTGACACAAACGACGGGGATTCCAATGACTACAAAAATTTGACTGAAAATAAGCCGCTAATCAAAAATGCCGGTGGAATCCAAGCAGTTGAAACGTAACAAATATCAGTCAAAATTCTGCAGAGTTTTTAACAGGTACGGTACAATGGTAGGAAACTGGTACGACACCAAAGTGCCATGTCTACGCTGTTTCAGAATTAGCAGACCCGATACCTTGATATCATACTTGGAATGTGTTGGAATTAACATGCCCCGATACTAAGATACAAAACTTAGGTTTGATACTATAGTACTGTACTCGTTGAAACTTAGAAAAAAAGAGACGTGCTGAAAACATTTTGTTCATTAAATGAATTGTTGTCTTTTCACAAGATTTGGTGGAGGGGGGGGGGGGGGGGGTGTTTAGGGGAGTAGGAGGACGGGTGGCTTTGTGAAAAAATTGGCCTTATAAATATTTTCCAAAAGACCACTATTAAATGATGAGATTAATTTTTGGACCAAAAAAAAATGTATGAGATTAATGATTGTCAAAAAAAAATGAGATTAATGATTGCCAAAAAAATATATGAGATTAATGCATTTGTTTATGTGATTCTTGGTTAATGAGTCACAATCAAAGGATTTCCTTCACGGAAAGATAACCGACGCTGACGATTATAATAGTCGCAAAGGAATGCGATTGGATGAACAAATAATCCAACGCATGAAGCTTCATCCAGAATTTATTAATTACTTGTTAGTTAAACATGTTCACCACAACATGTCAATCAATCATTTTAGAAAATTTATTATATATAGAAAGTAAACAAAAAGAGTTTGGATGGTGGGGAGGGTTGAGTAATAAGAGCCATAGAAATGTTAAGGTTAAATTAACTCACATGGAAGACAGACATAATTTACAGGGTGCATTCACATGCACTTCACGTTAACAGCTAATTCCCAAGCCAGCAAGACACATAACAGGCACCTCTAGTTGTACCATGTAAATGTCCAGGCTAGCTGTGATTGGGAGATTGATCGTTAATTAAGTTGGAGATTTTTAATTAATTATGAATTAATGTTTTTATGGTGAATGTGAGAATAGAGATATTGTTGTCAACTAGAAAAATAAATTACAATGATTAGTTTAGTGAATGTGAATCATTGTAATTATTTGTAACTAATTCATAGAGTCGTTGTTGTCAACTAGAAAAATATCATGAATATTGTTTGTTCATAGTCATGTACTTAGTAATTATTATTTGGCTTAAATACGTTTTTGCCCCCTGCAAATAGGGGGTGTTTTGGTTTTTTTCATATAAAATTTTTTTTTTAAAAAGCCCTTGCAAAATACCAAAATTTTGGCGTTCTTCTTCATTCTTTCGGGACGTTAAAAAAACATACGTGTCACACAAAAATCTGATTTGGCATTTATGTTTCATTTTCTTTTATTTTAATTGCCCATGTTCTTCTTCCTTCTTCTTCTTCCTTCTTCTTCCTCTGTTTCTTCTCTTCTTCTTTTTTTCATTCTCGCTTTACACTATCTTATGTTGCAACAGTAGCTGAAGGGGGAGTTTGATTGCACCCAAGAGACCAAATCCTCTCTAGTTGCAATAAAGAGACCAACTTTATCTTCACTTTGACTAAATGGAACAAGTCTATGGGCAAACTTATGAGCACCGGTGCCAGTTTGGGCTAGGAACAAGTCTGGCAGTGCTTCTTCCCGCTTAACAATTTTGGTACTACTAGAAAAAGCTTTTTATATCGGTTAAAAAGAACACTCATATGGGCTCAGAAATGATATAGATAAAGGGATATTAAAAACAGTGCTTTCTATATCGGTTAAAGAACCGATATGGAAAATATTTTTATATCGGTTCCCGTAGAACGAATTATGGAAAAGCCGCTTTTTAAACCTATAAAACGCTTTTTATATCGGTTTCTTAGTTGAACCGATATTGAAAATCATTTTTATATCGGTTATTCAAAGAACCGATATGAAAAGTCTTTTTTTTAAAAAAATAAAAATTCCTCAATTGGATATACAAAGAAACAACAAAATCTCAACAAATACAATATTTATATAAAAATACAAAGATCTCAAATTATACTCAATATCCATATCCAAATACAATATTTATATCCAAATACAAAGAAGCAACAAAATCACAACAAATAGTATATTTATATCCAAATACAACAAAGCAACAAAATCACAACAAATACAATATTTATATCCAAATACAAATATTTATAAGGAAATATGCTAACAAGTTCAGTATCCATCCAGCAACTGGTCCACTCAGAGAGTTGTTGGTCAAAAACCTGCATCCATCATTGATATGTGTCTCACAAAAAACAAATACCAATTAAGAACAAACAACCAACATTCTTGAGATAAAAATCCTAGTAAGAAGATCAACATCCTTTCGGGTAATCTTCTCTCAAAAATATTCACTTACATGAAATCCAGTGATTCCAAGTTCTCAAATGAATTTGGGACTGAACCAGTTAATCTGTTGGTACCAAGAAAAAGATGATTATTATGATTAATTTATGGCACATGGAATAGGCGAATCACAAGCATATATAATATAATTAGAGTTAAATAATATCAAGTTTCCCATAATTTTGGACTTTCTATTTTTAAAATATTGCATTACACAATTATTGCAAAATACAGACAAAATGCAACACTTCAAGAATATTTTTAAAAGGAGAAAGTACTCACAATTCTATTAAATTTTTCAAGACAGATATGACAAGAGAAACTGGACCTTCCAAGGAGGTACCTTGCATACCCCATACATCAAAAAAAGTTTCTCAGATAAAAAACTGCATATTATTCTCAAGGATTATATATCATTACTTTATTCTTCAACAAGTAAAAGATTACTAATGAACCAAAATTAGACTCACAATCTTTCAAGTTTGGTCCAGGTCCCAATGAAACTAGGGATCTTTCCAGATATACTGCTCCCATCTATTCTACTACAGAAAATATAAAGTGATATCAGAATTTAACAAATATATAAAATGAAAACAGAGGAGAAAAGTTGTATCATCTCATATCACTTACAATTAAGTGATATTCTTCAAATTGTCCAATGCTACTGGTATTGTCCCTGTAAAATTATTTGCAGAAAGCAGTCTGCATATTCATTCACATGATGTATATGCAAAATTTCCACCTGTTTCTAATTGTCCTTCTGTTTACAAATCACAAGCTTCTAATACCAGTGGAATCACAAAGACATTGTCGTTTCTAATACCAGTGGACAAATACGAGCTACAACAACTAGCTCATGTGAAACTTTCATCTCCCAAAGAGGTCAAAGTTTGTCACAGTTATTCAACCAAAGCACAAAGATATATAAGTGTGCTTAGCACTTGCAAAAACAAGAAAGCAAATCCTTTATATATTCAACTTTCATAGCACTAGCAACTACTTCACAGAATATCAAAATATTTATAGTAACAAAACAAATTAATCAATAAAAGACTGATATAAAGAAACTAAAATACATGAACATTGGGAAAGAATAATAATCACATACTAGCGCCCTTGCGAAGTCCATTATTAGACTTCTCGAAAGCAAACTTGGTCAGCATTCTCAATAAGGAAATTAGAGCACCAGATGCTGCCAAACCAGCAAGGTAAGACTGCATAACGTTAACAGTATGTATTATTTAGACAAAAAGAAAACATAGAAGAAAAGAGGGTAAAACTAAAAAATATTGAACAAATTATTATGTGGAAGATGAACCAACCTGCATAAACTTAGGGCACATAAAACACAAGTCTCCCACCATTCCACCTTCCACATGAGCATCTGCAATTCCAAAACAAGCTCAATTATTCTACTGGATTGATTACTCTCACAAGAAAGATATGTTCACAGTAAATACAGTACATCTCGGAAGAGTCAAGTTATAATATGATGCCTGCCTCAATCCTTCAATTAACCACAAAATTTATACAACATCCAACTTATTAATATAATGCTAACCTAAAAGACAACAATCTTACCAACAGAAGAACAACTACTGATAAGAGAATTATACAATAACCCAAATCACTGATTTCTATAACCTTCAACAGAACACGGACCAATTTCTGATCTTATTGATGTTGTGGCGCCACTCATATCATAGTATCCATAAAAGTGTGTATGAAGCATGAACAGCAATACCTCATATGCTTGTTAAATTGGAGCCACAAAGATGAGAGAACCAGACTTAGTACTACTAACCATATAATATATTGTTAAACATGAAGTTGGGAGAACCTCAGTCCAAATTCCAATTAAAGTTTATAATAGCTCAATCAGCAAGCATAAGCTAATTCAATCAAAGCTTAACTACAAACAAACTACAAAGTCACTAGAATAAAATTCATTACACGTACAAATTAATTACCTCAGAGGGCATCAAGAATTTGCAATTGAATTAAGTAGACCATAGCTAGTCTGATAAATCAAATACCCTGAATTCACAGTGATCAAGAAACTCATCACAAGGTGTGTGGACTATGTAGTGACCTTAGTTGCAATGGAATTAAGAAGACCATTGCTAAGAAGCCTCTCAACATATTTGCCAAGAATATCCACCTCAATATTCACCTTATTCCCAACCTTATTCAAAGGAATAACAACTTTCTGTTGTGTGTAAGCAACCAACATGAAATTAAAACACCCTTCATCATCAAACACATCACAAACAGTTAAACTAGTTCCATCCACAGCAATAAAACCTTTAGGCACAATATACTTAAGCAACTCTTTCTCAACCTTAACTTTCACCCACAATGAATCTCCTTCAGGAACCATGGAAACTATAACCCCCGTGCCATCCACGTGACCCTGAACAAAATGTCCACCCATTCGACTCACAGGTGTAACCGCCCTTTCAAAATTCACCAACGACCCAGATCCCATTTCTTGCTGCACATAAAAACTAAAACTTTATATTGAAATTGCATTTTTCTTCCACTGTTCCTAGAAAGTGACTAGTGAAGTGAGAGAAAAAAAAAGCTCACCATTATCAGATAATTTGTGAAGGTTTGATTTTGATGGCTGTCGTTCCTCTTCTTCTTCCTCTTCGCCGTCGTTCCTCTTCTTCTGTGAAACCTTTGCCGTCGTTTTCTCTTCTTCTTCCTCTTCGCCGTCGTTCCTCTTCTTCTTCCTCTTCGCCGTCGTTTTCTCTTCTTCTTCCTCTTCGTCGTCGTTCCTCTTCTTCTTCCTCTTCAATGGGTTTCAAGGCTAGGGTTTTCAGTGGGTTTTCAGTGACAGAGAGCGTCAAAGGAAGATGAAGCGTATTCCAGCGCGAGAACGATCGAGCGTGGGTGAATAAAATTTTAAGGGTAAAATCGAGTTTCCATATCGGTTTGAATAGGAGCCGATATGGATTAGAGTAAAATAGAGTTTCCATATCGGTTAGAATGCGAACCGATATATAATAATTCTTTCATAATTTCAAAAATGCCACCGCCTCTTTTTTCATATCGGTTATAGTGTGAACCGTTATTAATTGCTGATGTAAAATCCATATTTTCCACGATCCACTCTTCAAGTGCTGTTAGAGATGCACCAACTGACAATGTTCTGACGTCCTGTGTTTTGTTGTGCAAACCAGGATATAATCCATATAAAGTCCCCAAGTATAGTAGCTCGTGGGCTCTCTCTAGGAGATCTTTGTTTCTACATATGTCAATCAAACAGTTACAGAAGGGTCTTCTCACTTCAACCCCGGCATTGCTCACGATACCCTTGAATTCTTCCTTTATAGTCTGGAAACTAGTTTCTTCATCTACAATCAATTTAATAAATGAAACCAATTTTGGGTTAGCTCTCTGCAAACAAGCAATAATTTTTTCCTCATCCTTGCTACCTTGAGATAAAGACACAACGGATAGCAGGCAACTGCATAGCCTATCATCAGGCTTAACTCCTCTCTCAACTGAAATGTCAAACACTCTAACCAAAGCATCAATTTCCATGGCCTTTCCCAAACATTGAATCCAACTATCTGGCTTGCACTACTCTGACTGTTTCATGTCTCTGAACAAAGCTTCAGCTTCCTCAACTAATCCTACATCTGCACACATATTCAATACATCATGTTATGATGAAATAAAGAATTTATAGTATAAGTTTACATAAAAAAAATAAAAAATAAAGAAATGGTAGACTCTGTATAAATATGACATCAATGATAGTAGAAAAAGATAAATGAATAATCACTACTAATGTTCAAATAATTAGTATAACCAATGAGAAGTTCAAGAAAATTGGATTTTTCCAATAATAATTAAAGTAAAATTTAAATTTGCTTCAATTGTAAAGAATATGACAATGATAGTTTAGTAATTAGCAGTGAATCAAATTTAACAGTTACAGTTCTATTATTATTATTATAGAGCATTTATATATCTTCTCCTACAAGCCAATTCTTTTAGTTCTGTTAAGCTTAGTAAACAGGTTTTCTATTAAAATGATAGTTTAGTAAACTTGATGTTTCTATATAAACCGGTTTGAATTCAATTAAAATGATGAACAAAGTTTTAAAAACAAGACATTTTGATTTTCAAATGGTTAATGAGTGGAGAAACGAGAATGAAAAAGAAGAAGAGAAAAAAAGCAGAGGAAGAAGAAGGAAGAAGAAGGAGGAAGAAGAAGAAGGAAGAAGAAAAGAATACAAGCAATTAAAATAAAAGAAAATGAAACATAAATCTTAAATCGATTTTTTGTGCGACACGATGTTTTTTTAACGTCCGAGTAACGCTAAAATTTTGGTATTTTGCAGGGGCTTTTTACAAAAAAATTTTTGCGAGTAAAAACCAAAACACCCCTTATTCGCGAGCAAAAAACGTATTTAAGCCTTATTATTTCCTAAAAAAGTACTAATTATGATTGATTATTATTTTTTGATATATTATTGATTATATTTTTTGGTCGAAAAGTTTTCTTAATTTTAATTTCATTCGACGAAAGAATTTTCACTTATTATTTGAAACTTTATGAATGATATCCTTTTATCAATAAGAACATACCACGAGATTTACAATATTTACACACTCTACACGTCAACCACTTACACTATATCCCAATGGTCATGATTGATAATTTATTATTAATCGAACATAAAATATTAATATCACATATATGATATATATATATATATATATATATATATATATATATATATATATATTGTTTTTATTATTTTTCTTAATTAGAATTATTATTCTCGTTTTAGATTCCATTTTTTCTATTTTCGATTGATTGTGTTAATTAGGATCAATGTTACTAGCTATCACAAATGTGACTAAAACCAATTTATCTACCGAAACTTAGAGCCAGCAAAATAATAGTTAAGTTCGTGTCTGTTTGTACAATCTGGCTTCTTGGCTTAGCCAAATAAAGTCTAGACTCGTATGCTAGTGCGGTCGAGCTTTGGGTAACCCACAACCACAACCTGCAAATATTACTATTTTTAAGAAAAGTATATAACTTAAAATTTAATGTTTTCCTGGTTAGTTATTTAAAACTTATATAAATTGTTAAGATTATATATATACATTTTTAAATTCATTCTCAAAAATATTCTAGTAGAATTTAAAATAAATCTTTTTTTAGTATCAAGAAATAGCCCTTCTTATCTCTTGTATTATTTGTTGAATTTTCAAAGAATAATAGGAAGGGGCGCTAAACTTACTTTAAACTAATTATTGCATCAAATTATAATTTTAAATCAAAAAAGAATTTTATTTTAAAAATGATTTTTTTTTGGTTACAAAAGAGAAGTAAAAAGCAAAAGCAGCACTAAAGCGCGCACGAAACGGCATTCTCGAAAGATCGAACATAGAAAATTGGATCATTCCCATGAAAGTACCCTAAATAATTTCAATTTTTAATTTATAAAATTCTTTTGACTTGTGAAAAAAATACTGTTTTTTTTTTCCGATGGTATGATTTAATTTATTCTTTATGGCTGCCACAAAACTTTACCAGATTCCTTGCCATCAATGAATGTCTCAACTTTCCCTTTGCATATGCATGCACATTCTATGATGTCAAAAAGAAATGCATGCACATTCTACAAGCATGATAGATACTAACAAGTAATTAACAACTATGCGGCCATGGTTCAATTCAATAAAAAACAAGAAAAATAAATTGTAAGAGGGAAAAAAAGGTGCAGGGAATGGTAAGGAAACTTTTGTGTTTCAGTATTTACAGCACACAAAGAGGATCGACAATACGAAACAAACCAGCTGATCCGTACCTCAGCGTTCCGAGGATGGACCGGTCAAGGTGTCTGGTCGTACTGTTTGTGAGTAGGTCGAGAGCAGAGCTCATCCCGAGTTGTAACTGCAAAGACACTCCTCTTAGAATGTGGTTTAGGCCTAACTCAACCCCACAAAATCGGCTTGTAAAGTGAGAATTGCCTATTCATTATAAACACTCTTGAGATCTTATCACTACCAACGCGATGTGGAATTTTTTCAATAACTCCGACGCCTGCCGGCCAGGTGGAGTAGAAGTCAAAGCAAGAGTAACAGATGGATCAAAAACTGTACCTGTCAGTGAGGGTGGACCCCTATTTATAGTGTCAGATGGTGCTTCTCAACCGTTGGATGGGCCTAGTTGATCCCAACCGTTGATCTTGCATGAGCGAGCATTGGCAATCCCATTGATTGGATCCTTGTTGGATTGGATCAGTCGTGACTTGTTAAAGCGTATTAGGCCATCAGCCCAGTTCGGAACACCAGCTAACCTATATGCATAAACAAAGGAAATGCTCTCTCATGCATAAAAAAAGAGAGGAAACTTTCTCTTTCTCTGACTATCAATTATATAACCATATCCTTCATAATACACAGCAATAATTTTAGTAGTATTTTACACGGTGCCACGACACGGTGCCACCTTGCATCGTTTGAAAGATGTTTTACCTACCTTACTTCTCCTCTTAAACCTCCCACTCTTCAACATGAAGTACAAATATACCCCCTTTCTAGCTGATTTTGTTTTTCCTTTTTAAAATTATATAGGCTATGTACATATCTTTTTTTAGGTATATAGGTCTTCGATCATGCTTGGTATTTAGGAAAAAGGGGTATGACCTATCCAGAGTTGAATTAAGAAGTAAAATTTGACTTCAATTTATTCGATCACACCATGAAATTGAACTCAGAATTAATGATCAAGTTCATCCCACTAAATAAAGTGCATTAATCACTAACACTCGTGGCTATAAATATACAATTGCAATATGTAGAAGTTGATAAATAATAATAAATAAATAAATAAAAACAATTGTATTGTAATAAATACATTTATGTAACCAAAAAATAAATAAATACATTTATCCATTAATAGGGTCCCATCCCATGCATTATATCCATTTCTCATTCCATTCAATAATTGAATTATGATGATTTATTGATCTGAGTTCTTTGTGCCACGCACACAAAAATACAAATCTAAGCAATTCAACGGTTAATTTAAGTTATACAAATTCATATTTTAAAAGTTCTTCAACACAAATCCTATTCTTCAGTTTGTTTTGGAAGAAATACGAGTAATGATGAACTTGATCATGTCAAGCAACCACACTAATTTAAATTGATCATGTTATCCTTTAAAATCATAACTAGGTGCTTATCATGCTGCGAAAGAATATCAGAAGTAAAGCTACTTCGAGAGAAGGAAAATATGAATACGAGAAATATATTCGTACTTGTTTTTTCCTTACCCCAAATATGCTCTTCTTCCGATAAAGCTCCTTAGCATGAAAAACACTTAGTTTTGATTTTGAAGGAATACACGGTCCACCTAGGTTGATATCTAATATATATTTCTCAGTGTAATTATATTTGGTACTTTTTTATATTGTAAACCGACATAATGTATATTTAATTTTGAAATTTCCTGGAAATAAACTTGGTTATTAATATTGTGTTTTACTTTTTTATTACTTGCAATGTTCTTATTTTTATAATTTGTGTGATGCCAATTTTTCACAAATATCCGACTTACAAATCACATTATTGTGAGTTTTTTAAAACGACCATTTGACATCTGTTTAAATGAACCAATGTTAAAATTCCAACTTATTACAAACATGGAAACCACACCACTCTGTAACTGGTATGAAAAGTTTGATTTAACCGATATTTTATCCCTTCCTTTACTAGTGTGAAACCGAGAAAATGCACTAATTCTGCACATATCACAAATGAGCCATAAAACCATATGCCCAATCAAGGATAACCCTTGTTTGGTGCGAGGGTTAGTCCAACACTCTGGGCCTGCTATAGGCACATGCAAGATGGACTCTTGCATAGGGGCCTCACTTCAATATGATTTTTTTTAGGCCCCCAAAAGAATAATATATAGTTTGTCCTTTTGTGGTTATAAAAAATTGAGTTTTTGATGATTGATTTGAGAAAAGTATAATTGGAGACCTAATTTTTAAGATTTGAACAAAATCTTCAAATTGTTTGCAGGGCCAGCCCAATAGTGTAATAGACCCAAGCTAGGGCTTTAGGCCCCCAAAAAAATTTATTCTTCCCTTAGTAAAAAAATGCCTCAAAAAAATTAAAAAGCCTAAACCCATGAGTACTATTTGTTTTCTTCTCTACCACACATTTGATCATGACGAGAGTGGCTGCGTGAGGTTGGGATAACTGCTACTCTCTTAATTTGAATTAATTCATTGTCTAACTTATCAATTATTACAAATTTACAATTTTGTTCTTTGAATTGTGCTTTCCACTTCCAAATTTTGAAACGAGGAGAAAAAATTACAAATAATTCCTTCCTTGTATTATGCTTTCTAGATGGAGAACTGGGGAGAAAATTAGAAACTGAATCACCAAAACAATCCATTATTCCCTGTGTTGTGCGCGCTCTCTCCGCCATGACTGTCACAGTGTTTTGCGCTTCTTCTCGACTTTTTTGATATTCGTTCGTCATTTGCTCTTCCTCCTCCCTGTTGCGAACTGCACGAACAATCCCTATGTTTTATGTTCTTGTGCTTCTGGTATGCTCGTACACAGTGTACGTGTCACCTCCACATCTCTGCCGCACAGGCCGACGCTGTTGGTGATCTTTCGTTTATCTTAGTTGAAAGAAGCTTTGTGCTCTGTTGAAGGAAGCTTTGCTTTGCTCATCTTCGACGAGTGCACAGTTGCTGTATGGTGAAGTGTGTTGTAGCTCTACTCCGTGTTCTCTATTGTGGTATGTCGAGTGCTCTACTGCTCTTGTTAAAAAAAGTGATTTGTGAATGATGTCTTTAAGCATAAGCTTCGTTTTAAGCTTCAAAGACATCTTTTATCACTTCAGTGTCAGTGTGTAGAGTGAGTTTTGAGCTTCGAGCCTTTAAAGACACTTGTTGTATTTTGCCTCTATTGTGTTGTCACTTTTGTAACATGTGAGTGTGACAATGTTCTCTTACAAATTATAATTAAAATTTTGAATTTAATTTTTAACAAATTATTGATGAATTATTATTATTTTTTTAGAAGGAAATGGATCTATATGTGATTTATTATGAATTGATGGATTTGAAGTATTTTTTGGATGAATTAATAAAATTTATTTAAAAATGGTTCTAAATTAAACAAAATATTTTGTTTAAAAATATAAAATGCCTTAAGTAAAAATAAATATAAAAGGCCTCATTTCAAATTTTTGCTTTAGACCTCTCTTTTAGTGTTGGACACAACCCTAATTATTTGAAACGCCGTGCCAACACCTATTGAGTCCTAAAGTGAGTTTTGAAGGGCTTGCCATCCTCCCATTTCTCAAAGATATACTTTTTTTTTTTGTTGGTAAAAGCCAAATAAAATAACACTGGCTTATAAAACCTACCACGTTAAAGCACGTTGTGGGGTCAATACGAGTTAATGGAACTCTTAGATCCAAAAAATTCAAAATTTAAAATATAAGAAAAATAAAGCCCACTTTATGGCCTTCTCTTTTACATTTTTTTCTTCTCTTTTACATATCTTTTTGAACACTTATACTAGAATGAAAGGAAGGAATTGACCCAATAAATCTACATAAGGAGTATTCTAGTGATATTCATATGCCAATTGGCCAGCCTCATTATTCACGTACCGTTGGAATGGTCCTATTAAAAATTTAAATAATCGGTGAAACATGTGGAGTTAAGATATATATATTTTTCTTGTCAAAAAAAGATACATATATTTTTGCCATCCAAATATTCATTCTATTTATTATGTTAGGTTGAAGCTAACTGAATTTGTCACCCGTTGCTTCAATTCATAAATGTTTTTTTTTTTCCGTAATAAAATGACCTACATAGATAATCTACTAGTACTATCTAACAACTAAAACATCAATAATTAATCTCTTATAAAAAAGATAACTATTTCCTCTCCATCAATAAAGTAAACTAAAATTAGTGTCTTCTTAACCAACTTAACTTCTCTGAAACCACGTTGTACTTTACATCCAACCTACGTGGATTCTTGATTTTTAAGAATTATTCGAGTACTTAATTTAATTATCATTACTATATATTAGAGAAAATCACAAGTCTCACATTGACTAGTGATAAAGTCTCTAGAGGGTTTATAATGAAGAGGCAACCCTCACCTTACAAGTCGGTTTTGTGGGGTTGAGTTAGGCCTAAACCACATTCTAAGACTATATTAATATATATATATATATATTAATAATCATATTATAGCAATGTTTCCATGTAAAAAAGATTTTTAATAATTTTAATTTTAAAAACAAATTTTTTTGTCAAAAAAAAGCAAAATCGTTAAAGTTTATAAAACACATTTTAATGATTTTTTTAAAGAGCCAATCTTAAAAATATATATTTAATTTTATATATGAAAAAGGAATGAGAGTATGTAATTTCTCTTTCATAAAAGGTGAAGTTGAAACTTTCTTTAGCGAATTCCATGCAAATGCTAGGCTTCCAAAGGGGGTTTTACCTCCTATTTTCTAACTTTGATCCCGAAGGTTGATTGTCTGATGTCCCTTACGAATTTTAGAATGATATCTTTCCTAGGTTGCTTGTATAAGCTTGTCGCTAAGGTGTTAGCTACCCGGCTTGGAAAGGGCATGGATTGTCTAGTGGCTAATAACCAATTGGCTTTTATCAGAGGTAGACACCTGATAGATCGGTGGTGGTGGTGAACGAGGTCCTTGAGTATGGTAAGAAACTTGGAAGAGAATGTTTTATTTTTAAAGTGAACTTTGAATAAGCATATTCAGTGGATTTGGGGTTTTTTGGACTATATGTTAGGGAGATTTCATTTTTGCCTACAGTATTGATCTGTGCGTGTGTTTTTACGGGTAGTCTCACAGTTTTAGTCAATGGTTTTCCAATAGAGGAAATTAATATCTCGGGAGCTTAAACAAGGGGATCCACTTGCTCCTTTCTTATCCCTTCTGGTGGCGGCCTTGGGGGTTTTGTTAGGACGCTAGTTGAGAGGAACTGCTTTATTAGCTTTAAAATTGTTTCTCCTCTGGTGGAGATATATCATCTCCAATTTGCAGACGATACCCTCCTGATAGGGGAAGCCTCAGTTGCAAATTTTGTGGGCCTGAAGTCGGTACTATTGAGGAGTTTTGAATTTGTCTTTGCGCTTAAAATAAACTTCTAGAAGAGTTGCCTCATGGGAGTTAATGTCCCAACCACCTTTCTAGATATGGCATCAGGTTTTCTCCATTGTAGAATCTCTGTTTCACCTTTTAAGTATCTTGGTTTACATGGGAGCGAGCTTCAGGAAAATAGCAACTTGGCAGCCCATGATTGATACCTTGAAGCGGAGGATATATAAACGGGTGGGGAAGCATGTTTTGGAGGAGAATTTCTCTAGTTAATGTCGTGTTAAATATATAGTATTCCAACTTTCTACTTATATTTTTTTAAAGATGTTGATCAAACTGTGGAAGGCGATGGTTAAGATACAAAGAGACTTCATGTGGGGTGGGATTACTGTGGAGAACAAAATCTCGTGGCTCAAGTGGGTAGATGACTGGAAGCCGAAAATGAGAGGGGGTTTGGGAGATAAGGACCTTCATATGTTCAACTCTTGCCTCCTTGGGAAATGGAGGTGGAGGCTCCTGTCAGATGATGACTCTCTCTCAATATGGATCCTCAAAGCTTAATATGACTGTGAAATAATGAGGAACACAAAGCTGAATCCGTTAAACCCTCCATACTACTCGCCTATATGATGGAATGATATCTGTAGGGTGGGGGTTGGTAAGGAAAATAGTGCAGACTGAATTTCAGATGGAGTGGTTAGAAAGGTTGGAATGGGGAGTACTCATTTTTGACATGATGTATGGGTAGGGGAAACCTCTCTCAAGGTGGCTTTCCCAAGACTATATACCATCTCTGATCAAAACGACTATCGTATCCAAGAGGTTTGGGGTTAGGGAGAGGATGGGCCAGGTGGAGTGGAATCTCTCTCGGAGGAAAAACTTTTTTGCTTGGGAAGAAGGGATATTGGGGTTCTGTTGGCATTGTTATCCCCATTTGTTCTCTCCACCAAGGAGGACCGGTGGATATGGGAGCTTGGTGCAAAAGACAGACATATTCTGTGAAGTCGGCTTATGATCTTCTTCTCCTCAACTCCCCATCTACAACCGACAGGGCTCCTATTGAGGATTTTGCACTAGATAAGCAATGGAAGAGCATTGTGCCTCCTAAAGTTGTCGCTTTTGCTTGGCACAATTTTTTTAATAGGCTCAAAACTCGGGCTAACCTATTCCAAAGGCATGTTATTACTGATGAGGTGCTATATATAGGGTGTGTTCATTGTGGCGGAGTTGCATTTGTTTTTTAGATGTGAGTTTGCAAAAAAGTTGTGTACCTTATCTTTAATTGGTTAGGTCTGGTGGTGGTGCACCCGAATGATGTCCCTACCTTGTTCTCGATCCTCTACTCAGGGGTTAGTTGAAATAAAGGTAGGACTAGTCTTTGAGATTGGGCATTCCGTCCCATGGGTGATTTGGGAGAGTAGGAATTGTGTGGTTTTCTCTAACAAGACTCTTGTTGACCTCAATGAGATTTTATTTTTGGCTAAGATATATTCATGGAATTGGTTTCTTGATAGGACAAAGTCGAGAAATTGTCTTTTACATGAGTGGTGTGTGGGCCTACCAGTAATGTATTTCTAGGGCTTATGAGTAATTTTTGTGGATATTGTATACCTTTTATCGGGATGTGCCGGATAACTACCAGGTTGGAGGTTTTCTGCCGCTTTTTGGTTTTCAGAGTATATATCTTTTGAGAGAATATTTACATAGATTTTTTGTATTCCCTTAAAAACACATCTTATATTTAATTGGTTATTATGAGAAATGTAAACATTTATTTATATATAACCATTGGATTAAAATTAATATAACGTCTCTAATTCTCTCATTAATTACATAATCTTTTGTGATCTTTAATTAAAAAGGAAACAATTATACGGGGTTTGTAATTAATGACATAATATGAACTATTAATTTTAATCTAATGGTTATAATTAATTATTCCCATTTATCATAATAACCAAGTGTTTTCATTTCTCTTGTTTATTGTGAGAAATTAAAATTCTTAACTATAAGATTATATCATTAATTACAAGATCTTTCCTTTTTAATTAAAGATCACACAAGATCTTGTAATTAATGACAACATCTTAGTCGTTACTTTAATTTAATGATTATAATTAATATTTCTCATTTTTGATAATAAACAAAAGTTCTCCGTTGATACTCTCTCTCTCTCTCTCTCTCTCTCTTTATATATATAGCTGTTTAAAAAAGGAAATTATATTTTTTTTGGTATAAATCGTATCTTACAAGAATCGCAAAGACTAATCCTCGAAATAGGGAGACCAACAATGAAAATTGTATTTTTGATTGAGCCTCGGTCTCATCTCATGTGGTTAATACATCGACTACACAAAAACTAAATTGTGGATAATACATACTTACTATTAGATCGTTTAGTAACAATAGTTAAAGAAATTCCTTAATATATTTAAATCAATTTCATAAGCCATTATGGGAATTAACATGGGAAAGCACCTAATGATAAGTACAAAAATTATTGAAAGCATCCCATGAAGACTAATCACAATATGCCATTGCTAGAGAAAAAACCTTGGGATTGAGAGTTGCATGATTAACTAAAGGTCAATGACATCCATATCAAGGGCATTAAAGTAATTTCAAAATTCACTTAGCCACTGAAATCCAAAAACCCCCCAATAAGCAAAGCTGACCTATACAAATGGGCCAACTTATTATCTCCATCGTCGCTATCTGCAGGCTGTTCCCACTACTACATCTGTTAAAATTTTTCAAAAATATATACAATCATATACGTAAAGAAAAATAATAATAGTATTATCTTTATTTTTGACAACTCATTATTATCCTTTCCATTTTTATATTTTCCCCTTTAAACAATCCATGTTATTATTTATCCTTTAGTATTTTTCTTTTACTTTTTCCAGCACTTACGTACAAGCGACTCTTCTTCTCTATCTAATAATTAATGAAAAATAAAAATAAAAATAAAAATAAAAATCACTGAGAAGATTCCATTCCATGTATACCCCTAATCATAAAGAGAAAAGTTAATTAAATTAATTAATTAATCATAATTTGTTGTATATAAATAATGAAATTGACAGATCCCACATAAAAATAAACAAATATATTCACCCTTCCAAAGCATCTCCATGCGCATATATATAATAAAAACCCTTTCAAAGTATACTATTCTCCTTGTTTTCTGAATCCTATATTCTTTTTTTTCTTCTTCTCACGCTGTAATTGCTTATAGGTAGGGACATATCTCTATCTCTATTATGCAGGTGGGAGATGCAACAGTGTTAATGGAGACATCTTCCGGAGAAGTATCTCCGGCGGGTGTGAACGGTGGAGAAGGAAGGGAGGGTGGTGGTGGTGGTGGTGAAGAAGTTGAGAAGATGAACATTAACGGTGGTGGTGGTGGAAACCGGTGGCCCCGGCAAGAAACTTTGGCTTTGTTGAAGATAAGGTCAGATATGGATGGTGTTTTTAGAGATTCAAGTCTAAAGGGTCCACTCTGGGAAGAAGTTTCAAGGTATATCTATATATTTATATTTATATTCCTCTCTTACACACACAGACGCTCTCTAAGCTATCAAGTACAACAACAACCTTTGATTTAACTCAATTCAATGCTTTGTCTTCTCTCTTTGTTTTCTGTGTCTGTCAGCTTCTTCCATCTAATTTGTCTATGCACCTTTTCTTCAACATCATGCATCATCAACAAGATTACTTTTCAACTTCCATACCTATCAGTTTTCCAAATCTTGCTTCCGAAGCATGTATATGCATATGTATAAAATGAATTCATATATAGTTGAAATGAATCCTTCTGTTCATGATTAATTTGCTTCTACAAAAATTTAGTTGAGTTCTTCATCTTTTTCTTCTTCTTGGTTTCATGATTCTACTTAATTAATCGTTAATTAGTACACCTTATTTATTGCTCAGTACTTTTTTAGGTCAGAACTACCTTCATGTGTTTTTTAATTGAGTACTAGCAGTACTAGTACGGTGTTAAATTAGTATATTTTGTTATTTTCTTTTCCCTTTTTATTTAATTTCCAATGATTATATTATATATGATATAGGAAACTAGCACAACTGGGTTACCAGAGAAGTGCAAAGAAGTGCAAGGAGAAATTTGAGAATGTATACAAGTATCATAGAAGAACTAAAGAGGGTAGAAGTGGGAAATCAGAAGGAAAAACCTATAGATTTTTTGATCAATTACAAGCCCTTGAGAAACCTTTCTCACTCTCTTCTTACCCTCCAAAACCTCAACCAACTACTTTGCCAATAACAACAAACACAATAGTCCCATTGCCAAGTGAACCAATCTCTCATGTCACTACCATAATTACTGTTCCATCAACAAACCCTACCACACTCATGTCTCCTTCACCACCACAACCAACCATTGCCACAACACTCACAACCAACCCTACAAAACCATCTCAAGAGAACAACAACAACAATAATGGTAACAATGTTCAATATTCTTTGCCAAACATGAACCTGTTCTCGACCACGACCACAACCACGACCACGACCTCAACTTCTTCTTCCACGGCTTCTGATGAAGACTTGGAAGAGAAGTATAGAAAGAAAAGAAAATGGAAAGACTACTTCAGGAGGTTGACAAGGGAAGTGTTGGCAAAACAAGAGGAAATGCAGAAGAAGTTCTTGGAATCTATAGACAAACGTGAGAGAGAACAAATGGCTCAACAAGATGCTTGGAGATCACAAGAAATGGCTAGAATCAATAGAGAACATGACCTTCTTGTTCAAGAACGTTCTACAGCTGCAGCAAAAAATGCAGCTGTTATTGCCTTTTTGCAGAAACTCTCTACCAACCAAAATTCCACAACACCACAACAACAACCTAAGGAACCACCACAACAACCACCGCCACCGCCGCCGCCGTCTCAACCATCCATATCACAGCCACAACTGCCACATCATCAACCATTGATAGTGGTACCAGTACCACAGCCAAACAACAATGTTGAAGTCAAAGATATTATGAATATTAATGGTCATAGAAACAGTGGTTCTAGATGGCCAAAACCAGAAGTTCATGCACTAATAAGGCTGAGAACAAGTCTTGAACCAAAGTATTTAGAAAATGGACCAAAAGCTCCATTATGGGAGGACATATCAGCAGGAATGCAGAGACTTGGCTACAATAGAAGTTCAAAGAGGTGCAAAGAAAAATGGGAGAACATCAACAAATACTTCAAGAAAGTGAAAGAAAGCAACAAGCAAAGGCGTGAAGATAGCAAAACATGTCCTTATTTTCATGAACTAGAAGCTCTATACAAAGAAAAAAGCAAAACTCAGAATCTCTTTGGTTCTCCTTCATTTCATGATATGAAACAAAGTGAGATGATGGAGCCATTGATGGTGCAACCAGAACAACAATGGAGACCTCCCACTCAAGAGAGTAATGTTGTGGAGAAGAAGAATGAAGAGGTAGTAGCAGAAGGTGGAGGAGAAGAAGAAGAAGAATATGATGATGAGGATGAATATGAAAGCATGGAAGAAGATTATGATGAGGTTGCGACAAATAAAGTTTCTTCAGTGGACATAGTTGAATGAGACAAGATAAGGAAGTTTGTTTATGATTGGATGGATAGAAATGAATTATGAATGAATGAGAGGAAGGAAGGGGTTTCTTTTGGATTTTAATTTTTAATTTTTATTATTTTTTTTGTTGCATATTTTGGGATTACGAAATGTCAGTGAAGTTTGTGATTGCAGATAGTAATATTCATTAGATATGGGAGTGAGTACTGCCACAAATACCTGCACCATGAAATTCATTTCTTTAAATATGGCCCCATTTTATAAAGCAGCATAGTAGCATTCATCTGAGTGCTGACACACTTTCTGATCATGGGCCAACTTCAAAGCAGATACATAGATAGATCATTCATCATTGGTGTTCTTCTGGTGGGTCAGTTAGATTCCGGCCGTCAAGAACTGGGAGATCATAGATTCAATTCAAGATTGTTAAACTAAACAGTTCACATGGGCCAGCAAAGCAAATCAAGTGGGATGACATGACATGTTTTTATGCTCATAAATATTTATATATATGGCAATTGCTAGGGTGGGAAAGTTCATTATGTGGTCCATGCTAGATTCATGTTTAACAATTGTTAGATACTCTAATGATGATCGTCACCGCCATCAAAAGTAGAAGCTCATAGTCTATATATGTTCTCGTCGATGTGATCAAGAGTAGAAGCTCATAGTTCTCTATGTTCCCGTCAAGCGTGAATTAGATATGACACATCGATGTCAATTCGATAAAAACGATAGAAAACAAATATAGGTTGAGTTTTGAGTCATATCTGTTTTTTATTACTATCTTTTTGTCGAATCGTCATCGATTAAGTCGCCTCAATCTGGAGATAGGAATGACAATGAACTTTTACTTACAAGTGATAGCAGTCGTTATTATTAGAGTTTCGAACAATTTTCAAGTATTAATCCACTTTACTCTAATAGACACTTGCCAATATTTATGTTGGGAAATGGTCAATTATAATTTCCAAGAAAGTTGAAAATAGTGGAGATTGAAGAGATACATTTCACAAGGTGGGTGAATGTATCTAGAGTCTTGAAAATGTGGGACAATTAATGTCCACTGCAAGTGCTTATCATGCATGGAAGTCATTTCTCTCTATAAATAAAGAGACTTGTGAAGAAGTGAGATATCCTCATTGGAGAGGTGAGGCATACCCTTTGGGTGATCATGTAGAGTGGAAGGGTCTCCAACCAGGTCCTAGGTAGAGTAGAGTGTTAGTGATCATTTGTTGTGTGAGATGTGAGTCTTTATCATTCCTCAGTAACTCTTAGAGTGAGAAAGAGTATTGTAGGGTGATACACATATTGGGGAGAGGTTACAAATTGTTGTTATCATATTTGAAGATGAATGAACTTGGTTTGATGTGTTCCCGTGGACGTAGGCAAGAGGTGTCGAACCACGTAAACTGCTTGTGTCTTCTTCTCTCCTTTATCCTTGTAGTGTGTTCATATATTTCCCTCAAAGATCCTTGGGCGTGTGGGTTAATCCGTTGACGTGTGCGGTTTTTCCCCAACACTAATGGTTCGGAGGGTACTAGCGCAAAGTTGTTGGTGCGACCAAGTGATCAGTGCAGATCATATTGAAGCTCAATGAGTTTGGTGGTGGATCCATGTGGGATCATTGTGTTGAAAGTCTTCCTGGCAATGGAGGTCAGGCGGCGTGTCCTGTTGGTTGTTGCTAGCTAACAAAGATACAAGAAATCTGAATGAAGTCACCATTCAATACTCGGAGGAGCACCGATATCAGAACTATGATGAGGAAACACACTCAAGTTTATTGGTTAGAGGTGAGAATGCAAGATACACATGTGGAGGAGCTTAGTCTTGCCGGAAAAAAAAAGAGACGGGCAAGAAAAAAAAAGTGGCAAAAATGAAAGAAAAAAAATGAATAGAGAAAAAGAGAAACATGTTGAAGAAAATTGGAAATTGAAGATGACATAGAAACAAAAGTAAAAGAAAAAAAATTGAAGATGACATAAAAACAAAAGTAAAATTGAAGATCATTGAGCGTGTGGGTTGATCCGTTGACGTGTGCGGGTTTTCCCAAACAATTTATTAGTATAGTGTAAATTGAAGATGACATAAAAACAAAAGTAAAAGAAAAAAAATGTCACATGCAAGTCTTGTAATGTTGCTTTAGTTGTTTTTCATGAAAGGTGTGGAGGTGGGAGCTTACAACTCATAATACACTCTGTATTTCAATTTCCTGTTGTGTGTGAAATACTATATAGTTAAATAGGATCAGAATTTAGTTTATTAACTTTTTTCACCATTGACTTTATTTCAATTATTATCACCACTCATGTAATGGTGTAAAGAGAAAATGTTGAAAAAGAAAGAGAGTCGGTGACAGAAAATATAAGGTGTATATTAATTATTAAATTTGGGCTTTAGCTCAATCAGATGTGTCCTTTTTTCATGGCAAATTTTGTTGTCCAAGTTACTTATTTTATTTCTTTGTACATAAAATAAAATAAATTGGTTGAGTTCTTCATTAAAATAATTACAAGTACAGGAAAAAGTCCTGTAAAAAAAATTAAATTAATACCTCTTTTTATGACATATATAAATAGTGCCAACATATATATAACTTCTTCCTAGCTAGTAGTATTTGCTACAACATGACAACTTGCAAGTTGCAATGCAACAGCCATTCTGTTCAGGTTCCATAAAGAGGAATCTTATGACTCATGTGCTCTTAAAATTAAGCCACTCAATTTACACTATTCTATTTCTATGTTAAATAGTCTGTCTTGACTTTTATACATAATAAATTAATATAAATATATAATGTCGGGACTCTCCAGATCATCCATTTCATTATTGGACTCTGGGGAGTTGAAATTGTTAATCACCGTAACTCACAAGGAGCAAACAAAGAATAAATAGTCATTTTTTTTATTAACGTTTTATTGGTGCGTTAATATTCACCGACTTTGTTGGTGAATAATTTACGATACATAACTTGGCTAATTATGTATTTACTAGGCTTTGTAATATTTTTATATAGTTTAGTAGATAGATTTTGTTTTTCAAGAGTTCAAGTGACCCCCTCAACTTGCTAGAGGTCCACCGTAGAAAAGTGAACAAGGACCCTATGCAAAATGCTGTTTTGCTGATTGACTTTTGAATTCAATTTGAGAAAATGCTCTGATTTCTAGTTTCACAAATAGCTTAGACATTAACATGTCATACCATAATCAAGCACTATTACTCTATTAGAAGTTGGCAAATCAGAAATAGGAGAATTTTTTATAATCGAATCCTAGACTTAACCTTATTTGTAATTAAAATTTACTCTTGGAACTGATTTTGGCTAAAGTTAAGTCGAGCCATTTACTTTTTATTTATTTATGAATAAATAGTATGTTGACCCCTTATAGTGTCTGTGTAGGACTAAGGTTGAGGTTTTGGCTAAAGTTAAAATTTACACATGGAAGTGATTTTGGCTAAGGTTATTTTTTAAGTACATGTATACAAAGAAACCTTCCTCAGGAAATAGACTTTATCCTCTCGACAACATAATAAAAGTCAAGAACCTTAGCCAAAAAAATTATAACATTGCTCATATTTTCTAAAAAAAAAAATCGCATATTATCGGTAGATTTATTTTGTTGGTACAGTTCAGACAGAAATTTGGCATTTGCGGGGGACATATTTTTTAAATTACCGCTGAATTTTTTTTAAATAAATCCTTTGGTAAAATTACCGGCGGATTTTTATGTTTTATTCTCCTTCATTTTTATTCTTTCTTATTTATTCATTCTCTCCTAATTATTTCTTATTAAATTAAAAAAAAATGATCAATACATGTCTGTGAAATTAAAGAAATAAAAAAAATTAAAAAATCAAAATTTTAAAAAATATTCCACTAGTAAAATTACCGACGAATTTTAATTTTTTTTAGATCCGCCTGAAATTACCGGCGGAGAATAAATTACCTACGAGCGTTTTACCTACGAGAAAACATTGTAGGAGCGTTTTACCAACGGATTTTTGACGACCAAAATCTGCCAATAATATGACATTTCAACGGATTTCGCACGTTTCTGACAGATTTTTTTGTATCGGTAATATGCGATTTTCTTGTAGTGGGCCCAAAGAGTCCACAGGATAATGTGCCAAATCAATTAAGCTCATCCCCCTCTTTTCCTTTGGCCCCCGACCATGAGCAGAAGATAGTGAATAAGTGGAATATATAAGTCGGGGGGGGGGGGGCAACAGAAGCACCCAACCTAACCATCAAAAAACCGCATACCAGACCCGCGAAAAGAATTGACAATGCATAAACAACTAAAGAGTTGATTCCGCCGGTACCCCACAAAGCACACAATAAGCAGAAAAAGGAACCAAATCACACCACGACTAACCAAGGTAAATTGGTGTGTTTGTTATGTATAATTGGGATCATGATCCACTGCAGTCAAAATTGACTATAGTTACTGTTGTCACCTTCAATAAGCACCATTAGATATTTAAGACCCAACCTTATTTGTAATCAAATTTTAGACATGGAAAAGATTTTGGCTAAAGTTAAGTCGTATATTGTCATTCTATAAATAGTGTGTGGACCTCTTAGAGTGTCTATATAGGAAATATGGGCTTATAAGGTAAATTGGTGTTTGCTATGTTTGATTAGGACCATAATCCACTACAGTCAAAACTGAATGCAGTTACTGTTGTCACTCTCAATAAGAAGCATTAGATATGTTGCAGAACCCATCATAGCCTTTGATTTATTTTAGGAGAAATTACACTCACATCGGCTCGATTTTAGTAAAATAATACATACACACCCTCTATTTTGCAAAAGATATTGACCTTTTTTTGATTACACATACCTCCCCTCTATTAGAGGATGTAGAGGGGATGTGTTTAAAGAAAATTTTAAGAGGTGAGTGAAAAATTTTCAGCAAATAAGCGAAGTACGTGTTCATTTAAAAAATAGAGATGATGTCTATGTCATTTAACCATACCTCAAGGGAGGTAATTCTGTTTGATCGAGTGTTATCCCAATGTCGTTTGTAGTTCTTTTAGAGTATGTTTGGATTAAGAGTTTTGGAAGAGAGGGAAACTTATTTTTCATTTTAATTAGAGAAAATTATAAAACATTTTTAAACATAAATGAAACGTGATCGAAGATGTTATATTATCATTCTTTCATTCTAATTTGAGACTGTCTTTCCTGTAAAAAAAAACATACCCTTAGTGTTTTTGTTTGCTAACTACCTTGTATGGATTTGTATTTAAAGTGGTGTCTTGCATAAAAGTTTTGATTGGATGTAATGGTTATGAGTACATTTAACATTCATAATTAACAAATTTTTGTCTTATCCGTAAGGCCTAGCTCAACTGACAATTGTCGAAATTGCTAGTGTGGATATCATGTTCCGAGTTTGAACTCTATACCTCACAGTTGTGTGTGTGAGTTTTAAGTGGCATTTGCCACTCCATCTAGAACAAAAAAAAAATTTTTTGTCTTCCAAAAATATAAAAAAGGTTTTATTGGGCTTATAAGTGGCTTCTATATGATCAAACATGCTCACTAGAAAATCATCTATGAAGTTGTCATTGTTTTTGGAGTTATCAATCATATTCCTGTCTCAATTCTGCAACTAACTTCCCGGTGGTTCAAGAAAGGAACCCATATGGGATGTTGTGGACCCATTCAATACTTAGATACATCCACACAAAAATTTAAATTGATTTCTGTTTATCAGTTTTGATTTCGTGGAAAATAAATTACGAAAGCCAAATTGACTGTTGATTATCGGTTTTGATTTCCCCCCCTCATGAATTCAAGGTAAACTAACTCATGTGCAGTTTTAGTCAGCATTTGTGTACTTGATCTTCACTACAAGAATAAGCCTCATTTGCCACAAATTATTGCCACAACCTGATTCCGTCGCCAATTTGCGACGGGTTTGCCACGGACTTGCCACGGAATCTGTAATGAGAAAAGTGTTCGTAAGTTTGGTCAGGATTTGCCACGGACTTTGATAATTTGCCACGGACGTTGATAATTTGCCACCGAAATTCCGTGGCAAACCCGTGCCAAATGTTTGAATCAGAATTAAGTAAAGGGAGTCTACTCGACCCCTTTCTTTCACCCTCACTCTCACTCTCGAGACCTTTCACTTCTGAAAACCTAGCGCCTCCAATTGGTAGATGAAGCCCCTTTGGATGAAACCTCTCCTCCTCAACAAGAACCTCTCCATTAATCGATGAAACCTAGCTCCAATTCGTCCTCACACGAAGTGAACCTCAAAGAATTGATCGATGAAACCTAGCCTCCATTTCGTCCCCGACCGAGTGAGTACGTTGTTGATAGTTTGAATCATTCTCCGCTTGCTCAATCTCTTCGATAAGAACGATGATTTGCTCAATCTATTTTCTAGGTTTTTCATTATCGAAAACTAATTCTTATGATTTGGCGATAAGAAAGAGTTGTTTTCGTTTTACGTTACCTTCTAACGCCGAAGCTTTGTAGGTGGGAAGAAGAAGGAGGTGAAGAAAGAAACTGGCCTAGGACTCACCAATAAGAAAGAGTGGTATTCTCGAGGTATTTATCATCCATTGAATTGTTTCTACTTCTTCTTATTAGTTTTGACTGATCGTGTTTGGTTGAAGTTTCTCATCTCGATCCGATTACAATTTTTGTAGTTTGCATGTTGTTTGACTTTGGTTTTTCATTGATTTTACTGAGTTGTTGTTAATGCCGAAATGATTGAATACTACGACATTTCCGGTTGTTATATTCTAAGACCTTGGTCAATGGCGATCCGGAGATTTTGCAAGTAAGTTTCTTAATTCTTATTGTGTTTTTAGATAAATTAGGGAATGCGTTTATTAATTGTGTACTTGTTTTATGATATAGTTTCCTCTCGAATAGTTATAGTGGTGATGCATAGATATCATTTTTTCCCCATTGGTGTTTGTTCTTGGAGAAACTAAGCTTCCTCCTTAGACATGGATGTAGAATCACGAGTTCTTTCATTTAGGTTTTACTTAGTTCAATGTTGCTTTAATTTCAAAGACAATGTGCGAGCATTTTTTTGATCCTAAATTAAGAAGATGAAGATAAAGAACTGCTACTTTCCATTGTTTGTGTCTCCCGGTGTTTTGCAAAAGGAGAAGGACCATGTGAGAGGTTTTGCTCCGCAGTGAGAGTTTGTGAGTTAATGGTCTTTTAATGTAGACTGCTCAATGATTTTGTCTTGTAAAGCTTGGGAAGACTCTCACCGCATATAATGCAGATTGGTGTGCTCCTAAAGATTGGAAATCATTTTGCTGATACTTTTTATTTGTTAACATTACTATTATTAATGATTTGCTTTAGAATAGTCTCTACAGCTCCATTGCTTTCCTTAAAGAATTTAATTGGTATTTTTCTCGATTATGGCTTACTCGTTCACGGGTTGCTTGGGTGACAAAATCTAGAGATTCGAGTTAGAAATTCCTATTGCTATTCGTCCAACTAGTGAAACTGTCATGTATCCCTACTACTCTAAGTGGATAAGGGGACATCGTGACTTGCCTTTGAAACTTAATCGGTGGTGTAATGTTGTTAGATGGGAGTTCAAAGAATCCCACACCATTCATCGAACACGATTTTTTGTTCATCATGTTATCCTTTATGTTATTATGTAATTATGTAACATTTTGTTCGCTTTTTTTAGCATATTAAAAGGTTTCAAACTAAAATAAGGGGCTTCAACTTTTTTTACATTCAATGGTGTGGTATGTCTTCTCGTGAATTGATCACAAATGACAAGCTTTCAAAATTCTTTTTTAGATCATTTTCAATCTTAAACATGCAAGAAATAATAATTGTTATAAATATTAAATATCTTATATCTTATTATCATCAATATGTTTCAGATATTGTTTTTATCGTGCACATTTACTTTGAAGGAATTTTGTCTATAGTCCATTTCAGGGTGCTTATACAAATTTTGATTACAGGAGTCGTGAGTTTCTTTGGCAAGAAGGACATCTTTGCTTTTGCAATGAAGGAGGAAGCGGATGCTTTGAGGTATTTTGACAAATAGTTATTTTAGGAATTTTTCTTTGACTCATTTATATAACCTGCTTTAATTTTGCGTAAAACTAGTGTCTTTGATACACTTCTTGCATCTTGTGCTTTCTGAACAATATCCTTTGTTTTTATTATTATTATTTTAAATGAATGTGTCACTTTCGCTACCTTCCCTCGTAGTTTTATAGTACCTAAATTAGCTATTAACTTCCTTTTTGCTTCTCGTGCAAATAATTTGCCGATACTAATTGCTTTATATTTTCCACCCAAGCACATATATTTCCTATCTTCTGAAAATTTGTTTTTCAAAACACTCTTAAGTCCAATGCTAAACTAATATTGTTTCGAGTTCTTGAGATTTTGGAATTATATAGGCGTATCTACGAAGAGTATTTGGCAGTTCCTGTCATATAGGGTAAGAAAAGTGAGCTTGAGAAGTTTGCTGGTGGACTTTACACTACTAGTGTTGAGGTACATGTCTGACATTCTTGTTCTTAATGTATATTATAAAAACAAAGATACATGCGTTGGGTTGGGTGGATTCCTCTGCATATAATTGTATTTATATTTCTGTTTTTTAACAGATTGGAGTGATGGTGATGGTTCATGGTGATGACAAAGGATTGGTGCTACCTCCTAAAGTAGCATCAGTTCAAGTCATTGTGGTTGTCGTGCCCTACAAAGATGCTAATACTCAAGGAATCTTTGGCGCTTTGTCTCGCAACCGTGGATACGTTGTGTGAAGCGAGGAATTCGTGCGAGTCGGATCTTAGAGATAACTATTCTCCGGATGGAAGTGTTCTCACTTTGGGAAATGAAAGGGTTCCTCTAAGGATTGAAATTGGCCCAAAGGATTTAGCAAATAAGCGGTCATTAACGCCGTCTGTTTGTTGCACCGATTCTCATATGTCATTTTGTGTCTAGCTTGTCTGCTTTTTTCAATGAAACTAAAACACCAAATGAATCTCTCGATTTTGAAACAGTGCTCGTGATGTTCGACGTGATAATGGAGCAAAGATAGACATCGCTAACGCTGATTTGGTTGAGGAAGTTAAAAGTTACTTGAAAATATTCAGTGAGAATCTGTTTGATGTTGCAAAAGAAAAACGAGATGAATGTGTTCAGGTCATACATACATGGGATGAGTTTGTACAAGCTTTGAACCAAAGAAAGATGATCTTAGCCCCTAATTATCTTTCAATTTCTTTGAACAGGATATACAAGCATTGATCAACAAGATTAATAAGTCGATAGTAGCCCCACTGCCAACAAAATATTCTAGTTCATTGTAAGTCCTTAGTTTTTTATCGTGTACTTACTGTCGTCAATTTTGCCATTTGCAACTTGCTCTGAAGTAGTCTAAGCTAAAAGGAGTGGGTAAGCCAAAAAGAAATTCAAAGTGGAGTTTCTTGTTAAATTATATACATTACTAATATTAGAAAATGATATATTGTACTATTGATGACTAGTTCGATGATATTTGTTTTTTTCTTTTGTCGATCGAGGTCTTGTTAAAAGCATCTTTGCGGAAAAACCCAGCTTAGGCCCAGTGTATGTATAATTCTCCTCTGACTTTAAATTATTCCATGCAATGTTTAAGGGCAACATCTAGCATCATATTTGTTTTTATAATTGAATCGACTGTAGAATAGAGACAATCATTCATGCATGTTAATTTGATGTGTGGAAAAATGCCATTTCTTTGTTTAGGCATCCGATCGTATTGTTGTTACTACTCATCATTATTACTTTATTACCCTTATTTTCTTCCAAGGCTCCATCAGGTTCCTACTTTCTAATATTTGAATTGCAAACTAGATAACAAAGATTACCATAGACATGTCACATGGCTACACATGAAGCTCTGTCAGTTTTTTTTTTTGATTTCATTGATTTTGTAGAGGCATGATGCTACAACTTTTAGTCATAGTCTAATAGACTAGTACAACTTATAGAAAAATGATGACACACTTTCATGTTTAGTGTTATTTCTTTCTCAGTGTTAATTTCTCTGTCTATATTTTCAAGGATATGTCTCTGTTATTCCAACTTCCAAGCAAAACAGGACTAATACTAGATATCTAATTATTTGTTTTTAGAATCAATTTGCAAGCCTTTATTTAACCATGCTGACAGTTTAATTTCAAGAGGTATGTATCATTTCCATTTTCCAGTTTCTATAATATTGTCATTTCAAAGTTGCAATTGTTAGTGTGTTTTAGACCTGATAACATTTTCTTACCAACTATGGATATACTGATGCATATATGGATTTAAAGGGCATGAAGATTTAAGGTGTTGTGAACTATTGCATTTCTGATGCCTATGTTTGGGATCATTCTCTTTTGCAACCAGAATGCAAAATGCTTAGCTTAATTGATTAATAATCTTTTACTTTACACATATAGCTAGCTAGCTAACTTAGTAGTTATATTAGTTTCAAACACATTATATATATATATGTATCCGTGAGGTGGTTGATTCCATGATCCTCATCACCGGAATCTTTGGTTTGTAGGGTTTTATGATTTATAGCCTTAAGTAGCTAAGTAGGTTTATAAGTTGAAACTCACTATTACTATGTGTACTTTGTCTCCCTCCTACTATGAATTGTTAATGAGTGTTTTGTCTCCTCCTACTATGATTTTTGGTTTTCTCTTTATGTTTCTTTGTAATTAATGTTACTACTAGTGATGAAGAAGCTTTGTTTTTGAGAGAAATTGCTAGGATCTTTGGTGATGAGTTCAAGAAGGAAATGTGAAATGAAATGAATTTTGGGCTGAAACTGTTATCTAGTTTCTATTATTTTGTCTTTAGTTATTTTGTCTATTATTTTGCTAGTTTGTAGTGGAGCATTGCATCTTTAGTTAGTTTCTACTAATGTTTGTTAGTAGAAGACAATTAGTAATTAAATGTTTTGCACATGGATTGTACTCATTTATTATTGTGGTTATTATGTTTTGCTTTATATAAGTTTATTAATTTTGATGTTGGAGCATTTATGTGTTACAGATAGATATCACTATTAAATAGAATTTGGAGGCATAATTTAATTTTTTTTTTAATTTTTTTTTTTAAAATTTGCGACGGATTTGCCACGGAAGGTGTAAGAATTTGCCACGAATTTGCGACGGATTTGCCACGGAAACATTTGCCACGGATTTGCGACGGAAACATTTGCCACGGAAAATCCGTGGCAAAGCGTTCATGACAGCGCTTTTGCCACCAAAATTTTTCATATGTGGCAAATCCGTGGCAAATTCATATTTGCCACGGATATTTGTACATTTGCCACGGGAATGTCCGTGGCAAACCACCGATTTTCTTGTAGTGCTTTTTTTTAGTCAATCAGCTGGCGCAATGGCCACACATACACTACAAGAAATTTGACATATACCAACAGCAAAAAACCATAGGTAAAGGGTTAAAAACCGTAGGTATAGCACAAAATGCTGCATATTACACTCACTCAGTTGGTAAGGAGTTGATTCACACATCACATGAGTGTGGATTCAACTACGACTGTCAGTGCGATGACCTCTTTGATAGGTGATGTGTAAGTATATTTGTTAGCGCTCAAAGAGTCTTAAGGCATGTCTAAACCATGGTGAGCTCCGGGTCCCAAAGCCCAACTCATCCAAATTTTTGTGTAAAAAAAGACTCGAATTCTAACCAATTGAGTCAATCAGCTGGCGTAATGGTCATACATAGTAGAAATGGAGATTATGAATGCCACATATCACTCAGTTGGTAAGGATTTGTCTCAAAATTCGCAAGAGTGTGGATCCAACTCAACATGATGATTTCTTTGGTACGTGATCTGTAAGTATCTATGTTAGCACTCAACGAGCCTTTGAGACCTATCCTAACCTTAAAAGAGACTCGAATTCTAACCAACGGAGTCTACACCATTGAGTGGTGAAATTTGTGAAAAATAAAAATTATGAAACCAAATTTTATGAAAAATAAAGTAGGAAAACCAAAATCGTTGATTTGGAAAAATAGTGGAATTAAAAATACAATTAAGTTATATTTTATGAAAATCACCATAATTTATTCACAATAAAGGATTCAATATATATCTGGATATCAAAACAAAGTCGTGGTTAGCTTTTTAGGAATTGCAAGATGGGTGACTTTACAGTAGATGAGACATGTATCAAATTCCTCACATGAAAAAGGGAGAAGAAATATATCAAACATTCTGCTGCACTGTACGTAGTAGTAAATCTGAGTTGTAGGTTTTGTCTAGTCAATACTTGAAATTTCTTTGGCCAGGGTCATCTTGGGTGTGGACCTGCTATGTCTTCTTGAAGAGGCATATTAGAATGAGCATAGGTAGTTGGTGTTAAGAACTTCAGTTAGATGAATCGCGCGCGAGATGGCGATATGGCTTTTCGTTTCGTGCTTACTGATCTCTTGGATTACTACTATCTTAGGAGGTAGAATGTTGATGTAGAGTAGTTTCAGATCAGTTGATAAGATCTGTCATTTTTTTGGTTTGCTGGATTTTGCATGATAAGGGCTTCTTTTCCCTTGTAGAGAATTTTTCAGTGTCCTGTATAAATTTGTATCATGAGTAGTTAGTGTGTGACAAGAGAGAGAAAGAGTGATTATAAGAGACATGTATCGTTCATGAATTAGGTTTGTGTTTATGTTTTTATTAATTTAAGCGTTTAAGCCTTTATGTTTTTTTTTTCCGTTGTGTTCATGTATAGTTCATGCAGACTATTAAAGAAAATCATCAAGGAACATCGTCACACGGGGCCATTTAGATCGTTAATATCTAGCTTGCAAGGAAGGGGCTTTGCCTTTCAAGTTCTTGGGGGTGCCGGTTGGAGCAAATCCACGTAGAGCAAGTACTTGGCAACCAGTCATTGACTCTATGAGAGCAAGACTTAATAGCTGGAAGAGTAGGCAATTATCTATAGGGGGTCGAGTAACACTAGTAAATGCGGTGCTTGCTTCTTTACCCTTATATCTCTTCTCTTTCTATAAAGCTCCTAAAAAGGTTATCGCGGAAATTACAAAGATTCAGAGAAGGTTCCTATGGGGGGATGATGAGACTAGGAAGTTGGCGTGGGTGAAGTGGGAAACTATTTGTCTACCAAAGGATAAAGGGGGTTTAGGCGTTAAAAATTTGGAATTATTCAACATTGCTTTATTATCTAAATGGCGGTGGAGATTATTGGGTGATGATGGAAACGCGAGATGGAAGGAAATCATAACGGAGAGGTATGGGTTGCGGGGGAGATGGCCCGATATGGCTGAAAATAAAAGAGGATGGGAGAAAAAATCATTATGGTGGAGGGATTTATGTTTGCTAGGATTGGATAATAATCTACAAGAGGAGTGGTTCCATCAATTAGTTAAAGTTAAAGTGGGTAAAGGAAATTTGGTGAGGTTTTGGAAGGATGTTTGGCTAGGGAGGGATACCTTGGAGAGTTTATTTCCATATTTATATAACGCCTGCAGGTATAACGAGGAAACAATCGATAAATTTGGAGGTTGGTCGGTCGACGGTTGGCGCTGGCTTTTCTTTCAAACCGAGGGGATGTTCTTTGTTATTATTTGCGCACCGATCTGCGAACTTTCGGTGCGGCGGTGTCGCTTTAACAAAAACGCGCAGCGATTCACAGCGATTCTTCGCTTGCCGTTAATGTGTTGTCCCAGCCACATGGATAAGTGGTCCTGGGTTCCGGATGATTCGGGAGGATTTTCGGTGAGTAAATGCTATGATTGTCTGCTGAATTTTTCTGCAGGTAATGGATTTTTGCAGCAGTCCGAAACAGTTTCAGCATGTAGGAAAATTTGGAAATGTGACGTTCCGTCCAAAGTCCAAATATTCGCTTGGAGAGTTTTGTTGCAGAGGATTGCTACTAGAGTTGCATTGCACAGAAGGGGAATTATCCAGTCACAATTTGAGCTCTGTTGCGTGTTGTGCTTTAGAGAAGAGGAGACGGTGGATCACCTGTTTGTGTCGTGTGAGGTGACTAAGTGCATTTGGAGAAATATTTTCAATTGGTTGGGGTCTTCGGTTGATGGAGTAACTATGGTAGTTCCTCATTTTGTAGAATTTGGGAGGTTGGTAAAAGGAAAAAGGTTGAAAGGAGTTAAACATCTCATATGGATGGCGGTAATTTGGTGCATATGGACAAAGAAGGAATAAGGTAATCTTCGATGGCGAGGTTGCTTCATTTCAAACATAGTGTTGGGGCTAAGTTCTTGGCTTGGAGTTTGGTTCAAGGCAAGGAAGGGAAGGAAATGCAAAGGCGTCTTGGGCGGATTGGTATAATTGCCCAATTGGGTGTTTATCTATGTTATAATTCTATGTAAGGTCGTGGTGTAATAATTTTGACATTGTTTAGAAAGGGGAGAAGCAATGGGCTAGCCATTGTTGCACATCTTTTGTGTGAGTGACTTTTTTTTCCTACTGTGTCTTTTTCCCAGGGGTTTTTGGCTCTGGGAGGTTTTGAGAGAGCCCTCCTTACCTATGTATCTCTCTTGGGCACGACTTGTGCTCGGTTTCAATATATCTCTTGCTTATCTAAAAAAAAAATCGTTGATTTCATTTTTAGGTTATGCATGTGCTTGGAGAACATTTTCTTATGCTTCTAGTTTAACATTTTTATGCTATGTACTTGAAGAATTTTTTTTTTTATGCTTCTAGTTTAATATTTTTATGTTATGAACTATAAGAATAGTTTCTTATGCTTCTAGTTTAATATTTTTATGCTATCAACTCAAAGAACGTTTTTATGTTATAATTACTAATTTAATCTTGTTAGAATTTATATTAGGGTTTAAGAATATAATTTACATTTTCGGCCGCAATTTCGTTGAAATAAAATCACTGGAAATACATTATGTTGGAATTTATATTTTGGTTTAAGAATAACATTTAATTTAAATATAACAAAAATTGAAACTATAAATAGTTTTTTTTTTGTTACAAAGGCTTCAAGGAAAAAAAAAACTAAGCCTAAAGCCTTACAAACTCATCTCCCCTAAAGATCTGCAGCACTAAACAACGGCTCCCAACTTCTTGCGGGAGCGAGATCCAAAATAACCAAGTTCGACTTCCATGAGAGCCCAACTTTGCTAAAAAAATCACATTACATCGATTACCTTCTCTTAAGATATGATGGAACTTAATATCCCAAGGTTTATTGAAAAACGTTCTAATGAGAGCAATCTCATTGCTTATACTTATGATAATCTTGGTTCTGAGACGAACCAATTGTAAGGCATACGGAAGAATCTGAAAGAATACACCAATTTTGTCAACCCCATGACGAAACTACAAATAGTTAATAAGCCAATAGACATAAAATACTAAAAGGAAATTTGGTAAGCCAACAATTGTTAAAAACCAAATATATATATATATATATATATATATATATATATATATATATATATATATATATATATATATATATATATATATATATATATATATATATTAAAATTAGTATAGGTGATCGGAAACCACCACAATTGGAAAAAAACAAGTTGTTGTTTAGCAGTGGTTTTGACCGCTACAATTTAAAATAAAAAAAAATTAAATGTTCATTTAGCGGCAGTTGGTAACCACTGTAAACTGAAAATGAGTAGTAGCGGATTTTGCGCGACGATTGTCCGAACTCCCGCAACACAATTATCGACACAAAAAATTGCAGTCTGGTGGTATACCACCACAAAGGATGTTTACCGAGAGTTCTAACTGACACCGATTTCTCCTAAAATTGGTGAAATTGATTATATTTCAGAGTGATAACAATTCTTCTTAATTAGAATGAACGCTCATTGAGTCAATTCACAACTAGTGGAACTGAATTGCACAGAACATTACACAAGATAAAAATGGGAAGAATTAGAGTATTACATATATGATCTGTAGTAGACCTTCTAGTAGGGAGCAGAGGAAGCGCCTGAGGTGGTTGAACACCTTCAGTTGCCTGAGCGGGTGGTGTATCTGCAATTACACTCCGACGCCCAAGTCAGTGGGGTGAGCAAAGAGTAGGAACTGTAAAATTAGGTGAGAATTAATCACCTTGTCAGTTTCTGACATGTGGGTTAAATACTATTCACCGGGTGGTGACGCGACCGTTAGTTCCTTTCAAGCAATCTCTCCGTTGATGAAGCTAGACGTGGGATCCTGACCATCCAACGTGATGTGGGCCAAGTTTGGTCATCCTGACTTGTGTGGGCGATCCCCGGCTTTGAGTGGCGATTCCGCGCCAAATCGAAACAATATACAAACTCGATGATTAGATTTTTTTATTTTTTTCGTTACCCTGTCATTGCTCCGCAATATCCACTGGCTTTGTCGATGAACAATTTACACCGAAGAGCCTGACTGGCCACGAGGATCATGCTTTGCCGACCTGTGTGATACTCCCCTCGCAACAATTTTTTTTTGCCACATTCTAGATTTAAACTCTAAACCTTGAGATGGAATTCGAACTCAGTTACCGTTTGAACATGTTGGTAGATATTTTTGATTTAGTAAAATATATTCAAAACTCATTAATTGTTGATATAGCCCTACATAATTTTTCATGTTTTAGAAAAAACAAATAGGTCATGTCAAAATGAAGTTGGACTATACTTTATTCATATCTATCTTATAGCATTATAAAAATGAAACAAAAACAAGTGTCGTTTTCATATAATTTAAGACGATCTTTGGATCCCAAAGTCTTGATTAGTTTTATTATTGCCCCAATTCTTAAAGTGCTCACAATGATTTTTTATTGAGCTTAATTTTATTGGTTAGTGGCTAATGATGATAGCTAAAGTTAATGACAAGGATCTAGTTTTGTAACGGGATTATCACATTCTGCCAAACATAAACCTGGACACAGAACTCGATATAGTTAATAGTATCTTGGACCACAACATATTACATATGCATATAAATTATACCTTTGTGGCTCTAGAAGAGCATCTGATTATGTGCTCGATGCTTCTACCTTCAATCTTGTCTAATTTGTGAAATATCTTTGTATTTATGTCAACTCAAACTCATGCGCGTGCTTATCAATAGTATTTTTTTGTCAATTGTTGATTATATTATTCTAGGCTTAAATATCATTTCACACTACGAATATCAAGATAATTCATTTCACCTCAGAAACAAAAATTTTAAAAAGCGCTCACAAATAATAAGTATTTCTAGTTCCCACCTACTGAGTGTAGCAGTAAACGATTTATATTTTGCATATGGTGAACAGTAAAAGCTAGTTTATACCCATTATACACTTAACGTTTGTCAACATAATCTAACAAAGCGAGGGAGAAGTGTAAGCGGTTTATATTTGTAAGGGGCATTTTAAAACTTTTATTTTAACAGGAGGTAAATAAATTATGGTGATATTTGCGGGGGGTAAATGATATTTAAGCCATTATTGTATCTAAATTGAATCATCTTTGAAAAATGATAGTTTAAAGTATAGGTAACAGCAACTTAAATTATTTTAGAATTGTTTAGATGATATGTTTTTCACCATGAGTACATCTCTAGTACATCCTAAGTGGCAACAAATCAGTCGTTGTCCTAAAAATATTTCTCAATTAACGAATTAAGGGACATAAAAAAATTGCAAGAAGGAGATACGATTTCAAATTCTAGAAATTAACATTCATTCACGGTTCACCTCTAAATTAATTACTAATTACTAATATTCGCCTATAAAAAAGAGATAGTGGTTAATTTGACTTTATTTTAGATGTGATTGAACACCAAATTTGTTTTTTTGAACACCATAATTGTTGGAGCCACTCAATTTGACAAAACTTTTTTTTTTATTATTGAAATTTGACAAAAGTACAAAACTCTTATATAGCTAAATGTGAGTATTAATCTTACACGGCACCTATAGATTTGACCTCTTCTTTCTATTTTTCTTTTTGAAAATATTATCTACTTTTCTTTTTACTTTTTTTTTTCTAGAAAAATGTTAATAATTAATTTGTTATAGTAATGGAAAAATATTAGTTTCCACTAACTTCATATTTATATATTTTCAGTGTTCTTTAGCTCTCACAAAGTAAACTACTACCTTGGACAGAAATTATCTATATCTGAATTGAAATTAATTCAAAATCCTTTAGATAGAGATGTATGATATATTTGATTTGTTTATCAATAATATTTTTCTGTTTTTAAAAAATCAAGAAAAAATAAAATTATTTTCTATCAACTTAAAAAAAATTAAAAAGCATAATCCTGCAGATTCTTACTCTCTTAAAATATATTGTTTATTATATTATTTAAAAGAACTTTGTTCCAAAGAATTGTGTCCCTTAAATGATCTTTTGAGTTATATAATGCTATATTTTTAAGAATTCATGAAGATAACATCTTTATTTAAGTTGAACTTTAAAAGGCGGGGCTACAAACAAAATCAAAATGATATGACTTAATACAATTTTTTAAGAAATGTTTCCCCTTCTTAAGCATGCATTTGAATTAATTAATTTATAATCGTATATATTCTTGTGGTCCTGAGCACTGAATCCAAAGACATTAGACACCTTCAAAGGAAACATGCTACCTTGCTGGTTGTAATGAAACCTTTGGTTTCACCATGGTGACCAAGTATTCCACAACATTTATTTATTTATAAATTTGTTCAAGTCTTTTCAAACAGTAGCTGTAGTTAAGTTGAAATCTCCGGTATATATAGCCTATCAAAGTGATAGTCTTAATCTCAAGTTTATATATGAAGTATTAATATTAATTCTTTATCCAACATGTTCTCTATACTGATAAGGTCAATATGTATCGTTTATGGCAGGGGAGGATCTATGCTATTCATAGAGAGACAGCAAAACAGGGGAATTTTTAATAAGAAATTAAACTAGCACTCTAGCAGTATACTCGTGTATACGCACAAATAACATCATATTCTTTGTATAAATAGACTCAGATAGAATTCAGTTACAATAAATCTTTTGTTTTAAAAAAATGAAGTTTCACAATTTTAGAATATTTTCTTCATTTGACATTTTTTATCGATAGGTAATTACCAATCAAGTAGTAATAATGTAGCCTCTGTGCCCAATAAATGCACAAAATTTATTTTACCAGTAACAAAATTATATCAGGAACATGTAACATTTTTCCGTTGTAACCCAAAAATAGAATATAAAATAATTATTCTGACAATGTCTAACGTTCCACCATAGAGAATTAATAGTAGTTAAATTGTAGCAACAACATATAATAAATAGAAAATAACTTTTTCGATAATATCTAGCATTTTCGTGTTGCAAAATCAAAAACAAAAATGTTCATTTATAAATCAAGTCGGATAGAATTACAATGAACGACGAAACTCTCCTTCAAGAGTTTTTACCCATTAACGTGTTACGTTTGCCTGTAAGAAATCAAAAGTTTAAAAAAAGATAAAAAAATTATAAAAAAATTATTCATTTATTTTTTTGGTACCAACGAATTATTCATTTATAAAAATAAAGTTATTTTCCTGTTTAGTGTTTATTAAAATTAATTAGGAGAAAGAAAAATAAATATTTTTGTAGGGTGTTTTGATTAAAAGATTATAGATAGATTAAAAAAATTAGAAATTTGAAGAGAGGAGAGAGGAAATAGAGGGATAGAGGTAGAAAGAAAATTGAGAAAGATAAGAGTGAGAGAGAAAAGAGAAAATTGAGTTTTAAATGTGAGATAATAAAAGTTAAGAGATAAAGTGAGAAAGTGGGACCCACAAAATATGAAAAAATGAGATAAAATAATTGAGAATAACATATTTATCGTTGAAATTTAGATTTTAGATAATGTAGTTTGGTATTTTAGGTAGTGGTTTTTTTGATTAAATGTACTAGTAGTATACATGTGCCTACATTTTATTTTTATGTATGAACTCGACAATTTAATTAATTTGAATATTAACTCGTAAAAATCTTGACAAATTTAAGATAGACTAATTTGCCCGAATATTACCCCGTGTAAAAGAATGGAATATTAAAATTTTGCCAAAATTTCAAAAAATATATTAAAATATATAGTAAAAGGAAATATGAATGAGACAAGTAGATGAAATTTAAGTAAGAGGAAGAAAGAGGAGAAGAGAGTAAAAAAGTTTGAAAAAGTGTGTGAGAGAGTGAAAAGCTGAAAAAAAAATGAAATTACTTAAATATTCTCCAATTGCTTAGTTGAAAAAAGGTAATATTGGTATTTTGATAGTAGGTGATTTGTATAGATAATAAAAGTATGAACTCAGACAAAATTTGATTAGTCTCAACATTATCACGTAAATATCAGAACAATTTTAAAATTGGCAAATTTAATTAGTACAAATATTACCCCCACGTAAAAAATGGATATTAAAATTTTGTCAAATTTGTAAATTTTTAAAATAGTAAAGAGAAAAAGTGAAGGAGACGTATAGATGAAATTAAAGTAGATATATTATGAAAAATAGAGAAATGAGACAATTAGAGGAAGAAAGAAGAGAAGAGAGTGAAAAAATGTGTGAGAGTGAAAAAGTGAAATTACGTAAATATCCTCTAATTGTTTAGTTAGAAAAAGGATAAAATTGGTATTTAGGTTGTGGGTAAAAAGTATAGATAAATAATAGATAGTTGATTGATTAATGTATAGTTGATGGGAAAATAAGTGTTTCTGAAACCAAGAGCGCTTGAATGATATGGTTTGGATTTATTCCAGCTTAATCAAGCCTTGGGAATGCAGCAGTGTTAAAACTCTTGAAGGAGAGTTTAAATGCGCTCATTGTAATTTATCTAACTTGAGTAATTAAATTTCTCTACGATTCTGCGTATAAGATACCAATTTACAAACCAAATTCGATTATATGCCATGGGATATGTTTCAGAAACACTTATCATTCACCAAGTTTATCTGCTATTTAGATTCACTTCATCCACTGAGTTTGATTAATGGGTAAGACTTTAAAAATAAGCCTCTGAAATCCAAAGCAACATTCATTATATACTGCTCTGTTCTTGTTTCGCACCCAGCTAGATGGCAGTAAATTCATTCGGTCCAAACCATATTATCACATCTGGCCCTCTATCTTCCTTTTTGTTTATGGGTTGGAATATTTCTAGTACACCCCCTTATATATCTATTGTTTGACATAAACAAAAGATAGGTGCATGTGAAAAAATAAGATGTTAGATAAAAGGAACTAGACCATTACCTGTGCCGCCGTATCTGCACGGGCAGCATTGCATTCAATGTATATGACTTAATATGGATTAAAAATGAGATTATGTATTATACTTATGAGTCATAAATTAGTCAGAAAAGAGTTCAATTGATGAGACATTATATATAGTACTGTAATGTTTCACATTGCAAATAAACGACATATATGTTGATAAACGTTGATTGGTAGAAAAATAAAGTTGCTGCACTCATTTTGAACAATGCATAAATTGATGTAATGACATAGGTAGTTTAAAACACATGATTGAAATTAAAAGGTAAACACACATCGATATATCAATGAGACATATTATATTCACCAAAAACAAAGAAGCATACTTAAAAGCAAACGAAACGAAGTTTTACAATGTAGAATCATGAAGGACAACACAAAATTGCATGACAATGGAGGCGACCATCAGGTGAGATACTTGCATAAAGCACACATATTTGACCCCTTCGAAGCTCAAAACTTGAAGTTGACAAAATCACAGCAGCTCCTCAATATTCTGCAATATATCATTAGCAATATTATTATGAGGCATAACGAAAAAAGTTCGCATTGATATTGATGTTAGAAATTAGAATAATAACTTATAGCAAATTAAAAAGACATCATAGTCCAGACATCAACTCATAAAATTATTAGACTAATTCTGAAGTTAAAATTTACCTAAACCAATGTCTGAAATACTTCCTTATAAACGACATTTGAAGTAGTATTGGACGTCTGACCTTCATCATCAAGGATAAGTAGTTTCAAACCACTCCGTGAAGTAACTCTAGACATAGCTACATATAGTTGTCTATGAGAGAATACAGGTTGGGGAAGGACTCTTATATATTGTCATAGCAAATGAAACAGTATAGGAAATTCAGAAATTGTTTCCTTTGAAATTTAAATGGTATTCGATGATCATAAGGAATCAAAGATAACACTTTTTGTCCAACACTGCTTCGGGATATCACCTTTGCTTCAATAACAAATTTCCCCATTTGTGTGACTATAAGTTGTGTCCCATTGCATAATCCTGATGAATGATCTATATTTCTAAGCAACACGATGGGTACACCAACTTTGAGTTTTAACATATGATTTGGAAGTCCTAAACGGTTTATGGAGTTCAAAAATTCAGGAGTATGTACGTCCTCAGGCCCATCAACATTCTCATTCTCATCTAAAGACAATGGAGTATCAAAACTCAAATAAGTCTTTTCCTCTCCAGGCATCATTGACAACATATATTCATTTACCTAGTCGATCATCGTGTCATTTGTTTGCGGTGCTAAGATAGCTCTTTGCTTAAAAAGAAGGACGGGTCCTTCATATTTTGCAAGTAAGAAGGATATGTGACTTCCCCACTCTATTTGGCCTTTCAATTTACCACAGTGTACCCTTCGAATTCCCCACTGCAGTAAATGGACATTCCTTTGAATTCCCCACCATCACAATTTACTGCATGCGTAACTTACAATGCAAATTTACTACACCCGTGATGTATCTTGGAAAATAGATATTGTCCATGCAATGGAATATTAATATCTTTGTAGTTAATATTCGAAGGATGATTGCAATAAATATTACGGCTAGGCTTGAGTTGCAAGTGTCTTTATATTAGTTATGAATATGAATTAGGTATGAATTATTGGAAAATATGAATTAGGTATGAATTGTTGGAAAATGGTATGAATGCTAACAGCAAATGCAACATGGTGGTCGCTACTCAGGCTTTTCTCCCAATTCGTGTTATGATTGGCGTTGAAGGTTCAGACTACTTTTGCATTAAAGGACAATGGGGTAAACGGAGAGAAGACTTAAAATTGGAGGAAGGAGATTCTATCAAGATTGGTGTTGCACAAAATGACGGAAATAATATTTACTTCACATTTTTCAGATTATATGATAGTTTGAAAATTTGAGCGTTGTTGTGACAATTTATCGTTCGATTAGAGCATTTTCAGAATGAATGTTTATTCAGTTGTTTGTTTATTGTAGAATGTTTGCTGACATTTACCTATAAAAAGACTATTATTGCTCTTTTTATAATTTAATATTTTTCATTTTTCCTTTTCAAGCAATTGTTTTTAAGTAAAATGATTTAATTAGGGGTGTTCGCGGTGTGGGTTGGTTCGGTTTTAAGCAAAAAAGTGAACCGAACTGCAAGGTATAAATAGATGCAGTTTGGTTTGGTTCGGTTCGGTTGGTTCGGTTTTTGACGAGAAAAAACAAAATTTAGGGCTCGTTTGGATAAAACTTATTTTTAACTTATGAAAAACAAAATATGCAAATAAATAAGTTTTTATGTATTATTCATAAGCTTGTCAAGGTAGTTTATGGAAAAACAACTTAGGGAGATACAATTTTTGTGAGTGAGAACTTATGAATTAACATAAAAACTTACTTATATTCATAAGTTGATTTTCATAAGCTCAAAAATAAGCGAATCCAAATGGCCCCTTAAATAAACCGTTTTCCTTATTTCCTACATTGCTTTGTCTAATTTTATTTTTGTATATAGGATTTTGCGGTTTGGTTTGGTTCGGTTCGGTATTGGTCATCAAAACCGCGGACCGAACCGCGCATGTTCACTAATAAAGAAAAACCAAACCAATAGAAAGCGGTTTTTTGCGGTTTTCGGTTCGGTTTGCATGGTTTATTATTAGTTTAGTTCGGTTTTGAACACCCCTAGATTTAATGAAGGTGCATTGGGAAATGAATTGCAAATAAATGCACAATGGAAATTGGATAGGGTGTTGAACCATTGGTTTGCTTTGATAATAGATTAATGATTTAAAATTGGAATTTCCTAAAATACCCTCAATTTTGGCGGACTTTTTCCCGCCTTACTTGTATTCTACTTTTATCTTTAAAAGATGTAAAAATATTAGTGAAATTGACTATGCATCTGTTGCATCTTGGTTTGAGTTGGCCTGATTTTTTGTTTCTCCGCTTGTTAGGTTAGTCTTTGCCTTTATACCCTTGATTGTTAAGCTTGGTAGCTTCAACTTATAATGATTAAGCATTTCTCATTCTCTGTGTGCTTTTGCAAAAGTTTAAACTTTGAGGTATATTTTCTAATTCGTTACACTTTTGCTTTATGGATTTTATTTTCCTTTTATGGCAATTGACTATATATACTCTGTAATTTTTATGTTTGATCGATTAATACATTCCAATTTCATATTTCAATTCAATTGGAGTGCATATATCAATCGCACAAGACGTTGATGCCTTTGAGCTCCGATCTTAATAATGTAATATCTTTTTATTAAAAAAATTTATTTAAATTTTACTTATATTAAACACATAATTGTTATATGAAAAATGTTAGCATCACTTTTATTCTACACAAACATTATGATTTAGTGAAATTTATCTTGAGTTCCACAACTTTATAAATATGACTCATTTATTTAGTAGAATCCACATGAATTTCACCAAATTATGAAGTGATTATTGATAGGAGTATGTTAAAGAATATGTTGCTAGCACTCTTTTTTTTATTCAAGATTAAAAAAAAAAACACTCCTCTTGTTTTATTTGTAAAATTGAAAATAAGTCTAACTTAAAGAGTGAGGGCAGATCTAAAATTAAAAGTATTAACTTCAAGTGGCACATCTAGAAATTTCAAGAGTGGGGAGCATAAGTTAATGTAACTTTTTTTTAGAAAAAATAAATATTTAAAGCAATTACTAAATAGATAATCTTGCGATAAAAATGTGTAAAGATCCAAATTGGTGCCTGGAGAAAAAACAAATTTACCTAGGCTTAAAAAAATTTAAAATATCAATTTAGTCTTCAAATATCAGTCAAATTAGTCCTTTTATATTAATTTTTGGGATATTTTAGTTCCTCTTAATGACTTGTGTTGACTGACATTTAAATTTTGGATTTTTTTTCGTACGCCCCCAGTCAGGGGCGGATCCAAGAATTTAAAATAGGGTGTTCTCTTTTCTTCAATTGTACGATTTTACAAAAAAAAACAACAATGATAAAGTAATGTTTCAAAAAAAATCAATTATAAAATAATGTTACAAAATAAAATATCTTTTAATCCAAGTCTAATCGGATTTTCCTTTTTATCATAGTTTGGAAGCGTTTGTATATACAGTTTAAGAAAAAAATAACGTTGGTAGTTTATAAAAAATATATTAGCGTATATACGACATATAGTTTAAACTTGTAGATTAAATAACATTATATAGATGGTTCGATGGTTATGTCTATTGTTTGAGTCCTCATGGCGTGGGTTCGATTCTCTTGAAATTCATTTTTGTGACCATTTTTTTATTATAAGAGGACAAAATCTAAAAACTGAATTATTTTTTGAAAAACGGCTGTAGGGGGAATCGAACCTTGTAGATAATGCTCCAACTAAGAACTCCATCCGCTGCACCAAACAACTATTTGATTAAAACATGCGCAAATTTATTATATATTTAGTATCCGATATTATAATGTAGGTAATTTAGTAATTTTAGATGAATTTTTGGGTGTTCTGAGTACTGAGGAACACCCCTAAATCCGCCCAGCCCGATTATCTCTCGTACCTCCATAAATACCATTTTGGACAAAAATACCCCTAATTTCAACAAAATTTTCTGAAATAACTTATAATTTGGTAAATCCGGAGGTGGGTATTTAGGATTCCCGGATCTACCAAAAAACGCAGGTAAATCCGATTCGTGATTTGTGAACCGGATTTACCCGAGTTTTTTTTGTAAATTTGGGAGTCCTAAATACCCCCTCCGGATTTACCAAATATAAAGGAATTACGAACCGGATTTACCTTTAAATATGGTATTTCTGGGAAAATTAAACAAACAAAATCTGGATTTACCTCGAAACCACTTAAATTCGGTTCGTAAATTAATGAACCGGATTTACCATTTTTAGCAATAAATCCGGGAATCTCCAAATCTTGAACCGGATTTACCATGAGAAAGCAATAAATCCGGGAATCATATCTCTTGGTTGGTCTGACGTGATTTTTTAAAAAAAGGCAGGGTATTTTTGGGTTTAACCTTGTTATGGGGGTGGGAGAGATAAGGGAGGGGGTACCAAAAAAATATCCTTAAATTTTTTAATAATCAAATTAACATTTTTTATTTCTCAAAAAGCAAATATGTTTCTAAGGTTTTTTTGTAGAAGCTTTTTTGACCATTTATTCCTTATAAAATAAAACACCGAAGTTTTTTACATGAGGTAAATGTAATTATTTTCGTAATTGCTAAAGAGCTTGATGATATTTTCTGCAATGTTCTAGGACGCCAACCATTCACTCTAAAATTTTTATAACAAAAAAAATAATGTTAAATAATGTTATGTTTTCCCTTTTAATTTTATAATTCCCTTTAATTTTATAATTCCTTAAAAAATAATTGACATAGGTAATTCCTCTTTTATTTATGAGAAAAAATTATTAATCATACTTTACAAAACATTTTTATCGTGTGGGCAATTGCTCCCACTATCATCTAAGTGGAATGTAGATCTGCTACTTATAGAATTTTTAATAACTTAAAAGTACATAATTTAAAATAAACTCTTAGAATAAACTTTTTTTTGGGTATAAATTCTAATTACGGGCCAATTTACAACTAGGGTTTTTTTCCGCACCCCCCTCCTTCTCTCCTACACCCCCATAACCCAATAAAACCCTAAAATACCCCTATATTTTAAATAAAAAAATTAAAAATTTCAGAATTACCTCTAAAAAAGGTAATTCCGGTTCAAAAAATGGGGTATTTCGGATTTACCTTGTATTTCCGAAATACCCCCTATTATGAGTAATTTAATTAAAAGCTTTAAATTAAAAAAATAAATAATTGATTATCTAGAGCAGTGTCGCGTATCCGCCGAACTGCTTGGTCGAATAAAAGACCGCTTTCATCAACTGAGTGTAGAGGTAAGTGAGAGCAGCTACACCCCAAGACCACTGGCCACACTGCTGAAGATTCTGAAGCAGATACATCCACCTCACTGGCAGTAAATGGTGACTCTTGTCGGCCAGAATGGTGGTGCCCAACAAGAAGAGCATGTAGCACCGTGCAGCCTGCTCATAAGCACCCCGTGCCATGTTCTCCTTGTAAGACTCCTCTGCAAAGGCGATCCTCAAATACTGCCCCTGTTTTCCCTAAGCTCCTTGATGACACTAGGCTGATCCATGCCCAAAGAGTCGACAACCAACTGAAGAGCCTCAACAGAATCAAAATCGGGTTTGTGGTCCAATGGGGTGCCCTCCAATGCGCAAGTGGAGCAAAGACGGCCACATCGTCCCAGTGTGTGATCATCTCCCCCAAAGGGCATGTGGAATGAAGGTCTCGGGATGCCACCTCTCCACAAAAGCGATATCAACTCATGGTTAACTTCCCCCGAGAGGTGTGATGTCCAAATCAACCATGGGCTACACAGTGGGTGGTGCTCGGTGAGTCTAATTTTAGGAAACTTACGGCGTGAGATACAACCTTTAGTTTCCGAAATTGAAAAAATTAAAATTAAACCATACGTTATTAAAAATAAGTAATTAATTGTTGTTAAGTAAAATTAAAATAAAGAATTAAAATATTACCTCGCCTCTATCTATCCAGAACGCGCAGTGGCGTATCCCATGTAACAATAATGGTGGGTGATCCACACCGGGGCGGTGAACCTCCTCCTCCTCCTCCCGATCTTCGACCACTCATCCTCCTGCTCCTCCCAAGCCTCCCAACCGTGAGAAAGAATGTCATGATCTGACTCTGTGTGCTCTCGTTGGTGCCGCATATGGTACTCGTGTCTGGGTGGTCACGGTAGAGGCTGCTCATCTGGAGCCGAGGTGAGGCTCAGACTCAACCATCTCTATCACTCTGGCGTGGGCTCTCTGGCGCCTCTGACACTCAGAAGCATGTCCAGCAGCTCTGAGCCTCTGTAGAGTGTCCGGAGAATGAGTATCGCTATCTGCTGCCTCCCAAAGATCTTTGTCGTCGTCTGCGCGGGTGCTTCTCTCCAAGACTACTGCTCATGGCTACACCTTTATGCAGTCGTCTACTTACTCGCCACTGTTAAAAAAAATGTAAATAAAAAATATTAATAATTGGAAAAAAAATTGTAATTTTCGGAATTACAGGTAATTCTGAAAATCTCTCTCCGTAATTACTTACTTTTTTCGGAATTATGAAATTTGATTTGTGAAATCTGATTTTTGTAAGGTTTCAAGGGCATTTTCGTCCGTTAGCGTAATTATGGGGGTGGGATAGACAACGAGGGGGGTGCGAAAAAAAAAGCCTTACAACTATGGCATGTGCAGTTTGCCGGTAGATAGTCGGCAACAATTTCTCTAAGTCACATGAACAACTATAATCTAAATACGAGTGGAAGCATTTGCAGGGAAATAAAATATTTTCATATCAAATTAAAACCCACAACTAATCCTCTTTGGAGACACGTCAAATTTTTAAATACGAGAAAGTATTAGATGTTGTCAAAATAATTATTTTTATATATTGGTTATAAATTTCAATGGATAAATATGACCTGTTGATATAATGTCAATTCAATTACTTTTGATTTCTTACAGAGAAACATGATGGCGGTCAAACAACATAGAGAAAAAATGAGCACAATCGAAACTCAATAATTTAATGTAAAAACTTCAAAACTGGAGAAATTCCATGAACTATTGTCTAACGACAATTAGAGAATAACACTATGTGAAAATGGTTACAATAAATAGACTTCTCTCAAAACACTCAACGACCCTAGTAAACCTACACTCTCCAAAAAAATATTTAATCTGCATCTCACAACACTCTCTACGACAAGAGTATAAGAGAAAGGAAAAGTCAAATACAAATTTAAAGGGTTTTAACTCAGCGCATCTTGTAAAGGAGAAATTTAGCCCATATATATAACATTGGCTTACCTCTTCCTTCACAAAATTAGGCAATATGAGACATCTTCAAGATGCTCAATTTCAATCAATTCCAACAATCTTAACTTTGATTGTAATTGATACACGAGACATCTTCCATTTTCAATGTCTACACCGATAGTCATAGTTCTAAAGAACTATCATCCTCCACCATAAATGGTATACTTCACTTGAAACTAAACGACTTCAAGAATTTCTACATGTCGAAAGCCATCGAAATAATCTCACAACACACCGAGCATTAATGTCAACTAATGCGGATGTGCTATTTTGAATTGACTAGAAATAACTTATCATTTTCTATGGCAATGGACAATGTCATGAGGATATACTTCTCATTTTTTGATAAGATTATCATCTCCCATAACAAGGGAAATATTGCTAGCAATTTTTTGATACTTCTCCACATTGAAATTTTTTCTTTACATGCCTAGACTTTCCACATTTCCAGCATTTCATATTCATTTCATGGATCTTATTCTCATAAGCCCCTTCTCTAGCTACCAACACTGACTTTGATGAAGGACTATCATCACTATTCAATCATCTTTCTTCGGAAAAGATTTTACTTGCAACATCTTCAAAATTCAAAATTTCCTTCCCATCAAAACATGTTTGATATGCCCAAAGGAAAATGGAAGGGACTATATGAGTCTCAACGTTTTATCTTCATTATCAATCATGACTCCAATAGCTTCTAATTCTGAGACAAAATGATCAAAGACTTTCATTCCATCATCCATGTGTAAATTGTGAAATCGCTCATTCAGCAACAATCAATTTGATATGCCATTTGCTTGATTTATCCCTTCGAGTTTCTCCCAAAGATTCTTGACAGCCAATATTTCCTGCACATTTGCAATAACATTCTTTGCCAAAAACAGAGGAATTACACTTCATCTCTCAAATCTAGTTCCTATCATTTATCCCCATCCAAGTTGGAAATATTTCCTTTTAACGCCTCTTGCAATCCCAATAGTATCAACACATCATTGGCTTGTAATTTCTACAAGGCAAAATTGATTCTTTCATCAAATGTCTCTATGTCAAACTTCACAACATTTAAAAAGTTTAAAATTGCAGTTATAAAGAGACTGTAAATCATGCACCAAGTAAGTTCCCAGAAAAGATATGTTTCACCGTGGACACACTTAAATATCAAATCTTTCACAGCCAGAACTTTTCACAAAGAAGAAATTGAGAGAAAAGAGTAGAAATGTTAGCCATCAGAGAAAAGAAGAAATTGAGAGAAAAAAATTAGAGAAAATAGAAAGAGTGATTGCAGAAATATTTTGTAACCATCTCTGTAAAGTCCAAGAGTCACCAACCATTCACACTAATATTTCTTTATCTACTTCTAATGCTATTCAATTTACTCATATATCTTTATCTCCAATGGAGGTAGAAGAGGAAGAGACAATTTCTACTTTTGAGAGAGAACAAAAGGAAATCAAAGAAAGCGATGAAGAAGTACAAAAAATCTTTGCATTGGTGATATTGTGAAAGATTTGAAATTTGCGAAGGAAAGAAAAAAAAATCAATTTAAAAAACAAAGATTTTAACAACATTTTGAGTTCATACTCTCTAGGTTCTGGATTAGACCATTCATAGGCTTATCCTAGTCTTGGATTAGACTAAGTGGCGCCCCTTTCCTTTCATTCCATTTCTTTCACCAAATTCACAACAATTGATAACTAGTGTGAGCATTAGTGCTATTTTACAAAGACCACGAAATTTACAAGTTTCCTTTCCCATTTTCTTTCATCCTAAACCCAAAAATACAAAAAAAAACATAGGAAACAACCATACTCTCTATTGAAAAACAAAGAAATGACCAATTTTCACAACAAGGTGGTCATCATTTGGTATCAGAGAAAGGTTATAGTTTGTTCAACAATTTCAAGCTTTGTGTATTGTTTTCTTTGCTTTTGAGTTCAAAAAAAAAAGTATATCAAAAAAATAAAATTCTGGTTGTTTGTCTTCCCTACCCTAAACTTTCATTTCTTGTTCTAATCCTATAAACTTTGTTTTCCAAGACTTTGTTTTTCCTTCCAAAGCTTTTTGTGTGTGTGGATTATTATTTGAAATTATTTTCTTTGTTTTGATAATTTTTCTGGTTTCTTTAAACAACTGTGAGAGTTATGGATGCTCAAAATCGTTTACTTTTTGATGCCCTCACGGCAAAAATGAAAGAACTTTTGAAAGAGCAAGTGGAAGGTATACAGGAGAGAATTGATCAATTAGAAAATAGACAAAATAATAATGATGAGGAGGGTCGGAGGAGAAGACATGATGAACCTAGAGAAAATAGGTTGGGTGGTATAAAAATTAAAGTACCACAGTTTGTTTGGGAAAAATGATGCAGATGTGCATTTGGAATGGGAGACCAAAATTGAACAAATTTTTTCCTGTAACAATTACACTGATCTTCAAAAAGTGCAGGTTGCTTCTATTGAATTTACAGATTATGCTTTGGTGTGGTGGGACCAATTGACGAAGGAGAGGAGAAGGCACAACGAGCCAGCCATTGCCACATGGGAGGAGATGAAGAGGCTCATGAGGAAGAGATTCATTCCATCATACTACAACAGAGAGTTGCACAACAAATTACAACGACTCACCCAAGGCAACAAAAGTGTTGATGAGTACTATAAGGAGATGGAGGTGGCGAAAATTAGAGCAAATGTGGAGGAGGATGAAGAAGCAACCATGGCCAGATTCTTGCATGGTCTAAATCGTGATATTAGTGACATAGTGGAACTACAACACTATGTGCAAATAGACGATTTGGTTCATCAAGCCACAAAAATAGAACACCAACTCAAGAGGAAGAACCAAATCTGATCTTATCAAGGAAACTTGTGGCGATCAAAATCCATGACTTATCACTCACCTTCTCATCTATTTCTTGAGTGTGGCGCCAATATCCTTCTTTTAAATATCAACCTCAACATTGTCCTTCCTTGGTTGCCATCATTCTGCTATTTCTGAAATATTATGTGAGCATGTTGGTAAAGCCCAAGAGTCACCAACCATTCACACTAATATTTCTTCTTCTCTATTTTTCTCTCTCTCAATTTCTTCTTTTCTTTGATGGCTAACATTTCTACTCTTTTTGCCTCTTTTTTAGCCCATTTTCATAAAGGTATTTCACATACGCATGATCCATCACAAAATCTCTAATGTATATACCATAATCCCTTTGCCTTCCCTCCATCCTGAACAACAAAAAACAAAACAGTGAGTAGAACCTAAGCTCTGATACCAGAATGATGAGAGCACGAGTTCCCTAAGCATGTGGAATGAATTCTACAAAGAAAAATACCCAGCTCCAACATTTTAGAAGCCAAAACACATATCAATAAGCATCAATCTTGGAACAGCCATACAAAAAATATATTTTATTTTTAATTTTCGTATTTAATTTTAATTAAATAATTTTAGGTGTCTTTTGATCTTTCCTAAGTTAGTTTGTGAGTTTTAAAGGCTCGTTAAGTCATTATGATGACTAGTGGAGTTTTATTCTTAAAGTTATGTTTATTTACTAGGTATTAAATAATGTAAATGCACTTATCAATTTATTTGATAAATGCATGATAGTGGAAATTTATTTAGTTTATTTCAAGAGTTACTTTAGGTTTCCAAAGGTTGTGAGTTTAGCCTATAAATAGGGATCTTTTGTACTACACAAATCGATTATGAATATGAATGAAAGTTGAGTTTCCTCCATTAATTTGTGAGAGCTTCCCTTGTGTTCTTGGGTTAAAGAACAAATTGATCTTATCAAGACAACTTGTGGCGATCAAAATCCATGACTTATCACTCACCTTCTCATCTATTTCTTGAGTGTGGCGTCAATATCCTTCTTTTAAGTCTCAACTTCAACACAACCTTCCCTAGTCTGCCATCACAAACACATATAAGTACTTACTATAGGTTTTCCTGTCACTACTGCAGGAGACTAGCCAGAAAATTTGGAATATTCATTTAGTATCCATGCCATGGTCGGCATGCAAAACCATAGAGTAAAATAATATTGAATTCCAAAAATCACATGAGTATAATTGAAGTCAAATTTATAGTAACAATATTATAATCAAAATTTGTAATAACCTCAGGATGGTACCTGATTCCTCCTTTCATAGGGCCTCTGGCATTATCATGTTGAACTCTGAATCCAATATAAGATTGTAGCGTGTAGTCGTCTCTATTCAACCTGTATTTTCATGTAACATTATTCAGAACTAATGTCAATTTAATGTTCATGTTGGTAGTTGCTAATGTATTCATTTTCCCCCTTGGCAATTACAAGGACTTAACACAATATTCAACCTTTTATCAAAACAGATCCAACTATAACAATATTTATATCAAGAGATACACAGTAGCTAACCATATTCAATGTCAACAATATAACTAGTAAAAGTTTGGTGAAAGGCTATATAATACAAACAAAAATGGATAAGAGGCAACAATGTGCCATACCATGTGTACCGACCTCACTGGTTAATCATTCAAGACCAGGATGATGGAAAAAACATGACATCCTATCATAAAGGCTAAATAATATGCTAACAACTACAGAACTATATAAGTACCAATATCTCAGCCAGTATGAAACTAGAAGAGGAAGAGCACTACTCAAAATAAACAAATAGACAAGACTAAACCAAAAAGAGAGACATATATATATATATATATATATATATATATATATATATATATATATATATATATATATATATATATATATATATATATATATATATATATATATATATATATATTCTCACATATGATTCTGGAAGCAAAGCAATACAAGCATTCTAAGAACAATGTTCATTTAATCCAATACAAGCATGATCATGATGCATGCTCTCTAAGAACCATTCTACTAAAAGAAAATTTAAAGTGTAATTAACTTATGCAAATGAAAAAATGGGTAGACCAAGGTTCATCCCTTTAGTAATGTTCAAAAACAGCCCTTCCTGCAACTGGAATGTGGCTTTCCACCACAGAATGTGGCTTTTCAAATGCTGGTATTATTTTAGTGTCTTATTTCTATTTCAAGGTGGATTAATTATTATCAAGGATAGTACGACCAAGTTCTGTCCTATTCTTAAGGCCTTTGACAAATTTTAACACATTGTTCCTTATCATCGATTAGAAAGATGAAGCGGTGCTCTCTTTCTTCGTCGCTCGAATGTTGGAAGCGCTGCTCTCAAAGAAGGAGGTGAAATGGCTCTCCTAGTTTAGGGTTTTTTTTACATAGAATAGTGAAATTGTGGCTGCTCATGTGTTTCGCATAACACATAAGCCCTCCAACACTGTTTACCGAAACAATGTTAATAACTTTTAACGATTAATTAAAGGATTATTTTTTTTTTACCAAAAACGATTAAGGATTTTTAATAATTTAAAGATTACTTCAAAAATAATTTAAAGATAAATAATAGCTAGTGACCGATTTGTTGGTCGCTATGTTTTCGGTCACTAAATTAGTCACTAAATTATTTTAGCGACCAACTTAAAATGATTAATATTTTCACATAATTCGATCTCTAAATCGATCTCTATAGTGACTGATTTTAATTAATCACTAAATAAGAAATTTCTAGTAGTGAATACCACTTTCCCATGCTTTTGGTCCCAAAGAAAAGGAAGAGTTAATCTCAAAAAAAAAAAAAAAAAAAAAAGAAAAGGAAGAGTTAAAATTTAATAGGGTAACAAAAAAATACTACAAATTTCCATGTCTTTGAATGGTGCACACATTTTTAATGTTAAAAAGAAAATTTATTTTATAAAACTTAGATCGGCAAATTAAAAAAATAAAAATAAAAATTCAAAAATTCAAAATTTGTTAATATTATAAATTTATATTTAATGAATATATAGCTGGAATTTTTTTTTTTAATGACTATTGGAACATCTTTTTTTTGATAAAAAAGATTATTGTTGGCATTTTTCCATTCCTTATTGCTAGGGGTGGACAGGATCCATGAACCCCGCCCGAAACCGAGAATCCGAAATGGTTGTGAGACAAAACGGACGGATATATGCGGGTGAGCGGGTTGTCGGGTGAGAAAAATGCTTAATTTGGGCTAATACTGGTCGATGTCGGTATTTGTTTTGTCATCCATCGCATGCAGAACCGAAGCCAAATGCGATAAATGTGTCTTGTAGCCGTTGCGATCTGCACCTAGAAACGTGGGAGCCCTTCATTAGTTTGCATTTCCCACGCCTAGAAACCTGCACTTATTTTTACATAGTACATCGGGTTTCTCTCTCTTTCCCCACTAGGGCGATTACCCGTGCGATGTGCGGGGATGTGATTAACTCCTCTGAGACGTAGTTTCAAAAAACATCAACATTATATAAGGGGTATAAAAATACGCAACACATATATATAAGACGAAGAGGCAACAATAGCTCTTGGTGGGATGAGGCAATAATGTGTCGATCCAAAAATATAGAGTGAGGGTATATTGGTAAGCATGGGCAGACAAAATGAGGTACATTTTGATAATAAAACAAAGTGTTGGACAAATAAAAATTTGTCGAGGGTATGTCGATTCAAAATATAGAATGGGGGTATATTGGTAAATAGTGATGTCTGAAATGAGGGTATATTGGATTTGTGGAATTGAACTCTCATTTTGGACACATTCAGCATATTAGAAAATTAATGTAAGGAAGTGGGCAGGGATGTCTGTAAAACCTTTAACATATTTATTGATTTCACGTGGCAATATATATAATATATTTATAAGTAAAGGTGGATTTGGCTATTTCCAATATTCTTCTCATTGGGTTTCTCTCTCTATTCCCCATGAGTTGTCATTCACTAATTGACAGTCTGATTATAATAATAACTAGTTTTTTTAATTAAAAATATTTCTTTTAGTCAAAATAGAAAAACGTGGGACCACTTCTTTCTCTCTCTGAATTTTTCCTTCTTCCAAAGCGTCTTCTTCTTTGGGCCTTCATTTACGAGATCTTTCATGGTGCTTTCTTCGTTTCCAGATTTCCTATGGCACCTTCTCCATTTTCGATCTCTCAAACCGTATGTAACCGATCGTGCACCCGCGAAACCGATTAAACCGTCACCGCGTGAAATCCGGCAACAAACGGTCGGGAATGGATGGTAGATCCTCAACCGCGGTTTTTAATCGGATGGGGATTTACGGATCGAATCCGTAAGAATCGACCAGTGTCCACCCTACTTATTGCTATGCAAATGAATCAAATAATGTACCAAGTTTATTGTATTATCTTTTGCTAAAAATGTAGCCAAAAACGCCGCTAATATCTTTCTTTGAAATTGTGCCAAAAATGCCGCAAAACAATTATGCCGAAATGGTGTGAAAACTTCTTTGTTGAAATAATGCCTAAAACGCAGATTGAAAATGCTTTGCTAAACAATTATGCGAAATCGATCTTTGAAATAGTGCCTAAAATGCAATTTGAAAAGGTCGCTAAACAATTAAGTTGAACTCTTTGCTTAAATAGTGCCTAAAATGCACGATTTGAAAATCTTTGCTAAACAATTTTCCAGGAAATTGTGCTAAAAAAGCAGAAATATTAAACCATATAATTTAAACCAAACCATAACCATTTATTCATTAATTAATTAATAAAAATCATATCAACATAGTAGTCTCCTAGTAGATCATGCCTCGTAATACATCACTACACCATTACAAATCTGTGTAGAATAAGCTTTGAGCACCAAATGATATGATAAAAAGAGTACATATTGATACAATTATTTTTTGACTGAAAAACACTTAACATAGAGTAATAATATATTAACTAAAATAAAAGAGCAGATCATTCACTTGTCATCCAAATCAAAGCAGTTAGAGAGGAATGAACACTGAAGCTGCATCCATGAACTCCTCGTCAGATTCCAGCTCCATCATATTATCTGGTAAAAGATTAATTTCCAAATCAATACTTCCCCCACCTTCTTGACCCGGATACCATGTAACCCGTCCATCACATTTGTTGGAATACCCACTTCTTACCGCCAGAGCTTTTCCCATTCCAAATTCATTTCCGTACATGTTGAACCTGAAATTGGTCATTGTCACAATACCCGGGTTAGAGAGCATACCCATTTGATAGATGGAAGGAGACTTCAACCACTCTTCCACACCGTGCCGCACGACTCCGTCATTATAGTTTACAACAATCTGATGAAGCTCACGTGCTGCCCATCCCAAATCCATCTCAGCGGTTTCCACGCTTTGTTTCTGCGATGCCAATGTTAACTGCATTTCCAAAGTACTCATTTGGCAAAGGTGGGACAATTCTCGATCTGGTGTTGATGGCTAACTTACAAGTAGTTAGGTCATCAGGTGGTAGGCGGCGCGCACGTGTTACACATCGCCAAACAAGTGCGGCTAAAGCCTGGAAGGAAGATATTCTCATTATCTTGGATTCTTTGCTTGCCTTCTCTTTTAATTTTCCAAGAGATTCTGTGGAGTGAAAAGAATCTCTCTCTCACTTGGGGGTGGTTCATATCTCAAAATGAAATCATGGTGATGCTTGAAAGGTAGATTGATCAATGGGCCAACACCTTTGGGAAACCATCGATCGTGGATGGGAGTTTGTGAAACGGGTTCTTGATAGCCTTGAGACTGAGCTTGGAAGATCTGAGACAATGAATTCCAAAAGTTCCAAAAAGAAGTTCCATCACCAATAGTGTGATTCATGGAACATCCTATAAAAATCCCATCTGCAAGCTCAGTTACTTGCATAGACAATAAAGGCATAAGGTGGCCATCATGGTTGACGGCTCTTTGATGGTCAAAGTCAAAGAATGACCGAAAAATCGGTGGGACATCAACTGGGGTTAGGATATCAGATATGGTAGTAGAATCTAGAGTTGCATAGATCAATTTGGCTCCAGAACTCTCTTTCCAGTCAACTAAAATTGAATAAGAGGGAGGGTCTTGGGTTTGGAGGGTGACAAGACGACCAGCGAGGGGGTAGAAATCGACGAGGGCTAGCGAAAGTGAGTGTCTTAAATTGTCTAAGAGTTTGTTAATGAAATTGCAGTGGAGTGTGGTGTGGGCTTCTTGAAAAGAAGGCCATTCTCGATGTAGCCTAGGGACAAAAAGCATATATCAGCAGTGCTAGATACAATTTGTTGGAGTCTTTGATGGGTGGCTTGATGAAGCTTTCTGAAACCAGCTGTACAGTAGTACTACTCATCTTCCTGGTAAGTCATAGATGAAATAGTGTGAATAGCACAATTTGAGATGAAGAGTGTGTGTGTGTCTGATGAATTCATAAATGAAATATGCATATAGATAGTTGTAATACACACATTTTCTATAATAGTAGTAGTAATACACTCATTTTCTATATAAAGAGGAAAAGCCAAACAAAATACATATTATATAACTTAACACAACTTCAGCAAATAAAGAATATGAAGACAAGTTCAATCTTTAGATGTTAATAATACATCAGATGATTTTGATGGAGTCCTTGAGTTGCAAACTCTACTCATTTATAATTATAATTTTAAAGTAAGCATATAAAATAAAACACATCCAGCAAAACAAAGATATTGTCCAGTTACATTCCACTGAAATCAAATCAACACACACTATAAACAAAAGGGAAAAAAATATTATGACTCCTAAAGAGAACGTGCATGTGTTAAGAAACATACAACAAAGATGTATTTTTTGTGTGAACAATCTTTCATGCATGCCGAGTTGTGCTGTAATTTCATGCATGTGTTGTAATTTATTAAAAATATGTGAAGAAAGTTTCTTCACAGAAGTTGTAAGTCTCATGCATGCAGCACAACTCACCATATTTGTTGTAATTTCATTGACTCACCATATGAAACTTTCAGCACAATGAAAGAAAATAAACTTTCAGCACAACAAAAGAAAAGAAACTTACAAGTATTGTAATGTGATTTGAAAAAAATAATACTCCACAAAGATAAGAGAGATAGAAGTGCAAGAAAACAATATCAAGTATAATGTGATTTGAAACTTACAAGTATTGTAATGTGAATTGAAAGATTGATTTTGGTGAGGTGCTTGGTGATATGGTGAGGTATTTATAAGGAAATATTTTTTTATTTTTTTTAACTTGCTAACCACGTGGATTAATATAATAATATTTTTGTTTACAGTCTATAAACACGGTGATGGTTTTGATTTTCAATTTCAGTACGGCTATTTGGACAATGGAACATGGACAATGATGGACAACTACGGTGGGTCCCACACGTTACAATGGTTAATGTTTTAAAAAAGTTGGGTATTTATTTTGCTGCAATGGTTAACCTCAAAAAGTAAACGTTGGAATTTTACTCGTGGTTAATGTTTCAAAAAAGTTGGGTATTTATCATAACTGCAATGGTTAACCTCGCGGTACTCCAAAAGTGGAAGCCTATTGCATTGTCAATTCATTGGAGTACTTTTTGAGGTTAACCATTTGCAGCAGGATAAATACCCAACTTTTTTTGAAAAATTAACCACGTAGTAAAAATTCCAACGCTTACTTTTTGAGGTTAACCATCATGCGAAAAATAAATACCCAACTTTTTAAAACATTAACCATTATAACGTGTGGGACCACGCGTAGTTGTCCATCATATCCATGTTCCATTGTCCAAATATCATTTCTCAATTTCAATTTTACAATAGTATTAGAGCTTTTTGATGAAGTTTGAATTTTTTTATGAGTTCTTAATTTCATATTTTCTATTGAACTCTTATTTTTCCCATGTTATTTCTTCTTATTGTGCGTTGGATGCTTGCTAGCTTGTCATATATTGACACATTTGTAAAATTTCTAAAGTGAGTGTGTTACTCTTAATAGTGTTTTTTCTTTCTTTGTTCTTTAAATGTGGTCCAAGATTGTGGCATTGCCATTCTAAGTTTAAAAAAAAATTTGTTCTCTGTTTATTATTTTGGTCTTTAGTTAGATTGATAACTATATTGCAGGATTGGAATAAATGCTTAAACACCAACTTTGTACATATTTTTATAACTTTCATCGATACTAAGGAATTACAAAAAATTTCGGTAGCTATTATACAACAATCCAATAGTTGTTAAATGTTAACCACAATTTAGTGTTTGTGTGGTTACCAAATTTTTTCTTTGATAATTAGAAAATGACTATTATGCTCATTTAATAATAATTACCTTAGTAGTCTAAGTCAGACTCCTTTCACCAATATGAGATCCACCCATTTTTTTTTTGTTGACAGTCTATTCATCTCGAAAGTCACATCGGGCATAATTTCTTATTGGTTAAGTGTGTAAAACTTTTTACACGGTCGGTGCATTATATAATTTTTTTGAACTCCCCAAATTTTAAATTTGTATTAATATTCTTAAACTTGCATCAAATTTTTAATAAACATGTCCTACTAATCTCCCTAAGGGACTATTTATAAAACTTTAGAAATTAATTTTATTGATATCACATACTTTTACAGACTACTTCTTGTTTTCAAATATTTTAGGACTTAAATAGGAACAAAAATAAATAAATCTAGCATTCTTTCGTGTAAACTAAGAGACTAATTTGACAATTTTCTCTTAAATAAATTTGGAATTAGATAACTTGATTTCTTAATTTTAATAAATTAAGTGAGGATAGTTGAAAAAAATTAAAAATAACCAACATTTTTTATAATGAACTTTTTTTACTCCTGACATAGGGTCTTGAGTCCGCCACTGAATTGACTTTAGAATATATTACCACGATCTTCCATTTTCTTATCTTTTGGCTTTACGAGAGTTTGAATACACTTTTCATTTTTAAACAAAACCATCTACTTATTCATGTTACTAACTACTCTCTCCGTCCTAAATCTTTTGGTGTTTTAGCAAATAACACACAGAATAAGAAAATACCCTATTGTTCTCCAAAATTTTGCCTTTGTGAATACATTCTTCACAATTAATTTGTTTTTTTGATTTGCAAAAAAATTGAATTAAGGGGAGTACAAGAGGTACTCTAACCTGAACAAAAACTTGAGGTCTCGTTAAAACCTCTCTAGGACAAAACTCTGTGAGAAAAAGACTCAAAGAAGAAAAATAATATCACAATGAGAGCGAGAGACAAAGAATCCAAGACTAGAAGCCAAACAAGCCTGAGGATTCCCCACCAATCCGAAATGTTAAGAAAAATTACAACCAACATTAATTAAAATAATTATAGTTATGTGCAAATGGAAGTGGAGCCATTAATATGTGGTGAGATAATTATTAAAGATAGTGTGAATTCACACTCTTGGAAATTCAAAACTTTTATTTTTGACAATACTACTTCAACTGTAATTACTGGAAGGCAATATTTTCTTATAAGATGAATATTGAATACCTACCATCTCCAAATTCCCAAGCACCACCAATTAATGGATGCACAATCATGCTATCAATAGTTGGGTCATGGGTAATTTAATAATGGCTTCAATTTGGGCATCTATTTCAACCATGTAACAATGAAATTGCTTAGTATGAATGATAGTACAAAAACGTCATTTAGTATCGGTCATTTTGCACATTTAGTATCGGTTATCTGTCGATACTAATTCGACCGATACTAAATGTATGACATTTAGTATCGGTTAAATAACCGATACTAAAAGTGACATTTAGTATCGTGTGTTCAAAAAACCGATACTAAATGACGTTTTTAGTGATTTTTATGCCTTGAAAACGTCTTATTAGTATCGGTTATTTAATTAACCGATACTAAATGTCACTTTTAGTATCGGTTAATTTAAATAACCGATACTAAATGTCTTTTCAACATTGTGTTTGCTGTCAAAAAATGACATTTAGTATCGGTTATTTAAATTAACCGATACTAAAAATGACATTTAGTATCGGTTAATTAAATAACCGATACTAAATGTCTTTTCAACATTGTGTTTCCTGTCAATAAATGACATTTAGTATCGGTTATTTAAATTAACCGATACTAAAAGTGACATTTAGTATCGGTTAATTAAATAACCGATACTAAATGTCTTTTCAACATTGTGTTTGCTGTCTAAAAAATGACATTTAGTATCGGTTATTTAAATAACCGATACTAAATGTCCCTTTTAGTATCGGTTATTCATTCATAATAACCGATGCTAAATGTCCATTGCTTCACTTGAGAACTAAAGGAGAGCAGAACAAAATTTTAATCTGAAAATTCATGAAAAAAATAACAACAAATTCCATTGAAATTAAAATATCTTACAATACAATTCATGAAACTTAAAATTTCTACAAGTTTCTTAACACAAAATTCAACAAAGTATTTCTAAAACACAAGCGTCAAACTAAGGTAAGGTAAGGTCTTAACATAAGGTTTCTGACTTCCAGAGTGTTGCATTATGATACCATACAAAGAGAAGGCATTATGTGGACCTGAAAAAATAAAGCCAAAAACTTGAATAAGAACTTCTTATAAGCATCAGCAATATCATATAAATAACTAAACATGCAACAACCCACTAAGTAATGGGCTGAAAATGCTTCAAAAACAATGGGTTTGGTCTAGAAACTCTTGTTCACTCGGAGATTTTCAAAGAAAGAAAGGAATGGGGTTTACCTTTAAATTTAACTTTTCGATTATCTCAAGAAGTAGTTTACAGAATGTACTGTGTTCTTCTGAGGCATCAAGAGGAGATTTGCCTATATATCACCATATGCAATGAATCTGAGTTCATTTTCTCCTCCAGCAGGGTCCTAATATCATACCATACAAAGAGACATTATTGTCTGGAAGAATGGCAAACAACTACTTTAGCCTTTTATCATCAAGTTTGTCTAGAGAAGACTGCACATACTTCAAAGATTTCTAAACTGATCCGGTCTTGCTTTGAATATACAAAAATCACGGTGTTCTGGATCAATTCTGATAAAGGATAAAAGAGTGTGCTATAATATTAAGCGTGCTAATCTCATGACATAAGCACTTATATCTATATTTAGATCAACTTATAAACTGTCCATAACAGAAGCTCTTCACTAGAAGAAAGTGTCTCTCAATATGAATTCAAATTTGCAGGTACTTACTTCAAGAAGACACCTCTACTTCCACTAACAAACCATAGACAGGAGTTCCAATAATTTCAAAGTGAGATGCAAGAGCATAGCTGCCCAAGAAGTTTACTAATTTTGAATAGTTTAATATTTGATTCAATATTTAGAAATATAATCTTACTATGTATATAAGTATATTTTTTAAATTTTGGCAAACTTATATATGTAAACTGGTCACAAACCTTTAGCAGCATCAAAACCCAAATTATGATCATCTTGTTCCAGCAATTTTCTATGAACCAAAAAAGTGTTCATGCATAACCAATATGTATGCTTCGACCAAGATGTGGCCAAAAATATCTCTAAAGACGTAACTCACCTCTTTTAAGTTTTTAAGACAAAAATAGTATGCAGAACAGGATATGGTTGCAAGAGCTCATGATTCATACATTCTACTAAACCAAGACGAGCTCTTTTCTCCTCCAAAGCCCTATTATATAAGAAAAGTTCATGTTAAGTTGAATAAAGATAATTCAAATTGAAACTCAAACTTGATCATAACATCAAAATTTGTTAAATTACCTAGCAGAGAATGGCATGATTGGAAATTTTTGGCTAATTTCACTGAAAATGAACCTAGATGCTTTCATTTTCAAGTGATAACTCTTATCAACAGCCCTCTTATAAATAGTTGTCTGCTTCTCATCCAACAATTTAGGCTGCAATGGATTGAAAACTTTAATTTGATAATTCATACTGAGCTATGCTGATAAAGATGTTAATTAACGTAATTAACCATACCTTAACTTCTCCAGTGCTTGTTACTATGTCAATTGCATAAACTTCATTTTCCTCAAACTCTGCTTCATCAACGGTAGTCTCTGGATTAGTAATACTGAGCACAACCTTATTCCCATCAATCACAAACTGCTTCATTTGGTGGCTTAGAACACCCTCAACAATTTTGCAATCGTAGGCAGCAGCAACCTTTTGAATTGCTTCAGTTACATCCTTGTTCTGTCAAGAAAAAAATATATGAAAAACAATTAATACTGACTACCATGATGTTGGATGATTTACACGTATCAATTTCAACATTATTACTGCACCAGTTAAACTAGACAAACATTGACAATATCAAAACTATAAATAATTCAAAAATACATAAAAACACAGTTCAATCAATTAATTCTTCCTCCTCTTTACATACAAATTGATATGTATCCGTTTGAATATTGAAGTGTGTTGGCTACAAAACAAAGCAAGCAAACTCAGAAGTACAAAACAAACCAAACCAAGCAAACTCGTAAGTACAAAACAAAACAGAAAACAACACATTTCAGCCAAGATAAGAGCTCCAGGTGATGACTATGTGCTTAATTGGCAGGACAACATAAGGAAATGTAGGATTGACCTCTATCGGTGTAACTATGACAATGAAGCCTCATCGGAGTTTATCCATGGCTTATGAAAGTTTTCGTCATTTAGAGATCAAAATCACAGGCAAAGGAATCCACGTTGACATTGCATAAGGAATTAAGGAGTAATCTAATTTCCCTGCAATTTTACAGTGCTGAATTTGCCTATATAGGTTTGTTACTGAGTATGACCTTAAACCTAACTAAAGTACTTGTAAGAAAGGTGAATGTAATCAAATACAAACCAACTCATATTTTAAATGCAGATAAAGGAGGAACTTCTTACAATAGATTACCTTCTTTCCTGGCCTTACAAGTCTCAAGGCCACCTCCGCAGCAGTGTTTGCAGCAGCAAGGACATCAGCTGCCCGTCCGGTAACCGGGCCTTCCTGAAGAACGTGAGTGTGTGCCACAGCAGCAATGAATCCATCTACATGACAAGCCAAATCACTGCAACCAACCAAAATAAATCGTTACAATCAACTTCAAGTAATAGCCAAAACCATTGGATCAGCCCTCTCATCATAAATCATTAATCACATAACAATGCTCCAAAAAACTTACATTTTCAATATATCCCCTTCTTCCAACACTGTTTCATCACTGGCTAGAGGAGAGAAATGGCAAATTACATTGTCTACAGATATGCAAGTCGGGAAAGCAACACCTCTCTCAATCTTCTTCTTCACATTTTTATAAACATTACTAGTTTGCCTTCACAACAAAGAAAAGGGACACCCAAAAAGCTTAAAACCATTAAAATCAAATTAAAACGAAGCTAACATAACAATTAGCAATTACAACACACAGATACAGTATTCCATCAATTCACTTATGATTTTTCTTAGCTCAAGTCCAATACCTTAGTTTCAAGTTATTGTTGGTTCATTTTTGATAAAAATAACTAGTTGTTCTGCTGAACAGCAAGAAATATGATGCCTAAGGCACAAGACCTTAGTTTTGTCTATTCTGTTAAACTCATAATAATAACAAGTAAAATTGCTTACAACATTTAAGTTGATTCGGCCTTCATCGGATTTTATATTATCAATTGCTTAATCAAGATTAACTAATGAAAGTTACAGTTGGTTATGATTAAAATGAACAAATGATCTGAGAACTACATTCTAATTCTAATACACACAAAAACGAAATTTCTTCAAGCTGGAACACTTAGCAAAAAAACACAGCAGTCTGAGAAGTAATATTTCATAGAGGCATTTCTTCAAACACCTTAATATGTTTCTTAACATAAAGATCATGCTTTACAAAAGCACAGATGAAACAAAAGAATATCATTTAGAGTAAGTGAAGCATAAATCAATCTCAAACATTCACAGACAACCTTTTTGATCCAAACAAATCCATAGAATCCACAACATATGTAACAAAACCCTAAATCCACAAATCCATAACATAAGTAACAAAACCCTAAATATACAAATCCACAAATTCCCTAAGAAGGTGATTCCCTTTCTTCTCCTTTGTCTCTCACTCTATCGACACCCACAAATTCACAAAATCAGATATGTGTGAAAGAGCAGAGGACGCACAGATTAGGGAAAATTGGGGGGAAATTAGGGCTGGGGATGTGTGAGCAGTTTGAGAGAAGAGCAGATTGCGATAGCTAACCCTAATAATCGAATTATCTGAAAAAGAAGAATCAATTCAGAAACTGAAGCATTAGAAAATGTAGAAGTTAGAGAGTACCTGAAAAGAGAACGAACGAAGAGAACAAACGCACGAAGAGCACAAACGATGAAGTTAGATGACCGGAGCGGAGCGTTCACCGTCGTTAGGGTTCACCATTCACCGGAGCAGAGAATGAACGAAAAAGAGAGAACCTCAGGAAATAAGAGCTTAGCGCACAGAGAGGAAGAAGAGAACAAGCCTCAGGGAAGAAGAGACAACGAACGAAGAAGAGTTTGCGAGAGGGAAAGAATCTCACGATGATTTCTGAAAATGATAGTTGTGTTTTGGTCTAATAGGACCTTTAGCATAGAGACCTGTAGCATCGGTTGACTAAACACCCGATACTAAATGTGTTAGAGACACATTTTTAGTATCGGTTGTTTAAACAACCGATACTAAATATAAAGCGTGAAAATTGAAAAAGCTTCAATTTAATTTTAAAATTGCCATCATGTTTACATTTAGTATCTACCGCTTAAACAACCGATACTTAAATAGTCTTTGTCTAAAGCTCATTTTACACTAGTGAATATACCTTTGACTTAACAAAAAAAATATATATATATATATATATATATATATATATATATATATATATATATATATATATATATATATATATATATATAAGTAACCTTATTATTAGATCAACATCCAAATTAAAAACTAAATTTCAGGGAAAAGAATAAACATACGGAATAAATATAGTCAGGATCCTAATTGGTGAAGTCAGATGCCAAACGCTCCAATCCTTTTCAACGCAAATAGCATAGACTGTTGCTTGTGTGGCTCCCATCACAGACATTAGGGCAGCACTCGAATAAGTGTGTGGGTACTCAAGACTAATCTTTGACTGTACCATACAACAACAAGACACAAATTAACGATGAAAAGAATTAGATGGTCAATTTTCGATCGTTTCTTAATTATTCTCACTTCTACGTACTATTTGTGTTTTGTTTCTGCTTGTTTCTACTTAACTCATCTTTATTATTATAGATTAAACTAACGTTAACGTAATATTACCTGAATGATGAGCCATGCAAGAAAGTTGGATAGATCGCTCTGCAATTTGACGCCATCCTCACCCTCACGACGCTATGATACGCCAGTGATGCTTTCGCTTCATCGAACATATCCATTGCCAGAGGCCGGGTTGCTTTAGGCGATGACGCTTTATCCCTACATCACGCCGCATGCAGTGCGTTAGCGATTCGGGCGGAGTGACAGAGGATCCTCTTCCACCCATTTTGGGTAATGCTCCTCTCATGACGACAGGATCATACTGAGGTTCTTGATGTATCGATTCGGCGCGCGAACATTTTGGCGGGCTAGTAGAGTGGCGGGCTACCACGCGCGAAGTGCGATCCCGACACCTTCCTTGGATACGATCAGTAAACTGTGGTGCGTCTTACTCGTGCGAGCCACGCCTAGAACCAGAGCCACAGCAGAGCTACTCGAGATCCACCATATCATCGAGGAGCTGTTGTCCCGAGAGACATGAGGAGAGGGTGCAGAGAGCATTGCATGGACCCGGATTCTCTTAGATGTCGCCTGCTCACCCACTTCACGCGTCTTATTTTCACGTTGTTAAACATTTTGGACCCATAGTAGTTGTATTTGTACATTATATTTTTTTATGTTGGTCATTTTATATATTTTGACATATTGTTATTTAAATCATAAACCGTTAGATCATATTTCCAAAATAAAACGCGTTTAAATATTAATTTAATATACAAACTTTAAAAAAAAATTACAAATTTCGAATTACCTTTTTAGAGGTAATTCAAATTTTTCATTTTATTATGAACCGGAATTACCTTTTTATAGGTAATTCCGAAAATTTAATTGTTTTTGAACCGAATTACCTTATTTTGAGGTAATTCCGAAAAATTAAATTTTTTTTTTTTAAAAACGTAGGGGTATTATTGGCATTTTTTGAATTATGGGGGTGTGGGTGATGTTGAGGGGGGTACCAAAAATAACACCCATGACTTAATATGGATTAAAAAATGAGATTATGTAGTTTGGTATTTTAGGTAGTGGTTTTTTTTGATTAAATGTACTAGTAGTATACATGTGCCTACATTTTATTTTTATGTATGAACTCGACAATTTAATTAATTTGAATATTAACTCGTAAAAATCTTGACAAATTTAAGATAGACTAATTTGCCCGAATATTACCCCGTGTAAAAGAATGGAATATTAAAATTTTGCCAAAATTTCAAAAAAATATATTAAAATATATAGTAAAAAGGAAATATGAATGAGACAAGTAGATGAAATTTAAGTAAGAGGAAGAAAGAGGAGAAGAGAGTAAAAAAAAGTTTGAAAAAGTGTGTGAGAGAGTGAAAAGTTTGAAAAAAATGAAATTACTTAAATATTCTCCAATTGCTTAGTTGAAAAAGGTAATATTGGTATTTTGATAGTAGGTGATTTGTATAGATAATAAAAGTATGAACTCGGATAAAATTTGATTAGTCTCAACATTATCACGTAAATATCGTAACAATTTTAAAATTGGCAAATTTAATTAGTACAAATATTACCCCCACGTAAAAATGGATATTAAAATTTTGTCAAATTTGTAAATTTTTAAAATAGTAAAGAGAAAAAGTGAAGGAGACGTATAGATGAAATTAAAGTAGATATATTATGAAAAATAGAGAAATGAGACAATTAGAGGAAGAAAGAAGAGAAGAGAGTGAAAAAATGTGTGAGAGTGAAAAAGTGAAATTACGTAAATATCCTCTAATTGTTTAGTTAGAAAAAGGATAAAATTGGTATTTAGGTTGTGGGTAAAAGTATAGATAAATAATAGATAGTTGATTGATTAATGTATAGTTGATGGGAAAATAAGTGTTTCAAAACCAAGAAATGACTTGAATGATATGGTTTGGATTTATTCCAACTTAATCAGCGCTTAGGAATCGCGAAGATGTTAAAACTCTTGAAGGAGAGTTTCGTCGTTCATTGTAATTCTATCTAACTTGAGTAATTAGCCTCTACAGTTACACGCATAAGATACCAATTTACAAACCAAATTCGATTATATGCCATGGGATATGTTTCAGAAACACTTATCATTCACCAAGTTTATCTGCTATTTAGATTCACTTCATCCACTGAGTTTGATTAATGGGTAAGACTTTAAAAATAAGCCTCTGAAATCCAAAGCAACATTCATTATATACTGCTCTGTTCTTGTTTCGCACCCAGCTAGATGGCAGTAAATTCATTCGGTCCAAACCATATTATCACATCTGGCCCTCTATCTTCCTTTTTGTTTATGGGTTGGAATATTTCTAGTACACCCCCTTATATATCTATTGTTTGACATAAACAAAAGATAGGTGCATGTGAAAAAATAAGATGTTAGATAAAAGGAACTAGACCATTACCTGTGCCGCCGTGATGCTGCACGGGCAGCATTGCATTCAATGTATATGACTTAATATGGATTAAAAATGAGATTATGTATTATACTTATGAGTCATAAATTAGTCAGAAAAGAGTTCAATTGATGAGACATTATATATAGTACTGTAATGTTTCACATTGCAAATAAACGACATATATGTTGATAAACGTTGATTGGTAGAAAAATAAAGTTGCTGCACTCATTTTGAACAATGCATAAATTGATGTAATGACATAGGTAGTTTAAAACACATGATTGAAATTAAAAGGTAAACACACATCGATATATCAATGAGACATATTATATTCACCAAAAACAAAGAAGCATACTTAAAAGCAAACGAAACGAAGTTTTACAATGTAGAATCATGAAGGACAACACAAAATTGCATGACAATGGAGGCGACCATCAGGTGAGATACTTGCATAAAGCACACATATTTGACCCTTCGAAGCTCAAAACTTGAAGTTGACAAAATCACAGCAGCTCCTCAATATTCTGCAATATATCATTAGCAATATTATTATGAGGCATAACGAAAAAAGTTCGCATTGATATTGATGTTAGAAATTAGAATAATAACTTATAGCAAATTAAAAAGACATCATAGTCCGGACATCAACTCATAAAATTATTAGACTAATTACGAGTTAAAATTTACCTAAACCAATGTCCAAAATACTTCCTTATAAACGACATTTGAAGTAGTATTGGACGTCCGACCTTCATCATCATGAGGATAAGTAGTTTCAAACCACTCAGTGAAGTAACTCTAGACATAGCTACATATAGTTGTCTATGAGAGAATACAGTTGGGGAAGGACTCTTATATATTGTCATAGCAAATGAAACAAAGATAGGAAATTCGAAAATTGTTTCCTTTGAAATTTAAATGGTATTCGATGATCATAAGGAATCAAAGATAACACTTTTTGTCCAACACTTTGCTTGGGATATCACCTTTGCTTCAATAACAAATTTCCCCATTTGTGTGACTATAAGTTGTGTCCCATTGCATAATCCTGATGAATGATCTATATTTCTAAGCAACACGATGGGTACACCAACTTTGAGTTTTAACATATGATTTGGAAGTCCTAAACGGTTTATGGAGTTCAAAAATTCAGGAGTATGTACGTCCTCAGGCCCATCAACATTCTCATTCTCATCTAAAGACAATGGAGTATCAAAACTCAAATAAGTCTTTTCCTCTCCAGGCATCATTGACAACATATATTCATTTACCTAGTCGACTGTGTCATTTGTCGGTGCTAAGATAGCTCTTTGCCGAAAGAAGGACGGGTCCTTCATATTTTGCAAGTAAGAAGGATATGTGACTTCCCCACTCTATTTGGCCTTTCAATTTACCACAGTGTACCCTTCGAATTCCCCACTGCAGTAAATGGACATTCCTTTGAATTCCCACCATCACAATTTACTGCATGCGTAACTTACAATGCAAATTTACTACACCCGTGATGTATCTTGGAAAATAGATATTGTCCATGCAATGGAATATTAATATCTTTGTAGTTAATATTCGAAGGATGATTGCAATAAATATTACGGCTAGGCTTGAGTTGCAAGTGTCTTTATATTAGTTATGAATATGAATTAGGTATGAATTATTGGAAAATATGAATTAGGTATGAATTGTTGGAAAATGGTATGAATGCTAACAGCAAATGCAACATGGTGGTCGCTACTCAGGCTTTTCTCCCAATTCGTGTTATGATTGGCGTTGAAGGTTCAGACTACTTTTGCATTAAAGGACAATGGGGTAAACGGAGAGAAGACTTAAAATTGGAGGAAGGAGATTCTATCAAGATTGGTGTTGCACAAAATGACGGAAATAATATTTACTTCACATTTTTCAGATTATATGATAGTTTGAAAATTTGAGCGTTGTTGTGACAATTTATCGTTCGATTAGAGCATTTTCAGAATGAATGTTTATTCAGTTGTTTGTTTATTGTAGAATGTTTGCTGACATTTACCTATAAAAAGACTATTATTGCTCTTTTTATAATTTAATATTTTTTCATTTTTCCTTTTCGAAGCAATTGTTTTTTCGTAAAATGATTTAATTAGGGGTGTTCGCGGTGTGGGTTGGTTCGGTTTTAAGCAAAAAAGTGAACCGAACTGCAAGGTATAAATAGATCTGCGATTTGGTTTGGTTTGGTTCGGTTCGGTTGGTTCGGTTTTTGACGAAAAAACAAAATTTAGGGCTCGTTTGGATAAAACTTATTTTTAACTTATGAAAAACAAAATATGCAAATAAATAAGTTTTTATGTATTATTCATAAGCTTGTCAAGGTAGTTTATGGAAAAACAACTTAGGGAGATACAATTTTTGTGAGTGAGAACTTATGGAAAAAAGTTCGCATTGATATTGATGTTAGAAATTAGAATAATAACTTATAGCAAATTAAAAAGACATCATAGTCCAGACATCAACTCATAAAATTATTAGACTAATTCTGAAGTTAAAATTTACCTAAACCAATGTCTGAAATACTTCCTTATAAGTGACATTTGAAGTAGTATTGGACGTCCGACCTTCATCATCAAGGATAAGTAGTTTCAAACCACTCCGTGAAGCAACTCTAGACATCGCTTCATATAGTTGTCTATGAAAGAATACAGGTTGGGGAAGGTAGATCCTGACATGTTGAAGTGATTGCCCCTGACTCTTATATGTTGTCATAGCAAATGAAACAACAATAGGAAATTCAGAAATTGTTTCCTTTGAAATTTAAATGGTATTTGATGATCAGAAGGAATCAAAGATAACCTTGGAATAAACACTTTTTGTCCAACACTGCTTCGGGATATCACCTTTGCTTCAATAACAAATTTCCCCATTTGTGTGACTATAAGTTGTGTCCCATTGCATAATCCTGATGAATGATCTATATTTCTAAGCAACACGATGGGTACACCAACTTTGAGTTTTAACATATGATTTGGAAGTCCTGAACAGTTTATGGAGTTCAAAAATTCAGGAGTATGTACGTCCTCAGGCCCATCAACATTCTCATCTAAAGACAATGGAGTATCAAAACTCAAATAAGTCTTTTCCTCTCCGGGCATCATTGACAACATATATTCATTTACCTGGTCGACAGTGTCATTTGTCGGTGCTAAGATAGCTCTTTGCCGAAAGAAAGACGGGTCCTTCATATTTTGCAAGTAAGAAGGATATGTGACTTCCCCACTCTATTTGGCCTTTCAATTTACCACAGTGTACCCTTCGAATTCCCCACTGCAGTAAATAGACATTCCTTCGAATTCCCCACCATCACAATTTACTGCATGCGTAACTTTAATTTACAATGCAAATTTACTACACCCGGTATCTTGGAAAATAGATATTGCCCATGCGAGTCTAGTTTATGTCACTAAACAATATGTTTAGTGACAATAACTAAAGGGTATAAAAGTAAGTTCCATTATAATTAAAAAAAACTATTCAACAATCACCCATAATTCCTTTCCTTAATTATTGCCGAATGATGTGGAATGGAATTAAATTAAAAAACGCAGCATCAAACCTTTCAATCACACAAAATCAAAACTAACCAAAATGATGTGAAATTCAAAACTAACCTTCAAACGCCTCAAACCTTTTTCCTTTCCTTAAGTATTGGCGAATGATGTGGAATTAAATTAACCAAAATTGTTTAATTTTGTGGCTAGTAGTAAACTTACTGAAATTACTACTAATCACTCATACATAGGTCTCTAACCATAAGTATCGGCATGGGTTAGTTTTGTCTAACCACGAAGTCACATAACTTCGGTTAGTTTACTACTAGCCACATAATTAACAATTTTGGTTAATTGGCTCTAGCCACCTAATTACAGAGCTTCGGTTATTCATATAAAATAGAAAATTGATCGTTAAACTTGTAACTAAAAAACGTGACAATAAAATATATCACTAACCACATAATTACAAAACATTGGTTACCTGAGCTCTAACCACCTAATTATAGAACTTTAGTTATTCATATAAAATAGGAAATTGATCATTAAACTTGTAACTAAAAAACGTAACAATAAAATATATCACCAACCACATAATTACAGAACATTGGTTACCTGAGCTCTAACCACCTAATTATAGAACTTTAGTTATTCATAAAAAATAGGCAACAGGTCGTTATGGAATTTAATAACCTCATAAGTGAACAACACTGGTTAGTTATCGATAAAGATAGTGTAAACAGGCGTAAACGAAGAGCGCGTTTCAGTGTCGTGCTTCAACCGTTTGGGTTGATTTAATGGATAAAAGTGCAACGTGAAAAAAAAATAGAAAAGTGAACGATGAAAGGAGAAAGAAGAAAGGAGAGAAGAAAGATGAAAAAAATCAAGGTGGAATTGGTGATTGGTGTTTTTCTTCATGCCGCTTTTTCTTCAAGAGCTCATTATTAGGTTTTATTAAAAAACTATATTTAAGAGATTTATGCTTAATTTAACGGTTATGGAATCAAGTCATTAAAGGGAACCGTATTTTTATCACAAATCAATTTATTATCACAAAATCAATTCCGAAAAATCATCAATGAATAATGGAACCGTATCTTTATTTTTAATAAAAATTAAGTAATTAATATAATTGAAAATATGATAGTACATATATACCCCTTTCAATAACACCCATTGGATCTCATTTGGAACATAAAACAACGATCTAACGGTTACACTCAATTTAGTGATGATCACTAAAACATTGTTTTAGTCATCTAATCCATAGCCTTCCCATGCAATGGAATATTAATATCTTTGTAATTAATGTTCGAAGGATGATTGCAATAAATATTACGGCTAGGCTTGAGTTGCAAGTGTCTTTATATTAGTTATGAATATGAATTAGGTATGAATTATTGGAAAATATGAATTAGGTATGAATTATTGGAAAATGGTATGAATGCTAACAGCAAATGCAACATGGTGGTCGCTACTCAGGCTTTTCTCCCAATTCGTGTTATGATTGGCATTGAAGGTTCAGACTAGGGGTGTTCGTGGTGCAGTTTGGTTCGGTTTTGAGGCAAAAAGTGAACCGAACCGCAAGGTAAAATTACATGTGGTTTGGTTTGGTTTGGTTCGGTTGGCTTCCTAAAATAAAACCGAACCAAACCAAACCAAATCAATGCGGTTTGGATTGGTTCGGTTGGTAATTCGGTTTTTTCCAAGACAAAAATAATTTAAAACGGAGTTAAAATTAAGTAACATAAAAAAGGCTAACATAAATTTTTAAGAAAAAATCTACTCAAATATATATAGTATATAAATCACTCTCTTTTAATTCTTTAAGACAATGTTTAAAAAAATTTAAATTAAATATTTTTTTGTAATTTTTAAATATAGCATAACAATATGGATTGTTTGTAAGTGGGTCAAAGAATTAATTGGATTTGGGCTAGTAAGTGAGTGAGAGTTGGGTTGTAGTTGCATTTGGGTTAGTAAGGAAGGTTGTAATTCAACAAGCCTTAGTGTTACTTGCGGTTTGGTTTGGTTTGGTTCGGTTTCGGAAATCAAAACCGCAAACCGAACCGAACCGCGCGGTGCAATGAAAAGAAGAACCAAACTAAACCGATCAAAAGCGGTTTTTTGCGGTTTTCGGTTTGGTTTGGTTCGGTTTGCGGTTTCCCTATTGGTTTGGTTCGGTTTTGAACACCCCTAGTTCAGACTACTTTTGCATTAAAGGACAATGGGGTAAACGGAGAGAAGACTTAAAACTGGAAGAAGGAGATTCTATCAAGATTGGTGTTGCACAAAATGACGGAAATAATATTTACTTAACATTTTTCAGATTATATGATAGTTTCAAAATTTGAGCGTTGTTGTGACAATTTATCGTTCGATTAGAGCATTTTCAGAATGAATGTTTATTCACTTGTTTGTTTATTGTAGAATGTTTGCTGACATTTACCTATAAAAAGACTATTATTGCTCTTTTTATAATTTAATATTTTTTCATTTTTCCTTTTCGAAGCAATTGCTTTTTCGTTTTTCGTAAAATGATTTAATTAGGGGCGGTGTGGGTTGGTTCGATTTTGAGCAAAAAAGTGAACCGAACTGCAAGGTATAAAGATGCAGTTTGGTTTGGTTCGGTTGGTTCGGTTTTTGACGAGACAAAACAAAATTTAGGGCTCGTTTGGATAAAACTTATTTTTAACTTATGAAAAACAAAATATGCAAATAAATAAGTTTTTAGGTATTATTCATAAGCTTGTCAATGTAGTTTATGGAAAAACAACTTAGGGAGATACAATTTTTGTGAGTGAGAACTTATGAATTAACATAAAAAATTACTTATATTCATAAGTTGATTTTCATAAGCTCAAAAATAAGCGAATCCAAATGACCCCTTAAATAAACTGCTTTCCTTATTTCCTACTTTGCTTTGTCTAATTTTATTTTTGTATATAGGATTTTGCGGTTTTGTTTGGTTTGGTTCGGTTCGGTTTTGGTAATCAAAACCGCGGACCGAACCGCGCGGTTCACTAATAAAGAAAACCAAACCAATAGAAAGCGGTTTTTTGCGGTTTTCGGTTCGATTTGCGGTTTTCTATTGGTTTAGTTCGGTTTTGAACACCCCTAGATTTAATGAAGGTGCATTGGGAAATGGATTGAAAATAAATGCACAATGGAAATTGGATAGGGTGTTGAACTATTGATTTGCTTTGATAATAGATTAATGATTTAAAATTGGAATTTCCTAAAATACTCCTCAATTTTGTGAACTTTTCCCGCTTTACTTGTATTCTATTTTTATCTTTAAAAGATGTAAAAATATTAGTGAAATTGACTATGCATCTGTTGCATCTTGGTTTGAGTTGGCCTGATTTTTTGTTTCTCCGCTTGTTAGGTTAGTCTTTGCCTTTATACCCCTGATTGTTAAGTTTGGTAGCTTCAACTTACGATGATTAAGCATTTCTCATTCTCTGTGTGCTTTTGTAAGAGTTTAAACTTTCAGGTATAGTTTCTAATTCGTTACACTCTTGTTTTATGGATTTTATTTTCCTTTTATGGCAATTGACTATATATACTCTGTAATTTTTATGTTTGATAGATTAATACATTCCAATTTCATATTGCAATTCATTTGGAGTGCATAAATCAATCACACAAGACGTTGATGCCTTTGAGCTCCGATCTTATAATAATGTAATATCCGGTTCGTGATTTGTGAACCGGATTTACCCGAGTTTTTTGTAAATTTGGGAGTCCTAAATACCCCCTCCGAATTTACCAAATATAAAGGAATTACGAACCGGATTTACCGTTAAATATGGTATTTCCGGGAAAATTAAACAAACAAAATCCGGATTTACCTCGAAACCACTTAAATTCGGTTCGTAAATCACTGAACCGGATTTACCATTTTTAGCAATAAATCCGGGAATCTCCAAATACTGAACCGGATTTACCATGAGAAAGCAATAAATCCGGGAATCATATCTCTTGGTTGGTCTGACGTGTTTTTTTTAAAAAAGGAAGGGGTATTTTTGGGTTTAACCTTGTTATGGGGTTGGGAGAGATAAGGGAGGGGGTACCCAAAAAAATATCCTTAAATTTTTTAATAATCAAATTTTCATTTCTCAAAGAGCAAATATGTTTCTAAGGTTTTTTTTAGAAGCTTTTTTGACCATTTATTCCTTATAAAATAAAACACCGAAGTTTTTTATATGAGGTAAATGTAACTATTTTCGTAATTGCTAAAGAGCTTGATGATATTCTATGCAATGTTCTAGGACGCCAACCATTTGCCCTAAAGTTTTTTAAAAAAATAATGTTAAATAATGTTATGTTTTTCCTTTTAATTTTATAATTCCCTTTAATTTTATAATTCCTTAAAAACTAATTGAGTTAGGTAATTCCTCTTTTTATTTATGAAAAAAAATTATTAAACATATTTAACTAAAGCATTTTTATCGTGTGGGGCAATTGCTCCCACTATCATCTAAGTGGAATGTAGATCTCCTACTTATAGAATTTTTAATAACTTAAAAGTACATAGTTTAAAATAAACTCTTAGAATAAACTTTTTTTGGGTATAAATTCTGATTACGGGCCAATTTACAACTATGGCATGTGCATTTGCCGGTAGATAGTCGGCAACATTTTCTCTAAGTCACATGAACAACTATATTCTAAATACGAGTGGAAGCATTTACGGGGAAATAAAATATTTTCATATCAAACTAAAACCCACAACTAATCCTCTTTGGAGACACATCAAATTTTTAAATACGAGAAAGTATTAGATGTTGTCAAAATAATTATTTTTATATATTGCTTATGAATTTTAATGGATAAACATGACTTGTTGATATATTGTCAATTCAATTACTTTTGTCTAACGACAACTAGAGAATAACACTATGTAAAAATGGTTATAATACATAGACTTTTCTGAAACACTCAACGACCCCAGTAAACCTACAATCTCCAAAGAAAATATTTAACTGCATCTCACAACACTCTACGACAAGAGTGTAAGAGAAATGAAAAGTCAAATACAAAATTAAAGGGTTTTAACTATTGCATCTTGCAAAGGAGAAGTTTAGTCCATATATATAACATTGGCTTACCTCTTCCTTCACAAAATTAGGCAATGTGAGACTTCTTCAATATGCTCAATTTCAACCAATTCCAACAATCTTAACTTCGATTGTAGTTGATACACGAGACATCTTCTATTTTCAATGTCTACACCGATAGTCATAGTTCTAAAGAACTATCGTCCTCCAACATAAATGGTATACTTCACTTGAAACTAAACGATTTCAAGAATTTCTACATGTTGAAATCCATCGAAATAATCTCACAACACACCGAGCATTAATGTCAACTAATGCTCATGTGCTATTTTGAATTGACTAGAAATAACTTTTCATTTTCTATGGCAATGGACAATGTCATGAGGATACACTTCTCATTTTTTGATAAGATTATCATCTCCCATAACAAGGGAATTATTGCTAGCAATTTTTTTGATACTTCTCCACATTGAAAATTTTTCTTTACATGCCTAGACTTTCCACATTTCCAGCATTTCATATTCATTCCAAGGATCTTATTCTCATAAGCTCCTTCTCTAGCTACCAACACTGACTTTGATGAATGACTATCATCACTATTCAATCATCTTTCTTCGGAAAAGATTTTACTTGCAACATCTTCAAAATTTCCTTCCCATCAAAACATGTTTGATATGCCCAAAGGAAAATGGAAGGGACTATATGAGTCTCAACGTTTTATCTTCATTATCAATCATGACTCCAATAACTTCTAATTACGAGACAAAATCATTTAGAGCACTAAGATGATCAAAGACTTTCATTCCATCATCCATGTGTAAATTGTGAAATCGCTCATTCAGCAGCAATCAATTTGATATGTCATTTGCTTGATTTATCCCTTCAAGTTTCTCCCAAAGATTCTTGATAGCCAATATTTCTTGCACATTTGCAAGAACATTCTTTACCAAAAACAGAGGAATTACACTTCATCTCTCAAATCTAGTTCCTATCATTTATCCCCGTCCAAGTTGGAAATATTTCCTTTTAACGCCTTGTGCAATCCCAATAGTATCAACACATCATTGACTTGTAATTTCTACAAGGCAAAAATTGATTCTTTCATCAAATGTCTCTAAGTCAAACTTCACAACATTTAAAAAGTTTAAAAATTGCGCTTATAAAGAGATCAGTAAATCATGCACCAAGTAAGTTTCCGGAAAAGATATGTTGCTTCACCGTGGACACACTTAAATATCAAATCTTTCACAAATGTAACTTTTCACAAACAATTTTTTACACAATATGAAACTTCTTTTCGATGTGGAAGATCGAATAAAAGCTACAACCACATAAAGATACTAATAAATTAATACTCCACCAAGCTAAAAGCTTCTGATATCGGTTGTTGATATAAACATAGAGAAATAACACGAGCACAATCAAAACACAAGAATTTAATGTGGAAAATTCCAAAGTCGGAGAAAAACCACAAAAGGTTGTCTAATGACAGCTGGAGAATATCATTATGTGAAAATTGTTATAGCACATAGACTTTTCTCAAACACCAAATATATAACTCCGGTACACACAAACTCTATGAGAAAAGCGTAAGTGAAAGAAAGTTAAAATACAAATTTAAAGCGTAAGACTATTTTGCAAAAATAACACGATGCTAGTGTCATGCGCATACTAGGGTAATTTTCTAGTGTATGTCTAACATTTTCCTTAGTACAAATTAGTTTTCAAACAAGTATCGCACTTTATTTCACTAATCAGCAGTGATTGATGGCAACTACTAATAATAAGCAGAAGGTGAGTGACCATCGATTGTTATGCCTCCGACAAAGGAAGGAAGGAAGGAAGGAACAAATAGAGTCCTTGACTTTTCAGCATGCAGGCCAGGCCAGGTATATATATGAATCAATGAATGAAGAAGGTATTGCAATTCAAGTGGAGAGCGTTTATGTCTCAAACTGTTGCTGTATAACAGAATAATTAATCCTATCTGTAGGAGGTAAATGCATTGCAGGCCAGTCAATATTGTGGTGTGGGCCACATCTTTAACGCGCAAATTAATAGGCAGCAGCATTTTTCTTCAAAATGACAAAAATGTAGGACATACAAATAGGATTAATTATTCTGTTATACAGCATAATTAAAAATACAGAGATTAATTAACTACAGCACTGTCCACTAAAAAATTAAAAATACATATAGAGATCGATCGGGAAATTTGGAAGCAACAACCACTAAGCTTGCCAGCATATCTAAGAGAAACTATTCCAATAAACAAAATGATGAGTCGTCGTAAATAATTCATTCACACACAGGAAGATAAACAACGTCGGCTTCAACATTGCTTAGCACAAATTCAATAATTCAAGACATGTAAAAAAAAACATATTTATTAAAACAGCTGTAAATAAAAGAATATAAGAAGAGGAGAATTTGATACCACCAACCAATCATTATATGCCTGTAAAAATTTCAAAGGAAATGCATGAAGTAATAGACTAACACGTGGACTGCAGTAAAACTCAATAATTAATTAAAAGAGAAATTATGACAGAAAACAAAACAAAACTTAAGTGTATAAAATTCTTTAATAGTAGTTTTCTTGCATTCCAATATACTTTATTTGATTCGAGAGATTAATGTATATATGTAATTGCGAGTAGAGGATACATAATTTACACTGAAGTGTATAAAAATAAAGAGGAGAATTGGATGCCCACCATATCAATCAATATAATTATGCTTATAAGTTTTCAAAGAAAAATAATGACTGTGTTATTCCACAGGAAAATTCTTCCATATATTATAGCAATCTCACAGATATGCATATATAATATAATATACCTAAAGCACTACATAATCTAATACATTCCATTACTTATAAACCAATCAATTTATACGTCTTTTATTTAGGAAATAAAGTAAAAAAAACAATGAGGCTTAAGCAACAATAATCAAATGTTAAACAAAAGAAACACGATCAATATTAGTAGATGGTGAAGAAAGGCTGACAAAAACAAAAAACAGAAGAAAAAGTTGACCTCATAAGAAGATGAAGATGATGAAGCTTGATCTCTTTCTTAGTACTGACACCAATGAAGAGAAACAAAGACATCATGGACCTTATGTGCACAGTGTGACAGAGACATAAACTGCATGCTGCTGCTAAGACTAGTGTTGTTTTGGGTTCTTTTCAGAGTGAGGTTACTCACACACAACACAACTCATAAGATTCCTCTCTGTGCTGTGGACCCTTCATCAAGGGTTTATGACTTACAGTACATGTGTGTGATGCTAGTTTTTTCTGCTTTGAGAAGGCTCTGTTATAATTCAAAAGGTGGGGTCACTATCCCAACTATTTAATTAAAGGCCCTTTTTATAGTATTTTCATTGAACTTTTTTTATCTTCACATTTTTCAACATTAATCCCTGTTTACGATCCTATTTTTCAGTGCCATAGTTTTCTGAACTACTATTAGTATTAATCTAACAAAAGATCAAGTGCCTAGCTATTTGCTTCCACATGCACTGATAGATCTACTTAACTTAGGATACTCGATCAGTAGATGTAATTTTATTTTTGATATAATGAAATAGTTTTTTGATAAATCAATAGAGACTAATGAAATTAATTTTGCTATAAATCGAGTATCTCTTCAGCGCAAACTAAGAAAGACTAATCTCTCGAAATTTCTGGGAGATTTCTGATGGACGTGTGCTATCTCTCAGAGATTTTAACACTTCAAGGTTGTATTCGAACCCAGTTCAGGAAATTAATTTGATAAATCAAACTAAATTGATTTTTTTATTGTTAGAGTTAAAATAATTGAGGAGGGATCTATGTGCAAGTGCACCCCTCAATATGATGTACGGTCACTAATGGTTGTGGGCACCTTGGACCTCTGTTTGTAATGGTAAAATGTGGTCCACTAGATTTCTCTATATTTATTATTTGACTATAAGAAGTGATTTGGATTTAAAAATCAATTCAAAACTATGATTTTTATTTTAGAATTAACTCCAACTGATGAACCAGACTGTGCGGGTCAGTTGGGATTAAACAGATAGGGATTGGGATTATTTGTTAAATCAGATTGTGAAGTCAAATGGGATTAAATCAAGCGCTGAACTAGGCAGTTCTCAATTCAACCAGATGAATCGTTTAGTTCTCACAACACTAGTGCAAAGTAGAAGCGGGATGATTAATTCGGCATTGGCAAAAAAATTAATTTACCAAAGTACTGGTATAAGTTAGAACAAGAAGAAAACAATGTTATTTAACCAAAAAATCAATTTACAACACAAATTAATTAAGTTTTTTAGGTCATTAATCAAGTAACCAATTAATCAAAATTTTAGTCAATAGCCTAAAAAACTGTGATTTTAGTCAATAGTCTAAAAAACTGTGAAAATGTGAGTTGGTTAATAATCATAAAAACTTAATTAATTCATGTTGTAAGTAGTTTTTACCGGAAAATTTTGACTAAATATAACAATACTCAAACAAGAAATTGTCAGAAAAATTAAGCTAAAACAATAATGAAAATAAAACTATAAGTGAATGACAGCAGTGAAGAAGTAACATGTCAAAATTGAAAATTAAAAAAAAAAAAGCAAAACCCCAATTAATCTTCTCCCATAATTTACACCACCACGAACAAAAAAACAAGATGAAAAAAAAAAGTAACACAGCCTTAAATAAGGTCTCTGTTTCCTTTATTTGAAAATCTAAATCTGTATCCATCATCTTAAATTAAGACTTATTTATTGTCAAAAAAAAAAAATTAAGACTTATTTATGTTTTATGATATCCCAAAAAATAAACAAATTTTTTATAAATAAAATTGAAAAACATATAATCTTCTTACTGACTTGACTGACTGACTGACTATGTGATACAGAAAGTACCAAAAGACCCCTTCATTTCAATTTGTTCACTGCCCTGCCCATGTGTCATTCCACCGTACGCGTATATTCAAATTCTTCCACACACACTGAAACACTCTTCTTCTGCGCTCCGACGACAACCCCTTCACTCTTCACTCTCTCTCTTCACTCTCTCTCTCTCTCATAGTCCCTCCCTTCTCTCTCACTCATCATTACTCAGCCGTTGCAGGTTTACTTGGCACTACCTCAAAATTACTACTACCACCACTCCCACTACCACTACCACTCCCACTCCCATCATCTTCTTCATTTTCCTCCATATTATCATTATCTTCCTGCTCTTTATGCCCTTGTTGCTGCTGCTGAGGTGGCCATTGCTGCTCCGGCTGAACCATCAACGGCGCAACCATACTCTCCGCCGTCTTCACAACATTAATCTCATGCTTGTTTTTCTCTCTATATAAAGCATCCAACTGATGAAAATATGGACATGTCTTGGAATCTTCTGGTCTTCTCTTGTTACTTTCTTTCACTTTCTTGAAGTACTTGTTTATATTCTCCCATTTCTCTTTGCACCTCTTTGGATTCCTATTGTAACCCAGTTTTTTCATTCCTCCTGATATTTCCTCCCATAATGGTCCTTTTGGTCCATTCTCTTGGTACTTTGAATCCAAACTTGTTCTCAGCTTTATCAATGCTTCTACTTCAACTTTTGGCCACCTTGAAGAACTCGCTCCCATTCCACTCTCCTTCTCCCCATTATCAGCTTTTACTATTTCCATATTCGTCACCACTTGCATTTCTTGCTTCTGCTGTTGCTGCTGCTGCTGCACTTGTTGTTGTTGTGGAACGACCATCACAGCCTGTGCAACTGGTTGCGGTTGTTGTTGCGGCGGTGGAGGCGGCGGTGGTACCTGAACTTGTGGTGGTGGTGGTGGTGGTGGTGGAACTGGTTGTGGAATGTTGATGTTAGTGAATGCTTGAGGGAGATTTTGATTTTGTTGATCAGCGATTTTTTGCAAGAAAGACATAACAGCAGCATCTTTAGCAGAAGCTATAGATCTTTCTTGAGCAAGAATTTCTCTTTCTCTAGTGATTCTTTGTAACTCTTGTGTTCTCCATGCTTCTTCTCTAACCATTCGTTCATGCTCGCGTTTCTCTATGGCTTCCAAGAATCTCTTATGCAATTCCTCTTGTTTTTCTATCACTTCTTTCATTAGCCTCTCAAAGAAGTCTTTCCATTTGCGTTTTCTCTTCCGCGTTCCTTCTAGTGTTTCATCTGAAGAGGTTGAAGAAGAACTTGAATTTGATAAGAGATCTGTTGGAATGCTAGGGAAGGATGTTGTTGTTGATGGTTGGAAATTTGTAGGGTAAGAAAGGTTCATTGGTGGGGGTGGGGTTGTATTACTAACAATGGGAGGTGTAGGTAGTGAAATTGTTGATGGAACAGTTACATTAGGGAGACTGATAGTTGTGTTAGTAATATTACTCACTGGTGGCATTGACACTGGCACTGCTACTTGCACTGTTGCTGTTGCTGTGTTTATTGGGAGTGACATTGGTGGGGTTGTAACGAGTAATTGTGGTGGTGCAGGTAGTGATAACGGTGGTTGTTGATTATGCTGTTGTTGTTGTTGTTGATGATGATGATCAAGGGCTTCTAATTGTTCAAAAAAACGATAAGTTTTCCCATCTGATTTTCCACCACGACCATCTTTAGTTCTCTTGTGATACTTGTACACGTTCTCGAATTTCTCTTTGCACTTCTTTGCATTTCTGTGATACCCAAGCTCTGCTAGTTTCCTGATAATTAAAAACCCGGAAAGAGAAATAAAAATTAAAAAGTTTATGGGTTTTTTTAATTATTATCTTATCTCATCAAATTTAGCTACAAGACAAAAAAGATGAAAAGCATTGGGAGCATAAGATAAACATTACATAAAAAAATAAGGTGAATATTATCAATTAAAGTACTCCGCGCACATGGAAATGCAAGGAAAAGGAAGTAACTGAAAGAGAGAAAGAGAGAGAAAAGGAAGAAGAATATGAGGTAGGTTGATGGAATTGTAGTTTTTCATAACAAATCCCTTAAATTGATGAACAGAAATGTGTGGCACGAAAAACCCATGAGGTGAAGTTAGAAGATTTGATAATTTTCTGCCTTAATTTCATACGGAAGTTGGTAACTGGAATAAAAAGGGAGGATGAAAATCTTGCTTTTGATAACACAATTCAAGTTGGTAACTTATTTGGAAAATAGGACATGAATCAAAGTGAATGTCAGAAAAGCAAATCACACCAAAATCATGATGCAGCCTCCAAATCTAAATTCTTTTTTAATAATTTAATGTTCAAACTCCCAAAAGAAAATAGAGAAAGAAAAAAAAAGCTACTGGGAAAGAAAATACAAAAGGCAATAGAAAAGAAGAATGATAGAATTGAACACATTTTCGTGAATTATTTAAAATTGAAGCTGAATTGAGTTCTCAGATCTCCGCATCGCATTAATTTATTTTTTTGAAAACAAGAAAACAAATTCCAGAAACTCAAAATTAAGATCAATTGAAGTGAAGTGAGAATTGAATGAGTAAAGAAAAAATTATACAGAAAAATAAAATTAGTGATGATTAATGAAGTAACTAACTAACCTGGATACTTGTTCCCACAAAGGACCTTTAACACTTGCATCACGAAACGCCACGTCCATATCCGACCGTATCCTTAACAGCGCCAAAGTTTCTTGTCGTGGCCACCGGTTGCCACCGAAGCTACGTTCACCTTTCTCAACATCATCACTTCCTGAATTTGATCCAATCCCACCACCACCACCACTTGTTGCTGCCGCTGCTGCCACGTCATGTGTTGTTCCAGCTGCTGCTGGTGTTGCATCACCGGAGCCACCACGTTCACCACCGCCTCCTCCTGCTAACATAACTGAGTCTCCCAGCATAGTTTGTTTTGATAAACAGCACCGCAGCAATTACAGTAGCTGTGAGATAAGAGAAAAATTAAAAATATAAACAGAGAGGAAAAAAAATAGGGGTGGTGAATTCTTTGAATTTTGATGGGGTTTATTTATGTGTATATGTTTGTGTATATATGTAAGTATGAAAGCTATCTCTCTTTCTCTCTCTTTTTGTGTGTGTGTGGGAGGTGAATTTATTATTCTTATTTTTATTATCTGTTTTTGATAAATAATATTAATGAGAATAAATATTTCTCTTTTTTATTTCCTTTTCATTATTTTACTTTTACGCGCTTCCTTTTTTCTCTTTTTTAGCTGTGGAATCTTCCGTTTTTTTTCCCGTTTTCAATTTTGTCATTGTTTATCACTTCTTGTCTACTTGATTAATTCAGATGCAGCGTTAGCGGTGTTAAATATCTTGAAGGAGAGTTTTTGCGATCTATTATGATTTTATTTATATTAGTTTATGAAATTATTCTCTACGATTCTGTATGAAAAATGACACTTTGATTTATACCAAAAATACTACCGTGAAATATATCCATGTAAATATATTTAATATTTAATATTTAATTTTATAAATAAAATGAGGAAATTAATTGTTGCAGAAATTTTTGAAAATCTGCACACGTAGATGATGGAGATGATTGTTGGTTTTTGTCTGTCCAGCTATATTTAGTTAAATGCCAGCCCCTGTAGGTTACCTTTTTCTTTTTTTCCTATCTTTATATTCACACTTAATTACTCCTTTTTAATGATTTTTTTACCTATTTTTTCATAATTTTATTTTTTACTATTTTCCATTTTTTGAGATGAAGATTGAAGATGAGCTTTGGTTGCTTTTGCTTTTGGGATGTGTTTTTTGGATTTCAGTGGCGGTTGGGCACACTTATTGAGAAATGACCAAACAGCCCCTAACATGGTTCTGCATTGACCTTTAATCATTGAAGCTAATCTATCCTATATTTTATTTACATCAGCTTGTTTCTGATCTGGGTTTGTCCCTCATTTCACAGCTTCCCTATTTTTTTATTTTTATTTTTTTACAATTGAGATCTGTGACTTGCCCCATACCCTTTTCTTCTTTTTTTTATAGATTATAGATACTATTCATAACTTATTATTATTAGTATAAATGAAAATACCAACTTTTATAAAAATGGTGTAAATAGGTTGGTAATTTATTTATACTAATAATAAGAGGTTTTGTTTGGAATAGCCTATGAAGGTAAGGTTAGTCCAATTAGTAAAAAAATTAATGCAGTATAGTTCATAATCCGTAAGGACGTGAGTTCAAATCCTAATACGAATATGTGATTATTGTTGGTAAATAATTTATAACGTAAACGTTATGAATCCCGAGGTTATGAGTTCAAATTTTAATACGAATACGTGGATATTGTTGGTAAGTAATTTATAACGTAAACGTTATGAATCTCGAAGTTTTCTCGAGTCTTGAGACCCATCTCATTTAATTTTCTTTCATAAGCTATATTATTAACTTATCGGCACTTGAAATAATTTATGAAAATAGCTTACAATTTATACGTAAAAGTTTATATTTTTTTGATACAAATGCGTAAATGTTTATATGATAAATACTTATTAAATAAGTGTTCTTAATTGAGTTAAAAAATAATTTTGTTTAGTAAAGTTGTTTATGCAACTTGCTTATTAAAAAGAAAATAGTATATGTAAACAAATTATTTTAATATAAATGGTAAAATGTACTTTTATAATTTTCATTTAAGAGTAAATTATATTTTACATTTACGATATTTTCTAATAATTAAAACAGTCACAATTTTATTTTATTTTTTATTTTTTATATAGCATACTACTTAGGCTCTGTTTGGTAAAAAGTAGCAGATAGCGGTTGAGCTAGTGGTTAGCGGATAGCGGATAAGCTAGTTGATAGCAAATTATGTGTTTGGTAAAATTAGCGGTTAAAATAGCTGATAAATGTAAAATGACATAAAAGGATATTTAACTAATGATTAAATTTTTTTAAGGATGATAAAATATTTAATGAGGAAAGAGAAGTAATTTGAGTAAAATAATAAGGGTAAAAAGGTCAAAAAAGTGAAACGCTATACGCTAGCATTTCAAAAAACACTACTTGAAGTAGCGTTTCAAAAAACGCTAAACGCTAGTGTTTGACAAACACCCGTACTCACCATGTGCTAATACAAAAATAAAATGTCACAAAAAAATAAAATAAAAAATATGGTATTTTTTTGACCAAAAATATATATGGTATTATATTTATGTTCGATTTGTTTTAAAATGATTTCTCCCTACTGCGATATGCTATTTATCTTGAGTCTCATCACAGCCAGCTATGCTATTTTTATTTATGAAATTTATATTTATATTTATTGAGTAATTTACAATTTGAATTTTCCATTTTGATGAAAAAGAAACACCGTTCCCTTTTTTCTAAAGTGGACTATTTATTAACAGTGGATTATTTTTACAACTTGTTGCCTAGAACTATGATAATCTCTACATGTGGCCTTTGGGGGGTCCTACATTGATTAAGACAATTGCAATTTGGACAATTTTTCATCCACATATCTGATAGAAAATTGACATAAAAAAGGAGGTATAAAATATCTTTTAAGATTCTACTGATCAGTGTTTTGTAATAAACTCAGTTTGTGATTAAGAACAAAGTATGAGTAGTGTAAATCAAAATTAAATAAAAAATTGTTTTTTCTTATTTAGTGGGAACCACTGTTGAATAAAATTAGTGTAGGTTGAAGGGGGTCATATTATTAGGCCAAGCCATTTATGAACGGAAGTAAATGGTGGCCAGTTCTGTTGGGTTTTGTGACCTACCGTAATAAATAGCGTCAATGTTTTTTTGACAATGATATTGTGCATCATGCTTGATTCCAAGGGAAAAAAATCATTTTTGGAGCTTGATTTAAATTATCAAATATTTTAGGCATCAAAGGGGATGATGGCAAGTAGAAAAAAAAAATCTCTCCGTCTGAGATGTTTTACCAACGAATTTAAATAATCAAATATGTAATTGAATAAATGCTTAACTCTTTTATATGAATAGCAAAAATATATTTTGAAAAGAATAATTTTCTGTGTAAAATTATTTTTTATATTTTATAGAAAATTAAATAATTTAATAAGTACCCTTGGACCCACGAATATAAGCCACCCCAAAAACATGTACCTAGGAAAACTAGGGTGAATTTAGGATTAAACAAATAGGGTGTTCCTTCAATATATGATCTAAGATTAATAAAGACAAAATTACACCAGGGAGCTTTAAGTTATTTAATTATAACAAGTTGGTCATTTAAGTTTTTTCGTACCACTTAGGTTCTTTAAATTATTTAATTGTAACAAGTTAGTCCTTTAAGTCACATAATTTGTACACTATTAGTCCTTTTTTTATGTTCTGTTACATAAAAAAAAAACTCAATTCGCACTAACAGAGCTGACGTGGCTATGACGAAGCCTACATGTCAGCTGTCTTGTAACAATTTTGTCATTTAAAACTACCGTCATGTTACAATTTGACCCTTTCAACTTAAATGAAAAAGAAGATAAACCATATTTTCTTAAAATAAAAAAATTAAGTTGAAAGTTCCAAATTATTGCATGACAGTAGTCTTAAAGGACCAAATTCTTACAAGATAGATGATAGGTAATCCCTGTCACAGCTACATCAACTCTGTTAGTGCGAATTAAGCTTTTTTGTAATAAAAAATGAAAAAAAAAAAAAAAAAAAAAACTAAAGGTGTGCACATTATGTAACTTAAAGGACCAACTTGTTACAATTGGATAATTTAAAGGACTCCCAGTGTAATTTTTCCATTAAGAAATGAAGAAAAACAGGATAAATGGTGTTCCCTTGGATTCGAACTCAACCCCTTTTGTGCAAAGTTTGGGGTGTATTACCACTAAGGCAGGAACACCAAGAACACCACTTGAATCAGCCACTGATGAAAACCCGCACGGGTACGGGACAGGTACGTGGGACCAGTGGTGGCCATCAGCATGGGCAGGAGGGGCAACCGTCCAAGAGCCCTTTTTTAAGGGGCATCAAATTTTAATTTATTACTTTAGTACGTATATATAGATTTTAAGATAAAGAAATAAAAATTTAAAAGTAAATAGTAGTTCCCTAATAAAAAATTTATAGTTTTTAACATATTCATTAAAATCAAGTCGTATCGTATTAAGTTCTTTGAAGATATCTAATTGTTTTTCTAATGCATGCACAACTTATAAAATCTGGCTTTAATACACTTTTGGCCCCTCTAATTTACTTGAAACAAGATTTTAGTCCAAGAATTTCAAAATCTAGGGTTTTGCTCCCCTAATTTCATACATTTTTGCGAATTTTGCTCTAACCCAAATTTTTGGTTTCAAAGTGATTATTTTTAGGTCCAAAAATGGTTACCTAGGCCCAGTTCCAGGAAACAAAAAAAGATGACCCAAGGTGCTTTTAAGCTTAAAGTTAACTATTTATCTCATTGTTGCACGACTAGAAAAAGGATTTCTCTATTGAATTTACAATTTATTATGTCATATGTCATAATATAGATTAAACAATCTTGCTTTGATTCCTGTTAAAATATTTTTTTATCACAAATGATTTATCAATGATTTTCACAATAAAAAAATCTAAGAAAAATATTATCTATAAAGTTATAATTAAGGGCACCATTTACTGAGTTAGTCAGGACCTCCAAAATCTTAGGACCAGCACTGCATGGGCCACTATACATGAGGCGGGTAACAAAGAACTATATATTGTACCTGCCCCGCTCAATGGACATCCAATAAACTAGATATATCGGGAACATGTTATATTTTCGTAATACTCAAATATAAAATAACCATTTATAATATATAAATATATTTATAAAACTTGATATGTTCTTTTTTTTGACAAAAAAACTTGATATGTTCTTAACAATAATAAAATTATATCAACGACATGTAATAATTTCACTAGGGACTCAAAAGTAAAACAACTATCTAAAAATAATAAATATAATTATAAAACTTGATACTGTTATAAGGATTATATTGACAACATATAAGTTTCTTGTGGGTACCAAAAAAAAATTAGAAATAAATATATTTACAAAATTCGGAATGTGCTGAAAGACAAAAAAAAACATTGATAATGTATAATATTTTCAGTCATGACTTAAAAGCAAGATAATCATTTATATAAAAAATAAAATCAATTTGAAAAATAAAACTAAAATTGTAAAAAAAAAAAAAACGAAAATGTAAGAAGACAATCCTACAAAAAAAAGAAGATTTAGACTATATTTGGTAGAAATAGCAGATAACGAATAAACTATCTTATAGCGGCTGCAACTTAGACCAGATATGTTAGCAAATTGAATTTAGAGTTTTTGGTAATATAAGCGATTGAACTTGCTTTTAAATATGAAATGACATAAATACACAACTGTTACTAATGTTTAAATTTGAGAGAGAATATTTAATTAATAAAAGATAAGTGAGGAATTTAATTAAAGTAATAAGAATAAAAATGAGAGAAAAAAAAAAAAAACAAAACTATAAGTTATAAGCTCAAATGTTACTTCAAGTAGCGTTTCAAAGCAGAATGAGGAAAAGCGGAAGGCAGCTGACATGTTGGGATAAATTTTGATACAGATACAGCCTGATTATTCGAAAAAAGATAGCTGAAATTGGGTATTGGATTGTTATCCTACTTACACGGTTAAATAGGTGTATGGGTGGTTAATCAACCGGTCTGTCATGCCGCAATTAGATGACGAGAGGAAGAGGCTCATCAAGAAACTATGGAAGACATCAACGCCACTACAATTCAATTTTAAAGACCGGTGTAGCAGTCCATTTGATTGTCTTTCGGTGCTTATATTATTTGTAAGAGGGTTGAGGTACTCTTTTTACCTCCTTAATGCAATTTTGACTTATAAACAAAAGTAACATTTCAAAAAAAGACTAACTAATTATGACAAACACTTATAAAAAAATTATTCGCCATAAACTAACAAATTCACATCGTCAAACATAACCTTAGAGGACATACCATGTGTATAGGAGAAAGTAAGGGCATTTTCAATATATATATATATATATATATATATATATATATATATATATATATATATATATATATATATATATATATATATATATATATATATATATATAATAAAAGTTGAAATAAAATCTCGTGGTGCTATAAGAGTTAGTCTTATATCTTCAAAGTGCTGAGTTTGAATCCCTCGAGACAGTTTTTTTTAAAAAATTGAAATAAAATCTCGTAGTTTTGATTAATAAAAATCCCCTTCACCAATTTTTTTTTAAAAAATTGAAATAGAAATGAAAGTGGAAAATGACTAAACCACGTGGAACAAAAAAATGAATTAGGAGGGAAATGACGAAATCCTGATAAGAAATATGTTTTAGAGATTTAGTTCCCTCAAAAGACATGGAAGTATGAAACTATTCTTAGAAATTGTAAAAATTAGTTTATATTTTACAGTAGATATAAAAAACTGACTATCACGGTCATTATTATTTTTTTAATAGATATAAAATTATTATTATTTTTTTTTCAAAAATAGGTAATTATTATTATTATAAATTGAATAGAAATAATCAAAGAAAATATCGATTTAAGATGTGAGTGATGTGATAATTCTTAATCGAGAAAAATCATTTAAAGGGCATCTAATCATGCATCGGTGATGGTGTAATTATTATTATTTTTTTAAGATGGTGATGGTGTAATTTGGATATTGTTTTTTATTTCACATAATTTTATTTTATATAAAAAGACCAACTCCTGCCCATGTACAATTATGGAACTAGCGTTGATATGCTATGTGAACGTTGCGTTTCTTTTTTCAATTTTAAATTTCAAACTTGTTTGATCGTTGCACTTGCACTTGAAAATGACTTGATCTTGTGATAAGGTTATTGAATATTTAAATGGCTTTTTCACACACACACACATGTATATGGAGCATATTTAATTAGAGAATTTTTATAAAGAAAGGTAAGAGGAATAAATTGTGATCATAGATCAATTCACGAATGATTAAGATTAAAACGAAAAATCATGTGACTTTATAAAGTGGTAATGTGATTATTAAATAACTTCTAATCATAACCCCCCTGTAATTTTGTATAGTCATGATTTACTCTTCCCACTCTCTCATTATAAACATCCTAGAAAAAAAAAACCTCTCACTGTATCAGGATTTATTGTAATAAACGAGAGCTATAAATTATAACTGTTAAATTAAAATTAACGATTTATATTGCATCATTAATTATAAAACCTCGTGTGATATTTAATTAAAAAACAAAAAAATATGTGAGATTTTGTGTTAATGATGTTGGTGCAAATGAGACCAAATTAGGCCCAGAAATAGTGATTGGAACAATACAAGAAAGGCCCAGTGTTAAGACCCACTCTGATACTCTTACCCAAGTCCACTAACCAAAAACGCGGAGAGTAATCTCAAAAAAAAAAACGCGGAGAGTAAAAATAGAAAAAAAAAAAAAAAAAAGAAAGAAAAGAAAAAATAAGCAATACCCAAAATATCTCTCACTAGGTTATAGTGTCTTTCTCTCTCGCTTCTCTACAAAGAAAAACCCTAACACCACATTCATCTCACTGAATTGTAGATAAACATACACAACGGAGAAGTGAAAGGAAGATGAAGAAAGCACAGTAAAGGGAATGAATACAGTAAGGGAAAAAGCCTTTGAAGAACCTCAACGCGAGTATTCTTCTATTTCTATTACTTTTGCAATTTTCTATAATTACAAAATTTTATAGAGCAAAAAACCCTCTCAAGTCAGTTTTACATTGTTACAAATGAACTTGTTACAAATTTCTAATTAACTTCTCTAACTGATTTCATATTCAATTAGGAACCCTAACCGCTTTGACCTAGGTTTAACAAATCTAATCTGAATAATATTTCAATACACCTCCTTAATTTTGATTCTCATAGGAAACTAACCCTAGTTCTCTTCTCAATTTCGTAAATTGCTTCCCTTTCACTGCCTTGGTCAAAATGTCTGCTTATTGTTCTGTTATAGGACAATATTCAACGGCAAACATGCCTTCGTTGACGTGGTCTCTTAGAAAGTGGAATTGGGTCTCAATGTCCTTACTTTACCCATGAGAAATGGGATTTTTAGCCTAATTTATGGCTGATTTGATATCATTCAGCAACCTGATAGGTTGCTTCACCTCCACTAACCAAAAACACGGAGAGTAAAAATAGCAACACCCCAAAAAAAATATCTCATTAGGTTAGTGTCTTTCTCTCGCTTCTCTCCTCGAAGAAAAACCCTAACACCATTATTCTAACTGATTTGTAGAGAAACATGCACAACGGAGAAGAGAAAGGAAGACGAAGAAAGCACAGTAAAGGGAATGAAAATAATGAGGGAAAAAGCCTTTGAAGAACCTCAATGTGAGTATTCTTCTATTTCTCTTATTTCTGCAATTTTCTAATTACAAAATCAATATAGAGGGCTTCCTCTATTTGTAGAACAAAAAACACTCTCGAGTCAGTTTTACATTGTTACAACTGAACTTGTTACAAATTTCAAACTTCTCTAACCTATTTGATACTCAATTAGGAATGTTAACTGCTTTAACCTAGGTTTAACAAACCTAATCATTCTGTCAAAAAAAAACAAACCTAATCATAATTATATTTCAATAAATGGCGTAATGTGAACCCTTAATTTTAATCTAACAATTATAATTATAAGAGTTATCATTTCTCACAATAAACTAGAGTTCTCACCTAATATGCTCCAATATATGAAACGTATTGGGTCGGAACTCTTGTTTAGTATGAGAAATGTGAGCTTTAAATTATAATCGTTATATTAAAAGTAATGTTTCAAATTATGTCAATAATTACAAGATTTGTATGATTGTTTCCATTATAATAAGAGACCGCGTTAGATCTTATAATTAATGACGTAAACTGAACCATTAATTCTAATTGAACGGTTATAATTAAAAAAATTCATTTTTCATAATATATATATATATATATATATATATATATATATATATATATATATATATATATATATATTGCCTATGAAAAAATTCTATTGAAATACTACTAAAAAGGTTCAATTGCAAAGAAAGTTAGAGACAAAAATTAAAATTAAAATTCGTATTTAATATTATCTCTAAATATATATATTTTTTGACACAAAGCACTTATTGCATTTTATTCATGATCAAATCGGTAATACCTGCAGGAATGCCAGTGTTCTTGAGGACTAGCTGTAAATAAAGTATGAGAGTTGTTGTTGGTGAAAAAGCTAAAGAGAGTCTTACAAACTGAAATCAAACAACGACTTATCTCTAAATGTTAGAGATATTGAATTCGGAAGCTAATACACCTCTAATTTTTGTCTGAATTTTAACTTTTTTTAGTGGCGAAACATAACATTGCAATAATTTGGACATGGAATTAAAATGAATTTTAACTTTTTTCAGACATGAATTGAAATGCCTTTTTTTAGCAACTTTAAATTAGCAAAAGTAAATCCCACACACATGCATATGTCTCTATTCTCTTTCCTCCCATGAACATGTATAATGGAATATCTTATTCGTTAATATTAACTGTGAATTAAAAATATTGTATGAGCTCATGTAGAAAGAGTGGGCATCATCATGATAACATTTCCCATACCCCTTTTAAAAAAAAATACTTTTTCCTTCTTTTTGTGTGGGTGTTTATTTCCTTTCACTCTCAACATTAATTTCAACAATAATCTGCTTAACCACATTGCTGGTCTTACAAAACATCAAATTAGATTTTACCGGTATATGTCTCCTTTGCTTCGCTGGATTGGGCATGTACCTTCTTTTTAGAGATTCCTACCAATTATTTTTGGTATTATTTATTTAATTAATTATTTATCACCTAAAAATGTACTATATTTTGTTCTGCGGAGTTGGGAAGAGGCAGAGCACAACGAAGAATGTGTACATGCAGACACTTTAATGTCAAAGTCAGCAAAAGAGAGAGAGAGAGAGATTGAGAGGTAGAGAAAATGAATGAAGCATACCAGTTTTTTAGCGAGCCCTCGTAGCGTGTCTGCATGGGGGCATGAAGAGTTGGTGTGGCAAGACGGTTAGGCAATTAATGCTGAGCTAAGGTTCGATGCTAGTCATACGATCATGTCGGGCCAAGTTCGACTATTAGATCCCCCTGGAACGTTGGTGTCGTAGGGAGCACGCTTAATGGGCCTTGCATTGAAGCCCAATTCAAATTAAGCATCGGCCCAATCTAGAATAATACTGTAACTATAACTTTTTTCCCGCTTTAATTATCTTTTTTGATATAAATCGGGTATCATCAGCGCATGACTGTAGAGACTAATCCCTCGAATCGGGTAGGATCACAATGAACGACAAAACTCTACCTCAATAGATTTAACACTGATGCATGCCCAATACCGTTGGATTCGATCCCAGCTTTAATTATCTTTGTACACAAACTGTGTATATTGTGTCGAATATTATATAGGTTTAGGATATGCATCTACGACAACAGCATCCTGTGCCCAATAATATAATTGAATGCAATCACATAATGCAATGATATTGGCAGCTTATATACCAGAAATATATTTTCACGAAAGATATGATGGAACATGTTGACTATATATCATGTGGGAATTAAAGCATATTTATACACACCATTACATTGAAAAGCAAAGCAGTACCTAAAAAAATATATGCGTGCCAGAAAAACAAAAGAGATAGTGAAAAGAACAAATAACAACATTCAATAAATGGAAAAGTTTTCTTGCTGAAGCACTCACAAAAAGCTACAATCTAAATATAACCAATACAGAACCTAGTGGTATATATGTCTCTCAAAATATATGTCTTTCAAAAATAATGAAGTGATAATGATTGAAAGTAGATGGAGGAAATAAGCTGATTAATCGTTCAACCTATGTAATGATAGTATTTTTTGACTTGTCAATAACTCAATATATATGCTAAATATATCAACTCATATGATTGGAATTAAAAGAAAAATTCTATTGAGAAGAAACCAAAATTTCTTTCTTAAGTCTTCATAGTTTTAATTTTTTTTTTTGGTATAAACCGAGAGTATCTTTCTGCAATCACAGAGAGTAATCCTCCTCGAGCCTGCGTAGAGACCACAATAGGCGGCAAAGCTCTCCCTCGAGAGATTTAACACTAATGCATGTCAATGGTTGAATTCGAACCCATGACATTGGTTAATTAAGTTGGAAGAGACTTTTACCATCTCATCTAAGTACTCTTGTGTCCTCATAGTTTTAATTTTTGTTTTAGACAACTTTCCTTCCTAATTAATTACCTTTAGAAAAAATTGACATCGTCTTATTTTCTGAAATTTAGCTATAAATTACAATGTCGCATATTATTAAGATTTAAGATTAGGTCTAATTGAGAGCGTCAATTAGTATGTATATTAAATTGGAAATTACTTTATTGTCTCAAAAGTTTATAGACAAGTTCAACCGGAAGACTCAGTTGATAGGGGTGAGCAAGATTCGTCTCAACCCTAATACTCGTCTTGTCATCTTTCCATTTATTACACAAAACATTGGGTTGGGTCTAAGGATGAATCAAAATCTAAAGAATTAACTCGACCAAAATTTAGGGATATGTTAGGGTTAGATATAACTTGTCCCGTCCATTACTCACTTTTCAACCGTAATTGTTAAATTTATTACATTGGTATTGGTAATGAGACTTTTATAAATAAAATTTTCAATTTGGAATCTATGTTAGTTTAACTAGAAATCTTGTTGTAAAGTATTCTTGTAATTAAGTCATGTTTTGAGTTTGAATATATACATTGTAAAATACTGAAAAAAAATTAAATATTTGGCTTCTAATTTTGAATTATATTTGAGTTACACCTTATGATTTTGTTTCAATTGTCCTTCGGACTATACCTATATTGTCCTAAATAGGCTCGTTCTCAGTTTGACCCGAAAAACATCGGGCTTGTTCGGGTTTAAGGATATGTAAGGTCTAAAACATGACCCCATGAAAATTTAAGGCTAGATTAAGGACAAGTATAAAACGTCCGAATCTCTTGCTCACCCATACTTTGTACTCTATTTTTCTTGAAATTCTCAAGTCCTTAATTTGTAGTTTAATTGGGAGAGTTAATCGGTTCATAAAATGTTCCTAAACTTCTGTAATATAAAGTAAATAGTCTGTGTTCAATGTATATATATACCCACATTATTATTATTTTTTTTGAAAAGCAGAAGATCATTATACCCACATTATTTTGATCAAGAGAGATAAATTTATAGAGAGAATTTTGTAAGAGAATTGTAAGATCAATGGAGAATACAAACTTGAATCTACAGTAACGTTTCATGGATTAAAATCTTTGACTTATTAAAAAAAATGGATTACTCATACTGTGTATATTAATATCAATCTATCTTTTTACAGAAGAGAGAAAAATCTTCCTATCATACATTTTCAATGACAATGTGTGGTAAAAAGAAAGTTACAGCTAGCTTTGATGGTATCGAAATACAAAGAAGGAACAAACCCTACTCCATACTTTGTTTTTAGCAATAAAATTTGCTTTAAAAAGTACATTAAAAAAAAAGAAACTGTAGTCTGACCCTGCAGACAAGGAAATGCACTGAAAATAGGAGGGGGAAAAAATAAACATATGCATATGCATATGCATATGCACTCATTAAAAACGTTACAATTTATGGATCTAACAGACTTAAAATTTACAGGACCCATATAAGAAAAAAGTTTTACAATGTAGACAAAAGGTTTACTTCACATGGGGTATGCATGTGATGTGAATGTGAATGTACACTTACATTTTTTGTCTACCATGTGGATTAACCCTTTGATTTATCTGTCACCAGCTAAGCAATCCACCAATCTTATTCATGTTTTCTCTTCCTATTTTTCTTATTGTTTTCCTCATAGTGTTGTAGTACAAGTTAATTTGGAATCTCACAAAGGACACACATGCATTGCACCACTAATATTAGAAGAAGTAAAAAAAAAAAGGATTTTAGGGCTCAACACATGATAGATCGAGTGATTATTGATCTTGCTAGCTCCTCTTTTTCATTCCAATTTTTATATGTTGAAATTATAGTTTTTCATTTAAAGGAAGCACCATATGGGTTGAATCGTTGAAACAAGTCTACCGTTATTCTTAACATTTCACAAAATTTGAAACGCATCTTTATTGCTTTTTTTTGTGTTATTGTTGTACAGTATTTACCAAAGATTACCGACTTATTAATCTACGCCGAGTAACTTAAATTTCACCATGTCGAGAACCATGACTTTCTTTGACCCAGTGTGGTTATTCAAAACAAAGTTTTTATAACATTCAAAATTCAAACAGAAACCTTAAGGTGGGATCTGAGCACAATTACCACTCAGACCATTCTCTTTTCCTTATAATTAACCTAAACTTCAAAACATTAATGCTACAGGAATTTTTAGCTATTTTTTATTATTATCATATTGTAGGCACAAATATCAACAAAAATAGAAGCAATAAATACAATAAATAGCATACAATATAATAAATACAATAAATAGCATTATTTTTTTTGTTTGTATCACTCTCTCTTCGAAATTGTCCAGTACTTGTGAGGACCCAAACTCACAAAAAATACTATAGGCACAAAGTATCCATCAATTTTATCGATAATTAATATTGACTATTAGAGAATATGAATAACCATCTTTAGTGAAGACCATGGGTGGACCTACGCAAGGTCGGGGGTGCGTTTTCACACCCTTAAACAGGGTTCCTAAAAGTGCCGCACTGGAGCTAAAAATGAGACTCTAACAGTAGCCACGCACTGCACTGGTATATGAAAGCTTTCAAATTTCTACCAACCTATTCTCATCCCTAGTATTTGTAAGAGCTACTTATGAAACTTTAAAAAGTAATTTAACATATATCACAAACTTTAATAATTATTTATTACTTTCATATTTTTTTAGAGACAATATAGGAGAAAGAGGGTAAACAATCCGATTTCTTAATCTCTATATATTAATACACTAACGCCATTTTGGTGGGAAATTTTTTTTATTCCCACCACTTACCAATATACCCCTCATTTTGTACATCACTGTTTACCAATATATCTCCACTCTATATTTTTGGACCGACATACCTCCACTCTATATTTTGTACCCCACCATTTACTAATATACCCCTCATTTTGTACCTCACTGTTTACCAATATACCCCCACTCTATATTTTTGGACCAACATACCCCTGACAAATTTTTTATTTGTCCAACACTCTTTTTTTATCCACTTTTGGTGGGAAATTTTTTCCCACCATTTACCAATATACCCTCATTTTTTGTACCCCACTCCAATATACCCTCATTCTATATTTTTGAATCGACATACCCCTCGATAAATTTTTTTTTTTGTCCAACACTTTATCCACTTTTGGTGGGAAAATTTTATTCCCACTATTTACCAATATACCCTCATTTGTATCCCATTTGCTTACCAATATACCCCTACTCTCTATATTTTTGGATGACATACCCCCACTCTATATTTTGTACCCCACCATTTACCAATATATACCCTCATTTTGTACTCTCACTGCTTACCAATATACCCCACTCTATATTTTTTGGACCGACATACCCCACGAATTTTTTTTTTTTGTCCAACACTTTTTATTATTAAAATGTACCCTCATTTTGTACCCCACTCGTTTACCAATATACCCCCACTTTATATTTTTGGACCGACATTGTTGCCTCATCCCACCAAGGGCTATTGTTGCCTCTTCGTCTTATATATATGTGTTGCGTATTTTTATACCCCCTTATAAAATGTTGATGTTTTTCTAAACTACATCCGCAGACTGTCACCTCCTCTCACATGCAAGCACTTGCGGCGTGTCCTAGTTTCACTAAATTAAGTAAAGTTATTTTAAAAAAATTAATTCTGTAAACCAACAATCTTCTTAATAATTTCACTCCCTAACCTAGGTAGGGTTGGCTCACAATTATTTTTATTCAGAAGATCTCAATTCTAAAACCTTACTTGGAACTTGAAATGCAGAGTAAATGGCTATACAGAATAGAGGGGAAAAAGATGGTGGTGAAAAAGTAAATTGGAAGCAATCATAACCATGTGCGAACGATGTGTTCTTTCTTTAATTAATGGTAATAATTTTATGTTACTTACAAGCTACAGTAAATTTTATATTCCTCCACGTTTTGTAACACAGTAGTTTCATTGGAACGTGGAACCATGTGCACATTGCACGTATATATGGTCCTAAACAAAACAATTAGTGATCCCAAAACTACATATTACAGTACAGAATATTTCCTATTGCTAAACCCTAATTAAGAAGAGGGTTTTTTTTTGGTACCCCCACCCATTCCCCTAACACCCCCACCCAAATTGAAATCCCCAAAATGCCCTTTGTAATCTTTTTTTTTTTTTTTTTTAAAACGATCGCATCGTATATATATGTCACATATACGACGTATATCAAGATCGAGTAGTTTTCTGCGTCGTATATATATACGATCGAAGTATATACGACCAATCGTGATATACTTCTTCAGTAAGATATATACGACACATATCTCTAGGGTCACTCTCTCATCGTATATATGTCCCAAATGACATATATATCGATGCGCCTTAAATTTTTTTTTTTTTAAATTGTCAAAAAAATTTAACTGGCCATGATTTCGCTTTCAAAGTTGATCTACTGGTGATTGCACGCCAAAATCAACGGTTGATAATCTTTTACCTCATCTATAAATACTCACTCCCACCATCACTATTTTCACACCAAATATTCAACTTCCTCCTTCTCTCACACATCACAAGTGAAGATGATGCAGCTTCGCTAATGGCATACTACGAGCCTTCTTCCTCACTATCGCTCATTCTAATATGGGGTTTGTTGATCATCGCGGCATCATCTTGAAAGATGATGGTATAAGTTCGATGGGAGAGATGTTGTTTCGTGTAGGTTAAAACACGATATATCATTTTCTCTCTCTTAAGCGTAAACTACCGCAGATGGTTCAACCGCAGAACGACGAACATGAGATAATTCGTATTGTTTATCTAAACCCAAACGACTAGTGGAGGTATTTATCGGTCTACCATGGATGTCAACAATGAGGATGACGTCCGAGACATGATGTCGATTCATATAACAATTAAATGGAGGAGTTACATTCATTTGTACGTCGAAACCGTATGACCGTCACGAGATCCTTCGTCGATTAACTCCACCAAATTTCGATGTAGTTTCTATTGTATTTTCATTTTATCTGTCTATTTTTATTCAAGTTGTTTATGTTTTATCGCCAGTGTAACTTTGTTTTATCGAATCAATTAAATCAAAAATTCATGGAAACTCGTAAAATAAATAAAACATCCAAAAAAAGTTAATAATATAATAAAGTGCCAAAATAATATCAAATACATCAAAAACAAATAAAAATCCCTAACGGCGTCCCACCTCGCCCTCGCCCCGTCGCCTAAGCTCCCACCCACGCCATCCGGCAAGGTCGCCATCCCCACCATCCTATGGAGTGTCCGATCTGCCGGACCGCCATGCGCGATGTCGCCGGCCACGAATCCTCTCTACAAGCCCTCACAAGCTCCCTAATCCGGTCATGATCGTCGTAGCGCGTATCTCGGGGAGGTGTCCAGGTGAGCTCTCAGTGTGATGGTGGTGATGGTGGAGCCGTGAATAGTCCGGGGATAGAAGCCCTGACGTACCACTCTAAGTAGTTACGCATGCCGATCCGGCCTCCGAGCAACCCGAGTAGTAGGCGCAGGATGTCCTCCACAGATGCCATGAAGTGGACGATCCCAAACACGCAATCGCATGACTCGGACGCCACTTTAAGAGGTCACGTGGGATGATCTGCGTGTACCCAAACCGACGCAGACACTATCGTGCATGTACGGAACTCAAGTCACCACGGTGATGAAGCCTCCAGGGAGATCTCGCTCAAAGCGGTCTACCACCCGCCCTCCTCAAATGGTCGCCAAAGAGACATCCTCTCGCCTCGGCTCATCAATCATCCTCCCGTAGTGGCCGAGCTTGTGTGGTCGACTTCTTCTTCCTGTAGCGCCCAAAGAAGTGGCTCCGCACCGGGATATGACCGGCAACCTATCCACCATCCGGAAATACCACATAATCCAAGCACAAAATGCAAAAATAAATAACATATTTAATTCACAAAAATTTACCAAAAGTCGGTCATGATTTAACAAAAACAAGAAGTTAAAAGGTATACCGAAATAGGTGGCATACCTCCCACATCGCTGCGTAGTCCGAGATGACGCAGTTGTTCAAGTCATGATACATGGCGGTAGTGCACTGCACCCCATGCATAGCCTCCAAGAACCTCTCGGACTCGGATCATCCAGTAGATCAACCACTTAGCCTCGGCCACATCTCCGGTCTTCGTGGTGAAGATATCAGAGTCGGGCGCGGCGCGAAAAAGCCCGACAAAGAATCGTGATGTCACCCCCTCCTCCAAGTTGCGCTCATAAACCCGCTCTCCCCATTTGAAGTCAGAATATGGACCCCCACGGGTGTTGTTAGCGACCTCAACCCCGACACACCCAAATATGTCTCGTGGTGGGGTGGCAAACTCCGAGCTAACAAAGTGAGGCGGGAGGTGTGGCATAGTTCCCCGGATGGGAAGGTGCGCAGACAAGAGACGTCGTCGAGTGATCGCCATCTCACCAAATGGCAAGTGAAATGACGGCGTCCCGAGTGCCACCTCTCAATAAAAGCCGACAAAGAACTCATGGTCTCTTTGTGTGGCGTGGCGGCCCGGAGAAGTGGGGCTAATCTGAGTCCCCGACCACGATGGTGCTATTTCAAGTAGGTCGGGTAATGAAGATGAAGTCTAGTATGGACTTTGTTGCCATGAGCCCATACTTTGACAACTCGACGATACTCTGAAATAAAAATAAATAAATAATGTAAGCAAAAGTGCAGCACTATGTGACTTAAATAAATTATTTAAGCAAAAATGCAAAACTTACCGGTCAATGAGTATAGAGCTGCAGCATACATGATCCGCTAAGTCGGTGAAAAGAGAGGGTCGACGCTCCTCCCGAGGCTCCTCCCGAGGCTCCTCCCGATCATCGCCGAGGAGGCTCCTCCGATCATCGCTGAGGCACCTCATGATACTCGGACATGGATCGGTTCGAGTAATAAGCATCACTGGCCGCTGCTGCTGCTTGATACTCGGGAGGTGGGGATGGTAATGAAGAGGTTGGGGATCATACCGGGATACTGGGGATGATATCGAGGAGTAGTGGGAATGATCTTGAGAAACCGCCTCCCCTATGCTAATCCTCTGCTGCGTCTGCACGCAGTAATCCCCGAGATAGAAAGCTCCAGCAGGTGATCATCGAGCCGCTCAGCCGATACTCACCGCCTCGTGCTCATACTCACCGCCTCAGTGTGCTCGCTCTCGTCTCCGTCTTTGAAGCATGGAGTGGTTATGCCTCCGAGTCCTCGTGCTCGAGCGATGAGATGACTCCCCATCTCTCTCGACGATCGGAGAGACCTCACGCCTCCTATGCCTACCGGACAACGCAAGTGAAGAAAAAAAAAAAAAAAAAAGTAAAAAAAAAAAAAAAAATTGCTCATCGTATTTACATCAAAAAATGTGTATATACGATGCTTACTTTTTGCTCGTCGATATAGGGTGTTCTCGGGCGTATATGCGAGTGGATGAATTTTCGCTGCTAATCGTATATACGCTGAATAGGGTATATACGGTGAGTAAAAAGTGTTCGCGTATATAGAAGTCCAGTGGGATATATACGATTGGTTGATTTCTACCGATGATCGTATATACGCTGGGCTGGCGTATATACAGTGAAGGTGTGGCCAAACGTAGGTATGACCAATCGTGTGAAAAATGTGATTTTGAAAAGAGTCGTGATTTTTTTGGTATTTTCACACGCGGGTGGGTGGGGTGTTAGGGAATGGGTGGGGTACCAAAAAAACCTTAAGAAGAAGGTGGCTGTAAAGGGGCCCACAATTGGGGCCCAAAGAATGAAAGCACTTAAAAGCCCATATTGAGCAAGGAAGGGTGGATGGGGCCCAATGTGACCACAAACAACACAATTTACAACTAGGAGAGAGTACTTCGTAACAAATAAACACATTCATCCTCTCACGTCCACTTCTTCACTTTTCATCTTTTTTTTTTGTTCATCTAATTTAATGGCTTCAATTTTTTGACTCATCAATCATCTCCTCCAATAAGTCTCTCAAATATGGATAACTGGATAAGCATGTGGCAGTAGACTTTTTCCTTATCATTCTAATCTAACGTAACGGACCACAATGGAAAATAACACTACGATCTCAAATAATAACAAAGTTAATTAATATAGTTTTGACGTCATCCATCCATCCATATAGAGTGGATGGAAACAAACAAAGCAACCATAAAATAATAAAGTTGAAAGAAAAGATAAAAGCCGCAAATTAAAAGGTGTCACTGTTTTTCACCCACGTTATCTTTAGTGCCGCCATTGTTAGTTAGTAGTGTGTGACTCAGTAGAGAGATAGAGAGATAGAGAGATAGAGAGATAGAGAGATAGAGAGAGAGAGAGAGAGAGAGAGAGAGAGAGAGAGAGAGAGAGAGAGAGAGAGAGAGAGAGAGAGAGAGAGAGAGAGAGAGAGAGAGAGAGAGAGAGAGAGAGAGAGAGAGAGAGAGAGAGAGAGAGAGAGAGAGAGAGAGAGAGAGAGAGAGAGAGAGAGAGAGAGAGAGAGAGAGAGAGAGAGAGAGAGAGAGAGAGAGAGAGAGAGAGAGAGAGAGAGAGAGAGAGAGAGAGAGAGAGAGAGAGAGAGAGAGAGAGAGAGAGAGAGAGAGAGGTGCATAAATGACTGGAGTTGTATAAACGGTTGGGAGAATGGGCTTAAGATCATGGGACTAACACAAAAATTACATATACTAGCGTCGTGATGCGATCGATGCTGTGACCAAGTTTTGCGCTTACTTGATGAATTATAAGAGGAAGATTAGATTAATAGTTGTTAAGCCTGAGAATTATACAGTGATGTATTTGTTCAAGAGGAAAGAAATGTGAGAAATGAATCACTTGCATTCTCATTTACTTGTCAAGAGTTTATATACCGAGACTTTACAAAATCAGTTATCACAAACTACCTCTAACAACTTTAAAACTAACTTTCTAACCTACTAACCGAAACTGATAAACTAATTACAATTGGTAAGTTAATGATAAACTATGGTTTAATAATAGTAATTGAAGTCAAAGTTTAAGGACAATGGACAACAATAAATTCATTTAACAAAAAAATAATGTGTTAAAAAATTTAGAGTAAATAGTTAAATTTCATATTAAACAATATTATCATAGAATAGGAACATTTAATCAAATATGTTAAAGTAACTCAAAACACACCACTCGAATCGCACTTTTACGTATCTCAGTAATGAAATTATTTTTTCCAAAGAAACCGCGATTGAGGAACAAACTTTACATAGTTGGATAGTCACAATTTTTTCGAAAAGCTAAAGTAACTCGAAACACGCTACTCTTTATCAGTCGTTTTTTACGTTTTTGACAGGAAATTATTTTTTGGTTTGACCAAACCAATTACTTATAAACGAACTTCGTATATATATACAATCTAAATTCAACTGTTTACATATTTTGGCACAAAAGTAATTTTATATTTTGTTATGAAATCAACTGTTTTTAAATAAAATTGATTACTAAGGATCAAATTTTTCAGACACTAAAATACCCAAAAATACTCACATATACACTTTATATAATTTGTTACCAAATTCATGTTTGATTCCAAAAATTTGATTATGGAAGAGCAAATATCGCTTATTTAAACAATTAAATTTTCTATTTAATCGTAAAGATCTACACTTAAATATAAAACATGTGAAAGAGAGAGAGATATAAAAAATATGAAGGGAAAAAAAAGAGAAGGGAGAGAGAGTTTGGAGAAGAAAAAAAAAAAATTGAAGGGGGTGGGGGTGGGGGGAGGGGAAAAGAGGTAGGTCCCACTTGGGAGACTACCTCTGGATTTAAATATAGAGATAAAAATTTAAATTGTCTCATATACATAATATACGTGAAAATTTTAATATATAACTAATATTTTCTTATAAGTTAAAGAAATATCTTTAAACATTAAAGCTAAATCGCTCTAAGCAATTTTTAGATGACAAATTATGCAGATTAGCTTCTTGGGACTTTTGCAATCATTGATTACGGCACCACATGCAAACATGGTTACCAAGGCATATATAATTTTGGTTTTGAAAAAAAAAAGCATCTTTAATAAGTGAAAAAAAATTAATTTCGTTATAAAATACTAAAAGTATAATGCTAAGAATTTACCAATAAAAAAATCATGTGTATATGAAGTTTGTTTCTCAATAACCGATTTGGTGAAAAAAAAAAGTATTTCATTGACAAAATATGTAAAATGCGACCTAAGTAGTGTGTTTTGGGGTACTTTAGGTAGACATGACAATGAGGCGGGGTGGAGACGGGTTTAACATTTCTCATCCCCGTTCCCCTACCCCAAACCCAACGGGGATGAAAAATTGATCCCCATCCCCGTAACCAACAGGTTCGAGGATCCCCACCCCAACGTTGTCTCCGTATTGGAATCAATCTTTTAAAATTAAAAAATAGTTTTTACATGTCCCGAAACCCATTCCTGAACCCGTCCCGAAGCCCAAAATTTATCCCACACTCGAATCCACCCCAAACCCGAAATTTAACACAACATAAAACCAATGCAATACTACAACATATAGCCAAAATATCAATTATCCAAAATGTCAACATATAGCAATGACGTTGCATATGAGGGTAGAAAAATTTTAGATGGATAACTAATGTAATTTCATACATTCGGGACAGGTTCGAGAATGGGTTTGGGGACGGGACCTATATCCCCATTACCCGTCCCGTCCCCGTATCTTGATTTTGGGAAAAACCCAAACCTAAATTCATTTTTCTCATTTAACTACCTGAAAAGGTCTATAACATTAATGTTCAACATTAAGTGTTAAGCATCAAATAAAAGATATTTTTAATAATATCATTTAAATAAGTTTAAAAGAATTGTATTTTTTTGCAACTTAAAGAGCGAAAATTTACTTATATTTTGTTAAGGAGGGGAGTATGACCTTTCGTGAAAAATGTGACTAGAGTATACTAGAGTACATAATTGGATTTTAGTATTTTGAAGTTTTCTTTTTTTTTTTTGGGAATTTTTTTTGAAGTTTTCATTATTGGTAAAGACAGCCTAGAACAATAATTGATATATTGACAAATAGTATTTTCAATCAACATTTACCAGCATATCAAAGTCTTTTCCAATAATACCGGCATGCTCCACCTCTGCGGTCGTCCATAGTTGACTGCAAGAGTGTCTATCAACTATCCAGACCAGTCATTCACAGATCGAATAAGGTAGATAACATTTATAAATAGAAAACAAGTTCAACTTCATTATAGTGCATCCTTGATTGAGGGTTTCTTTCTTTCTTTACTCAAGGCCAAGGCCAACCATTTGAGGCTACCAATTCAGGCCCTGAGTTGTTGAACACCAGATACTAAACAGAAGCTCACATGCCTATAAGTAATGATCAAACTTTTCTTCTCTAAGGAGCCAAGTACTTCAGTGAATACGGTTTCTTCTCACAACAAATTCAAAAGAGGGAAGACAAATTCATGTGGAATAAATGTTTTCATTGGCTACTCAAATTAATGGAAAACAGTGCCAAGCATTTACCCCAAGAGACACAAAGCATGCCATTTATTTTTTGGTTACAACCATACAGACTTGAGGAATGCCATTTGTTATATATAAGAAGTATCAATACATCTTTATGATATATATTAAATAAATGGATTTTACATCGCATAGACCAATAGATTTCTGATAAATTCACAAGGACATCTTGCACACAAAAAAGGGACTTGCATAAACACACTCATTAAATCAAATACAAGCAATTTCTGTATCTACATCATGCAATCAAATACAAGCAAGTTTCAGTATCTACATCATGCAATAAGATGTAAACTTTTTGAAACATATATCCACCTTTGTCTGCTAATAATAATAGTCTACAGAGTACAAGCATAACTCAGTGTTTTCAACCCAAAAAAAAAAAGTCAGAGTCTAATATCTGGCACTAAAAACATGACAGTTTCAAGAAAAATTTCCCCAACAGAGTTGAATTATTAATTATATGCCAGAAAAGAAAACCAAATTGTAATGACAATTTAGTATATCCTTACAATTAGAGCCTAAGCATTCACCTTGTTCTCAAGGTAAAATTGTATTTGCCTACAAAAAGTAAAACCTATTAAAAACATCTAGAAAGAATTCCCCCATTGCATGAAGCACAATGATCATGATATAAATGAAGGTTCTGATATCAATTGATACTACAAACTGGAATTTATTAAAAACATCTAGAAAGAATTCCACCAAATCCTTGATATGGCAGCCACCGATATTTTTAAACATATTTTTTAAGATTACATTGTTGAAAAATAGGGCTGTGAAACTCTCTAAAATGTATTGAAAAAAAAATCATATACCAAATGCGACTGGCCACCAAGAAATGTAAAAGAACTGTATAACTTATTTGTATTTGTATTAGAGGCACATTTTTAGCTACACTAATTTGCAATATATCATTAATATAAATTGTATTTAGTAGCCCTCCAAGTATAAGACAAAGACCTTACCTTGGAGGAACTCTGGACTTGCTTACCAGAGTTTTTAAAGAAAGAATAGCCAAGTATTCAAGCAAAGGGTGACAAAATGGAAAGAGAGCTTATTTCAAATCACTAACCAAGTCCCCTTCTCAAATCACAAACCAACTGAATAAAAGAGGCAAACAAACCAAATCCGATTCTCTTTACACACAGCATTTTCAAATGCATCTCTGCTCTAATTTCAGTGAAGTTCAATCCACATTGCCAAGTGAGTTTTTATTTACGTATAAGGAACCATTATTCATCAATAGCCATTTGTCCCCAGTTTTCCAGAATTTCTGAAAAGCAGGAAATACATTCAACTTGCTTCTGCTCTCTCAGAAACAAAGATGCTGCTGGCAAACTTTTTCTATCCCAATATGCTCCAAACCAGAACTCACTTCACAAGTTGTAAAACTCCCAAACACATCAGCAAGTTGTAGTTTGCTTTTCTGACAACTTTTTATCTTAAATTTCAGTGTTATTGTTATTTCAATGAATATCATATGTCTTCCAAGTTCCAGTTTTAAACAAAGTGTTCAGCTGTTAGTTTTTTCCAACATCAATATATGTATCTATGCATCTTCTTAGCTATTGCTATAACCTAACCTATATGTCAATGTGGCCTAACTCTACTAGCATCCTAATTAGCTGTTATGTTAATTAGAGGATAGCGGATAGCAGAGTCCTCATATGACTAACTAGGACTAACATGGTTAAATAAGCATGCTATTACTAATTTTTCATGCAATTAAACTGTGCAGGCATAAAACAGAACTTATAAATTGTGAGTTCAATATTCATGTTCCACCTAATCAGAAATAGGTCAATAGACAGTAAGCCAGAGAAGTTGCAGGGAAAATGACTTATCTAGTGAGACATTTACCTTGTGTGCATCTGCATAAGGTGGACTCAAGCAAAACAAAAATCTGTTAAGGTCATGCTTCTAATACACGAAAACAAATGCAAAGACATTTACCTTGTGTGCATCTGCATAACTTGTAAAATTGCCCGTGCTTGCCTCTGTTCCAGTCACTGCATTATATAGAACATGAAGCTCACACTATAAAGGACATGTTATTCCAGTACCAATAGAAATATCACAGGTAAATCAGACAATAAACTCAACCAGAGAGTAAAATTGGCATGGGTTTGAGCCTGTTTTCCCTGTACAACTCCACATATATGGTAACTGATATTTGATAAACTTGCAAGAACACAAATGAAGCTGGGCTTTAGGATTGAAAAGCTACAAAAATACTACATCAATTATAAGAAAGAACTACGTATTACAGGGAATTCACACAACCGATTTAATCTCACTATACACAGATTTGAATCATGAGGAAATAACTAGTAGGTGTTCAAAAAACTCCTGGTGAAAATTGCATTTTTGGTTTTGTACAACCTGGTGAAAATTGCATTTTTGGTTTTGTACAAAGGGAGCAAGTGATTGAACTTGTAATAATTGAGATACACGGTCACCACAATCTTTGAAAAGCAACTCTCCGTAAGCATCTTTCTGTATGGTTACTAGAAAAGTTCATCCACCATATCCAAGCATTGGTTGAGCTATCTCACACCCAAATTCAGATTCAGACTACTAAACATTTAGGAGTCCTTAAGGCTCAAATATACCCTCCTAAATCTACATTATGAATAAAAATTCATATTGCAATTGCATTTAGGGTGATACAGGGCTCAAAAATACCACCATTGAGGCTTAAATCTCAATATTCACACCCAAGGTCATCTAGGCAGAATACCATCGCAATGTTGTCAATGCATTAACCGTCATCAAAAATATGTACTTCAAGTTAGTATTCAGATGAAAGCTACATCTAGGATCAAGATTTGTTGTGCATAGCATCCTGATCTGAAAATAGCAATAACAAATTCATATAGCAAGTCACATTATTGGTAAATTCATTTATGTTGATAAAATTACAGTCAGGACTCGGGACTTATATCTCAATTTTCACAGCCAAAGTAATCTAGGCACAATATCATCATCATGCTATAATTGCCAAAGTAATCTAGGCACAATACCATGGTCATCAAAATTTGCACTTCAGATCATGAATGAATATAAATATATTCATATAAAAGCAGCATTCAGGGTCATGATTTTTTGTCATCGTGTCCCAATTTCACAATACCAATAACAAATTCCCACAACAAATAACACGTTCTCACAGTAAATAATTGATTTTGCTATTAAATTTCCAATCCTTGGGACATAGCAACCCGATTTTCGACAATGAATAAGGCACCCGAAAATAGGATCTGTTTATTTGCTAGGGTCAAAATCAGCCTAAAAGGCTTGAATAGTATTCATATAAAGTTGCATCTATGGTCATGAATTTTTGTGCATATATAGCGACATAGTAATCCAATTTCCTACCAAGAATAAGGCATCCCGATTTCCGACAATAAATAAGGCATCGCGGTTTTCGACAATGAAAAGACATCCAAATATAGCAACTGACAATGAATAAGGCATCTTGATTTCCGACAATGAATAAGGCATCCGAATATAGCAACCAAAAATGAATAAGGTATAGCAACCGAAAATGAATAAGGCATCCGAATATAGCAACCGACAATGAATAAGACATCACAATTTCCAACAATGAATAAAGCATCACAATTTCTGACAATGAATAAGGCAACCGAATATACCAACCGACAATGAATAAGGCATCCCGATTTCCGACAATGAATAAGGCATCTTGATTTTCGACAATTTTTTATTTTAGATAGGCCTCGATTTCCGACAATGAATAAGGCAACCGAATATACCAACCAACAATGAATAAGGCATTCCGATTTCCGACAATAAGGCATCTCGATTTCCGACAATAAATAAAGCAACCGAATATACCAACCCGATTTCCAATAATGAATGGCATCCTAATTTCCGACAATGATTAAGGCAATCCGAATATAGCAGCAATTCATATTTTAGGGACAACCGACAATGAATAAGGCATCTCGATTTCCGACAATGAATAAGGCATCCGAATATAGCAACCGACAATGAACAATGCATCACAATTTCCGACAATGAATAAGGCATCTTGATTTTCGATAATGAGTAAGGCATCCCGATTTCCGACAATGAATAAGGCATCTCGATTTCCGACAATAAATAAGGCAACCGAATATACCAACCCGATTTCCAATAATGAATGGCATCCTAATTTCCGACAATGATTAAGGCAATTGGAATATAGAAGCAATTCATATTTTAGGGCCAACCGACAATGAACAAGGCATCTCGATTTCCGACAATGAATAAGGCATCCGAATATAGCAACCAACAATGAACGATGCATCACAATTTCCGACAATGAATAAGGCATCTTGATTTTCGATAATGAATAAGGCATCTTGATTTTCGATAATGAGTAAGGCATCCCGATTTCGAGTAATGAATAGGCATCCGAATATACCAACCGACAATGAATAAGACATCTCGATTTCCGACAATGAATAAGGCATCTCGATTTCCGACAATGAATAAGGCAACCGAATATACCAACCGACAATGAATAAGGCATCCCGATTTCCAATAATGAATAAGGAATCTTAATTTCCGACAATGAATAAGGCATCCGAATATAGCAACAATTCATTTTTTTAGGGTCTAAATCAGCCTTTTAGGCTTGAATAATCAAGATTTGTCCAGATTTCACAATAGTAATAACGAATTCCAACAGCAAATATTATAATCTCAATAAAGAATCGATCTTGCTACTAAATTTTCAGTCATCAAGACATAGCAAACCCAATTTCTGACCATAAGGCATTCACATATAGTATATAGCAACCATTCATATTTTAGGTCCAAATCAGCTTTTTAGGCTTGATTTAATAATTTCGTTTTCTTGAATGATCAAGAATGAGATTTCAATCAATTGTCAAAAAAAAGATTGAGATTCTAATGTTGCAAATAGGATACTGCCCAAAACAATTGTGCCAAAGCATTGATTTTGAAGACCCAGTGCGTTTGGTCGGGCAAAAATTCCAGTGAAATCAAGAACATGAAGAATGAAAAAGGGAAAGAGAGAGAGAGAGAGATGTAGCTGTCAATTACCAACGAGTTACGATGCAAAACTTGAGAGAACGGTGAATTCTTTCTGATTCCTTCAAGTTTATGTCGTCTTTCTCTCTTCCGAATCGATTCCACCAAAGGCGGCAAAAGCAACACACTGAGCACCGATAATATCATCACGTTTGAACACAATTCGATTACGGACTCGCTTGATTTTATGGTAGATAGCCTGCATCAGATTCTTGTACCCTTCTTCTTCTCCACCAAGATTAGGGTTATTCATGGTGATCAGGTTCCTCTCACCAGAAAGCACAAATCTGCAACCTTACGCCGGAAGTCACTGTTGAACCACCGGACGGAATCGAACCCACCGCCAAGTCTACGATCTTTTCCTAATTCTGCGAATTCTTCTTCGAGGTCATCGCGATCCCAACCCTAATCGTATACTTAGGCAACCGTTCAGATTTGATACTCCAAATCAGATCATATTTATAACGTTTTTTTGTTACCGTTGTGTTATCCAGTGACAGTGCTCCCTCGCATTTTGCCTTGTTGTATGACTTATTGATTGGGCTTTTTGGTTTTTCGGCGGCCTTAGGGCTTTTTGTAACATCCCATACTGCTTCTACAACTGTTGATCGCTTCACGAATCAACACGAGCTCTTTTCAAGACGCTTTGTCTCTCTGCACGAACCAACACGAGTCTTTTCAAAGACGCTGCTTTGTCTCACTTGCATGCTTTCTGAAAAACTTCCTGGAAGGTCACCCATCCCACTACTACTCCAAGCCAAGCACGCTTAACTATGGAGTTCTTATGGGATGGGCTCAAAAAAAGAAGATGCATCTTGTTGGTATAGGTAGTCCAAATCAATTCTTTTAAGTCTTCCTTCAATCAGCACAATCCCCATACTTGCACGACCTCAAGATCCTCTCTCATTCCGGTCGTGATTCGGTTCATTCACGCGCTTCTTCGCTTTGAAGCCGCCAGAGCCGCTCTTTGCCATGCCACCTTTTTGGGCACCGACGCGATCACTCCCGCCTCCTCGGCCCCGGATGTCACATGCCCACTGACTTAGCCGCTTGGTTCGTCCCCGAACCACACCGTCATCGAGAGAGGTCTCTTTGCTCGATACCATTTGTAACATCCTGCATCGCTTACAATCGCTGATCGCTTTCACGAACCAACACGAGTCTTTTTCGGCATGCTTTGTCCTCACTTGCATGCTTTCTCGAAAAAGCTTCAGAAGGTCACCCATCCTACTACTACTCGCCAAGCACGCTTAACTATGGAGTTCTTATGGGATGGGCTCAAAAAAAGAAGATGCATCTTGTTGGTATAGGTAGTCCAAATCAATTCTTTTAAGCCTTCCTTCAATCTGATGCGATCCCCATACTTGCACGACCTCGGGATCCTCTCATTCCGGTGCGTGTGATTCGATTTCATTCACGCGCCCGCCGCTTTGAAGCTGCCAGGAGCCGCTCTTTGCCATGCCACCTTTTTGGGCACCGCCGATCACTCCCCGCCCTCCTCAGCCCCGGATGTCACACTTTTTACTTGGCGTTTGCTTTTCCCACACTCCTTCCTACTCTTTCACACCCCTTAACTCCAAATATTTCAAAAATACCCTTAAGTGAAGTGCGTGTTTTCACCGATTCGGGGATGGGCAACCGAATGCAACAAATTGATGAATGTGGTGTGAATGTCCATTTTTTGTAATAAAATAGGGTGTTCGAACACCCTCATGCGAACTTGTTCGCATGACTCCATGCAAACAGGTGAAATTACGCGTGTGAAGTCAAGATTTAACACACTCGAACGATGTCATTCGAACCTGTTCGAAGCCCCGTGTGCGAACACGTGAAATTTCTTGAAAAAAAGACGCGTTTTGGCTTGATCTTTTGGTCATTCATTTCACTTATAGAGTGTGTTTTTGAGTAGGAGGGGGTGTGGGAAAAGCAAACGCCTTTTACTTTGCCCATCTATCAACTCATCCTTTTTGGACCAAAAAGAAGGTGTATATAACAAAAGAAACACACACAAAAAAATAAAAGAAACAAAACTTAAATCGTTATATCACACACACACACACATATATATATATATATATATATATATATATATATATATATATATATATATATATATATATATACACACAAAAATAAAATTACATGTCATTTTTTACAATAGCACAAAATTATAATTAAATAAATATTTATTATTGTAATAATTTATGTTGATTTTTATTTCCTTTACTTATAATTATTTTTAGAAATAAACTGTCTTACATATTATATGGCTATATTTATGAAATATAAATGTTATTTCATTTATTTGATTTTATATGTCTATATTTAAGGAAATACAAAAATTATCACTACCAATAGTGCATATCCAATAAACTCAACTCAACTTGGTAACAAAAAAAAAAAAAAACTCAACTGAATAGATTTATGTGCACTGTTCCCACTCACCTTGAAAATTGAAACGACAAAACAATCAATGAGGGTAAAATTGATATTTAAGCAATAAATATACACTAAAAACTAGAATAATGTTTTATATTTGAGACTAAAATTAACTCAATAAATATTCTATTCCTTTTTCTTTTTCCATACATATCAAAATTAACAATAAAGCTATTAGAAAGTGATTTGTCACTAATTTCTCTAACTGAACACTGACCAGACATCAAATTATAAGTCAACCAATTAGATAATATTTCATCTGTTACACAATACTTCCTCCGGTCAACAATATAAGAGAACAAAATTGACATCTCACATACCAAGGAATGAAATTGAAATCAACTATTATCATTTAATAAGGCAAAAACTTGATCTTCTTTGCAAGATTGCCTTTTTCATTAAATGATGTTTTACACTCTTAATTAGTGATAACATTATTAGCTACACCACTTAAATAGGGGTAAATTTGAGATTGATCATTTAATACACCTCAAAAATTGTGTTTATTTCTTGTATTGCGGACCACCAAAATTCAATTTTTTTTTCTCTTTATATTGTGAGCAGGAGGGAGTATTAAAAAACAAACGAATTATTTCTTAGTGATAGGTGTTCTAAAGAGTGTTCAAACACATAGTTGATTCACCCAACTCAATTGAAAATCATCGGTGTATGACCCTTCTTACTAGATTTGTTTTTTCAAGATAGGTTGATTTCTATACTAATGGCAATCATCGGTGTATCGAAAGAGTCGCTCACTTCAATAGAAAAGCAAATAGCATATAGCATTTCAGTTACCACCCAAATTAAAAAAAAGTTCTCCCAACCGTCTTTATTGTTTCTAAAGGAATTTTTCCTGGAAATTATTTCATTTGAAACTTTTTGGTAAGTTTTCATTCAAATAGGGAGGTGACTGGGTCATGTTTAGATTGTTTTTATGCTGAGGTCGTCTCCTCAGCCAATTCATGCGAGATGTAGATCTTCCCGTCAAAGGAGTCGTGATCTCACATGTTCCAGCTAAGGAGTCGACCTAAGCACAAATAGTTTGGATTCAACCTCCATACCCGGTATTTAACAAAGGCGTTTTCAGACTCGTCTTCATATCCATTGAGGTGCATTCTGTCACAAACCAGAATCTGAAAAACTTGTACCCACCCATAGCAGCACCATTATGCAATAGAGTTTTTATATTAAAAATAAAACAAAATTTGCTGCCAGTGTTAAAGTAAATTTCCCACTTTTAATTATTCCCAATCACATTATTTCCATCCCTTGTGTATCTTAACCTATTTAATGTCAAAGTAAGTAATGCACGGGGTATTTACCCCACGAGACACAAAGCATGCCATTTATTTCTGGTTAGAACCATACAGACTTAAGGAATGGACAGACTTAAGGAATGACATTAAGTACATAAGAAGTATCAACACACCCTTTATTGTTGGATCTCCGATCACTCCTTCACTCTTTCTCTCTCGCAAAAACAGTTAAGGAATTAACAGAATTCTGAATTGGAAATGATTGGTGCAAATCTCTTCTCATTATTCAAGTTTGACTTATTACAAGTATTTATAGTTTGTCACTTGGCAACCGGTTGCGCCAGTCACAGTGTAGTGACATGGCAGTAAACAGAATTGAAAAAACAATACAAGCAAATATAGCAGCTGATATTACAGAGAAGGAGACTAGAATTGAATTACAACTAATACACCTCCTAATTCATACTAGTCAAACTCTTCATTCCAATGAGAGTCCTCAATTCTTCAAATCGCTTGATCTTTAATGCCTTAGTAAGCAAGTCTGCTGCATTACTATCAGAGGTGCAGTACTCCAATCTTAGCTTCATCTTTGACACTTGATCTCTTAGAAAATGAAACTTTGTCTCAATGTGTTTGCTCCTACCATGAGCAACTGGGTACTTGGCAAGGTCAATTCTTTGATTTATCACAATCTTCAATCTCATTGCTCTGCTAGACACGATTTTCAACTCATCAAGGAGCATGTCAAGCCATCATCATGCTTGACATGCTTTGCCATGGCAAAGAGCCTATGTACTCAGTTCACAAGATGAAAGAGCTACCACACTCTCCTTCTTTGAACTCCAAGCAATAGGGGCTGTCCATACATAAAAATGTATCTTTCTTTGCCAGGTCTTCCTATCTCCCTTGTCTCCACACCAATCGCATCGGTGAAACCATACACCTCCGCTCACTATTTTCCTGCGCAGCTTTAGGATACCGTATACCCATATCAACGAGACCTTTGACATACCTCGGGATACGCTTTCTTTGCAAGTAAATGTGAGACCTTTGGTTGCTCCATGTGCCTACTAACAATTCCAACACTATGAGTAATATCCGGTCGTGTGTATGACACGGATATCTAAGAGATCCAACCACCGCTTGTAGAGTGTTGAGTCTACAAGTTTCTCTTCATCATCGAATCGAGTTGCGAGAGGTATCTGCGGTGTGTAGCCGAGGAATTGCAATTCAACATATCATACCTCCTTAAGATGTCACTTGCATATTTTCTTTGGTGTAGAAGAACACCATCACTAGTGTCATAGAATTCAATGCCCGAGAAAATAGGTGAGTTTTCCTAAGTCCGACATTTTGAATTGTCATCATTTCCTTCTTAAATTTCTCCATTTCGGTTTCACTGCTTCCGATTAACAACATATCATCAACATAAAGACACCTGATCGTGTAATCATCAACATCGTAACCTTTTTGAGTATATTCCATGCTCATTTGTACATTTCACAAATTTATGCTGTTGTAGGAACTTATCAATCCTCTTGTTCCAAGCTCTTGGGGCTTGTTTTAAGCCATATAGCGCTTTCTTCAATTTGTAAACCTTGCTTTCACTTCCCTTTACTTCAAAGCCAGGTGGCTGACTAACATACACCTCCTCCTCTAGGTAGCCATTCAATAAAATGCGCTTCACATCAAGTTGATACATCGACCAACCTTTAGAACTAGCAACAGCCACTATCATCCTGATTGTCTCTATTCTAGCTACTGGTGCAAACACATCAGTATAGTCAAATCCAGGTTTCTGCAAAAACCCTCGAGCTACCAACCTTGCCTTATATCTCCCAATTTCACCATTAGGTTTCACTTTAAGTTTAAATACCCATTTCACATCTATCTTCTTTCTTTCCTTTGGGAGGTCCACTAAGCACCATGTATCATTTCTCTCAATTGAAGCAAGTTCTTCAACCATTGCTTGCCTCCAATTCTTATTCTCAAGTGCTTCCTCAATAGTCACTGGCTCTGCCTCTGCCATGAAGGCACTTTCCATAACATCACCAGTTTCTGTGATAGTGGCATCTGATAAGATAACAAAGTCATTTAACCTCTGGGGTGGTTGCCTGTTCCTTCTAGGCCTCTCTACATTATTCTCATCATCTCTGTCAACCTGTTCTGTCACCTCTTCTTCAATTTCTGACTCAATTGATACTGAGGCAGTAGCTTTATCTGCATCAGACTCATTCCAGTCCCACCCTTTAGTTTCATCAAACCTCACATCCTTGCTAATTACAACTTTAGCTCTCCTAGGATCATACAACTTGTATGAGCCAGTGGAGTGATATCCTAGCAACACCATTGCTTGTGCCTTGTCATCCAACTTCCTTCTCAGTTGATCAGGAACATGTCTGTAACACAGAGCACCAAAAACTCTGAAATGCTTCACACTTGGTTTCTCACCTGACCATGCTTCCTCAGGTGTGACTCCATCAAGTCTTTTAGTAGGACTTCTATTGAGAATATACACTGCAGTGGTTACAGCCTCTCCCCAGAAATGATTTGGCATTTTCCTACTCTTCAACATGCTTCTTACCATGTTAAGAATAGTTCTATTCTTCCTCTCTGCAGTGCCATTATGTTGTGGTGTATAGGGGGCAGTGATCTCATGCCTTATCCCCTCTTTCTCACAAAACTCCTTGAATTCAGTTGAGTTATACTCTCCCCCTCCATCAGTCCTCAATCTACTGATATTACAGTTACTTTCCTTCTCTACCATTACCTTGAAATTACTAAAGACTCTGAAGACCTCACTCTTCTTGTTTATCACATACACCCACATTTTTCTAGTATACTCATCAATAAAGGAGACAAAATAACTGTTACCTCCAAGTGTCTTCACTTCAAATGGTCCACAAACATCTGAGTGGATTGCTTCAAGCTTCCTAGATGCTCTAGTTTTCAACTCAGTATTGTATGAGCTTCTAGGTTGCTTTGATTCACAACACTGTTCACACACTTCACCAGTGACTTTAATGGCAGATAGACCATGCACCATCCCTTGAGTTTCAAGACTCTTCAAGTCCTTGAAATTCAAATGACCATATCTTTCATGCCATGTCCAGGTTTCACTATCAACTTCAGCACTCAAACACTCATCTTTGACAACACTCATTCCAATCTTAAAGGTCCTGTGCTTGTTTAAGGGAGCCTTCAAGACTTCATTGCCAGTTTGATCAAACAAAACAAGCTCTTTATTCTCCATAATGACTGAGTATTCCTTCTCAAGCAACTGTCCAATGCTGATAAGGTCACTCTTCATTGATGGAACATATAATACTTCAGTTATTGTACAGAATTCCCCATCATTCTTACGAATTCTAACACTCCCCATTCCTTCACTTCTTATCACTCTGTCATCACCAAACCTGATTGACTTCTTCACAGTGTCATCCAGATCCACAAACCAAGCTCTATTTCCACTCATGTGGTTAGAGCAACCTGTATCTAAATACCACAATGTCTCCTTGTCATCTTCACTCTCTTTTATTTCTGCCATGAGGACCACTTCATCACTATCAGATTCATTATCAGCAAGTTGTGCTTCTTCTTTTAGTTTACACTCATCCGCAAAGTGACCGTACTTTTCACAGTTGTAGCACTGTATTTCCTTCCTATTTAGTTTCTTTTTTTGTCCCCTATTCTTCTTCCAGGCTTCCTTTCTTCTTTGAAAATCACTACCACCACCATCAGACTTCTTATTAGAACTTTCATCATTATTTTTACTTGTTTTTCCTTTCTGAACTCTAGCTCATGAAAGACTTGCTCGATGGGTTTTTCAACGAGTTTCTCCTTATCTCTACCTCCAGTTCTTCCCCTAATCCTAGCCTCATTTGCTTCTAACGAGCCTAGAAGTTCCTCAATTTTCATTTTCTCTAGGTCCTTAGATTGCTCAATTGCAGTAACTACATAATCAAATTTAGGAGTTAGGGTTCTAAGTACCTTTTCATTTTTCTGTTGATCTGTCAACGTCTCTCCATTCGTTCTCATCCGATTAGTAACCAAATGTCATTCTATTGAAGTATTCTGAAATCGATTCCTTTTCTTCCATCTGGAGTAGTTCAAACTCCCTCCGCAATGTCTGAAGCTTCACCTTCTTCAACGAAGCATCACCGGAATACGCACTTGCTAAAGCATCCCATGCTTCCTTCGCCGTGTCGTATTGAGAAATCTTCTCAAAGGCTTCCGCATCAACACACTGGTGTATGAGGAATAACGCTTTGCTATCCTTCTTCTGCTGCTCTCGAAGCACAGCTTCAGTTCCCGTCGTTGCAACTCCACTTCGCACAATCTCTAGTACGTCTTGATAGCGAAACACTACTCTCATTTGGATTACCCAACGATCGTAGTTCTTGCCGTCAAGAATCGGTAACTTTGCCGGAAATTGTCCGTTATTGCTACTGTTGCTCGCCATCGCCGCCGTGGATCGCTCACCTTGCTCTGAGGTCAATTCTGTTGGATCTCCGATCACTCCTTCACTCTTTCTCTCTCGCAAAAACAGTTAAGGAATTAACAGAATTCTGAATTGGAAATGATTGGTGCAAATCTCTTCTCATTATTCAAGTTTGACTTATTACAAGTATTTATAGTTTGTCACTTGGCAATAATTGTGCGATCCACAGTCAAAGATGACATGGCGATAAATAATTGAAAAAACAATACAAGCAAATATAGCGGTGATATTACAGAGAAGGAGACTAGAATTGAATTACAACTAATATTTATGACATAATATATATATATATATATATATATATATATATATATATATATATATATATATATATATATATATAAATGGATTTTGCATCGCATACACCAATAGATCTCTGATAAATTGACAAGAAGTCAAGGACATCTTATACACACAAAAGGGAATTATTATATAAACACACTCATTAAATCAAATACAAGCAATTTCTGAAACAATGTTTTAGTATCTACACCATGCAATAAGATGTAAACTTTTCGAAACATATATCCACCATTGTCTGCTAATAATAATAGTCTACAGATACAGAGTACAAATATAGTTCAGTGTTTTCAATGCCAAAAAAAAAATGTCAACTATATTGTACTCTGTATCTGTAGACTATTATTATTATCTGTAGAAAAATATAGTAACTCCATCAAGGCCGTTGCCAATCCAAAGAAAAATAAAATTGACATGCAGGAACATCACTATAATGACTTTCATCCCAACTAGGTTGGCACCAAAGTCATTAACCAAATTATAAGCTACAATTAATATCTATGATTTCTTCTATTTATATTCTGTTAAGTATGATCAGCACATGATTACAATTTAATTACAAATTACAACAACTATGCAAGTCCTTTTTCCGTTAGATAAGGACATAAATGATTTCAAGAACAAAAATTAAAAGTAAAATAAGCAGGATAATATATACAGTTGTTACATCTTATCTTATCTTAATCATATTCAATTGAGAGTTTTACACCTCATCTTTACACATCATATTTTTCATAATGCCACGCAATCAGAGAGAAAAATAGGTGGCATCCACCTATTAGTATCATTCAATTTGACCGTTAATAAAGAGTCCATCTGCTAAAATCAATCATCCAACGGTGCAGCTGCTAAAATTTCGGCTGGCTGATAAAACGTATTTTCAATGGTAATAATAAGCCATAAAGCACTGCCTAATTTTGTGGATCCAATATAATCACCAAAATATCTACCAAATCCCCCCTCCCTTCCTAGCCGCATTTTTATTCTGAAAAATTAATGTTGCAAACGTTACTGCTTAATTTTTTTTTTGATTGAAAACGTTACTACTTAATTTTAGCTAATCAATTGTAACTCCTACAAAAAATAAATTCAAAGATGATACAGCAGGATCAAACCAAAATCTCTATCATCACAACCTCCAACATTTTTTCTATTGAGGTGTTGCATTTCAATGGTTTCTATGGACAGAAAATATCCTCAAATTGCGAAAGAGAAATATGCTCATATCGATGGTGTTTAGGAGGTGAGTATCATTTGTATAAGCTTTATGGTAGTCAATAGCAAAGGCTTTATGCAACGTGTTGTATTCATAGAAGCTTATTAGTTTTTTTTTAAAGATGTGATTTTTATTGTGTTTTAAACCTAATAACTGTTTCTTTTCAACCAGAAATGTACTGATGCATATTTGGCTCACTCATTGTGTTTATTTTTTATTTTTACAAATTTTAAGGATATACTGAGGTGCTTTATGTTTCTTCTTCTTTAGGTTCCTTTTTCGCTTTTCATTTTGGCTTAAACTATTAATTTTATTTTACAGATTCTGATTTGGTTCTTTTATATCCTAAGATGATTTATCAGTGCTTATAATTTTTTAGGTGAACTACAGGTTAAAAACACATTTGATTTCTTTGTCAACACTTTATCGTCTTAAAAACACACTTGAAAATATCTACTAAATTTGAGCATTACATCTTGACTCTAATTTTGGATCGCTTTATGACTTCAAGTACATCTATGACTTCAACAATTATAACAATATACAAATGCACTTCGAGATTTTACAATAGCACATGAACATTCAATGAGAATTTGTTAGACAAGGTACTATCAATCGAACAATATGCAAGGAGGAGATGTATCTGAAAGAAGAAAAAAAAAACATTTTCCCTTTAACTCTCAGAATAATGAGTTTTGAACCACTATCATATCTACTATTAACAGACTTATCGAATGTTGTTCTGTAAGGCAGGGAAATGGAAGATACAATGTAGTTCCTTCCTCAAGTCTGACAACATTTATATGGAGCATGCTTTTGTTTGATCGGAAACATGGTTTCCATTTCAATAGAGCTCACTTAGAATCTTAATCTTAATAATAATAAACCATGAAGCGATGACATGTACATTACACATCACCAGACAAGTTTAATTACGTCATTGGTGACGTAATTCCACCTCATCAAAACGCGCTAACATGTCATTCCACCTCAACTGCTAGAAATCGTGTAGAGGAAGTTACAGGCTACAACACACGTCTGTAACAACGTTGCTTGAAATGGCTATAATGAATATTAAAGGTACGCATTCAAAACATCCTATACCAGTGGACTACGGCCCCCTTTCAAATTCAAAAGCAAGTCTGTTCTTGGCCTTCTCCTCTTCTAATTCATACTTAATCCTAATTTCTACATGTTTTGCGTTGTGAGTGTGTTCTGATTTGCTTCTAATTTTTTTAAAACTCTTTCTTCCTTTTCCATTTCTAGGTTTTAGGTTTTCAAATTTTCAGTTTTTATTCCAAATAGGGATTTGTGTAGTTTAGGTTGGTATTATCTGGAATTGTTGTTGTTGTAACACCCCTCCTATTTCTATTAATTAACTAATTTAAATCAGAGTTGAATAAAATTCTCGTGGAAAGATGCTACATTATCACTCAAACCCCTTAGCATATATCTTTGAATTAAGACAACAGCATACATGCAAAGATAAGCAACTCGGCCAAAGGGACTACGCCCATCAAAATATGTTTTCAATTGTTTTCATCACAACGGACACTCATACAAATTAGTCACATATATATTACAACTGGTACAGTCCAAAACAAACCACTACTCTACTCTACTCGACTCCCCCAGTGTTACAACTACCAGAGCAGACCGACTCCAAAACCAGAACAAAGCTGACCTCTACTCAGGGGTACCTGCAAGTTGCCACATTAGAGCAACATGGAAAAGCAGTAGGGTGAGTTTCTAAACATTTGTAATAAAGGTTCATGACTAAGGTAAATACATAGAATGCATTAAGCACTTCAGTTCACATATCAAACAGCAACTCAAGTAATAACACAGCACATATAGTTAACTCGGTTGTTAAACAACATCTCAACATAATTCAAATGAGTTATGCATGCAATGCAATGCAACCCAACTCCAGGGCATATGCATGAGGATCCATCTCTTTAAGCCACTCGGGCATATCCGTCGCTAGTGATACTCGGGCCAAGTCTTTTGTATCGAGGCCAAAAGTCTATAACCGTCGATGCATATGAATTCATGAGACTTAATGAACAATGCATTTTACTCGAATAAAACTCTTTTGTGCAAACCGCGACCAGTCGCTTTCGTTGCCTAATCCTCTTGAGACAACCACCATAGCACAACGCGGCTGTTGCCCACTCACGGGTACCTCAACTCCTCGGTGCGGTGAGTCATTCCACCACTGAGGCCTCTCGACACCTGGGATCGAAACCATCACATAGGGACTAAACTGGACTAGGCCAATCCGTCCCTTTAAACGACTCTTGGCGTTAAACGCGTCACTCACGATGGCGCTAATACTCTGTTGTTGTTGCGTCACGAATAGGTCACCTCGGCACTCTTAGTCATCTCGGCGTACCTACTCATCGACCTCATATACTTCGACACATCCACTGTGCGACTCGCGTATACTTCGACACCTCTGTTCGCGACACCCCCGTATACTTCGACACCTCTGTTCGTCGACACCCATATACTTCGACGCCTATTCATCGACACCCATATACTTCGACACCTCTATTCATCGACACCCATATACTTGACACTTCTATTTGACAACACCGGATTCGACATACCTACACTACACGATACATACACTTCACATTAATTTCTACACTTAAGCATAATACACCTAAGCACTCACCTCACTTCGACTATCATACGCGGACTTACCCACGCACTACGTCTCGACCCGAAGCACCTCGGCATAACCACGTTATACCTCGGCAACTCTTTGGACAACACTCGTCTTCGGGTTCTATTGACACCTACGCACCTTCGTCCATCAAGTACACTCAACTCGTCCTCTTGAAGTCTAGGAACTACTCTTTAACACTTACGGCGTGCGTTATCCTTCATGCACCGGTTTTCTCTACGATCACGTCGCCTAACTTCTCCTTTCTCTCTTTAGGTGCTCCGGACTAGGATCAAACTCAGGGAACACACTCTTAAACTCTCACGCTCACCGAGGCCGAGAGTTCTCAACTCTCATTTCTCCCCCATGGTCACTTTACGTGACCACTCAAAATCAACCATGAAAATCTTCATCAAGATGAAGTAACACAACGAGAATACTTAAAAACACATAAGCACACATTCAGAACTCAATCCGAAGGCATGCATGCAATTACATTTATCATAAACACTATATTACGCAATGGAAGAGACTCCCCTTACCTTAATCAACTTCAGATGATCACTCCTTTCACTCTCCAATAACCACAGCAACAAGTTCTCCTCTCCTCTTGACTCCCTCACGCCTGCATTCTCTTCTTCTTCTTCTAATCACTATTCCACCTAACAGCTCTCTCTCTCTCTTACTTCTCTCTAAGACTTTTCTTCACATCTGATGCAATAAAGATGCTCTTACGGCTAATTCCTCTTATGGAATGGGACTTGGGCTTCTAATTGGACTTGGGCCTTTCTATCACTCATGGACCTCTATTCAATACCTCTTCCCATTACTCAAACCTCTCCTAACACATAAACACTACACGTTAGCCTTAAGCTTAATTTAATTAAAAATGTTGAAAAACCTTAATTAACTCAATTTAATAATTAATTGAACTATTTTAGGGTGTTACAGTTGTACTTTTTATTTCTAAATTAGCTCGGTTTGTTCAAAATTCTGAAAAAGTTTATTGTGTTTTGATTTTTCTTTTGATTGCAAGTTGATGTTGTGTAGATTAGCCGATGGGAGAAACAGAGAGATTCATAGATGAGAGAAAATGAAGAACTATGAGCAAGAGGATTGGTAACGACATGATCGAAAGCAATATATATTTCACAAAATGTGATCTTTGATTTTTGTTTTGTGTTTGTAATTTTCTATTTTTTATTGATTCTTATTTTGATTTTTTTACTCAATCAAAGTGAGTTGCTAAAAAGTGTCACCATGGTAGGCTGAGGATGTTGCCGCAACTTGATCGCCGGAAATCGCCTCTTCATGGCAGAGACCACAAAGGTATGGTTTTTCGTTCTTTTATTATTTCTCGGTCTATCTTTTACACTAATTGAATCCTGTTTTGTTGATATGTACAAATGACATTGTAAAAACGGTTGAGTTAGAGCCAACGACCATGTTCCCCTTTCTCTACATAAGCCTTTAATGTTTAGTGATATTGATGGCAAAGGAAAAGAAAGTTAGTTTTTTAGCTACCCTTATCTGAAAAAGAGACTGTGGTTTTTTGGGTTGATTCATAAATCATGATCCAGGTGGATGTGTTTCAATTTCTTATGCATGTGAAATGATGTGGATAGAAAAGCAATACTAAGCAAGTGAATTGGCTCAATGTAGTAAGTACATTTTACCTATAGTATCCTGACTTATATTAATCATTTATTGAAGCTTGTAATTTATTCAATCCTAATTAACCAATTTTTGAGTATAGTATCGTGTTTGTTAACTACCATTTGGTTTTATTCTCCTTTCGTGAGTATAAATGGTATGTTCTTACAAGTTATTATTATATATTATTGTTGAATGTTTTTTCCCATTTCACTTCATATTATTCCTAATATAGCTCTCCTCTTGAAGCCAGAATTCATTTTCTTGCAATTGGACTGACGATCTGTTTGACAAGCACACGGTCATAGAGTGACTAGCTTGAATCTTTCAGACTTTGGATTCTCAGGTTTAAGTCCTTATATTGGTAACATGTCCTTTCTAAGGTCCCTCCAATTGCAAGATAATCAGCTCAATCAAATTGGCATGAAGAGGATTTGAGAGTTTTAAATATGAGTTCTAACAGATTAGAAGGAATACTTTCTTTAAACTTGACCTACTTAATTTAGCTCCAAATTATTGATTTGTCTTCAAATAAGATTGTTAGTAGAATTCCTAAACATATTAGCAGTTTGAAAAAATTGCAGATTTTGAAAATGGGAAGGAATAATCACTATGGTTAAATACCAGTAGCTTCTAGGAATTTCATCATCATTAATAAATTTGTACTTCAATATTTTTTATTACATGTTGTGTGTTGTTGTTCTAACTACTCTAATCATTTGTTGAAAATCTGATTACTTATGTTTTCTTGCATCCTCTTTTGAAATTGTAATTTTATTCTTTAAGCATGAATTTGCAAGGATGTGATCCATGTGCTAATGACTGAAAAGAGGTTTTGAGCATCAAGTAGCAAAAGATGGAATTCATCAACTTCAAATTGTTGTTTGAGATAGAAACTTCATAATACGAGGAAGTAAAACATCTTCATGTACATAGGTGAGATGATGAATAACCTTGATTTTATAGTTGAGGTTTCACTTTTGGATCTGATTTTTATTCCAGACTTATAAAAATATTTTGATAAAAAAGTCAAGGCTTTGTAGGCTAGCTTTGAAAGAGAAACCAACAAAATGTTGAATGAGCAAAAGCAGTCAATGGTGAGATTTTAGCTCTCGGTGCCTACAAGTTATACTTTTTTGAGTTGATGCATTACTTTGGCTTCATTTTCACTGCGTTTACAAGCCTTCGTAAATCATGTGTGGTATTCATTAACATTACTGACAAATTTTTTCATTTTTGGTTGAAGATCAAAGAGTTAAATACATACATTGCCTATGAAAAAACAGTAAGTGAAAATGTCATATTAGTAGTTGATCTTAGCCATCATAGTAGTATTATGTTCTTTCAATTTCTTTAAGATGTTTTGGTCTTGCATGAGTTAAATTCTGGTCTTGCATTGTGCTTTCTTCAATGTTTGTCATCATTAAGATGTTCTCTGAGATGTATAGAATTAAAAACTATTTGAATTTGTTGTGTCCAAATATGGTTCTTTCATCAACCCTTGGGTTATTGAGGCTTTTGATTTTAATGCGCCTTTTGTTGTCTACAAGGTCTTCACACTATGTATGAATCAATATGGAAAGCCAAGATCATACCATCATTTGGATTAAAAACATTTACATCAACCGTGTGGGTCACTCTTATCTAATTTTCGCATCCAAATTCAATCCTTTTTTCTTCTAATTTATGGGTTGTGTTTCTACTAGAATACTACTATCGATTCATTTTTTAGTAATTCTTAGAGATAAGCTATTTTTGCAATTTATTATATTTGAAGTCTGAGCTGCTATTAGATCCGTTTCTATTTGGAATTTGTTGTAGAGGATTTATGCATAGTGTTTATGAAAATTTGATGATATATGTGTTGTTGATTGTCGTGTCTTTTATAAATGGTTGGATTTGATAGTTTACAGTTCTTTTCCCTTCACAAATGGAAATTGATTTTTACAAAAAACATTTTGCATTTACGTGGGTATAGTCCGCCTGTTTTAGATTTGTTTGCTTTCTTACATATATGTTACTGAGTTCCTCTTGAATTTGTTGTGGTATTTTCATTGATGTTGCTTTGAGTTGAATTAAAGATGTCAACTCTGTCAAATTTAGATTGTTAGTTAAGCATATAGCTTGTGATGATGCTGAGTTGATAAAGTAACACTCCCAAAATTTGAAGTTCCTTCTTATTCTTTTTGTATAGGAAAGTGAAGTTGAATTCTCTGAGAAAATTGATGCTTTCTTGAATAAGGGCATTTCCTCATTGCCCTTAGTTTTTCAAGGGATTCCAGTACCCTAACAACAAATTCCTATAAGAATTTCAAGGAAAATGAGTGTAACATTTCTTTCACCTTAGGATGAAGTCTTTTATTTGAATTGAAGATGGGATCACACATTTTAAGTTAAAAGAATATGTGTGGGATCACACAACTTCTAACTTCTAATTTTTAATATCCCACACAATGCACTTTTTTTGAAGCAATACACAATGCACTTAAATATACAGTTTCTATTTTTTTAATTCCTAAAAAAAATTGTCAATTTTTATGTTACAAATGAATGTCGACCCATGCGGGCACGGATGAATCATACTAGTAATTACATAAATGAAAGGACTGACCATATATAATAATAAAAACTTAAATATTAAAAAAAGTTAAGATTAAAGGGATTTCGTTCATCCAGTCTTTAAACATAAGCAACAAAATTTAGTAAAGCCTAATCATTGTGCAGTGCACAACTAGTACCATCTGGAGTTGTCAAATTAACATACTTAATGGTACAAGCAGGAGAAAGACTTCCAAAGTTCCCTAATCAAATATCCATCTTTTCAAGTGAACAAATTACATCTTACCAGAGATGGAGCACCATGCATGTAAGGGTGCCATAAAATTTGCAACAATGCTGACCTAGTTAAGACCAATGTTCATTTCCTTTCGCTTCAGTTCTAAAGCAATGCCTTCATTTTCAAGCCTCATTCTTTCATTTTCTAGACTCAGCTTCTCCAATTCCCGGTCCTTTTTCTTACTAAATCTCTGCCACTTGAATCTTTGTTTCTCTAGTTCCAACATCTCAGCCTGAATTTGTAGCTTTTGCTCTTCTAACTGAAGTTGGCGTGATTCAACCCATTGCTTCTGTAACCAAGCTGCTCTCATGTTTTCAGGTAAGCCTTGATTAACATCAGAATGGACCATCTGTCCATTGGGATGTGAACTTCTGTTGTAACCTTGACAATTTGAAGAATTACCAAAAGTATTAGCATCTTCTTGGCCTTGTTTTTGTTTCAATTTCTTCATAGATCCACCTAACGGCCCGAATACTCCTCTGCTATTACCATGGGAAGTGCCGTCTCGTTAAAATCATCATGATCATCAATTTCCACATCTTCCTCATCTTCCTCGTGATCATCAAGATGGGACCTTCTGATATCATCATTATCATGATCATCTCTATTTCTGAGAGCTAAGTGCAGCGAACGTTGCAATGCAGGATCATGTGGTAAATGCAGCCTATTACAATTATGGTAAGAACACATCTCTTCATAGAACAACTGTTTTGAGCTTAATATTTTTCAACATCATCCTTTTCTTTCTCAGAAAGATACTCTATCACATCCAACAACGCAGGATTTTCAACAACCTGACAAGAAGTTCCCTCCCTAACATATCATTAAGTTTTTATACCTTTTATTAAGATCATTGAATTTATCCTCACATTGCTGAGGTGAAACATGATAACCCCTTTCAGCCATGACCTTGGACACAGATTTCCACTTACCCTTCTTCTGTAAAACTGCAAATTTCCTTCTTCCACCACCAGCACCACCATCAGAAGTTATATCATCGCCTATATAAGAAACAGCGGTTATCATAAGCTTAACCATCTTATCAGTCCACTTAACCCGCTGCCAAGGTGACCCCTTTTTCCCTCTACTCGCTTCGTGGTGACCATCAAAACCATCCTCATTAAAGCTAGGCTCTAGCTCATCTTCCTCACTTGCTGAGTTTTGCTTCTATCTCCTTTACTGTAATCCGTCATCGAAATCGCTTGATCACAGTTCTGTAAGGTTCCCACAGTGAGTGGAAAACCATCATGAGCAGAAGAGCCTTGACGCGGCAGATGAGTTTGATGTTGGTGAATGGTGTGAGGGTGATGAACTTGAACTGATCCTGTCAAATCAAAACCAGCAAAAGAATTCCCAGCTTGAAGTATTCCTCCTCCCTGTGACAAATTCCCTTCCATTTCTTCTCACAAGCAATTAAACAAACAACAAATACCCAGATCAATCCAATGAACTCATTACACATCAAAACCTAATTTCAAACCCCTATTCCTTTTTCGCCTAATTCACAGATCTTCAAGCAAAAATAACCATCAATCTAACTGTAATAACATTATTTTCCAATCCATGGATAAATTAACACTAACATGCTTATAAAGGGACACAGTTCCAAACCAACAGCCAGAATCAAAATTAAAGGGAACTGTTCAAAAAGTTCAGAAAAAACGGAAACAGAAACCTTGAAGGTTCAATAATAAAGGAAACTGAGTAACTTATCTGCTGAAAACCTGCAAAAATTTGCTCAATTTGAAGCCAGAAAGAAAGGACCTTTTAGCAACCAAAGCCGGAAATCAGAGGTGATGATCACGAGAAACTCTCTTAATCACGCAGCACAGAAGAAGAGGAGAGGAGTTAAAGGGTATGAAAACTGAAAAGAAACCCGGCAGAATGGAAAATGCAGAAACCCAATTTAAAAGTAACATTTATAGCCGGTAAATTAGTAGGTGTAAATTATATTTTTACTACCTACACATTTACAAACATGGTGTATCACTAGTACTAGTAAATACTCGCACTTCTTGACCGGTGAATGGTTCGATATATGATTAGTGTGTATGGAAAAACGTTCTTAAATACATTTTAGTATCTCGGGAATTAACCTTTGCGATTGCGAGCAAGAAAACATTGGTTTACCAAAAAAAAAACATACACACATTTTAGCATCATTTACTCGTTATATGCTTTATATTATATGTCGTTTTTGAATCATTTCACACAAATTAAGAAAAGTAGTTAACTTTGTATGGGAAAGAGAGATTGTGAATTTGTTTACCAAACTAGTTTTTATTATTGACGTTGGAAAGATAAATTAGTAGAATAATGAATGGTATGTCTGTAAAAGAAACAATAATGTTTTATTGGATTCTAAAAAATCATGTATTATGGATAAAAAAATTTAGCTAAAAAGTCATATAATATGAGACCGAGATAATAGTATTTAATTCTATTATCTAAATACTCTTCATCATCTCATTTAATTGCGCAAAAAAGTGTCTGACTTTTTCATGAATAAATATGATTCACGTCAAAAAAAAACAATAAATATGATTGAAAGAGTTAATTTTTATTTTTGTTACGGCTAATTGATCCAAATTTGCTTATGTTTTATTACAAAAAGAAATAAGTGTTTAATATCCTTTTTTACAAAAGAAGGTTTAATATCTACTTTTCAGTTGTTGGTAAAAAAAAATCTACTATTTTAATCTTGTTAAAACAACATAGCTTAAAGTATTTTTTTCATTAGTTTGTAGTATTTTTTGGAGGTTTAATTTATACTCCATCCCTACTGAACATGAGCAAAAATGGGTTAATGAATGTTGATGTATATGGTCTAAATTTAAAACCAAATGCATCAACATCTATTGTATTGACTCTTTTTTTTTCTTTATATTCTATTACGAAGGGAGTAATATTTAATTTTTTTCCTCTCAAATTCAGCTTAATTATTTTAATTATTTTCTTGTTATTATCTATTGAATGAATAGTCTCTATTATTTTAAGTATTAAGTGGGAAAAATATAAGTCAATTTTTTTATAAGTTAATTCAACTGCTAATTTTATCAAACACTTTAAACTCAATTTATTAATTTATCCAACATCATTTATTCACTATAAACATATTTTTTTGGGTACAAGAAATAGGAAAGGATAGGCAAAAGGAAACTGAAAAAACATTTACACCCTTACAAATTGTACTCCACTAGCATCAACCAGCAAGAGACGAGAAAGACCAACTGGGGAAAATCTAAAACTGTCCAATTACCTTGTCCATAAGTTCCACCTTTAGCTAGAAAGTCAGCACAAGAATTGCTCCAACCAATCTCTCCTCAGAAGATCCTCAATGTTTTGAATTATAGAGGCATATTTGCTCCATCTATTAAAACTTGAGGATACAAGCTAAATCACATTTTGAGAATTAGTACGACACACCATGGTCCAGTGCCCCTTGTTCCAAGCAAACTGAAGACCATGCTGCAAAGCCAATAACTCATTGTGAAGGTTATTGGAAACCCCAATGTTTCCTGACGTAGGATGGACTGTAAGCTCCTGTCGGACGGTCTGTCCTATTCACACTCCTAGATGTATCAAAAATGGGTGGAGGACCTTGTGTCCATTAATAAAATTTTAAGTATATTAATGCACATGAATGCCAAATATATGTTACATATTTAATGAATCTATACATTAATTCACTCAAATTTTTGAAATTGACCATCTAGTTTTCTAAGAAACGGAGAGAATCTCAACCTAGAAAATAATGTGAGCCCCATAATTTTCTTAAAAAGAAAAAGAAGGAAACTACAAAAGTGGAGTGGCTTCACGGTGGAGGATCATTAAATTTCTTATCGATATACTGAGTTAAATTAATTGTAAAATATTATATTATAAAATATTATGAATGATTGAGATTTTATATTAATTTGATACAATATCAAACACTCATAATATTTTATATTATATCTGACCGCTAATTTAATTGGTACACTAATATAAAATTTAGTTTTGTTAAAAATAAAGAATTTAGTTGAGCAACTCACCCAAAATTGGATGGGAAGATCTGGTGGGTCCATCCCAAGACAGCTTGACATTATATTCAAAAGATAATAATGTCATAAGTATGCAATTATGCAAGAATATGAATTTGGGTGGGTGTTGGGTCCCCTTCCCTTTTGTTGTGATATGGATACTTTGTATCTAATATAGATTTAGATTAGATTAGAAGAGCTAACCCATCACAATCCAATGTCTTCTTGATGTTTCTTTCTTTTTTGATAATGACAATTTTCTTTTGTTTTGATTAATATTTTGAAATAATCTGCTCGTTTATTACTAACTCTGTTACATAATTTGTGTAAGTAAGATTTCCAATTTTCAGTGCTACTAATTTTCTTACATAATAATACTTCTAGATTTGCTTAAAAAACATGCAATCCTTTTTATGTAATATAATATTAGTCCAGTTAAATCAAAAGGAGAAATGGAATCAATATTAAATTGATTTGCTTAAAAATGAATGTTTCATTGGTATGATAAAATGTCAAGCAATACTGAAACATTTTTTTGTTGCTAAAACGTCATATAATGTGAGAGTGAGACAGGAGAGTCTTGTGAGTTCACATGAACCTTAATATAAGAAGAAAGTACAAAAACCACTAAGACCGGTGAGTTAATTGAATATTATAAAAGTGGAATTTTATCTCAAATATGTCTCTAATATTAATTTTGTATACTTAAATAGTAGGTGAGTTTTTAGTCAACATACATCTCACCTGAAATAAAGATATAAAAAAATAGTAATTAATACATTTTAAAATGAGTTTATTTCTTTTCATAATTAAGAGGAGCAGATATACATCAAAAGTTTAATTAGAATAAAGGCGCGAGGGAATACATTATTTTTAATTAGGGGGGGGGTCATATAGTATTTTTCATGTTACTAGCTAGTATTTGAATTGCAAATTTAGCAGGTGGTCATCCCCTTATTGGGCCAGGGCCACCCCATTCCCTCCAAGCCATTACTCTTCCCACACCCCCTCCTACTCAAACACACCCCACAAAGCCTAATATCCCAAATTACCCCATTCGAACGGCCTCGATTTCTTGCATTCGAATCTGTTCAATTTCACGTATGAGGGTGTGTGTCAAAAACTACAACACTCGGACCATCCTAGCCGATCTGGTTCGCATGCCCGCGTTGAACCGATGAATTTTTTTGAAAAAAAAACGCTTCACCCATTTCATCAATGGTCTTTTTGCAGGGTTATGGGGTATTTTCTGAGTAGGAGGGTGTGTGGGAAACATAGTGGCCCTCCCTCCATGCCTCCATTAGGTAGCTCAAATTTACCAAAAAGTAGCTCAAACTAATAGTTGCCATTTTCTAGCTTAGAATTGAAGATAGAGCTTGGTGTGTCTACTAAGTATTGGCTTATTGATGAAAGTAACATTACATAATCCCAAAATTTTTAAGCTTTTAGAGTTGGCTATATGACAACCTTTGATGAATATGGGTTGTGGTAGAGGTGTTAGAATCCTCTTCATTTCTCAAAAAAAATTGGAGGGTTCTATTTGAGAGAGATAGACACAAAATTTATAGTGGGTCTAAAATAAATTGATCACTTTAAATAATCTTACATTACTTCAATGTTTGTGTTGTTGCCTCTCCAAATGGAGTCCTCAATTTTATTTGAGTAATGAAGAGAATCCAAACCAGTGATACTGACGATTCAGATTATTTAGCTCTGACTTAATATCTAATATCAATGTATCAAATATTCATATATAGGTGTTGCAAATATATTTTTTAAAGAAATTATTTGCACTAAGCCTATATACAATGTTTTCAGAATTTGAAATTAGATAATATAACTGAATGAAGTGTATATAAACCCAAGCAAACTCAATAGATAGATGACAGTATACAATTCTGATCCAATATACAATTAAACTTCAAAAGGTAACATCGAGTTGGAATTTTAAATAACAATGACATTATCAATTTAACTAATGCAATTTAGATCTTCTCAGGTTTGATTTTTTTGTCATCTTTATTGAGGATCGTTGTGTTGTTCTTTCATGTCGACTCAGAACATCATCACATATGACCTGAATTGAAACTCTTTTTGTTTGAGTAATAGATTCACCACCTTCAGGAGCATAATCAGCCATAACATATAAAGTTTGCTAAAAAAGGAGATTGGAAAGTTTAATATTCATCACATACAATTTGAGAAGTTTGTTAGCTATGTATTCATCACTACAGTTTGTTAGCCATGCGGTTTGATACAATATTGGTTGTAATTTTTCACAGTTCCATACACTTTAAAAGGGTTAAGGTCGAGTTCTACAAAAACATCAATATTGGTTGTATCCTAAGGACTCAAAACTACAAAAACATTAAACAAAATACTTAATTCAAAATCACTTTATCATAAGGAGGAGTTTTAACTTTCCAATATATATTAGTTAAGGTCATAACTCATCCCCAAAAACAGCTTGCAAGACTAAATTAAAGTTGCAACATCAACACACCAAAACACTTTTAAGATTAGGGTTTTAAATATCAAACAAAAGCTAAACAATTTTTTAAAGGAAACTGTAGTAAGGAAGGAGGAAGCTTGTCTACCTCTTAGTCTTCTTCTCAACGCTTGTGTTCCTCTTTCGGGTCACGCTTCAGCTTGTTCTCAGTGTGTCACTCTTCTTCTTTTAGTGTTTGTTTGCTTTCTTTTGAGTGGGTAAGAAACACTGAAGAGTTAAAGTAGTCTACATAAAAGCCTTTGACAAATGTTGCAAAGTAGTCTAATGTTTCTACAAAGCTATTGCAATGTAACAGAGAAGATTTTCAAAACAAGAATATTTTACATAATTACCCTCCTATGCCGATTTGTCAAATTTCTAAACATAGGGTTTTAAGGATTTTTCTAAGTTATTGTTTTGATTAAATTAAATGAAATAATTTATTATCACCAGAGTAATAATAATTTTTTTTGACAAAACTTCACTATAATTACTCTTAGATGTAGATTTTTCTTGTAAAAAAAAGATGTAGATTCTTTGTCTTTAACAGGAAAAAGCATAGTCGCTTTTCTTTTTCTCTCCGTTAAAGGAAAGTACTATGTATTTACCGGTGGCTACTATTAAATTAAAACTAAATCTGTAGATATATATCTAAAATCTCTGTCCATTCCCCATAGTACCCCTCATTTGTGTACTTAGATTATTCACTCTACCAGTGCGCTACACCTTTAACAGGGACTATACAGTCATTTCGTTACCATTACATCTACAAAAATTCGTTATAGTTCGTTCCACACGACACCGTTCACCCACTGTCGGGGACCGTCGTGATTCCTGCTTCGCCAACACCAGCCATTTCGGCCTCCCTTGCAATTTCATTTCCATTTTTGCCCCTCACCGGTGCTCCAAATTCCAATTCGCACCAACCGTGGTTCAATTTCAACAGAAACCCGAATCCAGAAGCTACGATTTTCGATCGTCGCGAAATGGAGCCCTAGAAATTCTTATTCTCCCCTTAGGGTTTTTGTATTTTCCGGAATCGAAGGTTTTAATTCTTTCGGGGATGGGGATCGAGGCGAAGATGAGGATTTGCAAATGGCAATTGGGATGAGCATGCAACGCGGGACGCCGGAGCCGAAGCGCAACAAGCCGAGGGATGAAGTCTCCGGTGTCGTTTCGGGGTCGCCGGAGGATTCGCCGGAATCAAAGAGTCGGCGACGGGAACTCATGGCAGCGGCTGCCGAGAAGAGAATGACTACAACCGTGAGGGTCTCACCATCGCCGGCGGTCGTGAGGGTTTCACCGTCACCAGCGGCGGCAGCTATAGGGGTTAAGAAGGGTGGTGAAGTTAGGAGGAGAGAGGAGCAGTTACCTGTCAAAGGTGAGAACTTGAGTAAGGAACTATCTGTAGAAGGAGCTAATGAGTTGTTTGTTATGGTGTTTGGAAGTGAAGTCTCAAAGGACATTCTCGCACAGTGGTGCAATCAGGGAATAAGGTAGTTGCTACTGCTGCTGCTTATTTTTGTTGTTTTGTGTGGATGGGTGTATGTATGTGGTTACTTGGATTTTTGTGGCTTATAATTTGAACTTTTTAGTGTCTACTACATGTTTATTATGTGCTTTTTATGATTTTGAATGTCATTTTAATTATTTGAAAGTACATGCAATCATGAATATGTCCCCTCGAGTAAGGTTCAACATGAACTTATGTCGTATTAAAATCTTTGTTGCATTGCATGTTTTTTAAGATGCAGCAAAGGCGTTTTTGTCCCCTTGCATGCACTGGAAAACATGCAAACGAAGAACCAATGTACATTCATTATTCAAATGCTGCATAAGTTTGGAATGCGCAGATGTCTTGAAGCTACAAGAGATAGCTTTCAAGTTGGAGTGCCTTTCACCATGAAAGCAAACACTACAATTGTTGTTTGTTTTTGTTTGTTCTGATTTAGGTTATGCGTATATTCCTTGTTTATCTGTGATTGGGAGTAGCTCAGTCTTAATTGTTGCTTATACAATCACGAAAAGTCTCATGACATAAGTACTATGCTTTTTTGTTGACATTGTATAATAGAGTGTGGTCTAAGTAATCCTTATAAAGTTTGGCAGTCCTCCCCTTACAGTCTGGTTTATGGGGATGAGTTAGGCCCTAAGCCCAAACTTAAGATGATATCGGAGCCTATATGCTATTGAGCTAGATCTCTATTACTCCACCTTATCCACACTCCAGGATGTCCGGTTATTGGTAAGAGGGGTGTGCTCGGATCCTTGTTATTCCACCTGCATTAGTCCACGCTTGGATACTCGGACATGGCGTGAGGGGGTGTGTGGATGTCTCACATCAACTAGAGATATGGCTTAAGTAATCTTTATAAGGCTTGGACAGTCCTCCCCAACAAGTCGGTTTTGTGGGAATGAGTTAGGCCCTAAGCCCAAATTTATGAGTAATCATGCAAATAAAATGGAAAATAGTTTATAAGTAATAGGAGTGGAGTAAAACTGTCAGGTTCCCATTAGGCCTATTGGTGAGAGGGTTTATTTGTTAGTTAGGTTAGTTGGGATAAGATTCTTAAAATTTTGACTTTAGGCCTAACTCAATCCCACAAAATCGGTTTGTAAATGAGGACCTCCACTCTGATATCATCTTAGAATTTGGGAGGCTTAACTTAGCCTCTCAAAACCGGCTTGTAAAATGAGAATTGTCCAAGCTTTATAAGCAGCACTTACGAGATGTGGGAGTGTCAACATAGATATTAGAAGAAATAAGGATTGTTGCATAAAAACAAGAGAGGTCAGGAGGAGTGATATCTATCTTGTCATTTAAGAGGAATTAGGTGCCTTTGGGTAGGGAGGTCTTAGACCCTTGATATCTTGTCCAGTCTGATCTTTTTGCTTTGAAACTATTGCTATGCTAGTATGCTTATGCTACACATGTTCCAGTTGCAAAGCATAACTTATGCAAGGGTCAAATTGATTCACTGAAAAGTCAAACTTATACAGCAAGTGATAAATGCGTGCTTCAACTGTTCATCTACATGTCATGTTTTTTGACATTTTGTACTTTTTTTATTAGTATTTCGACTTTTGAATTATTTGTTTCCAATACTTCTAATTCCAAATAGATTATGTGTTTGCTTTTTATTGCTAATACTATGAAAACTTTCCTTTAGGTTTAGCTCTGATCCTATAACATCAATGGGCCTTGTGCAGCATGAAGGAGGCCCCTGTGGCGTTTTGGCAGCTATACAAGTAATGGCTAAATTTTCCAATATTGCTTATGAACTTGTGGCATGCTATCCATTTTTCAAAACCGTTTCACGAAGTCACAATTTCAAACAATGAATTTTTTTTGGTTCTTATAGTTTCACTCCTATGGGGGACCTTGCCACTAGCCATCAGAGTCCCTAAACTATTGAAACTGTTTTCAAGGGGTTTGAACTGTAAGGACTAAATTGAATTTGGAGTGAAACTACAGGCACTAATAAAGTACTTTAACCTATAAGCTATTCGCGACTGGCAGTACAATTAATGTGTTACGTGTCTTCCTTTTCTGTTTTCCCATGTATTTGCTGTCTGTAAAATGAAGTTAACAAGATCTTGCTATGCTCATTCAGTGTTTCAACATTTTCACTATTCTAATGTTGAATTTGCTGCTTTAGTAATCAAATCAAATTAGCAATTTTTGTAGCATGCTGTTCATTTGTGGGCGTGTAGTATACATTTCCGTTTCTCTCTCTTTTTTTTTTCCCATTTCGTTTACTTCTTCTACTGATACACAATATAGGTTCTAGATTTGTTTTTCCATCCTATGTTAATTTGCTTGTGTTTTACTTTAACTTTTCAGGCATTTGTGCTCAAACACATTATTTTCTTCAGTGATGAGTTCAAAAATGTGTCAGGCATGCCACAGAGTCGGGGTCTTGGTGCGCAATATAAAAGTCAAGCTGTTCCCTCATATAATTTTTCTTCACTCACCGACGGTGTAAAAGTAAGGTGATTAACTTTTTTTCTGACCAGTCATTTGTGTTTGGCTAGGCAGAAACAAAGATCATTACGATAGAACTATAAATTTCCATTTCTTGTACTTTGTACTTCATCTTGTCAATTTTTTTGATCTCCCAACACTTGGTTTTATTGTTATCATGAACATAAATGTAGATTTGATTCAATTGGGTATCCCCTTTTCTCTCTTGTGAGCTACACAATGTAGTTTTCCTTTGATAGTGTTTTGTATGTTTGCTCTCAATCGTTTTCAATCTATATTGAGTTCTTTGTTCATCAAGTGTATTTCATTTATAGTAGACAGTATAAGTTTTTCATCCGAAATCATTAGGTTGAATCGGAACTTTATTTATCAAAGTCTTATTCTTCTGTGCATCTGTTAGATAACAGGCTTTTTCTAACACTTCTCCGAATCATGCTAATTATACATGTTCCCTGATAATATACTAAATATTTTTTTTCTAGTAAAAGGTGATTCTTTTTATGCTCCGTATAAATATTTAATCATCAACACTGCTAGTATGATCTCTTTGTCCTAAAACTGTGACTATTCTGTCATTAAAATACTTTCCTTTCATTGTGTCAATTCATGGTACAAGGCGTTTATTGAGTGCCTTCTCCTTGAAGCTCGTCATCCTAATTATATTAAGAGAATCACTATTTGGGAATTCTTGTTAGAAGCATTTCCAGTTTAGCAGCAATTTAACCAAACTAAGTGGTGAAAAGTTCAAAAAATGGCTATTTCCAACCAGAGAATTCCTAATTTGCAATCCTCCTTTCACTTTATCTATGAAGCATTGAAATGGAATGGTTAACAACTGATGCATGGACCTGTCTAGAAAGCATCGAATGGAGATTATCGGGGAAAACCCAAGTCGCACATGGCCTAAAGATAAGGGCTAAAAGAGTTTATAAACAATAGACATCTTTTGCCTTAAAAACCGGTTTTGTAAAGATGACTTAGGCCTAAATTCTTAATATGGGATTGAATTGAAGCTTATCCTAAATCCATTAGGCCAACCCACCATATTATACACGCACTAAGCCCAATAGTGGTGGAGTGCGGGTGTGTAGTCGAAAAAACCTAAGTCCCACATGGCCTAGAGAGATAGGGGCTAAAAGAAGTTTTTGAATGATGAGGGATATTGGGATTTTGTACAAACAGAAGATATTGGGCTTCTTATGGGTTTATAAAAACTTAAACTTCTCTCCCTTTCATTTTTTTCGTTGATTGGTAAATTCCAGTTGTTTTGTTTTTGTTTTGAACTTCAGTTGCTTATCCTTTAAAAAAAACTCCATCTGCTTCAATTGTCTTTAATGTTGGCAGGTGTGTTCTTTCATGGTTATACATATGCTATGCTCATGATATATTTCTGTTTAAGTGATTCCTTGGCAGAGCCCTTATGCAAGTATGGGTGAAATTTTATTTTCATGTGGAAGTAATAAAAGGGCTGTGATTGCAACGTTGAGCATTCCAGGGAATGATATTCAGCGTTTTGAAGGAATTTCAGAGGATGAGGTATCTATGTTATTATATTGATATTGGTCATTTGTGCAACATCTTGTTGGCAATGGATCAAATTGAATTTCCTATCTTATTATTTATGTCTTCTACTGTGGTTCTCCTATGATATCCTTATCTGCTGAGTCTGAATCTTGCCCAACTAACAGGTTATTACAAGCTCACTTAAAGATCTTTCCATCGAATCAGCCTTGGATCTGCAGAAAGTTCTCAGAATTGAAACACACACATCACAAACAACTGCATTGCAGAGGCTTAAAGCAATTATTCCTTTATTCCGAAGTCGTTTGGGGGCATTGCTTTTCCTAATCTCTGCTCTACTTTCTAGGGGACTGGTATGTTTCCCTACTTCAAGCTCTGCCATGTACTTCACATTGCATTTTTCTTTGAGGCATTTTAAAATAACAGCTGTTCAGCCTTTTTCCCTCTATTTTCTTCTGCTGAAATATTTTAGGCATTCTACCTGAAAAGAATGAACTATTTGTTTGTGTCAGAAATGCAATGTCTTTGCATGAATATTAGAATTTCACTGGATGACTAGGGAACTAGCTTATTAGGTTTGCTTGTGTTCAGTACTTTTAGCTGCTTCGATAGGGATATTCATGCAATGGAGAAAAGTAGTATATGATTATTTTAGGAACGGCAAATAACCTATAGAAAACTTTTAAAAATATCTTACAATAACCGAGTTTTCAAATCAAAAGATAGCTTCTTGTACAAGTTGAAATTTGCTTTTGCGTTTCATTTTTTTCAAAAGCTCTCTCCTTTAATTTTTTCATAAATATATATAAGCTCATAAGGACTTTTCCTGAAGAACCATAAACTTATTTTAATTCAAAAGCTGCTATAAACTACAAGCTAATCCAAATAGGGCCTTTATATGTGAATGTAAGGTTTAACATTGCCTGTAAATTAGATGGCCAGCAAATGAGCCATGTTGCTGTGGCATGAACTGGCCTTTGATGTCATTCCCCATCCCTGCTCCCATCCCCACTTCATGCTCGTATGTTTTGAGACCTTGGATATGGTCCTGAGAATATAATTTTACTAAATAAATGTGATGCTGTGATAATAAATCACTGACTTTATGATCCTATTTATACTGTTTTTAGGTCATTTGCAAGTGTAATACAATCACTAATGCTCTGCCCATTGACACTCCTAAGATAGGAAATTTCCTTAGGCTTTGTTTGGGAGTTAGGAGGAGAGGAGGGAAAGAGAGAAAATCCCTCTTTTGAGAGGGTGTTTTTGTAGAGAAAGGGAGGGAATGCTTAGGAGTAGGACTGATATATTTTTATTTTTGAGAGTGTTATAAAAAGATGAAAAGATTTGTTAGAATTTTTTGGAAGTCCTCCAAATTCCTCCCCAACACGTTTTTTAGTTCCCCATATTAGGTGGTTTTAGTCTTGTGAAGAAAAATAAACCTTCAATGTAAGGCAGAGGCCATCATCCCTACTCCTTTTTCCAAAGCCCTCCCCTCCCCTCCTAAACTCCCAAACAGACCCTTAACAAAATCCGAATATTCTATCAGATTCATCTGTAGTTTGTTAGAAACTGGAAATGAAAAAGAACTGGATGCCAATGTTTCTTTACTCACAACCTTGCATTAGCTTGTTGATTGATGACCCGCATTATGCTATATTCCGGGTTTCTGTCCATATCCTAGTCTCATAAATTGAGTTGATGTAATAAATCTTTTGTTCAAAGCTGTTGTAGTCGTAGAGCAATGGCCAATAGAGAAATTGTTACCAGTACCTGTAAAGTTTAAACTTTGAGCTCTTTTACCCTGTCTTTTATAAAGTTCAAGTCTTTAACTTTCTATGCTCCTTAAATTTTGGGAAATACAACGGTAAATTAGACGTTATAAATTCCAAAGTGTAAAGGAATTTGCATTAGTTGTTATTAAGCCTTTAAAAGCTTATTGATTTAAATCCAATGTTTGGCTTTTCTCTAGGATTTGGTTCAAAGTGACAGGGATGATCCCAGCCTACCACTGGTTACTGCTCCTTTTGGGCATGCCTCTCAGGTAATTGGAAAATGCTGATATATTTGTCCAAAAAAAAGCAGTATAGCACATTCTAAATTATATTTTAGAATATAATGAGATTTGTCTTTTTCTACCAATTTCTTGTTGCTGTGCAGGAAATTGTAAACCTACTGCTCTGTGGGCAAGCTGTCCCTAATGTATTTGATGGAAGGATGGATTTGGGTGAGGAATGTTTCTGAAAGGTATATCCCGAAATGTGGAAGTTGGATTTCTCACCCTGCTGGAATCCTGAATTTCTGCAAGGTTGGCCAGCTTTTGAAATCCCTAAATGGCCTATATGGGTTGTTGGGAGTGAATCCCATTACACAGTTTTGTTTGCTCTTGATCCCAACGTTCAAAGCGAGAATGAACTGGAAGGAAGGAAACACAGATTCATAAAGCTTTTGATGCACAAGATCAGAGTGGAGGTGGCGGCTTCATTAGTGTGGAGGATTCCATCAAGTCCTCAGAGAAACAAATATCAAACTTCCATCAGAGAAGGTAGAGAACCTTTGCAGTGCAGGGTTTATTGTATGGAATGATTTCTGGCAGGTGATTTTGGACCTGGACAAAAACCTGGGAGGTTTGAAGGATTCATCAGGATTGATGGGTAAGAAGGTCTTTGATCTTTACCATTTTAATGGGATTGCAAAATCAGATTTGAATGGAAGTCAAGTAAATTTTGGGGGTGAAGCTCCACTGCAAAGACCCAGGCTCACGAAATTGGGTGTCTCAGTTCCCCCAAGGTGGACGCCTGAGGAATTTATGGCAGGTGTGCAGGGTCCCTCTGCTTCTGGTGCAAGCAACTCTGCCGGAAAGGACATTGAAGTATCTAAACCAGAGCCTTATCAGCATGCTCCTTTGGTGGACTGCATAAGGACACGGTGGCCGCGTGCTGTTTGCAGCTGGTCAGGTGATCCTCCTAGTATAGTCTGAAAGACTTTATTTGGAGTCATTCGTTGTGCTTAAATGGGATGAACTGGGAAAACACACTTGGTTCGTTCAACAAAGCCAACATGATAAGAGATGAAGCTTTCATGTTCTATTTTCACGTCATACCTCGAGGCACATGAAAAGATGTCGCGGGGTGTGGAGAGTGGAATTTTTCTCCAATATTTGCATAACCAATATATATGGTTTGGACTGTGTGGATTATTGTATTTTCAACTTTCTCTTCGATTTTGTCATGACTCTCAAAGGGTACAGAGAGAAGAGGGCTGTGTGCTATTTATCGTCAGGCCTATTGTAATTTGTAACATCCATTTAAATGTATTATCGTCAATTAGGAAAGGTTTTAGTTGTGGGGTTTTTATTTTATTTTATTTTAATAAAAACGGGAAATCTGTTATTGTTTTTTATTAATATTATGATTATGATTTTTGATGGAGATGAAGATAAGCCAATGACCATCGCTATTTAATCTCCCTTGCAAAGACATACCTTCTTCCCTCCCCACCCCACTCCCTGTGCGTCGTTCTCTCTCTCTCTGCGCTGTTCTCTCTCTCTAAAATCTGATTTTCTTGTTCTGAAACCAGAGAAATAAGAAAGAAGAAGACCAGAGACTAATTTGTCCCAAAACACTTAGGGACTAGTTTATCTAATTTTTGTAACATTTAGAATTTGTAAGGTCAATGACCAATTTATCCCAAAACAACGTCTTACGTGTTACTTAACGTGCCACATAAGAGATGTTAGTTGATGTGTAAACAACTAAAGAAACGGAGGGATTAATGTGTCTCGTTTTAAAATAGTCAAAAACTAATGTGTCTCAACAAAAACGTGAGAGACTAGTTTGAATTGCGACAAAATTGTCACAGACCAAAATGGGTCTTTATTCTTGGTTATTTTATCTAAGAAGTGTTTAGTGCTTGATTATAATGACTACACCAAAACCTGATAAAAGTGACATGATAGTGTGGTTATTGCCAATTTTCCTACATTTTCTTTGAAGTACAGCACCACAGTTATACACACCATGTTATACACACTGTGTAATGTAACAGTAAGGTTAGGGTTTTGTTAAATTTGTCCATGAACCCCAATGTGGCTTCAAACCAATCTTCTTCGACTTATCACCTTTCCCTCATCAACTCGATCAAAACAATCACAATGTATTCTCCTCCGAAGTTACAGTCTATGGTCAATGAAGAAGGATCCAGACTTAGAATCAGCATTATCTCGCAATCGAAGATGGGTAGTAAACAATCAAATAAAGAACATAATCCTTCGTTACCCTAACAACGAAATCCCAATCGAAACCCTTCAAAAGAAATTCAAAACCCTAGATCTTCAAGGTAAAGCCCTCAATTGGCTTTCTAAATACCATTCTTGCTTCGAAATTCATCAACACCACCGTTGTCGTTTAACCAAACGCATGATGTCACTCGTTCACGAAGAACAATCACTTATCAATTCTCTCGAACCTGTCTTCGCTGAACGCCTCGCTAAACTTCTCATGCTCTCACTCCATAAGAGACTCAACGTCCTTAAAATCAACGAACTCAAACGCAGTTTTGGTTTCCCTGATGATTACTTAATCAGGATTGTTCCTAATTACCCTGATCTTTTCCGAATTGTGAATGAGAGTGGGAGAAAGAGTTCAATGGCGATTGAGTTGCTGCATTGGAACCCTGATTTTGCTGTTTCTGCTGTTGAAGCAAAAGATGGGAGATTTTCGTGTTGTTTGCCATCTAGTTGGGTGAAATCGTGGGAGAAGTTTCGCGAATTTGATTTGATTCCTTATGTTTCGCGTGTTCGGATCCGAGAGGGTTGGTGGAAGGGTCAAAGGAGATGGAGAAGAGGAATGTGGGTTTGGTGCATGAGTTATTGTCTTTGACACTTTGGAAGAAAGCTTCAATTATGAAGTTAGGTCATTTTAGGAGGGAGTTTTTTTGCCTGAGAAGTTGAATGTGTTGTTGCTTAAGCACCCTGGGATTTTTATGTTTCTAATAAGTATCAGATTTATACTGTTCTTCTTAGAGAGGCTTATGTTGAGTCTCAACTTTTAGAAGGATCCTCTTGTAGTTGTGAAGGAGAAATTTGGGGAACTTATGCAGGAAGGACTTCATGAGTATAATCAAAGGCGACGCCTTATCAATCTCGAAAAGGAGAGGAGGAAAGGTGTTCCTTTGACTAGGGTTGATGTCGATGAAATGAAGGTTGAAAGGAGGAGAAGAAGAGGTGAACTTTCTAATGATGATGATGATGATGATGATGGAGAAAATAGTAAACTGGGTGGGTTGCTTGACCCTGAAGAAAGAAAGCGGTTTTATAAAGTTCTTTTTGATGATGATGGTTCATGAAGATCTTCCTAGGTGTAGTATGGAAGATTGTGTATTTGATTAACAATAATTTAGAAAAAAAAATGATCACATTGCATCCCACCATTGTCTTGGGTAAAAGTCAGGAAGGCATAATAATCTTGAGTGGAAACCCATTATCTGTAGATGTGAATCATGTGGCCTGTGAGGCTGTAATATATTATTTGCTGGTTTATTCTCTGTTGGAGTTTTGGAGATGTTAAGGCAGATTAGTTGGAGCTATCAAGGTATGAGTGTTTCTATACTATGTATTCAGAAGATGTTAGATTTGGGTCTTTATCTAATCTAATATACCTACAAAAGACAGGACAACATGACCTGCATATAATAAATATACATGGTGCCGAACTTAATGAAAATATCATTTCTTAACCTGAATTCGTTCATATACTAACTTCACAGTAAGAATTGTGAACTGCAATTGCCAATTTGTTAGTGTTTCTTTTTCTTGAATTGATATTTCTTGGTCCTTCTGTGTCTTGCATCAGTTTTGTAACCTAGGTGAGACTTGTATGATGTAAAATGGCATGTAGTATCTTCTAAACCCATTTGGATACATACTTTGAATGCATTGTGCTTATCATTGTCCAATGTCCACATTGTTAATGTTGAAATTCCTAATTTGCCTTTTTCTTTTTCAGCTTAAAGTTTCATGTTTACTAATTTCAAAGGAAGGCAGCAAGTCTGTGTACTAATATCCTAATGGTTTTATGTTTGTTTAGCTAAATTCAGCATCAATCCAAGATTCTTATCTCCATCTATTAATCTCTTCTGTTTTAGGGATCTCAAGAGCTGACTCCGGAATATCGCAACATCTAGTCTAGCTATGCACTATTTCCATGACCTGATGAAAGGATTTAAATCTAGGGAACAATGTGTTTGAACTGCGTTCCGGAAACTAGAACATCTCCAAGGAACAATGTGTTTGAACTGTGTTCATATCATGTCAGACGTGCGACATTGGTAAAGCTACACATTGTAGCTTCCACGACAAAGTTCACTGGGAAACGAAACTTAAGGTTAGTAGTAATAAAAAGAAGCATCCCACTGCAGCCAACACAGGCAAATAACAACACTCATGCCCTCCTGCTCAAACAGGACAGAGTTGTTCTTGGAAAGCTTTTCTCCGGATATTGATCGGAAAGTTTACTTGATTGTGACCTAGAGCAGGTTCAGCAGCCTCCCAATGGATTTATTTGAACAGGAGTCCCTAACCGAGACCATATATTAGTGATGTGAAATTCAAGAATAATTTTGAAGAGTGGGATGTTTTCTATGATTAGGTTTTCAATTTCTTTACACATTAACAAAATATAGAATGCAATAAAAGAATTAAACTACTTAAAAAAATGTAAAGGAAGATGGAGATGGAGATCGAGATGGAGATCGCTACATCCATGGAGGGATGATAAGATCGACGTGTGATTGTCACAAGGGACTGTTCGAATCCCTTGTGGCAATCATGCGTCGATCTTATCATCCCTCCTTGGATGTAGCGATCTCCACCTTCTTCCTTCCATTCTTTGAGTTTAATTCTTTTCTTGTGTCCTTAATTTTTGTTGAATGTGTAAATAAATTGAAAACCTAATATGAAAAAGATCCTACTCTTCAAGATTATCCTTGAATTTCACATCAATTAGGTTCTAAGCATAACATGCTCTTCAACTTTACACAAATGCCCAACTTTGTGTCAAAAGGATCATGGAGTAGACACATTTTGTTTCACCAAAAATATGGCAAGAGGCTTATGCATGCATAAACTTTGTAGCATCGACACTTCAGGTGGAAGACGTGTCTAACATGTATCGCGTCGAACAAACACTTTAATTAATTGCATTTTCCAAATTAAAATTGGTGTTAGTGTTATGCGTGTTTGTGTCCGATATGCGTATGCGTGTGTTGGTGCTTCATAATGTATAAATGTTTTTGACAGATATCGAATCAGATTGTTCTTTACACTTTCAGTGTGTGGTTCTTGATAAACTCATCAAATCCACAAGATATTAATAGCCAAGAAGGATCACTGGATACATGTATGAAATTTAATGACAATAAGTAAGCTTTGTTATTTTCTATTGAGTTACTGAGTAACTGGATTCATAATCAGCACAAGATGGTTGGAATAGAAATGCACTCCAAATGCTTGTGAAATTATCCCTCGACACAATGTTATTGTAGCCAGATAACCTAAAATGCACAGATATGTGAACATTTTATAAGGTGTAAAATAAACATAACTTGTTAGTGGCTTTGTGCCCTAGTAAAATCTATATTATATATAACCATGGATTGTCCACTTAGGCATCCACCTAGGTGTCAGTGTCACTATTTACGTCGTGCAATTTAATTCCACCTCGACAGTGATTAACGCGTGAGTCAACTATTGCACTCGGCGTGTTATTTGAAATATATCATGGCGGTGAGGGTTGAACTCATTCCTCCACACTGCTGCCACCTCTAACATTGACCATTTTGAGCTACCACAATTTTATGTTACTAAAGCATATTACATAATGTTTATCCTATTATTTCTTTTATTTATTGCAAAACTTTTTACCTACTTTTTATATCTATTTATTATTTATTTTGATACATGTATATTTGTTATTATATATTACTTTTATATATTATATTTATTTACCATCTAATATTTTGTATCACATTCCATAGATTTTATTCTATATATTTACTAACTAGAATATTATTAAATATGAGTTTTTTTAACAAGCGGACCATTTACTGAATTTATTAATAAAAAAAAAAAAGAAAAAAGCGAAGGGTGGACCAAAATCATTGCCAACAGAAAAAGATCAATATTAAATATGAGTAATTTTATCCATTTCAACCTTTTTAATTCTCATCTTATAAATAATGTTATATATTAAAAATGTTTGTCACATATTTTTGTATTCAGCTTTATGCACATACAATTAGAATCAACAGCTTGATGCACATACAATTAGAATCAATATAACTTTGATCGATTAGTATATTTGTAGTTTACAACATTTGTGCTTAATATCCTTCATTCACTCGTTGCACTTAGAAAACAAGTAGAGAGAATAAACAAAATGACGATGAAAACATTGATCCTACGGTTGTCGATGTCAATCGAACAGTCAAAAACAAGCTACATATCCTTATGCAAAGGTATATTTGCTATATATTTGTAAGTTACTATTTACTAATACTATTTTAGACCGTATAATACTTATAAGTAACTCCTGTTGTAATAACATCTCAATATAAAAATACCCCCGAAATTATATACACTGCGGTTGTCACTACTAAAGTATTATTTGATTAGTACTTATGTAGTTGTTAAAGTATTTTTATTTATGGGTTGTCACTACTAAAGTATTATTTGATTTCACGGGATCTCAAAATTATAATATATAATTATATATATATATATATATATATATATATATATATAAATCTAAATTTAATTTCCTACTATTATACAAATATTTAAAATAGTTGAAGTAATTATCTTACGGTGTCTAAACAAATGAATTTCGACCCGTGCTGGCACGGGTTAATTATACTAGTAAAGGATTAAATATGTATTTGGTTCCTATAAAATATGTAAATTTTGTTATTAGTCCCTACAAAAAATTTCACTCACTTTTAGTTTCTATATTTTCCTGCGTCAATACTTTAGTGTCTCTTGTCTTTTAATAGCATTTTTTTTGTCTTTTATAGCATTTCTAAGCACCATCAAAAGTTAGGAGGGACAAAAAGTAGTGAAGAAGAAAAATGTGAGAACTATAAAGGTCCGTTTGATTTGTAAACTAGACAATACTGGATAGTACAGCACTGGACAAACTTTGTCCAGTACATTGAACAATGGACGACACAAGCCAAAAAACATAAATTTTACTATAATTCTATTTCTAATGTTTATAATGATTTTATATAACATATATATAATGTAATTAAAAAATTATAAAGAAAAATGTATGATGTAGAAGATGGAAGAGAGAGAAAGAGAGAGATGAGGGAGAGGGGTCATGAGATGAGAAGATACAAGAGAGATGAGAGGTAGAGATGGGGAGAAAGAAAGATGAAGGAGATAGGTCATGAGATGAAAATGTATAAGAGAGGTACAAAAAAGGATAGAGAAAAATGAGATAGGGGGAGAGAGAGGGATAATAGAGAAGAGAAAAAAATTATTAAATAGAAAATAAAAATAATATTTTGGTATTTTTTTGAGTCATCGGGGAAGTTATGCGGTGGGGCGAGAAAGTAATCTGTAGTGGTTTTGTGAGTCTGAAATTTGGATATTTGTCGATCTATTACCACTTATTTAGTCGATGTTGTGTGAGCAGTTTTCAAATCAAGCAGTGCAACTAGAGTTGTCGATCCGGGATTCATCGATCTTTGATAAAACACAAGTGTGTAGGTTACACAAGTCACTCTATGGTCTTAAGCAAGCCCCTAGGGCATGGTATGAGAGACTTACTCAAGTCCTTCTCAAATTTGGTTTCAATTCAAGCAAATGTGATTCATCATTGTTTGTTTATTCTGTCAAAGGAATTACATTGTATGCATTGTGTATGTTGATGATATAATCATCACAGACACATCATCCAAGTTGATTCATGAGTTAATTACCAAATTAAATGCTACATTTGCCTTGAAAGAACTTGGTAAACCAGATTATTTATTGGGTTTAGAACTGAAGTCTTTACAGAATGGTTCCCTCTTGATTACTCAATCAAAATACATTCAAGACCTACTGCATAGAGCCAACATGACTGAGTGTAACAGTCTTCCTACACCCATGGTAACTCATCCTAAGCTAAGTAAGCATGGAACATATATATTGCAGGATCCCCATCATTACAGATCTATCATTGGTGCTCTGCAATACATCACATTAACTAGACCATAAATATCCTACACTGTAAACAAACTCTATCAGTTTGTTTCTCAGCCACTTGACACTCATTGGAAGGCAGCTAAGAGGCTTCTAAGATATCTCAGTGGTACAATACACCATGGCTTACTCCTGCAACCAGGCTCTCCTTCTGCAAAATTCACTGTCAATGTGTATTGTGATAGTGATTGGGGAAGTGACATAGATGACAAAAGATCAACTACAGGGCTCTGCGTTTTCTTTGGCTCTAATCTGATAAGTTAGAGTGCTAAGAAACAAAGTTTGGTAGCACGTTCCAGTGCTGAGGCCGAGTACAGGGCTATGGCTCATGCCACAGCTGAACTACTGTGGTTACAATCCTTATTGACTGAGTTACATGTGCCTCATCAAATACCTACACTCTACTGTGATAATTTGTCTGCTGTGTTATTGGCTCACAATCCTATAATGCATTCGAGGACCAAGCATATAGAGATGGACATCCATTTTGTCCGAGAAAAGATAGCTTCCAAATCTCTGTTTGTCAAACATGTACCTGCAGGACAGCAAATTGCTGATATCTTAACAAAGCCCTTGGGCACTTCAACATTTCTAGCACTTAGAGACAAGCTCAAAGTAAGAAACTTACTTGAGCTTGAGAGGGGAATGATAGAGACTATGGGCAAAATAGTAAAGTCAAACAAGTCAACAGAGGACACCTTAGCTCTAGTCAACGACTGCAGTGGCATCAACTAAAGTAAAGGACAAGAGTCTTCTACTGAAAACACTCACAAAGCTAAAGCTTCTAATGAGACCAGTTCAAGTGAGAATGCAACAACACATCTAGTGAACAAAGCCATGGAAGAAGCTCAAGATCCAGAAGCTTCTGACTCTGTTAGGTGTAAACTGAATTAGTTCAAGCAGTTAGAATATTGTTGAGTTTGTTATCGGTGTAACCAACTAAGTATAGCTGATTCACTGTTGTATAAATACCTAGATTCTTGCATGTATGAAATTACCCAATTCATTATCAATTCAATGAAGTTTAAGCTTCACCATTCTCTCAATTTCTCTATTAGGGACTTATTGTCTTCGGTAAGTCTCAAGTGTGGAATTCCTTAGATCCTCTTTTTAATAACAAGGCCCTTGGGCTGCTTGCTCTCTACTTATGGTTTGATACACCCAACTTTCCACCATGCGTCTATAGTGTGTGGTCTCACATTTGGTGTGAGAAAATTGCGTCTGAGATGACTTTAATGATGCAGTGCTAGTTGGATTTCAGGGCATAGATGTGACATTTACGATATGTGAGCTTTTGAACAATGTTGTTAGTGAAACCCTAGAAATGAGTAAGCAAATGTGACCTATTACTTTATTTTCAAAAAAATAATATCATCGAATACCACTTTATTTACCAACAATCACACGAGCCCATTAAATCCAAATAATAGGCTCTAATCATTAGAGATCATGTGATGAATCTTGGGACTCAAATCAATAATTGCACGAGCCTATTAAATCCAAATAACAACTTCCTAGCTCATATAGACTTAGCTGTCATGCTCAACTGATTATGGGTCAGCTGATTTTCCATCCTCATATGTACCAAGGATTGCCTTTCTCCAATTTTGTAGAACTGGAAAACAAAAAACAAATCATCGAGAAACAAGAGATGTGAGATAGGTTGACTTTCTTCAATCTTGTAGACATGGAAAACAAAAAACAAAACATCGAGAGACAAGAGATGTGAGATAATGGATACACCTCTATAGATCTTTGTCACGTGAAAATCCCCTCTTCATTCACATTTAATAAGTTATATATAAATTTTCTGAAATCATTTAAAATCATAAAATTAATTTTAAAAATGGTAAGTAATTTTTAAGGCGAACAATGTTTTTATTTATATAATAAAAATAAAAAGATCAAAGAAATTAATTTAAAAAATAATTAGGAGACTAAAATTTCACTTAGAGAATACTTGAGGGACTAACAATGCTATTAAGCCTAAAATTAATACTTATATAATATATTTGTAACTATTTTTTTGTACATATCTTTATCATTATTATTTTTTAAGTAGTATAGTTGGTGAGCTAAACGATATCAAAATAATGTACCAAATGAGTGCAATTTGAGTTTAAATTGGAGGAACTAACATTTACTCTCCCCCAATTACATTGCCTATAAAAAAATCTTTATTACAATTTTTTTTTGACCAAATCACTATTTTCTTTTGACTACATTTTTATCATAATTTTTTTTGGTAATAAAAAATTGGGTTTTATTTTCGGTACCCCCCTAATTCCCTACCACACCCCATAATGTCCCAAATGGACAAAAATACCCACAAAAAATTTACAAAATCACATTTCACATTTGAGAAAACATAATTTGAAAAAGTAAGTAAATTCGAATGGGATTTTGAATTACTAGGTAATTAGAAAAAATTCGAAATACCTCGAAGTGAGGTAATTAGGTTGAAATTATGAGCGGGAATTACCTCATACGAGTATTCAAAAATTCTTTCGGAATTACCTAATAATTCAAAAAATCCCAATTTTTTTTTTTTTTTTTCAATTTTTAATATTTTCTAATTACATTTATTTTTTTAACGATGGCGAGTAGGCGATCGGACAGCGTGAAGCGGCGAAGTCTTCGGAAGGCGACCACGCGGTAGGCGGCGAGCACGCGATGCAGGGGAGGCGAGTAGTAGCGATACTCCTTCTCCGGACACTTTTCGAGAGCTCGGAGTGCTGGGCATGCTTACGGCGTCGAGCGCGAGCGAGAGCGTGCGAGTGGTAGAGATGGTTGAGCACGAGCCTCGGCCTCGCGGCGTCGGCCTCGGCGGACCCTCGGCCGGTATGAGCGGCGGATAGAAGACCACCACGATTATGAGTACCATATCGCGGCACCAGGGGCACCCGAGAGATGTATCATGGCGGTTGGGAGGCTTGGGAGGAGCGGGGGAGGATGAGGTCGACATCAGAGAGAGGGAGGAGGAGGAGGAGGAGGAGGAGGAGGAGGAGGAGGAGGAGGAGGTTCGGGGAGGAGGTTGAGGAGGAGGAGGTTCGGCTTGTCCCGGTGTGGATCACCCACCATTGATTATACAGCGGGATACGCCTGCGCGTCCACGGATAGATAACGTATGGTTTAATTTTAATTTTTTTTTAATTTTACTTAACAACAATTAATTACTTATTTTTAATAACGTATGGTTTAATTTTAATTTTTTCGACCTCGGAAGCCGAAGGTTGTATCTCACGGCGAGAAGTTTTCTAGGATTAGACCTCTGAGCACCACCCACAGGTAGAGCCTTTGGTTGCGTGTGGCTAAGCTTTACGAGTTGGACATCACACCTCTGAGGAAATCGACCATGAGTTGATATACGCTTTTGTGGAGAGGTGGCATCCGAGACTGTTCATTCCACATGCCCTTTGGGAGATGGCAGATCACCTTGGATGATGTGGCGTCTTTGCTCCACTTGCCCATTTGGATGGCACCCGTTGGACCACGGGCGATTTTGATTCTGTTGAGGCTCTTCACATGGTTGTGGATCGTTTGGGCATGGATCGGAGCTCTTTGTCATCCGGGAGCTTAGGGATAACGAGGCGATGTCGAGGATCTCTGTGTAGAGGGCGCTACAAAGCGAACATGGCACGAAGTGCTTATGAAGCGGTACTGCGGTGCTACATGCTCTTCACGATAGGCACCACCATTACGGTGACAAGAGTCACACATTAGTGCGGTGAGGTGGATGTATACGCCGAGATCTTGGCGGTGTGGCGGTGGTCTTGGGGTATAAATTGCTCTTAGTTACCTCTACACCCGGTATCCAGCGGTCTTTTATCGACCAAGCGGTTCGGCGGATACTCGACACTCCTCGGGTAATCATTTGTTTATTTTTTTAATTTAAAACTTTTAATTAAATTTAACATATATTAATAAGCGATTATTTTTAATTTAACTATTTGATCTTTGGATCTCGAGCACTTTCCCGCGATCGTTGGTCGGAAAGTGTTAGCTAGGGCGCATCGACCACGTGCCACCAAAGTTGAGAGAACAAGAAGTGGATAAAGTCAAGTTGGTGGACTTTAGAAGCGCGGATAGATGCTCTGCGGTGGGGATGTCATCCTCACCCCCTATGATGACCACGAGCGGTATGTATGTTCTTTGTCGAACATATCATTTGCGGTAAGGTTGTTGCTTTAGGCGATGTGTGTTTGTTCCTACATGCGAGGAGCAGTGCGTTGGCGATTCGAGGCGGCTCTGAGAGGATCCACTAGAGCACCCATTTGGGTAATGCTCCTCTGCGGACGAGATCATCTGAGGAGTTCTTGATGTATCGGTTGAGCGCGGACATTTTGGCGGGCTAGTAGATTGGCGGGCTACCACGGCGAAGTGCGATCTGATTACCTTCCTTGCCGATGCGATCGGGTAACGAGTGTGCGTCTTACTCGGTGCAGACCCACGGCGAGCGAGCCACGGCCGGCTCGGGATCCACCATATCATCGAGGCTTTCTTTGTCCCGAGAGACATATGAGGAGAGGTGTGCGAGGCGGTTTGCATTGACCGGGATGCCTTAGATGTCGCCGTTTCACGTCTTATTTTTCGATCGTTATTAAACATTTTGGACCCATAGTAGTTGTATTTGTACATTATATTATTTTTATGTTGCTTTCATTTTATATATTTTGACGTATTGTTATTTAAATAAATAAACCGTTAAATATCATAGTTCCAAAATATAACGCGTTTAAATATTAATTCAATATACAAAGTTTAAAAAATTAATAAAAAACTAAAAATTTAATTACCTTTTTTTAGAGGTAATTAGAAATTTATGTTTATGAGCAGGAAATACACTGTTTTAAAGGTAATTCAAAATTATCAATTATTTTTGAGCCAGGAATTACCTTATTTTGAGGTAATTAGAAAAATTAATTTTTTTTTTTTTTTTTTTTTTAAAAGCGAGGGTATTATTGGAATTTTTGGATTATGGAGGTGTGGGAGAGGAATGAGAATTCACGAAAACAAAGCGCAAAAATTTAGGTGAATTGTGATTCGGATAAAATATGTTAATAAATCTTTATCATTTAATAGGTTAACATCTTTATTGACCATCTTTTTTGAGTAAATGAAAAACGCTAACAGAAACAGAAGGCAACCCTAGAACAACCTTGGCTCGTGTTCAGTAGCGTGTTTCTGGTTTTCAACTCTTCCGCCCCACTCTCTTTTTCTCATCCTTCCGCACCACCCCCTTCACCGCCGTTTCAAACTTTCTTAACTTTCCAACCATTCAATTCACCCTACTATTATCCCTCTTCCGAAATTTTCATTCTTCCTTTTTCCTTTCCTTCTATCCAAGTTTCGTAGATAGATAGGGATTGAAATTGGATTCTTCACTGTCTGAATTTTCTTTCTGCTGCATCGGACACCAATCTTCCTTCTATTTTTCTTTAACCTGTAAAATCCACGCGAATCGATCTAATTAATTAATTATATTATTCGTGCTTCGGTTCTAGATTGATTCCCATTGAGTCGATTTCGCAGTCGTGTGTTTTGAAGTTTAAAACGCACGAATTCTTATTCGTGGAACAGAGAACCCTAATTTGAGAAATGGGAAGGAAGAAGCCGACGACACGTGATGAAGATAACCCTCCACAGCAGGGCGGTGGGAAAGGTAAAAAGAAGAATGTTGTCATCGACGACGACGAATACGCTATTCCAACGGAGCTCTCGGAGGAGCAACCACCGCCTCCGGTAGAAGAGAAACCCGTGAAAAAGAAAGGTAAAAAAGCTAACTCTAAAGCTAAAGATAATGATGATGAAGATAATGATGATGATGTGTCTGAAGTTGTAATTGCTGGGAAGAAAAAGGGGAAGTCGAAAAAAGGTGGTGGCGGTAGTGTGTTCAGTGCATCTAGCTTTGGTTTGCTAGGTGATGAGGATGATGTTGATGATGAAGAGAAATCGGGGTTAACCGGTGAGAAAGATGACGAGGATGATGAACCGGTGGTTAGTTTTACGGGGAAGAAGAAGGCTTCTAAGGGTTCTAAGAAAGGGGGTGGTAGTTTGTTTACTGCCTCGGCTTTTGATGCCATTGATGAGGATAGTGATGGTGTGGAAGAGGATGAACCTGTGGTTGTTTTTTCGGGTAAGAAGAAACCCGCAAAGGGTTCGAAGAAAGGGGGTGGTAGTTTGTTTGCGGCCTCGGCTTTTGATGCTATTGATGATGAGAATGATGGTGAGGTGATTGATAATTCTGTGGATGAGAATGATGTTGATGAACCGGTTGTTGCTTTTACGGGGAAGAAGAAGTCTTCAAAAGGAGGCAAGAAATCAGCTGCTAGTTTTTCTGAGATTGATGATGGAGAGGAGACTAAGAGTGAAAAGGTTGAAGATGATGATGAAGATATAGGACCGATAACTTTCTCGGGTAAGAAAAAGAAGTCATCTAAGTCTTCAAAAAAGGCTGTTACAGCTATTCCAGATGAGGATAGTGTTTCTGTATCGGAATCTGCTAAAGGTGGTGATGGGGAGGATGAGGATGATGTTTTAGTTGCATTTACAGGAAAAAAGAAGTCCTCTAAAAAGAAAAGTGGGAATGCTGCTGCTAAAGCAAGTGATGAAATTGGAATTGGGAGTGAAAGTTTAGATGCTGTTGAGCCCGAGCAGCCAAGTGTTGGAACTAGTAATAGTGATGTTGGTAACGGCAAAATAAATAAGAGTGAAGTGGTCACTGAACCTTCCAAAAATAAGAAGAAGAAGAATAAGAAGAGTGGGAGAACTGCTCAAGAGGAGGACGATCTAGATAGGATTCTTGCAGAGCTTGGTGAGGGTCCTTCTATCGCAAAACCTGCTCCTCCTCCACCAGAAGAGGATAAAGATCAGCCTGCTCCTGAAGTAGGTCCTGCCCCTGATGCCTCCGGGGAAAAGGAGGGGGAAGAGGAGACTGTAGAGTCAGCAGCTGCAAAAAAGAAGAAAAAGAAGAAGGAGAAGGAAAAGGAGAAGAAGGCAGCTGCAGCAGCTGGAACTGCACCAGAAAAGGAAACTGTAGAAGTAAAAGCTGAGATAACTGAATCAAAGAAGAATGATTCGAAGACTAAAGCTGCTGACAAGAAAATCCCAAAGCATGTTAGGGAGATGCAAGAGGCACTGGCTAGAAGACAAGAGGCTGAAGAAAGGCAGAAAAGAGAAGAGGAAGAGAGGCTAAGGAGAGAAGAAGAGGAGCGACGAAGACAAGAGGAACTTGAGAAACAGGCAGAAGAGGCTAAGCGCAGAAAGAAGGAAAAAGAAAAGGAAAAACTCCTGAAAAAGAAGCAAGAAGGTAAACTATTAACCGGTAAGCAGAAAGAAGAAGCCCGTCGTTTGGAGGCAATGAGGAGGCAGATTCTCAATAGCACAGGGGGTGTGACTCTCTCTACTGTGGATACTAGTGCTCCAGCCAAAAAACCTGTATATCAGACAAAGAAGTTAAAACCCAACAATCGAAATCAGAATGGTGCTGCTGCTGGTAAGACAGCCGAAAGTATGGAAGCAAAGGAGGAGAGTAACACTGATTTTAGTTCAGAGGAACCAAAAAAGGTTGAAGAAGTGGAACCAATGCAGGTGGAGGACAAAGTTGAACTTCCTGAAGCTGTTGAAGAGGAAGGAGTGGAAGAAGATGATGATGTAGAGGATGACTGGGATGCAAAAAGCTGGGATGATGTCAATCTGAATGCAAAGGGTGCATTTTCTGATGAAGAAGCTGATTCCGAGCCTGAACCAATTGTGAAAAAAGAGATTAAAAATGCTGCAACAGCTAATAACGCTGGTGAGATTTCTTTTTATTTGTATGTTTTCCTGACAGGACCATGCTTGAAATTTCTGTGATGTTTGAAAATAAGAAGCGCGGTAGGAATCTGAGTCCCTATTAAGGCAGAGTGCTAAAAGTCTAGTTGCTTCTTGCCTTTTTTGCACCTGACTAGCATAAAAAATATTTGAACTCACGTTAGTTTTAGAATCTCGGAAATAGAAACTGATGTTTCTTTGAATTTATTTTTAGGTCAAGAACTTTGTTTTGGTTTCTTTGTTCTGCTGGCAACTGATCAAACTTTTTGGTCATGTTAATAATTGATAATGTTACCTAAAAATCTAACACTCTCCACAATATAGTAAACTATTGTAAGATTCTACTGATTACAGCCGTTGGTGGCAACCTGGAATTCTGAATTTCCAACAGTTTTGGGACACATTTTTTCCTGGTCCTCATATAACAACACTTTATAGTTCTATTTTCTCCCTTTCCTTTATATAAACAAAGGACATGCTTTTGTCCTTCATAGATGGAAAACCAAAAATATTTGATCTCCTTGTATCTTAGGTGTGTGAGTGTGACCAAACTTTTGCATGCGTGTGTGTGTTAAAAGGCTCAATGGTTTTCGATTGACCTACGTAGCCACTTACTCGCGTAGTGATTGTTACTGTTTGTTGCATATGCCCAAGGGCTTGGGGGGCTGAATGGAAGGATTTGGCACATACTTGTGTTTTCTTGTAATATTTAATCTTTTATTTGTTTACTACTTTTGTGCTCATTTGAAAATTGTTTCTATGCTTTTCCTCACACACAGCAGGTGCTACAACTAATACTGTTTCTAAGCCCGTGGCTGAAGAAATTGAAGATAGAAAACATGCCAATGTTGTGGTTGAGGACAAAAAGAAAGCCAAGCATGATCCAGATCAGAAAAGAGAACCAGCAAACTCTGCTGTGCCTCTTAAGCCAAGTAGCGAGAACCTCCGATCCCCAATTTGCTGCATCATGGGGCATGTGGACACTGGCAAAACCAAGCTGCTGGATTGTATTCGAGGTACTAATGTTCAAGAGGGTGAGGCCGGCGGTATCACCCAACAGATCGGTGCAACTTACTTTCCTGCTGAGAATATCTGAGAAAGAACAAGCGAACTGAAAGCTGATGCTAAGCTGCAAGTTCCTGGTCTACTGGTTATTGATACCCCAGGACACGAGTCGTTCACTAATTTAAGGTCCCGGGGTTCCGGTCTCTGTGATATTGCAATTTTGGTTGTTGACATTATGCATGGCTTAGAGCCACAAACAATAGAATCACTCAATCTATTAAAAATGAGAAACACAGAATTCATTGTTGCATTGAATAAGGTGAATATTGTCTCCCTTTTCTTGCTTCCAATATATGTTTTTACAGGTCGCTCAGGTCTGTACACTGGTCTTGTATTATTGCAGGTTGACAGGCTTTATGGGTGGAAAACATGTCATAGCGCTCCAATTAAGTAATGCAATGAAGCAGCAGCCTAAGGATGTTATAAATGAGTTTAATATGAGGGTCACTCAGGTAATTAAGATGTTTGTTTTATATTTCACTTGTGGCTGATAATTTTTGTTATTGTTTTGCCACCATAATTTTTCTTGTTTCATTGCTAGATTATTACACAATTCAAGGAGCAGGGGTTAAATACCGAGTTGTACTATAAAAACAAAGAAATGGGAGAAACATTCAGCATTGTGCCTACAAGTGCAATTAGGTAACTGCGTGGGCCTTGTAGCCATGTCATTCTTTAACTCTCTCTTCTATTCTATGCGACACAAATTTTTTATATTGGTAATTGACATGGCGGCTGGTTTTGGAGCCCATTAGTAGTATACCATTTTCCATTTCTTCTGTGTTAAAAGCTACTGTGAAGTCAAGTTATTATTTGGTTTGATGAATCTCTGTCTTTGAGAACCACTAAAATGAAGGGTCACAATGTTGATGCTCTTTGCTTATTTTCCTCTTGCATCTGTTTAGGGTCTGTTTCGTTCAAATGAGGGGGGAAATTTTAATGTCCTTTAATATAACTTTTTTATGTTCCCGGTGTGTTAACATCTCAACTTTTTTGGGATCTTCCAAATTGTGTTTAATATGTCTGAGCTCTACCTGGATTTATCCAAAATCTGGTGATTTGTTGGGAGCAATAGAAGAAGGGTGGGTGTATGAATAGTGGAGACTCATCTCCACTTATCTTGGATGCTAGCATGGCTAGAAAATGGGCAAATATTTGCTTTTGGGAAATAATAATTTCTTTAGCATGATGTGTAATCATTCTGCTTAATACTTAGTATTTGATATTTCAGTGGTGAAGGAATCCCAGATATGTTATTACTATTGGTTCAGTGGACCCAAAAAACCATGGTTGAGAAACTTACATACAGTGAACAAGTGCAGGTTAGCTGTATTGCATTGTAATATTCAAGCTTGTTGAATACTTTTAGGTTGTTTAATTGTAGAGTCCTAACTGTCATTTGATTTTGGCTACCAGTGTACTGTTTTGGAAGTCAAGGTTGTAGAAGGCCATGGAACCACTATTGATGTTGTTTTAGTTAATGGTGTTCTTCATGAAGGAGAACAAATAGTTGTATGTGGAATGCAGGCAAGCACCTCGGATTCTAACTGCATCATCCTTTAATACTAGCTCTCTGCTTCTGCCTAATAAACTTTTGATTATAGGGACCAATTGTTACCTCAATTCGAGCTTTATTGACACCTCATCCAATGAAGGAACTTCGTGTTAAGGTACAGTCATGTCATCTGCATTTTATTCCTTTTGTTACCAGATTTGATGCGTGATAGGGAAATTGTACCTATGGCACACAATTTTCTAGTATGCATGTGAATAGGAGACAAACTGACCCGCGGGTCTGGGTTGGACAATAAGATAGTTTATAGCTTGTAAACCAGTACATTTTTAATAATTAGTGTGTGTTTACATGTGGTTTAACTCGCTTGTCTGCTCTATGGTCTTTAAACTCTGTTTGACGACTCTGCTTGTAGCTGCATGAAAAAGCATGTTAATTTTCATAACCATCGAAAGCAACTTTTGAGAGTGGTGAAGGAATTACTTTCTCATATTTGATGTTAATTACTGAAATAGTAATAACTGGTAGTCTCTTTAAAGATAATGTTGAGAGTAACCAAAAGCTAGAGCCCAGAAGTGCTTGAGCATGTGGGTTTTTCAATCAATGGAACTTCGTCAATTTGGGGAGGAGGGTCTTTGTTGATTAGTTTCCTAGACCTTATGAATGTTATTTTATTGCATTGAATGACTCATCCCTTTATATCATTGTCAATTATTTATTTGCTGTAATATATTCAAATATTGAACTCCATCCAGACCGAGGAGCTGTATTATTTAGTATGTCTTCTTGCTAAGTAATGGTGGTCTAATTTTAGGAACATATCTCCATCACAAAGAAATCAAAGCTGCAATGGGTATCAAGATCTCTGCCCAGGTACCTCTTGGTGATGTTGATCTGACTTTTTGAAGCCAATTTTTATCCAGTAATGTTTTTCTTCATTTATTGTTAATAAATATGTAGAGAATCAGAAACTTTGTGTTTTTGTGTGTGTTATATTTCAGGGGCTTGAACAAGCTATTGCTGGCACTGGTTTATATGTTGTGAAGCCTGGTGATGATTTGGATGATATTAAAGAAGCAGCCATGGAAGATGTGGAGTCAGTCATGAGCAGGATTGATAGGAGTGGTGAGGGTGTTTGTGTACAAGCATCTACCCTTGGCTCATTGGAAGCATTATTGGAGTTTTTGAAAACTCCAGAAGTGAATATTCCTGTTAGTGCTATAAGCATAGGCCCGTACATAAAAAGATGTAATGAAGGCTAGTGTAATGCTTGAAAAGAAAAAAGAGTATTCTACAATATTGGCATTCGATGTCAAAGTCACTCCTGAAGCCAGGGAACTAGCAGATGAATTGGGTGTGAAAATTTTTATTGCTGATATCATTTATCATCTATTTGATCAATTTAAGGCTTATATGGACAACGTTAAGGAGGAGAAGAAGAAAGAAACTGCCGAGGAGGCAGTCTTCCCATGCGTTCTGAAAATCTTACCAAATTGTGTCTTCAACAAGAAGGATCCAATTGTTTTGGGAGTTGATGTCCTTGAAGGCATTTTAAAGGTATTATTCTCTAATTGAGGTAGTTTTTTTCAATGTTGATGCAATGTTTGTGATGAATAGCAGTTTTCTTTGATAATATTCTTTTGCTTAGGTTACAGTTGTATATTTTGCTCTGCATCAATATTTGACTAAGGAGTTAGCAATTGTATTTCTTTGTCCCTTGGTTAAGTTTAGGCCGCTGTTATTAATTTTGAAACTATAAAAAAATGGAGAAGTGAAAATTTTGGAAAGGAAACGATAATACACTTGCTGGGTACAGCAAAAGTGTTGAAAGATTGAAAGTGGAGTGCAACTTATTAATCCTCAACCCCACAAATTTTGAATCTTCGTTAGCATAAAAAGTGAGCTGAAAGTAAATTTTCACCTTGTAAGCAACGTGCTGTGCAAATAAAAACTTTTTGATAGCATTTGGCAGATGGCACATTCAAAAAATTGGTGTTGTAATTATTAGAGTTTTTAAGTTGGCAGAAGATCTTCCACTATTAGAACTGTATGTCTTTTTCCATGGCACATTGGAGAAAGTCATGGATTTGTTGAAACAAACTAAATGTAGAACAGGAATATTGTGCTTGACCCTCATTGTCATGCTATATAATTTATCAGCTAATTCTTCTATATCATCGCTTCGAATGATTCTTGAGAGCAAGTTTTTTTTTGGCAGAGTGGTTCCTACTACTATATCGTATCCAATAACTGCTCTTTATTTTTGTCAAAATTCGTTTTTTTTTTCTTTAAACTTTTAATCTAGGTCTGTTGTTTGATGCTGTGTCCATGTTATGATTTGTGTAATTCTGTGTTTCAGACTGGTTTCTGGTTTGGAACCCCAGTTTCTGACCATAAATCTACCACAATTGTTTAGGTTATGTTGTTAATGAGGGTGCCATGTTGTAATGTGTGCAATGCACAAATATTGTTTGGTTTCTTTAATGTTGCATCTAATATTGCCTACTTCACAGATTGGGACTCCAATTTGTATTCCTTCCAAAGAGTTCATTGATATCGGTCGCATTGCCTCCATAGAGAACAACCATAAAGCTGTTGATTATGCAAAAAAAGGGCAGCAAGTTGCCATTAAGGTATGTGCTTCAGTTAAAGTTATATTTTATACAATGACATTCTCCTAACCAACAATGTTATCCCAAAAGAATGGAGTCTGAAATATGTGTTAACAACATCCTTTGATTGGCTGATGTTGAAAAAGAAAAAGATGATTAATATCTGTTTTAAATATAATATGAAGCAATAGTTTTTCTCTAAAACCTTTTTACACTGATAGAAAAGTGATGATGATCCATTTACACTGATTTGCATGATGATCTATTTGGTTATTGAGAAAGGGTAAGAATGAAAGTGGTGTATAAGAGGGAGAACAAAAAAATACTGTCTTACTGTTATGTTCCCACTTGATTTACAGATTGCTGGCAGCAATTCTGAGGAGCAACAGAAAATGTTTGGGAGGCATTTTGAGATTGATGACGAACTTGTAAGCCATATTTCAAGGAAATCCATTGATATTCTCAAAACTAATTATCGGGTAAGTTATTAATAATATGCATCAGAAGCAATGTTTATTTAACTATTTATGAAATTTGTTGAATTGTCTCTTAAAATTTACACTATTGAATTATCGATACAGGATGATCTTTCTACTGAAGAATGGAGGCTCGTCGTGAAGTTGAAGAGTCTTTTCAAGATACAATGAGACTCAACGAGCACTCAAGCATGCATTCATTCATTGCAGAAAAACAAGGTTTCGGTGAAATGTTTGGTTTTAATGCCTAACAGAGAAGGATTTGTATGACGATGTGGTCGGATACTCCTTGGAGACCAATAAAGATGACAATGATTCTGATAGAGTCCGTTAATGTCCTGGAATTTTGGAAAGACAAATTGGTACAAGAAACTCCAATTGTCAGCTGGGAACCCCAAGCTTAAAAGGGTTAGTCTCAAGGACTCAAGGTCCAAGTTTTGTGAATTACAACTATACACATATCTATGGTATACATGAAAGCAAATAAGAGTTTAGTAATTTGCAATTGTTCTGAGGGAAAGCAATTTTTTACGGGAGTATTTGTTTATGTGACAGACCAAATTGTTTATTTTCGGTTTATGTGGTACTTTTTTTGTTACAAAATTTTTTAGGTGAGGGAATGACGCTACAGTTCAGTTTATGTGGTACTGATTGTGTATTAAAATGTCCCATTTGTAGTGGCGGCGCTTTATTTTTTCTAAGTTATGTATCCCTGCTAAGCATTTTGGTTGCGAGCAAGAGAACAACTCAAGGAAAAACTGATCAATTCTTTTCTTACGTTCTTCATTGCAGTGCATGGCTATATAGCCTTAATCCGGGTGAGAAAACCCTTTACTTGCTACAACAAAAATAATAATTCTCTAACAGAAAGTACAAGATAAAATGCAAAGTGCGACTCATCTCCTTCATCTATAATTTGTGAGTAACCATCTTAATTAACCACAGTATAGCAAACAATACTACTCAATACTCATTGCTCTTCTTCACCAAAAGAGAGATGATTATGAAAAAGCGCTCGGATCCTTGAATCTAATAGCAATACAACTAATGATAATTAAGGAGAGAGATAATTAAGGAGAGAGATAATTGTTTCAAAAAAAAAAGGAGAGATAATAAAACGGGGCTTAAATGTAAGTTTGGTCCTGCAAATATTCAAAAAATCCAATTTCGTCCTTGCAATTTATAAAATTTTAAAAAAGTCATTGCAAATACTAAACACTTCTATTTTGGTACTTGCTGTTCCTTTTTACCTAACACTGTTAGTGGATGATGATGTAGCTGTCAAGATATACTCCATCCGTTCCCTATCTTTGGTACTTTTGGTTTGTTACACACAAATTAAGATACAATTAATTTGTGCAAGCTAAGTACTAAAATACTCTCTTTGTAGTTGTTTTGGGAATATTGAAATCAAAATAAAAGAGTTAATAGTTGTATTGGGTTTCTAAATGACTCAATAATATGAAGGGTAAAAGTTTGTTGAATTGTACGTTGGATTTTTAAAAGTACTATTGTTTTGGAATAAAAATAAAAGGCTAAAATTACTAAAGATGAGAAACGGAGGGAGTATATTCTTGTTAGTGCTATAAGCATAGGCCCTGTGCATAAGAAGGATGTAATGAAGGCTAGTGTAATGGTTGAAAAGAAAAAAGAGTATTCTACAATATTGGCCTTCGATGTCAAAGTTTTTATTGCTGACATCATTTATCATCTATTTAACCAATTTAAGGCTTATACGGACAAAATTAAGGAGGAGAAGAAGAAAGAAACTGCCAAAGAGGCAGTCTTCCCTGAAGATCTTCCGCTATTAGAATTGTATGTCTTTTTCCATGGCGCATTGGAGACAGTCATGGATTTGTTGAGACAAACTAAATGTAGAACATGAATAATATTGTGCTTGACCCTCATTGTCATGCTATATGATTTACCTGCTAATTCTTTTATATTATCACATTGAATGATTCTTGAGACCATGCTTCTTTTTGGCAGAGTTGTTAGTCTTGGTCTGTTGCGTTTGATACTGTGTCATTGTTATGAATTGTGTAATAATTCAGTATCATATTTATCAAACTGGTTTGGAACCCTAGTTTCTGACCATAGATCTACCACAGTTGTTTTGGGTTATGGTGTTAACGAGGGTCATGCTGTAATGTGTGCAATCCACAAAAATTGTTTGGTTGCTTTAATCTTGCATCTAATATGACGATGTGGTCGGATCGTCCTTGGAGACGAATGAAGATGACAATGATTCTGGTACAAGAAACTCGTCTGCCGTGTCAGCTGGGAATCCCAAGCCTAAAAGGCTTGTTAGTGTCAAGCACTCAATGTCCAAATTTTGTGATCAATTACTACTATATACACACATATCGAAAGCGATTTTAGGTGGTGGTCAAATATTTGGTTGTGTATACTAAATATTTGTGGCCACACTTAAGAATTACTCTACACATATCTATGGTATACGTGAAAGCAATTTTTTATTGGAGTATTTCTTTATGTGACTAAGACCAAATTGTTTACTTTCGGTTTCTGTAGGTACTGATTTTGTGTCCTATGTTATGTATGATGTTATGCATCATACATAACATAGGACAATTCTTATAGGTACGTAACTCATTCGTACCAACCATCATTGCTCTATCTTAAAGGAACAGAGGTACAAATTTTTGACCATATATTATATCTTCACCACTATTTCAATGAAAAACTCTTAGTAGTTTATCATACATAAAAGAGCATTACAAGTATATAAAAAGGTTATGCTGACCTCACTTCCCTTTAATACTTATCATACAAATCCAACATGAGATCTCCTTTTCTATTGTGATGCCACTATACACACCAATTTTCTTACAAAAATATACTATACAAAGCCAACTTTCTTCAATTCAAGTTTCATCTCATTACTTCTAAAAAACAAAGGACAAAAAAAATTGAGATGCCCCTAGTAATAACAATAAAATTAAAATAAAGTACATGAGTATAACTATTGACACCACATTTTTTATAGTATGCACCCCTCAGAAATAGTTTTTTTTCCAGACAACATAAAATTGTTTAGAACAAACTTCCATATGGGGGTACATGCTAGCAAAATCAGGAGTGTTAATAGCAGATTAGTTATATGAACTAAAGCCCACTTGACCCAATCAACTTGGTAAGCCCAAAAGTGATAGCCATAGCAACCCAACCACCAAACAAGACCCTCATAGAAGACCTTAAAACAGGAGCTTTACCCAACACAGCTCCTAACCAACCAAAAACAACCAAAGCAAAAGTCACAGCTCCTAAAATAACTCCAACTCTTACCTTATAATCTTTTATAAAAGAAGCTGCTAGAAGTGGCACCATTGCACCTATTGAAAATGCTAAAGCTGAAGCTGCTGCTGCTTGTAAAGGATTTGGTAACCTTTCTTTTTCAATATTATTATTATTATCTTCAATTTCACTATTACTTCCTCTTTCATTATCTCTTTTAATTGAGCAACTTCTATGTCAAGTTGTGAATATACAGAAACAAACTCACCTATTGCCATGCTACATGCACCTGCTACAAGTCCTGCAAAACCTGATAATATCATTGCTTTGATGTCTTGTTTCACTGCTCCTACACCCATCATTAGTGATGCTGTTGAAACTAATCCGTCATTAGCTCCTAATACCGCTGCACGTAGCCATTGAGATCTTTTTGAGTAATCAAATTCATCGTTGCTTTCGATTTCTAGCGTTGCATGTTGTTGTTGTTCATGTTCATTGTTTTGATGAACATATTTGGTTTGGTTAAGAGATGAGTTATTGGATGCCATGAAGAGGAAATAAAGAGAGTTAAGAAAGTTTTGAGGATGAGAATGATGAAATTAAAGAGAAGTATATGAAGAGAGTGTGGAGGACACACGCTATTGATGAATGGTATTTATGGATGAAAAGTGTGACTGTGTTGAAGGAAAATGTGAGTGGGGCAATTCATCCACTAATTAAAAGACAAAGTTTCAATTCACCAAATTCATACGGAAAATATCTTATTTATTAAAGTGCTATAGTAGTGCATGAAAAAAAGTTGAGAATGATTGAGGAAAGTTTGTGCTAGCTAGCTCCAATGGTGATACGAATTATATAAAGGGTATTATGGTCAAAAAGGAAACGTTTTTTTTTTCTCCTGTGAAAATAATAACAAGATTTGCTTTAAGTATGCAATATTCAAGAAAGTATATATGTTTTTTTTGGTAAATTATTGAGGCTTAGCCATATAATATTATAAGACTGAGTCCAATGGACATGATGAATAATGAGTACTGAGAAAAGTGTTTAGACCATTGAATTGAAAGCAATAATAAAACTTTTAATGATAATAATTAATGAGAGAGAAAACAAAGTTAAAGTAGTGATGTCACGATGTGAATGAATAATGGAAACAAAACAAATCTGTTTTATCCATAAAGAAGCCATGAAAATGGGATGTACAATTGAAGGAAGTTATAGCTGACACCATCAGAAGCTCATGAGTATGGCATGACTCAGGCAAAGGACAAAACGTAAAGTTAATGATCAATATGAAAATGGCTTTCTTTACACGCGGGAAAAAATGAATCGGTTATATTGAGCCTTATCTTTGTTCCTTCAGTTACATAATAACACGTTCTACCTGCAGCACAAAGAAACATTTTGATCTTACAGCAATTCTTGAAAAACGTTGTCTAAAGAAGAAAAACCGTTTCCCTTTCTTTAGGCAACAGTTTTAAAATCGTTCCCCATTCTCATTAACTCTGTCTCTAGCGGTAAGAAACTCGTGTCTTCACCCGCTAAATCTGCAACGTGATATCTAAAATTTAAAAATGTATTAGATTAGATCACAAAATCAAAATTAACTACTTGAATAAATTGTTTTTAACACTGAAAATATTTGTTCATTAAATATTTATTCTTTTAATTAAAAATTTCTCAAGAAATGTTCTAAGATTATGAAAGTGAATTAGGAAAATGATTGCTTTAGCATATTATTTACACATTTAGGATTTTCTAGTTACCATATAGTTCAAAAGTCAAAACTTCAGAACTTTATGAACAGGTTTAACTATTAGTGATGTATAGTATAAATATCTGGTGATCATAATCTAATTTGAGAAAAAAAGTAAATATAGAATGAAAAGACTCAAGAATTGAAGAAAAGAGTGTATGCTGAAGAGGAAAGCACCAAGTGCCATGATAAAAAGGAAGAGGAGAGAATTTGGATATTTGAAAGGGTTGTTTTTTTGGTACCCCACCCAATCCCCATATACCCCCACTAAAATTGAAAACCTCAAAATGCCCTTTGTAATGTATTTTTTTTTTTTTTTAAAAGACTAATCGTATATATGACATTTGTGACCTATATACGATGCTAATTTTTACCATATCGTATATATGCCCTTAAGAAGTATATACGATTGCATATTACACGGCCAATCGTATATACCTCTTAAGGGCATATGTACGATGTGGTAAAAATTAGCATCGTATATATGTCCTAAATGACATATATACGATGCGTATTTTTTATTTTATTTTTAGTTGTAATTTTTTTTAACGGTCATGATTTAACTTTTAAAGTTGATCAACGGTGTGGATTGCACGACAAAATCAACGGTTGATAATCTTTGACCTCAACTATAAATACCCACTCCCACCATCACTATTTTCACACCAAAAATTCAACTACCTTCTATCACACAACACAAGTGAAGATGATGCAGGCTTCGCTAATGTCATACTACGAGCCTTCTTCCCTTACTCTCGTTCATTCTAATATGGGGTTTGCTGATCATCAGGGCATCATCTTGCAAGATGATGGTATAGGTTTCGATGGGAGAGATGTTTTATCGTGTAGGTTGAAACACTGCATATCATTTGCTGCTCTTAAGCAGAAACTACTGCGGATGGTTCAACTAGAGAACGACGAGCATGAGATAATTCATATTGTTTATCGGAAACCAAAAACGACTGATGGAGGTATTTACTGGTCTACCATGGATGTCAACAGCGAGGATGACGTCCGAGACATGATATCCATTCATATTACGTTTAAATGGAAGAGTTACATTCATCTGTACGTCGAAACCAGAAGGACCGTCGCTGAGATCCTTCGCCGATTAACTCCACCAACTCAGTAGTTTCTATTGTATTTTTTTTATCTGTCTATTTTGATTGTAGTTGTTTATGTTTTATCGGTTATGTAACTTTGTTTTATCGAATCAATGAAATCGAAAATTTATGCAAACTCGTAAAATATAACTACCGAAAAAAAGTAATAATAAAGTGTCGACATCAAAGTAATATGAGTACAGATACATCAAAGTACAAATACAAAATCCCTAACGTCCTCCTCGCCGCCCTCGCCCTCGTCCTCGTCCCCGTCGTCTAAGGGCCTGTGCAATGTCATCCGGATGTGCCATCCCCACCAGCCTATGGAGTGTCTGATACGCTCGACTGCCACACGTGATCTCGCCATCATGAATCCCCTCCCGACAAGCGGTCACAATCAGCATCGTCGTATCGTAGCTCTGGGGAGGGTGTCCAGTCCTCAGCTACTGGTGATGGTGGAGCCGGTAATAGTCTGGGGATAGATGCACAGACGTACCACTTTAAGTACCTAGGTACAGTCTCATCCGCCCGCTGAGCAAACTGAGTAGTGCACAGGATGTCATCCACAGATGCCATGAAGTGGGTGATCTGAAAGACGCACTCAGTATGACTCGAACGACCTCTGAGAGGGTCACACAGGATGATCTGAACGTACCCAAACTGTCGCAGGCACCTATCAGGCATGTAGGGAACTCTGAAGTCAGCCTAGCTAATGAAGCCTCTGTTGAGGGAGATCTGCTCAAAGGGTCTACCAGTCTTGTGCTCCTCAAATGGCCGCCAACAGACATCCTCTGGCCTCAGCTCATCAATCATCCTCCTGTAGTGGCTGAGCTTCAGGTGGTAAGTGAAATGAGGAAGTCTCTGAGTGCCATCTCTCGATAAAGGCCGACAACAACTCATGCGGTTACTACCGAACACTGCAAGCAAAGGAAAAAAAATTAGAAAAAAAAAATTCACATTGTATTTACATAAAAAGGGGTCTATATACGATGCTTACTCTTAATTAAAAGCGTCATATATATGGTGCATTGGGCGTATATCCACGAGTGGTCGAATTACAGGTAATCGTATATCTGGTGGAGAGAGGTATAAACGATGGGGAAAAAAGAAGGATCGTATATAGGGTCTTTGGTGGGGTATATGCGAGTGGTGGAATTTTAGGTGTCGTATATACGTTTTACGTAGGCGTATATCTGCGAGTGGTGGTGGTCAATCGTAGGTATGACCACTCTTTGTAAGAAATTGTGATTTTGTAAAAACGCAGGGTATTTTGGTCTATTCATAGGGTGGGTGGGGGTATGAGGGGATGGGGTGGGTGTACAAAAACCCTATTTGAAGTAATGGAACAGATTGTGTATCCACAACTCTTTGTCTCACTAAAGCCCAATCTATTAAAGTAAGTTGTTTTACTTGAATAGTGACAACCATTAACAAATGGCGTAGTTGAGTTGCATTCATTTCAAAGTGAGAGAGATATAAAAGACTATATATATATATATATATATATATATGAGAGAGAGAGAGAGAGAGAAGATTTATTTATTGATTATAATGTTTTTGTTTTCAAGAATGAACTAATTCATTAGTGTGTGTTAGATTTATGATTGATTATAATGATTTTTCAGTTTTGAAAGCTTATCTGGTTGTTATAAGTCTATTTTATCTCAAAAATGTGTTGGTTGGCTTCTCCATGTGGTGTGCTTTTAATCTACTGAATGATTATCTAGATATTTGTAATGTCCCAAATATAATGAGGATTTAATTAGGTTTCAAAGAAGTGTATCAAATATAAAAGGATCTAGAACCAGTTATTTGTTGGGATATATTATTTTTATTTCATGATGTAATGAACGATATGCAAAAACAATATGAAAAAGACTTTGTTAATTAGAATATTGTGTAGTTTTCTCTCTTTTCAGTAGCACCTTATTCTCATTATGTTTGGTACCCATTCCATTTTTGGGTACCTTACAATATTGGTCCAGAGCAGTTTACCCCAAGTTGTCTACGTGCGATATCATGTGTAGCTAACTTATAATGGTATCTAGAGATTTTATCCTACGGGACCTGTGAGTTGAGAGATATCACAATGGAAGAAGATACATCAATCACAACAATTGCACCCCCTATTTTCTATATGAAGCGTGGTCTGTAAGGATGACGGTTCATCTTGAAGTATTGGATCTCTGAGAGGTCGTAGAAGAAGACAATGAAGTCTTTGAATTACCCAAAAGTCCTACAATGGCAGTTAAAGAATCACAAAGAAAAGGAAGACTAGCAAGGCAAAGGCTAAAACTTGCTTTTTCCATGGTATCAAAAATATTACAAGAATCATGAATTTGAAGTCAGCGAAAGACATTTGAGACTATATATCTCAAATCAGTTAGGAATGCAGCCGTTTTAAAATCCTTATGGGAGGACTTGGTCATCCAAGTTGGATTATTTGGTTCGAGAGATTAATCTCCGTCTTGGTATATATACACACAAAAACACCAAGTGTTATTTTCATTTTAGAAAATGAAGAGAACAGTAAAGCTAGGGTTTTGGTAAGGAAAAGCCAGATCAGAAACGAAGAACATTATTAATAAATAAAGAAAATCCAATTATCACATAGTATATTGTATTATGACTGAAAATCATTGAAAGCAGAGGCATACATATATAGCTCCCGAGTCATTGGTGAATAGACTAGTGATCCAAAATGAAATTGATATGAAATAGATAGTTCATAGTTGGATTGGAATTGGACCAAAGAGAACGAGACGCAGAATTGGACCAATGTTATATTGAGAAAAAAAAAGAGAGTGAAGGGACCATTTAGTCCATAATACAACCGTAATTGTCCAACTCTTTTAAAAGGATAAAAAAGTATAAAAAGTTAGATAAGAAAAGCTCAAAACATAATAAAAAGATAAAGAGGATGTGATGGTGAAAGATACATCTTTGCTAACATTTTTTTGTAAAATAATTTATAATTATTGTATTTTTTTATTGAATATGGTGGCACGCAATTGATATTTAAAAGTGTTTCGTGATTATTCATAAGAAAAGTATTTCATGATTAGGTCAAAAGAGGACTGAAAAATATTTAACTATAATGTGCCCGTTATTTTATGCATTTATTATCTTATCTTATCATACATTCCGCGTTCCTACTGCAGTTATATTTTGCTTCTGGTGAGCTCATTGTATGTGATCGTAACTTCCCTGCGCTCGTGCGGTAGGGCCCGTATATAAATTTTGTTTTTCTTGCTCGTTTTAATTTTGATACTATTATAATTATGTCAATTTTATATTTACTTCCATGTAGTGATGTCTTGTCATTAGAGTCTATGGTTATTATAATTGTGTATATGTCGGTGCTTTTCTCTAAATATTTATTCTTTCATAAGTTCTTTCTTCGTCCATTTTACTCTTCACTCTTTCACTTTAGCTGTTCTTCTCTGCTCACAAGATGGATGTGTTGTTGAAAACAGTCATGGTGTCTTACGATCCTCTTACGGTTTGTTGATTTGGGCTTCCTTATCTTATTTAGTTTCGTTCTTTAAGTTGTTTTTTGTATTGTTTGATTAAAATCTGTCTTCATGTATTCATGCAGGCTTTTGGAATTGTTCCTTTTTTGGGTGGTTATTTTGGGTATCCACTTCCTAAACGTATATTCTGCGTGATCCTGTTGATGCAGCGTTTGAAGTTGTGGTGAGGTATATGATGAGTTTCATGTGTTTCGAAGATGGCTGGCATAATTTGGGATGGTACTATGGTTTGCGTTATGGTGGGTGGCTTCAAATGACTTATTATGATCAAACTACTTTGTTGATTAGGGTCAAAGATATGTATTACAGAGAGGTGTATTATCCTAGACCTGCTGTTCATATTTCCGTTGCTGCTGTTGATCCTGATGTGTATGCATTCCAACAAATGCATGTGTCTGAATCAACCACTGATGATGTTTCTGATCATGGAAACTCTATCGTGGTTAAGGATGGGTTTAATCCTCATCACCCTCGGGATTTTTACCATTCCATGTCGAAGGAGCTTCTTGAAAATGATCTGACAAATCTGGTGCTGTGTATTGTATTGTTTTTTTCTTTCTTATTTTTGTGTTGGTAAAACTTTTATTTCGTTAATCTGATACTCTTTGGTTGCATGCAGATGCTTCCTGGTTGGTTTTGTGCATCCTTTCTCCCAGTTACAACTCCTTTCTTATTCGTTGTTGATGAATGGGGTCATACTTTTTTGTGATTTGATTTGGCGTCCTTCTGACATTGGTTCTTCGACTGGTGATGTAGTTTCAATGGATTGCCTTCTTGGTGGCGAATGGGTTAACTTTTGCTCTGCCAGGTGTTTGGGTGTTGGTAGTAAGATTAAGGTTGGGTTTCCCAAGAATGTCTACGATGTATTGTATCTATCTGTCGAAAATCTCATCCCAGGGTTGAATGTGTAATGGTTGGGGTTGTAATTTTTTTGTTTTGTGGTCTCGTTGTTCTTGGGGATGTTTTGTGTTTGTATAGTTTTGAGACCTGTGTTTGCATGTGTCGACTAGGTTTTTTTTTTGGGGTGTGTGCACCTGTAAATGTAGTGTTTTGCCTATTTTGTAGATAGTGTTTTGGGGGACTTTTGGCAACATGTTGTGCACATTTTAGTGTGCTATATTTGGGTGTTCCCTTGACTTTTTGTAATGAATGTTCTGTACACTCTTGTGTTATGTTCAACATCGATATGAATGTTAGTTCTTTATGTTTAAAAGTTGTCATTTGTTCTATTGTATCTCTATATCTTCAAGCCGATAGGAGCTATACATCGTGTTCGACTATGTCGAAAGAATTACCGACAGTGATCGCTGCATGAATTAGTATTACCCGACTCGAATGATTAGTATTTGCAATTGCGTGCATGAATTCCTATTATTTGCAGTTGCAATATTGTGTTTTGAAGTTTCAAAGGTGTTTTAATAAATTATGAGCGAATAAATATCCGTTTTAGTGTTACTTTAAATTCACATATTTATTATTTATTTATGAATTAATTTTGTCAAATAATTGAGTATGTGTTTTTAATAATATGTTTTACGTATATAAAATTGGCAGAATGTCCATACTATATATGTATTTATATTCTCAATCTGTATAACTAATATAATGTTACTACTAATAGTGTTTGCCGTCTTAGTTTCTACATAGTTGGATTTGTTATTGTTCTTTTTTATTGTCTTGTTCTTTTTTAAGCTTATTTCCTTATATTGACACGCTCATCTGTTGCATGCAATACACTTGTTATACTCATTATAGCCTATATGTATAGGCTCGATTCTAATTTACATGTCATGTATATGACCGAGATTTTCCCGATCCCAATCGTATCTCATTGCTGCTATGATATCGTTTTGCGGGCGGTGGTATATCATTGTAATCGTCTTGTACTTTACGTATGTTCTACTGCTTGTATATTGTTTTTGTGTTTTTATCTTGTTAAAAGCCTATTGTTACCTCAAAATTTCGGCAAGAGCATTAAATTAAGCTTTAAATGGTGTTGACTGCACATTTAATAGTATTCGTGGGCTGCGAGTCAATGTGCAAGTCAATGTGCCATAAATTCAACGAAGAAAGTTGTACAAGTCTGTCGACAACACAAGTAGACTTCGGCGGACTTGGTTCTTCAAGTAACGAAGCAATGCCGGACACCTTCGACGGAGAGGACCCATTTGTTCGACGGCCCGGGCCCAACACTTCGCCAAATCCTTCGACAACAAGTCGGTCGGCGCAAGAGCAATGCGATTAGTGGGCGGTTATTTCCTAGTTTTTAGGAAGTGGTTATCGTGCTTGCCCACGATTGTATCCGAGTATAAATACTCCTTTGTAATAGGAAAACGGGTCACCACATCTTTACAAAAACTCGTGAAACTCAACTTCCAAGCCAAAGCGAAACAAGAGTGAATCAGATTACATTGTGCGTGTTGGTGCACCACCTTCTTTTCTCTATCATTTAATGCAATTTTTACATGTTTTTTACGTTTGTTGTACTCCTTGCTTTCACTCTGCTCTCAAACTATCTCTTTCTACTATTTTCTGTTCTTACATGCACGCTAAAAGACACAAAACTTCTAGGCAATTGTCAAAGAGATTTTCTAGTTTGATCTCACACGCCTTAATATTGAAAACTAGTGATTGTTTGCTAAAAACACCAAAGAAACAAATTGCTACGCCGGTGGGACCTTTGCGCTTATTTTGTGTCGTTTACATTAAAGTGTATAAATTTGTATGCACTTGAGGAGTGGTAGAATGGTGCGTACCAATTCTAACAACGCCTCTAGTTCGACCACTGTGATATCACAAGTGCAAGGAACAACGGTAGATTCTACCAATGCAAGCGGTGGAAATGTTGCGGGGACTACGGCCCAGGTGACATCAATAACCGCTCCCACGATGTCAATGACCAATGTTGGTTCGACATCGCTCATGGCTTTGCCACAAAGTATAGGGCTTCCTTCAAGTCCTTATGTGGCAACAGGAATAGTTTGGAAACACGTTTCCAAAATATGAGTCTACCACCATACCCTTTGGGGTATACGGCATGCCTTCCGGAATGCCACATGTGTCGACCTTTTCTCCTTCACACGCTTTCTTAGAGGGTGTACTTGGTCGAAATCCTCTGCATTAACCAATGCGTCCTTGTTGGCATTAAGACAACAAGTGGGCCGAAAAGCAATCATGACATGGTTAATATCTTGACTCAACAAATTGGTACCGTGTTCAATCCTTTGATTGAACACAAATACCGATTATCGGATGTTGGCGGACGGATGGGTAGGATTGCGATTTCTTTAGGGCCCCTACGGAAACCATAGGCGATTACCAAATAGTGGGAACAATATGCCTAACACCCCACGAGAGATCGATGGATTTATCGAAGCCCGAGCGGTTATGGGCGAACAACAAGGGGTGGGTAATCACATCCTCGAAGTAGTTATGGTGAATCGAAACCAAAACGCGATGAAGTTGTTCGACAAGTGCAACAACGAAATAATGTTTGCGCTCAAGACAACATAGCCACTTTGGTCGAAACCATAATGGCGCAAAACGGCCTTAACGTAGGTTTTACATAGGCCTAATTTCATATCGCCCCTGTGTGAGTATATCTTGCGCAGCGCAATTGCCAAGAGGTTGGAAAATCCCTAAATTCACTAAGTTTGGGGTGACACCAATGAGTCCACTGTCGAACATATTGCCCTACACATGACTCGAGGCGGGAGACATAGCTCAAAATGAGAGTTTGAAAATGAAGTATTTTCCAAATTCTCTAACTAAAAATGCCTTTACGTGGTTTACCACTCTACCCCCGGTTCCATATACACATGGGGGCGGTTAGAAAAGGCGTTTCATGAGCAATTCTACATGGGCGATCGAAGATTAGCCTCAAAGAATTGGCGGTTCGGCGTAAAGTACACGAGGCTATTGATGATTATTTGAATAGATTCAGTTCTTGAAGGCAAGATGTTTTACACAAGTGCACTGAACATGAGCTTGTCGAAATGGTGCTGCAGTGGCCTTGACTATTCAATTCGAAAGAAATTGGATACGTCTCATTTGAGAGACATGGCCCAACTAGCCGATAGAGTTCGACAAGTCGAAAGGCTTAAAGAGGAAAAGGCTAGAGTGAATAAGTACAATAAAAAAGAGAACTCAATGGGTTTCACAAAAAGAAAAAATAGCCTATGTAGGCGAACAATTCGACTTCGCATTCGGTGATGTCGAATCGAGAAGATAGGCGTGGCTGAACTTAAGCCCGGTCCTCCTTATGCTTGCAAATTATTAAGGCACATAAATGGGAATAACCCCGTGGAGCCTAAAAGCGATAGATTTGTGCCTAAGACATACACTTTTGATGTGACTAAATGTGATGAGATCTTCGATTTGCTAGTGGTGATGGCCAAATAATAGTGCCAAATGGCACGAAAGTTCCTCCTCTCGAGCAGAGGAAGAAAAAGGGTTATTGTAAGTTTCATAATTTTTGGGACATACAACCGACCGTTGTGTTCTTTCGGGGATATGGTTCGAAGCGATTGAAGAGGGAAGACTCAAGTTTGGAGATAAAAAGAATAAAGCACCGATGCGGATCGATCGACCCCCCCCATCAAGTGGAGGCAATGTATGCGAGCCAATTGAGATGAGTATCAATATGGTAGACGTAAAAATGGTGGATTCTCCTAAGTCTACCAAATCTCTGTTTGAAAAAATCAAAAGTGTTGTTCAAAAGAGTGATCTTTGTGAGACAAAGTTACTCAAGAAGAATACTGAAGAAAAGGTACAATCTGGTACCCTAAGGTGAGGAAGATCCGATAGACTTCTGAATCGGTGTAAATTGAGCTCGAGGTCATGTTATGTCCAAGGTGCGATCTTGTGTTCGAACAAAGAAGCGGCTAAGAGTGTCGAATCTTTGCGAAGTTCGACCACCCACCGAAAAGGAAATGGCCAAGCAAGAGGCCAAATTTCACCGAGAGGGGACCTTCCTTACAAGGTGAAGAATTCAAGCGGGGCTTGACAAGTAAGCCGCAGGTTTCTTTGGCAAGGGTATAGCCAAGAAGGAGTTTGTCTTTGTCTCCTCTCTGCCAAACCATTCTTTCCAAGAACAGATCCATCAAATGAGAAGTGGATACACGCTGGATGTAGACACTACAAAAATGTTGTTCAACAGATCGGAACGCCAAGCCAATCACGGTGAGGCCTCAAAGTATAATTATAAAAATAATTATAAGGGAAGAACCCCATGACGAAGACCCATGGCGTAGATACCAGTAGCTCGAAAAGAAAGGCAACACGGGTTGCTAACGAGCCAACGCCAAAAAACGGTTAAGGTGTAACTCCTAAAACCGTGTGGGAACACAAGGATAAGTATAGGAGCTGCCAATCAAGTGAGGGTTGGGAACAAGGCTAAAGGGAAATCTATTGTTATAGAGGAACCAAGAAGGCTCATGCTATGGAGAGGATTTTCCTCCATTAACGACTTTAAAGAAGAAAAAAGTGCTTCATTTGACATGGGCGAAGATGTCACATCGATTTCGGCGACTCGAGGCTAGTTTCGGCGTGATCCGCAACGTGGTATCCATTTTGCCGAGTGAGTGCGATCTTTATTCATATCCCAAATGACGTCGAAGAGGACTTCATTGGGGATATGGCTAACCACAAGCCGGTATGCTACTATGTCATGAACAATGGCTGCGTAGAAGAACAAATGGCCACTTTCGAGAGGCGGGCGAGGGCATGCAACATCACTTGAAGCCCTTTATGCGTTCAAGCAAAGGTTAATGGCGTAGGCATTAACAAGATCTTGGTCGATGGAGGCGCTGCGGTTAACTTGATGCCTCGGGCCATGCGAAAACAATAGAGTGCATTTGATACGGACCTTAGACCTCATAACATTATGTTAACCAATTATGAGGGGAAATCGCGCAGTCGTTGGGAGGCTGCCGAGGTAGAGGTGGTGGTAGGTAGCGTGTGAGAAGAACCACCACGTTCTTTGTAATAGCATCAAAAGCAAGCTACAATCTACTCCTTGGGAGGAGTGGATACATGGCGTAGGGCGGTTCCTCAAGCCTACACCGTGGTTGGTAATGTGGAGGATGATGGTGCAGTCGAGTGCGTCGAAGCAGACCAGAGTTATTTCCTTGCTGATGTGAACAACGTCACCAGGGAGAATTTTGAGAAACAAATGGCGAACATTGCGCCATGTTCATCTTCGAGCCAAGCATATATCTCCTCAGATAATGTGCTTTCCTCCATTCACTTGTACCCAACACATGGTTTTGTGTGGGAGAGAGAGGAAATAGAAGGTGCCAATGTCTATCACGAGGGTGTACTACCTCCAACAGATGGGACACCGACTCTTAGAAGGTTTAAGATGTCAGTACCCAGTTCTTGGGATAGAATTACGGCTTACATGGCCGAGAATAAAATAAAAACGGCTTTGGAGGCCGAGTTAAATCAACAAACAATGGCTGTCGAAGCCATAACTTCATCTGAAGAAAATGGTGAAGTCATAAACGACAAAACTGGATTGCATTTATGACTGACGACGAACCATTGGGTTTTGAAAAAGACCCTAGAGATTCTACAAAGCGCATGCAAGCTCAAGATCGATCGAAGAGGTGGATTTGGGAGATGGCTTGACCAAAAGGCCAACCTATATCGGTGCACATCTTGATCTTGCCTTGGTAACCCAAGTCATTTCACTACTGCGGGAGTTCAAGGATTGCTTTGCTTGGGAGTACAATGAAATGCCCGTTTGAGTCGAAGTGGTGGAATTACAAATACCCATTCGACCAGGGAAGAAGCCAGTGAAGCAAACGCCAAGAAGATTTGCTCCTCAGATATTGGCTAAGATCAAGGAAGAAATAGAAAGGCTGTTCAAAAGCAAATTCATCAGAACTGCCAGGTACGTTGATTGGTTAGCCAATATAGTTCCAGTAATGAAAAAGAATGGAAAACTTAGAGTTTGCGTAGACTTTAGGGATTTAAACAACGCAACACCCAAAGATGAATACGCTATGCCCGTAGCAGAAATGCTAATAGATTCGGCGGCGATTTGATTATCTCGGTTTGCTAGATGGCTACTCGGTATAATCAAATCTTTATTGCCGAGAGAGGGCGTGTCAGCGCTTTTACGATGTCCGGGGCATTAGGTGTTTATGAGTGGGTGGTCATGCCTTTGGTTTAAAAATGCTGGTGCCACTTATCAAAGGGCAATGAATTCTATGTTTCACGATTTTATTGATGATTTTATGCAAGTGTACATAGATGATGTGGTGGTTAAGTCATCCTCGAGAAAGTGGTCATTTAGACCATCTTCGACGTTCTTTCGAGCGAATGAGGAAATATGGATTGAAAATGAATCCAACCAAATGTGCTTTACGTATGCGTGCGGTGAATTCTTGGGTTTTGTAGTACACAAGAGAGGCATAGAGATCAACGAAAATAAGACTAAAGCAATTATGGAAACGAAGGCCCTTCGACCAAAAAAAAAAAAAGCTGCGATCCTTCTACTGGGAAAATCAATTTCCTTGAAGATTCATCTCAAATCTAAGTGGCAAAACACAAGCTTTTTCGCCATTCTTTGAGATTGAAGAAAGAAGATGAATTCAAGTGGGAGCGAGTTCACCAAGATGCTTTCGACGCAATCAAGTCTTATCTGGTCAAGCCACCAATTTTATTGCTGTTATTGGGAGTAAATTGCTAAAATTGTATATAGCGACTTCGATAACACTATAGGTAGCATGTTAGCGCAAGAGGATGATAGTGGTGTCGAAAGACCCATTTATTACCTTAGTAGGGTTTTGATTGATCTTTGAAACTAGGTATAGTCCAATTGAGAAACTATGCCTTTGCTTGTATTTTTCATGTACAAAATTGAAGCAATATATAAAATCGTGAGATGTTTATGTTTATTCGCATTTTGACGTTATTAAACATATGTTGTCAAAACCAATGTTGCATAGTCGAATTGGCAAATGGGCTTTAGCTTTGCTAGAGTACAACTTAACTTACCAACCCCTTAAATCAATTAAAGGACAAGTGGTTGCTGATTTTATAGCAGACCATTCTGTTGTCGAATGTGAAATACATTCATTAGGCGTGCGTCCTTGGAAATTATACTTGATGGCTCGAAGCCATAAGAATGGAAACGAGCATTGGAATTTTGATTGTCTCTCCGAAAAATACTCCAACGAAGTATAAGTTTAAAATTCGAGATTCTTGCTCAAATAATGAAGTGAATATGAGGCTTTAATAGTAGGCCTTAAAATTTTACTCGAATTGGGGGCAAGTTATGTCGAAATAAAAGGTGATTCTCAACTAGTGGTCAAACAATTGACAAAAGAATACAAGTGTATAAACGAACACCTGATTAAATATTTCGTTATTGCCAACACTTTGCTAAAAGGTTTACGTTCGTTCACCTAGAACATTTACCACGAATCGAAAATCACGTGGCAAATGAATAGCACAAATTGCTTCAGTTACAAAGTATCGAAGCAAAGCCTAGAAGAGTTAATTGAGATAAAAGATAAATTAATCTCGAAGACTCTCTCTATAATACTCCTTCAACGTTATTGTCAACACCAAAAATTGGGGGCAATAAATACAATCGAAGTGAGTGTCGAAAAACGTCACATTTTCGACAATATTGACTTAGCGAAAAATTTTTGCTATTGACAATATGGTTGATGATGATTGGCGAAAACCCATTGTAGAATATTTGCAAAATCCTACAGGAACACTAACAAAAAGTAAAGTCTGAGCTCTAAGCTACGTGTTAATTGGAAACGAATTGTACAAACAAACTCCCGAAGGGGTGCTACTAAAATGTCTTAGTGAAAACGAGGCATATTTGGCGATTCGACACACATAGTGGAGCATGTGGCTCACATCAAGTAGGCCACAAAATGAAATGGTTGTTATTTCGACAAGGAATGTATTGGCCAACTATCTTTGAAGGATTGTATAGAATTTGCCAAAGGTTGCCAAGAATGCCAAAAACATCTTTGGAATACAACATGTGCCCGCAAATGAGTTGCATTCTATAGTGAAACCTTGGCCATTCAGGGTTGGGCTTTAGATGTGATTGGTGAAATAAAACCAACTTCGTCGAAAGGCCACGAGATACATTCTAGTAGGGATTGATTACTTTACTAAATGGGTAGAGGCAATACCTTTAGCCAATGTGGATCAAGAAGCGATGATAAGGTTTATTCAAAACCATATCATTTATAGATATGGAATTCCGTAAACCATTACTACGGACCAAGGTACCGTCTTCACCGGTCGAAAAATGGTGGATTTATTTCTTTGAAATTGGTTTCAAGTTATTGACTTCGACACCATACTATGCACAAGCCAATGGCCAAGTAGAGGCTGCCAATAAAATCATTATTAATTTGATTAAAAAGCACGTTGGGCGTAAGCCTAGAAGTTGTACGATTCTCTTGACCAAGTGTTATGGGCTTGTCGAACTTCACCTAAAGAGTCTATAAACACCACTCCCTACGAGTTAACATTCGGGCATGATGCGGTGTTACACAGCGAGATTTGTTTACAATCAACGAGGATTCAAAAACAATGTGAAATTCCTTTTGATCATTATTGGAATATGATGATTGACGAATTGGTTGATGTAGACGAAGAGAGGTTGTTAGCTTTAGAAATGCTTATTCGACAGAAAAAAAGAGTAGCTAAAGCCTACAACAAAAGGTTAAGTTAAAAACCTTTGAGGAAGGGGAGTTAGTGTGGAAAGTCCTATTACCTATGGATAAAAAGATAGAGTTTTAGGCAAATGGTCACCGGGGTGGGAAGGCCCATTTCGCGTGTTGCGTTGCTTTTTCGAATGGCGCTTATGAAATCGAAGAGTTAGGTGACGAAAATAGGACCTTTAGAATAAATGGCAAGTATTTAAAACGATACAAGCCAACGTTAACCGAAATAAAGATTGAGCAATTGTAAGTAAATGAAAGTTGCTCATAAATGGCAATGTATAAAGAAATTGTCAAAATTACACACCATTTTCAAAATGCTAAGCTATTACGAGTCTTAGAAGGTCGACAAGGTAGCCTTGTGCCTCTCCATGATGCTAACACTTAAAGAAATAGAGGTGTCGAGAAGATACGGCTCCTTGTCGAGATCGGCGAGAATAGCTTGGTGCTTGTCAATCTTCTCCAAGTGCTCTATATACTGCCATTGCTTTGGTGGTCTTGGTGGGCGAAGAAGCGCGCTACTCACGCGTTCGGCGATCACGCCTTTCCGATGCTTAGCATTAGACAATTTGAGTTGAAGGGTCTTTATCTCTTCCTCAATGCGCGCAATCTCTGCGTCCCATTCGGCGATTGCTCTTTCATCATTGGTTTGCTTGGGTCTCGAGGGCTTCGATGGCATCTTGATCGACCTTAAGAGAGGCGAGTTCCACCTCGCGAGTTGGGTCTCTTGAATCTTGCGCTTAGAGGTAGTCGGCCGTTGGTTGATCAAAAGAAAAGTTGCTCAAAAATAGGGCCAAATTCCATGAAGAACGCAAGGACATTTGGAGGAGGGTCTAATCTGGTGATCTTACGAATGAGGATTTTACCTCAAGATACAGCGGATGAGTCATGCTCGATGGTTGCCACCAAGTCCCCTTCTAGCACCTTCGTCTTCAAGCGCAAAGCGGGCTTTCGGCCGTCTCTTGGTTGATAGAACTCGGAGAATTGTTTGAGGAATCGCAAACCAAGCGGCTCGACGAGCTCTTGAGGCTTAACATAATCTTCAAGGCTGCCAAGGGATCTGTCTTCTTTAACTCAGCCAGTTCTTGATCGCTGACAGCGCTGTTGGATGACTCCTTGGCAGAAACACCTTGATCTGCAGCTACCTCTACTCTAGGCTCCTCTGGTTCTTGATCGACCATGTTTGCTTCAGGAATTTCGACGGAGGGAGCCGCTATTTCTGGTCCTTCAGTTGTTGGAATAGTAAGTTACGGAACTTGGCGGTTTCTCGAATGACCTCGGTTCGACGCTACGATGGTGGAGTAGCCTCCTCCATAACAGGAGCATTCTCTTCGACGACCGCCTCTTGTTCGACATTTCCAGCACTTGGCGCAAGCTCGTCGAAGATGGGAATTGCAGGGTTCTCCAATGCTTGGAAAATCTCTTCAGCAGTTGCACCTTGGGGAGATGAAGGAAAAGGGAGCATAGAGGTGACAACTCGGATCGCCAGACCTCAACCATAGATTGGACTTGGGGTTGTTCACGAGCGATCCACCCACCTATACACAACAAGGTGTATCATTTAAGTTAAGATTGGAAAGGTGAAACCGAATAAGTCTAATCTGATGTCGAAAGGGAGTTTACCTCTTGTACCTTAAGTCTCTTGATTGGAGGAGAAGAAGGGGGTTCAGGAGTCTCATCAATGATGATGCCTTGAGCTTCCCTTTGAATCTCAGGGAAATTTCTTTTCTTCGCCCTCTGAGTGAGGGGGATGTTATCATCACTTTCAGTGCCCTGCAAAAAAGAACTTGGGTTATGACAGGAAAGTGAATGACAAAGGGAAGAGAAATTTCGACGGATTAACAAGGCAAGAGTATAGTACCTCATCATCCTCAGGGAGGACCATTTTCCTCTTAGCTTTGGTCTGCCGAGGGGACTGTGCTTGAGTTGTTTTCTGAACAGAAGGTTTTCGACGTAAGTAAAAGTCGTAATCAAAGATAACTTGGAGCGAACAAATGGCAACATACCTTCTTTAGGACAATGTGCGGAATAGATCTGCGTGTCCACCGATTTCTTGGTCATTTGGAGGAGATGGTGCTTTGTGGTAGCCTTGTTCACTTTGGCTTTCGGCTTGGGTGCGAGTTGACGGCGTCGAAGAACGTTGGTAAGAAAACGAGAAATAAAACTAAATTCTGAGGCGTTCAAGACTCGAGAAAGATGTGGGTATCAAAAGTAAATACAGGTTGTTCGAAGGAAGAGCTGCCACCAATTTCTTCATAATGTTTTACGAAAAGGTGTCAATAGCCTCTCCAGCGAAGAAGTGGTATAGTAATTAGTCCACCATTCATGGAATTCCTTGGTGCATGAGAATCAGGGTTGAACTTGAGGGCTCAAACTCAAAGCCTTGTAGTGGAATTTCTTAAAGGCGTGTTTGTAAGTGCCATTGAGTCGAGGATTCAAAACTCTCGCCTATGAAAACATCTCGGCGCCGTCGAATCGACAAAGGCCAAATTGTCCGCGAGAATAACTTGGGAAATATCTCTTGATTCCAAAGTCGTTCTTAGCTTTGCGGGGGTAAGTCCGGTAGAAAGAATGGCGGGGAAAGGTAGGCTTGCGGTTGGGCAATCTCTTGGCTTGTTCGACAGAGGAAGAGGAAATGGTGTCGAAACCAAGTTGGACCAAAAGGCCTTTGCACAAAAGGAGCCATAGAGTCTCTGGCCCTGGTACACTTCTTCAGAACATGTCGAAGTGAATTTGAAGGACTCTTACGGAGGAATATTTATTTGTTTGGGTTTCAAACCGAGCTAGTCGAATACCTCGGTCCTCCTAGACTTCAAGGTTGGGTGAACAGACTTTAGGGATGTACAAACCTAGTCGGGATTCAAAAGTGGCTAACCCACAATTGCAATAACCACAAGGGGGCGAAGCGAGAAACTTGTTGGTGGGTTCATCTTCTTTGAGTTCTAAGACGGCATTGTCAAGCTCGATAGAGAGAACCCAACAACGGTTTGGCAAGATTGAGGTTTTCTTTCTCATGGAGTTGGGCTGCCGATGGAATATAGGTTTTGAAACTTGGAGTGAGCAGGTGCGAGAAAACAAAAAGGATAGCCAAAGAGTTAAGAAGGCTACGTGTTCTTTAGAAGACACCGTGTCGACGTCCACGGTTATGGTGTTACGTGATGTAAGGAGCAAAAGTGGCATTATTGAAAGTAAACGGGTATACATACTCGGGATTGGCGGGGTCAAAAGTCTCACCTAAGGGTTTCGGGCCGGTGATGGCGGCAACATCTAGTAAAGTGGGAGTCGACATGCCACATCTCAGTGAAGACTATGAGTGGCGCAATCCCGAATCGCATAGCGACCAATATCAAGGTCTTGTCATACTTAGGCCCATACCTAGATAAGCTGGATAAGGTCAAAAATACCTTGTTTTTCCGGATATCGGCCTTTTAGCCTCCACCTTGTCGAGCCAATCTATATAAATCTGTTGGTCGAGCCTGGGAGCGGACTAAAGACTCTGGAAGGACTGTTCGAAAATTCTAAGTGAAAAGGGGTCTTGGTGAAAATTAAAGGTGAAGACAGGCATGACTAGGAAAAATTTCAGAGACTTGATGTTCTCTAAAAGGGTATTAGGAAGAGGACCTAAATAGGCATGAGTATAAACCACTAGTAGAGGAATCAATACACAGGTTTGCCATTGAACCGCTTTCGACTATCGCGAATGTCGGGCTCATCAACAAAGCCATCAAGGGTTTTAGGTCTGTTAGTGTCGCTGCGTTCTTCGTTGAGCATTCGCGTGATGATGAAGAAGCCATGAGAGATAAGAAGCAAATACGAGACGAAATTCAAGCGTGGGCTGAAAGGAAGGAATGAAAGTTTGAAACTTTAGTGATTTTGGGGATTTTTGCAAAACGCAGAGAATGAAGAATACAGATAGGTTTCACAAAAGTTCAAACTGAGTAAAGAGGAATATGAAGGGTTGTAGCCGTTTATATATGTTGGGAAGCTACAGTTATTGGCACGTTCGCCATAACTCACACGTTCGCGACGTTTGAGAGACGTGATGGCCCACCAACTATGCAACGTGTGCCAATGAGACGGTTCGTTTTACTGCGCAAGTAATGATGGTTGTCTTTTAAACCATTTGTTGAAATGCAAAAGCGGTAGAAATGACCATTGCCACAAGATATTCAAAAATGCCTTTTCTTCCTCCATTCCTTATTAAAGTCGAAAAGACATTTTTGAAGGCAATCTGCATACCTCAAAATTTCGGCAAGAGCATTAAATTAAGCTTTAAATGGTGTTATTTGCACATTTAATAGTATTATACGTGGGCCGCAGTCAATGTGCAAGTCAATGTGCCATAAATTCAACGACAAAGTTGTACAAGTCTTGACAACACAAGTAGACTTCGACAGACTTGGTTCTTCAAGTAACGAAGCAATGCGAGACACCTTCGACAGGAGAGGACCCATTTGTTCGACGAAACTGGGCCCAACACTTCGCCAAATCCTTCGACAACAAGCTGGTCGAAGCGCGAGGAGCAAAGGCGATTAGTGGGCGGTTATTTCCTAGTTTTTAGGAAGTGGTTATCGTGCTTGCCCACGATTGTATCTGAGTATAAATACTCCCTTGTAATAGGAAAACGGGGTCACCACATCTTTACAAAAAACTCTGTGAAACTCAACTTCCAAGCCAAAGCGAAACAAGAGTGAATCAGATTACATTGTACGTGTTGGTGCACCACCTTCTTTTCTCTATCATTTAATGCAATTTTTACATGTTTTTTACGTTTGTTGTACTCCTTGCTTTCACTCTGCTCTCAAACTATCTCTTTCTACTATTTTCTGTTCTTACGCACGCTAAAAGACACAAAACTTCTAGGCAATTGTCAAAGAGATTTTCTAGTTTGATCTCACAGTCTTAATATTGAAAACTAGTGATTGTTTGCTAAAAACACCAGCAAACACCTATCTATTTATTGTTTGACACTTTTTTTGTAATTGTTAGGTTCTGTTGGTATTTCAAACTCCTTTTATAGTACCAAAGTTTTTTTTAACTCGGCTATTCCAGAAATATCGGATTATATTGCTAGGTATTCATTTTAACCTTAGAGAAATTTTATTTGCCAAATACTGGAGCCTTGTCAGAAAAAGAAACTGAGGCATTGGTGGCCATAGAACACTTGGAAAACGCCAATCAATACCAAGTCACCATTGTTCAGCTCGACAAGGATTTAGGTTTTCTCAACAATTCCATTGATTTAAATGTCAATTTTCTCGATAGGCTTAAAGCCTCATTGGAAAACCTTTAGTTTCTTTTTAAGTATTATTCAAAACAATGACTTTGACTTTGCATTTTACATAACCATTTCTGAACAATTTTCATTCATTTATGTTTGTTCAATCTTTAACATTCAAAATTCGTTTGTACTGCTTTAAGTACTTACCATTTATTCTAAATATCCTGTTTTCGTCACCAAGTTCTTCGACTTCATAAGCACCATTCGAAAACCGTAGCAACACGCGAAGTGGACCATCCCACTCTGGTGACCATTTACCTGAGACTCTATCTTTTTTATCCATAGTCAACAATATTTTCCACACGAAAACTCCTGTATCAAAGGTTTTTAATTTAACCTTTTTGTTATAGTCTTTCGCTATTATTTCTTTCTGTCGAATAAACACTCATAAAACTATTAACCTTTCCTCATTTAACTCAACCAATTCATTAAGCATCAAATTCCAATAATGACCATACAGTCATTTCACTCAAAACACCACAACTATATATAATCCTCGTATTAATTACCATTGGTTTCAAATATTTATTAATTCAACTTTGCTTACAACTATTACATCTTGTATATACATAAACTTGCGACTTATCCTTCATATCCATCCTTTGCTGTTGATATAATTTTTTTTTGTATTCTCTTTGACGATTAAAATAAATATTCATTACAATTCAATAAAACTGCTAACATACACAGTATCGAAATGCAAATAATACAACATGTTTTGTCTTTAATTCGAAGTATATCAAATTATATATTATTGGAATGCAGAAAAATATTTAAATTTATCGACTTACCTGATGGCGTTATACAAAATACATGTATACAAAAATATTCTAATTTGATATCTCTGGTCATTTTCGATGATTTTTTCTTTTGAACACTGAGGTCAAAAATTATTGTGTTGATATCTTCGTCATTTTTCATGGGGAATATACCATCTTCGAAAATGTCCAGAGATATCAACAAAGTACGCTTGACCTGGTTGTGAGAAGTATGCAACATAGCGTCGGTGAAGATAAACAGACAAAATTGTTATGATTTTCTGATATAGGCAATGCAGTTTAGAAGTTTTTCTTATAACCGCATGAAGGCCTGAACTATTGCGTATAATTTTTCTACAATCAACACTTGGAATGTATGCATAAGAATTAACCATGCCAATATAAACAATAGACACGTATCAAGCTTATTTTCTATTTATGCAGTGTATACTATATATCTATAGAATTCATAGTGCTTGGAAAAAAAAATTAAAACAAAATGAAATTTGAAGATTCAGATTATATAATTAAAACATAACAATTTTGAATTTGAAAACAATAACTGATTAAATAAACTGCTTATTGCTTCGCCAACGTGAAAATCGCGCCCTTCGACTGCACTCGCCTGGCGTGAATGCCCGTCTATTTTGACGTATTTTAGATCGTATTTAGACGTATCTTTACTCGTATATCGTAACGCGTTTGTATCGTATTTTAAATTGTAACAGGCGCGTATCTTTTTAAAAAGAATTTTTAAAAAAAGGGGTTTCCCGATTTACCTCATAGGTAAATCCGGTTCACAATTTGTGAACCGGATTTACCTACCTATAAAGTAAATCCGGGAATCCCCAACGTAATTTTTTTTCAAAAAAATACGAACCGGAAATACTTTTTTGTGAGGTATTTCCGGGAATTTTTTTAAAATGTTTTTTTTTTTTTTTTTAAAAGTCAGGGTAATTTTGGAATAAAATGAGTTATGGGGGTAGGAGGGGCGCTAAGATTCACATGCAATTTGGTCTAGAATTTTGAACTTCTAACTTTTAGTTATTAAATCAACTCGTAGCATTCACTTCTAACGATTACATTGAAGGCGTTACATTATGACTGGTCTAAAACGAACTTAAATACTTGCACATTGACTGGTTCTTCTTTCCACGCGGTTTGGCCGGTGATCAGGTTCAGTTGATGCGATGCTTTGAATGTTGACTGTCAGTTGCGACTTCATCTCCTCGGAAGTTGCATTTGACTCTTAACCCGTTTTTTGTGCCATTTATATAATACTCTTTTTGTACCTTACTCCTTCTTCGTGTTATAAATACAAGAGAACTTGGTTTTGAATTTTCACGATTCATCGAAAAAATTCCTCTTCTTTCTTTTATTCTCATCTTCATCATGAGTTTTTTCTCCGAAATCGTTATTCCTACCTTGGGTTTTCCACGTAATCTTAAATAGCCCTGGCGTTTTGAGATTACTGGAAAACTCAAAGCGAGTTGCTTGATTTTAGATTTCTATGGAAATTTATCAAGCGATCATTGCATTTTATTCTTGATTGAGATTTCGTGGAAAACCCAACGGATGGTGAGCCTATAAATTGAGGATACCACTCACTGATGCTGTGAAGTTCTTCTCTGATGTTGGGGAATTTCGCACCAGTGTTGCCTCATAGGCCACTTCCAAAACTGCCATTGTCCTCCAGTGTATTGTGCTGTCGGGTTTTGAAAATATCTTCAGCACTGGGGGCAATGGGAGGCAATCACCTTTTCCTCCAATTCACCAGAGGAGCAATCACTGGGGACACGAGGGTAACCACCACTTCCCTCTTCTTTCAGTGGCTCTCTTGTTGGAAGAACCCTTCCTTGGCCTGGTGGATTTTACCGGATGAAGAGGTGGTTCCTACTTTGGAAAAACCCACGTCATCAAACAACGACAACTATCTTCCCTTGGCAAGCTGAGAAAAATCCTCCAAAGTGGAAGAAATTAGCAGTTCGAGCCTTTTGTGACCGCTTCCAGCACTACTTCAACCATTTGATGTAAACTTTCAATTTGTCATAATGTTTTGTAGGACCTTGTATCTATAATCAATATGCCTTTGAGCGAAGTGAACTGTATTTCAACGTTAGTCTGTCGACTTTCTGCTATTTGGCTTCAGCGACCAGCGACACTTCGTCTTTCGTTGTATGATTTCGACCGTAATTTAGTTTTTTGGTTTCTTAACTCTATCTTTGTGCACCAAAATTTGTACTATGTACTTTGGCGTTAATGCCATCTTTCAATTCAATCTGTGATTTCATCATTATCACTACCAGCCTCGATTTCAGAAGCATCTGTATTTGCAAATGGGCCATTGTCGAAATAGTTAGGTGAAACGTATACAAGAAGCTTGAAAAGTCCTCTTGACACATATGTTAGACTTCCAAAAGCAAAGTCTTTGAAACCATACAACATGCATATGAATTACTGTGTTAGCCAAATGTATGGTCTACGAGTCATCGACCTTGATTTTTCAGGGACAATGGTCCCAAATTTGTTTTCAAGGGTTAGTTTTGATGGTAGTTTTCTGGAATATTTGTTATAGAAACCATATGGTATTGCCACGCGCTTCTATTACACAACACAGAAACAAAATATCAGGAAACATTAATTCGGTTAATTCTAAAGTAACTATCGTGGAAGACAATGATTTATATTATAATACTCACGGTTATGCGATCAAAGATGACTATGAACACTTTCTTGGCAACTTTTTTCCTACAAAAAATTTTAAAATAATCCTTATGGCATAACTTCATATCCATCCTTTGCTATTGATATAATTTTTTTTTTGTATTCTCTTTGACGATTAAAATAAATATTCATTATAATTCAATAAAACTGCTAACATACACAGTATCGAAATGCTAATATAATACAACATGTTTTGTCTTTAATTAGAAGTATATCAAATTATTAATTGATTGGAATACAACAAAATATTTAAATTATTCGAAAATGTCCAGAGATATATGTATGCATAACAATTAACCATGCCAATATAAACAATAGACACGTATCAAGCTTATTTTCTATTTATGCAGTATATACTATATATCTATAGAATTCATAATGCTTGAAAAAAATATAATTAAAACAAAATGAATTTGAAGATTCAAATTATATAATTAAAACATATTATACAGAGAGGGACACAAAGTAACTGAACAATTTTTGTATATGAAAACAATAACTGATTAAATAAACTGCTCGGTGCTTCGACTGAGAAGTTGAAATAACGATTCTATTGAAGGCATTCCATTATGACTGGTCAAAAACGAACTTAAAGACTTGCACATTTACTGGTTCTACTTTCCACGCGATTTGGCCGGTGATCAGGTTCAGTTGATGTGATGCTTTGAATGTTGACTGCCAGTTGCGACTTCATCTCCTCGGAAGTTGCATTTGACTCTTAACCCGTTTTTTGTGCCATTTATTTAATACTCTTTTTGTACCGTACTCCTTCTTCGTGTTATAAATACAAGAGAACTTCGATTTTGAACTTTCACATTTCACCAGCAAAATTCCCCTTCTTTCTTTTATTCTCATCTTCATCATGAGTTTTTTCTCCGAAATCGTTACTCTTACCTTGGGTTTTCCACGTAATCTTAAAAAGGTCTCGCGTTTTGAGATTACTGGAAAACTCAAAGCAGGAGTTGCAGATTTTAGATTTCTATGGAGATTTCTCAAACGACCGCTACATTTTCTTCTTGATTGAGATTTCGTGGAAAACCCAACGAATGGTGAGCCTATAAATTGAGAATACCACTCACTGATGCTGTGTAATTCTTCTCTGATGTTGGGCAATTTCGCACCAGTGTTGCCTCGTAGGCCACTTCCAAATCTGCCATTGTCCTCCAGTGTATTGTGCTGTCGGGCTTTGAAAAAGATCTTCAGCACTGGAGCAATGGGAGGCAATCACATTTTCCTCCAATTCACCAGAAGAGCAAGCTCTGGGGACACGAGGGTAACCACCATCTCCCTCTTCTTTCAGTGGCTCTCTTGTTAGAATAACCCTTTCTTGGCCTGGTGGATTTTACCGGATGAAGAGGTGGTTCCTACTTTGGAAGAACCCATGTCAGCAAACAACAACAACTATCTTCCCTTGGCAAGCTGAGAAAAATTCTCCAAAGTGGAAGAAATTAGCAGTTCGAGCCTTTTGTGACCGCTTCCAGCACTACTTCAACCATTTGATGTAAACTTTCAATTTGTCATAATGTTTTGTAGGACCTTGTATCTATAATCAATATGCCTTTGAGCGAAGTGAACTGTATTTCGACGTTAGTCTGTCGACTTTCTGCTATTTAGCTTCAGCGACCAGCGACACTTCGTTTTTCATTGTATAATTTCGACCGCCATATTTCAATTCAATTCAAGTATTTACCTTCGTGCTATTTTTATTTCTTGCAGTATTGGTAAGCTCTCTGCTCTATTTGCTTGCAATTCAATGGATTGCCTTCTTGGTGGCGAATGGGTTAACTTTTGCTCTGCCAGGTATCTCATCCCAGGGTTGAATGTGTAATGGTTGGGGTTGTAATTTTTTTGTTTTGTGGTCTCGTGGTTCTTGGGATGTTTTGTGTTTGTATAGTTTTGAGACCTGTGTTTGCATGTGTCGACTAGGTTTTTTTTTGGGGTGTGTGCACCTGTAAATGTAGTGCTTTGCCTATTTTGTAGATAGTGTTTTGGGGGACTTTTGGCAACATGTTGTGCACATTTTAGTGTGCTATATTTGGGTGTTCCCTTGACTTTTTGTAATGAATGTTCTGTACACTCTTGCGTTATGTTCAACATCGATATGAATGTTAGTTCTTTATGTTTAAAAGTTGTCATTTGTTCTATTGTATCTCTATATCTTCAAGCCGATAGGAGCTATACATCGTGTTCGACTATGTCGAAAGAATTACCGACAGTGATCGCTGCATGAATTAGTATTACCCGACTCGAATGATTAGTATTTGCAATTGCGTGCATGAATTCCTATTATTTGCAGTTGCAATATTGTGTTTTGAAGTTTCAAAGGTGTTTTAATAAAATTATGAGCGAAGAAATATCCGTTTTAGTGTTACTTTAAATTCACATATTTATTATTTATTTATGAATTAATTTTGTCAACTAATTGAGTATGTGTTTTTAATAATATGTTTTACGTATATAAAATTGGCAGAATGTCCATACTATATATGTCTTTATATTCTCAATCTGTATAACTAATATAATGTTACTACTAATAGTGTTTGTCGTCTTAGTTTCTACATAGTTGGATTTGTTATTGTTCTTTTTTATTGTTTTGTTCTTTTTTAAGCTTATTTCCTTATATTGACACGCTCATCTGTTGCATGCAATACACTTGTTATACTCATTATAGCCTATATGTATAGGCCTGATTCTAATTTACTGTCATGTATAGGACCGAGATTTTCCCGTCCAATCGTATCTACTTTTGCTATGATATCGTTTGCGGGCGGTGGTATATCATTGTAATCGTCCGGCTCTGGTTGCGTTGCAGAGTTTTACTTTATGCGGAGTAAAAAATTTCGACTACTCTACGCACAATACCTTATCTTTACAGAAGAAAACTCAATAATTACGGGTTTTTTTATTATTATTTTATTACGTATTTCATATACACCAAAAAAAATAGTCAACAATTACGGTTCGTTTTTTTACTTCTTAATTACGTATTTCAGATGCACAAAAAAAACTCAACAATTACGGTTTGTTATGTTTTTTAATACTGTGATACCTTTTGAAATTTACTCCTATTATCAACACTTGGGTAAATTTGTGATCGAAGGTTCAATAATTTCGGGTACTCATGCTGGGCAATCCGTACGATCAGGATTTTGACTCCAAATTATATTACATTGCTATAAATTTGACTCCAAATCACCCAAACACATTTATATTGTATACTACATCAAACACAGAACAATCCATGCAATAATATAATATTACAATACGCCTTACACAAAATATTACAACACAAAGAACTTCATCCATTTCCACAGGACCATTGCTTCATCTTTGGAAACATATGAACACATGATCAGTGTAATTAACAGGTATTTCAACACGAATTGGACACCTTTCCAGATAATTAAACTTATTCAATATTGGTAGCCAGCCTTGAAGCATTGCTTGACCACGTTTATAAGAACTTTTGATATGCAATTTACCTTGATATGAATTACCGTAAGGGTCAATGATTATCACTCCAACATTATTGCCATCAGGGTAAACCTCATTGCAAAAATCTAAAGGCAGTTGCTGCATTCAACCATTAGGAAATTATTAATCAGTCAAAACTTCAACCTCCCTTAATAAACCGACAAAAGATAAATACAATGAAAATGCAAATATTACCAAACAAGTCGTAGAAACATCGTCTTTTGTTAGTCGCTTATACAGAGTAAATACTGACATTGGGTTATGACCCAGATACAACGAATGATCCAAAGGTTCAATATTCAAATCATTTTCTTTGCGAAGTACAGCCTCTTCATCAAATATAAAAATTCTAGGTGGACCATCGCATGGAACATCTGTTTGCAAACGATTTCTAACTTCTATTAAGATTCGATCATATCTTATCAACACCATTTTAACCCATCCTCCTTCATGCAAGTCATACGCATTTGCTAACCGATTCCAACCATCCGTGAAATAAGATCCCGTATCCCTCTCAATACTCCGGACTCGAAACATATTACCTTGGAAATCATAAAGTTCCATAAAGGCTGGAAATGTTTCCTTATGAGGCATAGATAAAAAATATGGTAGCTTGACTTCTCCCTGAAAAAATTTATGAGTACAAACATAGAAAAATTATATTATAGTAGTGATTACAATTTCGTGAGACTGCAAAAATTGTTGATAAGTATGAAGCCAAAGGAATTTACAGCGTTAGGTATGAATTCAACATCATAACGCTCAAATTTGATAGTTTTGGAGAAATGGTATGCATCCCCACTATTACCAATCGGCTGTATATCCATTTGATAGGTTCCTGATTAACAAAACTACCTTTCAATATAAGTAATCGATATTATATAAAGTTAATGTACTGAAGCGGAAAAAAACTATATATACGGCATATATTTTTAAGACAATTACCTTAAACTTTCGTACACCAATCTAAGCTCCGCTTGAGATAGAACTTATTCTAAATCTCACTTGGGATGGAGTTTCATAAAAAATGGGATTGCAACCTATCTATATTTATACTAAATATATATGTTCATACATTCATACATATTATATATGTACACACACACACACACACACACACACACACACACACACACACACACACACACACACACACACACACACACACACACACACACACACACACACACACACACACACACACACACACACACACACACACACACACACACACACACACACACACACACACACACACACACACACACACACACACACACACACACACACACACACACACACACACACACACACACACACACACACACACACACACACACACACACACACACACACACACACACACACACACACACACACACACACACACACACACACACACACACACACACACACACACACACACACACACACACACACACATATATATATATATATTTACTTATATTTCTTGATCGGTGATGTTTGATTCTTATCGTGGCTTATTCCAAAAAGTCATTATTCCCAACAAAGAATGAATAATCTGATGGGACTATGAAATCAATTCTATTTTAATCAATCTGAACAGGTATTTTCCGTCGAATCTTGACTTTTGCTATTCAACATATTCTATATAATGTGAATTTTCTCAAACTGTCTACAAATTAGATGTTTCGTGGGCCCGTGCGAAAGCACGGGTAATAGGACTACTATAGAATTCAATTGACCTCTTTTTTCATATATTTCATGATTCGGTCAAAAGAGGACTGAAAAACCAATAGCACACCAAACTAGAATTCAGCCATAACAATAACATGTGTCTAATTTGTTAAAATATATACTTTAAATCTTTCATTATTTTCATATATTTAATCCTTAAAATTAACGTATTCTAGTAGTGCATTTCCTTGTCACATATTTTGTCTTTTGCTTCTTACTATTTTTCTTATAATTAAAAACAATACGCATAAACAACTTGAGGTGGTTGGAACTAATGTTTCTAGCTATTCAATACTATATATATTCGTTGTCTTGTGTTTGTGTTTCTCACCCATTGTGCCTCTCTCTCTCTCTCTCTCTCTCTCTCTCTCTCTCTCTCTCTCTCTCTCTCTCTCTCTCTCTCTCTCTCAAACACATACTCCTCCCATACTAACTAGGATATACTAATGGAGAACAACATGGCAATGACTCTCAATATTCCTGCAGCTCTCAATAGATCACTTTCTATGAGTCAATCCACTACTGGTGAAACACGTGCCAATTTGGTTGAAGTAATTACTCGTTATGTGGAGACTCTAAATAACTACAGCATGCGAAACTTAGGTAGATAGCTAGTCTTTTTATCTTTTGTTCTCAATTGATAAGTTTCAGTTTAGTGCTTAATCTTCTTATGATTATTATTAAAGGGTACCCCACTAATCAAGACTTCAACTATGAGGCATTAGCACCGTTGCTTGATTTTCACCTCAACAACGCCGGTGATCCATTTCAAGGAAGCAGCTTCTCTCTAAATTCAACATCATTTGAAGTTGATGTGCTTGATTGGTTTGCAAATTTGTGGGAGATTGACACTACTAATTATTGGGGATACGTCACAACTGGGTGGAATGAGAGGCAATCTTCATGGAATTTTAGTTGGGTTAGTAATTTTATTTCTCAAACTTTATGATATATATTAGTATTAGTATTAATATTACAAACATAAACACTGATCCTTTATTTATTTTATATATATATATAGGAGAGAACAACTTCCGGATGGGATTCTCTATACCTCACAAGATTCGCATTATTCAATATTCAAAATAGCAAGAATGTATAGAATGGAATGTGTGAAGGTTGGTACTCTGGTATCGGGTGAGATTGACTGTAATGATCTAAAGACCTTACTTCTTGCACACAAGGACAAGCCGGCCATCATCAATCTAAACATAGGTATTACTCCCATCTTTAAGAACTAGGTCATTTTGAAGAAAGTAGAATAATTAACACATGGATACACTCATACCCAAAATATAACTCATATACTCTCTCTGGTCCTATTTATAATAAAAATTTATAGTTTTAGGTTTATTGAATAACTTATGTATTTAGTCTATATTATAGACCAGATTCATCAATTATTTAATGAACCTAAAACTGCAATTTTTCTCATAAATTGGACTAGAGAGAGTATATAGATACCTCGATAATCCTAAAGGATTCTTTCTTTTCTTTATTTTTTTTGACCAAATTTATTTTCTTTGTTTATGTAATGTATATCAGGAACCACCATGAAAGGAGCTATTGATGATGTTAATCTTGTAGTAAAAACCCTTGAGGAATGTGGTTTCTCTCACAATCAATTCTACATTCATTGTGATGGAGATCTATTCGGAATGATGCTACCATTTATTAATCAAGTGAGTAAACTTAATTTACACAAATTTTAAGTTTAATTTTTTAAAAAAGAAAAACGATGAATACGTGTGTGTGTATATATATATATATATATATATATATATATATATAGGACACTAAGTGTCCTAACCCTTGTACAGGGTACGTACATAGAACACAGGAGCTTAATTCCGGTTAATATATAGAATTAGGGCAACATGTCACTCATAATAGAGACATCATGGTTTGCTCGACTTAACTAGAAACAACCGCCAAGAGTGAGATTTTACTCGATAAACAACATATAGCCAGGAATATTGGTGGAGATGATACATCTGTTTCGTATCTCCAAAGAGACCATAAGACAGAATGCCATATATATCAAACTAAGTATACATGTGATTTCTTCTTAACAATCTTATTTTGGTGGTTAACAGGCTCCAAGGATTTCCTTCAAGAACCCCATCGGAAGTGTATCTATTTCAGGCCATAAGTTTTTGGGTTGCCCCATTCCATGTGGTGTGGTAATAAATCGTTTAGAACACATAAATGCCGTATCTAGTGATGTTGAATACATTGCTTCAAGGGATGCCACAATTACGGGTAGTCGTTGTGGTCATGCTCCAATCTTCATTTGGTATGCTCTTCAAAATAAAGGTTTGAACGGACTCAAAGAAGAAGTTCATAAGTGCTTAACAAATGCACAATACTTGCTACATCAACTACGTCATAACAACATTGGAGCAATGTTGAATGAATTTAGTAATACGGTTGTTTTTGAAAGGCCTCTAGATGATGATTTTGTACGTAAGTGGAATTTGGCTTGTGAAGGTAATATTGCACATGTTGTTGTGATGCAACATATCACTGTTGAAATACTAGACTCATTCATCGTTGAACTTGTACAACACCGATCTATTTGGTTTCAAGATGAACATAGAAAGCCTCCATGCATTGCAAATGACATTGGTGAAGAAAATTGTGCTTGTGAATTACATAATTCATTCTCATGAGAAGGAATGTGTGACATGGACATATATGTGGTCGATTTTGACCTGATGGGCATAATGGATCTAGTCATCAATTGTTAGGTTTTTTGTGATTTATGAATCATGTAAATTAAGCCATAAGTTGCACTTGTGCACAAGCTTAGTTTCACTTGTTGTATTGAGATGAACATTCATGTTTCAAATAATTAGTTCTTTGCAAAAAGTATTGAAAATTAGTTTTTTGTGTGTAACTCGAGTATCCAGGTCTTGTATAACTACGCAGACTTATCCCTCGAATTGAGTAGGACCACACATGGCGCGTAACCCCCTCCCAAGAGATTTAACGTTCATTTTTTCTAAGCCAGATTCGAATCGAAGACTTTAGTTTAAAGTTTGAGCGGCCCAAAAGCATCTTATCCAAGCATTGTTGACTATATTGAAAATTAGCTTTTGCACAAGAAAAAACTTCAAATATCCAAAGCTTGTACTTATTGAAGACTAATTTCAAGTTAAGCAATTAATGAGCTTTCGTAAGAGCATCAAATGTCTCGTGATATTTGAAGGTTTTTTTAACTAAAGAAAATTGAATCTATTAAAAAACGAAGACAAAAAAATATTAATGAGGGACTAAACCAAAACCCAAAGCAAGTGAACAAAACAGCCAAACAAAAATTAAAAAGAAAAAAACACAAACTTTCGCAAACAATAACTCTGGTATTTCTAATAATGTAATTGATAGAGTTATTCTCTCCCTAGTGGCCTATGAGGATAATACTATGCTTATTTTTGCTGCTTTTTTTATGAATGCTTCTGATGCTCTAGGTCTGAATGGCTTTGGTGGTTTATTCTATCGAATTATTACAGTAGTGTTGAAAACTATAGGCCTACTGTCATTGCTAATTTCAAATTAAGCAATTAATGAGCTTATAAAAGCATCAACTGTCTCGTGATATTTGAAGGTTGTTGAACACATTAATTGTAAAAGCTATGCAACATATATTTGGTTAAGTCTCATTGTTCGCGAAAGCTAGTGTCTCCTTTCTTTGACAATCATACAATATATAAATCCTTGGAAGTCTCCTGTGGGGCCCTCCCACTTTTTGGCGCCAAATCCTCCCACCCCCTCCTCTCTCCCACAAGCCTCCCACCCCTACCCCCACCCCTCCTTTTTATTTTTCTTTTTTAATCCCTACCTCACTTGACAATAATTTTTATTTTTTTAATCGTCCCTCTCCATTTTTAATCTCTTTAATCCCTCCTCTCCATACCTCCCTCACTTTTTCTTCTTTTTCTTACAATAATTTTTCTTTTTAAATCACTCCTCCTTTGTTTTTGATATTTTTATTTAAAGTGTGATGTTAGCCAAGATGTTTTAAGGTACTTTAGAGTTCGAAAAAAATTAATGATTTAAATACGTAAAAAGTGCAATGCAAAACAATGTTTTTGGGTACTTAGGCGGTTGAAAAAATTTAAGCTGTTAAATACGCAAATTTTGTTGGTGGTGAAGTGGTTTGGTGAGTAAAAATAATTTCATAACAAAATATGTAAAGACGATGCTAAGTAGCGTTTTTCATGCTTTTGTGTTTGAAAAAAAATCAACTATTTAAATTTGCAAAGTTTGTGCCTCAATAACCGGGTTTAATGAAAAAATATGTAATTTCATTAGAAATACGTAATGTCTGATGCTAAGTAGCACGTTTTGGAGTATTTTAGTGTTAGAAATTTTTTTAACCGTTCAAATACTCAAAATTCATTCCTCAATAGCCGATTGGTAAAAAATAATAATTTCATGACAATTTTAAAAGCAAATTTTAACAAGACAGGAATTCAGTATTAACTGAAGTTGTTGCCCCGTGCAATGCACGGGTGCACCCGCTAGTGACGTTAAAGGTCTGTGACCTTTAAAAAGTTGCAATAAGCATTTGATTGAATATACTCCCTCCGTTTCATAATATATGTCGTTTTTTAAGAGTAATTTTGTTTCATTTTACTTGTTGTTTACAATGTTCAATGCAACATTAACTATTGTTTTTTAATTACACCCTTAACTTTTTATTGCAGAGATAAGAATATGTTGAGTGAATTAATAAATAATTAAGGGTATTTTAGAGAAAAGACAAAAACTTCCATCAAAAGTAATAAAATTAGTTAGTCTTCTTGGTATGTGTAAACAACCTTAAAACGACATGTATTGTGAAATGGAGGGAGTAATTTCCACCATATGAAAGCTTCTCATCGACATTAATTATAGGCAAACACACTCTTTGAAACATTGCGAAGATCCACTCCGATGTGGAAAAGCGGACACAATATGTGAACAACAAAGAGGAACACATTCTTGTTCCACAAGAGCAGATACAATTTCCAGTTTATACTCAGTCGGTTATAGTTTTCAAGTACACGAGAATTGCTCCCACGAGTCACTATACTTATCGTCCTTTTTTTTTGATAAATTGAAATATCATTGATATGATTTAGCCCGAGCATCACAGTGCACACACTCTGCCCAACTTCTAGGAAGGGTTGCAGAGGACACAAAATCATTTGCTACCAAAGCTAGATAAAGAAAACACCAATACAATAAGAGTCTATACTTATCTTCCTTTTTATAAGCGAGTTGGGTGTGGGGCACACCCTTTTTAACTTCTCAAGTGTTCATATTTTAAGAAGTACTTTAAAGTTTGGATATTTTTTTTAATTGTTCAAACATACGAAGTTCGCTCTTCTATAATCGGTTTGCTGAAAAAAAAATTGATTTCATGACAAAATAAATAATTCGCAATGCTAAGTAATGTGTTTAGGGTTGAGAAAAAATGTAACTGTTAATTTGACTTCATGACAAAATACGCAATTTGTCACAACGCTTTTACAATTAATGTGTCAAAACAATTAATGTTATTAACAATTGATCTCATCAAAGTTCTCTTAGGTAGCTCGACCTCTTCTTGGAATATACAAGGTTGTCATCTCAGAACATTGATTTTATGATTCTCATAAAAAGATAAGACTTCCATGAAAAAACTTTGCCAACATGATTCCCTCATTTTTTGATTCTCATTTTAATGTTACTCCTTTTTGTAATTTCCGTTAAATCTGTTACAAAAATGTATATGTGGCTGTTATGACCATGTTGACAATTATTTATTCTTAGGTGGCAATTCCAACTTGAATTTAATTTAAAAATTAATATTTTATTAAAATTGCAAAGACAACTCATCATCTTCTTCATCTTCCCCAAAACACTACGGCGATTTCGTTTCGTCAAAATATAAAATCGCGAAGAATGAACTTTATCATTTACACTACTCCACTTCAAAAACCAGATTCATCTTCATTGGCAGATGCATCGATTTCCCTATTTTTTCAACCACAAACCCAGATCTGCCACCTACAAATACTGGAAGCCAGATTTTATTCCCTATTTTTTCAATCACAAACACAGATTCGCAGATGCATCGATAGATACCTAGATTCATCTTCTTCTTGTCTTTCAAGGAGATGATTTTTAAAAAATCTAAACACTTTGTCTTTAATATTAAACCCAGAACTGTAAAACAAAATCAAAAATTGAAATCGAAGAGATCTTCGTTTTGCTCCAACATTTCCGAAATCAAAAATGGATTTCCGGGTTTTTCGAAATGAAAATCGAAAAACAAAAAAAAAAAACTTCTTTATACAGCATGTTAATATTAAGTTGCAGATTCTGGTAAAAATAATAATATTGAGTTGTAGATTTGGATCTTAGAGAGATGAATTGATCTCGGTATGAAAGAGGGGTGAAGAAGACGAAGGACGTCACCCCCTAACGAAAGAATCGTTGCTTCCCTATTTTTTTTATTTATATTTTTGAATAAAAAATAAGATAAAAATATGACTTAATTAATGAATCAGCAAATTAAATTGCCACGTAACACAAGGTTACTACTGGGCAACTAACAGATACAAAGATGGGCTACAAACAAAGGCCCAATACAGAAATGGCCCAAAACTAATACAATGTGTTACATTTCCTCCCTTAAACAAAGGCTGTTGCTTTTCCCACACCCCCTCCTACTCTAAACACACCCCATAAGGGTGTGAAAAGACCAAAAGACCTATTTTTTTTCAGAAATTTTCACCTGTTCGAACACGGGGCTTCGAACAGGTTCGAACGAGGTCGTTCGAGTGTGTTAAATATGGACAGACACCCCTTGGGCGTTTTTTCACTTGTTCGAATAGGGTCATACGAACAGGTTCGATGGTGGTCATGCGAACATGATCGAATTATGTTGTTCGAACAAGTGCTATCGCAGAATTGCTTTGCGGCATAGCGAGTATTGGGCGCCCGATTCCAATCGCGGCTTTAATCAACGGTTTACAATCACCAAATGTGTCGGATAAATGAGTGGATGTAAATCCTTTGGAAATTGTGCACGAATCGGATAGAATTTAAACGGCTCGATTTGTGATCTAAAAATGAAATCAACGGTGACATTTCACCACGCCTATTATAAAAGGGGTCACATCCTCGAGCTTCTTCACCAAACCCTAATCGCTTCTTCCCAACCCAGTGCATTCTTCACCAAAACCTTCTCTCTCTTCTTCCCACCCAAATTTGAAATGGAATGGCAATTGTGCTCAACCCAAGACTCAAACGACAAATTCCTAACAACCCTTCACCACAATGGGACTGTCACCACTGATGAACATGGTGCTGTGTTTCGTTGTCCTAACCATGTCTTCTGCAGGATGAGTAAGGACATCACCTTCGCCCAACTAAAGGAAAAGGTGAGAGGAAGATTCGTCCCGGAGGAGCGTGGCGTAAAGACGTGGAGCGTATACGTTTCAAAAAGTTCAATTGTAGAGATGATGGGGTGCCCAAAGATTCATCATGGAGATCCGAAATGACGACGACGTCCACGCAATGATGGAACATCTAGCTAACGTTCCGATGGGGCGACAGATCTTAGAGTTGTACGTGGACACAATACGAACTGCAGAAGAGGTCATGCATCTTCTTCAACCACCACCACCCGCACCACAACAACCCATACTTACGCATGAGATGACTGGGTGGTAGACCCATACTTGTCGGCAAACAAGGTGCAACCCAAAAGATACAGCATGTAGGCCACTAGCGGCATGGTCCCACCGCCCTCCGGTATGGTGGGTGGTGGTAGACCCTATCCTCGACCATACAAGCCCAACAGATGACCCCGGCCCGAAGTGTGGGCAGCTGCATCCTCCGTTGTGGCACCCAAATAGTCAATCGCCAAATGCTCTCCCCGCCATGAGTTCGATCGGCATGTCATAGAACCGCCAAAGAATGGGGATGTCGCGGCGGTGGGATACATCATCGAGGGTGATGCTCATCTCACCCACGGGAAGGTGGAATGATGATGTATCCGGCCGCCAACGCCTATGAATGCGTTGGCAGACCCGCTTGTGGAGAATGGGGAAGCCAAGCCCAACCAAGGGAACCAACCACGAAAGGCTGTCAGTGTCCCTAATCTCACATGAAACACCGTCGTAACAGGTCCATGTGGGATTGGCTGTAAATCCGGCCGCACCTGCATTCAGAAAAGACACAATAAGCCAAAACATTCAACAACTTAATAAACAAATTTACAACACTCAACTATAAAATAATAACTTACCTGGCCAGAATAAAAATCAGTGAGGATATGTGCCGTATGTGTGGCAAAGACAGAACCATCTTCCTGGTCACCAGAAATGGGAATGTCGCCTACTAACAGACCCTCCCCGAGGCTCAAAGAACCTCCTCCTCACGAGGCTCAGCAGCCTCCTCCTCATGATGCCTAGAAGATGAAGGCCTAGCAGCAGATGAAGGCCTAGCAGACGAAGGCCTAGCAGATGAAGGGCCGGCCAACTCATAGGCCGGAAATTGAGCATCACGCTCAATATCCTGCCCAATATCCTCTGGAAGTGGGGGAGGAGGAACATCAACCCTACCCCTACCCCTGGCACGACCCCTAGCTCGGGAGGGTTCACCGGCTTCTTCCCTCCTTTTGCGGTTTGAAACCGTAGGAGGTGGCCGACCGGCTCGCTCAGAAGGTTCAGCTGCATGACCACCTCTACTCCTCACCATATCTGAAACAACAATCAACAGAACCGATTCAATCAAATTAACATAACCAAACAGAATCAGGCTGAGAAAGTTCACTGTCAAACGACTGTTCGAAGGGCTACATGCGAACCTGTTCGCACAACCACCCTCGAACAAGTCAGGTTCAGTTTACAAAATACAACGGTTCGAATGAGGTTGCTCGAACGGTGTTCGCACAACCTCATTCGAACACCTTCGTTTTCACGTGTTCGATGGACCTCACTCGAACAATTCTGCGTTTCAAAAAAAAAAAACCAGAATGGAGCGTAGGGGGAGAGGCATACCTTGAAGAAAATGGAACGATTAGAGACTGTGAGGGGAGTAGAAAATAACCCAGCAACTTTTGAGAGTGTTGGTGGAGAAGATTGAGTGAGAGATTGGGTGAGATTGAGTGAGTTGAGAGAAGGTGAGTGAGAGAGAAAGAGGGTTTAGGGTTCGAAGGGAGGGGAGGGGAATGAGAGACGAGGGAGAGTGAGAGAAGGGGGGGGAGGGGTGTGGGTTATTTTGTTTTTTTAAAGGGGGGGTAATTTTGGAAATAAAATATTTATGGGGTGTGAATAAGTAGGGGGGTGTGGGGAAAGCACTAGCCTAAACAAAAACTACAGTTTACAACAAGAACTACGACTGCAAAAAAAAATGCTAAACAGAGTCAACCAGTTGCAAGCTAACACAGACAAACAGAAACATCAAACCAGCTGCAAACCAACACAGACAAGCAGAAACATCCGAGCACAGAGCTAATTGTGCAGGCACATCCCAAGACTTTCCCTCAACCTGAGAAAGCTCTCATTCTTGACAGGCTTTGTTAGCTAGTCTGCTAGTTGTTCCTCAGTGCAGCAAAACTTCATCTCGATCAGTCCTTCCTTGCACAAGTCCCTAAGGAAGTGAAACCTCACATCTATATGCTTGGTTCTTCCATGCATCACAAGATTTTCAGACAACTTAATTGTGGAACTATTATCACATAGGACAGTCAAACACTTGTCTTGATCCACATATAGCTCTTCAAGGATCCTCTTGAGCCAAATACCTTGGCAAACACAATAAGCAGTTGCAACAAACACAACTTCTATTGTAGATAGAGTGGCAATATGTTGCTTTTTGGAGCACCAAGAAACTGCACTAGTCGCCATCATGAATACAAAACAAGTAGTGGATTTTCTGTCTTCAAGATCCTTAGCATAATCGGAGTCACAATAAGCTAAGAGATTCTGTTTCTTGCCTATGCTTTGTAGTAAATTCCCAGACCAAGTGTCCTCTTCAAGTACCTCAGAACACGTTTGGCTGCTACAAGATGCTTTTCTATAGGTTTAACCATGTACCTGCTGATCAAGCTGACTGAATACATTATATCAGGTCTGCTTGCATTCAAATACATCAAGCTACCTACAATTTGCTTGAATTGTGCGGAATCAAGTAGCTTATCTTCATCATTTCTAGTCAACTTCTCACCACATGCCACTGGATTGTAGTCTGGCTTGCTGTCTTGCAGTCCAAATTTGCTAAGAACCTCCCCTGCATACCTTTGCTGAGTTATGAAAATTCCCTACTGGTATCGAGTTACTTCCACCCCCAAGAAGTGTCTCATCTTGCCAAGATCTCTCATATCGAATTCTTTCTTCATAGACTCCTTCAAGTCAATTATCACACTAGAGTTATTGTCTGTGCAGAGCATATCATCAACATATAAACTGATGATGATGAGGTCTCTGTCATTCACAGATTTGGTGAATAGAGTGTCCTCATGAGTATTTTTATATTACCAAATTAAAATCACATATTATAAATATAAGTATGTGTGTTTTCTTTGAAAAAAATTTCAATATAAATAATGGAACTGTATATTATCAAATACTAATTACTAAATAATGTTTATATGTTTTTTGACAAAAACTAAAGTTTATATTATATTGCATTATAAATGGGTAGTGTATATCAAGATAACTTCAAATAATTTAAATATATATATGTGTGTAAAGGAAGCATGGGATTTTATATTAATTAAAAATTTATTTTAACTTTTGAGTTATAATGTTTCAATAAATTCCATTTATAATTTCATGACAATTTTATTAATTTTTATAAATACTAAATATTTAATTTATTATTAGTTGTATTACAATTAGATATAAAGTTCTCATACAATCTACTAAATATTTAAAATGTTAAATAATAATATTACTTAATCATTAAAATTTAATAAAATACTAAACTAAAATATATTATAAATGCTTAAATATTACCATAAAAAATGAACTATTGTGATATATTATAAATGCTTAAATAAATTTAATAACTGAAAAGTCATTTTCCTTGTTAATAACTTTAGTGTCAACCTGGTATGGACGAGAGTCATTATAGTGATATTTTTATATGTCATTATAGACATTCTTCTAACTAATTTCCTTTTAATGTGATTGCTTTTATTTATTTTTGGTTATAATTTGTCTTTGTTCATAGATATTGGCCTAATTCTATACATTATTATTTTTATTATTTTTTCCTTTTTTTATCAATAAAATTATGACTTCCCATTTCCCCATCGCTACCATTGCCTCCGGCCACCATTAAGATGATTGACTATGCAAATTTAATGTCTACAATACCATTTTGTAATTTTTAAAATACACATAATTTGCTAAACCATTTAAAACTCATCATTTAGGAATTTGTTGAAAAATTATTATATTCTATGATAAATTTTTGTGGTGCAATAGTTAAGTTTATGCCATTTAAGGAAAGCAGTTTTTGGCAATTAATATTTTTTATAATCCTAATTTTCACAATAATAACACAAATAATCTTAACATAAAAATTAATTGAGAATGACTCTCTTTTTTCTTCCCTTATTCAAGACTAAGGCTCTACTTGAAAAAATTAGCATATAACGAACAAGCTTATAGTGAAAAACTTGCATATTGAATTTAAAATGTTTAGTAAAATTAGTGGACTAACTAGTTTATAAATATAAAATAATATAAATAGACATGTCGAATTATTGTTTAAAAATAAATGAGAATGTTCATTTAATGGAGAGAAACAAGGAATTTAATTAATATATATATATATATATATATATATATATATATATATATATATATATATATATATATATATATAACGGTAAAAACGAGAGAAAAAAAATGAAATCTTTGCAAGTATAAGGTCAAATTCTACTTCAAGCAATGTGCTGAGAAAATGTTATAAGTTAATGAAAAATGTTATAAGGTAGTAGTACCAAACACTTACTCCAAACTTATTTGCTATAATCTCTTCGCTATAAGCTAGTGGTTTAACCTTACCAAGTTCCCTCCAGTCTCCATTATAAGCAAAAAATATGGTTCAATTTTTGGTCTCTTTTATAAATAAAGTTAACTACCTTTACCGTATTTAATGCTATTGCTCTATATATACCATTCATTTAATTGGGTGGTTGATATAGTCAAATATAAGTTCTTTTCATTAAACATTTAAAAAGGCTAATTTATTATATTTGGTTAACTTTTTGTATAAAAACTAGACAATTAATTGCATTTAACTAATTTTCTTAATCACCGTGAAAGAAGTTAATTTTTCTTATAAAAGAGACCGGAGGGAGTAGAGTCTAAATAAATAATAGAACTTTTTCCCATTATCACTCTATATATTAAACAAGACTTATTCCTTTGGATATTACTCTATCCGTTCCACAATACATGTCATTTTAAGGTAATTTATACATGCCAAGAAGCTAATAAATTTTGTAGCTTTTGATGGAACTATTTGTCGTTTTCCTAGAATACCCTTAATTATTTATTATTTTACTCTACATATTTCTCTCTCCGCAGTAAATAGTTAAGGGTAGTATTGAGAAATCAATAATTAATGCTGCATTGGACTTTGAAAACGACAAGTAAAATGAAACAAAACAATTCTTTAAAAACGACATGTATTATGAAACAGAGAGAGTAATGTATAAACATATTTTAATTACTTAATTATTATTGCATTAATTTGTCACCATCCCAACTTGTTAAGCAATAAAAGCTAGAATTACAATACTTTATGGTGTGTTTGGTAGAAGAGAAAGAACGAAGAGGAAAAGAGAGTAGAGAGAGTGACTTGCTATTGTTTGACACTCTCTCTCTCTTCTCTCTTCTCTCTTCCCTCTTTCTCTCCTACCAAACACACATTAGTGTAAATAGTACTAAAGTAACCCCCTCCAAACAATAGAAAGTCACTCTTTCTTTTGTCTTCTACCAAACACACATTTAGTGTAAGGCTCATTCACATATGCAAACTATATATTAAAGCTTTAAGTTCATATTTCTTTAGTACTAAAAACACAGATCACAAATCAAGTAAACAAATTGGTGATGGAACACAATGGCATCAAAGCTCCACTAGAGACGGGGGAGAATAGGGTTAACTCAGACCTTGAAAGCTTTGAATCGATTGATTTTAATAACTTTGACTTCCTTTTCCCCCCACCCCCGACCCCGCTATCGCCTTCGCCCACCATTGAGATGCACCCCGATGCAGATTTGAATCCCACACAGGTAGATTTGCAACATCTGAGCTTGTCCTCTGAATCTGATCAAACCAATGGTTCAGGAATGCCCGTCATAAAATCCAACGGCATAGGAAACTCTAGCGGAGTAAAAGCTACGAAGCATCGTCACAAGTACAACATTATTAGGTCTCGTGTGACGAAGAAGACCTTCACCGCTGAGAAGCTTGCTGAGATCGCTGCGACAGATCCCAAGAAAGCAAAGAGGTTGGTAATTAAATAAAACTTTATTATTTTTTTTAAAACAAAATTGAATTAGGTTTTTTTGTCAAATTTTAGCCCTGAAAGATAGATCCATGCCATGAAGAGCATCTCTACTAATAAGTAATCACAGAGAACTTATTTTAACTTTAGTTAATATTGATTACCCCCACTTTTGGATTTCCTGCATTCAGTTTTTTTTAATTCAAGAATTTCAAATCCAAGTTTTCAAATCAAGATCCGATACGATAGTGCTTGACATCCGATTGGGTCAAATGTAAGGGGTTGATTACTGCGGGAGTCTAATAATCATTAACTTTGAAAGCATGAAAATTTAATTTATTTTATCTGTTTTGCTTAATTTGCAATTTAAAATTTTAAGTATTAGGGATTTTTTATGGGTGATAATTGAAATAAATGGGTGTTTGGATTGTGGATGTGAGATTTGTTGATTTGATTGTTTGTGTTGTAGGATTCTTTCGAATAGGAAGTCGGCTACAAGATCGAAGGAGAAGAGAGAGCGTCAAATTGCTTTGAGATAGAAAAGAAGGCAGAGTCACTTCGATAAAAAGAATAACCTAGAAAGAGAACTTGAGAAGCTGGAGGTACTTATTTTATGTTTTTTTCCTGATAAGGAGTCATTTTTCGCTATGTGTCATTTTTATTTATTTTAAAAACAATAATAAAAAAAATCATCAAATACTAATCAAACCAAATTATTAAATTATAATATAATTAACAAGGTAATCAAAACCGATCGGATATTGAACCTAAGAAGCAAATGGTTCAAGGTTTGCGGGGTTCAATCGGTTGAATAAGGAGTTCAACCGAAATTAATTAAATAGATTATTTAATATTTTTTTCACAATATATAAATGGTAAAAAAACAAAAAAATGTTATAATATCACATAATAACATTATAATTAATATTCAATAATAATAGATACTAGAATGTAAGTACTGTTATTTTTTTGTTACAATATAAGTACTCTTATAATAATGTTACTGTACATATTAATTTTTTAATTATTTTTATTTATTTAAAAAACTTAATTATAAAAAAGGATAAAAAATATTCCATATACCAAAAATTAACATTATTTATCATTTTTTTATTATAAAAAATCAACATGATATACCATTTTTTTAATAAAATAGGTAAAATCCGGTTTTCTGACAAATTCCTGGTTTTTGGCTGGTTTCCTGTTCGGTTTCCGGTTTTTGACCGATTATCCGGTTCAAATGCCGATTATCATACAATCCGGTTTTCAAGTTCAATTGGACCGGATAGGGGTCCGGTTTTGACAACCTTGATAATTAATGAGGGTTCTAACAAAATGACAAATTTATTTGCAATTTGTACTAAAAGGGAGCAATTTCGAATAACTGCCACAAAAAGCCAAACAACTCGCAGACTTTTTTCACTTTAATCTACTTGAGCATCAAGTAAAAAGAAAAGGCTGATGAAAAGAAAAAGCTGACCTTGTGGGGTAAGGGAGAGAGAGGGAAAAGCTGATTCATTTTTATGGCTTAAATACGTTTTTACCCCCTGCAAATAGGGGGTATTTTGCTTTTACCCCTGCAGTTTTTTTTAAAAAACTCCTTGCAAAATCAACTTTTTTGGTTTTAGTCCTTCTGTTAGATGGGCGTTAAAGAAAACGTCTATGTAGCATTTTTAAATACGTTTTTATCCCCTGCAAATAGGAGGTGTTTTGCTTTTACCCCCTGCAAAAAAAATCTAAATCCCCTTTTTCTTCCTCAGCACCCACCCAACCTCATATCAACTTTTCCATCTCCAACACAAACCAACGCTTCCACACACATTTATTAAATCCATAAAACCTTGATTTTGAGATGAAAAACAATCCATAAACAACAATCCATAAAACTTGAAACAAACCCTAAAATCAGAATCGCACTAAAAGTTAATTACATGTTGTGCTCATGGTTTGCTGGTTCTGTGAGAGAGAGAGAGAGAGAAAGATGAAAAGATGGGTTCTGGTTTGATATGGAAGCTTTGGTTTGTGTTGGAGATGGAAAAGTTGATATGAGGTTGGGTTGGTGCTGAGGAAGAGAAGGGGATTTAGATTTTTTTTTTTGCAGTGGGTAAAAGCAAAACACCCCTATTTGTAAGGGGTAAAAACGTATTTAAAAAAGCTACATAGACATTTTTTGTAACATCCATCTAACAGAAGGACTAAAACAAAAAAAGTTGATTTTGCAAGGGGTTTTTTAGAAATATTTTTTTTGCAGGGGGTAAAAGCAAAACACCCCCTATTTGCAGGGGGTTAAAACGTAGTTAAGCATTTTTTTATTAAAGTGTGCGGACTTGAATCTATCTATCTAATATCTATTTATACAAACAAACCTCCTATGAAATTACCAATTTGGATTTCTTATTAATAGGACACATATATAATTTAAGGGTAAAAGTGTCATTACTCACTCCTTCTCTTACACTATCTTTCCTACTTTTTTCTCTTTCTTCTTACACTCTCTTTATTCCTTTTCACATTTTTCCTACACTTTCTTTCTTCCTTTTTTTCTCTTTCTTCTTACACTCTCTTTCCTCCTTTTCACTTTTCTCCTACACTCTTTCTTACTTTTTTCTCTTTATTCTTACACTCTCTTTCTTCCTTTTCACTTTTCTCCTACACTCTATTCCTTCCTTTTTTTTCTCTTTCTTCTTACACTCTCTTTCCTCATTTTCACTTTTCTCCTACACTCTTTTTCTTCCTTTTTTCATTTTACTTTTCCCATAAACAATTATTTTCTTTCTCTTATCACTTCACACAAAAAAAAATTATCACCTTAAAATTTTAATTTTTCTCTACAAAATCGGTTTACACTCTTATTGAAAATCTACTATCACCTCTTATTGATAATCTACTATTTATTATAATCTACTAAATAACTAAAATAATCAATTGAAACTACGAGATAACTGCAATAATATATAAAAAAACACGGGATAACTGCTTTAATATATAAAAAAAACACGAGATTAATATTTGTCATTGATAATTAAATTTTTTGAAGCCTACTACTACAAACCTACTATCTAAAAAATAAGAAGAGTTAATGACTATTTAAACTACTAATTAATATTTAAAATAAATATTTCTTATTAATAATCTACTATCTAACCTTATTATCTACTTTTTTTGAAGCAAACTTTTACTATCTACTATCATCTACTAATCAACTAAAATAATCAAATAAAACTACGAGATAACTGCACTGATATATATATATATATAAAAAACACGGAAAAACTGCAGTGATATATTAAAAAAACACGGGATTAATATTTGCCATTAATAAGTATAATTTTTGAAGACTACTATAAACCCACTATAAAAAAAAATAAGAAGACTTAATGACTATTTAAACTGATTAATATTTAAAACACACATCACAAATATTTTTCACTAATACCTAAAAATGACAATTGTCACTGATATAAAAAACATGGGATAAGTATTTCTTATTGATAATCTACTATTCATCGTTTACTATCTACTATAATCTACTAATTCACTAAAATAATCAATTGAAGCTACGAGATAACTACAATGATATATAAAAAACACGAGATAACTGCATTAATATATAAAAACACAAGAATAACTACACTGATATATAAAAAATACGAGATTAATATTTGTCACTAATACCTAAGGAATGCTTCAAAAAAAAACTAATACCTAAGAAATGATTGCACTGATAATTTAAACACGAGATAACTGGACTGATAATTTAAAACACATGTGACAAATATTTGTCACTAATACCTAAAAAATGACAAATAATTGTCACTGATATCTAAAAAAACGCGGGATAGATATTTCTTATTGATAATCTAATATCTATCTTTTACTATCTACTATAGTCTACTAACAAACTCAAATAATCAATGGAGACTATGAGATAATTGCACTAATACATAAAAACACGGATAACTTTACTTATATATGAAAAATACGGGGATAATCGCAATTATATATATATATATATATATATATATATATATATATATATATATATATATATATATATATATATATATATATAAAATCACTGGATAACAACAACACGATATATAAAAAAGACATCAGACTGATAGATAAAAAACACGGGATAAATGCCTAGATTGTTTTTAAATTATACTTTTACATTTTCAGATTTTAATATTTATCTATTTTTTTGAATGAAACTCCTTTTTTATCTACTTTAATTTTGTCTTTATTTTCACGGGGTAATGTTCAGACTATTTAAATACTGTCTAAGTTCATTCATAAAAAGAACACGACAGCACCCCGTGCGTATGCACGGGTATCCTACTAGTTCACACAAAAATTTAATACTTCAAATGTTATAATCTTTTAATAATAATTTGGTCAAAAAAAACTTTTAATAATTTAATTAGAATGAATATAATAATATTAAATGATTTAGAATTTATTATTTACTAGTATAATCTCTCTATTAAAACTACTAAAATCAATCAATTTAACAACTAATAATTGTCAAAACAAAATTTAACCACTATCAAAATTTCTAAAAAAACTTTTTTTAATAATTAAAATGATTAAATTAATATTAAATAAACTAGAATTTACTTTTTCTTTTGAAAAATAAACTTTTTTTGACAAAATTTTGAAAAATAAACTAGAATTTACTATTTACTATAATCTACTTAAACTATTTAAACCATTCAATTTAACCCCTAACCGTTGTCAAAAAATGTAACCATATTAAAAAAATTAATAATTTTTTTAAATGGTTTAATTATTTAATTCAAATGATTAAATTAACATTAAATGATGTATAAATTACTATTTACTATAATCTACTGAAACTATTAAAACCAATTAATTTAACCACTAAAAATTGTCAAAATAAAATAAAATTAACCACTATAAAAAATTCCAAAATAACTTTATAATTAAAAGGATTAAATTAATATTAACTTATCTAGAGTAATACATATAAACAAGTGACAACGGGAGAGGCAACAGAGAGCGGCAATGGGGTGCAACAATTGGAGCGGCAACAGGAGCGACAATGACAGCAGCAACAACAGATGTTGAAACGGGAGAGACAACGAGAGTGGCAACAAGAGTGCCAACGGGGGTGCATATCTTATATTAAATCTCACTTTCTTTTTTCTTGATTTTTACTCCATTATTAAGTTTATAAGAAGATACTGACTATTTTTTTGAACTTTTTTGCAACACAAGTATGTTAATAAATTTGAAATATAGTCTTTTATCGAGTTTTTCCTTTTTCTTATATTACATTTTCCAATTTTCAATGTATTTATAATTTCATAGAAAATCAATCAATACTAATATAACCAAATCATATGTTAGCAAAATGCCATTTTTAGGTTACTTATAATAATGCCATGTGTACAAAGATAAGAACAACTAGGTAAAATCATCACTAAAAGACAATTTTTTTTCGCCTTTTCACCTTTTTTGCCAAAAGTCAAAAAAGTTGATTTATTAATGATTAAAGAAAACACATAGCCCCACTACAAATATAATAATAAATTTAATCACTACAAAAAATTCCAAAATACTTTTTTTAATAAGTTGATTAAAATGATTAAATTTATATTAAATGATATAAAATATATTATTATTATTATTATAATATATTAAAACTACTAAAATTAATCAATCAGTACTAAGATAATCAAATCATATATGAAGAAAATGTCGTTTTTAGCCTACTTATAATAATGTATTGTGTCAAAAATAAAGACAAATAGGTAAAATCACAATTAAAGGACAAATATTTTCTACCTTTTTCAGCTTTTTTGATAAAAGCCAAAAAAGGTGGTTTATTAATGATTAAAGTAAAACACATGGCCCCACCACAAATATAATAAGGAATTTAACCAATATCAAAAATTTCAAAATTCATTTTTTAACAATTAAAATAAAATGATTAAATTTATTTATATTAATGATTAGAATTTACTATTTACTATAATCTATTAAAACTATTAAAACTAATTAATTTAACCATTAATAATTGACAAAAAAATTAACCACTATAAAATATAAACAAGGGAGCGCAACCGAGAGACTCACAAAGGCAACCGACAACAAGAGAATGACAACGGGAGAAGCGGTGAGAGAGCGCGGCAACGAGATCGACAACGGGGGAGCGACAACAGTAGCAACAGAGAGAGAGTGACAAGAGGATCGGCAACGGCGGGGTGCATATCTTGTGTTAGATCTAATCTTATTTTTTCTGATTTTTACTCCATTATTAAAATTAGAATACTTGCTTTTTTAAATTTTTTTGCAACACAAGTTTTTTAAGTAAGTTGAAATATACCTATTTTGAGTTTTTCCTTTTTCCTTTTATTAAATTTGACAATTTTCAAAGTATTAAAAGGTTCATAACAAATTATAACAAATACAGTGTCACTCGTGCGGATGCATAGGTAAAGTGTTATTCTAAGATTGGGGTCAATGTAGCGGAGACTAGGATGTGCAACAGTTCAAATTCACTCCAGTCAGTACCGTTAGTCCTTTTAAGAACCATTATTAGGGGTGGGAATAGGCCGAGCCGAACTAAGCTTCGCAGGAGCCTAACCTGCGTTGAAAGTGCTAGGCATTTGGCCTGTCATAGGCTCAACTTTTAGGCCTGGTCTGACCTTTATGAAAGTCTGGCAAGGCTTGAAAGCCTGTTTTGAAGCCTATTTCACAATTTTTTTTGATAAAAACCTACAATTTTATGCTTTTGTACGTAGACTAAGAAGCTAATAGATCTATAAGATTATGTTCTATTTTATATGACATCCATCTTAAATATTTCTACTTTTATAATAATAACTCTAAATATATGTCAAAAATTGATGTACGTCAATATGTTTAAATTACTAAAAAATATTAGCAAACTTATGATTCAACACGAAGTACAAAATTTAATATAATAATAATAACAATAAAATAGGGTGCTTCTAAGGTGAGGGAGCAAATCAAATCCCTCATTGGTGAATCATTAAATATGATCGTAGGATGTAGTATACAAATTCATCAATGTTTGAGATTTAATACTGGTTGATTCAATCTTAACCACTCATAGTATTTTACACAATATCTTACGGTCAATTTTAATAGTTCACTAGTGAGGGATTGATTAGCTCCCTCACCCTAGAAGCATAAATAGGCCGGCTTGATAGGCCTAAAATGCTTTTTCATTGGCTTGTAGCCTGAACTTTTTAGCTAAATATGCTTTTACAAAAGTGTAAGCCTTATCTGTTTAAAAACAATCTGGCCTGACCTAGCTTGCGTAGGCTGAGCCGTACTCCCTTATCGTTTAGCCTGACCTATTTCCACACTAAAGTTAGAGAATCCATTTCTCTAACTAAACCCAAATACGTCGATTTAAAATCTTAGTATTTCATTTATTATATTTAAAAAATTAAAAATTAAATAGAGAAATCTTAGTATTTCATTTAGGGGTGGAAATAGAGAAATCTTAGTATTTCATTTATTATATTTTAAAAATTAAAAATTAAAAGTAGAGAGAGATAGAGATAATCGATGTGAAGAGATCCAAATCCATGTAGCAGTATGATACTCTGGTTTGTTGCACACAATTGAGTCGGATTATGATGTGTATGGATTCTCTAATTTTTTGAGTGGGAAAAGTCATTTAGTTTTGTCACTATCCTCTCTCATTTTTCCTATCTTATTTTCTCAGAATATTTTTCTACATTCTCTCTCTTCCTTAAATCTTCCTTAAATCTAAAACCACAATGAGTCAGAAAAAAAATCTAAAACCACAAAAAGTTAGGTGACTTTTCCACACTAAAGTTAGAGAATCCATTTCTCTAACTAAACCCAAATAAGTCGATTTAAAATGCCCAAAATTTATGCTGTCAAAAAAACAGATACCCTAAATGTAAATAGTTAGTTGCTACAATTGTGATCCATTAACAATCATTTTATGGATACTTATACAAAACTCAAATGGCGCTTTTCACTGCACTGTGACTTGCTAAAAGAATAAATAATTAAATTCATTTTGTTAAACATTTAATTATTATACTCAATTTATGTATGAGTTTGATTAGTATATACACTATCGATCTAAATGACATCTAATGAAAACTCACGATATTGCACATCAGCATATTTTGTAAATGTATTTTAGAATTAACTACCAGTGATCAGTTCTTATTTGACAATGATGTAAAATGAATTTGCATTGACGGTGCATGTCTCATGGGATCGATCGATGTAGGATGAAAATAAAGATCTAGAAGCTGAAAAGAAGATTCTCCAAATTAAGATAGAGACTAAGATACAAGAAGCAAAAACCAAACAAGGTATGCATTATTGATATACTTGGTTATTGCCTAATCTCTGCATGCAATAGTAGATTGTCATTTGCTTTTAATTCCCTACTTCATATTAAATTTTTGTGTAGATTCTCTATAATTTTTGTATTGTGCAAACAAAAGTTATGAATCCCATTAATTTTGATCAATAAAAGTTACCTTCATTAATACATTGTTGTATGGATAATATCATGAATCTGCCTGTGTAATGTATCACTTTCCTAAAACTGGACTTCATTTGTTTTAAATGATTTTATGGTACGTATTTGACGTCCCGCCATAGAGAAGGTTTCCCAGTCAATAGCCTCCACCGCCACTTATGCAACGAACTCAAATTAAAAGCTTTGATATCCTTGACCCCAAGTCCGCCACCTGACTTTGACTTATACACCTCCTCCCACCTATACCCAATGAATTTTCTTCCTCTGACACCCACCCCATAGGAAGTCTCTCTACAACTGAACCAACGTCCTCCACACCCCAATAGGCATCTTGGAGTAAGAAAGGAAGAAAATAGGTATGCTATTAAGAACCAAGTTCAAAATAACTATCCTACTTCCAAAGGTAAGTAACCTATTCTTCCAAGACCCAATCCTATTACACAAGGCGCCCACCAAAGGTTCGCAAGTGGCGATCCTTCTTGGGTTAGCACCTACTGGAAGCCCGCAAATACTTAAACGACACCGCCTCCTACTTACAATAGAGGAACCTTTCAAGCAGATACAGAAAAAAGGAGCTGACATTCACCCCCACAATGCTACTCTTTGAGAAGTTAACCTTCAACCCAAACACTAGCTCAAAACACCTCAACACTGCTTTCATAGTCCAAAGATTATGCACTGTCGGCTCCCTAATTAGGAGAGTGTCGTGTGCATAATGAAATTGGTTTCAGTGATACATATATATATCACTGAAACCAATTTTAAAATACGATTATAATGAAAATCTATTGAAAGTAGCTTCAGCATAAAATATAATTAATAAGCATGAAGATCATAAAGAAAATGAAAGAATTGATTGTTATGAATGTTAACAGCACAAATCAGCTCATGATTTACTAAAGTATTCTTACAATGTAATCTATAAATTATTTAAATAATTTTTTTTTTAATGTCTGTGGAATTCACTCTTGTGCTTGTAGTTTTCATCGATTTGTTGAAGGAACAAAAGCATTCCCTCAACATGTTAATTGAACGGAATGATACTCTCTTTGGCAATAATCTTTCTTCTGGTGGCTTGGTTTCTCCATTCTCTTCTGAATTAGCACCACAACAGCTTCCTAATATTGAAGCTCAGCTTCAGGAAGCTCCTCAGCAACCACAGCTCTGTGTGCCGCCGCCGCCGCCTACTCCTACTCCTACTTCTCCTCCTCCGTTTGGTGAGCCTCTCAGTGACAATATTTTTTCAGCATGGACTTTTTCAACTAGAAATTGCTAAACTAGTTCATAAGAGAAAAAGTTGGTGAAGGACATTATTTTGTGGTTCAGCGTCGTTAATCTTTTGTTATAGTTATGTTTTAAAAAATTTGAGGCTGGAAACATAGCCTAAACTTATGCACTTCATGCAATTTTAGTTTCAAATCGTTAAATCAGACTTTATATATTGTTTAATGTTCCTCCGTTTATTTTACCGTGTGTTATTGATTCACAGTATACACCCGCTTTCTTAAGTACTAATATATCTTTGAGGAACTCGATCGTCCACATGTATCTCTCGACTTTGTCGGTCAGTGTAGTTTTCTCTCCCAACAAATTTTTATTACACCTAATATTCGAACACGGCATTCGGGGTAAAATGAAGAGCCATGGGGGTAGAAAAATCATCATTCCTTTTTATGGCCACTTATAGTAGTGGGGCATTCTTGACTAAAAAAAAGGTTGGGATTTTTATACCCCCACACTTTGCCTCCATACCTCCAAACACTCTATGAAATGTCCATTTTACCCTTATTTAAAATTGTAAACAGATTTATCTGTTTTAATAGATAAATTTGTAATTAAATTTTTTTCAGAAATATATTTTATAGATAAATCTGTAAATCCGTTTATATTAATTTAAAATGACAGATTTATGTTTTTAGTAGATAAATCCGTAGTTGAAAAATGCACTACAGATTTATCTACTAAAAACATAAGTCTGTAGCATTGTTTTTTTTTTTTTTTGAATTGGTAAACAGATTTATATGTAATTCTGTATTTATATGAGTTGGTAAATGATTTATATGAAAATTCGTAGCATGAACATCTACTAAAAACAATAAACGGAATTATATCTTTGATTGGTAATTTCGTAGTGCCAAAAAAATTTCAATCGAATTTATCTATTTAGTAGATAAATCCGTAGTTAGAAAATGAACTACAAATTTATCTACTAAATAGATAAATTCGTTTTGCATTTTGCAACAACGGATTTATCCATTATGGTAGATAAACCCGTTTTCCAACTTTTTTAACTACAAATTTATTCTTCAATAAATAAATCCGTTTTGCATTTTTTAAGGAGTAATATAGGGATGATTGAAACATATAGGGGTGGGGGCTAGAAAAATCCTCACTCAAAAAATAAAGGTGTTTTTTTTTCATATCCCCACCTTTTCCCCCATACCCCCACAAAATTTGATAACCCCAAAATGCCCATTTGAAAACTAATTTTTTTTTTTAAAAATAAATAAATCGTATATACGTTTTGAGGACGTATATACGATGACTATTTTATGTCCAATCGTATATACGTACTCCAAACATATATACGATGGCTATTTTATTTTTTTAAAATAATTTGTTTTATTTTTTTTATAAAAAATGTTATAAAAAGACTACTAAAAATTTGTTAAAGAGTCAAAAATAATCTAAAAAATTATAAAAACACCACTAAAAATCTAACAAAACAAAAATAAGACTATGCAAAATTTTTTAGATTTTTTGGAGACTATGAAAAATTAAAAAAATTCCTAAAAAATAGTAAACGATGAAATTTGGGATTTTGAGGCCGTAGTCCCATAAAAAGTTTCTTCTAAGGGAGTCATGCTCGGTGATTTTTTTCGGATTTAATGGCTGTGGTTTCACTATGATCAGAGTAGGTTGCCCGAAAACCGATTTTTTAGCCTAAATTATTCGTCCGACGTCTAACATCGTCACGTGTTAACGAACTATACACGCTATATTAATTTTTATATAGTGTCTAGCCTTAATTAATTAATTCTAACCGTATTTATTTTAAATTTTTTTGCACCAATCGTATATATGTTTAAAAATGTTTTTTTAAACATATATACGACCCTATTTTTTTGCCCATCGTATATACACCCCCCAGGCGTATATACGATTGGCAAACCCCCACATCAATCGTATATACGCCTTGGAGGTGTATATACGATGGGCAAAAATATAGGGTCGTATATATATTTAAAAACATATATATATATATATATATATATATATATATATATATATATATATATATATATATATATATATATATATATATATATATATATATATATATATATATATATATATATATTGGTGCAAAATTAAAAAAAATACGTTTGGTGAAAGGTATTTTGGGGTTTCACTTTATTGTGGGGGTATAAGGGGATATGGTGGGGGTACAAAAAAAAACCCAAAAATAAATAGTAGTGGGGCTTTTAAGCCCACAACCTCCAAACAAAAGGGGCCAGAGATGTGTTGGGAGGGGGCTAGCTCATGTAAGTTAACTATTGCCTTTGTTCTTGACAAAAAAAAAACTATTGTCTTTGTGTATACATAATAAGTTCTTTTAATTCTTGAACTTAATCTTTTAATTACATAATAAGTTACCATGCGATTTTTCAAAACAAAAATTAAAAACCTTTGCATAAATGCGACCACAAATATAGAAATAGCATCAACTCATCATTATATGTAATTTTTAAATAAGACAATGGTACAATTTGATGACAACAGCATCATTAAGTCAATTATTTAAAACCATAATACTATATTATCAATACACTCCAATCAAAGAAATCAATTATGCAATATACAAGAACAATTTCCAGCACCAATTTCCTCAGCAAGGCATAAGTGGTTTCTCAATCCATGTTGGATCCAAATAGCTCGTTTCTGAATAAATTCATCAACAAAGGAATCCAACATTTCAATAGAAACGTGTTGCATCACCACAACATGTGCAATATTTCCTTCATGTGCCAAACTCCATTTACGTTCAAACTCATAATCTAAAGGTCTCTCAAAGACAACTATATTGCTAAAATCATTTAACAATGTTCCAATGCCAACGTCACGAAGTTTATCATGTAAATAACGTGCATTCACTATGCACTTGTGCACTTCATTCTCAAGTCCTATTAAACCTTTCTTTTGCAAAGCATACCAAATGAAAATTGGAGCATGACCATTTCGACTACCAGTAATTGTGGCATCTCTAGAAGCAATCACCTCAATATCTCTAGAAAAGACGTTGGTGTGTTCTAAACGAGTTATTAAAACACCACAAGGAATTGGACATCCCAAGAATTTATGGCCAGAAATAGTTATACTTCCAATCGGTTTCTTGAAGGAAAATCTTGGAGCCTGTTCTACCAACCAACCTGCAATATTATGTAAGAAGAATGAGCTAGCTATGCTATTTCGTAAACAAAGAGACATTTGAAAAACAATAATGTGACTCTGGTAGTAAATTTTATCTTATGTGGGGATCCACGCAGAAACTATTCCATTTTGGCTGAACGTGGGGGCAGATATTTTTCCAGAAGATAGGAGGGAAATCCTCCCGTGATCAATTCGCGAGGATGGGACGCATGCCACATCATCTGCCCGACAGGGACCCCACCTAGAGTATAATACTTAAATATCCTTACTATAGATATATATTACTATTTTGGTCATTTTTTTAACCTTTCTTTTAAGGTAATTACACAAACCAATAAAACCAATTAATTTTGTTGTTTATGAAAAAATTATAAGTCTTTTTTGTACTATATTCATAACTTTTTATTACTCATCGCACTTATTTCTCTCCCTAATGAAGGGTATAATTGAGAAACATGTAATTACATTCTTTCTATCATAATTTTCAGAAAAAAAAAAAATCTAACACTGGTTAAGTTTGTTTGATTACATTTTTAAAAACTGTTCATGTTTTCAAAAAATTAACAAAGAATAATTTAAAAACCTAATCAAATGTACTGTTATTCTTTACACCACCACATTTTTTTTTCAACCTCCCACCATAGACCAGTCAACAATCGAATGCTAGTAATCTCCAACTTGGCCCAATAAGTTACGAACGCAACACACTTAATGAAATGTTTCATGATTGACAAAAAAACCAAAAAACAAAATTGGATATTTGGGGTTATATACAGCTATGTTTCACTAGGTTACCCAAAAAAAAGCTATGTATTCACTACTTATCGATGGTTAAAAAAGCTATGCTTTCACTAAATAGGAATAGATTATCTCTATTGAAGATTTCACTTGAGAGTGTCAAGTGTTAAATTTTAACCACTCATTACTCATTCTCTCTTTTATAATGTGTTAAGGTTTCTCTCACTCTTACTTTTTAATCAATAGTTGAGATTTCACTTAACTATATATATAATGTCAATGAATGTCAACAACATTTAACTCACTTGTTTAATAAGCGGTAACATCATTCCCAGTAATGCTCCATCACAGTGAATGTAAAATCGATCACGAGTGAAGCCACTTTCATCGAGTGTTTGTATTACGAGATCAATGTCATCAATAGCTCCTTTCATAGTTGTTCCTAATTTGTGAATCAACAAGAAAAAAAAAAGGTTTAACCACGCATATGTTCCATACACAAATATACTCCCTCCGGAATTCAATATAAGAAAATTTGAGGTTTTTAACTTATAACAAAATATACACAAAAATTAACTTTCATTAACCTATTTAATGATGGCATACCCAAAATTTCCTTAATTTAATACTGAATATTTAATATTACACATAAAAAGTTAGAAACTTTTTCCTAGATAATTAAATGAGATGAAAGGTAATTTAGGTAATTAAATTAAATTTTAAATGAAATTTATAAAAACACGTGCAATAACTACATATCTTAAGAAAGTTTGTAGGTAGTTAATTTTAGTTATATTGTGTTACAGAGTAATACCTATATTTAGATTGATGATGGCTGGCTTGTTCTGATTAGCAAGAAGCAAAATCTTCAGATCAGTACAATCAATCTCACCAGAGACCAATGTGCCAACCTTTATACATTGCATTCTATACATTCTAGCTATCTTCAATATTGAATAATGTGAGTCCTGCGACGTATACAAGATCCCATCCGAAATTTTTCCTTACAGATAATATATATATATATATATATATATATATATATATATATATATATATATATATATATAAAAAATCAATAATCATATTTAAGATACATTGTATTTTTATATATCAAAATCCCCATGTAGTGGAATTCAAAAAAATTAATAACTTACCCCATTAGAATTCCATGAAGATTTCCTTCGGTTCCACCGGTTGTGACGTATCCCCAGTACTCATCTTTCCCTATCTCCCATAGCTTAGAAAACCAATCAAGCACTGAAACTTCAAAATCTGCTGAATTGATACCATAACTGCTCCCCAAAAATGGATCGCCAGCATTGTTTAGACGAAAATTCAGTAAAGGTGCCAATGCTTGATAGTCAAAGCTTTGATCAGTGGGGTACCCTGCTTATAAACAAATATCATTAGTGTAACATTTTTTTTTAAAAAAAAAGAGGTAAAAGATCATAAGCATACCACAAATATGTGATATTTTTTGATTTAGTGTCCCCATAAAGTGAATAATAACATCATCCAAATTGGTCTGTGTCTCTCCAGTGCATTTGGTTATAGCAAGGGATATATGTCCATTATTCTCTTGAATTTCTTTATCCTTATTATATATGCCATGAACTTGTGGAATATTGAAAGATCTTATCTCCATGTTTTTCTTTACTGGACTTTCCATTCTTTCTGCACTTAAGCGTTTGTTTGAGAGTAGTGATCACACTAAATTAAAGTAAGGAGCAAATTAAAGCTGCAAAGAAATGAATGATTATTTGTTAATGTGAGCATATTATCTAGTGTGGAGGGCAAGGAGAAGAAGAATAATACTCACCTTTCAGATTCTCCCTTCTCTAACTTCTCTAGTTGCATTCTACTTCTTGCGGGATATTTAGTATGATATATCTATTTTATGGACGTGTCTTTTATCTTTGAACACAAACCAATATCAATTTTATGCATATATATTGTGTTTTTAATGATATGATATATCATATATGCATTAAATTAATTCACAAATTCCTAACAAGAAATCACCTAACAATATTTATTGCATTCCTAGATATAGTTTCCTTTTCTTTAAACCCATATCAATTTTATAAACACGTTTATTATTTACATGTATTTGATCACCATCCTTAAGCCAAAATGTTTTTGACCGTTGTTTCCAGAAAGCCTCTTCTTGCATGATTAGTTTAGATAGATGTCTGCGCATACGATTATACTGCACCATGCCCTACTGGCCCTGTCTATTACGAACTCTATCCATGGCCTCTCGGCATGCTTGAATGTCCTCCCGGAACTTCAACCGCTTACGGCGTCCCCAACTTTGGAGTGTCGCGCAGCGTACGCAAGTGTGATTGAATATCACCTGCTACTCCCATATTCCAACCATTGTGCACAACATCATCCACCTCAGGCTCAGCTAGCCAAGCATTTTCAAATTTAAAAGAATAGGTACGCTAAGGAACAATCAAATAATCTCTTTGGAGTAACAATGGAGAGTGATCCGACTTTGGGGATATAAGATTTAACAACTTCACTTGGGGAAACAAATCCAACCATTCTTTAGTAGCAAAAGCCCTATCCAATCTTTGTTCAATAGCACGGGGAGTACCTAGAGCGAATCTCCACGTAAATTGGTAGCCAGTCAGAGGTATATCAATTAATCGAGCATCCATTACCGCCTCTTGGAAACCACGCATAAGGTAGTTTGGATGATCCCTATATCCTCTCTTGTCCTCTGGAGATAGTAAATCATTAATGTCTCCAATAATGCACCAGGGTAGTGTGGAAAGTCCTGCTAACCTGCAGATAAGTGCCCAAGATTCACGCCTAATAGAACGGTCAGCATACCCATAGTACCCAGTGACACACCAATTACCGTGAACAACATCCTCCACCACTACATCAATATGATGTTGAGAATAGCTAGAGACACTGCATTTGATAACGTTCCTCCAAAGAACAGCAATACCCCCTCCTCTACCAACTCTATCCACAGAGACACAACCATCAAATTCCAGTAACCTTCGTACCTTCTCCAACGTACCTGCATATGATAAAGTCTCAAACAAAAAAACAAAAATCCGGGTTATTACTCCAGACCAGGTCCCGAAGTCGTAACCCAATCCCCAACAATTCCAGCTAAGGATACTCATTTCTCCTGGCAGGCCTGGCTGCCAGGACCTGTCAATAAAAAAGAATAAGTATCATTAAGTTGTGGTGTGGTCACAGACGTAGCCCCAGGATGTGGTTGTGCATGCAATCGTTTCCGTTTACGTAGCTCATCACAATCTCTCATATTGAAAGACACATTCCCAACAATTGGGCCACGCACCAATGCTCATTTTCACATACTTGTGTGTGTGGAGCTCAAGGATTGGCAACGACTATTTATGGATTGACAACAACTATTTAGTTGCCATTACCACCATCATGTGATGGTCATTCAAGGTTTGATATTTCATATTAAAAGCCTTTAAATTGCTAGTTCCAAATGTGGCCTTTCGAAGATTAAAATTTTAAAGTGTGTTGAACAAAAGTATTATTTTATTTCTTTTTAATGAACATATTTTATAATTCATAATTTTTCTAAAGACATATAAATCTCAAGTCACTAAAAAACAAAAGAAATGATAATATCTTGTAATACACTAATTTCTCTAAAAGTATTTAGAGAAGTTAAAGTAGATAAAATGAATGAATGACAACTGATTCTTTTTTTTGCCCAAAGACAACTGATTCTTAATAACTATAAATATTCAAGTCTCTTAATCTTTAGATTTTTATAAGTGGCTCAATTTTTATTTAAAGAAAACTAAGGCTCAATTTTAATTATATTTAATTAAAACACATTAATAATTCACTATATCTATTGTAAATGTTAAAAGATAACAACAACAACAACAACATGGGTTAGGTATATTAATAGGTAAATTTAAAAGGCTAGAAAGTTTAAAACCTAAAATATTTCAATTTTAAAACTATTGAAACTTGATTATAAATTATTTTCGTTTAAAAACCCTAATATTATGTGTAGAAATTGAAGTGTATAATTAAACCCTAATATTAACCATCATAAAAAAATTAATAAACATTAATAATTCACTATATTTATTTTAAATGTTAAGAGCAAAAAAATATAATATAAATAATTACATGGGTAAAGTATATTAATAGGACAATAAACTAAGTTACATCAATATCCTTCTTATATGTTACAATTACAACAACCAAATCACATGAGTGACAACCTTAAAATTATAGCCTAATTTTTTTTCACCTATTTTCTATTGTTTCCTAGCATCCAAATAGATTACAAATATCTATTAAACAACATATATGACATTTACAAATGAGATACTTTTTTATTCACAGATTCATCATACTGCTTTCCTTTTAATGAAATATCCAACAACTTCATTCCCCCAATTACTAATGAAGCTTCAAACTACTACATGTAAAGACTCTAATCTCCAATTTCATGGATACCCTTATGTTTTTCAAAATCTCTAACTCTCTCTTGTCGACAATCAATGCACCAATTTCTTTCCATGCATCATTTTCTTATCAATTCTATGCATGCTTGTAGACCACCCTTTGTGACACTTGTTGCCTATGGAAAGACATACCACAATGTGCTAAAGATTCCAATTGACAACAATGTTCAAGATTTTGCTGTTTATATAGCAATTCCTTAATTAATGATAAATGTAACCTTCATTTTTACCATTAAAAAATTGTAACGTTCCTTTTATTTCTCAATGTGTTTGCCTTTTTTTTGTCTTACTATTATTCACTTTAGCTACTTTAAGGTTCATAAATAAATGCAGATGAAAAGATGCAAGGGTAGACAATAATAAGTCTTAGTTTATTTTTTATATAGTTTTATTGACACCTATAAAGGTAACTTTTGTTCAAAAAATTGATATAAAATAATAACGTCATATTTTCTTTCTACTCCATGGAATATATATTGTTCTTTATTTTTTAATTATTTCTGTATATTTTTATTGAAATTATAACATTTGTTCACATATACTTAAAATTAATGCTAATCCTAAATATATCAAAATAATTGTAAGGATATTTAAAGTGAAAATGTTTGTTAAAAATTTGATTAATGTGTGAGATAATATTGTAACGTTATTTAAATAATGAATGGTTTTTTTAGACAGTAAATAATGAATGTTTGGATACAATTGTTTTATTTCCCACTATTAGTTAAACAATTCTCATTATTTATATTTTCAAGTAACTATAAAAGCTACAACTAAAAAGAAAACTCATGGTTGATTGTACGTTAAAAAAATTCACAACTGAATAATTTTATACCAATTATCCACAACTCAAAGAAATTATATTATTGTTAGAATTGGTAAAAAAATCAAAATTAATTGAATAAATATATTTACCAATTATGATAGTTTTGATGAAATAATAAATAATTAAAGACTTTTAAAATTCTTTTTTATGTAACAATATTCATGCATTGGAAGGGAGAGGTTTCACATTAGTATAAATTATTCCTTTAAATGACAATAAACTCATGAGCTAAATAATAAAGAAATAGTAATATAGTGAAAAAGCAAATTGAAAAATAAATGAAGGTGATGTGGAGCATCCTAGAGCTTGGAAAAAAGCTTTATTTAGAGATTTACTAGGAGAATGCCCGTGCGTTGCACGGGTTGTTAAAATATTCTGAATTTAGTTTTTTTAAATTTCTGTATAAAATATATTGAATAAAATACAAATCATGTTTAGTTATAGTGTCTCTCTCTTTCTATATATATATATATATATATATATATATATATATATATATATATATATATATATATATATATATATATATATATATATATATATATATATATATGGTTTAAATTTTTATATCAAATATGAATTTTAGATGTTTTCTTATATAGTGTATGTGTTTTGTAATATAAATATATCGTAATAATTTTATAAGATTAATTGTTTTTAAATACTGTTTTATTAAAGTAAATGATTATAAATGAATAATTTTTAAGAATATCATTTTATTTAGTGTAATAAATTAATAATTATAAATTTTCTCAATACTGTCCCTTTAAATATGAAAAAACTTGAAAAGCTACATGCTATATTTTTATAGCTAATAGGAAAAGTAAAAAGTTAGTCGTGAGTGAGTATATTAGTAATTTTTTAAGCTAAAATTAAAGCTACTACAAATCTATATATCAATATATAAATAGAAACCCCAATGAAGCCTCCTCAATATTATTAACTATATTAAGCATTTTTATTTATTTTTAAGCATTTTGTTGATACAACCATTCTAACTCAAGTTTAGAACAACTCTAGATTTATGTATCAATTCAATTCACATGTTTAATTCTGTTGCATTGAGGTTATGCACACTATAAGAATAACTCTTGAATAAGTGATAGTCTTTATAGTGTCGTATTGATAGTCTATGATCTATACATTCACTTTAAAAATAAAAAAACTTTAGGTATAAAAAGAATTTCAAGGAACATATAAAAAACTTTTAGATATAGTACATCAACCAATTTCATGAAAACTATTAAAATTAAACATTTTTTTAAAAAACGATATTAAAATTAATTCATACACGTCTTATGGATTATGACACTAACTGAGCCATTTTTTATGTGTTTTTTACTACAATATAGAATTCGTAAGAACACGAACCTCAAATCCCTTGCTTTGCTTTTTCAAGTTTTTATCCACGTAAACTCTATTTTTCCTCCCTTGATTGTACGCTCTAATATTTCTCTCTACGCTCTATGCATCTTCCTGTGTTAGTTTCTAAATCTTCCTGTGTTAGTTTCTAATGTTCACATGCACATCTTGTTGTTTGTTCTAATTTTTTTGCCAAAATTCTCTCACCATCTAAAATTTTCTCCTATAAATAGTTGTGTCATATCATAACTGATTAAAACTATACATCTTTCACTTTTATTTTAGGAACTCATGAATTTATTGGCAACTAATGAATGATTCATATGAAACTCCACTTTCAATGCATAATGGTTACACCAAAAAGAATTTTAAAGACCAACTCATTGTTTCCTAGTTGAAAATATTAATACAATAAATTAAAATATTCTATTCATTTGCACTCTCATACTAAATTAAACAATTTTCCCAAATAATTATATAATAAATGATTGAGATATTCAAATTTTTCCAATTTTTGTTTGGTACGTAGAGCTATTCAATTTTTTTTGTTTTATCACATAATTATATATTAATTATATAATAAAGAATATATATATATATATATATATGTATATAAATAAATATTATTCTTAACTTTTCCATTAAACAAACATTTTGTATATATATATATATGAACGAAAGTTTCAGCTCCCAATGAAGTTTGATTTCAACTTATTAATTTTAATGAAATTTGAACTAATATTTTCAGTTTCCAACAAATTTGATTTCAACTTATAAACTTTATTATAATTTAAAAGAATTTAGATTTAGATAGATAAAGATATTTTTAAAAGAGTTGGTATAAAATAGTAAGGTCTTACTTTTTGCGACACCAAGGAATATATGTTGTTTCGTTTTTATATTTTTTTTTTTGAAGCTTTCATTATTTGAATTATAACATTTAGTTATACATTTACTTACGACCTTTAAATTCGTAAGCTTTGTTAAAAATTGAGAATAATGTATGAGCAATATTATAATGTGTTGGATTTTAAATTTTAGCACATTTTTCTATGTGAAGGCTCCATTTTGGGGATTCCTTTACATAGATAGATAGATGTGTACATGTGTGTGTGTGTATATATATATATATATATATATATAGAGAGAGAGAGAGAGAGAGATAAAATTCAAAACAACATATCAATTACACTTCCACCATTCAATCAAGAAGATTCTGATTAATAGATGAAGATATACTCCAATCCAAGAAGAGATAGGTGCTTCTGTTTAGACATTATAAGAATATGATGAATACATTAAACTTGGAACCTATAACAAACTCAATACTATCAACAATCCATAAAAGCTTAAGAATAAAAGACAATTTACACAATTTTTTTTTTTGGAAATTCAACTGCTACAATGACTTTCTTCAACCTTGAATATTAGTGATGTAACAACCAAACAAAAGTTACATGAAAAATGAAAAGATGTGTGGTTAGGTGACCTCTCTTCTTATGTTTCTTTGTTGTCTAAAACATCAAATTTCGTAAGTACATATATTTTTCCTTCTTCCAAGAGTCGCTTGAATGATGGTGCAAGGTTTTTTGGAATAGTAACATGTATGAAATTTGCCTGTAAATATATTTTATTAATGAATAAGATTTACATTTGAATGTGAAGAAATTTGCTAGATATGATGAGACTAAATTATACCTTTTCATCAATTAAAACCTTATTTGTGCTCATCAATTCTTTTCGCTTACGTATGTTCAGAGTATCCCACGTTCTTGAAACTCTGACTTTCAGACTACACCCTTCGGGTCAGTTGGATAGTTGGTTGAGGAAAATTTGGGCAGCCATTTTTTGAGATGATAAAAGCAAGATGTGAGGCTAATACTGGTGTTAATGTTTGGAGATGGAAAATGATGTAGGATGGAGGAAAGGGTATGAAAACCTTATATATATATAGCCTAAGAGGTAATGTAGGGGTAGATGGAATGTGAGTAGTTTTTTTTTTTGCCATGTGATCATTTTTTTTGGAATGTAAATGGGAATTTTTATGGTTAAATGAGTAGAACAATAGTTTATGGGAGGTTAGGGAATTATTTTGTGTCAGTAGGTGGCTATTCAGGTGACCCCAATTAAGTTGCAAATAGAAAAACCACATAAATGGTTTAAATTGTTTTTTTTTTAAAAACAATTTCATTTATAAATAGGTCCGTGTGTTTTTTTAAAGTGTTAACTATATAATATGTGAATTATTATTATTGGGAGGTGTAAAGAAAATGTGCAATCATATTATAGGTATAAATTTTGTGGGGTAATTCATTGAGTTCATGGGCATTAACTTGTAAATTAAATGGTAAAATAAATGGGAAATTGTTTTTAATCATTACTCATGTGTTAATTTTTTTATGGTTTATAAATGCATGGTTTCACTATCAATGCTAATTAGTTTTTTTTCCGTATGTTACAACATCAAAGCAACCTTTTGGATGGTTTTAACCTTTGTATTTGCAACGTGGATGAATAAAAAGTTCAAGTGGAAGTGCAAAAATTAACGGAAATGTAGTTTTTTTTGTTTTAAGTTTTTTCAATATAGTTTATATAATTTTGGGAGGGGAATAATTTTCTAAATTTATATGAAATAACGAAGGTGAGGTAAGCTTGGAGTGGATAATTAATTGGTGATAATTATAAAAATAAAAGGGAAGTGTTTTAAAATACAAAAATAAAAGCAAAAATTCAAGGATTAGTAGGAGTGCGTTGCAAGGGTTGTTCGAATGTTTTTATTTAAATATAAAATATAGTATAATATAAGTATAAGTTTAATTTTTTATATCAAACTTCATTATTTTAGACAATCATCTTATAAAGAGTATGTGTTTAAAAATATAAATAATTGTGAATACTCTTTATCAAATATAATTTTTTGAAATATAATTTTACAAAAGTATAATAGGTTTACAAAGATTACTAAATACTTTAAAATAAGGAATTTGGGATTTAACATGAAAATAAATTATAAAAATAAGGAGAAGCCTAAAGGCTCCATTAGAGATTCCTACTTTTTAAAGAACAATTTTCAAAAATGAAACATAAGGAAGACCCAATGGAAGCTCCACAATGCTTATCGTGTTTTTTTCTATTAAAATACTTATTAATTATTTATGCATAAAGAAGATATAACTTTTCAATGAAAGCACATAATTGCCACTAACTTATTAAATGATCTTCTATGTAATCCTACTTTATAAATCAACCTTTCGTTTCATAGGATAATACATGATTAATAGTAAAAGTAGAAAAATATAGTGAATCACTATATATTATCAATTAAATCATTTCAATTCTAATTCTACTTCTAAATCTAATCTAAATATACATTATAAAATCAATTATGGAATATTAATAATTCAGATGAATTATAATAATTATAATTACAATAATTATAATAATTAGCTTTTCATTTTAATATGTTAATTTTCAAGAAAAATCATTATAATATATTGATACGGTAAGTTTTATCATTGCAATCCATTTCTTTAACAAAATCATTGCAATCCATTTAGTATTTTTAATTGTTTAAAATTCTCTAATGTTAGCAATTATATATACCATTGCGCTCTAAATACATTTTCATTATATAAGACTCAATATCACTTTCATGGGGCATTTTTATTTTTCTATAATCCCACGTTAACTTTATTATTGCCTACTACAAATATTTGCAATTGACTTTTCATGTTCTATAATTTTAATTTCTTAATGACTAAACTGATATGTAATACTAAAATGATATATATATATATATATATATATATATATAGATAGATAGATAGATAGATAGATAGATAGAGAGAGAGAGAGAGATAGAGAGAGAGATAGAGAGAGAGAGATGAAAAGCATTGTGGAGGTTCCATCGGAGCTTCCTTCACACACACACACACACACAAAAACTATATCAATTATTCTTCCACATACAATCAAGAAGATTACAATTTAATAGGTGAGATATATACTCAAATCTAAGAAGAGATAGTTTCTTTTGTTTACACACTATAAAAACATGATGAATACATAAAACTTGAAGCCTATAATAATTTCAATAGCTTGAAACCTGAAACATGAAACCTATAAGAAAAATTTGGAACTCCAACTACAACAATAGCTTTTTTCAAGCATGAATATTAATGATTGTGAAAACTAAAAAAATTATATAAGGGATGTAACAACCAAACAAAAGTAAACTAAAAATGAAAGGATAAATGGTGATCTGATCTCTTCTTAGGTATTTATAGTATTTTTGAAGAGAGACTTAAATGAAGGAAAATAAAAAATTGTAACCAATTTCTATTAAAAACTATCTATATTAATCATCATAATAATTTAGAGAAACTAAAAGGCCATCAAAATTGAAACATAAAGTAATGAATTAGTGGCAATCAATAAGGGAGAAAGTTTGTTAAAATAAAAATAAAAAGGGAGGAAAACTCACAATTCAAGAGTCAAGGTGGTTTTAGTTTTATTATTATTATTATTATTATTATTATTGTGTGTGTGAATTATTGTAAGATTTTTAAAAAGTTTCATTTCCAAATGATATATATATATAATCTAACTTATTTGAGATTTGTTTGTTAATAACTAATTTAAAAATGTGTTCTTGTCAAAAAAAAGTGTTGAAATCGTAAGAAACATACACATAATTTGATCTAAATATAAAAAGCTTTTTTCTGTTTAGATGCAATAAGGAATTATTAGTTGACCATTAAATTTTTTTATGTTACAATTATGTATTTAAAGGGAGGAGTTTCACTAAAATAATAGTTAAATACTATTCCACTAAGAGTATCATTTTGTAAGTTAGTGGTTATCATGAATTGAAGTCATTTAAGTGAAAATTATGAATAAATGTTAATATAGTTAAAAATCTAATTGGAAAATAAATGAAGATGATGTGGAGCTTCCTAGAGCTTGGAATAAAGCTTCCTTTAGATATTTATATAGATATATAGATGTATCTATTCACAATCTTAAGAGTCCACGAGGAAATCATTTGTCTTTCTCTTTTTTTTTTTTCATTTCTGAAAGTATGATCTCATCTCATGGGTTATTTACCCTATATTCCAGTAGTTGGCAACATCTGCAGAGCTTGCAAATAATTTTTGAGGGTGTCAAATTCTTAAATAATATATAAAATATTTCACTAACAAGCTTCAAACATTGGTTTTAGAACTTTTGAGGGAAAAAAAATACACTTGAATGTTGTAAAATAGAAAAATAACTACCGAATTGCATTCAAGGAGATAAAAATAACTCAAAGCTTGGGTCCTAATGGTTAATTCACTCCATCTAAAGAGGCAGACTCCGCTAGTAACCGAGTTCAATCCCCGACGATAGAACAAATGTAGCCAGACTTTACTTACCTCGCGGCCGAAGTCCGAATTATTCAGGGCCCATTTCCTCTAGACACCGGAGCAGGGTCAAAGACTCCTAAACCAAAAGAAACGCGGAAGTGAAGCATTGGTGGCTCTTTGGAGGGGGAGGATGGTATCCATAGGCGACAAAGTGGCTTTAATTAATTATGTTCTTTCCTCTTTGCCTTTATATTTCTTCTCATTTTATAAATCGCCTAAGATAAGGTCCTGGATAAAATTATGAGGTTACAACGACACTTTCTATAGGCTGGTAATTCTAATGTGAACTCCAATTCAGGGGTCGAATGGGATGATGTGTGTATTTGGTTCATTTTTTACAATGAGAAACCCATGTAATTCTTTTAGACCATTCACCAAATTATAAGAGTAATGTATTTCAAAGACAATGTAACAAATGTAACTAAAGTCTCCTTTCAGAGTATAAGAGTGTGTTTTGAACTAACTTTCAAGCCTATTTTCATGGTCGATTGTTACCTGAACCCATCAAGCATAACACCTTTGTAATGTCTCGAGAGTTTCAAAACTATTTTCATGTTTTGATTCCATTGTCTAATTTCATAGTTCCAACATCAATACTTCACATTTCGGTTCTTCGTTTGATGTTTAAAATAAGATTTGAAGGACAATGAAATTAGATTAGAAATATAAAACAATTGGAGTGAAGAATAGTATTAGGAATTACTAAGGGCTTATCATTGGATTACTCCCAACCACCCAAGACTTTGAATTTACTCACTCATATTCATAATGTAAATTATGTAAACGTAAATGACATGATCATAAACTGCTGAATGTAAATGACAAGAACAAGAATGTAAAGATGAAACAATTCTATAAACTTTGAGCAATGATTACAAACATGGAATGATGCCTTAGTACTCAGATTATCATGCTATTTATAGGCCTAGGGTCAAAGCTGATTAAAACCAATTACAAGCAATGAAGAAGGAAAAGCAGCGGCTTTTGGTGATTGTTGAGAAAATACTGGCAGCTGTGTTTTCTTCTGAGTAAAATTGACCGTTCTAGCATCTATTGAAAACACGAGCATGTTTTAAAAACACGGCCAGTCATGTTTTCTTCTGGTTTAATGCTCAAAATTGAAAAGATAAATTTTTTCATTAGCTTTCCAACGCATCAAAGAACACCTCAATCGGGTTCTCGGACTGTGAGATATGACCAAAATGGTGTAAACGAGTATAAAGTTGTTGAATCCACGCTTGGACGTATCACTATGCTCTTGGGGCGCGCCGACAAGGTCTGATTCTTTGCTTCATTCTTGATCTTTCTTGATTTATTTTGACTTTGGACTTTATCCTTATCCTTTTGAAGCTCAAATCCCTTCATTTTACTAAAAGCTTGACCTAAAACGTAAAACAAACATTCAAAGAGTAAAATAACTCAAGAATAGAACTAAATTGCTACACAAATTACTAAAAACAAACACTAAAAAGACACTTAAACTAGACTTATCATCTTTTTTTGAAAGGCAAACATTATTTATAATATATTAAAAGTCGAGCATAAGCTCAAACCAAATACAAATGAAAATCCCACTCCAAATCAAAGTTGGAGAAAAAAAACAGAAAACCAAAAAACAACAAACAACAACTACCTTCTTTAAATACAGTCGATAGGATCTACAAACACTCATAAAATAAGCAGGACGGAGAAGTATCCCTCGCCTGGAACTAACGCCAGGAAAGAAATAAAATCCGATTAAACAAGTCTCAAAGTCAGGTACTTCTCCAGAGAAGTTACATCTATTCTTCACATCCCTGATAACCCACATAACAATATGCCAGATGAGTTTCAAACCACATCTGCCTCTCACCCCCAAATAAATGAACCGAAGCAACATAGATGAAATATGGTGCTGCATCACTTACCTTGAGCATTTGGTAACTTGTAACTTTCTCTCTATCTCATACTATTATTATTATTTTTTAACTTGAAAAAATCATCAATCATACTGTTATTGGCTTAATCATACTGGCTTCTTGGTTAGCTTTCTGTTAAATTAAATAGTGTGGAGCCAGATTGTACATTCCACTGTGTGAACGTGTAATAATGGAGATCGACGCGCGATATGTTGATATAATTTCTGCAGGGACAGAAATTAAATAGTGTGAACCCAGATTGAAACTCGACCGACGGACGGACAGTTTTAATTTGGAGGATGGTAATTTTATTATTGCTCCAGAAAGAGCAGTTTGGGCACCAACAAAATACCATGAATTTCGAGTTTTTATTGGCTTTATTTTTCTCACCCCCTCATTATCAATCCCACCCCATATTTCAAAAAAACCCAATACTACCCCTGTCTTTTAAAAAAAAATAAAAATTAAATTTTGCGGAATTACCTTTTTTAGAGGTAATTCCGGTTCAAAAAGAATTAAAAATTTCGGAATTATCTCTAAAAAAGGTAATTCCGAAATTTTTAATTTTTAATTTTTTTTTTAAAAAAGTTTGTATATTAAATTAAGATTTAAACGCGCGCTTTATTTGGAAATACGATACTTAACGATTTACGATTTAAATAACAATACGTCAAAATATATAAAATGTCCAACATAAAATAGGAGTAAAAATACAACTATGGATACAAAATGTCTAAAAATGACTGAAAATAACGATGTGAAGTAGGTGAACGGGCGACATCTAGGGCATCCCGGGCCAATCCAGGACGCGCAGTGCGTATATATACGATTTGTTTTAATTTTTATTACTAAAAGACTACTAAAAATAGTCAAAACTACTCTAAAAAAATATAAAAACACCACTAAAAATCTAACAAAACCAAAATAAGGCTATACAAATTTTTTTAGATTTTTTGGAGACAATGAAAAATTAAAAAAATCGTAAAAAATAGTAAACGATGAAATTTGGGATTTTGAGGCCGTAGTCCCGTAAGAAGTCCCTTTGCAGGGGAGTCTTGATTCTTGATTTTTTTCGGATTTAATAGCTGTGGTTTCATTACGATCGGAGTATGTTGCCCGAAAACCGATTTTTTAGCCTAAATTATTCGTTCGAAATAAAAAATATTAATAATTCCGAAAAATTTAATAATTGAAAATAAAAAAATTGTAATTTTGAATTACCTCCGAGAAATAGGTAATTCCGGTCATTAAATGTGAACCTAATTACCTCATTCTCGAGTAATTCAAAATCTTTCTAATTACAGGTAAATCCAAAATTCCATTATTTTGAACCGAATTACCTTTTTAGAGGTAATTCAAAATTTTAATTTTTTTTAACAAACTATGTAATTTTTGTAAATTTTTAAGGGTATTTTTGTCTGTTTGGGTAATTATGGGGTGGGATTGATAACGAGGGGGTGGGAAAAATAAAAGCCGTTTTTATTTTGTCGGTTTAGAATAAATTACAAATAATTATCATCACACATAGCTTAATCAGTGCCAGTGGCGGACCTACAGTTAATTCATGGGGTCACTTGAATTCTCTGACAAAAAAATTCATTTAGACCACTTGAAATTATAATATTTGCAGCAAGTGTAAAAATTAGGTTGCGTGAATCGATAAAAGACTATTTAAAAACTTAGATTCAGACGGTGTATGCAATAGCATTGATGTTCAAATTATTATTTATCGATTTCAAAATATGAAATCACGTAAAAAGACAATTATGAGATGCATAATTTATTTATATATTTAAATATATTAAAACTTTTTTAATTATATTTTTAGGACATGCTTTTAAAAATTAAATTGGAATTGATCGATGGTATAGTGCATGATAGTGTAGGGAGAAGATTCGATTCTAGCCACTTTTACTTTTAAATTTTATTCTCATATACTTTATTTTTGTTACTAGCAATTACTATATATTTAATCACATTGTCAAAAAAAAATATTTAATCACATTATAACTAAAAATTATCTTACTTGCTCAGTGGATAATAACTCACAATCCCCGTGAATACGATTAGTGGTTCTTACCATCTTAATATTACTTGGAACAACTCGGTACACTTGCCAAAAAGTTAACAAATATCAAGATCAAGTTTGGTGTAATGTCATTCCAATGGATGCGTGTCACCTCCTCCTTGGAAGACCATGGCAATATGATCATAGTGCTTTATATGATAGTTATGCCAACACCTACTCATTTGTCAAAGATGGAGTGAAGTCAAGTTAACTCCATTACCACCTAGTTGATGGCGAAATTGGCAAGTGTACCAAATCGTCGCAAGTAATAATAAAAACGGTAAGAACCGGATGTCGAACTCAAGGATTGCACGTACTTATCAATTTAAAATTCCACTAATTGGATTGAACAAGGGACTAAGTTTAGGTGTGTTGACAATAAAATAAGAATAACAATAGAATAATTTTGTGATTTTTAGAAAATAGAAACAAAAACGCTTTTGAAATGTAATAGATGATAAGAGAAGTTAGGGATGAATTCCTATTGATTCCACACTATTGCAAGATGATTTGTTATAGAAAATTACTCCCTCTTTACCTTTGTTATCAAACCCACAACATTAATCAATTCCTAATTCCTTAGGCAACCAATCCTTTGTAAACAACTAAAACCCTAATTCCTTAAGTGATTCTAATTGAGCACAAGCATTACAACCAAGGGTTTTCAAGATACAACAACTCCAAGACTATTCCTAGACTAAGAATTGAAGGTATTCAATCTCAAGCATTCAAATACAAAACTTCCATTTCATACATAAACCATATATCATTTCATGAGTGATCAATTCATAAAAAGCATTAAGAACAAAGATTGAATACACAAAGGAAGAGGAAATATAACATTTAAATAAATCAAAATCAACTACAATAGTGTTTCATCAATACTCATTCACCCCCCAACCAAAGGGTATTTAGCTAGACATAGAGGGAGAATAAATCAAACATAAAAAAGAACTTGAGAGATAGAGTGACCACATTGAAGCTCCAAAATCTTGTTCCCAAGCTTGAATCTTCAATGGAGATGAAGGGTGTTGAATCCTAGCTGCCTCCTTTGCCCTCTCTCCAAAAACTAGGTCAAGAATATGTCAAAAGATCCTTAAGTTGGGTGAAAATCACAACTTAAATAAAAACGCAGAGCAAAGCGCCTGCGCATGGCGTAAGCGCTTGGGCGCATGACAAACAACGAAGATCGATGTGAAAGCGCCCCACGCACGCGCGCAAGCGCTTGGGCGTATGACGATTAACAACATCGATGTGAAAGCGCCCGAGACGCGACGCAGGCTTAGCGCATGCATGATGCATAAAGAACAACACAAGCGAATCGCCCTGCACGCATGCGAGAAATGCACAGACGCTTTGTAACAGCTTCTTTGAAGTAGTAAGCACTCCAAATGCTTGGAAGATGCATCCTTGGGCACACGATAGAACTTTTATCCACTCAACTCATTCTTTCAAGCTTCAACATGATCCAAAACATCAATTTGCACTCAAAATCATGATTATGACAAATGTGGCAATTTATGGTCCTAAACTAATGTAATTTCCTAAATTCAATATAAAAACATTGTTTTGTACCATGAAAACTAAATGCAAATGCAGGACTTATCACTAGTGAATTTGATAAAAGAAAGAATCCAAACCATTAGTATCTTTAGTCACAAAGGCCTAGTTGAAGGAAGTTGTGGATGAAGTCCAGACTATAAGTTTTGTAGAATGCAGAGCGAAAGAAATTAAGAAGTTGCATGGACAAATTCACAAGCAAATTAAGAAACAAAACTCAAGATACAAGGCTAATAGTGACAAGCACAGAAGACGACAATATTTAAAGTTGGAGATTTTGTGTGGATACATTTGAGAAAAGAACGATTTCCAAATCAACCAAATGAAAAGTTGTCCCTAGGAGTTGACAGTCCCTTCAAAATAACACAAAAAATCAACAACAATGCTTACATGATAGAACTACCCAAGACTACTATTGTGCTTAGAAACCTTCAATGTTGTTGATCTTTCACCATATCTGGATGATGAAGTTGATAACAACTCGAGGGCGAGTCTATTCAACCTTGGGAGAATGATCCAGAATTACACCACACTACACCACACTACACCACCATAGTATCCAGGTAAGGATCCATGTTGTTTCTATTGGGGGCATTTGCCCCCACTTAACTCAATATTTTTAGTCTATATATGCTTGGTTGATTTGGTTTGCCCCCATAAAAAAATAATTGTTGCCTCCTTGAGATAGTTTTTATAAATAAATACATGTAAAAAGTTATAAGAGATAAAAGAGAAAATACATTTCTATATATTTTCTCTCTTTATTCTTTTAATTTTGACTTCTCTTCTAACACCGAACATACAAATTGACACTATACACATTAAATTTTGGGATTAAGTTTTTTCTATCTCAAAACTATGTATTTTGTCAAAATTTATACAATTTTTATTGTATAAAAATATTATGGACCAGAATTTTTCTCCCACCAACAAAAATTTCTGGATCCGTCACCGATAGTATCCATAGCACCGTTGCATCATCCTTTACCTCATGGAAAAGCCAACATAATGGACCTTCAACCATCTAGCAACTATATATGTTTAAAATTTTATTTCTTGCATTTCCATTACATTTCAGAATTTCTAGCCTTATTATAATGTAACCAAGAGGCCTCTAAGATTACTAAAAAAAGGACCAAACATTTTATGTATTTTCATAAATAAATAGGAAATAAATAGGGAAGGTTTCCTAAGAATTGACGACTAGATCCATTTTGTCCATCAGGTCAAAATCGACTAGATATATGTCCATGTCACACATTCAATCAAATGCTTATTGCAACATTTTAAAGGTCACACACCTTTAACGTCATTGTCAAAGAGAGGAGACACTAACTTTCGCGAACAATAAGACTTAACCAAATATATGTTGCATAGCTTTTACAATTAATGTGTTCAACAACCTTCAAATATCACGAGACAGTTGATGCTTTTACAAGCTCATTAATTGCTTAATTTGAAATTAGCAATGACAATAGGCCTATAGTTTTCAACACTATTGTAATAATTTGATAGAATAAACCACCAAAACCATTCAGACCTGGAGCATCAGAAGCATTCATAGAAAAAAACAGTAAAAATAAGCATATAGGCTACTAGGGAGGGAATAACTCTATCAATTAAATTATTAGAAATACTAGAGTTATTGTTCGCGAAAGTCTGTGTTTTTTTTCTTTTTAATTTTTGTTTGCCTGTTTTGCTCACTTGCTTTGGGTTTTGATCTAGTCCCCCATTGATATTTTTTTGTCTTCGTTTTTCTTTTTTTAATAGATTCAATTTTCTTTAGTTAAAAAAAAACCTTCAAATATCACGAGACATTTGATGCTCTTACTAAAGCTCATTAATTGCTTAACTGGAAATTAGTCTTCAATAAGTACAATCTTTGGATATTTGAAGTTTTTTCTTGTGCAAAAGCTAATTTTCAATATTCTCAACAATGCTTGATAAGATGGTTTGGGTGTTTCGAACTTAACTAAAGTATTCGATTCGAATCTAGGCTTTAGAAACGATAACGTTAAATCTCTTGGGAGGAGGAGTGGTGGGGGGGTTCTTCGCTCACGTTGTGGTCTCCCAATTCGAGGATAAGTCTCAGAATACACAGACCTGGATACTCGATTTACACACAAAAAACTATTTTCAATACTTTTTGCAAAGAACTAATTATTTGAAACATGAATGTTCATCTCAATACAACAAGTGAAACTAAGCTTGTGCAAAAGTGCAACTTATGGCTTAATTTACATGATTCATAAATCACAAAAAGCCTAACAATTGATGACTAGATCCATTTTGTCCATCAGGTCAAAATCGACTAGATATATGTCCATGTCACACATTCCTTCTCATGAGAATGAATTATGTAATTCACAAGCACAATTTTCTTCACCAATGTCATTTGCAATGCATGGAGACTTTCTGTGTCCATCTTGAAACCAAGTAGATCGATGTTGTACAAGTTCAACGATGAATGAGTCTAGTATTTCAACAGTGATATGTTGCATAACAACATGTGCAATATTACCTTCACAAGCCAAATTCCACTTACGTACAAAATCATCATCTAGAGGCCTTTCAAAAACAACCGTATTACTAAATTCATTCAACATTGCTCCAATGTTGTTATGACGTAGTTGATGTAGCAAGTATTGTGCATTTGTTAAGCACTTATGAACTTCTTCTTTGAGTCCGTTCAAACCTTTATTTTGAAGAGCATACCAAATGAAGATTGGAGCATGACCACAACGACTACCTGTAATTGTGGCATCCCTTGAAGCAATGTATTCAACATCTCTAGATACGGCATTTATGTGTTCTAAACGATTTATAACAACACCGCATGGAATGGGGCAACCCAAAAACTTATGGCCAGAAATTGATACACTTCCGATGGGATCCTTGAAGGTAATCCTTGGAGCCTATTAACCACCAAAACAATATTGTTAAGAAGTAATCCCATGTTTTTTAAAGACAACTAGTGGTAGATCTTTATGGGAGTGCTGCAGGGCCGCATGGCTGCACTCTCGCGGCTCCCATTAAGTTTATGTATACATTTTATACTCAAAGCTAGTATATATAAACCGAATGAACACTAAGCAACAAACGTTAAATAATATAAAAAATTGCATCAAACAAGATTTGAACTCAGGACATTAAAATTGACATAGGTAACTTTGACCACTAAACCAAACAAACAATTATAAATGCACAATTAATTTTGGTTTATATATTTATTACTATTTTGACCCTCTCCAAATTTTTTTGTCAAGATCCATGCCTGAAGACAACCATATAATATATAAATTTTTGTCAAGAAGAGTATCTTGCAGTGTGGTCAAGAAAAAGGATTATCAATGTTGTTTGAAGGAAAGAAGTGTAAAGTGTACCATCTAGATAAATTCCTCATTCTAGAATCCACCTGACCTACAATAGAATGTTCATTCAATTTGCTAAGACGCTTTGTTGAAAGCGATGCTATGCCAAGAAGAAGTCGGTGGAGAGCTACTCATAAGATTGAGTTGATTTAGATAGATTTTTGTGGACCAACTGCTCCTAAATCAAACATCTGATAGAGGTATTATCTTTGCTGTATAGATTATTTTTCTAGAAAATATTTGGTATAAAGCTCTAGCTAGGAGCAAAGAAGATAGGAGTCAAGTGGATCTGCACGACCAAATTGAATGAACTTGTTCAAGTAGATAAGTATAAAGCTAGGTTGGTGGCAAGGAGATATACTCAAAGGTATGGGATAGACTACAAAGGAATTTTTTGCGCCAGTGAGCAAATTGGACACAATTAGAATGGTAATTGCAATAGCAGCTCAAAGAGGATGGAAACTATATCAATTAGATTATCACCAAAAAAAAACTATATCAATTAGATGTTAAATTTGTAATGTTATATGAAAATACTACTGAAGAGGTTTATGTGGAGCAACCTAAAGGGCATGTGAAAGAAGGAAGCGAGCATAAGGTATACAAATTCATTCAAGGGACTAAGAATTATTGAGTTTTGTACAATAAAGGAGAGAATGAGGAGTTGCTTGCTTATACAGACAGTGACTATGCGGGGGATGTGCAAGATAGAAAGAGCACCTCGGGTTACTTGTTTTTGCTGTCTAATGGGGCAGTGGCATGGTTTTCTAAAAAGCAACCAATTGTCATCTTATCCACCACAAAGGAAGAATTTGTAGCAGCAACAACTTGTTCGTTTCAAGCTGTATGGATGAGGAACATGCTAAAGTCAAGAAAGTTCTACAATTTTGATGTGTGAGAACAACTCTACTATATATCAAACTGTCCAAAAACCTCATGATATATGCATGGAAGAACTAAACATATTGATGTAAGAGTTTATTTTTTGAGGGACTTGGTAAAGGATGGTATTATTGAACTGATACATTTGGAACAGAAGATGAACTTGCTGATTTGATGACAAAACCATTGAAGTTAGCCACCTCTGTTCATCTTAGAGAACAATTAGGAGTATGTGAAGTTCCTATAGTAACCCAATTGCAATTTGTTTCTAATGCTATCAATTTAAGGGAGGGAATGTTAAGTAGGTGTTGGTTTTCTATTTTGTGTTAGTCTAATAAGTTAGAGGTTAGTGAGTAGTTGTTATTGTAAGTTAACAAACTCCTTATATGTGTACTATCAGCCATAGTGAATAAATAAAGGCTAAGCAATTTTTTAGTCATACAACTTTACCTTACAAGAATTACCTATAGTCTGAAACCAACACAAGGGTAGAGATAAAAACATGTCAAAAAATCTCCAAAAATATGTATATCTCTAGAGAAAATACTAGAGTTCCTTAAATCTCAGATAATCTAGAAACTCTGTACCAAATCAACATCAAACCACATATTTCTATAGTTTGAGGTATTTTTATGTTTAGCTTTACGCTCATATATGTAAATAGCATTTCTCACAATTATTTCTTCTTTGTAGAACCTTTAAGTTTTTTCTTAATTCGTGCACTACAAAATTCATGAAATTATTAAGCATAAAATTCATGTTAGTAGATTTTACTCACTCGATTAATAAATGGTAGCATCATTCCGAACAGAGCTCCATCACAATGAATGTAGAATTGATTGCGAGGGAAACCACTTTCCTCAAGTGTTTTTACTACAAGATTAACGTCATCAACAGCTCCTTTCATAGTGGTTCCTGATATATAGAAATGAAGAAAAGAAAGAATCCTTTAGGATTATTCGAGGTGTATATAAACAGTTTATGTACATGAACTATATTTTAGGTATATATATGAGTGTATAATTATACATTCTAAAAAATGACATAGTTCTTAAAGATGAGAGTAAGACCTATGTTTAGATTGATGATGGCGGGCTTGTCCTTGTGAGCAAGAAGTGAGGTCTTTAGATCAATACAGTCAATCTCACCTGAGACTAGAGTACCAACCTTCACACATTTCATTCTATACATTCTTGCTATTTTGAATATTGAATAATGTGAATCTTGTGAGGTATATAAAATCCCATTTTGAAACTTTTCTCTCCTATGCACAATAAGCACAATTATTATATTAAGGATATGCTTTTTATTTGTAAAATATATAAAAAAAAAACATAAATGAAATTCAGTTATTAATTAATAAAAACTCACCCCATTAAAATTCCATGAAGATTTCCTTCTGTTCCACCCGTTGTGATGTATCCCCAATACTTATCCTTAGCTATCTCCCATAGGTTGGCAAACCAATCAAGCACAGAAATTTCAAATTCTCTTGAATTTAGATCAAAGTTCTTCTTATGAAATGGATCACCAAAGATTGTTTAAGTGGAAATTCAACAACGGGGTCAACACGTCATAATTGAACTCAAGATTTTCTGGATATCCTGCTTTGTTGCATTGGATAATTAGTAAAGTTCTTGCAATAATGTATCATATTTACTTACGAACACCATAAGAAAATAAGTAAATAAAATTGAAAAGACACACTAAGTTTGTACTACCTTGGTTTCATTTATAAGCGAAAAAATCACTTTTTTAATTCATTGAATAACTGATGTGTTTAGTCTATATTTTTTACTTATAAATGAGATAAGAAGAGTACATCGTACAAAAAAAGTTATTTACCTAGACAACGCAATTTGTTTTGATTTAGTGTCTCCAAGTACTCAGTAATTATTTTGGCCAAATTTTCTTGTGTCTCCCCAGTGAACTTGGTGATGGCCAGACTGTTATTCTCTTGAGTGTCTTCACGCTTCTCTTCTTTAGTAGATAGCTTGTCCTTGTTGACCACCCTACTCAATTGTTCTCTGCCTGAAACATTGAAGCATGTTGTTCTGTTCTTCTTAGTTGATCAATGGTAATTAGCATGGCAGAGTATGTAGAAAACTAAAATTTGAATTTTTATGAATTGGTAATAAGGGTAGTTTATCTAAGTAGTGAATTTCATCACTAAATCAATATCAGATGTAATAAAACAAATTGCTAGCACATTTATAAAATTAGATATATTATTACATTAATCATCAATATCAATATCAATATATCATCAATCAATCAATATAAGAAAACAAAGTGTTAGCACATTTATCGATCAATCATCAATCAATATCAAAAAACAAAGGGTTAACACGTTTACAAAATTAGACATCTTATTATATTGATTGATGTAAGCGGAGTTAACTAATCAATATCAATATCAATATGTAAGCGGAGTTAACTAATCAATATCAAAATTAGACATCTTATTATAATAAGATGTCACATTTACAAAATTAGACATCTTATTATATTGTAAATTAGACATTTACAAAGGGCTAACTAATCAATATCAATATATCACCAAATATTTCTTTTAATATTTCTCTCTCTAACTTTTGATCTTTTTTTATTCTCTCTCTATTTATGAGTCCCACTTTTATAACTTTTTGAAAAAAATCATTCTCTCTCTGTCTCACCTCTCTCTCTCTCCTATTTCCTCTCTCTCTCTCTCTCTCTCTCATTTTTCAACTTTCTCTTTTTGTTCCATTTTTTTATTTATAAATTTATACCCATCCTTGTCAAAAAAATTTATACCCATCAAATCAATATCAATATATTTAATCAAAACATTTTGTTTTTAAATTTATACCCATTATGTCAATTTAATTATTTTTATATTTTGCTTTTGAGTTTAAACAGGGAACATTTGAAGTTGTTGTTAAATTTTCTTACTTTTGATTTCCAATAGCAAAACATTACACGTTGTCAAAATACAAATACTTTATATTTTATTTTCACAAATATCTTTATTTTTAGGCATAAATATGTTTTAGGTCCCTGCAAATATGAGGTGTTTTGGTTTTAGTCCCTGCAATTTTTTTTTAAAAATGATCCCTACAAAAACAATCTTTTTTAAAAAGGTCCTTCTGTTAAACCACAGTTACAAAAATTGCTTACGTGGCTAACAGAGTCTGAGCTAGTATTATTTTTCTTTTATATTTATTTTTATTTGCTGATTAGGTTGCCACCTATTAAATGAAAGAAAAAAACCCTAAATTCCCAAATCTCTTTGTTCTTCTTCTTCTTCTCACCACAATGCAGGTTAAAATGTCCACAGTTAAATGTGCAATACCTCAAATCTTTTGATATTAGGGGTGATCAAAACACAATGAAGAAACTTCTTCCCGTGCAGACAAGCCTTGAAAATAAAGAGCGGACTATTATACTAGGTTGGCTTAACAATGAACAACGAACTGCATGTGAGAAGTAAAAACCACCAAAATGTAATTGAAATCTAATGTTCGATTATTAAGATTTAGTTAAATGATACAAAGCAATTTCCAGTGTACTTAAAAAAGTCCTTCATGGCTAGTTTACTCTTGTATCAATGGGGGTGTTTTGGTTACTAATTGATAAACTGCCATTGATGAAGAACCCGAAGCTTTGATGTGTGCATCCATGGAGGTGGATGTGGTGAGAAGAAGAGAAGAAGAAGAAGAAAGATATTTGGGAATTTAGGGTTTTTTGATTTCGTTTAATAGGTGGCAACCTAATCAGCAAGTGGAAAGGGATACACCTGAACATGAATTTTGAGGCATACAAGCCAACACCAATGTCAAAAAGAAAGACAGCTAAAGGAATCCTTAAAGGGAACAGCAAGAGTGACCACCAAGACAAAAACTACATGACAATGAAAAGAAAGGAAAAGATTAAGAAGAAGAAAAGCTAAACTAACACAGCAGCACCATGATTTGATAGCAAGCATTTCCATTATAAAGCCTCACTATCAGCATATCATTTGTTGAAAGAGCAAAACAAAACACCGTTAATATGGAACTTAGATTTCTCCTAATAGTCATCTCAGTTTCTAACCCAGATAACCACGAAAACTGTCTAACCTAACAACATCGATTTAATCAGTTGTGCTAGGACCATGTTTAACAATAGTAACAAAATTTGCCTTTTAAGAAAAGTTCTGAACAATAAAATATTAAAATGATACTTGAGACAAAAATAAAGTACCTGCAAGATACAATTTATTTTGATTTAGTGTCTGGCTAATTGTTTCAAAGGTGACATGTGTATCTCCAATGCATTTAAGCTTCCCATGTTCATTATTCTTTTGGATTTCCCTGTGCTTCTTTGAGGGATCGGTAGAACTGCCAACTACCCTTGGTAATCGCTCTATACAGTTAAGTAGTAGAAACATTGTGATTCTTCTTTGCTGAGTGTTCTCTTGTATTCTTAATTTCTGTTCTAAATAAATGAACAAAGTGTTACTATTAATATGATGTACGTGAAAGAAAAATTGGGTGCATATTTGGTAACACATGTGACCTTAGTAAATTGGATGTATGGCATTTGAACTTTGAAGGGTGACATAAATGTCAAAGTCACGTTATCACCTTCCTTGCTAACCGGCATTTTGCAGTAATTTATGGTTATGTCGGTAGGAATTGGTTATAAACTACTCCTGGAAATGGACTCTAAGTTTCAACAATAATATGTTTCACGTGCAAACAATTTGGATGGCCAAGGTTTTTTCCATGGCTAAACCACAATTTTCCTTGCTAAATTTGTGTCAAAGTGACTTTTTTTAAGATTTTCGTTCATTATGCTTTAGGTGGCACAACTGAGTGAGATTTTATTGAATTACGTGGCATTTTATTTTTTAAAAAAACAATAACACGGGAAAAAAAACACTATAAATGTCTTCAAGAACACCAACAAACACTTCAATTTCTTGGTTTCTTGAATAACGCATACATTACATGACCAAATTGAATAAAAATGGACTCTAAGTTGAATAAAATTTCGTAAGAAACTCAATGGAACCAAAATTAAGCTCAAAAGAGTGATTATGCGCAAAATCACTTCAAGAACCAAAATTGTGTTTCTGTTTTTCACATCGTTTATGCTTTTCATTGCGTTTTCGTGCATATTCTTGCTTTAGTCTTGTTTCTCACTCATTTCAGATCTATTGCAACAATCCTAGTAAAATTTGGTTGAGATTTAAGCACTAGAGTCAAAACACGTTTCGCGATCAACTTTTGAAAATCGTGTCGCGTTTAAGTCGCGCGTAAGCACTTTTTGTTCAACTTAGACCCAAATTTCGTTCAATTTTGTGTTGTTTAACTGAGTTGCCATTGAGGCCCATCAAGGTTGAAGAATCTTCATCTTCAACCAGCTCAATTCTGTCGAGAATCTCATTTGCGAATAAACATTTTTTTGAGCTTAATTTTGGTTCCATTTAATTCCCTGGGAAGTTTTATGCAAGTTAGATTCCAATTTCATTTAATTTGGTCACATCAATAAAAAAAATTAACTTTTACCCACGAACAAAAACTGTCACTAAAAGTTAAATATCTGTGAGTAAAAGTAATTTTGACTTTTCCCCACGGCCACTTTTTCCGTAGACAATGTAAGGCATCTAACCACCATTTTTTGTCCGTGGGTAAAAGTTCTCCCTACGACCAAATACATACAGTTTCCACCATCACTATATCCTTCACATGTAGATCAAATTTTAACTTCTACCTACGGTTTTGTCCATCACTAAAAGTTTTTTTTCTTTTTAAAAAAGGTCATTTTCTTTTTTGCTAAATTAATATCATTAAATTAAATTATTTTATTATAATTATAAATTATAATATATTGCCAACTAACTATCAACAGAATTACCTATCAACACATTACCTCCGAAACTATCTGAATTTTATGAACCAACTTTATTACAAAATGCATATATATACCCATATGACATATCAAATGGAAGTGTCCTATGAATTTCAGAAGGAAAAGGAGTGTGAAGAAACTAAAATCAAAATGTAGCAACAGATAAGAAGCATAGCAAAAGCAAGAGTTATGGTATTGGTATATCAAAATCTTTTCCAATATTTCATGGCACTGGTAATAGCTAATACCTCAAATTCTTTTCCTTCATGCATGATATATGTACTTAAAGAATGCATCATGACAAACCTAGCAACAAAGAAAAATCAATATCAATAGTCAATAACATGTCAAAATAATTCTAGCATCTTGATAAACAGAAAATCATGTAAAAATGAATATTCTGTAAAACAAAAAAAAGGCACACACAAATGAAACCTGATAGTCTATATCCATTTTCCCCATTTTTGGTTGCATCCGCTCCTTTGCTATTGTTTCAACTTTTTATTGTCCCTTTTTTCAATATAAGCCTGCAATGATACAACATTAAGACAAGTTTAGAATTCACTAACATCATTAAATTCAAAATAAGCATAATAAAGAATTATATAAGTTTGATTTTTGTTTAAAGGCGATAAAATTACATCGATATAAATAAATAAATAAATAAATTTATATTACATATACTGAGAAATTCCGTCTATAAACGCATTAGAGACGAAACTTGGTTGGTCGCAGAATCTGTGGTCGCAAAAGCCGCGGAGACAGATTTTGGAATTCCGTCTCTAGTCAGAGACGGAATATTTCCGTCACTAACATTAAATAATTGGTCGCTAACACTTAAGTGTGTAACATGTTCCTGCCAAAAATCTGTCTCTGTAGAGACGGAGTTTATCCATCTCTAACAGAGACAGAACCCACAATCCGTCACAAAAATTAATATTTTATTTAGAGACGGATCCACAATTCCGTCTCTAACCACAATTTTTTATTTTTTTTTCAGCTATTTATGTTTTTCTCTCTTTTGTAAAACTAATTTTAATTTCCTACCTAAAATACCAAATAATTCAATTTTCAGTAGAGATATAGTCCAAACAATAAATTTATTAGTACTAAAAGTATTCCAATAAATACATGCAACAAGCTACATGTAATCAAACTAAAACCTTGCCCAGCCCATTACATAAAAAGAAAACAACATTAAATTTACCAAAAGTATGCAACAAAATCTAATGAAATAAAGAGTCACAAGTTTGCAATATTTCCTCCACAATCTGCTCTTGATTTGCACTCACTAAGCTTTTATCCTGTGTCAACTCTTTTATAAATTTATCTTCATCTTTAAGTTCACACTAGACAAGTATCAAGATCCCCAAACCAGAATCAGATATTCATTAATGTGATGCTTAGTCTGTTCTTCAAACTCCCTTCCGTTGAAGCAGGAAACAAACCTGTTAGCGCCTTTGCTAACCCTCCTCATCTCTCACAATTACAGACATCTGCTTTCTAGATCAATAAGCAACATGAAGAAAATTGCAATCAAAACCAACTACTATAAATAGGGCTAGGTTTTCCATTTGCGTTTTATTTTTCCCAAGCATGAAAAACTACAAACTATAAAGAAAACATTGTACAAACAGGTTTCACCAAAAAAAAAAATGCATTGCACAGAAGAAAACACAAGAAAATGCCATGGTATTTTCTTGTGTGAAATTAATTTGTTTCAAAAGTCCAAAACTAACGTTAACTTACATCTCTTATCAATTAATTCCACACAAGAAAATGCCATGGTATTGAATAGTGAAAGCAAGACTACAGAGTGACAATTTTCTAGTTTAATTTTCTTTACCTTTGTTCTCTTGGCTTTCATGCTCTTTTAACTAAACACAGTCAGCTCCAATAAGTCCACTAACTCTCTGCTAGTTTAATTCAAAATACTCCAGCTATCTAAATAGTCTTATTATTTTACCTGCTATTGCAACATACAAGCATAACATTCCATCAACATTTTGTACATGAAAGACTAATTCCAACAGTTTAATGCGATTTTTTGCACAAGAATATGAATTAAAGAGAAAAGAGAAACACGTAGTTGTTGGCTGCTGCCAAACCAGAAGTTCCATCAGCAGCTAGGAAAACTCAACAACACTCAAACTTTCTTGGCCAAACTTTTCATTTGTTTGACAACCATGTGATACAATATCTCTGCTAAACTCTTTTGAAGCAACAAGACTATCAAAGCTGGCAACAAATTGGGAAAATAAGTATATGAAAACATAGTTGTGAAATCAAGTAAATGCATAAGCTATGAGACAAAAGCTTCTTGTTGTCTCTTAGCGTTAAAAGTTGAAAAAGTTGAGAGATTCTTCAGACTACTAGGTTGCTCCAAAGATGGATTTTCCTGATAACAATTACAAGGTTACTTTGATCAATCTCAACAGCATTTACAACCTGGGACCAATAATTTAATGAAGATGTCAAGTGAATAAAGTAAATGTTAAGGTCCATCACAATTCTTGGCCACTCTAGTACTATTGAATCCTTCTTAGTTGGGGAACATGTATATCTCTTGAAAAGGTTAGGGTTTATTCGCACCAAAGTGAAGAAGTGAAAGGCTAGGGGTGCATTGATGAAGAAGGCTTCTGCGTTGTGTGGTTTGGTGGTGAGGTGCGTGGAGACGTGAAGGTAACGTAGAGGTACGATGCGTGGAGAGATGAAGTGAAACGAATTGGAACGAAGATGCAACGAAATGGGAAACGAATTGGAACGAAGATCAAACGATGCAGAAGAAGTGAATGAAAGGAAAGATTAAAAGCGCAATAGGTTTTGGAGAAGCACAATAAGTTTTGAAATTTCAATCAGAAGCGCTCTAGTATTTTGGAGAAGCGCCAGACTAATTTTGGAGACGCGTATTGATGACTTAGTTCCTAATTTTTCAAAAATTATTAGAGACAGAATTAGAGACAGAAATTATTAGAGACGTATTACATTCCGTCTCTAGAGATATTTTCATATTGTTTTGAGACAAAATTTTCCGTCTCTAATTCTGTCTCTATTAGAGACGGAAAAAATTCCGTCTCTAAATTCTGCCGTTATCTGATATTTTTCTAGTAGTGAAATATAAGTAACACCAAATTTTAAGATATATTTTATTTTAATAGTCTATAGTATCTGTCGTTATTTAGAACTTTTTTAGCAATAAAGATGTAGTTTTTTTTAGATAAGTAAAAGAGTTTATTGATTTGGGGTACTAGGGGTACCTCACTCATTACAAGTTACCTCACCAATGATATACAATGTGAGGGATCATTACACCAACCTTCATAAGTAATGGACAAATTAACTCCTACTCTATTAGCAAACCATCCCCAAGATAAATGTTTGATTTAATCAACTAATTGAAATACATTTAGTAGCCCTCCTCTAAAAATAATCTTGTTCTGATACATCCAATAATCTTGTTCTGATACATCCAAATTGACGAAAATAATCTTGTTCATTAATAGTTCAGCTTCTTTGTGCTCTCCCGACCCCAATTTTTCCACGTTAAATTCCACTTCCACCTTCCACAATCCCACTGTCCATAATCAGCTACAACACAGTCTTTATTGTTCGAAACATTATATAAATTATCAAACAATTGTTGTAAACTCCATTGCCCGTTCCACTTGTCCTTCCAAAACCTCACTTTCGTTCCATTCCCCAATTTTCTCCTCAATGACTCCCGAAACCATTCCATTGCTCGCGGAATGCAATCGTTAATTGAATTAACATCCTTCCACCACAATGACATTTCTCCATTGCTACCATATAATAGTTGCATGCATCAATTGAAACCACAAACTACTTTTATTCCAAAGCAATCTCCGCCTCCACTTTCCAAGCAAAGACACATTTATTATTTCCATAATTCTAGTGGCCAACCCCCACAATATCCTTTGGTAGACACAACTTGCTCCAACTCACCCAAGCCATTTTACGCTCTTCTCCACTCCCTCCCCAAAGGAAGTTCTTTTGAATTTGAACCATTTCCTTAATCACTTTCTTGTGGGCCTTATAAAAGGAAAAGTAATATAGAGGGAGGCTAGCTAGCTAGCACCGAGTTTAATTATCAATGTAACCCTCCCATTCAGACCCATCTACCCACCTTACTATCTCCCCTTCACTACAATCCTTCTAGTTAGACATTGAAAACAGCCTTGGAAAAGCAATACAAAGGGTCTGTGAGCCCACCCCATGCATCATCCCAAAAGGAAGTGGAGTTTCTATCACCCACCTTCCGCACAAGTGACTGTTGAAACCAATCAGTCCCGTCATCCCCTAAACTCCCAAGTTTGCATATGTCCCGCGACCACAGGGAAATTTTAGATGAGGCCTAACCCATAGTCTATGTCTGGGAAATTTTCTAGGTTTTTTGTGTTTGAGGGCGTGCAGCACTTACGCCGGGTTGGTCGGTTTTGGCCAAACCCATTACTCGATACGATTAAATTTGATCAGTTTGGATTGGGTTAAAAACCACACTTTTTCTATCAAATCTGAACTAACCCAATCGCCAGGTGATGAGAACGTTGGTTCGGGTCAGGTTACCAGGTCATGAGCCATAATTTACTACAAAATGCATATATATTTAGTTAAATAACATTCTATATCATTAAAAATTGAAAACTTAGACTAAATTTAAAATTTAATAACTTGAACTAATTCAAAATACTTCAAAATCAATACAGTTTTTTGACAAACTTCTAAATCAACGCATAAAAGTCATAAAGTACAAAAACTAAAATAATAAATTATAATTTTTTTTAAACGGGTTGGGTTCGCATGTTTGAGATTATAAACCCATTACTCAAACGAAACCACTTTGGGTATGAGCGAGTTGGTCCCAAACTTTAACGAGTTGGGTAGAATACGGGTTAGGTTGGTTTGGGGTCGTTCTTATTTGACATCTCCTTATCAGTAAGATACAAAGGCTTATAAAAAAATCAGTAAGATACAGAGAGATAACTAAAAGGTTCTCTCGAAAAGAGTGTGTATTGACCTAGAAGGATAACTCAGAAACCAAATCACCATCATGAGTTCAAGTATGCTTCTGCTTTAGTATTTTCTGGTGATTAACATTTATGGCTTTCTAAAGATTATTTCGGTTTAGCGTTTTGGCCTAGTTTTGTGTATCACAATTTGCTAAAATTAGACCAAAAGACTCAATGAGCCTAGAAAAAATTCTTTCCTGGTTTATCATCTACTCTCAATATAATAAGAAGACATGTTAGCAAAATGTCTAATTTAGACATTTTAGAATTTTGCCATTTGGCAATGTATAGGGGTAAAATTGTAAAATTATAACAAAAAGACAAAAAAGTACAATTATAATAAGAAGACATGTTAGCAAAATGTCTAATTTAGACATTTTAGAATTTTTCCATTTGGCAATGTATAGGGGTAAAATTGTAAAATTATAACTAAAAGACAAAAAAGCACAACTTTTGGTAGCTTTTTTTAAAAAAATTGTACTTTTTTGTCTTTTAGTTACAATTTTACAATTTTACCCCTATACATTGTCAAATGGCATAATTCTAAAAAAATGTCTAAATTAAATTAACATCACATAATAACTACTAAAATTACTAAATAAATTTTTTATAATTAAATGAATATGATTAAATTATGTAAAAAAAGAGTAAACAAGTCGCAACGGAGCGACAACGAGAGACTGACAATTGGATCGACAACGAGAGACTGAAAATGGGATCGACAACGAGAGCCACAATGGGAGTGCAAACGAGAGCGGCAACAGGAGTCAACGAGAACGACAACGAGAGAAGCAACGAGAGCGCCAACAGGAGTACCAACAAAAGTGACAACAAGGACGTGCATATTTTTTCCTTAAATCTCATTTTCATTTTTCTTCATTTTTACCCCATTAGTAATATTATAAGAAGATGCCGACTTTTTTAAAAAATTTTGCAACACAACTATTTAAAAAAAATTGAAATATCGCCTTTTATCGGGCTTTTAATTTTTCTCTTTTTACATTTTGCAACTTTCAACGTATTTATAATTTCATAGCAAATGATAACAAATATAGTATCACCCTTGCGTATACACAGGTAAAAAGCTAGTTTTAAAAATAAATAATGAAACAAAACTTTAGAAAAATAAAAAGGGCAGACAAACTTGGAGTACAACAATACTTAAATATTGTGTTTTCATAAACAATTATTGTATTATAAAGAATATAAGAGGTACTCTAACCCATTAGAATGTTCTAATTAAAAGTGGACTAGTGCACCAACCTGAAAACACATATCTAACATTTCTCCCATCCTTATTAATGAACCATGTCCAGGATACAACTTTAACATGATCTATTAACGTTAAGCAACATGTCATTCGAAACTATATTGTTTTGCATTTTCCAGAGACCACCAAAAGAAAACTTGCCTCACTTTCATTCTCCAATGCCATTTCCCAAGTAGAGCTAGGTTAAAAGCATGGATGTTTCTAATTCCTAGGCCCTCTACTTCCTTTAATCGAGCCAATTATTTAATTAACATCACATATTTATCAGTTTCTCAATTGTGGTATATTGTGCACTGAACAAACACAATTTATAGAACCAACATCCTTCGCAATGCATATTGGCCAATATTTTCCATCTTTGGACCAAATGGACCGCTTTTGAAGAAATTCACTAACAAAGTTGTCCAACATGTCAATCGTAACATGTTGCATCACTATCACATGTGCAACATTTCCACTGCATGCCAAATTCCACCTACGGGTAAAGTCATCATCAAGAGGCTTCTCAAAGATAACTATGTTGCTAAATTTGTTTAACATTGCGCCAATGCCACCATTACAAAGTTTTTCAAACAAGTAACTAGCACTTATTAAGCATTTATGCACTTCTTTCTTAAGTTCCATTAAACCCTTACTTTTGAGAGCATACCATAGAAAGATTGGAGCATGCCCTCTACGATTACCCATAATTTTGGCATTCATTGATGCAATGACTTCAACGTCTGTGGATACTTTTTTGATGTATTCTAAACGAGTTATCACAACACCACATGGAGTCGGGCACCCCAAAAACTTATGACCAGAAATAGCTACACTTCCGATGTGTTTTTTGAAGGTAATTCTCGATGCCTATCCAATCACCAAAACAATATTTTAGATGAAATCATTAGAATCCTTCAATTGAATAATCATGATAGATAAATGGGTCTAGAGAAACTTACAGTCATCTCCCCTGAGATATGGTTAAATAGCATAGAGACCTCTCCTATTTTTTTAAATGGACACACACCTCCCTTATTTAGCTGAAAAAGTTTCACTCACTTCCTTTTTAAGTTTTATTTAAAAACATAAACACATCCCCTATGATCCTCTATATGTACTAATAGAGGGGATGTGGGTGTAATTTTGGGGAGGTCAATGTCTTTTGCAAAATAGAAGGGGTGTATGTGATATTTTACCAAAATTGAGGGGGAGGTGAGTGCAATTTTCCCACACACACGTATGCATTATTAAAAAAATATATGAAGAGCCTAGATGGAGAAGTGCAAGCATTCTACAAACATTCTACAAAACTTTTAACAATTGCATTAATAAACCATTTTATTATCCTATCATGTTAATTTCTAACCTAGCTCGAAGTCAATATCAGATTTTTACTAGAGTACATGATAGGATAAGTCACATGATTAAATTATCAATCATGTTGGCTCAACAAACTTTGAATTGACACCAGATATATGATAGATTTATCATATCCTTTATTTTTATCGTAGGCATCAAACGGACTTTTAATTTACATCCATCCTCTGGAGTTTGAATCTCCCATTCCTAAGCACTCTTCTACGTAATGCTTTTATTGATATTTTATGTTTAATTAATGTAAACAACTTGAACTCACCTGTTTGACAAAAGGCAACATCATTCCAAACAAAGCTCCATCACAATGAATGTAGAACCGATCACGAGTAAAACCACAATTATCCAGTGTTTCTAGTACAAGATCAAGGTCATCAATGGCTCCTTTCATAGTTGTCCCTACAACAAGATCCCGCCAAACATTTATATACTTCGTACAAATATATTAGATGAATTTAAAAAAATTCCATAATAGATGTGGATGTACATAAGCTTGTTAACCAGCTATTGTGTATTAATTAATTATAGTTATCGAAGACAAGAAGAAACCTATGTTTAAGTTGATGATTCTTTGGCTTGTCCTTGTGAGCAATAAGTGAGGTTTTTAGATCGTTACAGTCAATCTCACCCGAAGCTAGAGTACCAACCTTCACGCATTCCATTCTATACATTTTTGCTATTTTGAATAATGAATAATGCGAATCTTGTGACGTATAAAGAATCCCATCGGGAAATTGTTCTCTCCTATATATAAAATAAATAAATAATCAGTGTTTATGTTTGTAATAATACTAATACAAATATATATCAAAAAGTTTGAGAAATAAAATTACTAACCCAACTAAAATCCCATAAAGATTGCCTTCTGTTCCACCGGTTGTAACGTATCCCGAGTATTGAGTATTGTCAATCTCCCACAAATTTGCAAACCAATCAAGCACAGCAATTTCCATTGATGCTGAATTTACAGAGAAGTTGCTTCCTAGAAATGGATCAACCGCATTGTTCAGGTGAAAATGATTAAGCAATGGTGCTAGTGCCTCATAGTTGAAGTCTTGATTAGTGGGGTACCCTTCAATAATAATCATAATCATAAGAAGATTAATTAAGCACTCAACTGAAACTTATCAATTGAGAACAAAAGATAAAAAGACTAGCTATCTACCTAAGTTTCGCATGCTGTAGTTTTTTAGAGTCTCCACATAACGAGTTATTACTGAATCCACATTGCCACGTGTTTCATCATTAGTGCATTGGGTCATAGCATGTCTATTGTTCTCTTTAATATTGTATTCTTCTCTAGAAAAGTGGGAACCAGTAGGCAACAGCAGCTCTATACCATTAACTGAAGGAATATTGAGAGTCATTGCGATATTGTTCTCCATTAGTATAGCCTAGTTAGTCTAGGAGGATTATGTGCTTGAGAGAGAGAGAGAGAGAGAGAGAGAGAGAGAGAGGGAGAGAGAGAGAGGGAGAGGGAGAGGGAGAGGGAGAGAGAACAAAGAGTGAGAAACACAAACACAAGACCGCGAATATATATAGTATTGGATAGCTAGAAAGGGTAGCTAGAAGGGAGCGGGAGTACCATTTACCAACCACCTCAAGTTGGTTATGCATGTTGTTTTTATAAGAAAAAAATAGTAACAAGCAAAAGACAAAATTATCAGGAACAAGGAAATGCCCTAATACGTTGATTTTAAGGATTAAAATACATGAAAATATTGAAGGATTTAAAGTATGTTATCCTGGTATTAGAGTCAAATTAGACAAGCGTTATGGCTGAATTTTAGTATGCTGTTCCGATTGTGTGTGCTGTTGGTTTGGTCTTACTTTCTTTTTTGACCAAGGTTTGGTCTTTACTAAGGAGTTGCGCTGAATTGATGCCTGAATTCTAGTGTTGATTAATTTTTTGGTCTTTACTAATTTACTTTAAAAATCCATGAAACACGCACGAGTACAGCGCATGGGGTGCGTGAATTGACCCTCGAGCTTAAGTGCACAACTATTTTTATTTTTTTTTATTATTGCCTACGCATCCTTCTTTTTTTTTTTACAGCAATTGTCCACAACGCACCCGTCAATATTCTAAATATTTTGTAGTCGGTGTAGGTTGGCATAGTTGGTAAGGAGTTGGTTCAGGCTCCACAAAGTTGTGGGTTTAACTCCCTTTGGTGGATATCTATAAATACCTTTATAAATGCTCAAAGAGTCTTGAAACCTGTCCTGATTCTGATGAGCCTTCAAAGTCCAATCACCTAAATTTTTTATTTTCAAAAAATAATAATAAAACATATTTTAATACCTACGAAACACTTTTTGGACACTACTTATATTTTATATCACTATATATAAAGGAAAGGTAGTCTTCCAAAAAAAATTGTAAATAAAGTTTACGTGAGTTGGGTCTCGGAGGTTCAATAGAGTTAGGGCAGACTTCAAGGTTCTTTGAACACTTATATAAGTACTTACAGATAGGGTTGGTACATAAAGTTTAGGGTCCCAGAGGTTTAATAAAGTCAGAGCAGGCCTCAAGGTTCTTTGAGCACTTATATAGATACTTACAGATAGGGGTGTCAAACTAGTCCATTTGTCCATTGGATATTTGGTCCATCCATTACAAAAAAAATATTAATGAATTGGATTGAATCCATCCAATTAATTTTGTTGATGGTTGTGATCCATCCATTATACTTTGTAAATTTATCGGATTACAATAACTATAAATTCAAATCCATTGGAAAATTATAAAACATTTTTTTCCTATCAAAAAAAAATTGTAAAATATACTTTTCTGTTTTTTTTAAAAAAACACAATTTCCAGAAAATAATTTATTTTAAAAATATTTCAGAAACAAAAAATTTTATAATATAACATATATTATTAAATATATGTAATATAAAAAACCCAATGCCAGAGAGCCGCCCCGCGGGGTTGCCGAACCTCGCCGCAGCCCAACGTGGGTCGTCGGAGCTTTGCCGTGTTGACTGCCGGTGGTCCGCCGTCGACCGCCGCACCACAACCATCCTATATAAATAAATATTTATAAAGATATATTATATTCTATATATGTAGATTCAATATATATATATATATATATATATATATACATATATATATATATATATATATATATATATATATATATATATATATATATATATGTATTTATAGATATAAAAAAATTATGCAGTAAAAATTAAAATTATGAGTGATAATATTTTTTTACTCATAATTTTTTTTCTATTAAATGATTGTTTATGTTTTAAAGATATTAGTTGATGATGTATAAAAAAAATATTAGTGGATGGATTGGATTGACTTTTTTGTAAATCGATGAATTGGATTGGATATTTTTAGTACAATTTTAATGGATATATTTCTAGGAGGTAGTTTTCTTGGTTGTTTTTCCTTCCTTTTTGGAGGTGGATTGTATATGGGTGAGTACCCTTTGTGCTCAGTTTTTTATAATATCATGTTTGTTTTTCAAAAAAAAAAATGATAAATGGATTTTCTCCAGTCCGTCTATTATAATCCAAATCCAAGTCCATCCATAGCGACACCCTTACTTACAGATCACCCACCAAAAAAGTCTTCATGATCTGGTAGCGAGAGTTGAACCTACACCCTTGTGAGGTATGCGTCAACTCTTATCAATTGAGTCAACGTTCATTAGTGTAGTCTTCCACTTTTTAGTCCCGCCCATTCTTCATTTCATTTTTTTCTAACTCTCATTTATTTATTTGTTTTTAAACTTTAATCTTTAATTCTTTATTATTTTTCGTCTATAACTACCACGTTATTATTAACACACTTATTATTTATGTTCTCTATTTTTGGTCATAGATTTTAATCCCTTCTTTTACTATTTTCACCACTCTAAAAACATCAATTTATATTTATTTTCTTAATTTGTCTACACCATATTTTTCTTAACCCAAAATATATCTACTCAAATAAATGTTATGCTTACTTTTTTAGCCTACTTAGGCCACGTTTTAGTCCATTTTTTGTTACCGTTTTCAACACTTAAAAAAACAATTTATATTGACACATCTTTTCTTTATTTTTTTACACCACAAATATCTTAATCCAAAATATTTACTCAAATGAATATTAGTAGTAATCATGTTGAACCAACTTTTGGTTCGGCATGCGATGCACGAGATTGGGTAAATTAATTCGTGTAAATAAGTAACAAAATTTTTACATACTTATTAGCAAACCTCCTTATAGTATTCATGCTTTAGAGCACTAAGTCGGCCCGTGTCTCAAGGTAGTTTATGCCAGTAGATCAATGGTGTTGGTTTGTAAAATATATAGTGAAGTGACGGTAAATAAAACTAAAATTAAAATTATAAATTAAATAAGAAGATTATAAAAGTTAAAATCAATATTAACAAGTACATTGGAAATAAACATTCATAGATAATATGGGTAGTTTGAAAAATAAAGGAATTTTTTTTATTTTTATAATTTTAAAAAAGCTGAAGTTTGAGTCCTCTCTTTGAGATGTTTGAATGTTAGGTGTTTGTTTTCTAGTTGTTAGGTGAGGGGCTTGTAAGCCTTTTCAGCTGTATTTTTGTCTCTTTTGAAGCTAAGTTGGTGTATCTATTTTCTAACTTTGTAGCAAATGATTTGGTTCTTGAAGTGATGTAGCGTTTGAACATGTTGATATTTCCTCCAATGCCTTGTATAAGTAGTACTCCACTATTATGCTATTTTCAAGAAAAATTATTGCTATGCTTTACAGAATGTCTTTAAAACATATCTCTATGATCACGTCTTTTTTTTACAATTTTAACCATTGATAGGGACCTTTAACACAAACATACTTGCAGTTTCCTAAAAGGAAAGGTGAACTTTGTTTTCAATCTGAACCTTCTAATTATGTTGCTCTTCGTGTTTTGGATGTGTGGTGGGTGTGCGTCACAGGTGTGGTGTGGGTGTGGTGCACAAATGTTTTGCTTAATTTACCAAGATTGCTGGGAGCAGGTCAGCAGGAAGTCTAAAGTTTTGTTTTCTATTTTAACAAATGTTACATATTTTGGACTTGGCAGTACTTATTTTTTTAGCATACCAATGGAGATTTTAACTGAAGAACCTCTTTGTAGCCTGTCTTGTGGGTTTATAATCTGGAATACTGGATTGATTTATGATACTTAGCAAGCTGGTATCTTTAATTCCAGGGTTGTTTTGTACGCATTGTCATCGGCTACTGTGCAGGAGAGATATGTAAGTTTCGCTCCACACTTAATTAAGTATTTGAAGCAGTCCGAGATTTATGAAGATATTTTTTTCTTTTAATTGTCAGTTATGCATTTTTCTATAACTTGTCGACCAGGACTGAAGCTATAAAGAAGCCTAGTGACGTTAACTTTCCTGAAGAGGTTGGTCACTCTTGCAGCACTCCATTAACTTTTGAGGGTGAGGGATATTTCAAGCTCTCTAGAATTATGAGTTTATTGATATCTGCTACCTTTTGGCAGAACCTCTGCAAGTGGCTTGTCCAATTTCTGATGGCACTTGATTACTTGCATGTTAATCATATTCTTCATCGTGATGTCAAGGTAAAGGACTTCTTCAAGTTAAATAATAGATCTTATGTAGAAAATATCTCAGAGTACTTTTAGGACCAGCTTTGGGTTGATGTTATTTTTTCATCTGTTTCAGTTTTAAAATATATTCTTAACAAAAGATCAAGATAAACGCTTAGGTAAATGGCATTACTCATTTTATTTCACACTGCTCTTAGACTTAGTTAATGTTTAATAGTTTGGATGTCGTTATTTTTGTCTTGTATTGTAATATGCCATCCTTAAGTCTTGCATGTTTGTTGCAGGTGACTTTGGTCTTGCTGAAGTGTTGACATCGGAAGATCTCGCTTCCTTAGCGAGTGGTACTATGAAAATACAGTTTTATTCTCTGTTTGAGCATTCTTCTGGATGACTTTTGCAAGTAGTGCATGTATATTTCGACTCTGATGTGTAGGATCCGGCACAAGATGATATATCTAACTTAGATTTTTATCATAGTTATATACAATGATGAAACTAAGGACTAAATTTCACATCACTTGGGCCAGTTTTATGAGGAGAAAATTATGCTTAATGATAATGCTATTACTACCTTTGTTCTGTGACTCCACAGTGATATTTGCTATACATGAACCAAGAATGCTGGTTTACACTTTTATTTCTAAAAGAAATTGCAAATTCTATCATGGATATTTTTACTTATCATTGCTTGACTTATTTTCTAAAACTTGTGTGTGCATTTATTATACACTTTCTTTATGCATGTTGCTGCTCCATTACACTTTTCCTTTGTATAGATGAATAGTGGAGCTTATTTCAAGTAGCTGAGGTGGTTTGTTTCTGATTTCAGTCACTCATCATAATCATTGAATTATTCCTTCAGTAGTAGTACTAGTAATAGTTGTTGTTGTTAATTATATTATATTATTATTGTTGTTGTTTGCACATAATATCTTCTTTGGGTGGAAATTTTTCAGGTACGTATTTGGGGTGACGCACATTCCTCGATTGGAAGATTGGCCTGTTATGCTGGTGGAGCGCATTGGTTTTATGCTTATGGTATTCCATTCACCATTATAGCTTATACATTTTTGCCACTTCCTTTCCAAAATTCAAATGAGATTGATATATTTGATACCCCTTTGCACTCAAATATTCAAGAATGTGTGCTCACAAAACAAGTGGAATTGAATCTTGTCTTCAGATTTGTTAAATCCTATTACATTAGAAAATTAGTCACTAGTTTTGGTAGAAGTATTCAGCAATACCTTTTGAACAAAGTTGTTTAATTGGAAACAGAACTGACTGATACTAACTTTGCATACATTCACAATTTATGATGCAACCACATGGATTTTTCAATAGCTCGCCAGCTATAGATGTTCCGCCAAGCCCGGGTGATTTGGGTAATATCTCCTAGCTAATTTCAAGTGCAGGGAGTTTGATTCTAAATAATTGTGATGATAACATTGACTAATGAATTTTTTTGTAGTGAGTAGCTACTCATATATGTATAATGAGTTTGATTCTAAATAATTGTGATGATAACATTAACATTGATTCTAACTTTATATTACTAAACTTTTGCTTTTGCAATAAAAATTGAATGTAATATTTTGGACAGAATGGGTTGAAGAATTAAAATTATGATTTAATTTTTTAAAATTTTTTTAAAATTTTTTCGACAGATTTGCGATGAAATTTGCGACGATTTTGCCACGGATATTTGCGACGGACTTGCGACGAGTTTGCGACGGGCGTATTTGCCACGGGGAATTCCGTGGCAAATGATTTGCGACGAGCGTTTTTGCCACCATTTTGGTCCGTGGCAAATGTTCTTTTACCACGGAAATTTGTGCATTTGGGACGGAAATTGCCGTGCCAAATCAGCGATTTTCTTCTAGTGACATTGCTTAGCATCCCAATTTATGATTTTCTAATCACATTATTTATTTTTCCGTCCAACCGATTATTGAGTAATGAACTTCGTGTATTTGAATAGTTAATTTTTTTCGAACGCTAAAGTATTATTTGAACAACTAAAATTTTGTTCGAACGATAAAGTATCCCCAAAAACACTGCTTAGCTTTACACTTTACGTATTTTGTCATCTAACTATCTTTTTTCACAACATTAATATATGAAAAAAAAATACTTAAGCCCAAAATTAAGAAATGAAACAATGGCAAGTGTTGTAAATATAATTAAAATGGGGGCTAAAGATTTTGCTGAAGTTTGGCGCTAACATGCAAGCCGTATATAATATAGAGATACAAAATAAATAACTATACCAGATCCGCTTATGCGTCAGATGCACTTTTAATTTACACATTACGCAATCTCAAAAAATAAAATAAAATAAAAAATAAATCACTTGTTAAAAATATCAAAAATCAAATCTTTTTTTCTGAACAAGAACAACGTTGTCTTTGAATTTTCCATCACACTCTAATCAAACACATAAAAAAAGTTGTTTTTATTAAGTTTTTTAATTCTCAATAAAAGGTAGTCTTCCATTTTTTACCCCACCCATTCTCCATTTCTTTCTTTTTTCTCCAACTATCATTTATGTATTTATTTATTTTTAATTTTAATATTTATTTCTTTATTATTATAAACACACTTATTGTTTTTGTTCTCTATTTGGGTCATAGATTTTAACCCCATCTTTTACGTACTATTTTCACCGCTCTAAAAAAATAATTTATATTTACACTTCTTTTCTTAACTTTTTTACGCCACATTTTTCTTAACTTAAAATATCTACTCAAATAAATAATCTACATTTACACTTCTTTAATTTCTTAACTTTTTTTTTCTTAACAAGAACTAAGTTGTCTTTGAATTTTCCTTCACACTCTCATCAAACTCATAAAAACGTAACAAACTAACACTATACTTTTATACCAACCAGACCACTTATATGAATGTTATGAAACTAAAAAAAATTACCTAAGAAAGGGCTTAAAAACATGCTTAGGATTTTCACAAATTAAAGTTTTGTCACATGGGAGGAGAAGAAAATTGACTCAAAACAAACACAAAAAAACTTAGCTACTTGAATCATCTTGCACTACTTTGATCTATCTCAACAACAATATTTTTCTCAATTTTTATTTCATGTTGTTTTTTGAGAATCTCTTGCAAGCAAAGTGGTGGTGGTGGCGGCAAAGATTCCTCAATATATATTCTTCCTTGGAAAGTATAAATGCATTTTTATATATCCCTTGCAAGCAGACATGGTGGTAGTAAAGATACCTCATCATATATTGTGATAATGACCAATGATGTTGTAGAGTACGTTATCATCATCTTGATATTCCTACAAGAATATATCACCTATAAAAAAAATTGACGTGTTGTATGTGAAACGTAAATGTTGAGTGTGCTACATGTGAATGATGATAAAAATTTCATTATTATAATTTATTGTTATATTCTTTATTATTTATCATAATAGTGCAGCAGACAACCGTTTTACTTTTATGAAAATAATGATCTCATATACATTTTGACAAAAATTAAATATTTTTAAGTGTAACATCTCTTCCTACTGATCCTTGAAATTCTAAGATATTACTTCATGAATGGAAACAATAGAAAGAACATGTGATAAACTATTTCTTAAAGAACTTGATCTTTTTATGTTCTGATTTTTATCTTTTATCTTTTTTGATTTAATGTTACCTTAATATTGTAAAGCATATAAGTGCAATTAAAATTATGCTATGGTAAACCAAGAGTTTGCTATGCACTTATAAAAATAAAATGTTAAATCTTAGAGAAATTTTCACTATATTTGAAATAATATTATTGATGAATGTTCCATTAATCTTCACTTCGAAAGTTTTCACTTTGAATACTATGCCTTGATTATATGTGCACTAGTCTCGCTACCATAATCCAAGAGGACTTAGATGAGATGATAGGGGTCTCTTAACTTAACCAGTGTCATAGGTTCGAATACAACTTTAATTATGCAGCAGTGTCAAATCTCGTGAGGGTGATGCTTTACGGCTCATTGTGATTCTACCCGGCTCGAGGGATTTGTCTCTACAATTGTGCAGAAGATACTTGATGTATAACAACAACAAAAAAGACTCTAGTATAATAAAAAATGGAATATGAAAATTTGGAAACAAAGTCTTTAACACCAATAATTAAATTTTTATAATTGATATAAATATAATTAATTAGTTATACAAGTTAAAATTAACTAGAAAATTTTAAAGATAAAAGAAATAGAGTGGGTGCAAACCAAACTGTTTGCACGTGAAATTGTTGAATTCCAAAATACAGTCTACCCAAAAGTATTTGGATAAGATCATAAAAATCTCTTTTAATTTAACTAATGTCTTGAGTTCAAATCCTGTATTAAGCTTGTCCATTAAAATCTTAGTCGGTTTGAATGATTAATTTCTATAATTGCATGCAGATAATACAGTGTTTACGACGTGCAAATAATACCTTTGTTTTGTTTTGTTGGTATTTTTAACTATAATCGGCTTGAATGATACAGTGTTTATGACGTGCTAGATCTGTAAATGTCAAAGTCAAGTTATCACATTCCAACATAACAATACAGTCTACCGACACTTTAGTAAAAAAAAACTTCCTACCCACATAACAATAAATCCCAATCTCTTTACTTTAACCATAAATTTCTACGTATTATTTAATGCACCAACCCCAGGTATAGGTTTTAATTCTGAGAGGTTTTAACGAAACTCCGTTGTAATTGTACGGGATTATTGAAGTAGTCTTTGTACTCTCTGCATGTCCACAAATTTTGCTTATTAAAAAAAAACCCACGCACCTAGTCTCCAATCAATATCAAAACCAAAGTATGAAATAAAGCCACACAAGTGTTAATATTGATAATTTGTCAAGTCTCTACTCCATTGATACTCATTTTCAATGTTATTAAAAATTTGACCGGCCATCGTGCGGTCAAGTCAAGACCTTGCTTCATTTGGTTCTCGGTTCGGCCGGACCGGCTTTAATCGGATCGCATGAAATTTGGACACTATTAAAAAGTACTAAAAATAGATATGATATGTATAAATTTATAACTTAAAAATTTGAAAGAAAAAAAATCTAACCACAAAATTAACACAAGTCTTCAAATTTCAATGTTCAAAACATCAAATTAAATCCATAAAGACCACAACCACGTCTATAAGTACTTAATTAAACAAAATAACAAAAGGTCTTGACATAACCAAATTGATAACATAACAAAAGCACACAAATAATTCTCAAACACAACTAAAGTTACTAATTTTGGTTCTGAGTGAAACGATGTTGTTTCACTTTTTAAAAAAAAAAACACAAAAAAACTTTTTTTTAAAACGTGTTTAGACCGCCCGGTTCACTGGTTTTGACGTTGAGCCGGCCGACTCAACTGGTTCAGCTGCAATTCCGTTTAAGCATGCAAGCCGTGCCGGTGACCCCACTGGAATCTGGTTCGGCCGGTCCAACCGACTGGTAAGGTAGGGTTTTAATAACACTGCTCATTTTTAAGGATTCTTCGAAGTTTGGAATAGAGCCACTATTTATGGGAAATGTTAGATAAATCTCTTTTGAAATGGATAAAGGTCTTTACATACCATATTTGAATTCGGAAATCAATAATGTATGTAAAGAAAGGTTACATTTTAAATAAATGTGCAAAGAAGTACCAATTTTACAAAATATTTATTTTACCCAGTTATTATAAAAAAATGAAAATGCACATTAAAAAATGACTTCATAAATTTTATTTATTAAGGTGGTTTTCTCTCTACTACACTCTCTTCCTTCCTATTTATCTATAGAAAAAAGGTAGTTTTGGGTCTTTTTGGATCTAAAATCACCCTTATATGTCTTTTTTTTTCTTTCTCTTTTTATCTAAATAAGTGGTTTTCACGTAGTTCTAATTTTTCTTTAGTGTTTTTTCTGATTTCATCGCTTTCTATAATTTATTTTAGGGTTAAATCTATTTTTAGTCCTATAAAATTTCACTATTTTGTTTTTAGTCCCTATAAATTTTTTCATCAACTTTTAGTCCCTATAAAATTTCACAATTTTGTTGTTAGCCCTATAAAATGCCAACTTATATATTGATTTGTACCTGATTGTTATGAGATTGGTCCGGTCTACGAGCTGGGTCGAATTATTGTTGATGGACCAGGTTCTTGAACGCGCGCGAGTGGTACCTGCAAAGACACTCTGACGCCCAAGTCAGAGTAGGTCCAATCTAGCAGGAGCATATTAAGGGTATGAATAATGCACCTTTTTCTTGGGAGTTAGACCCTATTTATGAGAATTGGTAGGGGCGCGGCAGCCGTTGGATCCCTTGAGCAGATCTCAATTGTTGTTGCTGATCCAACACCTTCTGATGCCGCAATGGACTCTAATTGGGCTGGCCTCGCCTCTTTCTCTCGAGTGGTCCCTCTGGTCCAGTCCGGAACACACACACACACACACACACATATATATATCCATTGAAATTTTGAGTGATGCTTTGCATATGTTAAGGACATTATAAAACAAAAACTTTGAATTTTCTAACAAGGGATGAATTAAATATAAATTTTTTAAGTACAAAAAATTCAAGAAACAAATTAAAGGAAATATTAACATAGAAATCCAATTTGAGCTTATTCTCTGTGAGAGAGATATTTTTAATATCTTTAACATGTATGCAAAGCATCATTAAAAAATTCTAAAAGTATACATGAGTTTATATTTTATAGGGACTAAAAATAAAATTATGAAATTTTGTACGGAATACATGTTGATGAAATTTTTTATGAGGACTAAAAAAAATAGTTAAATTTTATAGGGACTAAAAATATATTTAACCCTATTATTATTGCCTATGTATCATTTGTTTTTACGATTGTCCATAACACACCCTTCAATATTCTAAATATTTTGCATACCTTTAGTCAGAGACGGATTTACTATAGGGCAGGCCATGGCTGCTACCCCTCCCTCTGATTTCATTAATAAAAAAATACTAAATGGCTTAAAGTCAGACAATTTATCGAATACCGTGTTTGGTACTATAAGAATTTTCTTGTTAATTTTTCAAGCTTTCACGTTAGTTTTATTAGGAGAAGAGAAAATCTTGTCGTTCATAGTCTAGCTCGGGCATCAAGATTATATACTAATTTGCACATTTTTTATTTCATTCCAACATGTATTGAGACTATTTTGATTAATGAAATGATATGAATTTGTTCTTGTGAAAAAAAATACTAAATACTCCCTCTAGTTTCTTTAATAAGAAGATTTTTGGAGTTAATTTTGATCCCAAATATAAGAAACTATTTCAATTTTTATTGTATATTTATTGCTTAAATACAAATTTTACCCTTATTGAAATCTTTGTCTTTTCAATTTTCAATTTTCAATGTGAGTGGATGAGGGGAGTTATTTCACATGTTGAGTTGAGTGGAGACTATTTTGGAGACTTAACTTAAAAAAGATAAGAATTAAATGAGCTTATTAGTAGTGATGTTTTTTGTATTTTCTTCTTATAATAGAGACCGGAGGGAGTAGTTGGGATAGAGATATTTTACCGTGTACTCTCTCATATAGTGCTTTACCATGGACAACTAAATATATATAAGGGAAATGTTAGTTTCCCGGATTTGAACTATTGACCTCTTACTTGCACTCCTTTGATGCACTCCTTCTGTATTCTTAGCTACCTACTCAAGATAACTAAATATATAGGCAAAATATCATCTGAGGTCCCTTAACTTATTTTCAGTTTTTAATTAGGTCCCTTATGTTTTTGTTATAACGAATAAGCCCCTTAACTTTTAAAATGGTTGCACAGTTACTCTTTTTTGTAATTTCCGTTAAACTCTGTTACAAAAATGTATGACTGTTAGGGTTCCTATGTGTCAATTATTTATGCGTACGTGGCAATTTAATTTGCTGATTCATTAATTAAGTCATACTTTTGATGGAAGTTTTTGTCTTTTCTCTAAAATACCCTTAATTATTTATTAATTCACTCAACATATTTCTCTCTCTGCAATAAAAAGTTAAGTGTGTAATTAAAAAGTAATAGTTAATGTTGCATTGAACATTGTAAACAACAAATAATTAATGAAACAAAATTACTCTTAAAAGACGACATATATTATGAAACGGAGGGAGTACATTCAATCAAATGCTTATTGCAACCTTTTAAAGGTCACACACCTTTAACGTCATCGTCAAAGAAAGGAGACACTAACTTTCGCGAACAATAAGACTTAACCAAATATATGTTGCATAGCTTTTACAATTAATGTGTTCAACAACCTTCAAATATCACGAGACAGATGATGCTTTTACAAGCTCATTAATTGCTTAATTTGAAATTAGCAATGACAGTAGGCCTATAGTTTTCAACACTACTGTAATAATTTGATAGAATAAACCACCAAAGCCATTCAGACCTAGAGCATCAGAAACATTCATAAAAAAAAAACAGCAAAAATAAGCATACTATTATCCTCATAGGCCACTAGGGAGAGAATAACTCTATCAATTACATTATTAGAAATACAAGAGTTATTGTTCGCGAAAGTCTGTTTTTTTTTCTTTTTAATTTTTGTTTGGCTGTTTTGCTCACTTGCTTTGGGTTTTAGTCTAGTCCCCCTTTGATATTTTTTTGTCTTCGTTTTTCGTTTTTTAATAGATTCAATTTTCTTTAGTTAAAAAAAACCTTCAAATATCACGAGACATTTGATGCTCTTACGAAAGCTCTTTTTTTTTTGATAAGTCAAAAGATGCATTAAGATAGAGGCACTAGGGGTGCCTCAACCCGTTTACAATTACTGTAACCGGTTCAAACCATTAAAAGGACTATTGTTCCATTCTTCAAAATCTAAAGAGCTATCAAGTCCCATTCTAAATGCTATCCAGCCCCAAGAGAGCCCTTTTACATTTTGTAACATTTGAGAAGTACTTGGGACCTCCCCTTTAAAAATAACTTTGTTCCGGTTGATCCATATAACCCATACAGTGGCAATCCACACTATAAAACACAGTCTTCTTTTTTTCTTACCTTCCACCTTAATTCTATGCTTCCACAAATGATCCCATCCACTACAACAGTCCACTAAATTGATTCCAATCCACCCGAAAACCAGCTTCCACAATCGGACCGATACTGCACAATTAAAGAACAAATGTGCAGCATCCTCAACAAAGACCAAACACACGATTACCACGCATCATCATTATTATTGCTGCCCAAAATTCCTCTGTCCGTAAGCTTTTTCCTAGTTGGAAGCCGATCGGTCAAAACTCTCCACCCGTGCACCAGAAACTTCGAAGGAGCTGCTGTTTCCCATAAATGTTTCAGCATATTTTTCTCGGCCTCAACGAAATTACGCGTCGATATCGGTTATCTTTGCGGTATGCGATTTTGGCCGAATCTTTGCGATTGTACTCGGCGCTTTCCATATCCATTTATCGACTTGATCTTTTCACCTGACCGATTGGCGCAATATATTAACAAGTTCTTATAACGAGAACCTCTCTTCTGGCGATAACGGTTCAATCCATCGCAATTTCCAAATTTCACCGATCCCCTTCCCACGACCCAAACTCAAAGAACGTTTCCTTCCTTTAGAGCCGAGACAAAGATGCAGTAGCGTAGGAAAATGTTGGCGAAAGATATAGATCGCACCACTGTCTTGCCAAAATCTAGCTTTGTCACCACACCCCAATTTTATCCTTGCCATTGTTTCAAACCAATTAGACTCTTCCACTCTCACTTTATCAATTGTTTGAAGATCTTTCCACCAAACCGAATGATGTGATTGAAGCAAGGCCCCATTCGACCTATACTTGCCATACAACTCTTTTATCAACTCCTTCCATAAGCTATCTTGCTCCACTAAAATTCTCCACTTCCACTTACCCAAGTGATTTATTAAACGCATCCATATCCACTTATTCCAAGACCCCCTTCTCCTTAGGCAAACAAATTTTACTCCATCTCACCCATGCCAACTTCCTCTCCTCCCATTTCCCCCATAAAAGCTCCTTTGAATAGACGTCATTTCCTTTACTACCTTCTTGGGAGCTTTAAAAAAAGAAAAGTAATAAAGTGGAAGGCTAGCTAACACCGAGTTAATTAAGGTCACCCGCCCACCTATTGAAAGTTGCCTACTTTTCCAAGTTGAAAGCTTATTCTTCATCTTCCTAATCACCGGTTGCCAACTATTGCTCATTCTAGGATTTGCCCCGACCGGTACCCCTAGGAATTTGAAAGGAGTACTTCCGGTATTACAATACAAGAATCTAGCTCCAATATTTAACTCTTCCTCCTCCATACTAACCCCCATCAAACTACTTTTATGAAAATTCACACGAAGCCCCGATACTAACTCAAAGATCCTCAATCACAGCCTTTAAACACCAAAAATTCCTTTTGGACTTGGAAATCATGAGCAGTATCATCCATAAATTGTAGAGCCAGGAACGAAATTCCCTCTCCAACCGAAAATGCCTCTAGGTGACCTTGTTCCACACAATTCTTAATCAATCCCGTTAAGCCTTCCGCCACCATAAGAAAAAGAAAAGGTGCCAAGGGGTCACCTTGTTTTAAACCCCGCTCCATAATAAACTCTCCGGTTGGGCTTCCATTAACCAAAACTGACACATTACCAGTAAATATACATGTTTTCATCCATTTCCTCCACGTATCACAAAAACCCATTCTAACCATCATGTAGTCCAAAAATCCCCAAGCCACCGAGTCATAAGCCTTCTCGAAGTCCACCTTAAAAATAACCAATGGTTTCTTCTTCTTCTTAGCGAAATTGATTAATTCATTAGCCACCACCACACCGTCTAGTATTTGCCTTCCTTTTAAAAAAGCCGTTTGCGTTTCTGAAATGATACCGGGAAGCACCTCTTTAAGCCTCTTTGCCAACACCTTGGAAATAATCTTATACACACAACCTATAAGAGAGATAGGCCTAAAGTCTCCAAGTTCTTGTGGATTCTTCTTCTTCCCAATCAGAGCTACAAATTAAAGAAGAAGTGAATGCCTTTGGTAGTTTACCATTGGAATGGAATTGATGCATGACCCCCATAATCTCCTCCTTGATAGTATTCCAACAAGACTTGATAAAGTTAAAATTAAAACCATCCGGTCCCGGGCTCTTGTTACCTTCGCAGCTCCAGATAGCTTCCTCTACCTCCTCCAACGTGAATGGTGAAATCAACATTTGTGCCTCGTCCGAAGATATACTTTGAAATCCAAAGTGTCGGCCTTTTGAATGATTCTTCGGAAAATTGTTGTTGAAAATGCCTCTTCACTTCCTCTTTTATTTCCCCCACCTCATGCAACCATTCATCTCCAACCTTCAACGATTCAATTTGATTCCGCCTACTCCTTGTCTTTATTGCTTGGTGAAAGAATTTCGTATTACCATCCCCTTGCCTTATCCAATCCACCCTTGCCTTTTGGGCTAAGATAGACTCTTTATGATGTAATTCCTTCCAAAACTCTGTATTTAAGGCCTTCCATTTCTCCGCATCCCAATCTTCCTCATTAACATCCTCTTGCTCCATTGCATTCATCTCCTTCATTACCTCCTCAATTCGAAGATTTTTGATCCTGAACACCTCTTTATTCCAAACTTTCAAACTTTCTTTAAGATGCTTAAGTTTCTCCTTCACAATATGAGTCATCCAACCTTCTACCTTCTGCTCCTTCCATTTCTCCTCCATAAACCTCTCCCCCCCTCGTGATCAAGCCACCCATTGAAAAACCTAAAAGGTTTAGGTCCCCAATTCTTCTTGGAGGATAGGAGCCATACCGGACAATGATCCGATATATCTCTATCTCCAATCCACTGCGATCTTATACCCCATTCATCCACCAACTCTTGTGAAAGTAAAATTCTGTCAATTTTGCTTGTCGCCGCTCCATTAGGTTGAAACCAAGTATACTTTTTACCTAGACTAGGCAAATCAACCACCCCCATTTCCTCCATGAAGAACTTAAAATCCTGACTTTCTCTCTCACTAAACCTAATATTTCTCCCTCTTCTCTCTGACCTTCTCAAAACTGTGTTAAAATCTCCACCTATAACCCACTCTCCCTCACCCAACCTCTCCTTTTCCTTAACTAAACTACCCCACAGCTCCCTTTTGTTCCTAACTGAGCACCCAGAGTATACATTTACCAAATAGCACACCTATTATCTAACCGAGCGAAGAACACCAACAAAACCCGATCGAAAAGGTATGCGAGCGATAAACAATCCTTGCGCCACATTGAAACAACACCACCCGATAACCCCTAGCGAGCGAGAGAAACCCAATCCACATCATCACCACCCCAAATCCTCGCCACCACAGAATCATCGATCTCCAACCTCTTAGTTTCTTGTAGAAAGCACACATCAAATTTTTCTCTTACAATAAGGCTTTTTATTCGCCTTTGTTACTGCCAATCCCTCTTATGTTCAAAGACATTACCTTCATTTAGAACCATTTGGGTTCACCAACTTTCTTTTAGCATCCTTATCCCTTGCTTCCATGGCTTTAATCTTTTCAATCACTACTTGCTCGCTATCATTACAATTGACATTGACACCTATCTTTTTTGCAAAAGCCCAAATCTTCTCTTCCTTAGATAAATGAGCATCTGCCCACACTGATTCGCCATTACTCAGACTAAGATTAGAGGAACCACTCGTCTCCTCAAAGCTATTTTGCATGTGGTCTGCCAATGGATCCATTACCATTACTGGTTGGTCTTCAATGGGAATGGAAGGAAAGGATGGTAGAGGAGAAAGGTCAACAACAAGGGGAATAGCTGAGAGTTCCTCTCCATGAGGAGATATAGAAGAATCAGACTTGGAGGACGACAAGGCAGAATCTGGAACGAAAGAAGAAGAAGAGAGAGGCGAAGAGGATGACGGGGAGGGTACAGCTGGAGAAAGGGATGGGGGTGGTGGGGGTGGGTCAAGGAAACCAACATCATGCATAGGCCCATTAGGGGAACCCGATGCATCACCTGAAACCAACAAATTTTTATTTTTGGTTTTTGAGGATAAAGGAGGCCCAGGAGGACAAACGGACAGGTCAGCTGACGGGTCAACGAAAACAGAAGGGGTTGCTACGGCAATCTCAAAATTTGTAGACGGCTGAATGTTTGGAAAAGAAAAGGAGGAATTACTATTACCACTAACCACAATAATTGTGAGATCTTTACTGCCCTCTTCCATATTCAAGGTCATTAATTGCTTAACTTGAAATTAGTATTCAATAAGTACACGCTTTGGATATTTGAAGTTTTTTCTTGTGCAAAAGCTAATTTTCAATATAGTCAACAATGCTTGGATAAGATGGTTTGGGTCGTTTTGAGCTTAACTAAAGTCTTCGATTCGAATCTAGCCTTAGAAACAGTGACGTTAAATCTCTTGGGAGGGGGTTCTGCGCCGCCATTGTGGTCTCTACCCATTCGAGGATAAGTCTGCTGTAGTTCAAGACCTGGATACTCGATTTACACACAAAAAACTAATTTTCAATACTTTTTGCAAAGAACTAATTATTTGAAACATGAATGTTCATCTCAATACAACAAGTGAAACTAAGCTTGTGCACAAGTGCAACTTATGGCTTAATTTACATGATTCATAAATCACAAAAAGCCTAACAATTGATGACTAGATCCATTTTGCCCATCAGGTCAAAATCGACCACATATATGTCCATGTCACACATTCCTTCTCATGAGAATGAATTATGTAATTCACAAGCACAATTTTCTGCACCAATGTCATTTGCAATGCATGGAGACTTTCTATGTCCATCTTGAAACCAAATAGATCGGTGTTGTACAAGTTCAACGATGAATGAGTCTAGTATTTCAACAGTGATATGTTGCATCACAACAACATGTGCAATATTACCTTCACAGGCCAAATTCCACTTACGTACAAAATCATCATCTAGAGGCCTTTCAAAAACAACCGTATTACTAAATTCATTCAACATTGCTCCAATGTTGTTATGACGTAGTTGATGTAGCAAGTATTGTGCATTTGTTAAGCACTTATGAACTTCTTCTTTGAGTCCGTTCAAACCTTTATTTTGAAGAGCATACCAAATGAAGATTGGAGCATGACCACAACGACTACCTGTAATTGTGGCATCCCTTGAGGCAATGTATTCAACATCACTAGATACGGCATTTATGTGTTCTAAACGATTTATTACCACACCACATGGAATGGGGCAACCCAAAAACTTATGGCCTGAAATAGATACACTTCCGATGGGGTTCTTGAAGGAAATCCTTGGAGCCTGTTAACCACCAAAATAAGATTGTTAAGAAGAAATCACATGTATACTTAGTTTGATATATATGGCATTCTGTCTTATGGTCTCTTTGGAGATACAAACAGATGTATCCTCTCCACCAATATTCCTGGCTATATATGTTGTTTATCGAGTAAAATCTCACTCTTGGCGGTTGTTTCTAGTTAAGTCGAGCAAACCATGATGTCTCTATTATGAGTGACATGTTGCCCTAATATGATACAAACTAGAAGTGTCCTATATATATACACATGTATTCATCGTTTTGCTTTTTTAAAAAATTAAACTTAAAATTTGTGTAAATTAAGTTTACTCACTTGATTAATAAATGGTAGCATCATTCCGAATAGATCTCCATCACAATGAATGTAGAATTGATTGTGAGAGAAACCACATTCCTCAAGGGTTTTTACTACAAGATTAACATCATCAATAGCTCCTTTCATGGTGGTTCCTGATATACATTACATAAACAAAGAAAATAAATTTGGTCAAAAAAAATAAAGAAAAGAAAGAATCCTTTAGGATTATCGAGGTATCTATATACTCTCTCTAGTCCAATTTATGAGAAAAAAATTGCAGTTTTAGGTTCGAATAATTGATGTATCTGGTCTATAATATAGACTAAATACATAAGTTATTCAATAAACCTAAAACAATAAATTTTTATTATAAATAGGACTAGAGAGAGTGTATGAGTTATATTTTGGGTATGAGTGTATCCATGTGTTAATTATTCTACTTTCTTCAAAACGACCTATTTCTTAAAGATGGGAGTAATACCTATGTTTAGATTGATGATGGCCGGCTTGTCCTTGTGTGCAAGAAGTGAGGTCTTTAGATCATTACAGTCAATCTCACCCGATACTAGAGCACCAACCTTCACACATTCCATTCTATACATTCTTGCTATTTTGAATATTGAATAATGCGAATCTTGTGAGGTATAGAGAATCCCATCTGGAAGTTGTTCTCTCCTATATATAAAATAAATAAATGATCAGTGGTTATGTTTGTAATATTAATACTAATACTAATATATATCATAAAGTTTGAGAAATAAAATTACTAACCCAACTAAAATTCCATGAAGATTGCCTTCTGTTCCACCAGTTGTGACGTATCCCCAGTAATTAGTAGTGTCAATCTCCCACAAATTTGCAAACCAATCAAGCACATCAACTTCAAATGATGTTGAATTTAGAGAGAAGCTGCTTCCTTGAAATGGATCACCGGCGTTGTTGAGGTGAAAATCAAGCAACGGTGCTAATGCCTCATAGTTGAAGTCTTGATTAGTGGGGTACCCTTTAATAATAATCATAAGAAGATTAAGCACTAAACTGAAACTTATCAATTGAGAACAAAAGATAAAAAGACTAGCTATCTACCTAAGTTTCGCATGCTGTAGTTGTTTAGAGTCTCCACATAACGAGTAATTACTTCAACCAAATTGGCACGTGTTTCACCAGTAGTGGATTGACTCATAGAAAGTGATCTATTGAGAGCTGCAGGAATATTGAGAGTCATTGCCATGTTGTTCTCCATTAGTATATCCTAGTTAGTATAGGAGGAGTATGTGTTTGAGAGAGAGAGAGAGAGAGAGAGAGAGAGAGAGAGAGAGAGAGAGAGAGAGAGAGAGAGAGGCACAATGGGTGAGAAACACAAACACAAGACAACGAATATATATAGTATTGAATAGTAGTTCCAACCACCTCAAGTTGTTTATGCGTATTGTTTTTATAAGAAAATAGTAAGAAGCAAAAGACAAAATATGTGACAAGGAAATGCACTAGAATACGTTAATCTTAAGGATTAAATATATGAAAATAATGAAAGATTTAAAGTATATATTTTAACAAATTAGACACATGTCATTGTTATGGCTGAATTCTAGTGTGCTCTTTCTAATTTGGTGTGCTATTGGTTTGTTCTTGACTAGTCCAGTACTGATGGTAATAATTTGCATGACAATCCATGAAACACGTCTACATCGAATGGTGTGCGTGAATTGACCCTGGACCATTTTTTTTGACAATTGACCCTGGATTGAGCATAAGTGCATAACTATTTCTCTTTTTATTATTATTATTATTACCTATATATCATTTTTTCCCTACGGCAATTGTCCAAAACGCACCATTCAATATTCTAAATATTTTGTATACCTTTCGTCAGGGACGGTTTAATTAACTATAGATAGGGCCATGGCTGCTACCCCTCCCTCTTGTTTAATTTTTTATTTACCAATATATATTACTAATAATTGCGACTTGATTGGAGTGCATCTCAAACCCCGTAGAAAGTGGGGAAAGTGCGTGCCAATGATGTTGTTCTATTTGTCTTTTAATAATAAATTTTACTTATCGAAAAAAAATACTACTAATAATATTGGTTTGTTTTGTTTTGTGTTTCCTTTAAATGCTTTCTTTTTGATCAAAAAAAAATATTAAATGGCTTGAAGTCAGACTGTTTACCGAATATCGTGTTTGGTACTATAATTATCAATTGTAGGAATTTTCTTGTTAATTTTTCAAGCTTTCATGTTAGCTTTATTAGGAGACAATCAAATGTTGCCGCTAGCCCAGACATCAAGATTATATACTAGTTCCCACGTTTTCTATTTCATTCCAACTTGTATTGAGACAGTTTTAATTAATGAAATTATATGAATTTGTTCTTGTGGAAAAAAATACTAAATAGTTGGGATAGAGATATTTTACAGTGTACTCTCATATACCATGGAAAACTAAATATATATTTTTTCTTGATAAGAAATATTAGTGGGGAGGAGGGAATGTTAGTTTTCCGAGTTTGAACTCGAGACCTCCTACTTGCACTCGTTTGATGTACTCTTTAGGTATCTCTTAACTCACCACCTGAGCTACCTACTCAGGATAACTAGATATATATTAAAATGTCACACTCAAATAGAGCTGTCAATCGGCTCGGCCCGGACCAATGGGCCAAACAACATATACGGGCTAGATCGGGCTAGCCGAATATTCTAATAGACTGCATATTCTAATAGATCGGGCTAGCCAAAGAAATTTATTCTAATAGATAAATTTGTTGTGTTAATTTTAGCTATTGAATTTATCTATTTGGTAGTTAAATCTGTTTTACAAAACAGATTTATCTACTAAATAGATAACTCTGTTGTATAATTAATTTTTCACAATGAATTTATCTATTTAAAATATAAATCCGTTTTGGGGAAAATTTAGGGGCAATCCAATATTTTCACAAGAGTTGTGGGGGGTATAGTGAATAGGTGTGGAGGTAAAAAAAATACCCTTTAATTTTTTATTTACCAATATATACTACTAATAATTAAATGGTTTTTTATTTGCAAATATATACTGCTAATAATTAAATACCCTTTCACTTTTTATTTACCAATATATACTACTAAAACAAATACCCTTTAATTTTTGAAGTCAGACAATTTTCTGAATATTGCGTTTGGTACTATAATTAATTATTAATGGTAGGAAATTTTTTTTAATTTTTCAACATTTCAGGTTAGATTTATTAGGAGACAAGCAAATTTTGCCGTTCATAGTCTAGCTTGGGCATCAAAAAAGTACCCTTTAATTTTTTATTTACCAATATATACTACTAATAATACTAAATGATTTGTTTTGTTTGTGTTTCTTTTAATTGCTTTCTTTTTTATGAAAAAAAGATACTAAATGTTTGAAGTCAGACCATTCATCGAAGCTTTTAGGATAGCTTTATTAGGAGACAAACAAATCTTACCGCTATAGTCTAGCTCGGGCATCAAAATTATATACAACTTCCCACGTTTATGATTTTATTCCGACATGTATTGACTATTTTTATTAATGAAATGATATGTTCTTGTTGGAAAAAAATACTAAATAGTTGGGATAGAGATATTTTACGGTGTACTATCTCATATGGTGGTTTACCATGGACAACTATATATATATATATATATATATATATATATATATATATATATATATATATATTATATATTATATATAACCATGAATCGATCACCTAGGCGTCCACCTAATCACCACGTCAATAAATATGTCATTGACTAATTAAATCCACCTCAAGTATGTTATTTCGAAATATATCAAAAACAGTGAAGCTAAGGATCGAACTCATTCCCCACAATTGTCACCTCCTAATCTTGACCATTTGAGCTACCACAATTTCATGTTACTAAAGCATATTACATAATGTTTATCCTATTATTTCTTTTATTGCAAAACTTTTTACCTACTTTTTATATCTATTTATTATTTATTTTGATACATGTATATTTGTTATTATATATTACATTTATATATTATATTTATTTACCATCTAATATTTTATATCACATTCCATAGATTTTATTCTATATATTTACTAACTAGAATATTATTAAATATGAGTTTTTTTTAACAAACGTCAGATTAGCGAATTTATTAATAAAAAGGAAAAAAAAGCAGAAAAAAGCGAAGGGGACTAGACCAAAATCATTGCCAACGAAAAGATCAATATTAAATATGAGTAATTTTATCCATTTCATCATTTTTAATTCTCATCTTATAAATAATGTTATATATTAAAAATGTTTGTCACATATTTTTGTATTCACTTGATGCACATACAATTAGAATCAATATACAACTTTGATCGATCGGTATATTTGTAGTTTATAACGTTTGTGCTTAATATTCTTCTATTCACTCTGTTTGCACTTAGAAAACAAGTAGAGAGAATAAACAAGATGATGAGAGAACATTGATCCTACGGTTTGTCAACGTCAATCGACTTAGTCAAAAGCAAGCTACATGTCCTTATGCAAAGGTATATTTGCTATATATTTGTAAGTTACTATTTACTAATACTATTTTAGACCGTATAATATTTATAAGTAATTCTGTTGTAATAACATCTCAATATGAAAATACCCACAAATTATATACACATGGTTTGTCACTACTAAAGTATTATTTGATTAGTACTTATGTAGTTTTTAAAGTATTTTTATTTATGGGTTGTCACTACTAAAGTATTATTTGATTTCACGGGATCTCAAAATTATAATATATATATATATATATATAAATCTAAATTTAATTTCCTACTATTATACAAATATTTAAAATAGTTGAAGTAATTATCTTCTTGTGTCTTTTTTGGTATAAACCAGGGTATCCTCTGCTGCGCAATTGCAGAGACTAATCCCTCGAGCCGGGTAGGACCACAATTGGCGGCAAAGCTCTCCCTCAAGAGATTTAACACCGCTGCATGCCCAAGGCTGGATTCGATCCCAGGACCTTGGTTAAGCTGGAAGAGACCATTACCATCTCATCCAAGTGCTCTTGGGTATTATCTTACGGTGTCTAAACAAATGAATTTCGACCCGTGCTGGCACGGGTTAATTATACTAGTATATATATATATATATATATATATTCTTGATAAGTAATGTTACTGGTGGAGGAGGGAATGTTAGTTTCCCGGGTTTGAACTCAGGTCCGCCTACTTGCACTCGTTTGATGCACGCCTTTAGTATCTCTTAACTCGCCACTTGAGATACCTACTCAGAATAACTAAATATATATTAAAAGGTCAAACTCAAATAGAGCTGCCAATCGGCCCGGTCCGGCCCAACGGGCCAAACAACATATACAGGCTAGGTCGGGCTAGCCCAATATTCTAATGGGATGCATATTTTATGGTTTAGCCCAACATCTGCCCGTGGACCATCGGGTCAGCCCAATGGACCACAAACCATTTTTTGATGTTTTTTCAATATTAAAAAACGTTAAAATATTTCGACCAAAAAAAAAGTTAAAATTTTAACTTTTTTTTTAATTTTTTTTTACGTCAATGAGGTGTTGCTTTGTGCTTTAAAAATAGTTTTGTGATGTTACTATTACTAGTTCATGTTACTGTGTATGTTTACTGTCCTACATGCACTGAGAGCCCGTTTGAATAAACAGTTTAATTAAACGTTTATGGCATAAGTACTTATCATATAAGTGCTTATGCATAAACTGTTATTATAAAAGGTAAAATAATGTTAAAACTATTTTTTTATAAATCATAAGCTGATTTCATAAACTATCCTTTGGGCCAAACTTGGCATCACAGATTTACGCTCTCATGTTATTTTGGATGTCCCACTGATGATATGTTACAGCTGCTCCAAGCTGATGCTCTAGGGCTTTCTGTTGTTAGGCCTTAGTTTTTGTGTTTTTTTTCTCTTTTGTAACAAAAAAAAAAAGCTATCCTTTGGAGCTTATGAAAATAAGCTTAAAACAGCTTATGAACATGTCATAAGTTGTTTCTATAAGCTCTCTCAAATAATTTCACAAGTATTTATGCCAGTAGATAAGTCCAAATAAGCCGATCCAAACATACCCTAAATGTGTATTTAAAATATCAGATATGCTATATGGACAACCATATAGACGACAACTACAGGGACACCGTATAGTTATACGCACATACACACACGTTTTCTTTCTTTTTGTTATTTTATCAATTTATATTAAAATCAGTAATGTTAAAATTTGAAGAAATAAAATCCCTAAAAACAATCCCTCTCGCAGCACTTCTTCTCTTCCTCTCCTTCTCCTTCCTCTCTTCCTCTCTTGAAACAGTGAAACCCACAACGAAACCCAAGCATTTGTGTTTTCGTCTCCTTCCTTTTAGCAAGCCATCTACTCGTACCTTTTTTCTATTTGGTTCTCCTTCATCTATGTGCGATTTCCCTTTAGTTCCCTGTCAAAGAAAGGAAGCACATAACTGATGAAACGCAAAGAAGAGAACCACCAAGAAGATGAGAGAACCACAACAAGGTTTCGGTTTCAGTTTACTCTTAAAGGTACTTTTTCTTTTAGTTTCGTTTGCTTATTTTTTTTTGGGGTGAATTTGATAGATTTGGTTTTATGTCCCAATTATTTGGTTTAGGAACTATGAAATGTAAATTTGATGAATATTAGTAGTTTGTAGGGCATCCATTTTCTCAATATCTCTTTAACTTTTGATTTTATGATGTTGGTATCATTGGTTCATAATTTTGGACAGAACCCTTACTTGTATATTGTTGAAGCTTTTTAATTTATGATGAAATGAAATGTTAGGCTGGTGGAATTGTTGATCATCTATCTTTTAAGATTTTCGTATTCATTCTATAGATAGATAGTGGTTGATAAGGTTTTAGCTACTTAAGAAGATTGTTGTTTTGCTGTTGGTTTTAACTTTTTTAAAAGGATTGGAGTGAATGTAAGGCTCAATGTTGTTATAGCTTCTCCTTTCCCACTACCCATACACAATCAGTTTCAATATTATATTGTAGGGCCGCTATCTAGGATTGTTGACTATGATAAGTACTTGGTCTATGTTTACAAACCATTTTTTTTCCATCCCACATTTTTAGTTTACCTAATCAAACTCCTGACATTTATATATAGCAGAAAAGCCAAACCTTTTATGTGGTATGATAGCTACTAATTTCAAGTAAGAAGAGCTATTAAAATAAGTATATGATTTTTAACTAATCCTTATAAGTTTACATGTGTTTATTGTGAACTGTCATTCCTTCTTATTTAGTTTCAGCAGCTGGTACATGTGTTTTATGCTCTCATTATTTCTATATAGCTATTAGGTTTCAACAAAATATTGGTTTTAGTTAATGATATATACTAGTTCAGAGCTATTGATGGAACTATGTAGTGATCGTTTTCTATGGAGGATAGGATCTAAATTATTTTATACGCTTTTATTTCTTCTTAAATGTAATCACGGTCAAGCAAATTAATATTGATTATTGCCGTTTTCTATGGAGGATAGGAACTATCTTGGTTGTCTGATTTTACATTTTTATGTCTGTTATAGATTATGAAGGTGCAGAAAATTCTTGCATTTATGTACAGTTTTATTCATGGCATTCTTATTTGGTAGCCATTAGATTAGAAATATGTTCTTGGTCAAAAATATATGAAAAAGGCCTTGCCGCCTTCCTTGTGTGCAATGGCACTCTAATCGAGTAGCTTTCTTTATGCTAGTATGAAGGAGCGATCTCTAAAGCATTGCTAGATAGGGTTCCTAACGAAGAGGCATCCATGATTACAACGGTAATTTATTGTGAATCTGTCATTCCTTCTTATTTAGTTTCAAAGAATTGGTACATGTGTTTTATGCTCTCATTATTTCTATATAGCTATTAGGTTTCAACAAAATATTGGTTTTAGTTAATGATATATATATATATAATTGGTTTTTATTGTGCAGAATTGGTGTGACACCCATGTTTAGAAATTCATGGATAGTACGAATACATTCGTTGAGGGTGGTAGTGTTGATGGAGAAGGTATAACCGATAGCGGTTCATTGCTTTGTAACTCTGACGATACATGTTTGGTTTTGTTATTTGTGATATAGATTTACTCGCCCATAGTGGTTTAGTTCATGGTGACGAGACAATTGAAGTTGCATATGCTTTTCTCTCAAATTGTTGTTCATCCAAGTTAACCATTAAATCAGTGATACATCTACCTTGTTCCTATCAAAGGTAGCAGTAAAAAAACTAAGTGATATGACTATTAGGATCAGAGTTTTGTGGTTTTTGTTGTAGTTACTTAACCCATTTATTGTTCTGCTATTGCACATCGTAAGACCGGGAGAGAGTGTAATGCGTGCTTTAGGTTTTAAGTTGTAGTTCTCATTGCCCTTTTGGTTTGTACAGGAGTTGGAGGTGATATACCATACATGGATGTTTTGACAATGTCTGAAAATAGACTTCATGGGATCCTCGACAATTCGATGCGTATTCGTGACGTTCTTATCTTCAAAGAAATTGTGGACATATGCAGCTCTTAGAGTATTTTGTTATGACAATATATATATATATATATATATATATATATATTATCCTCTGGTTCTAATTGTTGTAAATGATGTAAATGACTGAAGGCTGATGCAAATTATGTAAATGATTGAATGTAGATTTTTTGAAGCACCTTGTATAGACAGTGCAAAAATTAACAATTTGAAACAGTTAACCAGGTATCCAACTGAGATACCCAAATTTGTAGAAAAAGTGACCATCGTATCATGTTCATCAATTTCTTGTGAATTTGACCAATAGAGTAAAAGAAGGGACTAAATGAGTGGTTTGGGACTCATATTTATAAGTACAAGGTCATGGTTTATTGAAATGGCATGAAAAGTAGCAATTCGAAATTGTTGACCAGGTTAACAACTGAAATACCCAAGTTTTTGAAACAAATGACCATGTTATCATTATCATAATTTTCTTGTGAATTTGACCAATAGAATAAATGAGCATACTAAATCAATGGTTTGGTTTGGGACCCATATCTATAAGTACAAGGTCATGGTTTGTTGAAATGGGATGTAAAATATGAATTCAAAATATTTCCCCATCTGCCTAACACAGATACCCAAATATTTCAAGCAAATTACGAACCTTTCATTTTCATCAAATCCTTGTGAATTTAACCAACAGACTAAATGAGATTACTAATTTTTCAGCTTGAATCAAATCAGCAACTCCCCTTCACAAATACCCAATTTATATTTATAAATGACCAACATGTTATTTTAATTTTTTGATTGTGAAACTGAACATAAGACTACAAGTGAGTACAAAATGAGTGGGTTGGGAGTTGGGACCCATAAATGTATTCACAAGGACATGGGGTCTTCAAATGACATCTAATTTCTCAGTTTGAATCAAATGACGAAGTTCCCTTCACAAATACCCAGGTTTTTCATAAAAATGACCAACATGTAATAGTCATAATTTCTTTGTGAAATTGACTATGAGACTACAAGATCGTAATAAATGAGTGGGTTGGGACACATTTATGTAAACAAAATGTGATGAATGGTTCAAATGACATAAATTTTGTCAGTCCTATGCAAATCACCTAGTTCCCTCTGAAAAATACCCAAGTTTTTCATAGAAATGATCAACCTGTAATAGTCATCATTTATTTATGAAATTGACTATATGAGACTATAATAGGGTAATAAAATAGTGGGTTGGGACACATTTGTGTAAGCATGACGTGATATGGAAATAAGATTTGTAACAAGATAAATTTATTTGGACCCCAAGAATAAAGTATTTTAAGAAGATCAATTCATAGGGTGTTGAAAAGTCTTTTATATATATTGTATAGGATAGTAAGTACCACACATTTGCATCGTAGGGTGTTAAATATCTTTGGAACCCCTGTTGGTCATGTGAACCACTTGTTGTCTTATAAATACTAGTCTTCTCAACTTGTTTCCTTAGAAGTTATCAAACCTACTACACCATATCCATTATTGTTATTCTAGCCATGCCACTTTCTCAAGTAACACAATACCAAATAGGCACAGTCTTGGCCATTGTTTACTATGATGGAGAGGAGGTAACAATGATTAATGGAGTCATGTTTGAAAGCGAAAAGATGAAGTCGATTAGGGTCAAGAATGACATGACCATTGAAGAACTCAAAACGAAAATTGAAGAAAAGAGTCGAGATCAGTCAAGGATATTGCGTCAAATCTACTACAGACGCCCTAAGGAAGCTTATGGGAGTGTTGAGTATATAATTGGTGTGTGAAATAAGCATGTGCAAGTATACACAGTCACAAACAAGTAATAAAGAGTAAGTAAAGATCGTTCCCACGAGGATTGACTAATTTTTAATGTGTTTGTTTAGCATAGGTAAACTAGTGTGTCTACAACTATTCGGAATTTTGTGGTTGGTTTTGGAATATAGAAAAACAGAATTTAAATACACATAGAGGATGTAATTTAAGAGAGAGTTGAGATGCTTTTACCATATGAGTTCCTTGTGAGAATGTTGTCTTTGTCTTTTCGGTGCTTGAGCACACAGGTGTGATCACTTAGTGTAGATACATCAGTTAAGGGTGACTGTACAAGCTCAATAAACCCTTGTTTTTTTGCAATAAAGGGCAAGTGTGTCAAACTCCCTCGCCTCCTTTCAAGTGGTTCAAGTTGCTAAATACTTTCCCTTAGTAAAAACCCCACACATGAACAAAGACTATACTAATTACTTTTGAATTAGCATGGAATTACCAAGCTGACTTTGTGGAAAATAAATTTCTCATCAAAGACTTAAATAAACACTTGCCTTTGCTTCTAGTTCTTGAGATCTAGTTGTAAGTCAATCTCTTGTAAATACAACTCCCCCTTGTTCTAAGTTAACCTTAAAACAAGTTTAATTCAAGTACAAGAACTAGTAAGTGAGGCACCCTTTTGGACAACACAATAGTTCTCACGAGTTCATCATATGACTAGAGCATCCCAACTAAGGAATTTAGCTCATCATCGTCCACATAAAGTAATTAAACAAAGCAAGTAAAGAAAGCATTGTAAATAACTTGGAAATGTAAATTGCTTAAAAGTAAATTGCTTGAATGGACAAGTCTTGCAAGAAAGTAAATTGCTTGATTGGACAAGTCTTGCAAGAAATTAAATAACAAGAAAGTAAATAAAGAGTAAGATGAAGAACATGAAATAAGAACTTAATATTAATGAAGAACACTTGATTCTCAACTAGGAAGAAGTGAAGAATAGAGATGTCAATTCCTTCTTACCTTCCTCTTAAGTTTAGAGTAATCAAAGTGAAGTAAAAAGACTTGGAAATAAAATGAAGAACAAGATGAACTTTAATCTAAAACTACTATTGTATTGGTCGTCTATCTATATATTTTTACAAGAGATGAAAGAGTCCTATTTATAGATGTAGGAGATTTCCTTCCATGGAGGGTTTTCTTTGTCTTCAAGTTTTTGACTTGCTTGTGAAGTATTCTTTGACCATCATGTGACTTATCCTAGTTATTTTGCAGTGTCAATTGTTGTCACTTTGAATGGGAAACATTCCTTTGAGTGGGAAACATTCCTTTTGAAGGGGTCCAATTAGTTGATGACATTTGGCTTGGTGTAATGATGATGTTTGTTGTTTTCATCCTATAGATGGCTTCTTTGGTAACTTGATAATTGATTCCATGTGATTACTGAGCTAGTAGGAGGCCAGCAAGGCTCTTTAGAACGAAATCAATTTGAGGTGCTTCCAATGTGGGGTCTTGTGCTACTTGCTTCAGCTGCATGCTTTGGTGTTTAAGCACTCGATGCTTAAGCACTTAATGCAAAATCACAGAATCTGCAAAAGTACTCAACAAACATATCAAACATACCAATTTGTATATAAATTGAACTTCTATCTCCTTGATAATGTATTTTATGATTTTCATCTCTTTTTATTGTATTTACAAGTTTATTGCATTGGTTTCAAACATTTATCTAAGTAAAAGACTATGAATAACTCTATATAAAATAGAGTTATCACACCCCCAAACTTAACTTGTTGCTTGTCCTCAAGCAATAACAAAATAACAAGTAGGATTCTTTTGATGAAGAAGATCAGATCAGCTCAACTCCTTTCAATCTTTCAAAATGTGATGTTCTCTTAAAAGAACCTTTCTTTCCCCAAATCTCTATGTCTTTGTGCCTTTGAAATTCATCACAACCAAAGCTATTAAAACTCTTTTATGTGCGTGTGTGATCCATTGAAATTTGATTGGCTCCAAACTAAGCAAAAAGGTTTTCTTAAACTTTTGAAACTTTAGAAAAACTTTTGGTCAACACAAAGGTGTTTCAAAACATAGAGTAGACTCACAAGATCCTTAAGCTCAGGGGGCTTTAAGTATATCAAAGGGCTTGACATGAGTAGTTTAAAACTTTTTGACTCAATGCTTCTTTTTGATGTTTAAGCATCTACTAGATAAGCACTAGATGCTTCTTAAAACTTATGTTACCCTCTTCACTGACCTCCATGTGCATACTTTTTTCTTGATTTGTTTTTGTTTTTCTTTTTCAAACCAAATGCACTTTGGAACAGGATTCATTGTCCTCCTTATGCATACTTTTTTTTTTTTTTGGTTTGCAAATCAAATGCACTCTGTTTTCGGAACAGGTTCAGTTTAGATATTAAGCAAACATAGTTTTTACACCTTTTGATTTTCTTTTTGAAACTTTATGTGCATTGAGTACTAAGCTCCTCATTTTTGCCTTTGTTTTCATAAAATCTCCCCAAACTTATTTCTCAACACTCTTCTAAGTTTTTAATAAAACTTTGTTTTTGACCTTAGTTTTCTTAAATTCTGTTTGTTTCGGAAAAACTTTTCACTCGGTTTGATCCCCTTTCAAAAATCAACTTTAAAGTGTAAAAGTGATAATAACAATGGTTGTTTTTGAAGTAAAAGGACTCTTTTTCTTTTCTTTTCATTGAGGATTTTGGTCTAAAGAGATGCATCAAAATCATTTGTGAAATAGCAAGTGATCATGCTTCAAAATCAGTACATTCCTACTATTGATTTACTTAAAAAGCTGTTCAAAAACAAATTTGATTTTTTTTTTTTTTTGAAAATGCTTTGTTAAGTAAATCTAAAACAAAATGAAAATAAACTCTATTTACAAAAGACTTAACTACTTATCTAACATACTAACAGATATTTAATGAGATATTAAATAAAACAAGCATTAGTAGGTTTAAAATACTATATATATACCACATGCATCGAATTTGAAGTGCTTCCCCAACTTAAAATTGAGCGGTGTCCTCACTAGCTCTTAAGTTGAGATGAAAACAGAGGAATAGTGTGCAAAATGGGGTGGGGTTAACATTACATGTGGGATTTATCTATAGTAGCATTAGTTTATAAGTAGCAAAATATATAACAAAATCTTGCATAGTTAATATAGGAAAGCATGTAAAAAGTTTCTTGTGGTTTTGCACCACTCCTCGATCTGTTCTTTGCTCCTTGTTGGTGTTGCTTTGGGCTTCGCTTTGGTGCTTTTGGAGTTGTAGAAGCACTGCCAGTGGCCTTCACATCTGGTGTCTTTGAAGGTTGTGCAGGAGTTAGTGCTTGAGCATCAGATGGTTGAGCTCCAATCTGTACCTCTGGTTCCTTTGAAATTTCAGCAGATGGCTCCATAACTTGATCTGGTAAGTCCTTCAAGGTCTCAGCAATGTCCTTGATCTTCGCTCTTCTTCTTGTTTGTTTTTCTTTCTTTGGTTCTTTCTAACCGTTTGACATATTTTTCTGTGATTTTTTACTTCACCTCTGAAGTTGAGACATTGGGGCTTCTGTTAGTGCTTAAGCACGTGGTGCTTGAGCACTAAATTCTGCATTTCTTGAAAAACACTGAAAACATCAAACTGTACAAACATAGTTAATATTTATCAAAAAATTGATGGGTTGCCTCCCACAAGCGCTTGTTTTAATGTCTTAACAGCCTGACTATCCTTTTTAGATCAAGGATTTTCAAAATGAATGGTGCTTTCAGATTGCACCATTTGCTCACCATAATACATTTTAACTCTTTGTCCATTTACTTTGAAAGTATTACCCGAGTTTGCATCAAATATGTCAATCGCACCATGAGAATATATCTTGACTAATTTGAATGGTCTGTCCCATCTGGATTTCAATTTTCCAGGGGAATAATTTTAGCCTTGAATTGTACAATAGGACCAATCCTCCTTCTTTAAGATCTCTTTGTTGGATTCTTTTATCATGCCACACCTTGGTTTTATCTTTGTAAATTCTAGCATTCTCATAAGAGAAGTGCACAATTCTTCTAATTCATTTAGTTCTAAAAACCTCTGTTTGCTGCTTGGTCTAGATCAAAATTCAGCTTTTTGATTGCCCAATAGGATTTATTTTCTAGCTCAATTGGCGGGTGACATGCTTTGCCATAAACTATTCTATAGGGGACATACCTAATGGAGTTTTATATGCAGTTCTATATGCCCATAATGCTTCATCTAAATGCAATGACCAATCTTTCCTTGTTGGTCCAACCATTTTTTCTAGCATTCTTTTTATTTCCTATTTGATAGTTCGACTTGGCCACTAGTTTGGGGATGATATGCATTAGAAATTTTGTGTTTAATCCCATATTTTGCAAGAAGATTTTCAATAATTTTATTACAAAAATGAGATCCTTCATCATTTATGATTGCCCTAGGGTGCCAAATCTAGTAAATATGTTCTTTTGAAGAAATTTACTCATCGATCTAGCATCGGCACTAGGTAGTGCTCTTTGCTTCAACCCATTTAGACACATAATCTACAAAGAACTAAGATGTATTCTTTACCAAAAGAAGTAGGAAAAGGACCCATGAAATCCATGCCCCATACATCAAAAAGTTCAAGTTCAAGAATGTTGGTTCTTGGCATTTCATGTTTTTCGATATATTACCACTTCTTTGGCATCTATCACGAGTTTTTACTATATAGAATGCATCTTTAAATAAAGAGGGCCAAAAATAACTTTGTTTGTAGTACCTTTCTTTGCATTACATGTCCTCCAAAATGACCTCCATATGGTCTTTGCATGGCGGTGCTCAAGCACCGCTTTTGTTCTTGTTCGGGACACACTTTCTCATGACTTGAGTGCGGACACATCTTGTATAGGTAAGGTTCATCCCAACGGTATTGTTTTACTATATGGAAAAACCTTCTTCTCTGTGATAATCCATGCAATGCAGTACAACATTACTTACCGGATAGTTAGCAATGTCGACGTACCATGGTGCGAGAATCTCCAGTGCTTGAGCACTAAGTGCAAAAGCACTATATTCTGCATACGGATATTGCTAACAAATCTTCATCCGGGAATCTCTCCTTGATTTCTTGAGTACTGTATCATCACCTTCAAGCCTAGATAGGTGATCGGCAACTTGATTTTCTACTCCTTCTTATCCCTAATCTCAAGATCAAACTCTTGAAGGAGTAGAATCCACCTTATTAGCCTAGGTTTTGCATCTTTCTTTGCAAGCGATACTTAATGGCGAGTGGTCGGTATATACAATCACTTTTGTGCCTACTAAGTAAGATCTGAATTTGTCAAAAGCAAACACCACGACTAATAGCTCTTTCTCGATCACACGATGTAGTTCACTTGAGCTTCAATTAATGTTTTGCTAGCATAATAAATTGAATGAAACACTTTGTCATACCTTTGCCCTAGGGCGGCTCCTACAAAAAGTCACTAGCATCACACATTAGTTCAAAAGGTTTGGTCGAATGGGTGTTACAATGACGGTGCGATGACCAAAGCCTTCTTCGATTCTGAAATGCTTTTATACAAGATTCATCAAAGTTAAATTGTGTATCTAATTGCAAAAGATTACACAGAGGTTTTGAAATTTTTGAAAAGTCTTTGATGAATCTTCTATAGAAACTCGCATGTCCTAGAAAACTTCTAATCCCCTTTGACAGTTGTTGGTGGTGGCGGTTTTTCAATGACCTCAATTTTAGCTTTATCAACCTCAAGACCTTTCTTTGAAACCCTATGTCCTAGTACAATGCCTTCTTGTACCATGAAGTGACACTTTTCCCAATTAAGAACAAGATTTGTATCTTCACATCTTTGGAGAATTTGTTCTAAATTTGATAAACATAAAGGAAATGTTTCTCCAAAGACAGAAAAAATCATCCATAAAGATTTCCATGGATTGTTCAATAAAATCGAGAAAACAAGGACATCATACATCTTTGAAATGTAGCGGTGCATTACATAATCCAAAGGCATTCTCCTAAAAGCAAATGTACCATATGGACATGTAAAAGTAGTTTTATCTTTGGTCCTTAGGGTCAATGGCAATTTGATTATAACTTTGAGTAGCCATCTAAGAAACAATAAAACTCCTTTCCCTGCTAGTCTATCTAACATCCGATCAATAAAGGGCAATGGAAAGTGATCTTTCTTGGTTGATTTATTAAGTTTTCGTAATCCATCTGATTCTCCACCCGATTCTTCGTTCTTGTGGGAATTAGTTCATTTTTTGGTTGGCTATTCTTTGTGACTCCCCTTTCTTGGGAACACATTGTGCAGGCTAACCCATGTACTATCTTCAATTGGGTAAATAATCCCAACATCTAGCCATTTAATTATTTCCTTTTTAACAACCTCTTTCATGATTGGATTTAGCCTTCTCTGTGCCTCAATCTTTGTTTTTAGCATTGTCTTCTAGATTTATTCTATGCATACAAATAGAGGGCTAATCCCTTTAATGTCTGCCATTTGCCATCCTATTGCTTTTTATGTTTTTAAGGGTTTCAATTAAATCATGCTCCTGCTCTAATGATAGATCGGATGCAATGATAAGCTGAAGTGAATCATTATCCCCTAAGAAAACATACTTTAAGTGTTTTGGCAATTCCTTGATTCTAGTTTGGGAGGTTGTTCAATTGAAGGTAAGTTTTTCTTAAGGTTAGGGTCTTCTAAATTTAAAGATTCAAAAGTTCTAGACCATACCTTAGGTTTAACTTCCTCTGTTGTCGGTATGCCTTGTTCTTGCATTTCACCCTCGGAAGTGCATAAGCACTTGATGCTAAAGCACTAGTCGGATGGTCATCTTGTTTGTTGAATTGCTACGCACTGATGGTCAAGTGAGATAGCGAACATTCTTCTTGCTCTCTGCTTTGGATACTTCATTGCTTTCATCACATTGAATTTCACTTCTTGATCATTCACCCTCATGGTTAGTTCTCCTTTTTGAACATCAATAAGTGTCTTACGATTTGCAAGAAATGGTCTTCCAAGGATTCTTGGCACATTTTCATCTGCAACAAAATCAAGAATAACAAAATCTGCGGAAACACGAATTTGTCAACCTTGACGAATATCTTCAACTATCCCTACGGATATCTTTGTTGATCTATCTCGCAAGGGATAATGTTACTGAGGTAGGCTTTGCATTACCAATTCCTAACTTCTCAAAGATAGATTTAGGCATCAAGTTGATGCTTGCACCTAAATCACATAGAGCTCTCCCCTGTATAGTTGTTGCCTATAGAGAAAGGAATTGTAAAGCTACCGGGATCTTTCAATTTTCTTGGAATTTTATTACAGTAAAATTGAACTAACTTCCTTTGACATTGCAATAGTTTGAAATTCACCTAATCTCTTTCTTCTACAAATGATATCTTTCATAAATTTAGCATAATTAGGCATTTGTTGTAAAGCTTCAATCAAAGGAATATTAATGTGCAAATTGTTTTAAAACATCTAAAAACTTCTTGAATTGCTTCTCCTCATGCACTTTTTTTAATCTTTGAGGAATGGAGGAGGTGGGTGTTCGATAACTAACACAGGATTTGGTTCTTTTTGAGAAGTGGAAGCTTACGGTGCTTCAGATTCTCGACGTTTTCTTTTTCTTTTTGAGTTTTTCTCCTTATCTACACCTTCATTCTCATAGGGCTCTGTGAGATCCTTACCACTTCTCGGTGATATGGCCTTTACTTGTTCTTTTCCTTGCCTTTGAGATGTGGATGCTTCAGTATTGGATGGTAGAACACTGCAGTCTTTGATACATAGCATTTGCTAATTGACCTACTTGAGTTTCTAAGTTTTTATGGAAGCATCTTGAGTTTGCCTTCTTTGTTCTTGTTTCACTTATGAATGATTTAAGCGGGCCTTCTATTGAATTATCATTGGCGGTTTGTTGTTGCCTTTGATAATTTTGATATCTGAGGTTTTGGGCTGGTGCTTGAGCTCCCGGTGCTTGAACACACGGTGCTTGAGCACTTTATTATTGGTCCCCACTTAAGATTTGGGTGATTTTTCCAAACAGGGATTATAGGTGTTAGAGTAAGGGTTGTTATTCCTATTATTATTATATCTATTTTGATCCACATAGTTAAGCGACACGGGATTACTTGAGCACTCTTCATAGAGGTGGGCTCCTCCACGATAAACACAACTAGGTGCTCCTTGAGGTGCTTGTTCTATGGTCATTTTGCAATGTGTTTTTACTTTGGTTTAGGTGTAGGCCCGAACTAGGTGTAGTGAAAGTTTTAATCATGTTAGCCAATGTGGCAACTTGAGCGATTAGGGATGAAATTTCACTAAGTTCATGTACTCCAGCTTTCTTTTGGGCACTTGCCCTTTCAAGAGGCCAGCTAGAACTATTCGTTGCTACCCTATCAATTAATTCACAAGCTTCATTATAAGGCGATTCAATAAAACACCCACGATGATGCATCAAGCATAATTACAGTTTGGGGCTCTAATCCATTGTAAAATGTTTCCATCTCAGATAATGACCGCGGACCATGATGAGGACATTTTCTAAGCAATTCCTTCCATCTTTCCCATGCCTCAAACAATGATTCAAAGATCTCTTTGTTTAAAAGATGTAATGTCATTTCTCATCCTAGCATTTTTGATTGGTGGGAAGTATTTTGACAGAAATTTTCAACTAATTCATTCCATGAATGAATTGAATTAGGCTCTAAAGAATTTAACCATGATTTAGCTTTATCTTTTAATGAATATGGAAATAACTTTAGCCTAAATGCATCCTCACTTACACGGTATGATGAAATTGCTACATACTTCTAAAAAGCTGTTTTAAATGCTCATGGGGGTCATCATGTGAAAATCCCCAAAGCGACCAATTGTTTGCGACATTTGAAACATCATTGGTTTAAATTCAAAATGGACAAAGATCAATATGAGGCCTAGCAATGCTAGTCTGCATATTTTGATGATCAAACATGGCATAATCCCTCATGGGCCTATCTCTATCATTAATCATGCCTATAGGGTCCATGTATATGAATTGATTTCTATGATTTACTCCTACATCAGGAATTGAATTACCTCTGACAGTGTTATGCCTTGATCCTTCATCTTCTTGCTTTGTGTTTGGTGCACGAGTTCTTTGTCTGCAGTATCCATGCACGCATTTGTATCTTGTTTGTGGCATCCCTAGTGGTATTACTGGTTCAGCCATATTGCTTTGTGTTGTTGGATTTCCCTCTGAAGTCTTAATTGTCTCCTGAATCTTCTTTCAATCTCTGGATCAAAATCAAAATTTGGTGGTGGTCTTCTTGGCATAGGCTAGTGCTTAAGCACTTGTTCTCGCATGAGAATAACACTACCAAAAAGCGATAAAAAAATAAAAACACTCTTTTACTAACTAAACAAACTAAAAATTATTGGCAATCCCGACAACGGCGCCAAAAACTTGGTGTGTGAAATAAGCATGTGCAAGTATACACAATCACAAACAAGTAATAAAGAGTAAGTAAAGATCGTTCCCACGAGGATTAACTAATTTTTAATGTGTTTGTTTAGCATAGGTAAACTAGTGTGTCTACAACTATTCAGAATTTTGTGGTTGGTTTTGGAATATAGAAAAAGCAGAATTTAAATACACATAGAGGATGTAATTTAAGAGAGAGTTGAGATGCTTTTACCATATGAGTTCCTTGTGAGAATGTTGTCTTTGTCTTTGGTGCTTGAGCACACGGTGTGATCACTTAGTGTAGATACATCAGTTAAGGGTGACTGCACAAGCTCAATAAACCCTTGTTTTTTTGCGATAAAAGGGGCAAGTGTGTCAAACTCCTCGCCTCCTTTCAAGTGGTTCAAGTTGCTAAATACTTTCCCTTAGTAAAAACCCCACACATGAACAAAGACTATACTAATTACTTTTGAATTAGCATGGAATTACCAAAGTGACTTTGTGGAAAACAAATTTCTCATCAAAGACTTAAATAAACACTTGCCTTTGCTTCTAGTTCTTGAGATCTAGTTGTAAGTCAATCTCTTGTAAATACAACTCCCCTTGTTCTAAGTTAACCTTAAAACAAGTTTAATTCAAGTACAAGAACTAGTAAGTGAGGCACCCTTTTGACAACACAATAGTTCTCACGAGTTCATCATATGACTAGAGCATCCCAACTAAGGAATTTAGCTCATCATCGTCCACATAAAGTAATTAAACAAAGCAAGTAAAGAAAGCATTGTAAATAACTTGGAAATGTAAATTGCTTAAAAGTAAATTGCTTGAATGGACAAGTCTTGCAAGAAAGTAAATTGCTTGATTGGACAAGTCTTGCAAGAAATTAAATAACAAGAAAGTAAATAAAGAGTAAGATGAAGAACATGAAATAAGAACTTAATATTAATGAAGAACACTTGATTCTCAACTAGGAAGAAGTGAAGAATAGAGATGTCAATTCCTTCTTACCTTCCTCTTAAGTTTAGAGTAATCAAAGTGAAGTAAAAAGACTTGGAAATAAAATGAAGAACAAGATGAACTTTAATCTAAAACTACTATTGTATTGGTCGTCTATCTATATATTTTTACAAGAGATGAAAGAGTCCTATTTATAGATGTAGGAGATTTCCTTCCATGGAGGGTTTTCTTTGTCTTCAAGTTTTTGACTTGCTTGTGAAGTATTCTTTGACCATCATGTGACTTATCCTAGTTATTTTGCAGGTGTCAATTGTTGTCACTTTGAATGGGAAACATTCCTTTGAGTGGGAAACATTCCTTTTGAAGGGGTCCAATTAGTTGATGACATTTGGCTTGGTGTAATGATGATGTTTGTTGTTTTCATCCTATAGATGGCTTCTTTGGTAACTTGATAATTGATTCCATGTGATTACTGAGCTAGTAGGAGGCCAGCAAGGCTCTTTAGAACGAAATCAATTTGAGGTGCTTCCAATGTGGGGTCTTGTGCTACTTGCTTCAGCTGCATGCTTTGGTGTTTAAGCACTCGATGCTTAAGCACTTAATGCAAAATCACAGAATCTGCAAAAGTACTCAACAAACATATCAAACATACCAATTTGTATATAAATTGAACTTCTATCTCCTTGATAATGTATTTTATGATTTTCATCTCTTTTTATTGTATTTACAAGTTTATTGCATTGGTTTCAAACATTTATCTAAGTAAAAGACTATGAATAACTCTATATAAAATAGAGTTATCAATAATCAAGATGATTAATATTACTAGTGACATAGAAGATATGCTGAGCATTCACAAAAGATTTCCTAGGTGTCATAGGCCGATAGAGTTGAATGCTATAACGAGAAGAGCGTATTGACGTTGGCGCGAAAATGAGTTATGTCCTTGCCCGGGTCGATTTCTATCTTACCTACACTACAAATGCGGTATAATCAATCGAAGGGATGGCGTCAATTTCATTACATTTGAAGCTAACCCACCAGAACCGCTTAGGCTTAAATTTGATATTACAATGCATGAGTTGAAGGAAAAAATTCATCGCAAACTAAGGCTTGGAGAACGTATGATTTCGTGTATCATATACCGTCGTCCCCGGATAGATGGAGAAGGAAGGTTTGTGTGGTCCATGGTTGACATTATAACGAATACCGATGTGAGGAGAATGATGTCATACCACCCACAAATACAATTCCCAAGTTCCTATTGATTTGTGTATTCGCACAACCCTACCTCCTGCTACGTCCCCAACATTGACTACTATGGTTCACCCACCTTTTAGGAGGTCTGTTGAAGAGATAATGGAGTTGTTTCGTGAACCACAGTGAACATGAAAGCAAAAAGATATGTCCTTATGTTATTTGTCTTTGGTTTGTAATATGTAGTTTATTTATTTTATAAGGTGTATTTGACCCTATGAGTCTTAATGTATGGAGGATGGTGTTTCGAACAACGTTAGATGTTTTAGGAGTAGATTATTTTAAAATTTATAAATAACAAAAAGGAATAAACATTAGTTTACATACTGGGGGATAAAAATATATTCTTATCAAAAAACACCAAATACATAACATAGATTGCAAGAAAAACGCTATTAATTTAAATTCATTCTTCATCAGGATTTGATAAATACTCATCTGCGCACAGGATGATTTCTTCCTCTACCTGAGACATACCATGACTATTTGCGTGTAGATATGTTTTACATACTCTGATCATCCCATATCGTACTCTCCGTATTGCCATTATGTTATTCTCAATCCTAAGGCGATTCAAGGCTCCATGCATTTCTTCATATTTATTACCCATGACATCCCACATTTGAAGTGCTTTTAGTGCAGGATAGGTGCCTCCAAATCTCTTAAGTCCGCTTGTAGAGAAAGCAGACTCTCGAGTTCTAAACCGCCATTCCTTTTTCTGGCTTTCTTTTTTTTCACTCTAGTATCTTGATTCTCAAAGACACCACTCCAACTCAAGCAATAGGTCTTTATATTCATTCATTGTATTTTACCAATTTCAGTGATGTCCATAGGCTATTACTCCATCCCTATATATAGGAGACTCATTTTTGGATAAAGTGTGGCGTTTAAAGTGTAAGCCTATAGAACTGACCCTTCTTTCGAGAGCCTTTTTAGTTTAACCATGTCAGCAGTAGAAATACCCAAGTTTTGTGTAACATTAACCAAGAACTAAAAATTCTACAGTTTTGTTTAAGTAAAAACTGTAGTATCACGTTGGCCATTATTGGAGCTTATTTCAACCCTGATCTCTCAGTATAAAGTGTAAGGGTAGTGCATTGTCAATTCATGAAACGTACCTTTTGAAGTTAACTATTCAAAGAGACTTAAATACCTGAGTTTTGTGAAATATTAACCAGTTAGTAAAATTCCAAAATTTACTCTAAGTAATAACTGTAGTATCACGTTGGCCATTATTTGAGCTTATTTCAACCCTGATATGTCAGTCAAAAGTGTAAGGGTAGTGCATTGTCAATTCATTAAACGTACCTTTTTAACTTAACTTGATTCAATGACTTAAATACCCAAGTTTTGTGAAATATTAACCAGTTAGTAAAATTCCAAAATTTACTCTAAGTAATAACTGTAGTATCACGTTGGCTATTATTTGAGCTTATTTCAACCCTGATATGTCAGTCAAAAGTGTAAGGGTAGTGCATTGTCAATTCATTAAACGTACCTTTTGAAGTTAACCAGTTCAGCAGCTTAAATACCCAGGTTTTGTGAAATATTAACCAGTTAGTAAAATTTCAAAATTTACTCTAAGTAATAACTGTACTATCACGTTGGCCATTATTGGAGCTTATTTCAACCCTGATCTCTCAGTATAAAGTGTAAGGGTAGTGCATTGTCAATTCATGAAACGTACCTTTTGAAGTTAACTTGATTCAATGACTTAAATACCCAGGTTTTGTGAAATATTAACCAGTTAGTAAAATTCCAAAATTTACTCTAAGTAATAACTGTAGTATCACGTTGGCCATTATTGGAGCTTATTTCAACCCTGATCTCTCAGTATAAAGTGTAAGGGTAGTGCATTGTCAATTCATGAAACGTACCTTTTGAAGTTAACCAGTTCAGCAGCTTAAATACCCAGGTTTTGTGAAATATTAACCAGTTAGTAAAATTCCAAAATTTACTCTAAGTAATAACTGTAGTATCACGTTGGCCATTATTTGAGCTTATTTCAACCCTGATATGTCAGTCAAAAGTGTAAGGGTAGTGCATTGTCAATTCATTAAACGTACCTTTTTAACTTAACCAGTTCAGCAGCTTAAATACCCAAGTTTTGTGAAATATTAACCAGTTAGTAAAATTCCAAAATTTACTCTAAGTAACAACTGTAGTATCACGTTGGCTATTATTTGAGCTTATTTCAACCCTGATATGTCAGTCAAAAGTGTAAGGGTAGTGCATTGTCAATTCATTAAACGTACCTTTTGAAGTTAACCAGTTCAGCAGCTTAAATACCCAGGTTTTGTGAAATATTAACCAGTTAGTAAAATTCCAAAATTTACTCTAAGTAATAACTGTAGTATCACGTTGGCCATTATTGGAGCTTATTTCAACCCTGATCTCTCAGTATAAAGTGTAAGGGTAGTGCATTGTCAATTCATGAAACGTACCTTTTGAAGTTAACGATTCGAAATTAAATACCGTGGTTTGTGAAATATTAACCGATTAGTAAAATTCCAAAATTTACTCTAAGTAATAACTGTAGTATCACGTTGGCCATTATTTGAGCTTATTTCAACCCTGATATGTCAGTCAAAAGTGTAAGGGTAGTGCATTGTCAATTCATTAAATGTACCTTTTGAACTTAACCAGTTCAACAGCTTAAATACCCAAGTTTTGTGCAATATTAACCAGTTAGTAAAATTCCAAAATTTACTCTAAGTAATAACTGTAGTTTCACGTTGGCCATTATTTGAGGTCATGTGGACACTGATATCTCTCAGTATAAAGTATAAGGGTAGTGCATTGTCAATTCATTAAACGTATCTTTTGAACTTAACTTGATTCGTGACTTAAATACCCAAGTTTTGTGCTATATTAACCAGTTAGTAAAATTCCAAAATTTACTCTAAGTAATAACTGTAGTTTCACGTTGGCCATTATTTGAGGTCATGTGGACACTGATATCTCTCAGTATAAAGTATAAGGGTAGTGCATTGTCAATTCATTAAACGTATCTTTTGAACTTAACCAGTTCAGCAGCTTAAATACCCAAGTTTTGTGCAATATTAACCAGTTAGTAAAATTCCAAAATTTACTCTAAGTAATAACTATAGTATCACGTTGGCCATTATTGGAGCTTATTTCAACCCTGATCTCTCAGTATAAAGTGTAAGGGTAGTGCATTGTCAATTCATGAAACGTACATTTTGAAGTTAACGATTCAATGACTTAAATACCTGTGTTTGTGAAATATTAACCAGTTAGTAAAATTCCAAAATTTACTCTAAGTAATAACTGTAGTATCACGTTGGCCATTATTTGAGCTTATTTCAACCCTGATATGTCAGTCAAAAGTGTAAGGGTAGTGCATTGTCAATTCATTAAACGTACCTTTTGAACTTAACCAGTTCAACAGCTTAAATACCCAAGTTTTGTGCAATATTAACCAGTTAGTAAAATTCCAAAATTTACTCTAAGTAATAACTGTAGTTTCACGTTGGCCATTATTTGAGGTCATGTGGACACTGATATCTCTCAGTATAAAGTATAAGGGTAGTGCATTGTCAATTCATTAAACGTATCTTTTGAACTTAACCAGTTCAGCAGCTTAAATACCCAAGTTTTGTGCTATATTAACCAGTTAGTAAAATTCCAAAATTTACTCTAAGTAATAACTGTAGTTTCACGTTGGCCATTATTTGAGGTCATGTGGACACTGATATCTCTCAGTATAAAGTATAAGGGTAGTGCATTGTCAATTCATTAAACGTATCTTTTGAACTTAACTTGATTCGACTTAAATACCCAAGTTTTGTGCAATATTAACCGATTAGTAAAATTCCAAAATTTACTCTAAGTAATAACGTAGTTTCACGTTGGCCATTATTTGAGGTCATGTGGACACTGATATCTCTCAGTATAAAGTATAAGGGTAGTGCATTGTCAATTCATTAAACGTATCTTTTGAACTTAACCAGTTCAGCAGCTTAAATACCCAAGTTTTGTGCAATATTAACCACTTAGTAAAATTCCAAAATTTACTCTAAGTAATAACTGTAGTTTCACGTTGGCCATTATTTGAGGTCATGTGGACACTGATATCTCTCAGTATAAAGTATAAGGGTAGTGCATTCCAATTGGGATACTTAATTTTTTTATTTTTGCTAAATAAATCGTTTTCAACAGGTTCTAGGTGACATTCCATTCTTGCAGCTAATGGCAAACATGGAGATAGACTTTGCGGGATTGTCACAATTATCCACGAATGCATGAATTTTTCACCTACACCGAAATGATGGGGATATATTTTGTACTTAGTTAATTTTTTGTTGTAATTAAACATGTATGTATGTTTTCTTCGATTTTGGGGTACATGGTGTAAATGCGGTACCGTTGATGTAAAAGCTGTAAATGCCCTAGCTTTATCTTTTGCTACATGGTATATACACAGAATATAACGTATAAGGTTTACATTGATTTTGTAAATGCCCTAGCTTTCCATTTGTTCCATTTTGGGTACCAATTTAAAAGTGTTAACCAGGATTCCAACTTAAATACCCAAGTTTTTCACACAATATCGGTCAAATTGACAAGGAAATAATGAAAATAATAGGTTGGTCATTTTCTTCAAAATATTGGGTATCCGTGTTGGTGAGGTGGTGAAATGTTTTCAATTTTTACTTTACATGCAAGTTCAACAAACCATGACCTTGTGATTATAGACATCCTTCCCAAACAAGTGATTTATTACCCTCATTTATTCTATGGGTCAAATTCACAAGGAAATTATGAAAATCATGTCTTGGTCAGTTTCTATAAAAACTTGGGTATCTGTGTTTGTTAGTTGGTGAAATGATTACAACTGTTACTTGATATGCCATTTTAAAAGGACCATGACTTTGTACTTATAAGTATGGGTCCCAAACACTGGTTTAGTACCCTCATTTAGTCTGTTGGTCAAATTCACAAGGATTTCATGAAAATAAAAGGTTGGTGATTTGCTTGAATTATTTGGGTATCTGTGTTAGGCAGATGGTGAAATATTTTGAATTGATATTTTACATGCCATTTCAAGAAACCATGACCTTGTTGTACTTATAAATATGAGTCCCAAACCACTCATTTAGTCACTTCTTTTACTCTATTGGTCAAATTCACAAGGAAATTATGAACATGATAGGATGGTCACTTTTTCTACAAATTTGGGTATCTCGGTTGGAAACCTGGTTAACTGTTTCGAATTGTTAATTTTTGCCCTGTCTATACAAGGTGCTTGAAAAAAATCTATAATGAATCATTTACATAATTTGCATCAGCCTTGAGTCATTTACATCATTTACAACACCCTCATTCAACCTAACCATAGTCCTGCATTCATTACGAGAAACTCCTCAAATCTTGCGAAACTTTCGCTTTCTCTAATACCTTTTGTAACAAACTCCTCATTCAACCTAACCATAGTCCTGCATTCATTACAACACCCTTAGTGTCAATAAATCTAGTGATTAGCAAACAAGTCTCGTATACAAGTACTTTCAACAAATCTCTGAAAACCTGAGTGGATTAACTATAAAATGTAGTATCAACTATCAAGCAAAACTACTATTATATATAGTATTAAGTTATTCATCCATGGTCACTCACTCAAGCAATACTTGAGTGACCATGGCTTGCATCAAATTCATTATTCATCCATGTTTACACTTGAATGAAAACTCAACATAGGTTAACCATCTATTTCAATTAGGCAACACAATAATGCTAAAAATGGAAAATAAAACATGTCATGTAAAAGTTCAAACCATAAAGCATATATAGACCAAAAAAATACTATTATACATAGATGCATTTATCCAAAATTTAATAACTTAGATAATCATAGGAACACTTTTGTTATCTTTACAATTAGCATTTCAATAGAACTTAGGAAAAAATACATCTAGGTAATAGCTAATGGAGACAAAGAAAACTTGAGAGAGAAGAGAAGTTTCAAAACCGATTTCATTTATTATAAGCTTTGACCATAAAAATAATTGGTGACAAAATTTTGGCATACTTTCAAATAGGCGTGGCTTCATGATGCTTTATCTTGATAAGCTTTTGTTGACAAGATAGCATCATATTTTCCTCTTCATTTTCATGCTTTCATTTTGATCTCTGGAATCATCTTCACTCATCAATCTTCTATGTCCTCATTGTGTAGCACAACCCATGTAGCACAATTGCAACTCAGAATCGGTATAATTGTCCTTAACACTTGCTTCTGCATAACTGCAACTAAATGCAAATCAGTGATACATCTACCTTGTTCCTATCGAAGGGAGCAGAAAAAAAACTAAGTGATATGACTATTAGGATCAGAGTTTTGTGCTTTTTGTTGTAGTTACTTAACCCATTTAGTGTCAATTTTTAAAACCAAGACAAATATATTTTCAAAACACTCACACACACTATATCAAAACACAAGTAGGCCATTCATTATGTCCATAGCCTCAGCATACATAAGTTGTTTCGATAACAACATAATATATTGGATGAATATGATTACTTTGGGTGTGGAAGTAATTTGCGAACAAGAAGAGTTGCTCCTTTTCCATCAATAGTAGGGGCCATCACCTCCCTTTATTCCAGTGCAACAAGGTCAACATTCCAAGAAGGATGTGCTTAGCAACAAAATCCGTTAGCTCATTTTGTTCGACAAAACCTCCTACACAGTTCTATTCAAATTACAACATTGTAGCAGTCAAATGACACTTCAAAGGAGTGCCTTTGAAGTTCTAAAAATGTGATACACAGCTGGAGAAAAGAGGAAAAGCAGGTAAAAATTGTAGTTGGCACAGTTGTAGGACTTAAACTAGAAGGAAACATATTACCGTAAGTGTCATTGCTCAGTTGATAACTTCACCATTGTTTCAAATATTTTACATAGTGGTTCCAACTTCCAACAACATTGATAATTTAACAGATCAATAGGAACCCATATGCTCTTCTTCTATTTGCTACATTTTAACAAAAGAAGAGCAATATATGCAAAATTCAAAGCGGATAACAAATTTTCAAATTAACTAAAAACGCATATACTAATGGAAGCTGATTAATTACGAGTATACCCAAAATTATGCAATCAGTGAAACCAATAAAGAAATAATATAATAAAATATAAATAAACTAATAAACACACATACACACACACTATATCAAAACACAATTGCATACAATGAAAGGATAAAATCATACCTTTTATAATAATGATGTTTCCATCCTCAAATCTGGGGGAAGTTTCGCTTTCTCTAATACTTCTTCTTTACATGAATTTCTTGGATCAAGTACCCATTTGCATACAAATTCTTTGCGAAATTTAACTATGTCACCCTACACAAACACATTTGTATTAACAATTTATTACTTTTCCCTTAAATTTTAATTTAACAAAACAAAATATATAATCAATATTTATTTACCTCTGAGTACTCATCCATCGTATTTTCACCGTTCCATAATTCTAAGTACTTCAACACATAAATACCACAATCATGGCTGTAATGACAAATAATATGCATTTCAAACCATCAACATAAATGAAATGAAAGACTAGTATTAACATTGAATTTATACCTAACAACATCCAACGAATCACTTCATCGGTTACGTTGTTTCGGCATGTTTTCATAAACGGTCAACAGAGAGTTACACTTTTCTTCCCCTTCAACAATATAATTCAACAACTCTTCGAAACGAGTGTGCTACAAAATAACGATTACAAAACAATTCAACCTTAAATACGACTTAAACTATACCATATTTTACGTATTTGTATAACCTTAACAATTAAAATTAAGAATTGCTTAATAAAATCAATTACCATTGCTTTGAATCAAGCAACAACCAAGCATCATTCCTTTCATGCTCCAAAGAGTCCAAGATGTACATCTTTCTTTCGGCTTTAACTAGAACGTAGCACACCCAATGTTCTTGAAATACAGCTGGGGCAAAAATCTATAACATGTATACAAATTTTACACGTACTATTCATAATACAAATATCAACACTTCAATTTAAATGAACTTATATTACCCACTTACCAAATTGCATGACTTTAACATATCAATGGGGCTACTTCTCAAAGAAATGTATTTACAAAATTCTCCTAAACCCCAACTCTTGTGGGTTCCATTTTTGAATGATGGTAATTCAATAACGACCATATCCTACATTAGAAAATCAATACGTTCATTGGAAAGTATATTAACCAAATGTTTTTTAAAGGAAATTTCTTCAATAACACGTGTTTTTAGTTATACTCACAGCAAAGTATGAATTAAATAGGAACCGGGTAAGAACACCAGTTTTTTCAATTTCCTCTACCATCATGAATGTTGTAGCAAAAGACAATACCTGCAAACAAATTATTCATTTAAAATACAAACTGTTAACAAATTATGGCAACCAATTGAAATACCACATCTTAGTAGTCAAAAAGGATATTAGTAGTTACATAGTTGTCCAGCCATTTCCTTGGGCCCAGATATTGCATGCTATGTCTTGTAAGAAACTCCTCATTCAACCTAACCATAGTCCTGCTTTCATTACAACAGCCTTTGTGTTAATAAATCTAATGATTAGTAAATAAACGTGCATCAAAGTAGTTTCAATAATGAATTTGACAATCGCATTTACACTTACTCGTCCTCCATTGACCTTCTCATTTGGCGCGTGCAAAATCTATACAAATCACCCAGCCATTTGTTTACTTTTTTATTATTTATTGTTGTTTCAACACTTAGTACTTCTTCCACCTCACACGGTTTTGTCACATTCTCACTTAAACTTATTGCATTGCTTGTTGATGCCATTCTACAATCAGCTTTTTCATATACTTCCATTTCATCCTCAAGCTTCGAAATCCTCATCCTAAATTCCTTTGGTATACCTGATAACTTGTATTTATATGAGTTATTTATACTCACTCACGAATAAATCATGCAAGTTCTTGAGCAATACAAGGTTTAATTATTTAGTTTTATAATGATTTCTGAGTTTTAGGTGAATAAGAGTTATAGAGATAAATCTGTGCATTTAGGCACCAATTGGTGCCCTTGAGAGCGTTTTGATGCTTTTTGTGCATGTGCAGGAAATTCAGTGCTGAACGTTACCACGTCCCTCACCACGTCTACAATAGAGCAGCAGAGCAAGAGCGAAGGATCTTAATTTTGGCGCTACCGAGCAATGATAGTCAAAGATATAAAAGTCGAAAGATCTTCGGTTTCCCCCATGAGGTGACACGCGCGAAGCAATCGTAGCGATGAAAAATGTCGTGGAAAGATAGGAAAGCAGTGGTAGGTGGGCAAGTGACATCAAGGCACATGTAAGCAAGGTGGCTATTTAATGAAGGTTCAAAGACTCTCTCAAGGCATCACCAACCACACTCACGATCATCATCTCTTCTACCAACTCTGAATCACTTCATCTTCATCATCTCACCATCTCCACCATTAAACTCGAATTTGTTTGTAAAGAAGATCCGAAACAGACTTACGAACTTAGTTTATTTTCTGCGCATGAGTGTAAGGCTCGGGACGTTGTAACGTCTATACAAATGCACATCTTTGAAGAGCTACTTAGTTGCATCTTGTGCACTTAGTTCCTTTTCGTAATGTATGGTATTTGGATTCTAAATCCACTTCATTCTCAGTAAAGATGCTCAACATGAGCTAAACACTTTGTAGTTGAGTTGTTGCTTCGCTTTTTAATGAATTTCTTGTTAATGTTATGAAGTGTTTACGTTGCCTGCTTTAAATCTTTGTGCAATAATATTTCCAAACTTGTTTTGAGGTTGGCCTCTTAAAATAGGTAGATTCATAGGTGCAGACATGGTCTATGAAAAGAAATCAAAGATTTACATGAATGAACAATGCACTAAAGACATTTAGGCATCTTTATCTAAGTCTAGACATAGAATGGATAATAGTTCATGGAACATTGCTGTGGGTACTTAAAATACGAGTGAGGGGCCTATTTAGAACCTAGACATAGGATTTCTTGTACTTGAAACTCGGCGTTTTATCTTTGAAAAGCATAGCTCTTTTGCAACAGCGTTCAGACGTGGCCACGTTCACACAGATTAACATTTGAACGTCGTAACGTCTAGACGTTATGACGTCTGGCTAGGAAGGATTTATTTGCATGCAACAACTCAACTCATCTCTCATCCATTTTCACAATCAACTTTAATTTCCTTGTTTTAATTACATCTTCAGCTTTACAATCAACTCTTATTGCCGATTTGTTACTTGTTTCTCTTATGTTTTGATCTTGAACTTTGAAAGTACAACCAATCCTCGTGGGAACGATCTCTTACTTAAATCCACTTTATTACTTGTACGATGTGTATACTTGCACTATAATTGCGAAAATCATACTACTACACAAGCGCGAACAAGTTTTTGGCGCCGTTGCCGGGGATTGTAAAACTTTTATTGTTCAAAGGTATTAAAGCACAAGTTGAAAGAATTTTCTTTGTGTTGTTTCTTTGCTTACGTGTTTGAACAGTAGACGCGTTACGTGTATGCTTAGTTCCAACTCAAGCTCTAGTTCAACGGAACCACAGAGTGAATCGAACTCCGATTCGATCCGAACTGAAAAGAACTTTCGCATAACTAAGGAGACAACAAAGGTTAAGAAGGCAAAGAAAGAACAAGAACAACACCCAACCATGTCCGAGCATAACACCGGTTCTAGAGGTGGACATACACCAAGAGGAGGTAGAGGACATGGTAGAGGACCACAAACTCATACGAAACAATCATTGTTGACGATGAGCACTATCAAAGGCAAAGAACTCATCAATGCGGGACCACAAGACATGGTCAATGACGAGGGGATGAGCCTATGCGTGATTATGCCGTGCTCAACCCTCGCTCATCTACAAACAGGCATTGCAAGACCAACCCTTCATATCTGGTCACTTTGAGTTCAAGCCAATGATGTTCCAAATGCTGCAAAAGCTGCAGCCAATTTGGAGGTTTCCTCAAGAAGATCCATACTCTCACCGAGACAATTTACGGATGTGTGCAAAGAACTTTATCATCCCCGAGTTTCAGAGGACGCCTTTAGATTGAAGCTCTTCCCATACTCACTCAAGGATAAGGCTAAAAATTGGCTGAACTCCTTAGAACCAAATTCCATTCACACTTGGGATGAGCTAGCTGAGAAATTCCTTGCAAAATACTTCCCTCCCAACAAAAATGCTAAGTTAAGAAATGATATCACTTCCTTCAAACAAAGGAAGGGAATCATTATTTGAAGCGTGGGAAAGGTGGAAGGAATTACTAAGAATGTGCCCACACCATGGCATTCCCGTGGTTATTCAAATGGAGACTTTCTATAATGGTCTAGATCAGCCCACAAGGTTGATACTTGATGCTTCATCAGGTGGTGTCATTCTGAACATGTCCTTCTCTGAGGCATGCAAGCTCATTGATGACATAGCCACCCATAACTCTCATTGGCCATCAGATAGATTTACTCCTGGAAAGAAGGCAGGTGTGCATGAGATAAGTGAAGTGACTGCTCTTTCTGCTCAAGTGGCTACACTGACCAACATGATCAAAACTTTGAATACTTCAAACGTGGCCACGTCTGAGAAGCAGACTGTTGCAGCAGTTGAACCTACTCATTCTGGTGGAGTAGTTTGTGTTTACTGTGAAGAAGGGCATGTGTATGAGGAGTGTCCCTACAACCCTCAGTCAGTGAACTTTGTATCTCAGAATAAGGGGAATGGTCCCTATTCCAACTCCTACAATTCAAATTGGAGAAATCATCCAAACTTCAGTTGGAGAAACAACAATGCATTGAATGCCAACAATATCGCTCCCCGCAATACCACGAGATTTCCTCCTCAACAACAGAGGCGTGATGCGCATATAACAACAATAGCAACTTGGAGGCCATGATGAAGAGCTTCATAAGTGATCAGAAGACTACTTTGCAAACTCATGAGTCTTCAATCAAAACTCTGAAAACCAGATTGGACAGATAACTTCAAATTTCTTACTCTCAGAGCGCGAATGGAACTCTTCCTTCTACAACAGAAACACCACCTCCATCATCCAACCCTAATGGTAATAATGGGGTAAATGGACAGGTAAATGCAATTTCTTTAAGAAGTGGTACTGAATATCCTGAACCACCTATACCTGTGAATGAAGAAATGCAGGATAAGCAAAAAGAAATATCGAGAAAAAAGAAAGGAAAAGAGACAAGCTCAAGTGGTGAGAAGGATACTCCGGACATTGTGATGTCCAACCCAGACGTTCTGACGTCCTAACTTTGAACCAGAATCAAAATCGTACCTGCAATGTACACGAGTATCCTCCTCCACCATTCCTCAAAGATTGAAAAAGGCTCATGAAGACAAGCGATTCAAAGAAGTTCATGGAGATGTTAAAGCAGCTACACATCAACCTTCCTTTGGTTGATGCCTTACAACAGATGCCTAACTATGCCAAGTTCTTGAAAGACATCATCACCAAAAGAAGAAGGCTAGGAGAATTTGAAATCGTTGCCTTAATCAAGAATGTAGCTTAATTATGCGTAATAAGCTTCCTAGAAAACTCAAGGATCCCGCGGTTTCACTATACCATGCTCCATTGGAGATTTTTACATTGGAAAAGCTTTGTGTGACTTGGGAGCAAGTATCAACTTGATGCCCAAGTCCATTTATGATAAACTTGGTATAGGAACTGCGGACCTACTTCTTTAAGCTTAACTTTAGGTGATAAAAGTAGGGTTTATCCTGAAGGAATATTAGAAGATGTTTTGATTAAAGTTGACAAGTTTGTGTTTCCAAAGGATTTTGTTATTTTAGACTTTGATGCGGATAAAGAAGTTCCCATCATTCAGGAGACCATTCTTAGCAACCGGAAGGACAATCATTGATGTGCGAGAAAGGAGAATTAATCATGAGAGTCAATGACCAAGAAGTCAAGTTCAACGTCCTCAATGCGCTCAAATATCCGGATCCAAACACCGAGGAATGTTCAGTATGTCGTTGCCATTGATCAAATGGTCCAAAAGCGATTCAACAAGGACAATGATCACCGGAGAAGATTCTCGGGCAACAATGAAATACGGGAATCGTTAGCGAGAAGAAGTTATTCCTCTAGACGTCGTAGCGTGCTCTGCTCCCGGACGTGGCCACGTCTCGAACCTCTCGCACAAAAATCTTGGACAAAGAGGTATGAATCTTTAGGCCAAGAGGAGTCAAATCAAGAAGAAGAATGTGCCTCCATTAAAGAGCCACCCACCTTAGAGCTAAAGGTGTTACCTGATCATTTAAAGTATGTCTTCTTAGGGGAAAATGATTCGTTGCCAGTGATCATTTCTTCCAAGCTCACTCTAGAGCAGGAAAATGATCTCATTAATACCCTAAAGAGACATAAAAAAGCAATTGGTTGGCAAATGGCAGACATTAAAGGTATCAGTCCCACAATCTGCATGCACAGAATAGTCTTGGAGGAAAATGCCAAGAATAGCATTGAAGGCGGCGGAGAGATTGAACCCCATAATGAAGGAGGTGGTGAAGAAAGAAATCATCAAATGGTTGGATGCAGGAATCATCTACCCTATTAGTGATAGCTCCTGGGTAAGTCCAGTACAATGTGTGCCAAAGAAGGGTGGAGTTACTGTGGTAACAAATGATAAAAATGAGCTAATTCCAACAAGGACGATGATAGTGGAGAATATGCATGGACTACGAAAAGCTAAACAAAGCAACGAAGAAGGATCATTTCCTCTTCCATTCATTGATCAAATGCTAGACAGTGGCGCAGAAATGATTTTTATGTTTCCTTGATGGTTATTCAAAGCTACAACCGGATAGCCATAGCACTGAAGATCAAGAGAAGACAACATTCACTTGCCCCTATGGTACCTTTGCTTTCGTAGGATGCCATTTGGGCCGTAATGCTCTGCAACATTTCGTAGAGGTGCATGATGGCCTTGTTTTCTCGATTTCATTGAAAATTCCATGGAAGTCTTTATGGACGATTTCTCGATCTATGGAGATTCATACAAGGCATGCTTGGATAATTTGGAAGGAGTTCGATAAGGTGTGAAGAGACCAACCTAGTGCTCAATTGGGAAAAATGCCATTTCATGGTACAAGAAGGAATAGTATTGGGACACGTAATATCAAAGAAAGGGTTAGAGGTGGGCAGAGCAAAGATTGAAGTTATTGACAAGCTACCTCCACCCACAACTATCAAAGGAGTCGAAGTTTCTTAGGACATGCGGGGTTTCTGAGAAGATTCATCAAGGATTTCTCAAAAATTTCAAAACCCACGTGTGCTGTTGTTGCAACGTGACCACGTCTTCAACTTTGATGAGCAATGTCATGAAGCTTTCAACAAATCAAGATCGCCTTGTGATCGCTTCTGTAATAGTCACTCCAGTTAGTCAAAACCATTTGAGTTAATGTGTGATGCAAGTGATTATGCTGTAGGAGCTGTGTTGGGGCAAAGGTATGGAAAAATTTTTCATTCTATCTATTATGCCAGTAAAACCTTAGATGATGCCCAATTAAATTATCTCGTGGATCGAGAAAGAACTCTTGGTCATTGTGTTTGCATTTGATAAATTTAGATCATACTTAGTTGGTGCAAAAGTTATTGTTTTTACTGATCACTCAGCCATTAAGTACTTAATTTCTAAAAAAGATGCAAAGCCAAGGCTTATTAGATGGGTTCTCCTCCTCCAAGAATTTGACCTGGAAATCCGTGACAAAAAGGGTGGAGAACCAAGTTCTTGATCATCTTTCTAGGCTTGAGAATGTTGATGCAGTGCGGTGAAAAGATATACAAGAAAAATTTCTTGATGAGAGACTATTGTTAGTAACCTCGTTAGTTGAAGACGTGGCCACGCCTATGACATTTTCGTCAAACGTCATAACGCCCGATACTCTTTGTACCATGGTATCTTGACATAGTTAACTTCCTTGTTAGCAAGATTGTGCCTGTAGGATTCAACCACCAACAAAAGAAGAGATTCTTCCACACTACAAAGCAATATTTCGGATGAGCCATACTTGTACAAAATGTGCCCGGATCAATTACTAAGAAGGTGTTTAGTGAGGAAGAACAACTCCATGTGCTACAACAATGTCATTCAAAGACCTTATGGTGGACATTTTGGAGGTACTAGGACAAACGCAAGGTCCTACAATCAAAGCTACTCTCGCCAACATTATTCGAGAGATGCACATGAGTTGGTTAGAAGATGTGACAAGTGCCAAAGAGCGGGGAATATATCAAGCAAGCGGGAGATGCCTCTCACAAACATTCGAAGTTGAATTGTTTGATGTCCGGGGAATGGATTTCATGGGGCCATTTCCTATGTCCCATGGGAATCTATATATTCCGTAGCCGTGGACTACGTGTCAAAGTGGGTTGAAGCGGTGGCATTACCAAACAATGAAGCTAAATCGCTTAGCAAGTTCCTAAAAAGAACATATTCACAAGGTTTGGTACTCCAAGAGCCATAATCGCGATGAAGGCTCTCATTTCTCGCAATAAATTAATTGAAAACCTCCCGGCTAAGTATGGAGTGAAACACGAATTGCTACTGACTTATCACCTCAAACCAAAGGCAGGCAGAAATATCCAACGAGGAGATCAAAAGAATACTCGAAAAGATGGTTGGTCCCAATGAGAAAGAGTGGTCATTACACCTAGATGATGCACTTTGGGCCTATAGAACAAAGATACAAAACACCATTGGGTATGTCTCCTTACAAGCTAGTTTATGGTAAAGCTTGCCACCGCCAATTGAGCTCCAACACAAGGCTTATTGGGCAATAAAACAATTGAATCTAGATCATGCAAAGGTCGGTGAAGCAAGATTGTTGCAATTGAATGAGCTAGAAGAGTTTAGACACCATGCCTATGAAAGCTCAAAGAATGTATAAAGAAAAGACCAAGAAGTGGCATGATTAGAGAATCCAAAGGAGAGAGCTAACAGAAGGACAGCAGGTGTTGCTATTCAATTCAAGGCTTAAGTTGTTTCCAGGAAAATTGAAGTCAAGGTGGTCAGGTCCATTCAGATTAATGAAGATCTATCCTCATAGTGCCGTGGATTTATTTGATGAAAAGACTAACACCATGTTCAAAGTTAATGGCCAACGTGTGAAACAATACCATGGAGAGCAGGTGGAAAGGGACAAAATCCAAATGTCCTTCAACAATTCTTGAATAAAAGAAGCAATAGTCTGGCTGAAGACTCTTAAAGCAAGCGCTCTTGGGAGGCAACCCAATGATTTTTAAATTAACAAATTTTTGGTGTCTTTTTAATTTTCGTTTTGCAGGAATAAGTGTTGAAGAAATGTGGAGTAAGGTAGTAGACGTTGTAACGTCTCAGTATTCACTAGACGTGGGCACGTCTGGGCAGTCAGGGCAAAAATTTAAATCAAGTCAAGAGTGTAAGTGATGACGTGTCAGAAATGATTTCTCCTCGACCACTGAGCGTGGTAACCGACCACGGCGTCACTTCCTTCCCTAGCTTGTCTATTCAATCTACTTTACCCATTACTTCACTCTTCCATTTCTCAACTCCCATAACCATTTCCCCATAAAAATCTCACCATTCACCATCATTCCACCTCCCGCAACTTATTTCTAATCTCTCTCTCTCAACCAAAATCTTCCATCTCTTCCTCGTAAAACCTAAATTTCCGAAATTCCCATTACCTTCCAAGCAATTTTCTCACAAAACACTATGACAAAAGTGAAGCAATCCGCCACCAAATCCTCTGGAAAAGGAAAGCATGCTGACCTGAGTTCATCCTCAGCCCCCATTCCTGAAACACCCAACCCATCAAAGAAAAAAGCCCTACTTCCTGAAAGGGGTTTCAGTCAAGAAAACCCCAATCCTAATTTTCTCGCAACCGTCGCAGCGTTGGGATGGCAGAAATTTGTTATGCACAGAAAAGAGTATATTGCTACTCTGGTTCATGATTTCTACAAGGGGATCGTTGAGAGGCCTGAAGGAGAGCCATCCATTGTATCAAAGGTTCGAGGTGAGGAAGTGAAGTTTGGAGTAAGAGTCATCAATGACTATTTTGGGTTAGGATACTATGGCAAAGCTGTGGAGACCAAACAAAAGAGTTATGGGTTGGCTGAAATGGATGCCATTAAAGAAAGGATATGTGTAGAAGGTGCTGTCTGGGAAAGAAGAGGCGAGCATGGGAGCGAATTCAAAATAATGAAGAAATACCTTTGTGATGAAGCCAATACCTGGTTCCACTTTATAAGGCACTGCTTAATCCCTACATCTCACACATCATGGATTGACAAGGAGAGAATGATTGTAATTGATGCAATCATGTCCAGAGATAAAGTGGAGGTTGGGAAGCTAATCAACCGTGAGCTCAACAAATGGAAGAACAAGATGGGGCGGCTATTTATACTTCCCTTGTTTGATAACTGACCTGTGCATGGAGGCAGGAGTGGAGATAGAGGCTTCAGAGCTTAGGGAGCAACCTCAAGGCCCCTTCTCAACAAAATTTCAACCTAGAGTGAAGACTGCAGGTGCTGCAAGTTCTGTTGATGCTCAGACGTTGCAACGTCTGGAGGAAAGACAGAACTCCCTGGCCAAGTTTATCAAGGAACAATTTGAGTGGCAAAAGAAGGTGTTTGCCCAGGTGTCTAAGGGGAAGAAAGCAATTGCAGAGCCTGTGTTGCCTGAATGGATGCAGGAAGAAGATGACGATGAAGTGCCCCTATCCACAATCCAAAGAAGAGCAGTCAAGAAGGAAAGGGCAAAAAGAGCAAGAAGCCCACCAAAGAAGCAGAGCCCAGCAAAGAAACAAAAGAAGGTAAGTAGTGAAGAAGATTTTAATTCTGATGAATTGGATGATATTTCTGATTTTGATGCAGAGGAAACAAAGAAAGCAAGTATGGAAGTAATTAGTGAAGAAGAAGAGGAGGAGAGCCCTGAGGAAAAAGGGAGCTCTAGTGAGAAGACTGTAAGTGAGTCCCCAACCAATCAAACAAACAAAGAGCCAACCCCAACAAAATCCAAAGAAGCTAGCCCCAAACCATCATCCCCACAAGCCACACAACCACCACCTTCACCAAAAAAGAAACCTCCACCCATGACCAAAACACACCAAAACCCCACAATCCAAAGCTCAGGACCAGCCAATTCCACAACCGCCCCACCCCACTCGAGCCTCAAAAACAACCTTCACCCCAGAAAACAGACGTGGCAACGTCAAACCAACAATCCTGAGATCCCAACCCATTTCCCCACCCAAAAAGACAAGAGTGAAAAGTGCACTCACATACAACCCATTTGGTAGGAAGAAAAGGCAAGAACTAGTCACTGAAAGTCAAAACAAGCTCAAGGAGTGGAGAGAAAGAGGAAGTTCTGACCCCACAACCTTAAGGCCAAAGCTACCAAGAAAGAGAAAACTCAAGGTGTTGCGAGAAACTCACTCACGCTACTAGTGCTGCATTCGTAGCCACTAGTGTTTCTGAGAAGCCACTTCCTGCTATTGCTGAAGAATTGCCTGCAGACGTCGTAACGTCTGCTGAAAAAGAGGCTGCAGCCAAACTTGCAGAAATGCAAGTCACTAATGAAAGAGAAGCTGCCATGGAGAAAGTTAGACAGCAAGCAATGGAGGAGGCCACTCAGAAGCTGGCAGAGCACCTGTTGAAGCAAGCTCAGGGAACAGTTGCTGGAACTGGAGGATCATCATCAGACGTGGCGACGTCTAAAGAACCAGAGGTGGAAAAAGCCCAGGTGATCCCCAGCGATCCAATGCAAGTGAACCCTGCTGATCTAGCAATGAGGATGTGGGAGGAGGCCAAAAAGAGGATTTCAGAAGCCTCAAGCGTTGCTGCTGCAAGTGTGGGTGAGAAAGAATCTGGTGAGACAACAACAGCAACCACAACTGAGCAAGGAGGAGTGAAGGTCAAGAAAGAGAAGAAGGAAAAGAAGAAAGGTGAAAGTCGGCAGAGTATCCACGGACATCAGAGCGAGGCTCAGAGTCCGGTGCCGCAAAACAAGTAAGTCCCTATCAATCCAAATAGTAGTTTTAGTTTTATTTTTCTAGTTTTAAGCGTAGTGTAGTTTAGTAATTTTTAATTTCAATGTCATGAATGAGAATCCCCCTTCTAAAAAAAAAAAAAAAAAAAAAAAAAAAAAAACTTTGTTTGTTTGCTTTTGAGCAAAGGAGGACACTTTGCTCAACTTTAAGTGTGGGGGGGGGGGGGAAATCTCAAATGTTTTGATGTTTTAAGTGCTGTACATGAAATCAAATACAAAAGTAGTCTCTGTTCTTAATCTGTCAAGCATGAAAATAATTCTCTTTGGGCTAAGGATAATAAAAAGTGTGTGTGAGTAACCTATGCATGATTAGATGTAAAGAATTGATTGTTGCTCCCACACAAACTCTGTTTTTAAGAGAGAATCTAGTTAGCTAGGGAACATCTTGTGCTGAAGCTAGTTTTGGTGAACTTTGGTGAAAATAAAACTTGATTAAAAACCTAGAATAGCAGTAGAAGCTAAGTTTGGGGGTATATCAGGTTGTACTAAGGCTGGGTGCAAAGACTATAGGATGGTTAAGTGCAAGTGTAGTGTGAGTGCAACGTTGTAACGTCTACCCGTAACGTTATAACGTCTGCCGTGTGTGTTGTGTATTGTATTCAGACGTTGCAACGTCTCACCCATAAACGTTGTAACGTCTATTCCCAAAAATACCAAAAAGAGTGTGTTGATACAAATAAGTGGAAAATCCACATGTGTTCCCTGTAATACCCTGAAACAAATGCTGAGCACTCCAAAGTCTAAAAAAAAAAAAAAAAAAAAAAAAAGAAAAGAAAGAACTCCAAAAATGGAGCAAAATAAAGAAGGAGTTGCTCAGTAATGAGGGGGTTACAGTCCTTTTTGTGTGTGTGAGTCAATAAATTAGTAGCACTAACCTAGTCCTAGCACCCAATTAAGACCCTTTGTCATGCTTTAAATGAACCCCCATTTCTTATGTGAAAATGTTAGCCTATTCTTTGTTTTGAAAAATATTTTGTTTGTCACCATTTGGGGAACCACTCTCTCATTAGCTAAGGTAGTTTCTGAACTAACTAGAGGAAGAATTAATACGAAGTCACACACTCACTTTGAGCTTTGATGAATCTGAATTTAATTATGCATTGGTATGTGAGTATGTGAAGAAATAGCCCATTGAGAATGAATTTTGACTCTTTGGTGAGTAACACACGTAACTCTGCTAGTGTAGTTGATTTCATATTCTTAATTGTTTTGTTGTCTTGATTGCTTGAGGACAAGCAATGATTTAAGTTTGGGGTGTGATAACTTGTATTTATATGAGTTATTTATACTCACTCACGAATAAATCATGCAAGTTCTTGAGCAATACAAGGTTTAATTATTTAGTTTTATAATGATTTCTGAGTTTTAGGTGAATAAGAGTTATAGAGATAAATCAGGCATTTAGGCACCAATTGGTGCCCTTGAGAGCGTTTTGATGCTTTTTGTGCATGTGCAGGAAATTCAGTGCTGAACGTTACCACGTCCCTCACCACGTCTACAATAGAGCAGCAGAGCAAGAGCGAAGGATCTTAATTTTGGCGCTACCGAGCAATGATAGTCAAAGATATAAAAGTCGAGAAGATCTTCTGGTTTCCCATGAGTCGACACGCGAAGCAATCAGTAGCATGGCGATGAACGATTAGTCGTGAAAAGATAGGAAGCGGTGGTAGGTGGGCAAGTGACATCGGCACATGTAAGCAAGGTGGCTATTTAATGAAGGTTCAAAGACTCTCTCAAGGCATCACCAACCACACTCACGATCATCATCTCTTCTACCAACTCCGAATCACTTCATCTTCATCATCTCACCATCTCCACCATTAAACTCGGAATTTTTTTTGTAAAGAAGATCCGGAAGCAGACTTACGAACTTAGTTTATTTTCTGCAGAGTGTAAGGCTCGGGACGTTGTAACGCCTATACAACAGTACATCTTTGAAGAGCTACTTAGTTGCATCTTGTGCACTTAGTTCCTTTTACGTAATGTATGGTATTTGGATTCTAAATCCACTTCATTCTGTAAAGATGCTCAAAGATGAGCTAAACACTTTGTAGTTGAGTTGTTGCTTCGCTTTTAATGAATTTCTAGTTAATGTTATGAAGTGTTTACGTTGCCTGTTTTAAATCTTTGTGCAATAATATTTCCAAACTTGTTTTGAGGTTGGCCTCTTAAAATAGGTAGATTCATAGGTGCGGACATGGTCTATGAAAAGAAATCAAAGATTTACATGAATGAACAATGCACTAAAGACATTTAGGCATCTTTATCTAAGTCTAGACATAGAATGGATAATAGTTCATGGAACATTCTTTGTGGGTACTTAAAATACGTGAGTGGGCCTATTTAGAACCTAGACATAGGATTTCTTGTACTTGAAACTCGGCGTTTTATCTTTGAAAAGCATAGCTCTTTTACAATAAATGTTCGAGACGTGGCCACGCTTCACACAGATTAACATTTGAACGTCAGAACGCCTAGACGTTATGACGTCCCGCTAGGAAGGATTTATTTGCATGCAACAACTCAACTCATCTCTCATCCATTTTCACAATCAACTTTAATTTCCTTGTTTTAATTACATCTTCAGCTTTACAATCAACTCTTATTGCCGATTTGTTACTTGTTTCTCTTATGTTTTGATCTTGAACTTTGAAAGTACAACCAATCCTCGTGGGAACGATCTCTTACTTAAATCCACTTTATTACTTGTACGATGTGTATACTTGCACTATAATTGCGAAAATCATACTACTACACAAGCGCGAACAATACCCCCTATTGTTCCATATCGCTTTAGAACCTCCTCAATAGCTTCTTTCACAATTTCATTTGCATTGTCTTCATCAGTCAAATCTATATCTTCAATAAACTAATAATAACAAAATATTACAAATCTTCTCCATATTTTCCAAATTTAAACAAAACATCATTAAAATCTAATAAACCAATAACTTACATAACTTTTTAATGAAACTAATAAACACTGCTAACCTCATTTGTTTCAAAAATTCGAAACAATACGCTTCCCCTGGCGGTACCACAATCCACTCTTTCATACGTGGAAAACTTTTGCTTTCTCGATTTCCCTCAACAACAAGTGCTCAATCGCCCAAAGCTATAACACAAAATAGTTCACTTTTGTAACATAACCAACCACAAATATGACCAATTCAATTTAATAAATTTGTGAACAAATCTAATTAAAATATCTCATTTTTACCGAGGCGAGGCCGCATGACACGAAGAATATGATGCGCAGCGTCACGGTTCTTTCTGCTCGTTGAACTTGGGAGCAATACGATTGACGCTACGAACTAAAAAGTTGTAAACAGCACCACCCCAATCATATTTATCCAGTCTACCTAAATCATCTAATATCCTAAATGGTAGGCTTTTCAATTTGGGGGTTGCACGAGGAAAGTAGAAAGTGGCGAAAGCAAGGATAATGTATAGCCGACAAAAATCCTCTACATCATCATCAGATGTCAGTTCTCTCAATTTCTCAACAATACTTGACACATTAATAACCTCACTATTGAACAATTGTCTTACTCTAGACCCGACCCCATCATCTTCATAAACGGGTTCTCCAACAACGCGAAGCCCCAACCCTATACAAACATCTAAACTTGTGAACGGAATCATCCTATTGGCAACCCGAATGCCTGCACTATGTATGTCCCACCTAGTTACTAATTCCCGAAGTAACACTCCACAAATTAAGTTATTTTCTTGAACATCGACTAACCATTTGAAAGGTGTCGTTAGAAGAAGTTTCTTTTGTTTTCCTGTCAAATTTTTGTTAACCTCCACTAATTCCTTCGTATTCACAAAGTGCCTCACTCGTATCTGAATTGCAAATGAATGAAAAATTAATAACCAATACAGAAATATACAAGTTATACAAAATTTCAAATCGTGTCATAACAAACTTACCATTTTCAGATCAACTCAAATAATAGTATCCGTTCCTGAAACAATATAGATCGTTCATTCACTTTATTCAGCAATTATCACAATTAATGAAAATGGTTAAAACACTTCAGCTAAGTTAAAACACTTCATCTAACTTAACTTCTTGTGTAACTCTTTGTTCAGCAATTATCACAATTACTGATAATGTTTCCTGTAAGTTTTATTACCTAATGTGTTTGTCATTTAAAATTCATCAGACCCAACCTAAGGTAATTCGTTACAAAAATAACTAACTGCAAATGAATACAATAAAAAACGGGTTTACATACCTTACAAAACACGCGAATGTGACGTCGTTGCTTGCAGTGGTTGCCGAAGACGGAGATGGAAATCTGAACGTCGTTGCCACTAGATTCAATCACGAACTGAGTATTAAGAGGAACAGAGCTTTCACTATTCTTGTTTCCAACGATGAGAGAGAGCGAGATAGAGAGAGAGTTTGCGAGAGAGTTTTTGCGATGAGGAACGAGGGAACGCGGGAGTTGAACAATAACGAACGAGGGAACGCAGGAGTTGAAGAATAACGAACGAACGGAGGAAGAATTGGAGAATGAGGAAGGAACGGAGGAAGAATTGAAGAATAAGGAAGGAAAGGAAGAATGGTGAGGGAGGGTTACCGAGAGGGTTTGCGCAGGGAGAAGGGGAGAAAGGGAAAGGTGATTTTTGATTTTAATTAAAACAACATTTGACAATATTTTATTTACTCATTTAATTAATTTTCTGTATTATTTCTAACAACTGTGGGACCCACAGTATATTACCTGTATATTGTCCATGATTGTCCCTTTTAGAGTGTCCGAATATCATTTCCGTAAAATATAGCAAACAGAAACATGTACTACTTAGTGTGAAAGTAAAATTGTGTAATGTGTTTTCTGTTTGCGTTTTGTGTGTGGACTTGTTACGGTAATAGTACCGTGTAGGACTTTGACTTCTATGACTATAATGATGTTTTTTGGGTTGGTTTTTTTATACCCCCACCCCATCCCCTCCCACCCCCACCCATTATTGTTATTCCAAGTTTACCCCTGCCATAATTCACTTTTTGACTTTCATTAAATTCACTCTGACTGGGACCCACATTATCTCGCATCGTATATACCTCAATGGAAGGTATATACGATTACATTTAATATTTAACGCTGACCTGAAAAAGTACTCATCGTATATATGTCCTTCAAGACATATATACGATTGCATTATTTAATGCTTCGTTGACTACTCATCGTATATATGTCTTTCAAGACATATATACGATTGCATCATTAAATGCTTCGTTGACTACCCATCGTATATAGGTTATATACGAGTGGGCTTGAAGATCTAATCGTTTGCCGGACGTTTGCCCCACAGTGGTACCAGCACTACTCACCAGAGTCTGCTTCATGGTTGCATCCGTATGCCGGACGTTTTACCCTATGGCAGTCTATGTGTCCTCCCGTGCAGCCTCCCACTCACAGTGATGCGCCTAGATGTATCGATTTAGCCGATGATTCTATTGACGGCTTGTAGATAGATTCACACATTGTATTACACGTGTATATATTACTATATCGCGTTTTTGTAATTATACGCGTTTATTTTATCCAATATATCTACACCGTTGACGTTAACCAAATCACGAGACTTTAAATTATAACCGGTAATAAAATCATAACGGGTAACCAAAAATAAGCCCATCGTATATATCTCTTTTGGGGCATATATGCGATGGGCAATGTTTTGACATCGTATATAAGTTCATTGTGCGTATATACGATTGACTTAAAACGCATCAATCGTATATACGCACAATGACCATATACGATGTCAAAACATTGCCCATCGTATATATGACCCAAAAGAGATATATACGATTCGTGTAAATTTGTAAAAAAACAGGTTTTTTGAAGGGCATTTTGGGAATATACTGCTGGGTGGGGGTATATGGGGAAGGGGTGGGGGTACAAAAAAAAAATCCATGTTTTTTTTGCTTCTTGGGCCAAATTTTAACAAAGGTTCAATCTAAGAATAAAACAAACAGTATTTAAAAAAATAATCAAAAAACAAAAAGAAATCGGGCCAACAAGGCCGGCCCAAAGCCCAACGAACCAGCCCGGTCCAACTCAATTGTGTCATCGGGCCAAAAACTTAGTGGTATTTTTGGGCCCCTATTTTTAGATCTCAACCCAACCAAAAAATTGGGTCACTAGGTTGGGCCAAAATTGAGAGCTCTACACTCAAACCATCGAGACAAACCAACACACCTTGTAGACAAAAAAAACTAACACACCTTTGTTAAATTATGTTTGACCCTTGACAATCAAATGATATGTTGGGATATGTTTATGGTTGGAGATTATTGAATAAATGTATGTTAATGTATGATACTTCTAAGTTTACAATGTTATTTAGCAAATTGAAGAGGTTGAATTGCTTTCTAACGAGTGAAATGAATCAAAAACAATGAAATAAGGCTGCTGAAATTAAACACGACCCGTGTTTGAGTGTACTAGATACTCTGAATTTTTTTTATAAGCAATAAATTTTATTGATGAGAGTTAGTACAGACCCTGCTAACTTGGCATGGACCATGCCACCTTCTGGGCACCTCTATTTTCTTCCATTGTTTTTCTTATTTCATTGATCTAATCTTAATCTAATTCAATCATTAACTCAATGATATCTGTGTTATTTGATGATTTTATTAATTCTTACCATAATGATTTTTTTGTTTAGAACCCTTTTGAGAGAACTATTACGTATACTATTATGTGTGTGTGTGTGTGTGTGGAATAGCCCTAACTAGGATATACAATCGGAAAGAACATATTCAGCCATAACACTTGTCTAATTTGACTCTGATACCAGCATTTAACATACTTTAAATATCCTTCAATATTTTCATATATTTAACCCTTAAAATCAACATATTAGCGCATTTCCTTATTCCTGATAATTTTGTCTTTTGCTTCTTACTATTTCTTATAAAAACACATGCAGAACCAACTTAAACACATACTCCTCTCTCTCCCTGTGTTTGTGTTTCTCAGTCTTTGTGCCTCTCTCTCTCTCTCTCTCTCTCTCTCTCTCTTTCTCTCTCTCTCTCTAACACATACTCCTCCTATACTAACTAGGATATACTATTATCACTACAAAAAAAAAACGTCATTTAGCGAGGGACGTTGCGAGGGAATATTAGGTCCCTCGCAAACTCAGTAATTAGCGACGGAATTTCTGGGTCCCTCGCTAATTTCTGCGCTGCACACACTTCAAGACACTTAGCGACGGAATTTCTGGGTCCCTCGCTAATTTCTGACCTTGACAGTACACTTTGCAGTACGCTCAGACAATTGACAGTACACTTTACAGTTAGCGACGGAATTAGCTGGGTCCCTCGCTAATTCCCTCGCAAACTGTCATATTTTTTTAATATTAATCCGAACCACCTCTTCTTCTCTCTCATTTACACTCTTTTTCTCTCTTCTTCTCTCTTCTTCTCTTCCACTCTCTTCTTTTCTTCTCTTCCACCACCACACCACCACCACCAACCACCACTCTCTTCTTCTCTTTTCACTCCACTCTCTCTTATTCACTCTCTCTTCTTCTCTTTTATTCTCTTCCACCACCACACCACCACCACTCTCTTTTATTCTCTTCCACCACCACCACCACCACCACCACTCTCTTTTATTCTCTTCCACCACCACCACCACCACCACCACTCTCTTTTATTCTCTTCCACCACCACCACCACTCTCTTTTCTTCTCTTCCACCACCACCACCACTCTCTTTTATTCTCTTCCACCACCACCACTCTCTTTTATTCTCTTCCACCACCACCAACCACCACTCTCTTCTTCTCTTTTCACTCCACACTCTCTTATCCACTCTCTCTTCTTCTCTTTTATTCTCTTCCACCACCACACCACCACCACCACCACCACTCTCTTTTATTCTCTTCCACCACCACCACCACTCTCTTTTCTTCTCTTCCACCAACTTTCTTCCTCTTCTTCCCTGCGCATCTGCAACGCAAGCCGCAGCAAAATCCTCACGCGTTCATCTCTTCCTCTCTTGCGTTCTCACCCTCCTTCCCACGACCAACATCAAAAACTCGGCTTCCCACACGAAATCCGCCGCTGATTCTGAATTTGACCTCTGTTCCTTCAACCGTGGTTCCGTTCTACTCGTGTAATTACGACCCTCACCGCAAATGGAACTTAAACCTGAAACCTTGCTCTAAAACAGGTTTTGAAACCCTTTTTCCTAAAACCTAACCCTTCATTGCATGTCATTGTATGAGGTTAAATCTGAAGCTAAACCTTATAATTTTAGTAGAGGAAGTTTAGGAGAAGGTGATTGGGGTTGTAACTAAGTTTTGTTGTGCATTTTCGTGGAGTTAGTAAGGCTTGAAGGAAGGGAGTAGTTCTTTGAAATTCCAGGCAAAACTCGATTATGCGGGGTTGTTTTGTTAGTCATGTAACTAGCTGAAATTTTGAGATTTTAGCAAAGTCTATCAAAGAAACCATAGATGGGATGGCAAGCTAGAAAATAGAATCCATAACTAGCAATTTGGAGCTTGATTTTCGAGTTTGGGAAGCATAGGAACTTGTAAGAGGAGCTGCTAGAATTCGGTTTTGGAGTATTTGAGTAGCTGGGTTTCCGGTTTCGAAGCGGTTGGACGAGTTAGGAGCGAGTTCGTGAAGTTCGGGTCGTGAGTTTCGGAACGTCTCGGTAGTTCGTAAGGTTAGGGGATTCTCATTTATATCTATAATAATCGGTATGATATGTGTTGTGTGTGGAATAGCCCTAACATGGTTGTTTATGTGAATTTTGTGTTAATCATGTGTTTGTTGTTATATTTGATGTTTAAATTGATGATGCTATGATACTTGATGTTGGAGATGAAGGTGTTGTGAGTTATGCATACCGTGTATTGATTAAATGATGTTGAATTAAATGCCTACTTGAATATTGTTGAATTGGATATTGAATTGTTGGATAAAAATGTTGTTGGAATGGGTGTGTGGCGTGTCGTGTGTGTGTGTTGCGCTAGGCGGGGCGCCAAAATGGCTGCCCCTTGGCGCCTAGTTGTGCTTAATGGAGTCTAAGTGATGTATTTAGTCCCTAAGAATTAATTTAATCCTTTGTGTGACAAAATAGTCCCTAAGAATTAAATTAATTCTTGGAGTGACAAAATATTCCCTTAGTATCCAATTAAGCCTAATATGTCAAAATAAGCTCCTAAGCACCAAATTAATCATAATGTGTCAAAATAATCCCTTGAGTACTAAATTAATCTTTGGTGGGTCAAAATGGTCCTTGAGTGTGGAAAAGGTCCTTATGAGGTGGTTGGGTCCTTAGGTGAGATTTAATTTAATAGTTGATAATGTGGTGGTTAATAATTGATGTGGTGGGTGATAATTGATCAAGTGGTGGTTAATAAATGATCAAGTGGTGGTTAATCATCGATAAGGTGGTGGTTAACATATGATGAAGTGGTGGTTAATAATTGATAACGTGGTGGTTAATAATTGATGTGATGTGCTTATTGTGTTGTGATGCATTTGTCATAGTGTCACATAAATCATATGCATTACGTGGTGGGTGGCTTCGGCCAAAACGTGGTGTGTGGCTTCAGCCAAAACGTGGTGGTTACCCGACGGGGTTTTTGAGGTGGTTATGGATCCACATGCATATTGCACACATGCATACAACCATGCATTCTTTGAATTCTCATTGATGCTTAATTAATCCTTTGTTGTGACTTGTTGGTATTTTACTTGAATGGTGAATGCCTTAGTTTCTATGGATTGTTGTTGCTAGATGTTTTCTGAATATAATGCTTATCTTACTTGTTATTATTTATGTAAAGAGACTCACCCTAGCATTTTTATGTTGCATGCTCTCGTGGCGACATGCAGGTGATTCTGAGTGAAGGTGCCATGCCTTCTTGGGATTATTGAGTCAGCTCTGATGTAGTAACACCGGGGATGGGGTTTTAGCATCTTTATTCTGTGTTATGTATTAAACTGAATTAAACTATGTATTGAGTATGTTGAACTCAGTTTTATTTCCGCTGCTGTGAACTGTTTTCTGGATAATTGTAAACTCTAAACAGGTTTTGAGGGTTACAACCCACGTGGCTATGTTTGCATTGCACGCACTTGATGCGCCTGAATTTTAAATATGTTTTTGATGATGTTTTATTAAATGTAGCACTCTCTTTGAGGTGCGTGGACAGTTTTTTGAAAACTCTGATTTTTAGTTAGTCAAATATTAATTAAATAGAAGGGGGTGTTTGTTGTGCGAAAAGTAGTTGTGCAAGTGTACACAATCGCAACAAGTAATATAATGATAAGTACAGATCGTTCCCACGAGGATTGGTATTAATTTTAGAGTTTAAAAAGGAATTACACTTTAGAGGAACAAGTAGCAAATAGGTTGAGTAACAAAGTTCAGTTGAACAAAGGTTATAAAAGTAACAATTTAACGGTGAGTTAAAATATAAGAGAAATAAGTTGGATTGCCTTCACTATGTAAATTCCCAGAAACAAGACGCTATAACGTCACACGCTATAGCGTTAAGCGCTATTATTGCAAATATTTTGTGCCTTTCAATCACTAGCGCCGTGGTTTCACTACAAGATGCCTATGTCTAGGTTCTAAATAGGTTCACCCTCAGTATAATCAAGATCCCACACCTTATGCTTTATAAACTATTGCAACTTCTATGTCTAGAGGAAGCAAAAATTGATTAAATGTCTTCAACCAACCTTATCATTTATATTAATCCTTGAGTTCTCTCTATGGTTCATGTCTGAATCCACAGAGGTACTAGTTTTACGTGGCCAAATATAAAACAAGTTTGGAAGAGTTATCACACAAGGATTAAAACACAAAACGTGAGAAATTATATACGAAGCATTAATGGTTCATTACAAGCTATAGCAACCCAACTCAAAGAATTTAGCTCATGTTGAGCAACATCAAAATAACACAAATAAAACTACTTGTATTACAGTAGGTAAAGAAGGAAAATACAAGTGCAAAAGATACAAGCTTGAAGTTCCCTAATCATCCACGCTAAGATGGCTCATCATCACCCTTACACCATGAGAAAAAAGTACAGAAAAAAATACAAAAGAAGAAAGTAAAATAGCAAAAGCTTCTAAGGTGTATCAATGGAGAAGAAGAAGTGTCACACTTTCTCTCTCTACCAATACTCTCTCTATCTTCGTTGGGAAATCTAAGGTATGGGAGAGGAGATCAAAGATCTCTAGCATATCTAGCATTGGGTACAACTCCTCTTCCAAAAGTCAAGAAAGGTGATGTTTACTTTTCACCAACTCCACTATTCCTTTACTCATGCAATGACAAGTGTCCACACAAATCCAATAAAATCCGCACATGTCGCCAAAGGTATCTGTGGACACAAGATATGGAACATGGATTAATGAGCTTGGCGCCAAAATTTCACTTTTCCTTTAGATGCTCAATCATACTGCCCTCTTGACGTTATAGCGTTAGACGCTATAGCGCTAAACACTGCACTACTTCACAAAATACATCAAAATAATCACAAGGGCACCAAATGTGCCAATTTCATAGCAAAGCAGTGTTTAGCCTATCCTATCCTAATATTAATAGAAATGCAATAAATACTCTACTAATATTACTTGAGAACTTACTTAATTTAATGATTAGAGGTATAAATAACTCATATAAATATGAGTTATCAGTGTTACACTATCTCATCTACTATCCGCTATAAGTTAGCTTATCCGCTACTTTTTGCCAAACAGAGTATTAACCTTGACTTTTTGTCCTACTGTGTTGGATACCCAACCCACACCAATTTCACATTCCAATTGTGCCTTCCCAGTAACACCAAACACAATTACTCCTCCTATATTGCAATGCTCTTGGACTACAATCATTATCAACACAATACCACATTCGAAAATGTTTGTACACGTCATCAAACTCAAATTGGCAGCTATTCTCCTTAATGGCAATCATGCTTGTGGCCTCAATAAATAACAGAGTGCATGATGATTAGCGTTAGAAATCAAGACTTGCAATGTTGGAGTTTCAGGTCGAGGGCCGGCCTTGGGCCTGTGCCGTTGTGCGGCCTGTGCTACCGCACAAAGCCCAGGCTCCATATCTTCATTTTAGGGTCCCCAAAAAATAGTAATGTGTTTATATACATAATATTCGAAATATGGAAATTAAACGCGCTACTCAGTGGTTATTGTCCCACTCTTTGACTTGTGTTACGCGGGTTGAAATCTCACCGGTAACATTGTCATATTTTAAATTGTTGTTTTAAAGAATTATATTTTGTAAAATGTTGAAACAAGGGTTCAAAACCATGACATTGTGAATATTAGTTAATGTCAGCACCACTAGCAATCTTGTTAATTTATTGCAAATATATATCCCTGGCAATTATATTATTTTTTTAAATATAAAAATATACTATTTTTTTTGTAAAGATAAACTCAATGCATTAGTTTTTCATAAGTTTAATTTTAATAAATTAAGTTTTACATGTATGAAATTCATATGTCCTAAAAATTTGAAATTTTTTAATTGAGACCGAATCAATGGTCATGAGGTTCAATTTTGTGAAAAATCTAAGTCTCACATTGACTTGAGATATTGTCTCATAAGAGATTTTGGTGATTCATTCGATAAAAGTGTAATTAGGGACCCATTTTTTAAAACTTGCACGGGGCCTCCAAATTGCTTGGAACGACCCTGTTCAGGTATGTGTGGTGGCTTCCGTGGTTTTAGATCGATTGGAATGGCAACAAACCACCGTGAATCAATTGAATGGTGTGGTAACGATTTGGAGTTGAGCAGTACGCTCGAGCCTCGATCTTGTACGCTGGCTAGAATCGTTTTTCCCCTTTTCTTTTCAGTCACCACCTCCTCAAAGATGGTCTTCTCAGTGGTTTGTTTCGACACCGAAGAAGCATTTGCTAGCAACACCATCGAGCATGATTGCAATTTCATCGGTGTTTGATTTTCCTCTGTCTTCATCAATGTTTGAGTTTCGTCCACGAACGAGCTCACTACGGGTAATTTGCCCGATGTCATCGGAGCATCCTTAGTCGAATCCGGAGTAGTGAAGAAGTGAAGCGCATCACCGAGAAGTGGTAACCTAGCGGCATTGTCTTCGTGCAAGTGGTATCACCATTTTCTTCGTTTCATTCTTATGGTTGCGGTTTCAATTGAACGAAAGATGAAGAGTGAGATTTAGGGTTTCGTGCCTTGGTGGTGGGAAATGAATATGTAAGTTATTTCTGATGTAGGGGTTGCGATCGAGAGGGGTTAGGATTTGGAGGGAGATGAAATTCGAAGATTCAGGGCGAGAGAGATGAAATTCGAGGATTGTGGGTGAGAGAGATGAAGTTCAACAGTGAGAGAAATGAAAGTCGAGGTAAGCCCTAACATTTGGGTTTCATGCGTAAAATAACATTTCCGTGAAGTGAAGTTTTTTATGATTTTTTATTTAAAAAAAGGAATGAAACGTTACCTACGACTCTCGCGCAAGAAAAATTCGCAACAAACTTAAAACTTTCCTGCGAACACACCTGCGAACTCAAACCTCGCAGCATAATCTCAATATATCTACATAGCCGTAGGAAAGTTCGCACGAAATTCCTACGCAAATTTTGTTGCATGAAATAGCGAAAATTCTAGTAGTGAAAAAGAGAGATAAGTATCATATTGGAAATTAAATAAGAAAGAAAAAACAAAAAAAAAAGTGAAAATAGGTGACACTCTTACTCCTCCTTTGGCGATGGTAGCAGCCACCACCACATACGACCATGCACCATAGCCCATAGTCGTGTGTCCTTTCTTGTGGTTGCAAGAGCCACCATGCTTTCTCTTTCTTTCTTTTTTCGATAATTAGAGGTATTAATATTGATGACCAAGTAGATCACCATTATTGATATACGTCTCCTATTTTTTATGAAGAGTTTGAGAGGATGTCTAATCATGTGCTAGAAACTACCGGAGAAATATACACCAAGTTTTAGTACATGAATATCAAAAGTGGGTAGCATCATTCACCACACCAACACCAAAGCACAAAAACAGGACTAACACCAAACTAAAACAAGAAAAAATGAGAATAAGGGTAAGGCTAGAGAGAAAAAAAACATGAAAAAACTTGAAGAAGATTGAGTTCGAGAATGAATCAAGATACACATAGACAACCCGAACCTTGTGCGATCATCTTCCTCTCGCCGACAGCTATGATGCCCGAAACATCTGTTATGAGCAACAAAGCTGCACACTACCAACACCTTGTATTACACCTATGTAATATGCACCTTATACAAAGCAATTCAATGAGTAAAGTTCCACAAGGGACCCAAAGATACACTGAAAGGCTTTACTCTGTAAAAGCACCACCCGGAGACAAAAGAAACGGCAGCTCAAACCTGAATCAAGCTACCTTGCATTTGAAATGATAAAACTGAGATTCCAACCCCTTGCTCCACCATTTATATCAACATCAAAAGGCCCTTTGTGAGGATAATAGACTACACTCCAACACTGACAATGTTACAAATAATTGTTCCTATTTGATAAGACTAATGGAATTTTTACCATACAAAACTACCCCCAAATCAAGTCATGCATCATGACAGCAACCGTGATGATATTGTTACCAACCCATGATTTACAACGAGTCCGATTTCTGGTACTAAAGAATAGTTTAGTAATTGTTACTAAATGAACATAATAATAATCTCTCCATTAATGAAAAGGAAGGATCTTACCAAGAAGATATGTTGGGGGGAGGGGGAGATAATTGCTTAACTATATTCTTATTTATATATTTATTTTATATATGAAATTGTATGTTTTAATACTTGATTGATGTAATTCTTATTCATTTAATAAATAATTGAGAGTCTCCTCCGTATTTAATTGAGTGTAGTAGAAAAGATGTGTTGATAGCAATTTCCATTCACACCATACCAAATTTCAAAAGAAATCAAGCCAACCCATACACATCAGCCACCCATTTTCAATTAGGGATTTAATTTTCATACGCCCTCTTTGGACCTTATACCCCCATATTTCGAATCAACCCCAAAATACCCCTCCGATTTTCACAAAATTTTACCTAGATTTCCTAAGTTTTAGAATTTCCGGATTTATCTTCCAAAAGGTATTTCCAGTATTACTTTTTTAAAAATTCGGATTTTTTTGACATAAATTTGGAATTAAAAAATACATTCCGAATGAAATATCATTTTTGTAAGATTTTAAAAAAATTGACTTTTACCACTTTACAGAAATCACTCACTAAATGCGAGCATTCATCACAAACAGCTTTGTAGCGGTCAGTGAATAGGTCAGGCCGCCTAACAGGGGCCTACGACCCAACCTACGACGAGCCGTGTCGGGCGGACTTTTTATAAACGAGATAAGGTCACACTACGCCAACAGATTAGGATTTTCAGCGTTTTTTTGGCATTGGTAGCGTTTTAAAACGCTAGAGAAAATTGCGCTACTAATGCGTACACCCCATTAGTAGCGTTTTAAAAACGCTAGCCATTGACCCAGCGTGTTTTAGACATACGTGGCGTTTTATATAAAACGCTAGCCATTGACCCAGCGCCTTTTTTTACAATTCCTAGCGTTTCTGAAAACGCTAGGGATCCCATAGCTCTTTTTACTACCATTCCTAGCGTTTTTAAATAAAAACGCTAGGGATCCCATAGCTCTTTTTACTACCATTCCTAGCGTTTTAAATTAAAACGCTAGGATACTATAGCCCTTTTTACTACCATACCTAGCGCTTTATGTAAAACGCTAGGGATGCTATAGCACCTTTTATTAGCATTCCTAGCGTTTTTCAGAAACGCGCTAGGGATCCTCTAGCTCCTCTTTACAATTCCTAGCGTTTTATTTTTAAAACGCTAGGTATTGAATGAATTTTTTTAACTTCATTTCTAGCGTTTTCACTCTAAAACGCTACCTATTGACTGATTTTTTTAAATATTTTTTTATTTTGGTTTGTTCTCCATTTTAATTACAACCTATAAATTCATTCCTTCCAACAAAATTCAGAAAATACATTCCAATCCAATAACATTCAAACAAAATTCACCAACAAAATTCATCAAATAATATTTCCAATCCAATATATATCATTCTAAGAAGTACTTACAACATAATATAAATCCAATATATACAACATATATAATAACTAAACTATTATGAATCTCAAAACTTGCTACAAAAAGCTAGAAACAAAATCGCACCACTCCCCTTACTGTAAGTTGTTCAAAGAAAGTAATTACGGATATTTTTAAAGTTTGGGAAAATATCAAAAATAAAATGAAATAAAATTAGAATTAAAATGTTTATTAAATGTGAGTAAGTATTATAATATCAATATAAAAAGAAATCTAAGTAGTTACCTTGGTTGGGATTGTTACTTTGTCATGAGTGATAATCTATTTCATAAACCTCATAACGTAGTACCCACAATCATTGTTATTTGGTTGTTTAGGACACTACAAAGCAAAAGATTATAACTTAATTGTCACATTTTTATGACCAAAAATTCAATTAAAATTATAAGAATGATTCTTAAAAAGCTTACAGCTATGGGTAGCCATCTTGTTTTACTCGTAGATAGTCCCAAGTATTCTTTCAAAGCATCAGAACGTCATACATATATATATATATATATATATATATATATATATATATATATATATATATATATATATATATATATATATATAACGTTAAGTTGAACAAAATACATATATTAAATTATACAAATTAAAATGAGAGGGTTACACATACACACCTCTCAACCATCTCTACGAAGTCACGTTAGACGTTGTAATGGCCTTGAAGTGAATCCAGATAGTAGACAACATTTTGCTTAGGGTTTATTGCAAAGAGTACCCAATGTTGCCTGCAAGTAAATGAATCACGAATGAGTACACATTAATTTACACTATAATACAATCCTCAAAATAATTAAACAAGTGATTGAAGACTAAATTTCTCACCCATTATTGAGTGGTGCCAAAAATAAAGAGCCGCCCTTCAAATGCTTGGCATCCATGAAGCGTGAATGGATATAACTTTGTATTTCACTCTTAATAGCCATAATACATTCCTCTGTATTACCTTGCTTAAACACAACGATGCACGCTGGACACAAGAAGAAATACTTACGTGTCCGCTAAGGCGGGACCGAAGACGATTGTACAAAACCTATAAATAATATATATACAACTTTCGGATCCTCATATATATACTCTAATATATACTCTAATATAAACAACTATTGTGTACAAATAATTTAATACATACCTCTGTATACTCTAATATCGATGGCGATGGCCCAATCCATTTCAACTATAGCTTTCGATCCTCCATGTTGATCATTACCAACTGCTCCGAGGGCCCACAATGTTATCGGCCGGTAAAAAAATTTGGTCGTCCGGTTCATTTTTGAGTGATGTGGACCTTTAGAGAATCGATGTACTTCTGAATTCATCAATGGGAAATTGACCAACATGTTGGACCGGGCCAGATATAAAGTAGATGGTCGGAGAGTTTGGTAGTGGAAGGGAAGGTCGGGACACTTTTATGGAAGGGAAGGTCGGGACACTTGGGGTACCTAGTATATATTAAAAAATGATTAATTAGTTAGTTAACACACATTATAGTCATCAACTTATTAACAAAAATATTGTCACTTACAACGACAAGTTGTTCAAGGCCATGCCACAAAAGTACTAAGTGCTTGATCCACGTGAAAAATATATCCGCATTAGCAATTGGAGCAGGCAATGGTGCAGACTTCTCTATTGAATAGTCTACCCTAACTCTCAAATGGTTTTCGGGCATGGGTAAATTGTGCGATGTGGCACTCAATTGGTTACATATCAAACCCACTTTGCAACCTTTCGATGTGGGTTTGCAATATATAGCTCACATTCACAGCTTATCCTAAATCAATTATAAAGAAAAATAAATATACATGATAATTTTATCAAATACATATGTACAAAAAAGCAGTCGAGTTTTGTTAAATACATGTGTTGAAGGGATGGTGGTATAGGTTCAAAGCAGGGGTGGTGCAAAGCAGGGATGGTGCACCAATCCTTTGTGCCAAGAGTCGCTTAAACATCCTGCCTCTCTTCCATTAATACAAAGAACATTCTTGGATAGCTCGTCATACTTTGCCGCCATGACTTTACAATCCCCGCACTTCTTGCTTTGGCTCTTTGGCCCAAACACGGTTGTAGGAGGAATCCCATATCCATAACCTCTAATCCGACCTGTCTCTCTTCCCTTCCCAAGGCACGAGCAAGGACATCTTGTTGACCATCACAATCTGTTAAATCTCCTTGTGATACAGATTGTGATATGTTTTGCTGATGCACAAACATAAATAACGGATAAAATTAATAAACAAGTGTCAAGAGAAATTTAATCGACAATAAAAAATATGTCCACGTGTCAAAAAAATCGAGTAACGGATAAAAATAATAAACAAGTGTCAAAGAAATTTAATCGACAATAAAAATATGTTCACGTGTCAAAAAAATCGAGTAACGGATAAAAATAATAAACAAGTGTCAAAGAAATTTAATCGACAATAAAAAATATGTCCACGTGTCAAAAAAATCGCGTAACGGATAAAAATAATAAACAAGTGTCAAAGAAATTTAATCGACAATAAAAATATGTTCACGTGTCAAAAAAAAAAATCGAGTAACGGATTAAAAAATATAGTCGATACAAATTCCAACTTGCTAGGAATCATAAAATTAAAATTACAATACATGAATTTTGGAATACTTACAATTTTGTCCTTGACCTCCTTAGTTTTCGGATCCACAATCTCCCCATCCTTGTTTTGTCGGGCCTCTAACCGCACAAAGATACAACGATCAAGGGATTCTTGAGTTGGATCTTTCCTCTTGCGATAACTATTTAAGTTTAATAATTGTTAATCAACTATAAATTAAAAGATTCATTAAATCATAATAAATTAAACTAATTGTGTCTTACCAATCTTTCTTCAAGAATTTGATATCCACTTGAACCTCCTCTATAAGGGTACTTTTCGGGATTAGAAGCTCTCACTTTATTGGCTTTGCTTTTTTCTATTTAAAAACATAAGTATACATTAATGAATGATATCTTGTTGTGAAATATATATATATAACTTAAATAATTAATATACTAACCAGAAATCCGGATCTCAGAGTGCGTATATCTACAAATTTGGTCCAATCCTCCTTAGTTATAATTTCGGCATACAATCTTTGGAGGCTCTGTCGATGGTCCCATCAGCCGTTTGATACTTTTTCCCCACATCGCTTCTATATGCCCGATGCAACCTTCCCGCTTCCTTGAGTATCCAATCTCTTCGGGCATCATCGACATCAAAGTGTTTCTACTTATACATAAAAATGGATTAAATAAATACAACTAAAAATTCACTAAATAAGATTATTAAAGAGGTCTAAAATTATATACCGTATTAAGGACCAAAAATCATCTTTCAGCTTAGGGCAAAAGCAGTATTATCTTTCTCATTCCAACTTTTTGTTGAAATTGGAAAGATTTGTTTCACCTTAGTACCAATAAAGCTAATTAAATTTGTGCCGTTGTCTCCAATTGGCAAACCTTTAACACTCCATCGGACCTTAAATAATTAAATCATTAAATAATTAGATAACTTGGAAAGGTAGAGAACAACATTAATAATTAGTAATTAACTTACCTTATATTTCTCGTGTCCTTTACTTATCCGATGGACGATATTCTTTTTCGATGTAATTCCTCGGGGAGTGAACTTCTTTGTGTTTCTATCACTCCCATCACCACCTCTCGACTACTCTCATGATCACTATGTGATGCCATCTCACTTGCAATGACCCAAATGAAATAGACTCAGTGAGTTTTAGCTTTCTAATTGTTTAGAACCAACAAACACTTAACAAAATATAGAAGAAGCCATGCACTAAGTAACAGTGAAAGCCATGCACTAAGTATATAACCTAGAGTAAACATACATAGGAAAGCCATGCACTAAGCCATGCACTAACAAAATATTAGATAACTGTGTTCTTTATACTTCAATTCCTCAAGAGTATCGTCATTTTAAAAAACACAGTTATCTTGAGGATTTGATCCACCTCTTCAAAAACATATATCTCTCTCTCTCTCAAAACAAACAAACTCAATTCCTACCATTCTCTCATCACTCTAAACAGAGAAAGCCATGCATGCACTAGGAAAGCCATGCACTAGGAAAGTTAATAATGCTATCTAAGCCAGACTAATCTAACAACTAATTAAATATAACATTGAGCTAAGTAACAGAGAAAACCATACAAAAGATACATAACAAACAACAAAAAAACCAGTGAGAGTATGTTGCAGAAATACCTTTTGAAAGGGAGAGAGAGTGCAGAAAAAGGAAACAAATGGGTGCTTGCTGCGTGGTAAGATAACACCAAGGAGAGAGAGGATGAACGAAGAGGATGGGTTTCTGCGTTTTAGGTTTCCTGGGTCGCGCGTTTATGGGTTTCTGGATGATGAACGAATACGTGGAGTGTGGGTTGTTCGCAAGGGATGAACGAAGAGGATGAACGAAGAGGATGAACGAAGAGGTTTCTGGGTTTTCGCTGGGTTTTCGCAAGAGAGGAGTTAGGTAGATGAAGAGACAGCGTGAGTGTGTGTGAGAGAGATGAGAGAGCGCGCCTTGTAAAAATTTTAATAGCATCCCTAGCGTTTTTACATAAAACGCTAGGGATGCTATAGCGCCTCTTTACAATTCCTAGTGTTTTCTGTAAAACGCTAGGGATGCTATTAAAATTTTTACTACCATTCCTAGCGTTTTATGTAAAAACGCTAGGGATGCTATAGCGCCTTTTTACAATTCCTAGCGTTTTCTGTAAAACGCTAGGGATGCTATAGCACCTTTTTACTAACATTCCTAGCGTTTTATATTAAAACGCTAGGGATGCTATAACACCTTTTTACTAACATTCCTAGCGTTTTATATAAAAACGCTAGGGATGCTATAGCACCTTTTTACTAACATTCCTAGCGTTTTATGTAAAAACGCTAGGGATGCTATAGCACCTTTTTACTACCATTCCTAGCGTTTTCTTTAAAACGCTAGGGATCCTCTAGCTCCTCTTTACAATTCCTAGCGTTTTATCTATAAAACGCTAGGTATTGAATGAATTTTTTAACTTTATTTCTAGCGTTTTCACTCTAAAACGCTACCTATTGACTGAATTTTTTTTTAAATATTTTTTTTATTTTGGTTTGTTCTCCATTTTAATTACAACCTATAAATTCATTCCCTTCCAACAAAATTCAGAAAATACATTCCAACAAAATTCAGCCAATATATCATTAACTTGAGGTCTTTAATCGATACAAGAGTCGCCACATTTGAAGAGTATCCCTCTGGAACTTTAACTCCATGAAGAAACTCACAAAAGACAGTCTTCTCCTTTCTAGATAGAGTATGAGTGCCGGAGGTAGATATGTCACGTGTACCCTTCTTTCTGGACCCAATTCGGTCTCAAACCCATACTAACCAAATCCAACCTTGAGTTGATGGTATCTTTAGTCTTACCCGCATATTGAGTAAGGTACCAATGACACTTTCAAGACATTCTTTTCAACATGCATCACATCAATGAAATGCCTTACATATAATGACTTCCAAATATGGCAACTCAAAGAAAATCGACTTTTTCTTCCACCCCGCTTGGCTATCTCTCCTGCAAAAAGGCTTCCCAAATTTAATGTTCAAATCTTCCACCTTTTCAAATACACATTCGCCACAAAGGCGGGGAGCTCTACGTGTTCTGTATTCCCATCAAATGCCTTTCTCCACAATCGATAGTGATGAGTTGATGGCAAAAATCTACGATGACCAAGATAGATATTCTTCTTACCATGTTCCAACCACATCCAATCTGTGTTATCTTCACATATAGGGCATGCACACCGCCTTTTGTTCTGCACTGGATAGATTGCCGTATGCGGAAAGTCGTTAATTGTGCCAAAGATCATAGCCCTCGGGGTGAAACTTTCTTCTCTGAACCCATCATACACCTCTACCCCAATCTCCCACATTTGCTTCAAGTCTTCAATTAAAGGAGCCAAGTATACATCAATATCATTTCTGGTTGTGTTTGGGCCCGAGAGAAATTAACAAAGACAACATCATATATTTGCGTTTCATGCAAAGCCACGGCGTAAGTTATAAATCGCCAAAATCACGGGCCATGTATTGTGGGAGCTACTCGGATACCGTGCGGGTTAAATCCATCGTGAGACAATGCAAGGCGTAGGTTTCTCGGGTCATCCCCGAAATTAGGATACTCAATATTGATTTTTTCCATTGCGGAGAATCTGCCAGGGTGTCGTAGCATACCATCTTTAATCCTTTCATCCTCATGCCATGTCAAGTGTTTTGCATCTTACGAACTACGATACATGCGCCTAAATCGAGGAATTATAGGAAAATACCACAACACCTTTTGTGGAGCAGACTCTTTCTTCTTATACCGCGGTGCATTACATTTAGGACACGACTTTAACAATGCATGTTCATTCCGAAATAAAATGCAATCATTCGGACAAGCGTGTATCTTCTCATAGTTCAAGCCAATAGACCCCAACATTTGCTTTGCATCATACGTCCGAGAAGGAAGCACATTATCATTCGGCAACATTTCTTTCAGAAGTGAGAGTAAATCGGTAAAGCTCTTATCCGTCCATCCGTGGCGAGTTTTCAAGTTATACAACTTGATCACAGCCAATAATTTTGTGAATTCATTACAACCCGCATACAATGGTGTCTCTGCATCAGTTATCAACTTCTCAAACATTTCAGGACAATCATTAAGATCCTCTTCAACCACCTTTGCCATCTCTTCAAATTCGTTCGCATCAAATGAATGTGTTCCGGTGTCAACCGGCGGCGCATATCTCTTACTAATATCATTCATATTTGAAGATTCACCTTTTTTCTCACCGTGCATTATCCAACAAGTGTAACTTTGATCAATTCCATTCGCCTTTAAATGTCGTGTCAACTCCTCTGCAGTAAATGATTTTACATAACAACACCTTAAACAAGGACATTTCATACCACTAGAAGTCCCTAAACGTTCAACAAAGACAAAATTCACAAAATAATCCACTCCAATAATATACTCCTTGGACGAGACGATTGGCGGACATCCAATTTCTATCCATAATTGCCAAATATTTATAATAAAATCCCGAGAAGAGAACTTTAACATATGACCCATCAAGCAATTCGAATATAATGAAGAATCAATTCATATAAAAAAAAAACAAAATTTCCTCTTTTAAATTTTTTCAATTCCACTCCTTATTTTCCCAAGCTATATCTATATCATATTCTATTTCTATTCTCGGTCCTTTGGTCAAGACAAAGGAACCATATAGTCTAGTCTTCCAAACAATATTAATTTATGAGTAACAAGAAGAGGCTAGTGGTGAAAAAAAAGAAGAAGAGTCTAGTGTGCACAAGTGACAAAACTAATATATTTCTAAACTAGAACCCACAATTAATATCTAACAAGAAACAGAGAAAGGAAGAGAAAGGAACAGAAAACTCACCAATGTTGTCTGAGTGAGAGAGATGATGTTCACCGAGAGAGATGATTTTCGTTGAGAGAGATGATGAATTTGAGTTAGGGTGTTAGGGTTTTGCGTTTCTGGGTGAGTGATTTTGCGTTTCTGGGTAAGAGTGTTAGCTGAAAGAGGGAAGTAGCTCAATGGGAAACAAAAAAAAATTATTTAACCATACCTAGCGTTTTCTAAAAAACGCTAGGGATCTATCTAGCGTGTTTTCTAAATACCTAGCGTTTTGAGTAAAAGCGCTAGGATATGTCTAGAGTGTTTACTAAATACCTAGCGTTTTATAAAAACGCTAGGATCTATCTAGCGTGTTTTCTAATTGGCTAGCGTTTTGAATAAAAGCGCTAGGATCTGTCTAGCGTGTTTTCTAAATAGCTAGCGCTTTCTAAAAAAACGCTAGGATCTATCTAGCGTGTTTTCTAATTGGCTAGCGTTTTGAATAAAAGCGCTAGGATCCGTCTAGCGTGTTTTCTAATTTGCTAGCGTTTTGAGTAAATGCGCTAGGGATCTGTCTAGCGTGTTACCTAATAGGTAGCGTTTTACTTTAAAACGCTACTAATGGTGTAGCGTGTTATTAAAATGGCTAGCGTTTTTTTATAAACGCTACTAAAGGTGGCGATCTCTTTTTACAATTCTGGCGTAGTGTCAGGGCTTTTTAAAAAGTCTATTTAGCTAAATAGGTCAGGCCATAGGCTATTGGAAAAGCCTTTTAGGCTATCAGGCCGACCTATTTAAATATAACACATTTTTTAATTATTAATATTATTTTGTATTGAATTTGATACTTTGTGTTAAGTCAAGCTTTCCTAACATTTTTTGACATAGTTGAAGTTATTATTATAAAATAGAATTTAAATAAGATGTTCATATAAAGATATTTCCCTAAAAGGTTTTGTTAGATTTCAAGTAGAACTTAATCTCATTGACCTATTAGCTTGTTAGTATATTTACAATGGCTTACACCATTGAAATGTTGTAGGCCTTCTTAAAAAATAGTCAAATAGGATTTTAAACAGACTTTCAAGCATTGTCAGGCTTTCAGAAAGCCTAGGTCAGACCTAAAAATGGGCCTATGATGAGCCACAAGCCAGATTCTAGTTTGGCCCAAGCCATGCAAATTCTAGCTTCTCGCTCATTATTCCCACCCCTAGCGATCACTTTGTCCATAGGTAAAAGTCATTTAAAAAAAACACTTCCAAATTTAATAGAATTTTTCCATATTTATGTTTTTGACATAAATTCCAAATGTATTTTTTTAATTCCGGATTTATGTCAAAAACATAAATCCAGAACTTTTAAAAAAATACGTTCCAGATTTATCTCAAAACATAAATTTGGAAGTTTATATCAAAAAAAATGGAAGTCTTTTAATTGTGTTTCACCATTTTTAGTGACAGCTTTTGTCTGTAGGTAAAAGTCAATTTTTTATTATGAAATTGTATGTTTTAATACTTGATTGATGTAATTGTTATTCATTTAATGCATAATTGAGAGTCTCCGTATTTAATTGAGTGTAGTAGAAAAGAGGTGTTGTTAGCAATTTCCATTCACACCATACCAACCGAAAAGAAATCAAGCCCAACCCAAATACACATAAGCCACCCATTTTCAATTAGGGTTTAAATTTTCGCGCGAAGCGCAGTACTTATTTCGAAAGAAAAGACTTGACGGGACTCGTCAATGGAAAATGGCTAGCTCAGTGTGTGGGGAAAGATAATAGATTTTACAGTCGAAATGCCAATCCCCTCTTTGGACCCTATACCCCCATATTTCGAATTAGCCCCAAAATACCCCTCTGATTTTCACAAAAGTTTACCAAGATTTCCTAAATTTTTAGAATTTTTGGATTTATCTTCCAAAAGGTATTTTTGTAATACTTTTTAAAATTATTCCGGATTTATTTTTTGACATAAATTTGAAATTAAAAAAATACATTCCAGAACAAAAAAAAAAATACTGGGAAGATTTTTCAAAAAAATTGACTTTTACCTACAGACAGAAACTGTCACTAAATGTGAGCATGTTGTCAAACAGTTTGTAGTGACGGTCAGTGTTCGAAGGTAAAAGTCAATTTTTTTAAAACACTTCCAAATTTAATAGATTTTTTCCGGATTTATGTTTTTCGGGAAGTCTTTTAATTGTCTTTCACCATTTTTAGTGACAAATATTGTCTGTAGGTAAAAGCAAATTTTTTTAAAAAACAAAATTCCGGAAAAATTCTAAAAAATAAGCTTCCGGAAGTATGTTTCGAGATAAATCCGGAAAAAAATCTAAAAAATAAGCTTCCAGAAATGTGTTTCGAGATAAATCCGGAAAAAATCATCAAACTAAGTTCGGGATTTGTCTAGTAGGAGATAAATCTGTAAATTGCTTTGTGGAATCAAGAGTAAAATTGGAAGTTTGGTCAATTTAGGGTGTATAAGGTCCAATGGGGGGTATGAAAATTAAAAGCCTTTCAATTATTCGACTGAGAGATAAAAAGGGGGGGATATTTTTCACTCATTTGTTATTAGTGTGCAAGTTGAAATATAGAGAGTGAAGAGTGAGAGAGTGCGAAGAAGAGAATAAGAAAGAGAGAAGGGACTTGTTGAAAAATGGAGACACGCCACTTTATTTCTCATGCAAACCGAACTTCCCAACTCTATTTCATCACCACTTCTCCTCACAATCGAATTCCATTTCACCTCTAGTGCCTAAAATCATAAAATTTGTAATACAAAGATTCCTCCTCCCAACTCTTATGAAATCGCATTGCATGTATGATTGAAGGTTGGGATTGAATATGTTAGGGTTGCATTTCTATTAGGAGCTACATTGGAGTTGAAATTACTAGAGAGAGAATTACAATAGTTGTTTGGTGTGCTTGAACTAGGAAATTTCATAAACAAGTGAGTTCCCCGTACTCTTCCCATTTAGCTAATTTAGAACTCCATTGCATGTTCCATGATTACCCTAATTAGTGAACTATATATGTTGTGAAATGAGTTGCATCAAAATATTTAGAAGTTGTGGAATGCAATGTGAACTGATAAGCCTATGATTTTCTCTCTTCTTTTATGACATGAAATTGAATTATGTTTGACCCTTGACAATCAAATGATATGTAGGCATATGTTTATGGTACATTTGGCGATTATTGAATAAATGTATGTTAATGTATGATTCTTCTAAGTTTACAATGTTATTTAGAAAATAGAAGAGGTTGGATTGCTTTCTAACGAGTGAAATGAATCAAAAACAATGAAATAAGGCTGCTGAAGTTAAGCACAACCCGTGTTAGGGTGTATTAGATACGGTGAATTTTTTTTTATTGATAAGCAAAAAATTATGTAAAAGGCGTACTGTGAATTGTTGAAAAGTTAGCACACACCCTGCTAACTTGGCATGGACCATGCCACCTTCTGGTCACCTATTTTCTTCCATTGTTTCTAGATTTATAAATATATATATATATATATATATATATATATATATATATATATATATATATATATATATATATATATATATATATATATATATATATATATACACACACACACAAACGACTAGATACATACATAGATTGAGAGGAAAGTCTCAAGCCTAAGATTCATTAATTCGGGAAGGAATTGGCCCCCTGTTTGAACTTATATAGATTCATTTTGGGGAGCATCAATGGTATATATACTTAAAAGATATTGTACGAGGTATGGTGCGATCCTGAAGAGGAGCTCACTGAGATTTTGTTATATCTCACCGTTTATATATTGTGGTTTTTAGATTGTTAGAGTAAGCAATCTGAGAATAAGCTGTCACACTTTCTCTCTCTACCAATACTCTCTCTATCTTCGTTGGGAAATCTAAGGTATGGGAGAGGAGATCAGCATCTCTAGCATATCTAGCATTGGGTACAACTCCTCTTCCAAAAGTCAAGAAAGGTGATGTTTACTTTTTCACCAACTCCACTATTCCTTTACTCATGCAATGACAAGTGTCCACACAAATCCAATAAAATCCGCACATGTCAGCAAGGTACTGTGGACACAAGATATGGAACATGGATTAATGAGCTTGGCGCCAAAATTTCACTTTTCCTTTAGATGCTCAATCTACACGCCCTCTTGACGTTATAGCGTTAGACGCTATAGCGCTAAACACCTTACACTACTTCACAAAATACATCAAAATAATCACAAGGGCACCAAATGTGCCAATTTCATAGCAAAGCAGTGTTTAGCCTATCCTATCCTAATATTAATAGAAATGCAATAAATACTCTACTAATATTACTTGAGAACTTACTTAATTTAATGATTAGAGGTATAAATAACTCATATAAATATGAGTTATCAGTGTTACACTATCTCATCTACTATCCGCTATAAGTTAGCTTATCCGCTACTTTTTGCCAAACAGTTATTAACCTTGACTTTTTGTCCTCTGTGTTGGATACCCAACCCACACCAATTTCACATTCCAATTGTGCCTTCCCAGTAACACCAAACACAATTACTCCTCCTATATTGCAATGCTCTTGGACTACAATCATTATCAACACAATACCACATTCGAAAATGTTTGTACACGTCATCAAACTCAAATTGGCAGCTATTCTCCTTAATGGCAATCATGCTTGTGGCCTCAATAAATAACAGAGTGCATGATGATTAGCGTTAGAAATCAAGACTTGCAATGTTGGAGTTTCAGGTCGAGGGCCTTGGGCTGTCTTGGTTGTGCGGCTTTGTGCTACCGCACAAAGCCCAGGCTCCATATCTTCATTTTAGGGTCCCCAAAAAATAGTAATGTGTTTATATACATAATATTCGAAATATGGAAATTAAACGCGCTACTCAGTGGTTATTGTCCCACTCTTTGACTTGTGTTACGCGGGTTGAAATCTCACCGGTAACATTGTCATATTTTAAATTGTTGTTTTAAAGAATTATATTTTGTAAAATGTTGAAACAAGGGTTCAAAACCATGACATTGTGAATATTAGTTAATGTCAGCACCACTAGCAATCTTGTTAATTTATTGCAAATATATATCCCTGGCAATTATATTATTTTTTTAAATATAAAAATATACTATTTTTTTTGTAAAGATAAACTCAATGCATTAGTTTTTCATAAGTTTAATTTTAATAAATTAAGTTTTACATGTATGAAATTCATATGTCCTAAAAATTTGAAATTTTTTAATTGAGACCGAATCAATGGTCATGAGGTTCAATTTTGTGAAAAATCTAAGTCTCACATTGACTTGAGATATTGTCTCATAAGAGATTTTGGTGATTCATTCGATAAAAGTGTAATTAGGGACCCATTTTTTAAAACTTGCACGGGGCCTCCAAATTGCTTGGAACGACCCTGTTCAGGTATGTGTGGTGGCTTCCGTGGTTTTAGATCGATTGGAATGGCAACAAACCACCGTGAATCAATTGAATGGTGTGGTAACGATTTGGAGTTGAGCAGTACGCTCGAGCCTCGATCTTGTACGCTGGCTAGAATCGTTTTTCCCCTTTTCTTTTCAGTCACCACCTCCTCAAAGATGGTCTTCTCAGTGGTTTGTTTCGACACCGAAGAAGCATTTGCTAGCAACACCATCGAGCATGATTGCAATTTCATCGGTGTTTGATTTTCCTCTGTCTTCATCAATGTTTGAGTTTCGTCCACGAACGAGCTCACTACGGGTAATTTGCCCGATGTCATCGGAGCATCCTTAGTCGAATCCGAGTAGTGAAGAAGTGAAGCGCATCACCGAAAGTGGTAACCTAAGCGGCATTGTCTTCGTGCAAGTGGTATCACCATTTTCTTCGTTTCATTCTTATGGTTGCGGTTTCAATTGAACGAAAGATGAAGAGTGAGATTTAGGGTTTCGTGCCTTGGTGGTGGGAAATGAATATGTAAGTTATTTCTGATGTAGGGGTTGCGATCGAGAGGGGTTAGGATTTGGAGGGAGATGAAATTCGAAGATTCAGGGCGAGAGAGATGAAATTCGAGGATTGTGGGTGAGAGAGATGAAGTTCAACAGTGAGAGAAATGAAAGTCGAGGTAAGCCCTAACATTTGGGTTTCATGCGTAAAATAACATTTCCGTGAAGTGAAGTTTTTTATGATTTTTTATTTAAAAAAAGGAATGAAACGTTACCTACGACTCTCGCGCCGCAAAAAAATTCGCAACAAACTTAAAACTTTCCTGCGAACACACCTGCGAACTCAAACCTCGCAGCATAATCTCAATATATCTACATAGCCGTAGGAAAGTTCGCACGAAATTCCTACGCAAATTTTGTTGCATGAAATAGCGAAAATTCTAGTAGTGAAAAAGAGAGATAAGTATCATATTGGAAATTAAATAAGAAAGAAAAAACAAAAAAAAAAGTGAAAATAGGTGACACTCTTACTCCTCCTTTGGCGATGGTAGCAGCCACCACCACATACGACCATGCACCATAGCCCATAGTCGTGTGTCCTTTCTTGTGGTTGCAAGAGCCACCATGCTTTCTCTTTCTTTCTTTTTTCGATAATTAGAGGTATTAATATTGATGACCAAGTAGATCACCATTATTGATATACGTCTCCTATTTTTTATGAAGAGTTTGAGAGGATGTCTAATCATGTGCTAGAAACTACCGGAGAAATATACACCAAGTTTTAGTACATGAATATCAAAAGTGGGTAGCATCATTCACCACACCAACACCAAAGCACAAAAACAGGACTAACACCAAACTAAAACAAGAAAAAATGAGAATAAGGGTAAGGCTAGAGAGAAAAAAAACATGAAAAAACTTGAAGAAGATTGAGTTCGAGAATGAATCAAGATACACATAGACAACCCGAACCTTGTGCGATCATCTTCCTCTCGCCGACAGCTATGATGCCCCGAAACATCTGTTATGAGCAACAAAGCTGCACACTACCAACACCTTGTATTACACCTATGTAATATGCACCTTATACAAAGCAATTCAATGAGTAAAGTTCCACAAGGGACCCAAAGATACACTGAAAGGCTTTACTCTGTAAAAGCACCACCCGGAGACAAAAGAAACGGCAGCTCAAACCTGAATCAAGCTACCTTGCATTTGAAATGATAAAACTGAGATTCCAACCCCTTGCTCCACCATTTATATCAACATCAAAAGGCCCTTTGTGAGGATAATAGACTACACTCCAACACTGACAATGTTACAAATAATTGTTCCTATTTGATAAGACTAATGGAATTTTTACCATACAAAACTACCCCCAAATCAAGTCATGCATCATGACAGCAACCGTGATGATATTGTTACCAACCCATGTTACATGATTTACAACGAGTCCGATTTCTGGTACTAAAGAATAGTTTAGTAATTGTTACTAAATGAACATAATAATAATCTCTCCATTAATGAAAATTCAGTGACCAAGCCAAAATTATATTGTGGCAAACATGTACTAACCACACACCATGCAACCAAAATTGCAATCATTGCATGTCCCAAAAAGCATTATGCCTATTAATTGCTTCATCCTCCACCATGTTCATTCCCTTTGGATTCTCAGTGCACAATATTTTGCATCAATAAAACACCCAAGAGATTCAACAAGGAGAACAAAAACCAGCTCAGGAAAATAATATAGGAAAACTATCAAAGTATCAATCTAAAGAGAGAGATCAATGATAAAGGAAGGATCTTACCAAGAAGATATGTTGGGGGGAGGGGGAGAAAATTGCTTAACTATATTCTTATTTATATATTTATTTTATATATGAAATTGTATGTTTTAATACTTGATTGATGTAATTCTTATTCATTTAATAAATAATTGAGAGTCTCCTCCGTATTTAATTGAGTGTAGTAGAAAAGATGTGTTGTTAGCAATTTCCATTCACACCATACCGGCCCAAAAGAAATCAAGCCAACCCAAATACACATCAGCCACCCATTTTCAATTAGGGATTTAATTTTCATACGCCCTCTTTGGACCTTATACCCCCATATTTCGAATTAACCCCAAAATAACCCTCCGATTTTCACAAAATTTTACCTAGATTTTCTAAGTTTTAGAATTTCCGGATTTATCTTCCAAAAGGTATTTCCGTATTACTTTTTTTAAAAAATTCCGGATTTTTTTTTACATAAATTTGGAATTAAAAAAATACATTCCGGAATGAAATATCATTTTTCGTAAGATTTTAAAAAAATTGACTTTTACCTACGGACAGAAACTGTCACTAAATGCAAGCATTCTGTCAAACAGTTTGTAGCGGTCAGTGAATAGGTCAGGCCGCCTAACAGGGGCCTACGACCCAACCTACGACAGGCCAGGTCAGGCCAGACTTTTTTTATAAACAGATAAGGTAAGGGCTTTTTAAAAAGTCTATTTAGCTAAATAGGTCAGGCCATAGGCTATTGGAAAAGCCTTTTAGGCTATCAGGCCGACCTATTTAAATATAACAAATTTTTTAATTATTAATATTATTTTGTATTGAATTTGATACTTTGTGTTAAGTCATGGCTTTCCTAACATTTTTTGTTTGTTTAAACACATTAAATAAGATGTTCATATAAAGATATTTCCCTAAAAGGTTTTGTTAGATTTCAAGTAGAACTTAATCTCATTGACCTATTAGCTTGTTAGTATATTTACAATGGCTTACACCATTGAAATGTTGTAGGCCTTCTTAAAAAATAGTCAAATGGGATTTTAAACAGACTTTCAAGCATTGTCAGCCTTTCAGAAAGGCTAGGTCAGACCTAAAAATGGGCCTAATATAGGCCACAAGCCAGATTCTAGTTTGGCCCAAGCCATGCAAATTCTAGCTCGGCTCAGCCTATTCCCACCCCTAGCAGTCACTGTCCGTAGGTAAAAGTCATTTTAAAAAAAACACTTCCAAATTTAATAGAATTTTTCCATATTTATGTTTTTGACATAAATTCCAAATGTATTTTTTTAATTCCGGATTTATGTCAAAAACATAAATCCAGAACTTCAAAATAAATACGTTCCAGATTTATCTCAAAACATAAATTTGAAAGTTTATATCAAAAAAAAATGGAAGTCTTTTAATTGTGTTTCACCATTTTTAGTGACAAGCTTTTGCCTGTAGGTAAAAGTCAATTTTTTTTATGAAATTGTATGTTTTAATACTTGATTGATGTAATTGTTATTCATTTAATGCATAATTGAGAGTCTCCGTATTTAATTGAGTGTAGTAGAAAAGAGGTGTTGTTAGCAATTTCCATTCACACCATACCAACCCAAAAGAAATCAAACCCAACCCAAATACACATAAGCCACTCATTTTCAATAAGGGTTTAAATTTTCGCGCGAAGCGCACTTATTTCGAAGGAAAAGACTTGACGGGACTCTTCAATGGAAAATGGCTAGCTCAGTGTGTGGGGAAAGATAATAGATTTTACAGTCGAAATGCCAATCCCCTCTTTGGACCCTATACCCCCATATTTCGAATTAGCCCCAAAATACCCCTCTGATTTTCACAAAAGTTTACCAAGATTTCCTAAATTTTTAGAATTTTCGGATTTATCTTCCAAAAGGTATTTTTGTAATACTTTTTAAAATTATTCCGGATTTATTTTTTGACATAAATTTGAAATTAAAAAAATACATTCCAGAACAAAAAATAAATACTGGGAAGATTTTTTTAAAAAATTGACTTTACCTACAGACAGAAACTGTCACTAAATGTGAGCATGTTGTCAAACAGTTTGTAGTGACGGTCAGTGTCCGAAGGTAAAAGTCAATTTTTTTAAAACACTTCCAAATTTAATAGATTTTTGCCGTATTTATGTTTTTCGGGAAGTCTTTTAATTGTCTTTCACCATTTTTAGTGACAAATATTGTCTGTAGGTAAAAGCCAATTTTTTAAAAAAACACAATTCCGGAAAAATTCTAAAAAATAAGCTTCCGGAAGTATGTTTCGAGATAAATTCGGAAAAAATCTAAAAAATTAGCTTCCAGAAATGTGTTTCGAGATAAATCCGGAAAAAATCATCAAACTAAGTTCGGGATTCGTCTAGTAGGAGATAAATCTGGAAATTGCTTTGGGGAATCAAGAGTAAAATTGGAAGTTTGGTCAATTTAGGGTGTATAAGGTCCAATGGGGGGTATGAAAATTAAAAGCCTTTCAATTATTCGGCTGAGATACAAAAGAGGGGGAAAAAATATGTTTCACTCATTTGTTATTAGTGTGCACGTTGAAATATAGAGAGAGTGAAGAGTGAGAGAGTGCGAAGAAGAGAATAAGAAAGAGAGGAGGGACTTGTTGAAAAATGGAGACACGCCACTTTATTTCTCATGCAAACTGAACTTCCCAACTCTATTTCATCACCACTTCTCCCTCACAATCGAATTCCATTTCACCTCTAGTGCCTAAAATCATAAAATTTGTAATACAAAAATTCCTCCTCCCAACTCTTATGAAATCGCATTGCATGTATGATTGAAGGTTGGGATTGAATATGTTAGGGTTGCATTTCTATTAGGAGCTACATTGGAGTTGAAATTACTAGAGAGAGAATTACAATAGTTGTTTGGTGTGCTTGAACTAGGAAATTTCATAAACAAGTGAGTTCCCCGTACTCTTCCCATTTAGCTAATTTAGAACTCCATTGCATGTTCCATGATTACCCTAATTAGTGAACTATGTTGTGAAATGAGTTGCATGAAAATATTTAGAAGTTGTGGAACGCAATGTGAAGTGATAAGCCTATGATTTTCTCTCTTCTTTTATGACATGAAATTGAATTATGTTTGACCCTTGACAATCAAATGATATGTAGGCATATGTTTATGGTACATTTGGTGATTATTGAATAAATGTATGTTAATGTATGATACTTCTAAGTTTACAATGTTATTTAGAAAATAGAAGAGGTTGGATTGCTTTCTAACGAGTGAAATGAATCAAAAACAATGAAATAAGGCTGCTGAAGTTAAGCACAACCCGTGTTAGGGTGTATTAGATACGGTGATTTTTTTTTTATTGATAAGCAAAAAATTATGTAAAAGGCGTACTGTGAATTGTTGAAAAGTTAGCACACACCCTGCTAACTTGGCATGGACCATGCCACCTTCTGGTCACCTATTTTCTTCCATTGTTTCTAGATTTATAAATATATATATATATATATATATATATATATATATATATATATATATATATACACACACACACACAAACGACTAGATACATACATAGATTGAGAGGAAAGTCTCAAGCCTAAGATTCATTAATTCGGGAAGGAATTGGCCCCCTGTTTGAACTTATATAGATTCATTTTGGGGAGCATCAATGGTATATATACTTAAAAGATATTGTACGAGGTATGGTGCGATCCTGAAGAGGAGCTCACTGAGATTTTGTTATATCTCACCGTTTATATATTGTGGTTTTTAGATTGTTAGAGTAAGCAATCTGAGAATAAGGTTCGAGACAAAGAGATGTAATGGTTTCAAGAAAATAACCTTGCGATAGTCAAGGACTTTGTTTAAAATGTTATGTAACTTTTGAGTTTATGTATTATGGTGTTTTTGATTTTCGAGTGTACGTAATACACCTTGAAGTATTACCTTGTATTAGGATGTGAACTATTTTCAAGACTTTGGGTTATGTATGTATGACTCTTTTGATGACATTTGACTATATAAATAGTGAAAGGTGTGATGTAGTAGGAAAAACATAATTTTTTATGAGTCAATTAGAAGTTTATATTCTGATAGTTAATCCAAATTTAATAGTACACCTCTGATTTTGTAAAAATGAAACACGTACTAGATTTTATTGACGAATAAAATTTTAGGGTGTTACACCAATTACTGGAGGAGCTGGCTTACCCTTAGCAAGTCGTTCCAATTTCAATTATTTTTTAATAGATCAATATCCATAAACAAAAACAACACTATAAGCAAAAGGAAATAAAAACAATCTTATTAAAAGTAAATTAAATTGAAGAATGTATGAAATGACATACAAAAGTGTCACTAAAATGACTCTTGTCCCAACCAGCAGATTGACACAAAGTCATTAACAATCATTTGCAACACACCAAAAAGAGAATGCAAAAGGAAAACTCTATCAATCAAAGAATGAAAAAAAAACTGTTATGAGAGGATGACGCCCTAATCCAATTAACCTTAATATGTATCAGTTTCTCAATCATGATATATTGTGCACTGAACAAGCACAATTTCTAGAACCGACATCACTTGCAATGCAAATCGGCAAACATTTTCCTTCATGTTTGGACCAAATGGATCGCTTTTGGAGAAATTCACTAACAAATGTGTCCAACATTTCAATGGTAACGTGTTGCATCACTACCACATGTGCAACATTTCCGTTGCATGCCAAATTCCACCTACGGGTAAAGTCATCATCAAGGGGCTTCTCAAATACAACTATGTTGCTAAACTTGTTTAACATTGCGCCAATGCCAAAGATTACAAAGTTTTTCAAACAAGTAACGTGCACTTACTAAACATTTATGCACTTCTTTCTCAAGTTCAATCAAACCTTTACTTTTGAGAGCATACCATAGGAAGGTTGGAGCATGCCCGCTACGGCTACCCATAATTGTGGCATCCCTTGGTGCAATGACTTCAATGTCTGTGGATATTTTGTTAATGTATTCTAAACGAGTTATCACAACACCACATGGAGTCGGGCACCCCAAAAATTTATGACCAGAAATAGCTACACTTCCAATGGGTTTCTTGAAGGTAATCTTCGGTGCCTATCCAATCACCAAAACAATATGTTACATGAAATATAATATACTTATCATATCATTTCTTCTTATCCTATACATCAAACGAACTTTTAATTTACATCCAATCTCTGGAGTTTGAATCTCCCAAATTAAGCACACTTTTATGTAATGCTTTTATTAATGCATTATGTTTAATTAATGTAAATAAACTTTAACTCACCTGTTTGACAAAAGGCAACATCATTCGAACAAAGCTCCATCACAAAGAATGTAGAATCGATCACGAGTAAAACCACATTTATCTAGTGTTTCTAGTACAAGATCAAGGTCATCAATGCCTCCTTTCATAGTTGTCCCTGCAACAAGAACTCGCCAAATGTTTATATACTTTGTACAAATATATTATAGAATACTCTTGTTTTGATTTAAAAAGTTCTCCATAACAGATATGGATGTACTAGGCTTGTTAACCAACTATTGTGTATTTTAATTAATTATGGTTATCAAAGACAAGAAGGTACCTATGTTTAAGTTGATGATTGCTGGCTTGTCCTTGTGAGCAATAAGTGAGGTCTTTAAATCATTCTGATCAATCTCACCCGAAGCTAGAGTACCGACCTTCACACATTCCATTCTATACATTCTTGCTATTTTGGATATTGAATAATGTGAATCTTGTGACGTATAGAGAATCCCATCTGGAAATTGTTCTCTCCCAACTAAAATCCCATGAAGGTTGCCTTCTGTTCCACCGGTTGTGACGTATCCCGAGTATTCAGTTTTGTTAATCTCCCACAAATTTGCAAACCAATCAAGCACAGCAACTTCAAATGATGTTGAATTTAGGGAGAAGCTGCTTCCTAGAAATGGATCACCCACATTGTTCATGTGAAAATCAAGCAATGGTGCTAATGCCTCGTAGTTGAAGTCTTGATTAGTGGGGTACCCTTCAATAGTAATCATAATCATAAGAAGATTAGGCACTAAACTAAAATTTATCATATAAGAACAAAAGATAAAAAGAGTAGCTACCTACCTAAGTTGCGCATACTGTAGTTGTTTAGAGTCTCCACATAACGAGTAATTACTGAATCCAATTTGGCACGTGTTTCACCATTAGTGCATTGAGTCCCAGCAAGTCTATTGTTCTCCTCAATAATATTGTCTTCTTTTCTAGAAAAGTGGGCACCAGTAGGTAAAAGCAGCTCTGTAGCGTGAGCTGCAGGAATATTGAGAGTCATTGCCATGTTGTTCGCCATTAGTATATCCTAGTTAGTATAGGAGGAGTATGTGTTAGAGAGAGAGAGAGAAAGAGAGAGAGAGAGAGAGAGAGAGAGGCACAAAGACTGAGAAACACAAACACAGGGAGAGAGAGGAGTATGTGTTTAAGTTGGTTCTGCATGTGTTTTTATAAGAAATAGTAAGAAGCAAAAGACAAAATTATCAGGAACAAGGAAATTCGCTAATATGTTGATTTTAAGGGTTAAATATATGAAAATATTGAAGGATTTAAAGTATGTTAAATGCTGGTATCAGAGTCAAATTAGACAAGTGTTATGGCTGAATATGTTATTTCCGATTGTGTGTGCGTGTTTACTTTTCTTTGACCAAGGTTTGGTCTTTACTATTTGCATGATGTTTTGCCTCTCAATAAAAAAACAAAAAAATCGAAATACCCACGCACGAGTACAGCGCATGGGGTGCGTGAATTGACCCTCGAGCTTAAGTGCATAACTATTTTTTATTTTATTATTATTATTATTATTATTATTATTATTATGAGTTTAATTTATATACACAATAGGTGTATCAGTTTTTTACACTATCTACCAATTAAAAGTTGACACAACACCAAAAATAAATTGGTCAATTAGTAACCACCAATTAGTCAATTGGTAACCAACCACTCATTGAATTGTGATTGGTGGTGGTTGTAAAACCTGATACACAGTATGTGTATATAAATTAAACTCTATTATTATTATTATTATTATTATTATTATTATTATTATCACTACAAAAAAAAACGTCATTTAGCGAGGACGTTGCGAGAATATTAGGTCCTCGCAAACTCGATAATTAATGACGGAATTTACGGGTCCTCGCTAATTTCTGCACACACACACTTCAAGACACTTAGCGGCGGAATTTACGGGTCCTCGCTAATTTCGACCTTGACAAGACACTTTGCGATGCGCTCGGACAATTGACAAGACACTTTACGGTTGGCGGCGGCCAGGTTAGCTGGGTCCCTCGCTAATTCCCTCGCAAACTGTCATATTTTTTTTAATATTAATCCGAACCACCTCTTCTTCTCTCTCATTTACACTCTTTTTCTCTCTTCTTCTCTCTTCTTCTCTTCCACTCTCTTCTTTTCTTCTCTTCCACCACCACACCACCACCACCACCAACCACCACTCTCTTCTTCTCTCTTTTCACTCCACTCTCTCTTATCCACTCTCTCTTCTTCTCTTTTATTCTCTTCCACCACCACACCACCACCACCACCACTCTCTTTTATTCTCTTCCACCACCACCACCACCACCACTCTCTTTTATTCTCTTCCACCACCACCACCACTCTCTTTTCTTCTCTTCCACCACCACCACCACTCTCTTTTATTCTCTTCCACCACCACCACTCTCTTTTATTCTCTTCCACCACCACCAACCACTCTCTTTTCTTCTCTTCCACCACCACCACCTCTACGACACCACCACCACCACACAATAATAACAACAACAATAATAATAACAACAATAATACTAATAATAATAATAATAACACTAATACTAATACTAATAATAATAATAATAATAATACTAATAATAATAACAGTAATACTAATAATAATAATAATACTAATAATAATAATAATAATAATAATAATAAACTCAGATTGAGAAGCGTGCCAGTCAAACTCGGGAAGCGTGTTGTCAGCATTAGCGACGGAATTAGCGAGTGACTGTCCCTCGCTAATTAGCGACTGACACAATTCTCGCTAACTGCATTAGCGAGGAGGGAATTAGCGACCGGCGGTCCTCGCTAATTCCCTCGCTAATGGCAATTAGCGAGGGAATTGGTCATGTTAGCGACTGAATATTCCCTCGCTAATCACCTGATTTTTGTAGTGTATTATTATTATTATTATCATTATTATTATTATCATCATCGTCATCGTCAAAGGGTGGCTAAATTCTTTCCAAATAGGTGGCAAATTGTTTCTCTAATCAATACACTATTCTGCAAACCCTTAGACTTTAGCAATGCTCATCCGCTAGCTTATAGCGGATATCTTATAGTGGATTCGCTAATTGTAAGTGTTTGACACAACTAACTTTTAGCATTTTTTCACTAACTTATAGCGTTTTTTGAAATGCTACTTGAAGTAGCGTTAGAACTTATAGCTTATAGCGTTTCATTTTTTCTCTCCACTTTACCCTCATTACTTTAATTAAATTCTTCACTTATCCTCCATTAAATGAATTTCTCTCTCATTTGTAAGCATTCATTACAAATGTCTATTTACGTAATTTTAATTTGATAAGCTACTTCAACCGCTAATTTTACCAAACAATTTAAATTTAATCTGCTATCTGTAACGCCCCAAATTTTATTAGAAATTATTGGAGTTGATTTGATAAGATTACATTATTTTGATTTATTGTGTGGTTGAGCCATTAAATTAGTTGAATAAATATATTTTTATATTTAAATGTATTTTTATAAGCTATTTGTGATATATGAGTGTTATTCATATTTATACTTATTTATTTTGTTTTTATAAAATATTAGAGTTTGAGATATTATTTCCTTAGAACATTATTTTAAGCTATTGAGGTATTAAAATAAGAGTTGTAGTGAAATTGGGGTTTTAAAATGATTTAGAGGTGAATTTCTACTCTTTTCTTGGCATACAACCCCTCCTTGATGCTTACACCCCCTGTTTTCCAGCCCAATGGACCAAACCCGCCCACTTTCTTCCTCTTCTTCCTGCTCACATATCTCGCAACGCAAGCCGCAAAGAAAATCCTCACGCGTTCATCTCTTCCTCTCTTGCGTTCTCACCCTCCTTCCCACGGCCAACATCAAAAACTCGGCTTCCCACACGAAATCCGCCACGATTCTCGAATTTGACCTCTGTTCCTTCAACCGTGGTTCCGTTCTACTCGTGTAATTCGACCCTCACCGCAAATGGAACTTAAACACGAAACCTTGCTCTAAAACAGTTTTGAAACCCTTTTTCCTAAAACCTAACCCTTCATTGCATGTCATTGTATGAGGTTAAATCGAAGCTAAACCTTATAATTTTAGTAGAGGAAGTTTAGGAGAAGGTGATTGGGGTTGTAACTAAGTTTTGTTGTGCATTTTCGTGGAGTTAGTAAGGCTTGAAGGAAGGGAGTAGTTCTTGGAAATTCGGGCAAAACGCAGTGTCTGGGGTTGTTTTGTTAGTCATGTAACTAGCTGAAATTTTGAGATTTTAGCAAAGTCTATCAAAGAAACCATAGATGGGATGGCAAGCTAGAAAATAGAATCCATAACTAGCAATTTGGAGCTTGATTTTCGAGTTTGGGAAGCATAGGAACTTGTAAGAGGAGCTGCTAGAATTCGGTTTTGGAGTATTTGAGTAGCTGGGTTTCCGGTTTCGAAGCGGTTGGACGAGTTAGGAGCGAGTTCGTGAAGTTCGGGTCGTGAGTTTCGGAACGTCTCGGTAGTTCGTAAGGTTAGGGGATTCTCATTTATATCTATAATAATCGGTATGATATGTGTTGTGTGTGGAATAGCCCTAGCATGGTTGTTTATGTGAATTTTGTGTTAATCACGTGTTTGTTGTTATATTTGATGTTTAAATTGATGATGGTATGATACTTGATGTTGGAGATGAAGGTGTTGTGAGTTATGCATACCGTGTATTGATTAAATGATGTTGAATTAAATGCCTACTTGAATATTGTTGAATTGGATATTGAATTGTTGGATAAAAATGTTGTTGGAATGGGTGTGTGGCGTGTCGTGTGTGCGTGTTGCGCTAGGTGGGGCGCCAAAATGGCTGCCCCTTGGCGCCTAGTTGTGCTTAATGGAGTCTAAGTGATGTATTTAGTCCCTAAGAATTAATTTAATCCTTTGTGTGACAAAATAGTCCCTAAGAATTAAATTAATTCTTGGAGTGACAAAATATTCCCCTAGTATCCAATTAAGCCTAATATGTCAAAATAAGCTCCTAAGCACCAAATTAATCATAATGTGTCAAAATAATCCCTTGAGTACTAAATTAATCTTTGGTGGGTCAAAATGGTCCTTGAGTGTGGAAAAGGTCCTTATGAGGTGGTTGGGTCCTTAGGTGAGATTTAATTTAATAGTTGATAACGTGGTGGTTAATAATTGATGTGGTGGGTGATAATTGATCAAGTGGTGGTTAATAAATGATCAAGTGGTGGTTAATCATCGATAAGGTGGTGGTTAACATATGATGAAGTGGTGGTTAATAATTGATGTGATGTGCTTATTGTGTTGTGATGCATTTGTCATAGTGTCACATAAATCATATGCATTACGTGGTGGGTGGCTTCGGCCAAAACGTGGTGGGTGGCTTCGGCTAAAACGTGGTGGTTACCCGACGGGGTTTTTGAGGTGGTTATGGATCCACATGCATATTGCACACATGCATACAACCATGCATTCTTTGAATTCTCATTGATGCTTAATTAATCCTTTGTTGTGACTTGTTGGTATTTTACTTGAATGGTGAATGCCTTAATTTCTATGGATTGTTGTTGCTAGATGTTTTCCGAATATAATGCTTATCTTACTTGTTATTATTTATGTAAAGAGACTCACCCTAGCATTTTTATGTTGTCTGCTCTCGTGGCGACATGCAGGTGATTCTGAGTGAAGGTGCCATGCCTTCTTGGGATTATTGAGTCAGCTCTGATGTAGTAACACCGGGGATGGGGTTTTAGCATCTTTATTCTGTGTTATGTATTAAACTGAATTAAACTATGTATTGAGTATGTTGAACTCGCTTTATTTCCATTTCTTTGTCAAGCGGATAATTGTAAACTCTAAACAGGTTTTGAGGGTTACAACCCACGTGGCTATGTTTGCATTGCACGCACTTGATGCGCTTGAATTTTAAATATGTTTTTGTTGATGTTTTATTAAATGTAGCACTCTCTTTGAGGTGCGTGGACAGTTTTTTGAAAACTCTGATTTTTTGTTAGTCAAATATTAATTAAATAGAAGGGGGTGTTACATTAGTGGTATCAGAGCAGTTCGGTCCGTCCGGCCAAGTTGTCGAGTCTGTGAACCCTCGAGTCTTGGTACTCGTTCTAAAATCATAATTATATTGCTGCTTATTACTGTTTTGTTAATTCATTGGCGTGCCTTGTGACTTATTTGTTAGATTACGATTGAAAGTTATATTGTATTATTGAGGTATATGTGACTGAACTGTGTAACTGATGGTTGTAGCATTGATTTTGTCTGCTCGCGTATCGTTGTTTTTATCATTAAGATATGTGTGATTAAAAGAGTTCTAACGACGTCAGAGGAGTGAAAGTCGTGACGACGCCTTCGCACTCCGGACAACGTTAAAAGTCTTTTAATGTGGTAGTTATAAATTTGAAAGGAAATAGTTTTGTGACCTTAATTAGTTGGTTGCATGAGTAGGAGGGACTGATCACCCAATCACTCATCACCACTGAAAGAGGCGACAATAACTCATAGTTATTATTAACTTTAGATGCATGCACTAATTTTAATTTGATTGGTTGTCTGATTAGTTTGTTAGGATATAGAAAATAATTTTTATATGACCTAACCGTGGTAAGTATACAATGAACAATATTTGAAGATTGCGTGTGAAAATTGTTGCACTTAATTGACGTCCTTGCCATAGGTTGATTGTTTTGTGATGCATGTGAGTTAAATTTGATTTGACTTGTGTTTAATTGTTTTGAAGATAGTATGCCAAAAAGAAAATAATGTGTAATGCTATATTTTCATTTTCTCAATCGAAGTTGCCTGACTTGAAGTTTTGACATTTTCAGTGTTCGGCTTGTTTGTGAGCATGATATGAATTGTCAAAAATGAAATGATTAACTTTCCTTATCTTCCGAGTGTATGTCGGAAACTAGAATTTTGAACTAATAAGTAGTTGTTTATGTGGTTGCATAATTGTGTGATGGTAAGCTTTAGGGTTGCATATGGTTTCCCTTTTTGGACAAACTGTAAGTTCTATGATTTTCAAAAAGAAACGGTAATTGGAAAATTTTATGCTAAAGGGAAAACGAATGTGATGTCCAAATTAGTGTTGTGTTTGGTTTTCAAGTTGTTCTAAGATTTTATTTCGAAAAGTGACATAAATTCGGCTTTTGAACCGATTAGGTTGTGATTTAATGATGTTTGAAAAAATTATGAGATTGGACATAAATTGCATGATTTAATGAGTTAAAATTTTTATGCTCCGAGGATGTGAGTCCAATAATAATTGTCAAGGTTTTAGAAACAAACATATACACTTTTGAATACCTTCTAAATATGAGTTCCAATTGTGAAAATTTTGTTCGATTTATGATTTAACGGTGGCCCCTGTTGTTGCTATTACCATTATTAATTGTCACTTCTTGGTTTGATTACGTGGCTCCTAAAATCTAATGATGAAACGTGCGGCGAGATCTTTTATGCACTTATATTACTTGAATTAGTCTTCTTCGCTAGATGTTGACAAGGAGATTTAATTTCATTTGCTTAAACCAATATCAAGTCTTGTAATCGAAACAAGTGTGTTATAAAGCATGTGTTGGTTATATTATTTTGGTGATATGAAATCTATTAAATTTAGTAGAATTGTATGCCCATGATGTTTTCTAGGGAAGTTGTAAAATTGCATGTTAACCAATCTCTAGGGATAAAGAAAATCGAAGAAAAAATCTACATGTTTAATCTTTCGAAATTGCGTGTTTAAGTTGTTGCATGATTGGTTATGCTTAGTTGATGTTTGATGAAATGCATAAGTATGTGATGATTGTAATTGGTTTTGGTGATTGATAATGATGAGTTTTACTTGCGTATAAATTCTGTGCGTTCTGGACACTGTTTCAGTATTTTGAAAACTGGCACTGTTTGGTTGAGTCAAAAATTATGTGGCTGAGTGTTTTCGAAAATAGACTTAAAGCCGGTCGTTTTGGCACTAGTTTCGTTAAATTCGGAGTTGTGTAGCTCCAGTTATGAATTTCCAAAGTCGAGTCAAAATTTCTAGAGTCAAACAGTGAGTAGGTTCGGTTTTTGCAGCTTTTATGTCTTCAAATGAACTCCGTTTTGAACGATTCTTTATCTATTAGAAACTACACTCAAGATGCTTTTAATCGGGCTAAAATTTTGTCCCATTCGGTCGAGTTTAAAGTCAGTTAGAGTGAAATGAAGTGGGGAAAACAGAATTTGTCAAGTCTGGAACGGTTCGGGTAGTTTCTTAAAACTGTACTAATTGGCTCATTATTTTGAAACTTTAATGATATATTCAAGAACTACACATCCGTGGCTTTCCAACAAGTATTTATTTATCGGAATCCGAGGTCGTTTACTATTTTAATTAATTCGCTGAAGTAGGTAGATAGTTGCAGAATTTTTCTGCACCCGAGTTTAGAAAGAATAATTTGAACGTGGAATAAAATGATTAATTGTGGAATGGGTTGAACTTGAATTTTGTTGCTATGATCGTGTTAATTGTTGATGTGAATGATATTGGATATATGATAATTGTTGAGATTGGTATTGTTGTATAATTACGGTTGTTAGTGTAGTTGGGCCTCTGGCCATAATTGTTGTGTCTCTTGTGTTGGGTAGTCGGGTAGGACCTTGACAACCTACAGGTTAGAATACCTAATTGGGGAGTAAGAATATAGGGAAGAGTGTTTGACCTGTTGTGTGTACGATAAGACTTGGATGAGAACGGTTAGAGGAGGTAAGAAGAGTGGATGTTGCTTTCATGAGTTTAGTGAAGATTGTCGAGGAGGATAGCAATCGTTCAGACAAGATGGTGAAGGAGAGGAGAGTTCGGGCAAGAAGCCAAGTGGGGGAGACGCTGCTGCGGGTATTGTGTGTCACAAGTGTGGAAAGCAGGGGGGCATGGGAGTCCGAATTGCATGGTCAACAAGTGTTTTGAGCGTGGTAAGGAAGGTCATATAGCCGCTAAGTGTGAGAAAAAGGATGTAGTCTGCTACAACTGTGGGGAATTGGGGCACATTAGTACCAAGTGTCCAAAGCCAAAGAAGGAGAAGTATATCGGGAGAGCGTTCGTCCTAGCGTGTTCGGAGCCTGCGAGGGGAGTGATGGTTACATTTAGAGGTTAGCGTTTATTTAGGGTGCTTTACTAGAAATCTATTGTTTGTTGGTGATGAGTGTTTAAGTTTAAATGTCCATGATAGTTAGATTTTCGAGGACGAAAATATTCCAAGTGGGGGAGAGTTGTAACGCCCCAAATTTTATTAGAAATTATTGGAGTTGATTTGATAAGATTACATTATTTTGATTTATTGTGTGGTTGAGCCATTAAATTAGTTGAATAAATATATTTTTATATTTAAATGTATTTTTATAAGCTATTTGTGATATATGAGTGTTATTCATATTTATACTTATTTATTTTGTTTTTATAAAATATTAGTGTTTGAGATATTATTTCCTTAGAACATTATTTTAAGCTATTGAGGTATTAAAATAAGAGTTGTAGTGAAATTGGGGGTTTTAAAATGATTTAGAGGTGAATTTCTACTCTTTTACTCGCATACAACCCCTCCCTTGATGCTTACACCCCCCTGTTTTCCAAATTTCATGGACCAAACCCGGCCCACTTTCTTCCTCTTCTTCCCTGCGCATCTGCAACGCAAGCCGCAGCAAAATCCTCACGCGTTCATCTATTCCTCTCTTGCGTTCTCACCCTCCTTCCCACGGCCAACATCAAAAACTCGGCTTCCCACACGAAATCCGCCGCTGATTCCGAATTTGACCTCTGTTCCTTCAACCGTGGTTCCGTTCTACTCGTGTAATTACGACCCTCACCGCAAAATGGAACTTAAACACAAACCTTGCTCTAAAACAGTTTTGAAACCCTTTTTCCTAAAACCTAACCCTTCATTGCATGTCATTGTATGAGGTTAAATCTGAAGCTAAACCTTATAATTTTAGTAGAGGAAGTTTAGGAGAAGGTGATTGGGGTTGTAACTAAGTTTTGTTGTGCATTTTTGTGGAGTTAGTAAGGCTTGAAGGAAGGGAGTAGTTGCTGAAATTCTGGGCAAAACGCAGTGTCTGGGGTTGTTTTGTTAGTCATGTAACTAGCTGAAATTTTGAGATTTTAGCAAAGTCTATCAAAGAAACCATAGATGGGATGGCAAGCTAGAAAATAGAATCCATAACTAGCAATTTGGAGCTTGATTTTCGAGTTTGGGAAGCATAGGAACTTGTAAGAGGAGCTGCTAGAATTCGGTTTTGGAGTATTTGAGTAGCTGGGTTTCCGGTTTCGAAGCGGTTGGACGAGTTAGGAGCGAGTTCGTGAAGTTCGGGTCGTGAGTTTCGGAACGTCTCGGTAGTTCGTAAGGTTAGGGGATTCTCATTTATATCTATAATAATCGGTATGATATGTGTTGTGTGTGGAATAGCCCTAACATGGTTGTTTATGTGAATTTTGTGTTAATCATGTGTTTGTTGTTATATTTGATGTTTAAATTGATGATGCTATGATACTTGATGTTGGAGATGAAGGTGTTGTGAGTTATGCATACCGTGTATTGATTAAATGATGTTGAATTAAATGCCTACTTGAATATTGTTGAATTGGATATTGAATTGTTGGATAAAAATGTTGTTGGAATGGGTGTGTGGCGTGTGTGGTGTGCGTGTTGCGCTAGGCGGGGCGCCAAAATGGCTACCCCTTGGCGCCTAGTTGTGCTTAATGGAGTCTAAGTGATGTATTTAGTCCCTAAGAATTAATTTAATCCTTTGTGTGACAAAATAGTCCCTAAGAATTAAATTAATTCTTGGAGTGACAAAATATTCCCTTAGTATCCAATTAAGCCTAATATGTCAAAATAAGCTCCTAAGCACCAAATTAATCATAATGTGTCAAAATAATCCCTTGAGTACTAAATTAATCTTTGGTGGGTCAAAATGGTCCTTGAGTGTGGAAAAGGTCCTTATGAGGTGGTTGGGTCCTTAGGTGAGATTTAATTTAATAGTTGATAACGTGGTGGTTAATAATTGATGTGGTGGGTGATAATTGATCAAGTGGTGGTTAATAAATGATCAAGTGGTGGTTAATCATCGATAAGGTGGTGGTTAACATATGATGAAGTGGTGGTTAATAATTGATGTGATGTGCTTATTGTGTTGTGATGCATTTGTCATAGTGTCACATAAATCATATGCATTACGTGGTGGGTGGCTTCGCCAAAACGTGGTGGGTGGCTTCGCCAAAACGTGGTGGTTACCCGACGGGTTTTTGAGGTGGTTATGGATCCACATGCATATTGCACACATGCATACAACCATGCATTCTTTGAATTCTCATTGATGCTTAATTAATCCTTTGTTGTGACTTGTTGGTATTTTACTTGAATGGTGAATGCCTTAATTTCTATGGATTGTTGTTGCTAGATGTTTTCCGAATATAATGCTTATCTTACTTGTTATTATTTATGTAAAGAGACTCACCCTAGCATTTTTATGTTGCTGCTCTCGTGGCGACATGCGGTGATCTGAGTGAAGGTGTCATGCCTTCTTGGGATTATTAGTCGGCTCTCGATGTAGTAACACCGGGATGGGGTTTTAGCATCTTTATTCTGTGTTATGTATTAAACTGAATTAAACTATGTATTGAATATGTTGAACTCAGTTTTATTTCCGCTGCTGTGAACTGTTTTCTGGATAATTGTAAACTCTAAACAGGTTTTGAGGGTTATAACCCACGTGGCTATGTTTGCATTGCACGCACTTGATGCGCTTGAATTTTAAATATGTTTTTGTTGATGTTTTATTAAATGTAGCACTCTCTTTGAGGTGCGTGGACAGTTTTTTGAAAACTCTGATTTTTAGTTAGTCAAATATTAATTAAATAGAAGGGGGTGTTACACTATCTCATCTGCTATCCGCTATAAGTTAGCTTATCCGCTACTTTTGCCAAACAGAGTATTAACCTTGACTTTTTGTCCTACTGTGTTGGATACCCAACCCACACCAATTTCACATTCCAATTGTGCCTTCCCAGTAACACCAAACACAATTACTCCTCCTATATTGCAATGCTCTTGGACTACAATCATTATCAACACAATACCACATTCGAAAATGTTTGTACACGTCATCAAACTCAAATTGGCAGCTATTCTCCTTAATGGCAATCATGCTTGTGGCCTCAATAAATAACAGAGTGCATGATGATTAGCGTTAGAAATCAAGATTTGCAATGTTGGAGTTTCAGGTCGAGGGCCGGCCTTGGGCCTGTGCCGTTGTGCGGCCTGTGCTACCGCACAAAGCCCAGGCTCCATATCTTCATTTTAGGGTCCCCAAAAAATAGTAATGTGTTTATATACATAATATTCGAAATATGGAAATTAAACGCGCTATTCAGTGGTTATTGTCCCACTCTTTGACTTGTGTTACGCGGGTTGGAATCTCACCGGTAACATTGTCATATTTTAAATTGTTGTTTTAAAGAATTATATTTTGTAAAATGTTGAAACAAGGGTTCAAAACCATGACATTGTGAATATTAGTTAATGTCAGCACCACTTTGCCACTAGCAATCTTGTTAATTTATTGCAAATATATACCCCTGGCAATTATATTATTTTTTTAAATATAAAAATATACTATTTTTTTTGTAAAGATAAACTCAATGCATTAGTTTTTCATAAGTTTAATTTTAATAAATTAAGTTTTACATGTATGAAATTCATATGTCCTAAAAATTTGAAATTTTTTAATTGAGACCGAATCAATGGTCATGAGGTTCAATTTTGTGAAAAATCTAAGTCTCACATTGACTTGAGATATTGTCTCATAAGAGATTTTGGTGATTCATTCGATAAAAGTGTAATTAGGGACCCATTTTTTAAAACTTGCACAGGCCTCCAAATTGCTTGGAACGACCTGTTCGGTCGTATGTGTGGTGGCTTCCGTGGTTTTAGATCGATTGGAATGGCAACAAACCACCGTGAATCAATTGAATGGTGTGGTAACGATTTGGAGTTGAGCGACGCACGAGCCTCCTCGATCTTGTACGGCTGGCTAGAATCGTTTTTCCCTTTTCTTTTCAAATACCACCTCCTCAAAGATGGTCTTCTCGGTGGTTTGTTTCGACACCAAAGAAGCATTTGCTAGCAACACCATCGAGCATGATTGCAATTTCATCGGTGTTTGATTTTCCTCTGTCTTCATCAATGTTTGAGTTTCGTCCCACGAACGAGCTCACTACGGGTAATTTGCCCGATGTCATCGGAGCATCCTTAGTCGAATCCGGAGTAGTGAAGAAGTGAAGCGCATCATCGAGAAGTGGTAACCTAGTGGCATTGTCTTCGTGCAAGTGGTATCACCATTTTCTTCGTTTCATTCTTATGGTTGCGGTTTCAATTGAACGAAAGATGAAGAGTGAGATTTAGGGTTTCGTGCCTTGGTGGTGGGAAATGAATATGTAAGTTATTTCGATGTAGGGGTTGCGATCGAGAGGGGTTAGGATTTGGAGGGAGATGAAATTCGAAGATTCAGGGCGAGAGAGATGAAATTCGAGGATTGTGGGTGAGAGAGATGAAGTTCAACAGTGAGAGAAATGAAAGTCGAGGTAAGCCCTAACATTTGGGTTTCATGCGTAAAATAACATTTCCGTGAAGTGGAGTTTTTATGATTTTTATTTAAAAAAGGAATGAAACGTTACCTCACGACTCACACGCAAAAAAAATTAAACAAACTTAAAACTTTCCTCATGAACACACTGCGAACTCAAACCTCAAAGATAATCTCAATATATCTACATAGCCGTAGGAAAGTTCAACGAAATTCCTACGCAAATTTTGTTGCATGAAATAGCGAAAATTCTAGTAGTGAAAAAGAGAGATAAGTATCATATTGGAAATTAAATAAGAAAGAAAAACAAAAAAAAAAAGTGAAAATAGGTGACACTCTTACTCCTCCTTTGGCGATGGTAGCGACCACCACCACATACCGACCATGCACCATAGCCCATAGTCGTGTGTCCTTTCTTGTGGTTGCAAGAGCCACCATGCTTTCTCTTTCTTTCTTTTTCGATAATTAGAGGTATTAATATTGATGACCAAGTAGATCACCATTATTGATATACGTCTCCTATTTTTATGAAGAGTTTGAGAGGATGTCTAATCATGTGCTAGAAACTACCGGAGAAATATACACCAAGTTTTAGTACATGAATATCAAAAGTGGGTAGCATCATTCACCACACCAACACCAAAGCACAAAAACAGGACTAACACCAAACTAAAACAAGAAAAAATGAGAATAAGGGTAAGGCTAGAGAGAAAAAAAACATGAAAAAACTTGAAGAAGATTGAGTTCGAGAATGAATCAAGATACACATAGACAACCCGAACCTTGTGCGATCATCTTCCTCTCGCCGACAGCTATGATGCCCCGAAACATCTGTTATGAGCAACAAAGCTGCACACTACCAACACCTTGTATTACACCTATGTAATATGCACCTTATACAAAGCAATTCAATGAGTAAAGTTCCACAAGGGACCCAAAGATACACTGAAAGGCTTTACTCTGTAAAAGCACCACCCGGAGACAAAAGAAACGGCAGCTCAAACCTGAATCAAGCTACCTTGCATTTGAAATGATAAAACTGAGATTCCAACCCCTTGCTCCACCATTTATATCAACATCAAAAGGCCCTTTGTGAGGATAATAGACTACACTCCAACACTGACAATGTTACAAATAATTGTTCCTATTTGATAAGACTAATGGAATTTTTACCATACAAAACTACCCCCAAATCAAGTCATGCATCATGACAGCAACCGTGATGATATTGTTACCAACCCATGATTTACAACGAGTCCGATTTCTGGTACTAAAGAATAGTTTAGTAATTGTTACTAAATGAACATAATAATAATCTCTCCATTAATGAAAAGGAAGGATCTTACCAAGAAGATATGTTGGGGGGAGGGGGAGATAATTGCTTAACTATATTCTTATTTATATATTTATTTTATATATGAAATTGTATGTTTTAATACTTGATTGATGTAATTCTTATTCATTTAATAAATAATTGAGAGTCTCCTCCGTATTTAATTGAGTGTAGTAGAAAAGATGTGTTGTTAGCAATTTCCATTCACACCATACCAGCCCAAAAGAAATCAAGCCAACCCAAATACACATCAGCCACCCATTTTCAATTAGGGATTTAATTTTCATACGCCCTCTTTAGACCTTATACCCCCATATTTCGAATTAACCCCAAAATACCCCTCCGATTTTCACAAAATTTTACCTAGATTTCCTAAGTTTTAGAATTTCCGGATTTATCTTCCAAAAGGTATTTCCGTATTACTTTTTTTAAAAATTCCGGATTTTTTTTGACATAAATTTGGAATTAAAAAAATACATTCCGGAATGAAATATCATTTTTTGTAAGATTTTAAAAAAATTGACTTTTACCTACGGACAGAAACTGTCACTAAATGCGAGCATTCTGTCAAACAGTTTGTAGCGGTCAGTGAATAGGTCAGGCCGCCTAACAGGGGCCTACGACCCAACCTACGACAGGCCAGGTCAGGGCAGACTTTTTTTTTAAACAGATAAGGTCAGGGCTTTTTAAAAAGTCTATTTAGCTAAATAGGTCAGGCCATAGGCTATTGGAAAAGCCTTTTAGGCTATCAGGCCGGCCTATTTAAATATAACAAATTTTTTAATTATTAATATTATTTTGTATTGAATTTGATACTTTGTGTTAAGTCAAGCTTTCCTAACATTTTTTGTTTGTTTAAACACATTAACCTACATCAATTTTTGACATAGTTGAAGTTATTATTATAAAATAGAATTTAAATAAGATGTTCATATAAAGATATTTCCCTAAAAGGTTTTGTTAGATTTCAAGTAGAACTTAATCTCATTGACCTATTAGCTTGTTAGTATATTTACAATGGCTTACACCATTGAAATGTTGTAGGCCTTCTTAAAAAATAGTCAAATAGGATTTTAAACAGACTTTCAAGCATTGTCAGGCTTTTAGAAAGCCTAGGTCAGACCTAAAAATGGGCCTATGACAGGCCACAAGCCAGATTCTAGTTTGGCCCAAGCCATGCAAATTCTAGCTCGGCTCAGCCTATTCCCACCCCTAGCAGTCACTGTCCATAGGTAAAAGTCATTTAAAAAAAAAACACTTCCAAATTTAATAGAATTTTTCCATATTTATGTTTTTGACATAAATTCCAAATGTATTTTTTTAATTCCGGATTTATGTCAAAAACATAAATCCAGAACTTTTAAAAAAATACGTTCCAGATTTATCTCAAAACATAAATTTGGAAGTTTATATCAAAAAAAATGGAAGTCTTTTAATTGTGTTTCACCATTTTTAGTGACAGCTTTTGCCTGTAGGTAAAAGTCAATTTTTTATTATGAAATTGTATGTTTTAATACTTGATTGATGTAATTGTTATTCATTTAATGCATAATTGAGAGTCTCCGTATTTAATTGAGTGTAGTAGAAAAGAGGTGTTGTTAGCAATTTCCATTCACACCATACCAACCGAAAAGAAATCAAGCCCAACCCAAATACACATAAGCCACCCATTTTCAATTAGGGTTTAAATTTTCGCGCGAAGCGCAGTACTTATTTCGAAGGAAAAGACTTGACGGGACTCGTCAATGGAAAATGGCTAGCTCAGTGTGTGGGGAAAGATAATAGATTTTACAGTCGAAATGTCAATCCCCTCTTTGGACCCTATACCCCCATATTTCGAATTAGCCCCAAAATACCCCTCTGATTTTCACAAAAGTTTACCAAGATTTCCTAAATTTTTAGAATTTTTGGATTTATCTTCCAAAAGGTATTTTTGTAATACTTTTTAAAATTATTCCGGATTTATTTTTGACATAAATTTGAAATTAAAAAATACATTCCAACAAAAAAATATCGGGAAGATTTTTCAAAAAAATTGACTTTTACCTACAGACAGAAACTGTCACTAAATGTGAGCATGTTGTCAAACAGGTTGTAGTGACGGTCAGTGTTCGAAGGTAAAAGTCAATTTTTTTAAAACACTTCCAAATTTAATAGATTTTTCCCGGATTTATGTTTTTCGGAAGTCTTTTAATTGTCTTTCACCATTTTTAGTGACAAATATTGTCTGTAGGTAAAAGCCAATTTTTTAAAAACACACAATTCGGAAAAATTCTAAAAATAAGCTTCCTAAGTATGTTTGAGATAAATCCGGAAAAAATCTAAAAAATAAGCTTCCGTAAATGTGTTTCGAGATAAATCCGGAAAAAATCATCAAACTAAGTTCGGGATTTGTCTAGTAGGAGATAAATCTGTAAATTGCTTTGTGGAATCAATAGTAAAATTGGAAGTTTGGTCAATTTAGGGTGTATAAGGTCCAATGGGGGGTATGAAAATTAAAAGCCTTTCAATTATTCGACTGAGATACAAAAGAGGGGGGGGGGATATTTTTCACTCATTTGTTATTAGTGTGCAAGTTGAAATATAGAGAGTGAAGAGTGAGAGAGTGCGAAGAAGAGAATAAGAAAGAGAGAAGGGACTTGTTGAAAAATGGAGACACGCCACTTTATTTCTCATGCAAACTGAACTTCCCAACTCTATTTCATCACCACTTCTCCCTCACAATCGAATTCCATTTCACCTCTAGTGCCTAAAATCATAAAATTTGTAATACAAAGATTCCTCCTCCCAACTCTTATGAAATCGCATTGCATGTATGATTGAAGGTTGGGATTGAATATGTTAGGGTTGCATTTCTATTAGGAGCTACATTGGAGTTGAAATTACTAGAGAGAGAATTACAATAGTTGTTTGGTGTGCTTGAACTAGGAAATTTCATAAACAAGTGAGTTCCCCGTACTCTTCCCATTTAGCTAATTTAGAACTCCATTGCATGTTCCATGATTACCCTAATTAGTGAACTATATATGTTGTGAAATGAGTTGCATCAAAATATTTAGAAGTTGTGGAATGCAATGTGAACTGATAAGCCTATGATTTTCTCTCTTCTTTTATGACATGAAATTGAATTATGTTTGACCCTTGACAATCAAATGATATGTAGGCATATGTTTATGGTACATTTGGCGATTATTGAATAAATGTATGTTAATGTATGATACTTCTAAGTTTACAATGTTATTTAGAAAATAGAAGAGGTTGGATTGCTTTCTAACGAGTGAAATGAATCAAAAACAATGAAATAAGGCTGCTGAAGTTAAGCACAACCCGTGTTAGGGTGTATTAGATACGGTGAATTTTTTTTATTGATAAGCAAAAAATTATGTAAAAGGCGTACTGTGAATTGTTGAAAAGTTAGCACACACCCTGCTAACTTGGCATGGACCATGCCACCTTCTGGGCACCTATTTTCTTCCATTGTTTCTATATATATATATACACACACACACACACACACACACACACACACACACACACACACACACAAAACGACAAGATACGTATATACATAGATTGAGAGGAAAGTCTCAAGCCTAAGATTCATTAATTCGGGAAGGAATTGGCCCCCTGTATGAACTTATATAGATTCATTTTGGGGAGCATCAATGGTATATATACTTAAAAGATATTGTACGAGGTATGGTGCGATCCTGAAGAGGAATTCACTGAGAATTTGTTGTATCTCACCGTTTATATTATTGTGGTTTTTAGATTGTTAGAGTAAAAAATCTGAGAATAAGGTTCGAGACAAAGAGATGTAATGGTTTCAAGAAAATGACCTTGCGATAGTCAAGGACTTTGTTTAAAATGTTATGTAACTTTTGAGTTTATGTATTATGGTGTTTTTGATTTTCGAGTGTAATACACCTTGAAGTATTACCTTGTATTAGGATGTGAACTATTTTCAAGACTTTGGGTTATGTATGTATGACTCTTTTGATGACATTTGACTATATAAATAGTTAAAGGTGTGATGTAGTAGGAAAAACATAATTTTTTATGAGTCAATTAGAAGTTTATATTCCGATAGTTAATCCAAATTTAATAGTACACCTCTGATTTTGTAAAAATGAAACACGTACTAGATTTTATTGACGAATAAAATTTTAGGGTGTTACACCAATTCCTGGAGGAGCTGGCTTACCCTTAGCAAGTCGTTCCAATTTCAATTATTTCTTAATAGATCAATACCCATAAACAAAAACAACACTATAAGCAAAAGGAAATAAAAACAATCTTATTAAAAGTAAATTAAATTGAAGAATGTATGAAATGACATACAAAAGTGTCACTAAAATGACTCTTGTCCCAACCAGCAGATTGACACAAAGTCATTAACAATCATTTGCAACACACCAAAAAGAGAATGCAAAAGGAAAACTCTATCAATCAAAGAATGAAAAAAAAAACTGTTATGAGAGGATGACGCCCTAATCCAATTAACCTTAATATGTATCAGTTTCTCAATCATGATATATTGTGCACTGAACAAGCACAATTTCTAGAACCGACATCACTTGCAATGCAAATCGGCAAACATTTTCCTTCATGTTTGGACCAAATGGATCGCTTTTGGAGAAATTCACTAACAAATGTGTCCAACATTTCAATGGTAACGTGTTGCATCACTACCACATGTGCAACATTTCCGTTGCATGCCAAATTCCACCTACGGGTAAAGTCATCATCAAGGGGCTTCTCAAATACAACTATGTTGCTAAACTTGTTTAACATTGCGCCAATGCCAGCATTACAAAGTTTTTCAAACAAGTAACGTGCACTTACTAAACATTTATGCACTTCTTTCTCAAGTTCAATCAAACCTTTACTTTTGAGAGCATACCATAGGAAGGTTGGAGCATGCCCGCTACGGCTACCCATAATTGTGGCATCCCTTGGTGCAATGACTTCAATGTCTGTGGATATTTTGTTAATGTATTCTAAACGAGTTATCACAACACCACATGGAGTCGGGCACCCCAAAAATTTATGACCAGAAATAGCTACACTTCCAATGGGTTTCTTGAAGGTAATCTTCGGTGCCTATCCAATCACCAAAACAATATGTTACATGAAATATAATATACTTATCATATCATTTCTTCTTATCCTATACATCAAACGAACTTTTAATTTACATCCAATCTCTGGAGTTTGAATCTCCCAGTCCTAAGCACACTTTTATGTAATGCTTTTATTAATGCATTATGTTTAATTAATGTAAATAAACTTTAACTCACCTGTTTGACAAAAGGCAACATCATTCCGAACAAAGCTCCATCACAGTGAATGTAGAATCGATCACGAGTAAAACCACATTTATCTAGTGTTTCTAGTACAAGATCAATGTCATCAATGCCTCCTTTCATAGTTGTCCCTGCAACAAGAACTCGCCAAATGTTTATATACTTTGTACAAATATATTATAGAATACTCTTGTTTTGATTTAAAAAGTTCTCCATAACAGATATGGATGTACTAGGCTTGTTAACCAACTATTGTGTATTTTAATTAATTATGGTTATCAAAGACAAGAAGGTACCTATGTTTAAGTTGATGATTGCTGGCTTGTCCTTGTGAGCAATAAGTGAGGTCTTTAAATCATTACAGTCAATCTCACCCGAAGCTAGAGTACCAACCTTCACACATTCCATTCTATACATTCTTGCTATTTTGGATATTGAATAATGTGAATCTTGTGACGTATAGAGAATCCCATCTGGAAATTGTTCTCTCCCAACTAAAATCCCATGAAGGTTGCCTTCTGTTCCACCGGTTGTGACGTATCCCGAGTATTCAGTTTTGTTAATCTCCCACAAATTTGCAAACCAATCAAGCACAGCAACTTCAAATGATGTTGAATTTAGGGAGAAGCTGCTTCCTAGAAATGGATCACCCACATTGTTCATGTGAAAATCAAGCAATGGTGCTAATGCCTCGTAGTTGAAGTCTTGATTAGTGGGGTACCCTTCAATAGTAATCATAATCATAAGAAGATTAGGCACTAAACTAAAATTTATCATATAAGAACAAAAGATAAAAAGAGTAGCTACCTACCTAAGTTGCGCATACTGTAGTTGTTTAAAGTCTCCACATAACGAGTAATTACTGAATCCAATTTGGCACGTGTTTCACCATTAGTGCATTGAGTCCCAGCAAGTCTATTGTTCTCCTCAATAATATTGTCTTCTTTTCTAGAAAAGTGGGCACCAGTAGGTAAAAGCAGCTCTGTAGCATGAGCTGCAGGAATATTGAGAGTCATTGCCATGTTGTTCGCCATTAGTATATCCTAGTTAGTATAGGAGGAGTATGTGTTAGAGAGAGAGAGAGAAAGAGAGAGAGAGAGAGAGAGAGAGAGAGAGGCACAAAGACTGAGAAACACAAACACAGGGAGAGAGAGGAGTATGTGTTTAAGTTGGTTCTGCATGTGTTTTTATAAGAAATAGTAAGAAGCAAAAGACAAAATTATCAGGAACAAGGAAATTCGCTAATATGTTGATTTTAAGGGTTAAATATATGAAAATATTGAAGGATTTAAAGTATGTTAAATGCTGGATTGAAAATATTGAAGGAAATTCGCTAATGTGTTTTTATAAGAAATGTTGATTTTAGTATGCTGTTCCGATTGTGTGTGCTGTTGGTTTGGTCTTACTTTCTTTTTTGACCAAGGTTTGGTCTTTACTAAGGAGTTGCGCTGAATTGATGCCTGAATTCTAGTGTTGATTAATTTTTTGGTCTTTACTAATTTACTTTAAAAATCCATGAAACACGCACGAGTACAGCGCATGGGGTGCGTGAATTGACCCTCGAGCTTAAGTGCATAACAATTTTTTTTATTTTATTATTATTATTATTATTATTATTATTATTATTATTATTATTATTATTATTATTATTATTATTATTATTATTATTATTATTATTATTATTATTATCGTCAAAGGGTGGCTAAATTCTTTCCAAATAGGTGGCAAATTGTTTCTAATCAATACACTATTCTGCAAACCCTTGGGCGTTTGTTTGGGAGACACAAATAGGGTTCCAGGAATCTAGGTTGGGAATGGAAGATTCCCAAGTGTTTGAGTAAGAGAAAAAGAAAAGTGCGTTCCAGGAATTATGTTTAGTCTGAAATTATTTTTCACTTTATCTTTGGAATCGATCGATCTCCCATAATTGGTGGTAATCTTCCATTCCAAAGATAGAGTGGTTTCAATTTTAAAGACGAAATTACATTATTAACCCTCACCCACCCACTACATTATATAATATATATATATATATATATATATATATATATATATATATATATATATATATATATATATATATATATATACACACACACACACACATAATTTTTTAACAATAAACTTTATTACAAAAGATTATTGTAAGAAAATTATAAGTTAATAATCACTTTAATTTTATACTTTTATTTCATCTTTAATAACTTAGAAAGTTAAAATAACATGTCATATAAACAAGGGCATTGTAACAAAAAACAAATATAAACAAGGGTAGTTTGATAATTATAATGTTTATTCCCAGGAATGTATGGTACCAACCAAACAGGTTTGTAAATTGTTCCCAAGAATTGGATTCCTAAACTTGTAACAAACCAAACACGTTTAAGAAAATACTCAGCAATCACATTCGCAGTCAATGGATTCTTAGGCATGTAATTCCTTGGAATGTAATTTCTAACCGGGAAACAAACGCCCCCTTAGACTTTTGCAATGCTCATCCGCTAGCTTATAGCGGATATCTTATAGTGGATTCGCTAATTGTAAGTGTTTGACACAACTAACTTTTAGCGTTTTTTCACTAACTTATAGCGTTTTTTGAAATGCTACTTGAAGTAGCGTTTGAGCTTATAGCTTATAGCGTTTCATTTTTTCTCTACTTTACCCTCATTACTTTAATTAAATTCCTCACTTATCCTCCATTAAATGAATTTCTCTCTCATTTGAAAGCATTAATTATAAATGTCTATTACGTAATTTTAATTTGATAAGCTACTTCAACCACTACTTTTACTATGAAGCCCGGATACGGGATACGATACGACACGATACGTGGATACGGGAAAATTTTGAAAATCAAGATACGATACGGCAGGGATACTTCAATAAAAAATTTAATTAAAATTTAAAAATATAAAACATAAAGATACTTGTGATCAAAATAAGTAAGCATAGTACCAACAAGGGTTGGTCCAAGTGGTAATTAGACTCAGATCCCACTCCAAGAGTCCTAGAATATTTGTCTCTCATTTGCCATATCCTTCATCTTTTCTAGAAAAAAGACGAAGATTAGTATGCACATAACTTGTACCCTTTTTGGATCCATTTTATTTCTCTTTAAATAATGAATAAAAGAGTAAATATCTTATTGTTTTTTGATTTAAAAATAAATATAAAATCTAGGATACTCCCAAGATACGTATCCGGTAAGTATCCGACAAGTATCATGTAAGTATCTGGTCTTTTTTTATTTAAAAATAAATATAAATTCTAGGATACTCCCAAGATACGTATCCGGAAGTATCCGACACGTATCGATATCGGATACGGGTACGTGGCCTATTTTGAAGTATCGGGGCTTCATAGCTTTTACCAAACACTTTATCAGGAACAAGGAAATGCGCTAATATGTTGATTTTAAGGATTAAATATAAAAAAATGTTGAAGGATTTAAAGTATGCTAAATGCTGGTATTAGAGTCAAATTAGACAAGTGTTATGGTTGAATTCTAGTATATATGCTCTTTCCGATTGTGTGTGCTATTGGTTTGGTGTTTACTTTTATTTTTTGACCAAGGTTTGGTCTTTACTATTTGTATGATATTCCATGAAACATGTTTTGCCTCTCAATAAAAAAATCGAAATACCCACGCTCAAGTACAGCGCATGGGGTGCGTGAGAATCCAATTTGGTTTGGTTTTTTGACCATGGTTTGGTTTTTACTAATTTGCATGAGAATCCATGTTTTGCTTCCCAATAAAATAAAAAATCTAAATACCCACGCACGATGCATAGGGGTGTTCAAAACTGAACCAAACTAATAGAAAATCGCAAACCGAACCAAACCAAATCGAAAACTGCAAAAAATCACTTTTTATTGGTTTTGTCGGTTTTTTTTATTAGTGAACCGCAATGTTCGGTTTGGACCGCGGTTTTGATTATAGAAACCAAACCAAATCGCAAAATTCTATATATAAAAATAAAATTACACAAAACAATATATATAGAAAATAAGGAAAGCAGTTTATTTAAGGGGCCGTTTGGATTAGCTTATTTTTGAGCTTATGAATATCAACTTCTGAAGATAATTAAGTTTTTTTTGCTAATTCATAAGTTTTCACTAACAAACATTGTATCTACGTAAGTTATTTTTTCATAATGGTTAATAATGCATCAGCCACTTTTTTAGAAATCACGCGCATATTATATTGGTCAGAGACGTCTGATTGTGAGATGCGTTGGGTGAGATATGCATAATCAACGTCACAATTGCTTTCAAATATTAAATCGTTTTTTAATTAACGTTTTTTAATTCAATTCTCTCTCTTCAATTAATTAATGTCTTTTTTATTTCGTTTTTTTAGTTTGATATAAATTATAAAAATTGGTCCGAAATAAAAAAAATGTATTTTTTAAGCAAAAAATAAAATAATGTATTTTTAAACATTCGGATTAATTAAATTATACATGAGTCAATTATGCATTTTTTTAAAATTTTGGAAACTTAAATTTTTTAGGACGTGGTGGTGATATGGAGTGGAAACGAGCGACGGGAGCGACAATAGGTGACGACAACAAGAGCGACAATAAGCGATGACAATAGAAGCAGCAACGAGAGCAGTAACGAGAGCAACAACGGGAGCGACATATGTTTATTTTGTTTTTTTGGTTGATGTAAGTTATAAAATAGATTCTTAATATAATAATATATTTTCAAACATTCAAATTAATAAAATTCTACCTGAGTCTATTCATATAAAAACGAGCTTTTTTAACTTTCTGCAATTTAAATTTTAGGGTGCGATGGTGACAGGGAGTGGCAACAGGGAACTGGCAACGAGAGCTGCAGACAACAGAAGCGGCAATAGGTAAAGCAAGTTGAAATATATAAAGAATGTACTTATTGATGAGAAGCGGCAACACCGTAATTTTTTTAATCAAGTTGAAATATAACTTTTTTAATGAGTTATGCCTTTTTCTTTTATTTAATTTTACAATTGTCAAAGTATTTATGGATTCATAGCAAATTATAATAAATATAACATCACTTGTGCGGATGCACGGGTAAAGTACTAGTTATTATTATTTTGTATCCTTCAAAACACTTTTTGTATACCTTTGAAACACTTTTTGGACACTACATATATTTTATATATCCCTTCATCGGTATATTTTTGAAATATTTTTTGGGTTTGGTTTTTCAAGTTTCTTCTTCTTGTTTATTTTGTGAGTGATATGTTGATCCTATTGACTGTATTTTTAGGAGGTAGTTATAGTGTTCAGTGGTTTTCTTTTTTGTCATCTGACTGCTCTTAATTGTATATGAGTGTTGGGGATTTGATAATTCAAGATGAACAAAATGACAATACTTGGATAAATCTGAAGTCGTGTAAAAACACTTTCAGATTGAATCAAATTTCGGGGTTCAACCAAAATTGTTCAATCGAATAAAATCAGAAGATTAATTCTAAGAGTTTTGTTCTTGTGTATGTTCTTGTTCTATGACTTTCAGAACCAGAGAGCATGATCAAAAGAAAGAAAAACTGTATTTGTTCCTTGAAAAAACTAGCAGTTTATAACAGTTTTTCGCATAAAAAGCTGTTTCCAGGCGTTAGCGCCTCGCTTTGGCGCCTCGTTGTCGCTCCATGCGGCGATTTACTAACACGTAGGCGAAATCGCAAGTGGCGCCTAAGTCACGCTCCATGCGCCAATGGACAGAAACTTCTGCCAATCTTGCAAAATCGTAAACAGCTAATCGTAAGCTTGGCGGCGGTGAAAGCGCCACCTCTTGCAAAATCGTAAACGCTAATCTATCGCTTTGCGCGGTGGAGGCGCCACCAAAGATAAATCGCATACATCTCATTTTATTACATTAAAACAAGCGTGCACTCTTATTTTAACATAATCATGAGATCAATTACACTAAAATATCCAACAATCCTCCCTATTTTAGTGTAATTACCGATCAAATTATCAAAGTCATAGCATACTACAAACTATTGCATAAATGAAATATCGTGACGATTGAATTTCATCTTAGCTTATTACACATTTCAAATATTCGAATATCGTGGTGTCACTAAGGATTGAACCCTTTCTATTCATCTTGAATACATGAAGGTAATCCGCACAATAGTTTAAAACATTACTCTTACTTGACACTAGTTTACTAGCTCGTGTCCCTATCCTTCATAAGCATATCAAAGCCAAGTCCCACTTCTTGAAGCGGCTAAACTTCATGCTTATATAGGTAGTTCTTTTCTTTCTTGCACTGCAAATGCAATTTTCAAAAGAACCATTAAGAAGTTATACTTCAACCTCCTTAACTTACGAACCAGAACACATACCTTTTGGGATTCTTTCGATGATGTGTTCCAATCTCCACATGTTAAGCTTTCCACATTGAATTCAGCACCTAATGTCATATTAGATGGGAATTGGGTATCTTAACATAAGAAATTTCATATGGACTTTAATCCTAATCCCACAAATTCGACCTTTTCACGAGATCTCTACTTAACCCTTTGGTTAAATGATCGGCCAAATTATCTTTGAGTTCTTACAAACTCCATCGATATCACACCATGCATGATTAACTCCCGAACCATGCGTGTGTCTTACTCCCAAGTGTCTAGACTTCCCATTATACACTTGACTATATGCCTTAGCCAAAGTAGCTTTGACTATCACACCCGATAGACATGGGAGGTAGAGGTTTGGGCCACACATGGAATCTCATATATCGATTTCTTAGCCATTCACTTCTTTACAATTTGCTTTGCTAAAGCTATAAATTCAGATTCCATTGTTGAATTTGTAATGCAAGTCTGCTTTCTTGGATGCCCAAGATATAGCACCTCCTCCAGGAGGAATACCCAACCACTTGTGGAAGAATGATCTTCCATATTGGTTATCCAACTTGCATCGAGTAACCTTCAATGACCAAGGAAACCCAAAGATATGTCAAACCATAACCAATGGTTCCCTTTAAGTACTTGAATACTCTATTCATGGCTTGCCAATGATGAGAACTAGGATTACTTGTAAACCTACTAAGTTTACCAACAAGATAAGCTATATCGGGCCTAGTACTTATCATTGCATACATAAGTGATCCTATCGCCTTGAGTATTCAAGTTGAGACACCGCTTACACCTTTATTAGGTAATAACTTGAAGTTAGGATCAATGGGAGTACTTACCGGAGAACAATCTTTAAAATTAAATTTCTCCAATATCTTCTCAATATAATGTGATTGAGAGATGGAGATACCATTGTTTCCACGTTTGATCTTTATTCCTAAGATCACATCCGCCTCCCCCGTGTCTTTCATATCAAACTTAGAAGACAAAAATGCCTTAGTTTCATCAACTTGACCTTGGTCTGTACCAAAGATCAACATGTCGTCTACATACAAACTTGCTGTATAGACATTTATCTGCTTGGTTTAGAACAAAACCACTAGATAGCACAACCTCATCAAATTTTTGATGCCATTGTTTAGGTGCTTGTTTCAAGCCATAAAGAGATTTCATCAGTTTGCACACCTTATTTTCATTTCCTGGCATAACAAACCCTTCAGGTTGCTTCATGTATATCTCTTCATCCAATTCACCATTTAAGAATGCAGTTTTCACATCCATTTGGTGAATCACCAGATTGTGGATAGCAGCAAGTGCTAACAACAGTCTAATAGTGGATATCCTAGCAACAGGAGCATATGTATCGAAAAAATCAATACCCTCCTTTTGCCTAAAGCCTTGGATCACCATCGCTTTGTACTTGTCTCTGATACCATCCACTTTCATCTTTCTCCTAAAGATCATCTTACATCCTAATGGTTTACATCCGTGAGGTAAGTCAACCAATTTCCGTGTATTATTTTGCAAGATGGAGTCCATCTCACTTTGGATTGCTTCTTTCGAGATGCTACATCCGCGAAGCCATTGCTTCACTAAAAGTCTTTGGATCTTCCTCAACATTGAGGCAATATTGATATTGAAATTCAACATCATTCCTCGACCCTTCAACCAAATAGAGTTGAAAGTCATCACCAAATGACTTAGCCTTCGTGACTCTCGTACTCTTTCTCATTTCAAAGCTAGTGGAAGGTGTATCCTCATTATTTATCGAGACTTTCGACATGGAATTCATGTCCTTTGGCCTAGGTATAGATGTAAACCTTTGTTCATCAAAGATTGCATCTCGTGACTCTATGACCGAGTTCACAACAAATGAAATCATTAGATTCTAGCACATAGAATCTATATGCTTTAGAATGCTCAAAGATATCCAATAAATATGCAATCTATATACTCTCTTTCACCTAAGGTTTTCCTTTTAGGTTACGTAAGTCGACCACAACCCTACATCCCCAAACTTTGAGATAACTCAAATTTGGTGTCTTTTTTAATGCCAAAGTTCATATGGGGTAACCTTATTCCTTTTGTTAGGAATTACTGTTCAACAAGTAACAGTCACAACATAGCCTCTCCCCAAAATCCTTCACTAAGACCCTAATAGGATAACATAGAATTCACCATTTCTTTCAAGGTTCTATTTTTCCTTTCGGCTACACCATTCTGTTGTGGTGTATAGGGAGTCATGACTTGATGTATTATTCCAGTGAGATTGAAAATATACCGGATCATAATACTCACCTCCCTATCCGTCTGAAGAGTTTTGATCAACCCATTTTGATGAAGTTCTACCTCATTCTTATAGATTTTGAATTTCTCAAGAGCTTCATCTTTTGTAGTTAATAAAAATACATAACAATACTGGATGCATCATCAATGAAAGTAACAATATATTTTTATGACCTAATGATGGGGTAGCATGCAAATCGCACAAGTCACTATGAATAAGGTCTAAGACTTTAGTTTCACTCTTAGCATCCTTAAAAGGTTTCCTAGTGATCTTAGTCAACATGCAAGTTTTGCATTTTCAATGTTCATATCAAAAGGAGGAATCATACTTGTTTTTGACATATCTTTTAATCTTTTGTAATGAACATGTCCTAATCTAGCATGCCAAATTTCTGATTTTGTCACATTAGTTATAGAACTACTCGAGGCCATACAAACAGATTCATGAGCAAAAGGAACATCAATGTTTAATTTAAACATTCAATTACAACGATAACCAAATCCAACAAAAGAACCATGTCTTGACAAGATGTACTTGTCACTTTCAAGTACTTGCTTGAAACCACAATTATTTAAAACCATACCGGATAATAAGTTCTTACGGATACTGTGTACAAATAAGACATTATCCAAATACAAACTTTTTCCTAAGTAAAAACTAAAATTACACAACCTATTCCTAGGATTGGTTCGATCGCAACATTGCCCATCTTCACAATAGAGCCATCATCAATTGGTCTAAATTTCTTGAACCAACGACGATCTTTGCACACATGGCTTGTTGCTCCCGAATCAAACCACCAAGCAACGTCATCATCCTCGCATAGAATGCCTCGGATATTAGTGATACATAATTTGAATTCGTATTCGAATTAAAATTATACACAACAATCGACCTTGTTGCTTTTCGGGATCATTCGATCCACTTGGACCACCTTGTTCTTTTCTTTGAACACCCTGCGGTCCTCTTTAGATGACCAAGTTTCCCACACTTCCAAAGATGACAATTTTGTCTGCTTGTTTGGACCTTTGTTCTTATTTCCTTGAAACTTTCGTTTCTTACCTTTTCCATTGTAATTTTGCTTAATCTGTTCCACTTTCCTCTACCATATTAACGGAAGAGGAACCTCGCTACACTTTTATCATTGGGCTTGTCATTTTCACGAGCCTCGGTGACTCTTCAATCATGAAATGACTACCGAGTTGAACCGAGTCAACTCTTCCTTCTTATGCTTCAAGGTGTGCTTGAAGTCTTTCCAAGAAGAAAGCGCTTTATCAATTATTGATGAAACCGCAATGGATTCATCCATTTTCAAATCATGTTGAGTAAACTGACCCAAAATTCGCAGCAGTTCATTATATTGTTCCATAACAGGCCTTGAATCAACCATTTTGTAATTAAAGAAATTACTAACCAGGAATTTGTTACTTGAAGCATCTTCTGCCATATATTTGGTCTCAAGAGAGTCCCATAATTCTTTAGCAGATTCAACATTTTGATAAATATCAAAGAGAGAGTCAGACATACCATTCAGAATGTGTCCACGACAAATGTAATCATCGTTTTCCCATTTCAAACGCTTCCTTGTTTGATCCAGAGTTTCGGTTTCGAGATACACCGGCATCGGAGTACTCAAAGACATACACCACCTTCAATGTTGTCAAGAGAAAGTGCATCTTTTTCTGCCATCTTCTGAAGTCCTGCCCTTCAAACTTGTCCAATTTCGCAAACTTGCTTGTCATCTTCGAATTATCGTTCGTCATTTCGAAAAATTTGATTCAATCTTTTGTTGGGGATTTGATAATTCAAGATGAACAAAATGACAATACTTGGATAAATCTGAAGTCGTGTAAAAACACTTTCAGATTGAATCAAATTTCGGGGTTCAACCAAAATTGTTCAATCGGATAAAATCAGAAGATTAATTCTAAGAGTTTTGTTCTTGTGTATGTTCTTGTTCTATGACTTTCAGAACCAGAGAGCATGATCAAAAGAAAGAAAAACTGTATTTGTTCCTTGAAAAAACTAGCAGTTTATAACAGTTTTTCGCATAAAAACTGTTTCCAGCGTTTGGCGCCTCACTGGCGCCTCGTTGTCGCTCCATGCGACAGTTTCGCTAACACAGGGCGAGAAACTGTCGCTTAAGTGGCGCCTAAGTCACGCTCCATGCGCCAATGGACAGAAACTTCTGCCAATCTTGCAAAACTGTCGCTTAACTGTCGCTTCAAGCGACAGTGAGGCGCCACCTCTTGCAAAATCGCCGCTAATCGCCGCCTGCAGACGGCGGTGAGGCGCCACCAGCATAAACTGCATACATCTCATTTTATTACATTAAAACAAGCGTGCACTCTTATTTTAACATAATCATGAGATCAATTACACTAAAATATCCAACAATGAGTTGAGTACCCATTGTGTTCATCTATATATTTAGTCCTCTATATATTTACTTTTTGCTCTATTTCAACACTTTTTGGTCTATTTCAACACTTTTTGGACACTTTTTGAGAGTAAACATCCCATATCTCAAACCATCCCTTCAAATATGAGATTTCTTGCTTCATTGGAGGGATAGTTTGAGATTCAAATTGAGATTTTTTTTAATAGGTATGGTGTTGAAATAAATCTACAGATGAAATAAAACAAATTTGGAACGACTAATGATGAAAAACTGGTCTTGAACAAAAATAATGAAAAATAGATCGAGAAAATAAATGAATGTGAAAATTTGCAAACGAAAATGCTTCAAAATCGCGGGTCAAAAACGGGTTGTATTCATAACGTTTAAAAAGCGGGTCAAAAACGTCAAAAGCAATTCAAAGGAGAAGAAGAGAGAATTTCAAAGAAATTCGTTTCTGTTTTAGCGTTGATTGAGTTTTGAGTTTTTGTTTATGGTTTCTTCCTTGATTGCTTTGCTACTAGTCACCTTGATTTATTTTTGGTTTTTGGTTTTGCACCATGAATTTTACTTATTTTGAGATTTTTTTTTAGTGTGATCATCATCATATAAGATGAATATGAAGAGGCGTGAGTTTTTTTTAATTATTTTTTTTTTAGGTTGAAGATGAAGATGATTGTTCTTGAGGTTGAAGATGATTACTAAACAAAAAAACAAGGACATGTTAGGTCTGTTACAGCCACATCAGCGCCTTTATGCCAACTGGACTTTTCTTGTAATAGAAATACTAAAAAAGGGTAACAGTGAAGACTTTATCAAACTTAAAGGACTTATTTGGTACGAAAAAACATAAAAGATCAACTGGTTACAAAAAATAATAACTTAAAGGATCTCTGATACAATTTTGCCTATAATTTATTCAAGGATATTTGGCTCATTTTTGAAAAATTATATTCTTGATTTGTGATCTTGTAAAATTTTGGTAAAATCTTTAAATATTTGGTATTAATCTGTTAAAGAATTATACAAAAGCTTAATTCACATATTCTTAGGATTTGAGCCTAAACTATACTTCTGTCAAATTCTCTTTTATGCTATTAACACTATTGTTTTTTTAATAAGCAAAAAAATTTATTCAATGAGCATTAGGTGTGCTCAAACCCAAACAACAAGATGATGTACGTATTGTTTAGGTAAACAAGAGGATTATTTCACCACGTAGATATAGATAAATTAGAACTACTACCCCCTCTATACACAAACCAACTCCAAAATAAGCTCTTGATGCGAACCACAATGGAATCGATAATAGTTTCCTCATTCCGAAAAATGAGTCCGTTACGAGGCAATCAAATATACCAACAAGTTGTGACCCCGATCAAGTATTTGATTTTGTTTTGACAAAAGTATTTGATTTTCTTAGACTTTCTCCCCTTGAAAAACTTGCCAAACTTACGATCGAGAATAGACGTGCCTTCAAGTTGTTGAACCAGCCAATTGCAAACTTAACACTAATGGAAAATAATTTTTCTATTAAAGTGTTATGATTGTGAAACTATTTAAGGGTCAATTCTGTGGATTTTAGTGCCAAATATGATCAATTTATTTTCCAAGTATTGTATAAATTCTTTGGGTATAATAGATATTCTCTAGTATATTACATTGGGTTTTATTTTTTACACCCCCCTTATCATCTATCCCACCCCCATAAGTAGCAATATCCCTAAAATGCCCCTGGCATTTAAAAAAAAAACTAACTGGACCTACATAAAAAAAAAATCCGGAAGTAGCAAAAAAAAGAGGTATTTCCGAAATTTGGAGGTGAATTTTCCGGAATTAGCGCAGAAAATTGGTATTTCCGGTTCACAATTTTTGAACCGGAATTATCCCCAGAAAAGGTAATTTCGAAATTTTGTATTTTTAAATTAGATTTTTTCCGGAAATACTTTTTTCAGAGGTAATTCCGGTTCACAATATGTGAACCGGAAATACCTAGTAAAAAGGTATTTCCGATTTTTTTTTTTAACATTTTAATTTTTTTTAAATAGATGGTTATTACGGATTTAACCGGTGCCTTTACGACATCTGAGATATTTCCCACTCGTGATGCAATGACACGTTGGGTTAGAGATACTGGGAAAGCGAACGGAGTCATTGTGGTTATTGTTCGATCAGAGACGACGGAGAATGGGAAAGGGAAAAAGAACAAGGTTATTTATGGTTGTGAGAGACGGGGCACATACAGTCGAGTAGATGTTGGGTGTTCTGCTAGTAGACACAAGAGTTCGAAAAGATGTGGTTGTAGGTTTCGATTGAAAGCTAAACCAATGTTACCTCCTAGTTCTGATTGGAAGGTGAGAGTGGTGGATGGGATTCACAATCATGAGCCTCATAAGACTTTGTTTGGAGCAGCTATATTTGGTAAGTTTAGCAAGGACGAGCGGTCAATTGTTGGGGAGCATCTGTCCTTGGGAGTGAAAGAATCCAAAAGTCTTGAAGGGGAAGAAGAAGAAAGAGTATGACGTGAAGAGAGATCCATCTGCGTGGGAGCACGTGGATGCATCTTTAGAAAAATCCACACAGATACCTCCCTGACGGTCCTTACAAGTACCATCAGACAGACCTTCAAAGATACCTCCCCGACGATCCTTACAACTAGCATCACAAGTACCATCGAGCTACCGTCACAGAGGTCGAGAAAGGAGCTGGGCACAACGATGACATCCACTTGGTAAGTCACTTTCCGATTTCTTACATAGGTATATTGACGACATTATCAATGTCGCGGGGATGGAAACGTGGCTTTAGATGCATCTCTACTTCACTAGACCGGCCTGAACACGGTTGGCGGTCGTTCGAATGATTTAATTAGTGAGATGGACTCCAACCGTTTCATGACACACATTGATGGGTGACAATGTTCGAACATTAGAGATTCATTAGTTGCTATCCCAAACAGACAGAACAACCTATTGAGAAGTGGATGACTATGCCGGATACGTGACATGTCATAGCTACTAGATATCGAGACCCTCGGTTATGTTGTCGCCTCATGAGAATCTGGACATTCTTCCTTTGAGGGGAGATTGTGTTTCCATCAGTCGGTTGGTTTGTGTTGGGTTCATCCATAGGAATCATTGGATTCTTGTCAAGTTGAACCACACTAGCCCTATCCTCCCGCACATCCTTCTTGAGGTCGATACGCCTCGGATGAAGCTAGATCGTGGCAATATCCATACATTGGGCGCATGCGATTATGGTCTTCTTTTGTTCCAGATTATGTTCCAATGACACCATATGATTATGTAGATATCACATCTTGATTGTTTATATAATTTTACATTATTATTTGTTGCTTTTTTTGTACACGTTAAGAGTCGTAGAATATTTAAATATGTCCACGTGTCAAAAAAAATCGAGTAACGGATAGAAATAATAAACAAGTGTCAAAGAAATTTAATCGATTTAAAAAAAAATATGTCCACATGTAAAAAAATCGAGTAACGGATAGAAATAATAAACAAGTGTCAAAAAAGTCATTTTTAACACTAAAAAACATGTTTTTTAGGCCACTTTGGTGTACAATTACAGCTCGTAAATAATTTTGTAACTCGTTTTTTTAACCTCAATATCGTAGTATTATACTTTTTCTACAAGTTTGTAATTTTTAAAAAATTTAAAAAAATGACGCATGGTAAAAAGCGGCGAACATAGTTAAAAAGTCATTTTTTTAAAGTAATAAAACATTTTTTATTTGATTACTAATTAACGGCCTAGATCTTGCCGACAACTTTTAACGATCTAGATTTTGCCGACACTTTAAAGGGTCCAGATTTTGCCGACCACTTTTCATCAACGGTGGAAATTCATTCAAGGGTTTCATTTTTCCTTATAAATACACCCTTCCATTTCACTTATTTCACACACACACAACACTCTCATGGATACTCGAATACACAATACTCTCGTGATTCTCACTCACCGCCTTTCACCATCGGGGCACAATCACAAACAGAGAAAATGGTGTCTATTTCGAGAGTCCAAACCCCATTTTATGCGAGCTTAACGACAACATCACCTTTGAAGCTCGAAAGAAAAAATAACAACGAAGGTGCAAACCGAGGAGGTGAGCAAGAAGTCACCGGATCATTTATCGCTACCCGACTATGGGCGATAATAATCGTGTTCGATGGTCCACCATGGATGTGAAGAACAACAATGACGTTCGAGTGATGATGGACCGTTTTGACATATTTCGAGATCGCGAGTCCTATTCAAACCAGTATGTCGAAACCGTATGGACCGCTGTTGAGGTCCTTCGGCGTCTCCAACCACCATCTCACTAGTTTGTACCGTGTTTTTATTTCGTTTGTTGTTGCGTTATGTTATTTTTTTCATCAATTTCATGTATTGTATCGTTTCGTGTCGAAAACGCGTCTTTAATTAATTTAAATTTGTTTTTAATTAATTTTTTTTCGAAATACCTTCAAAACTAGGTAATTCCTAGAGTAAAAGGATTTCGGAATTACAAAAATTGAGGTAATTCCGGTTCACATTTTTGAACCGGAATTACCTCAATTTTTGGTAATTCCGGAAATCCTTTTATCCCCTTCCGGAATTACCAAATCGCTAAGGTAATGCCGAAATTTTATATATTTCTGGGGGCATTTTTGTCCAAAACGTATATTATGGGGGTGCGATTGATGATGAGGGGGGTGTAAAAAATAAAACCCTATTACATTTTAAATCATTCTTCAATTCACGTTATTCTTCAGCGTTTGGATTCAATAGTCTCTAGTTTAATACTATTTTATGACAAACACTTTTTGGACACATCTCTTTATTCCTCCTAGTCACAAATTGAATTGTGGGATCTTAACAGTCAATGTATTCTACAATTTATATTCTATATGAAACAATTATAGTAAATTGTATATTATTATATTATATGTCATTTACTATTGTAAGTGAGTCTGGAAAGGACAAATATGTTTTTTTCTCCCAGTTTTGAAAATGTGCAAGAACCGGGCTGGGGCTGGGTCACTAGGCCGGCCGGTCTACCGGTTTTCTAATTAAGCCGGTCGGTTCAATTGGTTTGAGTGCAGTTCCGTTTCAACATCCCATCATCCCATCCGATACGGTGTAGGCATCGGAATTTGGCCGAATCGGCCTAATTAACCGGTCCGGTCCGGTTTTGATAACACTGGAGAAAACTAATATATTCAAGACCGCAGTACCTAATAAGGATTAAAGGGTCATTTGAAGTATTTATCTTATTGAGAATGTTACTACAATTTCGAATACTTAAAGGTAAATAAAGTGAATTTAATGAGATGATAAATGAGGTACATATGAATAGTTTTATGTGGTAGAGCTCATTTGGGTGTGATACCCAAATAATATAAAAGGTGGGTATGGTAGAATTTATCAAAAAATTATGAGTGTTTAACTTCATACTACTATATTCTCCACAAATTAAATTTTTTTTTCAATATTACCCTTTTCATTATTTCATTCAAACCCATCTACCATTGCCTCTTTCATTTGCGAAATTTCCATAAAAGTGAGTACATTTTCCAAAAACTCCAAACCCACACCACACATTTTGCAATTACATACCAAATCGAGAGGGAAAAATCACAAGTGAGAAATAAGTGTATAGAAGACTCTTGATACTCAGCACAAATGACACAAGCACTAACATAATTGAAAACCCTCCTCCTAAACAAATTCTCTCTAGGGGGATCCTATCAAGAATCAATTGCCATGAGAAAGCAACTGCCTTAGAGGGAGCCAAGTTTTTCCAGAGAGGGCAGAACACCAATGCCTAGTGAACTAAAAGGCTGGAGACCCAATTGGGGTCAGCTGATAAGAAGCTATAGGTCGATTTAACTGAGTAAATCCCGTCGGACTGCCTCCTCCAAAGCCACATATCTGGTGCCAGAGAAGGAAGGAAATGTGGTAGGCTAAGTAATAGTTCATCTAACAAACCCTCATCCCAGACAAAAAAAATCTCTCCTCCAATTCAGACCCCACCCAAAGGCTAGGTCTGGGAAATTTTCTAGGTTTTTTGTGTTTGAGGGCGTGTAGCACTTGCGTTGGGTTGGTCGGTTTTGGCCAAACCCATCACTCGATCCAATTAAATTTGATCAGTATGGGTTGGGTTAAAAACCCACACTTTTTCTATCAAATCTAAACCAACCCAATCGGCAAGTATGAGCACGTTGGTTCAGGTCGGGTTACCAAACCATAAGCCATAATTTACTACAAAATGCAAATATATATTTAGTTAAATAATATTCGTTATCATTAAAAATTGAATACTTAGACTAAATTTAAAATTTAATAACTTGAACTAAATTGAAATACTTCTAAATCAATACATTCTTTTGACAAACTTCTAAATCAACACATAAAAGTCATAAAATACAAAAACTAAAATAAAAATTATAATTTCTTTCGAACGGGCCAGGTTCACATGGTTGAGATTATAAACCCATTACTCAAACCAAATCACTTCGGGTATGAACGAGTTGGTCCAAAACTTGAACGAGTTGGGTAGAATACAGGTTAGGTTGGTTTGGGTGGGTCACTGGTATCTAATAGGATATGGGCATTTAATGTGTAGAGTCTAAAGGGTGACGCTAATTCTGTGATGGACTAAATTAGAAGTATCAATAGATAACCCTAGTTAGGATTTTATAAATAATAAATAAAGAGATTATGGTCCCCAGGTCCACAACTTTTGGGGTCGTTATTTAACATCTCATTATAAGTAAGATACAGATCGAGGCTTATAAAAAAATCAATAAGATATAGAGAGATAACTAAAGGGTTTCTCTCGAAAAGAGTGTGTGTAGAACTAGAAGGACAAACCATGAATCAAATGAACATCGTGAGGCAAAAAAACTAACATAGACCAAAAAAAAAATTTTTTACTTAAATAACACACATTTTAGATTAAATACCAAACTAAGCCACTTTTTTTTTTTCCTTTGGTGAACTCGCCCCCACCCCTAGTTCACCAAAGAAATTTTGCAATTTTTTTAAAAACCTTTGATGAACTCTCTTCCCACCCCTAGTTCATCAAAGGGTTTTTAATTTTTGATTTTCTTGTATTTAATTTAATTAAAATCTAAATTTATTTAATTTAATTACAATAATTTTTTAAATAATTAGAATAATTATTTATAAAATATTTGGGGTAAAAATGAAGATATTAAAAATTGCGGCAAAATCTAGGCCGTTAAACAGTGTCGGTAAGATGTAGACCATTAATTAAAACCTTGAATTTAATAAGTCATAAAAATACAACTTCTTTGCTATGAAATACAACTTGTCAAACTAATAATACATTAAAGTATTAACGAAGAAGATGAGACCAGTTCCCACACCGCTCTAGGGCGGGGATTACGTTGTGGACGTTGACGCCGTTGTGGTTGTTCGGGTTCTTCCTCAGTCGTGACAGGGGGAGGTGGGTCTGGAAATAATTGGGGTTGGGGCTCAGGGGCATGTTGGTATTGATAATATTCGGGCACCGATGAAAAACTTGCACGGCCGGGCTCAGGGGGAGGTGGGTATTGATAATATTGGGCCAGTGATGAAGAACTAGCACGGCCGGGCTCAAGGGGAGGTGGGTATTGATAATATTGTGGCACTGATGAAGAACTAGCACCGGCGGCCCTCTCTTGAAGTTCACGAGCATAAATCGCAGACTCCGGTGTACCGGCGCCGAAACCAAACAGAGAGTCGAACATATCAGTGTCCTGAGATGTTGGTGTGTGTGAGATAGAGTGGCGGTGGGGCACATATTCTTCTGTCTCACACGCTGTTTGGTTCCAGTCTTCAGTTTGTGTCGGACGTCGATAACGATTACGGTTACGCTCTCGACGTTCAGTTTGAGTTCTTGGGGGAGGTGGTGGTTGTTCTTCATCCGATTCTTCCACATCGCCCACAACACCAAAGAAGACGAGGATCCCTTTAGTTTGTTGGTCGGCGTAAATGTATGGCGAGAATTTTTGAAAAACCAGCGCATGTATCTATCGATCGCTTTGGTGTTCCATAGCGGTGGCCGACCGACAACACACCGATTTTCTCTATCATTCCAACAATCGATCCAAATGAGTGTGATATCGAGTCCAATCGGTGTCATCTCAGTCCTCGCATGGTGATTCGTGCAAAGTAGTCAAATCCTGTGGTTGAAATGGTATCTCTTGCGTAAGTCGGTATTGCAATTTAACCATATATGCGTGGTGCCATTCCACCATATGGAAACACACCATAGCCGTGTTTGTAGTCCATATGGCCGAGCCCTCATATCGTCACCGGAAGGTTGAAATCCTCATAAGGCAACCACTTAAAATCCTCAATCACATGTGATCGATCCTTGTTCCGCATGCGAAACAAGGTCTCTTGGACATCCGGTGTGATTAAGTGGTGGTGTTGCCCATCTAGTAAATAAAGGAACGGTTAACATAAAGATCAAATGTAATTGTTAGTATTTTTAAAAAAAGTGTCAAATTTTTACCTCTTTGCTAGTGGCCAATCATATGAAAGTGTGCAAGACGGTGCTAGGAAAGGCATGCGGTACGCACTCCAAGATCAGTAACAAAAGAACACATCCACCCATAGCCTTTCAGTGCGTTGTAGATGTCGTACACAACATCCGGTATAAGTTTGTCAAACATGCCGACCCCAAACTAAATTTGGATATTTTGTCGAAATTTATCAAAGGGGAGTAGGTATTTCATCTCGACTCTGTTTGATGTTTTGTCCGGGAGTATGTACCCCGATCAAAAGCAACAACCAAGCCCTACAATGTTGTTTAAGAACTATCATGGAAGCACCTGTGGGAACCTCCATAAATTCATGACGTAGCCAACTCAACAGAGACGGTGGCCATCTTTTCCATTAGGTGGGACAACTTTACCCAAATATCGTTCGCATAGTTCGTGCCAAGTTTTTGAGGTATTGCCGCAATGGCATCTCCGTCAACGTAAAGCCCCAACCGCAATCGGGCGCCTTGGAGAGTTATTGTGCACTCCCTACCGGAAGATGAAACGCGTGTGTGTTTACGGTCTCCGCTGTTCGATCATTCTTTGCGCCACCAAGGTGGTTGGATTTTGAACGAGCCAATTGAAAGAATTTTACCAAACCCACTTCTTTCTATCAAAGGTAGTATAGATTCATCTGGTGTGGGAAGTGTGAATTTGTGATGAACATCCATGGGGTCATTGTTGAGATAGTTGGAAATATGATTAGCTTGGCTTAAACGGTGTAGATTGCACCAAAGTTTTAAAGGCCCAGATTGCACCGACAGTTTAAACGGTGTAGATTGCCCAAATTTTTTCCCATTGAAGCCACATTTTTTAAATTAATTCTTTCTTGAAACAAGTTGTGTGATCTTCTTCTTCAGAATAGGAGAGGTCCTGAAGTAAATGAGGTCTCATTGATTTAATAGTTATTGTATTACTTTGTAGGTTTTGACTAAGTATAAAAAAGGGTTTTTTACCTAAGTTTAGGAACATTTTTCCCACGAATTAAATTTCTATTTTAATTTTGTAAATATTATACCTTGTAGATAAAGTGTATTACTAAAGTGTTGTGTTGGAAAAAAAAAAAAAAAAAAAATTTTTCATGAGTAATTTATTTACTAGAAAGTGTGCTAAAAATCATTTTTTCACCTAAACTTAACATGGTTTTTTGCCCTAATTTATTCCCTAATTTTTTTATTTTTAATAAAAATACCTATATTGCCACGACCAAAATGGGTATAGTGGTGTAAATGATGATTTTGATTTTTGTGTTCAACCATTATTAAAGTAGTTCACATGTCTTTGTCCATATACTTGTGTCTAAGTTATTCACATGACCCTAATAACCCTTTATGACACTAATTCACATGCCTTTGTCAAGTTGCTTGTCTCTAGGTTGTTCATATGTCTTTCACATTGTTTATGACAAGTATTCACATGCATTTGTCCATAAGGAAGTGTCATAGTATTGTCTAAGTTAAATGAATTTAAGTTAGGTTAAAAACCCAGTACTCAAACGACAAATTCCTAACCGCCCTTTATCACAATGGAACTGTCACCACCGACGAACATGGCGCTGTGTTTCGTTGTCCTAACCATGTGTTATGCAGGATGAATAAGGACATCACATTCGCCCAACTCAAGGAGAAGGCTGAGAGGAAGATTCGTCCAGAGGGAGGGTGGCGTAAAGACGTGGAGCGTATACGTTTCAGAAAGTTCGATTGTAGAGATGATGGGACTGTCCATTATTCAGTCATGGAGATCCAAAGCGACGAGGACGTCCGCGCGCAATGATGGAACATCTAGCTAACGCCCGATGGGGCGACAAATCTTAGAGCCAGTATGTGAACACAATACGAACTCGTAAGAGATCATGCATCTTCTTCAACCACCACCACCCGCACCACAACAACCCATACTTACGCACCCCTGTAAAGTTGAGTATCAGATGACTAACAGGTCCTGGGACGACCATTCTGGTCTGTTGATTCATAGGCGTGAATCAAAAACTAAAAATTTCAGGCTTAAGAACAACATCACATTCGCAGAATTGAAAGAAAAACTAATAAAAAATGTGAAACTAGATGGTGTTCAGCAAGAAATTAAAAAAATCGAATGTGAATCCCCCTACGTCAGCAGCTGGAACCCACGTAATCGTATTCGGAAGTGCCCTAAGCCTATCAAGAATGACGAAGACATTCGTCAAATGTTTGAGAAACATGAAGAATTCCAAGGTGTCATTGAACCTTATCTCGAATTGTCGTCGAAACAGAAGAATCTGTCGAACACCTCCGCCGTTATATTAGAGGTAGTAGTAGTAGTTCTAAGTAGAACTAGGTTGTATTATGTTTTCCTGTTGTTTCGTTTTAAATTTCCTATGCTTGTATTTTTGCAATTTGTGTTTTTCCTTATTGTTCTTATCGAATATTAAATTATGTTCCACTTATTAATATCTTAATTATTTACCGTATTTTTTACAGTAATTATTTTATAAATAATTTTATTAATTATTCTAATTATTTAAATTAATTATTGTAATTAAATTAAATAAAATTAGATTTTAATTAAATTAAATACAAGAAAATCAAAAAATTAAAAAACCCTTTGATGAACTAGGGGTGGGGCGAGTTCATCAAAGGTTTTAAAAAAAATTGCAAAATTTCTTTGGTGAACTAGGGGTGGGGGGGGCGAGTTCACCAAAGGAAAAAAAAAGTGGCTTACTTTGGTATTTAATCTAAAATGTGTGTTGTTTAGGAAAATAAATTTTTTTTTTGGTTTTGTATGGTTTTTTTGCCACATCGTGAGTTCGGGTATGCTTCTGCTTTAGTATTTTCTAGTGATTAACATTTTTGGCATTAGAAAGATTTATTCAGATTTAACGTGTTGGCCTAGTTTTGTGTATCATAATTTGCTAAAATTAGGTCAAAAGAAATGAGGCTAAAAAAATTATTTCCTATTCATCATTTTAAAAATAAATAAAGAAACAAAATTTTAGAAAATTAAAAAGTGCAGACAAACTTGGGTTACAACAATATTTAAATATTGTGTTTTCATAAACAATTATTGTATTATAATGAACCATGTCCAGGATACATATCTAACATTTCTAACATGAAAATACATACTTAACATTTCTCCCATCCTTATTAATGAACAATGTCCAGGATACAACTTTAACATGATCTACTACTGATCTATTAACATTAATTAAGCAACATGTGACATGTCATTCGAAAACTATATATCGTTTTGCATTTTCCGTAGACACCAAAAGAAAACTTGTCTCCACTTTGATTCTCCAACGCCATTTCCTAGGCCCTCTACTTCCTTTAATCGAGCCAATTATTTAATTAACATCACATATTTATCAGTTTCTCAATTGTGGTATATATATTGTGCACTGAACAAGCACAATTTCTAGAACCAACATCATTCGCAATGCATATTGGCCAACATTTTTCATCTTTGGACCAAATGGACCGCTTTTGGAGAAATTCACCAACAAAGTTGTCCAACATGTCAATGGTAACATGTTGCATCACTACCACATGTGCCACATTTCCATTGCATGCCAAATTCCACCTGCGGGTAAAGTCATCATCAAGGGGCTTCTCAAAGACAACTATGTTGCTAAACTTGTTTAACATTGCGCCAATGCCACCATTACAAAGTTTTTCAAACAAATAACGTGCACTTACTAAGCATTTATGCACTTCTTTCTTAAGTTCCATTAAACCCTTACTTTTGAGAGCATACCATAGGAAGATTGGAGCATGCCCGCTACGACTACCCATAATTGTGGCATCCCTTGATGCAATGACTTCAACGTTTGTAGATACTTTATTGATGTATTCCAAACGAGTTATCACAACACCACATGGAGTCGGGCACCCCAAAAACTTATGACCAGAAATAGTTACACTTCCAATGGGTTTCTTGAAGGTAATCCTCGGTGCCTATCCAATCACCAAAACAATATTTTAGATGAAAATTACAGTCATCTCCACTAAGATATGATTAAATGACATAGACACCTCTTCTATTTTTTAAATGAACACACACCTCCCTTATTTGCTGAAAAAGTTTCACTCACTGCCTTTAAATTTTATTTAAAAACACAAAGACATCCCTATGATCCTCTATATGCACTTAATATAGGGGATGTGAGTGTAAAAAAGGGGAGGTCAATGCCTATATGTGTTATTTACCACCATATATATATATATATATATAGACACACACGTATTCATTATTAAACAAAAAATATGAAGAGCCTAGATGGAGAGAAGTTTAAGCATTCTGCAAAACTTTTAACAATGGCAATTAATAAACTTTTTTTTGTTAAAAGTTTAAGGTTTCATTAAGAAGAATTTTGGCAATGACTATAATTGTTCTGCAGCTTATGATGGTTATTGGAGCATCATAATCTCATTCTTAATAGGAAGTGTTTTAAGTTGGAGAGAACTAGCACTAGCAGGTAAGTTATGATATTTACTTTTAATTGTTACATTTGGTTAGCAATTAAGGAAACAATGTTGATATTTCTCATGAAGCTGATGAAATTATGGTACTTTCCAACCTCCCTTAACTGATTCAACATTTTTGAACTGTTCCCTAATGAATTTTATATGTTTGGTAAGTTGAGCTGACTTTCTATTTGTGAATAAGATTACATTGAAACTCTTCAAAGCCTTCCTAAAACTAGGCTTCTCGATTTGTTCCAGAACAAAAATCTGCGCTCTGTGGTTGTAACTTGTAACTAACATACTTCTCTAGAACAAGCTCAATCAAGTATTGTAAACACTTAGATGTTGACTACTCTAGAGGATTTTGACTACTCTGATGTTGAGGTGCATGCTAATAAAACTTGTTTGCTGCATTTTCTACTCCAGCAGGTGTTAAATATTGTTTAGATGAGGAATTGGTTGTTTCTGATCTGCTGGGGCATGTTACAGCTAATGTAAAACTGATGTTTTTAATTGTAAAATATGTTAACAGGTTTGATAAGGTTTATTGGTTTCAAGACACTAGGTACTTATTTCTATCACTTAATTCTTTTAGGTATTCTTCTCTTTCTAGGTTCTATGAATTTGCTTTCAAACTCAATGTTGAGTGTTTTGTGTTGTTCATAATGACATAGTTACTTCATTCTATGGCTGTTATGTTAGAGAATATCTCAACTACTACAATGGCATCCAGAATCACAGTCTACGTTGTCTATCGCACTGCTCAACTTTATCCATTAACTTCAAAGATGTGGTCTTGGATTTCTCTTTTCTGAGATTCTTGGAAATAATGCATCTTATGACCCCCTTAGTTTTCATATTCGTGAATCAGGTTGACCCATTCCTTCATTTGACTGAAGCTCACAAGTTGCAGGCTCTAAGTTTTGCCCTTGACAATCTGACCATCAGTTATGGATCCAAAGAAGATTATGATAGAGCCTTAGACACACTTTCAGAATTATCGACTTCTATACACCAGACAAAGGAATCTGTTGCTTCTGAAATTGTCAGAAGCTCGGACATTTTATCCATGAATATGCTTTGTACTTTCAAATGATGATGACTTTATCCATGAATGATGTATAATTTTATAGATGTATGTTGTTTTTTTTAGATGATCTGTCCAATTGGTTTCGATATTAGTCTCTTATAATTCAAGTTTTGGTGTCTATTTTTGTTGTGACTTTTGGGTGAATTTTTTTATAAGATCTACGGGCTAGCCTATATACATTAACATTAAGCCTTATTTCACTTAGAAAATTTCAATTGCTATAGCTTGTCGAATTCTATTTTTGTGGCTTGCTTCTATTTCATGGTGACAAATTATCGATATTTGAAAGAAAAAAAACTGGAATTTAGGCCACGGTTATTTATATGTGGCCAATTGAAAACCGTGGCCGGAAACAAAACTAATAAACCGTGGCCTATTTTAATACCTCTGGCCACGGTTTTGATATATCGTGGCCTAATGTGTCAAAGTCGTGGCCTGAAAGAATAGGCGACGGCCACCTAGATAACGCCTAAAAAACCGTGGCTTAAAGTTTAGGCCACGGTTTTTTGACTTCTAGCCACGGTTTTTTGCTGTTGCCTAAAGCCAAAAATGTTGTAGTGCCCGTTTCCGCCACAAATTTCTTTGAAAAATGAGAAAATATGTTTATGATAATTAATATAATAAAATCATAATTATTATATAATGATAAAAAAAGTTAAAAGTGTTAGAATACACTTTTCTATTGAGAATAGATGAAAATTAAAAATAAACTAAATTTATGAAACGAAATGATTAAGTATATATGCATAAAATAAAATAAAATAATTAATCAATATTTTATTGAGCGGGTGCGGGGCGGGTACTGACATCCCCAAACCCCGCTCGTCCCCGGTCAAAGCGGGTTTCTCCGTCAAACTCGGGGCGGGGCGGGTGGGTACCCGCGGGTTTCGTTGCCATGCCTATTAATTTCTAACCTAGCTCAAAGTCAAGATCAGATTTTTATAGAGTACATGATAGGATAAATCAGAGGATTAAATTATCATATCATGTTGGCGCAACAAACCCTTAAACTGACACAGGATATATGATAGATTTATCATATCCTTTCTTTTTATTTTGGGCATCAAACGAACTTTTAATTTACATCCAACCTCAGGAGTTTGAATCTCCCATTCCTAAGCACACTTCTAAGTAATGCTTTTATTGATATATTATGTTTAATTAATGTAAATAACTTGAACTCACTTGTTTGACAAAAGGCAACATCATTCCAAACAAAGCTCCATCACAATGAATGTAGAACCGATCACGAGTAAAACCACATTTATCCAGTGTTTCTAGTACAAGATCAAGGTCATCAATGCCTCCTTTCATAGTTGTCCCTGCAACAAGAACTCGCCAAATGTTTATATACTTTGTACAAATATATTAGTTAGAATACGGGAATACATAGTTTTTAATTAAAAAGTTCTCCATAGTAGATGTGGATGTACATAAGCTTGTTAACCAACTATTGTGTATTAATTAATTCTAGTTATCAAAGACAAGAAGAAACCTATGTTTAAGTTGATGATTGCAGGCTTGTCCTTGTGAGCAATAAGTGAGGTCTTTAGATCGTTACGGTCAATCTCACCCGAAGCTAGAGTACCAACCTTCACACATTCCATTCTATACATTCTTGCTATTTTGAATATTGAATAATGTGAATCTTGTGACGTATAGAGAATCCCATCTGGAAGTTGTTCTCTCCTAGTATATATAAAATAAATAAATAAATGATTAATGTTTACGTTTGTAATAGTTCTAATATATATCATAAAGTTTGAGAAATAAAATTACTAACCCAACTAAAATCCCATGAAGATTGCCTTCTGTTCCACCGGTTGTGACATATCCCCAATATTCAGTATTGCCAATTTCCCACAAATTTGCAAACCAATCAAGCACAGCAACTTCAAATGATGTTGAATTTAGAGAGAAGCTGCTGCCTAGAAATGGATCACCCGCATTGTTCAGGTGAAAATCAAGCAATGGTAGTAATGCCTCATAGTTGAAGTTTTGATTGACGGGGTACCCTTCCAATTAATAATAATCATCATAAGAAGTCATTAGTAATATTTCCTGTTAAATTTGTATTAAGAAGAAAAGAGAAACAGACTAGGTACCTAAGTTGCGCATGTTATAGTTGTGTAGAGTCTCGACATAGCGAGTAATTACTGCAACTAAGTTGGCATGTGTTTCACCACTTGTGCATTGGGTGATAGCAAGTGATCTATTGTTCTCTTCATTGTCTTCTTCTTCTCTAGAAAAGTTGGCAACAGTAGGCAACAGCTCTGTAGCATGAGCTACTGCAGGAATATTGAGAGCCATTGCCATGTTCTTCCCTGTTGGATTCTCCATTATATCCTAGCTAGTAATATGTGTTTGGGAGGGAGGGTGAGAGAGAGGGAGAGGTACAAAATGTGAGAAACACAAACACATGCAATGCAAGACACCGAATCTATATATTTATAGCTAGAAAGAGTAGCTACCACCTCAAAAGTTTTTTTTTTTTAAGTCCCAAATGTTAATTAAATTCTGAAAGTAGCTATTAACTATGCAACTCCTGCTGATTTGGAGAAAGATATTCCCTTGGATCACTCACACAATTAATGTGAATGTTGGCACATATTACCTTTGTCCCATTTTATAAGTAGTTTTAAAAAAAAATTATTTGTCCCAAATTAGTTGTTTTACATTTTTAAGAAAGCATTTAATATTTTTTCACTCATGCCCCCATTAATTATGACAACTTTTTACATGTAACAAATGATTCACGCTTATCTATACAGAGAGATAAATGGTTAAATGGTAAATTAGACAATACTTTTATAAATTCTAGATCGCTAATCATTTTTCTTAATGGGTGTGCCAAAATCTTAAACTACCCTTCAAGTGGTTCATTCACTGCCATGCAAAATCTGAAAGAGAGAGGTACAAAATGTGAGAAACACAAACACATTTGCAGGTATGAATGGCAGATAGTGTACTAGCTGCTGGGAGCATTTTAATCTTCACCGCAATTGGACTGTCAAGGAAAACAAAACAAGAAATTCAGATTTATCATTTAGATCGCAGCAGTATGGATCATTTGGACAAATAGAAATAGGATCATTTTGAAATAGACACAAACAACTTTAGATGAAATAGAAATTCTAATTTTGAAAGCTTAGAGTTTTCTATCAATTGGTTCTTGGAAGAACTCTTGTTGGATCTTATTAATGGGCTATTAGTCTCTGATCATCCTTCCATGTATGTGGCGATCCTTATCTCCATCTCCACCTTCTCCTACGGTTCTGTTCGTCAGTAAAAGTGATGATTTTTTTAATTAAAAATAATTTATTTCATTCAATTACTTTATTTAATTATAATTATAAATTATAAATTATTGTCAAATTTACCATTAAATTGCCAATTTTAACTATAGTTAAGCATTACATATAAAAATATACTAAATAGTTTAGTTCTTTTAATCAAATCATTAACATCATCAAACATTATGGAAAAAAAACATATAAAATACAAATGCTCTCCCTCAAAAAAAAACATTCTCTCCAAAAGATTCTCATTAAGATGAACTTGCCAATAAAATACAGTATTTGTTAATTAACAGTTTGAATTTGGAAGACATAGATGCAATCAATGAGTGCACATAATATACTAAGGGCCCGTTTAGATCGGCTTATTTGGGTTTATCTACTGTCATAAGCACTTGTGAGAATGTTTGGGATTTGAATTTGGAAGACATAGATGCAATCAATGAGTGCACATAATATACTAAGGGCCCGTTTAGATCGGCTTATTTGGGTTTATCTACTGTCATAAGCACTTGTGAGAATGTTTGGGAGAACTTATTTGCAAATGCCACATGTGCTAAGCACACATTGTGAAGAGTATAAGGCATCTTTCTCTTCCTTATCTTTCTTCCAATTAAGCATTTTAAGTTAGATGGAGTATCTTTCCTTCTAATTCAATCCATTTTGTTACCATGGCTTAATCAGTGCTACTACTTTCGAAGGAGTAGCAGTGTACAAATTAAGACGCAAGCTTTCTTGTCTGCTTAACCAGTGTTACTACTTATACAAATTTGGCTATCTTTAATCATTTCCTGAATGATTTTGTCAAAAAAAAAATCATTTCCTAATTGATGCAAGAAAACACAAGACGGAATCGGGAAACATGAGAGTCCAGTGAAATCATAGTCATTCATTAAATAGAGAAAAGATGTGAGCATAGTATAAGAAATAAGAGAGAGGGAAGCTTTAAAGGTAGAGATTGGTAACACTTTATTTCCTCAAGTTTTTTTCCACTTGAGAGTATCCATTCCCGACGAAACCCTAGACTTGTTTTCTAACCTAGCCGTTTTTACCTAAAATCAGAATTGGAAGTAATTAATAGCAAATCAAAATAAAAGGGCAAATAATCAGCAAATAATTAGAATTCAAATCAGAATCAGTAGCAAATCAAAAATAAAAGGAAAAAAAAATCATCAAAGAATGGAAATTAAAGGAAAAAGAATTAACACGGTAGTAATCATCTAGCTATATAAATTAAAAACCCATATGAATCAACAAAACCTAAACCCTTACTGCAAGCGCTCCCTCGCCCTCAGACCGTAGTAAAAAACCGCCTCGTCTCTGGTCAAGAGGAAAACTCATCGTTTACGTCTCCCTTGTTTCATTATCATTTGTTGCTTGTATGGTTTTGCCATTTATCACTTTTGTGCTTCTCCCAATTATTTTATTTTTGGTTTCATGTTGTTAGCTATTACTTTATTAGCTTTTATGTTATTTGAGTTGACCGATAGAGCTCAAAAACCCAAACATTCCAAAAGCTCAAAAATAACATAAAAGCTAATAAAGTAATAGCTAACAACAACAAAACGCTCTCTACGCTCTCCTCCTCCGACCTCCACCCTCGTCCGGCCTCCTCCGCCTCCCTTAACCTCCACCGCACCACCACTCTCACTCTCAACCTCCAAATCGAAACCCTAGCTTCCAAATTGATCGGTTCCTCTCAAGATGAAATCAAGCATATTCACCTTCCTTAATCACCTTCAAGGTAAAAATTGATCAGTCTCTCTCTCTCCATTGCTTGTTTAGTGTTGATTCATCCAGTTGGAGAATGTTACTGAATGTCCATGACGCTCTTTAATTTATGATTTTTTTTAATTCTGGACCGTGGTTTGATTTGCTGTTGTTTAATCTCACAGCATTCCACTGACAGTGGAGTGGTCAGTTACACCCCCTCATGACTATTTACTTGCTGGCTGCCATGATGGAACGGTATAGTTTTCACTGCATGTTGTTTATTTTTCTATTCTTTGCCTTTTCTAAAATGAAATTTACCTTGGTTTAATAATTATGGGGTAGAACAGCTACACATTTTAAAGCTCAGGTTTGTTCAAGTCTAAAGATATTCCTAAAATGAAATTTACCTTGGTTTAATAAAATACAGTATTTGTTATTTAACAGTTTGAATTTGGAAGACATAGATGCAATCAATGAGTGCACATAATATACTAAGGGCCCGTTTAGATCGACTTATTTGGGTTTATCTACTGTCATAAACACTTGTGAGAATGTTTGGGAGAACTTATTTGCAAATGCCACATGTGCTAAGCACACATTTGTGTTTCTCTTCCTTATCTTTCTTCCAAAATTAAGCATTTTAAGTTAGATGGAGTATCTTTCCTTCTAATTCAATCCATTTTGTTACCATGGCTTAATCAGTGCTACTACTTTCGAAGGAGTAGCAGTGTACAAATTAAGATGCAAGCTTTCTGCATGTGTCTGCTTAACCAGTGTTACTACTTATACAAATTTGGCTATCTTTAATCATTTCCTGAATGATTTGTCAAAAAAAAATCATTTCCTGATTGATGCAAGAAAACACAAGACGGAACCGGGAAACATGAGAGTCCAGTGAAATCATAGTCATTCATTAAATAGAGAAAAAATGTGAGCATAGTATAAGAAATAAGAGAGAGGGAAGCTTTAAAGGTGAGATTGGTAACACTTTATTTCCTCAAGATTTTTCCACTTGTGAGAATCCATTCCCGACGAAACCCTAGACTTGTTTTCTAACCTAGCCGTTTTTACCTAAAATCAGAATTGGAAGTAATTAATAGCAAATCAAAGAATTCAAATCGAAATCAAGAGCAAATCAAAAATGAAAGGAAAAAATCATCAAAGAATGGAAATTAAAGGAAAAAGAATTAACACGGTAGTAATCATCTAGCTATAAATTAAAGACCCATATGAATCAACAAAACCTAAACCCTTACCGCAAGCGCTCCCTCGCCCCTGCACTGTAAAGGAAACCGGCCTCGTCTCTGTTGAAATGGCTGAAGAAACTCATCGTTTCATCTCCCTTGTTTCATTATCATTTGTTGCTTGTATGGGTTTGCCATTTATCACTTTTGTGCTTCTCCCAATTATTTTATTTTTGCTTTCATGTTGTTAGCTATTACTTTATTAGCTTTTATGTTATTTGAGTTGACCAATAGAGCTCAAAAACCCAAACATTCCAAAAGCTCAAAAATAACATAAAAGCTAATAAAGTAATAGCTAACAACATGAAAGCAAAAATAAAATAATTGGGAGAAGCACAAAAGTGATAAATGGCAAAACCATACAATCAACAAATGATAATGAAACAAGGGAGACGAAACGATGAGTTTTCCTCTTCAGTCATTTCAACAGAGACGATGCCGGTTTCCTTTACAGTGCAGGGGCGAGGGAGCGCTTGCGGTAAGGGTTTAGGTTTTGTTGATTCATATGGGTCTTTAATTTATAGCTAGATGATTACTACCGTGTTAATTCTTTTTCCTTTAATTTCCATTCTTTGATGATTTTTTTTTCCTTTTATTTTTGATTTGCTACTGATTCTGATTTGAATTCTAATTATTTGCTGATTTTTTCCCCTTTTATTTTGATTTGCTATTAATTACTTCCAATTCTGATTTTAGGTAAAAACGGCTAGGTTAGAAAACAAGTCTAGGGTTTCGTCGGGAATGGATTCTCTCAAGTGGAAAAAAACTTGAGGAAATAAAGTGTTACCAATCTCACCTTTAAAGCTTCCATCTCTCTTATTTCTTATACTATGCTCACATCTTTTCTCTATTTAATGAATGACTATGATTTCACTGGACTCTCATGTTTCTCGATTCCGTCTTGTGTTTTCTTGCATCAATCAGGAAATGATTTTTTTTTGACAAATCATTCAGGAAATGATTAAAGATAGCCAAATTTGTATAAGTAGTAACATCGTTGCTGCATATTACGCCGAAAGCTTGCGTCTTAAACAGTTTATGCTTAAACACTTAATTAAGTTGTTTTTCCAAATGGGCTCTAAAGCCATGATAGCAGCGCTTGTCTAACTCTACAGAAAACGTGTGTCAACGTATTTAGCAAAACTCCATAAACATTATGAAGGTGTTCCAGATTAGTTTGGTTTACTATTCAAAATATGTTGGGCATGACAGTTTCAGATACTTTGGTAGAGAGTCGAGCACTTCCGAGCTCATGGTCTGCAGCTTGGAATCCAATAACCCTTGTACCTCCTATGGTTCCGATAAACCCTTGTGCCTCCTTTAATATAATATATTTTGCTTTCATGTTAATATTCTCAGGTAGAACCCTAGATTGCGATCTGATTGTGTATAAGATTAAGTCTCCCTCCTGGAGGTGGTTCCTTGCTAGGTCGAAAGGACCATGGTGTATTTATTTTGAGTGGCATGTTGCCCCGGTGTTGTGTATTTCTCAGAATTAGTTTTCATGTGAACGTTTGCTCCTTGTATTGGTTTAGGAAACCCATAGTGTCGTAGTTTTGATTTATATATACATATACTCTTTGCTTTTCAAAAAAAATGTTTTGCTTATAAAAAATATGATTAGTCAATCAAATTCCGCTACCCGGGTATGATACAGATTATTCTCCGACTTCCAAGGATGCAGTAGGGGTGCACAAATTAACAAGTTCAATGGTTAAAACATATCCATATCCGGTTAAATAAATTCAGATATTTATGTTATTTTTGTAATTGGTTATTTCAATTTGTCCAATAGTTGGATATGGTTTTTATCAGGTTATTTAATGGACGTCCATTGGATATCCAATTTGTTTTTTTGGGATATCTAATTGGTTATATATATATATATATATATATATATGGGTGGTGGCGGTGGCACAGTAGCGCAGACGGCGGAGTTCCGATGGCCAGCGGGCAGCTGCGGCTACGCTCCGGCGGATGGTAGCGGCACTCCGGCGACCTTTGCGGCCGGTGGTGGTTGTGTATATATATATATAATATGTATTAAATAATATATATTATATTTTTAATTCTGATTTTTTTAAAAAAATTAACTTCTGTACATATTTTTTGACAAACTGTACAATTTTTTACTTACCAAATCTGAAAAAAAATAATTAATTACATTTTTTTTTAACTTTATTGTCCAAATCCATATTTTTAAGTTAAAAATTGATTTTATATGCCAAAACCGGTTACAAGCTTTTATAACCGGTTTTGAGAAAATAAAATTGGTTGAATAAATTTAGTTATAAATCCGATTATCATAAATGATTTTTTTGTGGTTATTGATCGGTTATGGATATGGTTTAACCATGAGCACCCTTAGCACTGATGATCAGATGACTAAATCAAATTCTTCTCTGACAAAACTAAATGAAACTATATTTTTTATTTACATTTAAAACGTACACAATACACATATTTTATGTCTTTTAATTATGAATAAGATACTCCTTGTCAACTATATCAACTATCAACCTTATATTTAATCAAAACACTCCGTAGCAAAAATAGCAAATTACAATTCTCTTAAACTAACTTTTTTTTTATCTATCTCACTTTTTATTTTTGTGGATCTCACTTTCTCATCAACTATCAACTATATGTTTAATCAAAACACACATCTTTTAACCATTCACTTCATTTTTCAGGGACACAATAATCAGCTATCAACTATGAAAAATGCTCCATTTTCCGTAAAAAAAGACTTCAGTTAAATATAAAACAAATACGTGACAAATATTTGTCACTAATACCAAAAAATAGGGACAAATAACCGTGACTGGTATAGGAAAAATTCAGGAAAAATATTTGTTACTGATATATTATAATTTTTGAAGACTACTATAAATTTACTATCTAAAAAAACAAAAAGATTAAATGACTATTTATTTATTTTTTTGACCAAAATTTAATGACTACTTAAACTACTGATTATTATTTAAAACACACAGAATAATTGCGCTGATATATAAAAAACACAGGATAACTGCAGTAATCATTAGAAAACACAGGATAACTGCACTGATATATAAAAAACACTGGATAATTGTACTGATATATTAAAAAAAATAAGAGATAACTACACTTATATATAAAAAATACAGGATAACTGCACTGATATATACAAATTACGAGATAACTATACTGATATATAAAAAAATATGGAATAACTGCATAGATATATAAAAAATAAGAGATAACTACACTGATGTGTGTATGTCTCTCTCTGTGTGTGTGTGTCTATATATATATATATATATATATATATATATATATATATATATATATATATATATATATATATATATATATATTGTTTCTAAGTTCCAACAGGAGACCTTATATGTTGTTGTTACGATATATTTTTTGTTTTTTATATTTATTTGTTTTTTATATATTTAAACTAATTAATTTCTAACTTAATTAAAAAATATAAAAAACACGACGGAACTGTGTGTATATACTAGTATACCGCTAATCCAATGGACAATTGTTGTCCACATAGTATTTTGGGATGCGTACTTCCCATCGTATGGTATGTCTTACCTTTTATGGTTGGATTGGATGGCCACCAATTCATGGTGAGGGTAAGAAAGACAAAGAATCATTATGTATGTGTCCTAAATCAATGAATAATACGACAAGTATCGAATCAATAAATAAGCTCTGATTTCGTTAATCAATTGAATTCTTAGGAGTTAAGACAAGATTATTTTTGGTATGCCTTTAAGAATCTATGATATATTTTTTTTGTTGGAAAAATCATTAATGAACGGGAATGAGTAATTGTCAAACTTAATAGCAATGTTATCGGAACAGGACCAGTCATCAAGCCGGTCAAGACATTGGATGATTGGGTCTTTGGTCGGATCAGCGAGTCTTTGGGCGGATCGCATGAGCCGGACAGACTAAAAATATACTTGACATGTACAAATTTGTACTCCCTCCGTTACACAATATAAACAAAAGTCAATACTTTAATTTGTAATACAAAATAAGCAAAAATATTACTTTTTTCAACCTTATTTAATGATGACTTTCCAATATTGCCCTTCATTTTATTTTACATTTAGTTTCAATAAAATATAAAAGAAATGAAACAAATTTCCATGTCATAAATAATTTCCTTGAAAACCGAAAAGTTCAACGTACTACTCCACATTTCTTCATTGAAAATCTGAAAAGTTGATTTTTTAGTTAATCAAGAGAGTTAATGAATTCCTAAGAAAATGATTTAATGAGGGTAATTTAGGCAGTTAAAGTAATTTTTTTACAAAATAAATGAAAGTTAGTAGTTATCTTAATATGTGTGATATAGTTAGATTTGCTTATATTGTGTAACGAAGGGAGTATATAACAAAGCCATCAAAAAATTGTAATATCTCTTAATAATCTACAAAACAAATTCTCAACACAAAATTAACATCATTCTTCAAATTTACTATACAAATTCAAATCCATAAGTCCATAACCATATCATTTTTTTTGAAGCCAAACCATATCATAAGTACTTAATTAAATAAACAATAATGAAATAATAATGGTCTCAACATATCCAAATTCATAATTAGTACCTAATTACATCTAGTTTACGTAAGATATATAATATATATCATGTTTGTAAGCTTATTAACAACATATGAAGTTTCCGCAGTGGCTAAGTGGTGCGGCACCACCTTCTTCGCTGCGCAGTTCAATCCCAAAGGAAGCTTTTTGTAATAAAAGACGCGAAAAATTAAATTAAAAGCAATTGAGCCATTTCGCGCAAGCAACCTGCATCGAAGGACATCGGTTCTGGTCGGTCCATTCACGACCACCACCCAGTCGATTCGATAACACTACTTAATAGGAGTATGTACGTTAGTTATTTCTGAAGTAGCCATGTCGCCATTGAGAACAAAAGGAAGAAACGACCTTTCTATTGGTTCAAAGTTGATTTTGAAAAAACTTATTGTTCCGGACTGGGCCAGGCCCAATCTGGTTCTGACTCCGGCCCAACCGGCGTCCCCAAGCAAAAGGCGCCTCTGAACGGCCCAGATTGAAGCGCCCCCATCCAACAGTTCGGCAACCATTCCGACTTCTATATATAGGACCATACCCCCTCAAAATCATGTATGTTTTCCTTTCTTGCATACCTCTCCACTTCTCTTGTTGACTTAAGCATCAAAGTGCTTGCAGGTACCACCACCGCGACAGGCTCAGCCTCGTCGGACCTCCTCGAATCCGAGCCACTGTTCTTCTAGCCGAACCACCGCAGACCACCGCAACTCATTACCCCGGGGTGGATCTCCTTGCTGACCCAGGTACGAACATTGGCAACCACAATGGAGAACATCACTTGCTCTCGAATATTCATTCCTACGTCTCAGTCCCTCCATGCATGGCTCCAAGAGGACGCCACAACCAAGATCGGGCCTCGACTACAAACCCAAGGTTGAACCAAACACACCGTTATCAAAACACCATGGCTTGAAGAAGCTCACTGATACCAACCTGGCGCCTTCGTGCCAGAGATGGTCAAACGAAACTCTATTCCAAGATCACCCGAGGAAAACGAGGTCACCACCATAGGGGCCGACCTTGAAGGCATTATAGAATGATTACTACCTATCCTCTCGCCGATCGAAGACCGTAAAAGGCGGCGGCGAGAACAAGAAGGTAAGTAAATGTATGCACTCGCACTCAATGCAAAGAGATTCAGAAATGCTCTAGTCAAGAAAATGCTTGCTTCTAAGCCAAAAAAAGCCAACAATGGCTTCAATCGCTTCCCCGCGAGCTCGACCTCCTCTCTGATCTCCAAGCTGAATAGCTCCATCAGAGACCGGAGGAAGAAGTCCACAACGACTTCAACCATTTACGCTTCGCGCGAGCCAACCTTCTCTCTGATCTCCGAGCACAAAGCTCCATCAAAGACCGAAGGAAGAAGTCCACAACGACTTTTCCCCTTTTCACTTTGCGCGAGCCGGCCTCCTCTCTGATCCCCTAGCTAAAAGCTCCATCAAAGATCGGAGGAAGAAGTCCACAGCGACTTTGATCCCTTTTCACGTTACACGAGCTAGACTCCACTCTGATCTATAAGCTGAACAACTCCATCAGAAACCAGAGGAATAGGCCCACGGTGGCTCCCCCTCATTTGTATTTCATTCCTTCACATTCAACAGGGACGAGGTAGATGAGCTAAGTCGCAATAAAAACAAACGACCTATGATGGCCTCAGCCGATACTCAAACAGTTACGATAATTAAACAATAGTTCACATGGTAAGATATATAAAGTGCGTCCAAAAGAAGTGAAGGCAATTCAGAATCAAAAACTAAACAAATGACAGAAAGCTAAGTGCTTAAAGGCCAGAAAAGAACGGTGCCCTAATTGTTCATACAAACTAAGAGTGGTTTTGTCTCACCCCGTCCGAGCCTCGACTCCGGCCTCCGAAATACATCGAAAAAGGTAAAAAAAGACTTTGGCAGCAGGGGTCCTCCTGATATACTCCATGATGAGCTCGAAAGTTCTAACGAAACCCTAGCATTCGGGGCCAACTGCGACGGGGCTAATCTCAGGAAATCGAGCACATCTTTCTGAAACTCAGAGATAGGTATCCTAACCCCCATGGTGTCCATAATGACTCCATAAAAGAAGAAATTGGGGCCAGGGGCCTTGGTACACACTAGCCAATCTTCGGCCGACGCCAACTTCCACCTCTGCTTTGGAGGTACGATAATGAATTTGTTGAAAGAAGACAGGGGCGCATCCGCCTTGAACTTTGGGCCGATCCTGCAGATCTTAGTTGCAACCCAGTTGTATGCATCTTCAACAAAATCCTCCTCCTCTTCTATCTCGACCTCATTGTCGCGGGTCTGGGAGACGGCTTTCGCGTTCCACTACAAGAAAAATGGATTTTTCCGACGGATTTTTCCGCCAGAAAATACTCGAATCCGCCGCAATTACGTGTATTTCCAGCGGATTTTTTCGCCGGTAAATGTGTCGTCGCAACGTGTTTCCGACGGATTTTTTCCGCCAAAAAATCCGCCGGTACTTTCCGGGGGAAAATCCGCCGAAATTGCACCAAAATCCGCCGATAAACTGCTTTCGCTTCTTCCATAGATAAAGTATAATTGACTTTGGGTTTCAATGTCCCAGTACCTTGCTCAACCAACAACAAATCCTTTCGTCTACAATAATGATCTATGTCCTTCCTATCTTTCTCATTGTCTTTCGTTTTACCTTTCACGTCCATGACAATGTTAAAGATGTTATCAAAAAATTCTTCTCTATATGCATTACATCCAGATTGTGTCTCAAAGAGATTATCTTTCCAATAGGGAAGTTCCCAAAATATACTTCTCTTTGTCCAGTTGTGTCATTGCCCATAGCCTTCTGGACGAGAAACAACACCCGCTACGACTTCCACTGGAGGGATGTCTTTAACACTATCCCAAACTTCCTCTGGTGTCAAACCATGAGGAGGTCCACTTGTTTCAACATGTTCATTGATGAATGCATATTTCTGCTTTCTAAATGGGTGATCCATAGGTAACAACCTACGATGCGAGTCAAACCACGAAGTTTTCCCTCCGTATTTATGAGTAAAAGCCCTTGTGTCAACCATGCAAATCGGACACGCCATCTTACCATGTGTTCCCCATCCAGACAACTTTCCATAGGCAAGGAAGTCATTAATTGTCCACATCAAAGTCGCCCTCATTCTGAAATTTTGTTTGCATGCTGCATCATAAGTTAAAACACCTTGCCACAACCTTTTTAGGTTATCAATCAAAGGTTGAAAATATATGTCAATACCAGCTGTTGGATTGCTTGGCCCCGAAATAATAGCATTTAAAAACATGTATGGTTTAGACATACACATTTCTGGTGGAAGGTTGTATGGGGTAACAATAACTGGCCAACATGAATACGGTGATGTTGATGCTTGAATATAGGGTGTGAAACCATCAAAACTTAAACCAAGCCGAACATTGCGTGGATCACTGGCAAAATCTAGATGAACACGATCAAAATGCTTCCAAGCTTCACCATCAGATGGGTGACGTAATTCACCATAATTTTTTCTATTTTCATGGTGCCACGCATTTTACTCGCGGGTCTCCATTGATGCAAACATCCTCTCGTAGCCTCGTATAAGCGGCAGATAGAACATTGCTTTTGGGAACCGGTTTGCCTCTGCTCATCCCTTTCCTGCTGACACGATAGCGTGGCTCTCCACACTACTTGCATTCCTTCAACTCTCCATCATTTATGCCAAACACATTATTATAATAGAGCATGCAACCAGACACACAACAATCAATTATTTTAGATTTTAAGCCAAGCTTCGATACTCGCTCTTTTAACATCATAATAACTCACAAGGCAAAAGTCCTTTAATAGGGTTGCATCCAACATCATTTTGGTCATATATTCTATGCACAACTCTAAACATTAAATTGAGACTTAAGACCCAACAATCGAACACACATTGATAATTTTGAGTCTTTAGATCCTTCAAATAATGGCTTATTTGTCTCACTCAAATACGTGTAAAACAATTGAGCTTCCTCATTTGGAACTTCTTCAGTATCATATTTTGGTTCTTCAAAATCCAAATTTACTCCAACAAAGATCGATATCATTCCCGATAAACATCTAACGCGGGTTGGATGATTTGGCCAGATCCAGATGTGGAAGCTACTACTTCAATCGGAACATTAGTACTTGAAGGATCTACTTCAACCGGAACATTAACCGCATGAACAAATACCGCAGTACCCTGTGTGCTACTTCGCGTGATTTACTCCATATCCAATAATCTGGCCTAAACCCATTATTGTACAAATGAATTCTGACTTCATCTTCATTTTTTATAAATCGAAATGAACATTTCATGCACGGACATCTAATTCCCCCTTCTCGCACAAATCCTTCAACACGCTTAGCACAAAAAATAAACTCTTCTACACTCCTTCTGCAAAACGTCTCTTTAAATCTCTTCTTCCAGGAAACAATCGATCATACATCCAACTACGATCCATGTTTTCAAGATCCTAGTACGTAGTACGAGGATAAAAATTATCAAAAAAAATAACTATTACTTTTCATTTCATAAATAATAATTCAAACTTTATATTTTTACAAAATACATATAGATACACATATACATATATACATATACACATATTTACATACACTAACAATGTAAACACTACATTAATTAATTATAATATAAAAAGAATTTAAAAAATTTAACACATTTTATATATTATGTTATGATAAACGTAAATATTAGTCATTTTAACTAACACTCTATTAACTAACAACATAAATAACATTTTAACACATAAATAAAAATATTTAACACATACACTCTATTAATATTAGTCATTTTAACTAACAACATAAATAACATTTTAACTAACAAGTCTATCAATATTTTTATTAAATTTTTTATTAACATAAAATTTAACAATTTAAACAAATAAATGATAATATAATGATTTTCAAAAATATAATAACAAATTAATCAAAATAATGATTATATCATGAATTTTCGAAAAATTAATATATTATTGTATTTTGCATTTATCTAAAAGGTATTATCAACATAAATTAAAATTAATAAATACGTTAAATTTATTTTTTAACTACTATATTATTATATTTCGTATTTTCTAAATAATATTAACGCAAATTAAAATTTAATAAATATTTTCATTATTTTAATATCGTATTTATGTATTTTTTATTGAAAAAATATTAACATTTCGTAATTTTATTAACATAAAAAAATATTAACATATGATTTCGTATTTTCTAATAAATACATTAATTTTATTTTGTACTAATTTATCTACTAATATTAACTAATAACTTTAATAACTAACCGGTGGTGCTGAGGAGACTCTGACTTGATGCTAACCGGAGTCCTTTGAACAACCAAAGAGATGTCACCAAACTCAAACAACTCCTAAACAAACAACACCACAATTAGTAATTAGTAGTTTAAAACAAAGTATAATCTAAAACAAACAATAAACTAATACATACCTGTAAATTTTAAGAGAGGAGAAGAAAAAATCTGAACTTCTAAGAAGTTTGAAAGAATAAACTTGAGAGAAGTTTTGATAAGTGTTAAGAAAGAATGAAGATTTGAAGTGTGAATGAGTGAGAATTGAGTTTATGAAGAGAGAAAAGAAAGAAAGAGCTATTGCTCTATTCAATACCAGAGAGGGTATTTTCGGCGGAATCGATGCATTTTTGGCGGAATTCAAAATGCCATGTATTTTTGGCGGAATTCCGTGAATTTTCGGTGAAAATGATGCGTTTTTGCGAAATTCAAAACACCGTGTATTTTTGGCGAAATTTCGTGACTTTTCGGCGGAAAGCATTTTCGACGGAAACTGTGCACGTTGCGGCGGAATTCAAAACGCCAGTTTTGACCATTTGACCCTTTTGCATTTCCGGCGAATTTGACCGCTTTTTTGGCGGAATTCAAATTCAAATTTCCCCCCTTTCTACAAAATCCGCCAGAAACGATTTTTTCGGCGGAAATGGTTTTTTTTTTTCAAAAAGTTTTTTCCTACATTAATTCCGCCGCAAATCACCAAAAATCCACCGGAATGTATTTGTCAAAATTTAATCCGCCGAAAATTTTCTATCGGATGATATCCTCCGAAATATCTAAAATATGCCGGAAAGTCCTCCCTTGAAATTTCAATTTTTCTTGTAGTGTTCTCACCCTCAACGCTCTCCGAGATTTGCCTAGCGTTGTCCCTCACCGAGGCTGATATCCCGGATTGGTGAGCCGACCTCACCGAGGAAGCAGCATACGTAGAAGAGAATAAAGACAGAGCACCCTCTGGGGCCAGCTCTGGTTTACAGTCAGCCAACGGCTTACCAAAGAGGAGGAGTGGTCGTCTCTCTTAGGTGCGGGTCTTGACCATTCACCTGCAAAGGGAGGACGCCGAGGTCACTGAGCGGAACTAAAACAGGGTTGACTCCAACCTAGAATAGGTCGGGCGGCTCAATCTCCTCCCCAAGAGGTAGGTCAGCGGCGAAATTATTGTATTTTTGTTTCGGTCAAAGTGGTTGCGTCCTTTTTTATCTTTGTTTTTTTTTATCGGGTTGGGTTTACATGAGGGTTGGGTTATTTTCTTTGGATCCATCACTACAACAGATTTGAGGATGTACGTGCAACACTTTTTTTAGCCATGGGCAGCGCTTTTGAGCGCTGCTAAACTCGGCGCTACTGATTCCACTCCCACAATTGGCAGCGCTTAGGCCAAAGCGCTAAGCACTGCCCATTGTATATTTTTTTTCTGTTTTTGTGTATTTTCCTTTTTACAGTTGCAATTTTCCTGGTCATATACAGCCAATCCAATCCATTATGTATACTTAACAACACATATATATATATATATATATATATATATATATATATATATATATAAAACTAGCTAACAACAAATTAAAAATAAATTTAACACTATTACTACCAAAATAAATTCAATTTGTTATGAAATAATCAAGACTATATCAAAAGAAGAACAAGGGAATGAGAGAATATGTCACTTTTGTATTTCTCATCACAAGTACCCTTTACATACGAGGTGAATCATATTTATAGGGTGGAGATTGGAAGTGAGTGGTCAATCATAAAAGACCACTATACAAGATAATGATGAGAATATGAGAGAAGACAAATGGACATCCACTAACAATCTTAATATTCATAACACTCCCCTTGATGTCCATTGAGGATATGCCTCATTAAAACCTTACTAGAAAAAACCAATGGGATAAAAAAATCTAGTGAAGGAAAAAGAGTACAATATCGTGTCGTTGGGAGTTGCCTCGTTAAAAACCTTTCCAGAAAACCCCGAAGGGGGAAAAACCATGGCAAAGGAAAAAGAGTGCAAATTTTTCTCCCCGAATGAAGCGTCACTTCGTAATATGAATTTCAAATTTGGAGTTTTTCCCGAGTGCATATGGAGCAATCTACTCCACATCACACTTGTGATGTATCTCCTCTTTTAATGGAGCTTTATGTCAAGATATCTTCAAAAACATCTTCTTTGAATTGTTGACATTTGGACATGAAATGAAGAAGCAAAAACCATAGGTTGTTTCGTAGATCAAAGATGTTTCAAGGTCATCATATGTAGATAATCGCTGACTTGCATCTGACTTGATCTAGAACAGAAAAAATACTTTGTATCTGCATGGTTAATTTGAGCAACATACATAAAAATGATTTATTCATTACAATAGCCAAACATAAATATCCATCTTACCCATTTTATGATGCATTTTGGTCTGTGATATGCATGCATGCTTTTATAGTCTTCAAGACTGAGATATTTGTTATTTGTTTGTCACACAACTCATGTACTCAATATAAAAAATATATAATGAGTAAATTAGGAATTAGTTACTTCTAACTTGTTAAACAAAAATTTAACTAACTAATTGTTCGGTCTCCAGATCAAGACGAGACTTTGTTTTTCAAAAGATTTTATTTGAAGATATTTCTTTATATCTTGAATCCTTCTGGAATTTTCCATGTAGAGATCACTCACATGTTCAACCTTAAAAACCCATTTTATATAATTTGAGGTCATTCATATAGAACTCTTTCTTTGAGTAATCTATAATTTTGGAAAAGCTCTTCAGGAGTTCCAATAATAGCAAACTATAGCAAATTCGTGTATTGATCTTTTCATAGAATTCTATGGACTAGTGGTGTCATTTTTATATCCCTCATTTTGAATATAAATTGAGACGATTATACCACATGTGTTCAAATTATATCATCTCATGGAGGTACTCATTCAATTTGAGTAATCATCTCGAGAATCCAAAAATGTGCACTAGAATATTAAATCCTTTAGGGATCTTTAAATAATTATGACTATCAACAAATAAGTTGTAGCAATATTCAACTTGTGAAAATTGAGCTCTTCATGTGCTACAAGGCTAATTAAGTACTGAAAAAGTACTCGCTTCCACCACCATTGAGAAACATGTCGAGCTTTGTATCTCACAATTTAATCATTCTCATTTTGCTTCAATTTCATCTTTCAATTTTGGCCAATTCACATTGTCTACAATATTTAGTAGATATTGGTTCATGATCCTCACTATATATTATTTATCACATTTAGCGCTATATTTAGTAAAAACATCGTCAACGTTGACTTCGCTTTTAGTTCCATTGTATTTCATTCTTGACATAATTCATTGAGATCTCTTTATAATATTTATGTGGTCATCTAGTTGATGCATCAATTAAAACCACAAAAATCTAGATGGTCCACGTGATTAGTGTACTTGTTTACAAAGATCACCTTATATCAGTTCTAGAAATATGAGAGACTTGTTCGCTCAAATTACCAATTTCTTTTGGGAACTGGTGAACACAAAAGTTAGTAGATTGAAGAAACTACTGGCTCTTGAATACAAGTTCACATTAAAAAAATTAACCATTTTTCGCATCATTATATACTCGGGATGGTCCAATCGATCTTGCCAACAACTAAATTATTATATGACATGTAAACTTCTGGTTTACAATAACATGTGCTTCAATTGCACATATATAAGTGCAATACAAATCAGAGGAAAAATAGACAATTTTTCCACTACACTTATTTTATCAAAGTATGTCTCGTTATATAAACATATTCAATATCTCCTTCATCTCTCGTTTCAATATGATATCCATTTATATGAATATCTTTGAAAATTAAAAAGCTTCTGTTAGACTTGGGGGAATCCAATGGATGGTTTCTCAATGTGTAAATGATACATAGAAACCGTTATTTGTGCAATCCTTCAGAGATGCTTGAATAATGGATTTATTGTACTTCATAAACTGTATCACAAATTTTCATCAACAATCATATTTACTTTGTTCTTCAGGAACTATATTTCAAATCTAAGCGATGACAAAAAAAATCATGCTTTGAGCAATCTTTAATGGATGCTTGAACATTTTTTCGAGTTCTTTAAGAACTATATAACAAACTTTCACACTTTGAGCAATCTTGTAGGATGGTTAAATATTTTTTCGAGTTCTTTAAGAACTATATAAGAAACTTTCACACTTTGAGCAATCATGTAGGATGCTTGAATATTGAATTCTTCAGGAATTCATCAGGAATAGTCAAACATGATAATCGTCTTTATACAATCCAACAAGGATGCTTGAATGTTGAATTCTTCAGGATTTCATCAAGAATAGAAAACATGATAGGGCTATAAGGAAACATGGTAGCCAAATAAAATTCTTAATAAAATTTCTATGCAAGAAATATTAATAAAATATTAACATGATAAAATAAAAGCTATAAGGAAGAATATCATAACATGTAATAAGTTAGATTAACTATAAGATAGTGGAAGAAAATATATCCATATTACTGTCATCTTTATAAGATAAATTTTGTCTCAATATGTCTTTTTATTTTTATTTTAAGTGATTGTTGATAGAGATCAACAAGATGTTTTAGCGCATTTATAAGTACGACCTTTTCCCCCATAACGATAGCAAATATTGCTACTCGGCCCACCTTTTTTTCATTCTTTCCAATATTTTTTTTTCCACTTCAGGTGGGAAAAAATGTTCTTGTACCAAAATTATAATGTGAGTCATTCACTTCTGGGAATGAACTTCAATTCATTGAGTGGTTTGTGAGTATTCTTTACAATCACCATATCACATAATCTTGATTCATAATATTTTTCTGAAAATATTTTCTCATTTTGCTAATTCAATAGAATATTTGACACATAAATTATATGTCATTTCTCTTGATTTTCTTTGTTTCAAAACATACTAAGGTCAAATAAATCTTATAGATTACAATAATCGTGTAAAAGTCGAGTTCTTCCGGAACTCGATCACAAATCTTTCATATATGATGATCAAAGAAAAATATATTTTCTAATCAATTGTTCTTCAAGAAATATACCACAAATTTTAAACATTGACGAAAAAGAATCATGCTTAGAGCAATCCTGCAGAGATGCTTTAATATTAAAGAAAATAATTCTTTATGCAATCCTACAAGAATACTGGATTACCAATTCATTAGTTCTTCAAGAACTATACCACAAAACTTCTTCATTGATAATCTAAAAAAAACCATACTATGAGCAATCCTTCAAGGATGCTTATATAATAATATAGTGGATGATATAAAACCATGACTTGAATTATATTCTCTGGTACTAACATTACAAGACCATGACTTTATAAATTAAAACAAACATCATGATATAAAGCTATGAATCAAGACATTTGAAAAGGCTTAGACAAACAAAAGTTGATCACGCTTCGCCCTTCAAATTCTAAAATATTTCTTCCTTAATAATAAGAAGAAGAATAATAAAGATAATAATAATAGCAATACTTACAGGGTATTCTAAACGAATTCTACACAAGATTCAAGATCATCTTTTCACAAACCGCACGAATGTCACATTCTTATTGGGTATTCTAAACGAATGTGATGCAACCTTCCGCACAACCTTCCAAATTGATTAAACACATGCGATGCAACATATAATTATTGACGATAATTTTAGGTTGACAGAGCTTCGTCTTGATAACGTGTTATGAAATAATCAAGACTATATCAAAAGAAGAACAAGGGAATGAGAGAATACGCTACCTTTTGTATTTCTCATCACAAGTACCCTTACATATGAGGGTGAATCATATTTATAGGGTGGAGATTGGAAGTGAGTGGTCAATCATAAAAGACCACTATACAAGATAATGATGAGAATATGGGAGAAGACAAATGGACATCCACTAACAATCTTAATATTCATAACACAATCCAATTTTCCCGATCATTTAAGTAGTATTTACATTACAAAGAATATTGCATTTAAATGCAATATTTACACTATTACTACCAAAATAAATTTAGCAAATACACATATTAAAAAAATTAAAATGGCAAATGACAACACGCTGAGGAACACATGATGTCCACTTAGATACTCACAATCTTTCTCACAAAATCAAAATGCATAAATAAATTAAGTTACTAATAATTGCAGAAAACAGACTATGTGAACTTAAAGGAAATGGACATACGTCTTTCCCTTATACCAAAAGCTTAAGTTATTAGATAAAAACTCAAAAACAATTTTATAACTTACAAGAGAACAGAAAGTGAATACCTTGGACAAGATAAAAAGAGATTGATAGTAATCTCTTAAGTATATGCCAACTCCAATTGCTACGGGCACAACTATCACCTGTTATAGACACTCAATAACATTTTCCACAAAAAAAAACATTGACTTTAGAAGGAACATATAGAAAATACAAAAGAACAACAAAAGTACCTAAACAAATGGAAGCAATAATAAACTTGAACGAACGAACACGAACTCGAACTAGAACAAACTTTCGAACCAACACGAACTCGAACAGCAAACGCGAAACTCCGGCAAAATAAACTTGCAAAACCTAACAAACAATTCACATATTCAATAACAATCCTCAATTTCTCATGTTTAGAAATACATCACAAGTATTCCTTAACCTAGAACAATATTCAATTAACAAGCACTTCACTAGGTAATTTCAACAAACACTAGTTTCATGGAGTAAAATCAACAACAAATCAGCCCCAAATTCAACATCAATCCTAAAATTCTCAAGTTTATAAATACAACACAATAATCTCATAACCAAGAACAACATTAAATTAAAAAGCATTTCATTTAGACATTTCAACAAACACTTCACCTACATTTCACCTCAAGTTTAGAAGCACTTCACCCTCTCAAATAACCAATCATCAAACATCAACTTCACATAGAATCATCTAACCTAACGTTCCAATGCCATTAAAATAATAACATGCAATGATACTAACCTTTATGAAAGAGGAAACAAAATGGGTGTCAACACGTCGTTTTTCACGAGAGAGGAGCTAAATGGGGAGCCAACAAAAATGAACCTAATGGAGGAAGGAAAATGAGAGAGTTACGAAAATGAGAGGGAAAGAAAATATAGAGGAACGAAAAATAAGAGGAAATGTGTGGTACATATCGTGAGTGAGAGAGGGAACGAACTTTTGCTATGGCGTTTTTCGTGAGAGGGAACAAAGAAGAGGAAAGAGCTATGGCTTCTCCACTAGTACTCCGGCTGCTGTGTTTCGCAAAGAGGAAGAATAAGGAAAAAACTTAGGAGGGACCGAGAGAAAGAGGGAGGGAATTAAAGGGTTGAATAAAAAAACTAAAGCGAAAAGCAATGTTTTTTAAAAAGCGCTAGCCATTGGTGTACCGGGTTTGGCGAAAAGCAGCGCTTTTTAAAAAGCGCTAGCCATTGGTGTACCGGATTTAGCGAAAAGCGGCGCTTTTTAAAAAGCACTAGCCATTGGTGTACCAGTTTGGTGTAACGCGTTTCACTATGGACAATAGCTTTTTAAAAGCGCTACTCAATGGTCTAGCGCGATTCGCTAATGGGCAAATGTTTGGAACACAAGCGCTGCTCATTGGTCACCCGCTTAGGCTATAAATAACGCTTTTATCTCAAAGCGCTACTCAAATGGGCGCTTTTTTTAATTAATCCTGCGTAGAAGGCATGTAGGTGTTGTTGTGGGCTGCAACGAGTTGTTTATTCTATTCGGTTATTGGGCTTAGCCCTTTTAATGAATATTCTGAATGTGTATGTGACCAAAAAAGAGCCGTTGGATTGCATATGAGGATAGAATAAGTCTAGAACTTTCTCAATGTTACAATTGTATTATTCTGGCATATTCCTTCTATGAGGTGTCCCTATGTACTGAGAATGTAATACAATTTCTGTATCACAATTTTTTTAAACACCTTGAAATATAACTTTTTTACCAACTTATATCTTTTTTTTATTACATTTTACAATTTTTCAATATATTTATAGATTCACAGTATTAGTTTTAAATTTTAAAACAAATGTTGAAGGAGGAAGTGTCCACAAAAATGCAGATAGCATATCCACTCAGTTGCTACAACCAGCGTACACAACTTGCAGCAATGCCTTTCAGGATCTATTATTACACTTTCTACTTATCTCCAACTCATTAATTGTTAGCTTTTATCAATTTGATATCTGTGATGTTAAGGTAATGTTTTGAGAACATTATACCATTCAACAAATATAATAGTGCTTTATCCGTTTCTATAAAAAAAGTAAGCCAATGATGATACACAATAAGGTATTACTATATAAGTATTTAATGAAACACAATAGAAAAAGTGGAAAGACGAGCACGGGAGGAAGAGAATCACACAGATCGATAAAATTGGAACAAGTGGCTAGCTAGCCAAATTCTACGACGTAGATTAGTATCGATAAATCTTGATCATGTACTCATGTGTCACTATGACAGCTTCTTTTGATACTTCTATATCTAGGAAGAAAATGAAATGGTTATTCTATATGGTTCATTTCTTGCAGAATGTACATTCTGCCAAATAAATCAACCATTGAAGTTCCCAACATATGCAATATACTCTTTGAATATACTCCCATTTTAACTATGTACTCATTTTCAATGCTATTTAAAATGCAGACTGAAATGCTAACAATAGGAAGAGAAAAAGACCATGAGAGAGAGTGACACCCCAAAGGTGGTTCATGTAACGCATGAGCATGACCCGGCGGGGTGAATAGAAGGAAGTGTTGCAGCAATATAATTATCATCGATTCATGCATTGAAGGAAGAAGACAGTGTAGTGTGTTACTCTATGTTGTTAAAAGGAACCGCATTGCAGGAGTTTTGAACTTGTTATTTAGAAGAATGAGGGTGTTAAGGATCAACGGGGTTTTGCGAGGGAAAGGGAGGGGAGGGCTTGAAAAAGATTATTCATATTTTAATATGTATTTGAAATTTTAAAAAAATTAAAGAACAAATTGATAGATATCAATATAACAAAGATTTTTAATCACATTTGATTTATGTTTAGAGACTTTTTATAGCTTCTTTAATTTAGAATTGAAAAATGTGTTCTCTCCTCCCAAAACCCCCTCCCAAACATACCCTTAGTCTTAGCAGCTTTGACTCCATGTCATGTGATTCATTTATATTGCTATGCTGAAGTAACTTGGTCATTGATGATCGATTTTATTAAATCTTAGGTAATGTTTGTTGGAACCAAGTGGAACCGGAGAAACAGTGACATTAAGACTATATCCCATATTTGCTAGCCATCTACAACTCTGTTTGCTTCTCTGTACATGCTTAATATTCACATTCCAATCTAATACGAGTAACTACCTAATACGACGCACCAACCACCTACCATCATAACTGCCAAGAGAGGATCCTATTATGCACTTGACAACAACCTCAAAGTCCAATTGGAGCTCCACAGACCAAAAGAATTTCTCAAAAGCGAGCCTAAGACCATCATACATGCTCTACAACTCAGCCACATAAGTTGAAGTAAAACCCAATACACGAACAAAGGCCCAAATCCAAACACCAATTGCCCGTTGATATAGTTAATTTTAGGGAATATTTTTTGTACCCCCACAATGTTCCCATATACCCCACACAATAGTGAATTCCCAAAATGCCCTTCAAAGAACCTTTTTTTTTGACAAAGTTACACTAATCGTATATATCTTTTTACATATATACGATGTGTGCATTTTTGACGCATCGTATATATGTTCATTATGCGTATATATGATTGATGCGTTTTAAGTCAATCGTATATACGCATAAGGAACATATATACGATGCGTTAAAAATGCACATCGTATATATGTCCCACCAAGGGTATATACGATAGGCTTATTATTTGTTAACGGTTTTGATTTTATCAACGGTTATAATTTGAACCCTCGTGATTTGATAAACGGTTGGATAAATAATGTGTGTAATTACAAAAATGCGATATAGTAATAAATACACGTGTAATACAAAAAAGGTGTGAATCTATAAATCGTCAATAGAATCATCGGCTATATCGACACATCTAGGCGCATCACCGGGAGTGGGACGCTGCACGGAAGGACACATAGACTACCAGAGGGTAAAACGACCGACATATGGATCCTACCATGAAGCTGACTTTGATGAGTAGTGTTGGTACCACTGCGGGGCAATAGGAGGCAACCGACAGGTGGGAGAGATCGAAAGATGCAACCAGTGTAGATGCTTAATACTCACATTCCAATCTAATACGAGTAACTACCTAATACGACGCACCAACCACCTACCATCATAACTGCCAAGAGAGGATCCTATTATGCACTTGACAACAACCTCAAAGTCCAATTGGAGCTCCACAGACCAAAAGAATTTCTCAAAAGCGAGCCTAAGACCATCATACATGCTCTACAACTCAGCCACATAAGTTGAAGTAAAACCCAATACACGAACAAATGCCCAAATCCAAACACCAATTGCCCGTTGATATAGTTAATTTTAGGGAATTAATTTTTTTTGTACCCCCACAATGTTCCCATATACCCCACACAATAGTGAATTCCCAAAATGCCCTTCAAAGAACCTTTTTTTTTGACAAAGTTACACTAATCGTATATATCTTTTTAGACATATATACGATGTGCATTTTTGACGCATCGTATATATGTTCATTATGCGTATATACGATTGATGCGTTTTAAGTCAATCGATATACGCATAAGGAACATATATACGATGCGTTAAAAATGCACATCGTATATATGTCCCACCAAGGGTATATACGATAGGCTTATTATTTGTTAACGGTTTTGATTTTATCAACGGTTATAATTTGAACCCTCGTGATTTGATAAACGGTTGGATAAATAATGCGTGTAATTACAAAAATGCGATATAGTAATAAATACACGTGTAATACAAAAAAAGGTGTGAATCTATAAATCATCAATAGAATCATCGGCTATATCGACACATCTAGGCGCATCACCGGGAGTGGGACGCTGCACGGAAGGACACATAGACTACCAGAGGGTAAAACGACCGACATATGGATCCAACCATGAAGCTGACTTTGATGAGTAGTGTTGGTACCACTGCGGGGCAATAGGAGGCAACCGACAGGTGGGAGAGATCGAAAGATGCAACCAGTGTAGATTTTCCTTGTTGATAACAGATATGATTTTAAACTTAGATGAACCATAAGTACCTCTAAAAGGCAGATAGTAAAATTCATAGTCAAAGATGGCGGCTGACGTCTGTAGGATTCAATAGTTAAAGCTTTGCGCTTTCTCTAACAAATTGTTTCGCCAAACATGGTTGAATACATTGTTTCCCTTTCCTTTGCTTCCTGAATTAAATCTTGCCTAATCAGAGGCCAAGAATCCTCACCCATATCAAGTCCAACCCCGACTGCTCTAAAACCACAATTACCGTCACCTTCAACATCAACTATTTTTTGAATATAACTGTGCACGTGTGGTGGAACAAACGGTAAATGGATTTTAGTCTCAGCTGTCTGTGATAATACTCTAGAAGAACCCTGAGATAATTTGGAAGACCGCTGTGTAGTATTTTTCGAAGACCGTTGTGATGATTTTAAATTAGAAGCCCTGCATTCTTCAAATAATTTTACCTTCTCATCCACATGCTCCCACCCGTATGATCACACTTAGCATCAAATAATTTTTGTTTTTTCTTCTTTGGTGCACCTTTTGTTTTGACTTTTGATTTAGGTGAAGCCGTTTATTTAGGTGAAACCATTTAGCTGCCTCTTAATAAGATATTTTTCCTCTTTACTCACTTTATTAAATCGCTTGATAGCATCAAACTAGTAAGAAATATCAATGCCGATGATTTATCCTCGCGATTTATCATCTCATCGCATCCAAACTCAAATGTTTCCAGTGATCCTCAACAACATTCAACGGAATATAATTACCTGAAGCATGAAAAATACCTATCTCACAAGCACAAGGAAGAAGATGTGTCTTCTTTTGAATGCACCGACACCGCCCTTTGTCATATCCAACCCCAGATTTCGATCTTTCAAACTCTTTAACCATGTGACCCAATGCAGATAAGGAAACAAAACCTTGAAGATTTTTAAACAGTGGAATATTGGACTTGACTTCAATTCTATTAATTCTTCTTTGAAAAGACCCGATGATTTGATCAAAATGAATTGTCACCATGTCATCAATAGATATGAAACATTTAGATAAATCACCCTTAGAAGTCTTCAACTGTCTCTTCAAACTCCAATGCAAAGATTCCGCTCTTAAAAAAATTATGTGCACGTGTCAAAAAAATTCAAGTAACGGATAGAAATAATAAAAAAGTGTCAAAGAATTTTAATCGACGAAAAAAATTATGTGGACGGGTCAAAAAAATTCAAGTAACTGATAGAAATAATAAACAAGTGTCAAAGAATTTTAATCAACGAAAAAAATTATGTGCACGTGTCAAAAAAACTCAAGTAACGGATAGAAATAATAAACAAGTGTCAAAGAATTTTAATCGACGAAAACAATTATGTGCACGTGTCAAAAAAAATCAAGTAACGGATAGAAATAATAAACAAGTGTCAAAGAATTTTAATCGACGAAAAAAATTATGTGCACATGTTAAAAAAATTCAAGTAACGGATAGAAATAAATAATAAATGCGAAAAATACCTGTTGGTCGTCTGATTCCCCAAGTGTGGGATATGGTTAGTCCATGCCGAGATAAATCGCTTCTTGTGCGGTGTCAACCATGTGTCATGCACATATTTAGTAAGAGCGGGTTTATCAGAGCAAGACTCCTCAAAAAACTTTAGATTAGATAAGTACTCCGATTCATCAACAGAATCAATAATACAGAGCCATAGAGAAATGACCTCCTCCTGCCTATCCATTGTGAACCAAGTCTTTAATCTTCGCTTTGACATTTTTTGTCACATGCCAATGACACAATAAATTTGTAGCAGAAGGAAAGACATCAAGAATAGCGTATATACAAACAAATCTCTCCTCACAAGAAAACCTGAGGATGAATAAATCGAATGCAAGTCACATATACCTTGCAGCTGCTGCAATACCCAAGAAAAATGAATAGCCAGCTCCTGCCAAATATACGCAAATGCAACATGAAAACTTATCTCAGTGTTTGTGACTCCAACAATCTGTAGAAGAGGCAAGTTATATCTGTTGGTTTTGTAGGTTGAGTCAAGAATGAAAACTTTGGGAAACAACCTCAGCAACTTTAAAGAAGTGGGATGGGTCCACATGATATCACTGACGACATCAGACCCGGGAATCTTTCTACTCCAACATAGATAATTATGTGATGCAATCAATCTCAATACCTCCCGAATGTCCGCTCTAGACCCTCTTTTGTAGACCTGTGTTTGTGATGTCGCCTATAAACTTGACGAAAGAGTAATCACATTCTCCTGATCTAGCTTCTTCAAAGCATTAATAGTAGCTTTCATCCAACATCAAGATCCGCATGCTCGTAACTGTGATCATTTTATGCCTTAGACAGACGCCAAAGGCATTAGTACCAATAGGAGTTTTAAGCAACTCATGTGTGTGTCTACCACACTTAATCACATAGCCCAAGTAGCTTTCTACTAAAAAGATAGTTTCTTCTTTTAGAACCGAAAACCCTTGAATCATTAGTAAACCGCCCTTGCTTCTCACAGCCAAATCAATCTTCTCTCGACTCCCTCTTTCTTGCTTTGTTTGATCTCACTTTTATTACCACTACTCCAATACTTCTACCAACAAATTTGGCCCACTCTCCACAAATTTCGTGTAGAAAATACCTACAAATAAATAGATAAATCTTACGTACTTAAGTAATTGGTTAAATAATTATCAAACTTCATTAACAAAAATTTGAGTGAAAAATATATCGTATCCGTCGTGAACGCCACTGTAGTATCAATATCAAAAGCAGCCAACTGAGAGTCGGCATCTGCAGCAAGCGGGTCTATATTTGTTCCAACAACACAGATATCTGTTTCGGTTTTTTTTTTAAAAACTCATCGTATATACCTCCTTAACCATGTATATACAATGTGTTAATTTCCAACATCGTATATACATGGCCCAGACGTATATACGATTGAATCTTCAAAGCCCAATCGTATATATGCTATATACGATGGGTAGTCAACGAAACATTTAATAATGCAATCGTATATACATCTCGAAGGACATATATACGATGCATTTTTTTCCAATTCAACGTTCATTATTTAATGCAATCGTATATACCTTCTATAGACGTATATACGATGGCAAATAAAGTGAGTCTCAATCAGAACAAATTCAATGCAAGTCAAAATTGTGAAATTATGTCAGGAGTATTTTAAGAATACCCTAAAAGCGTGGGGGTGGGAGGGGATGGGGGTATAAAAAAACATCCATTAATTTTATCTTCCTCATACGATGCTAGATGCTTCTGTCTGCATCACGGATAAAAGCGCTAGTACTTCTAAGTTCTAATCTTAAACGACATACAAATTGCGTGACATAGGAAGTACGTGTATAAAGATTCCACTGTGTGAGAGGCATTCTCATTGACTGGACGAAATTACCCTTTCTCCCTTTCCCACCCCAACACTAAACCCACTCTCCAGAGTCAAAGATACACTTTCTCTTTCTCACTGCACGCGAAAATTTCCTCCTCAATTCACCTCGCTTTCTCCCACTTTTCCCTTTCTTCTCTATCATGCGACATTCAACATAGAAAACCATTAATGGATTTAGTTGAAGGCATCGGAGAGAGTTCGTCGCCGCCGCGCACCTTCGGTGGTTACAACAACTACGATGTAAAAACCGATGTGTACAACCGCTTGGTAGAAACCGGTCACGAACAAGCTATTTCAAATCCCGATTTTCGCGAACAGTTAGAAGCTCACTTCAATCGCTTGCCTCCAAGGTTCATCCTCAATTTGATCGTTGCCGCTCCTCTGTGTTATCAATTTCTTTTCATTTCTATAATTTTTTTTTGCTTTGAACTATTTTTGGATTATTATCGTATTTGGAATTTTCGATTCATTCGTAGTCGTATTTTTCTATTGCTTTCGATTCTTTGGCTAAGATTTGAGTATGGTAGCAGATTTAGTCAATGGTCAATATTTTGAGGAGTAAGGAAATTAAGTGATTGAACAAAGCATGGAATACGGAAATATGGATATACGGCTATGTATGTGGTGCATTTGTTAAGCAATCTGTTGATGTTGTTTCAGTTATGGACTTGATGTTAATGTTGATAGAGCTGAAGATGTTTTACTTCATCAAAGTCTTCTTGATTTGGCAAAAGACCCAGACAAGCGCCCTGTTTACCATATACGCTTCTTGGAGGTATTACTTTTACTTAATTTGGTTCCAACCATTAGAATAGAATATATTTCTAGAATTTTCCTTTTAAAGTACAACATGATTTGTCCATCATGCTAATTTTTTTTTCTTCCTTTTATGGGCTTGTTTGATTTCTGACATCATCTTTGGTTTTATTTCTTATTTTTATTGTAAAAGTGCCATATTTTTTCAATTTGATTCCTCTTTTCAAATAAAATTGTTAACTTTTCATTGTTTTCACTACATTTGATAATAGATGGTAAAGTGAAAATGACCTGTTATTTTTATAATTGAGAGTCGAAACAGGATATGGAAATAGAAAATAGAAATAGAAACTAAACAGGTTGTAATTTTTTTTCTTGTACTTATTGTAAATGTGTCATAAACCAATTATCCCAAACGCTGAAGCCATAAGGTGAAGATACATGAATAATTTTGTATCATTTAATAACCCCTCTTGTGGGATGGATAATGCACAATCCCACTTACTTTGTGCTGAGATTCAAATTGTTATTAGATTTAGAAGAATGAGGGCGGTAAGGATCAAACTTCAGATCATTTAATCTTAGCAGTTTTGACTCCATATCACGAGTCAGCCAGCTATCCTAAAAGCTTAAATGGTTAGATGAATGATTTTATTAAATCTGTAACAACATTTTACAAACAGCTTGGGACTTGTCCGCATGAAAAAAGTTTTTCATATTTCGAAAAGATTGGTGGTAACCAGTTCATCAAAATAGAAATCTTAGAATTATTTAAAGATTAATTGCTTAATTTGCTATGATTAGCTTAACATAATTCATTTATATTGCTATGATGAAGTAACTCAGTCATTGATGATCGATTTTATTAAATCTTTGGTAATGTTTGTTGGAATCAAGTGGAACCAAAAACAATGACCCTTAACTGTTTTGTTTATAACAAATAATATAAGAGAACAATTTTAATTCTAATGCTTTGTCAACCCCCTTTTCACGTGTTTTTATCACGTTCCATGTTTCGTAGGCTGGTTTAAATAGAGCAAAATATAACATACACGTATTGTTCAATATTTGGTGGTTACTAAAAATAGAACATAGCAAGATAGAAGGTGAGAAAATTGGCATTTTTTAGTTCCACTATAAGGATAAAAATAAGGAGAACCAAAAAATGAGTTTGTCATTTTTTTCTTCAGTTTTTCATGTCTGTACTGATTTTTCTTTTTGTCTCTCAATTTACTGGCCAGAATATTTCCTCTGCAACAGATGATGAAGATCAACAAATTGTAAGTGCTCATGGCATCCCAGGGTCATCTTTTCATGAAACAAATGGGGGAGCCATGTCATCTCATAAGAGGTATGCTATCCAGTAGAATGTGAAGTATTATACATCCACTCACATTCACAGGAAGGTTTCCTGTAACTGTTGCTGAAAATATCAATTCTATCTTTTCATGAGCTATAGTTTATAATTTATATCATTTCGATCTGTAGGACCAGGGATCTGGCAACCGAGTTTGAGCCTTGCTCAAAGCTTGAGGACCTAAATTTGGATGTTATAAAGAAGGAGACACCGGAAAAAATTCTTACTGCCAGCTTTTCTCAAAGGTACCGTTTGTATAAAATTATAATTATAACTTAGTGCTAATTCTTACTTTTTCTTTCAATTTCTGAAATAATTATATAAAAACAGGCTATGGCTGCAATTTTTGTTGTAGTTTTGGTCTTTGGGTCTATACCTGTTGCCAGACTTAGGTGTGTAAAATATTTCTTTTTATTGCATCAAAAAAATATTTCTGTTTATTGACTCAGACACAAATGCATTAAAATTGAAAATCACAAGTTGAAATAGATAGTCCTAACTATTAAGAATTTGTGCTAGGTGCTAGGTGAGAAAATGAGGGAAAGGTATTCTGAGAAAGTTAATGAGAACTTTCTGATGATTTTATCTCTAAAAGCCTGGAATGATACAGAACATAGACCTCTGCATTTATAAATGTCCAAACGTAACAAAAAAAATAACAAATTAATTGTTAACTAACTGTTACTCTCAGTCAGTTGCTATTGCTAACTGACTCTGACTGAAAGGAAGCTACTACTACTACTAGAGCAGGAGCCAATAGAAGCTACTAGAAACAGAAGCTACCAGAACTAATACTAGAAGAAGCACCTAGCTATGCGCTGTGTGAATGCAGCAATGCAACAACAGCAATAATACAATCGATTATACAATAGACTTATCTGTAGACTTACATTTCCTCTTGTAATTCAAGGTGCATGAGGCTATGCAAAACAATCAAACATTTTTAGGTCTCTCGGAGAGTGATGAATGAATCTCTAGGTAGATAGAACTTTGGTTAGTGAGCCTGTTGCCGGAATGTGGTGCATCACGATTCACAAGACTTTGTTTAGAACTTTTTTCTGACAAAAAATATATTCAGCTCCCTCTGTTTAGTTCTAGAATGTAAGATAGCACTGTGATTTAGAGCAACAGTGCTACTGCTGATATTATCACCTAGAATCCTAAGTGTAAAAATTGGCACATGCAGCTTATTTAGTAATGACTGAATCCACAAAATCAGAGGCTTTTTCCGCCAAACTTTTATATCCAGCCTATATATTGGATCTTGCTACTAATCGTTGTTTTTTAGACCACCGTGAAATTACCTTAGGAAAATACCAAACTTTGATCTTCTATCATCTAGTCAGAAGCCCAATTCACATGACAATAGGCTCTAAGAGGAAGTGGCTGTCTTGGCAAAGCTGTCTTAAACCAAAGACTGTGATTTATTTACCCTTAAGATGCTCGAGTATTCTCTTAAGTTAACTACTTTCCTTTTTTTTTCCAAGTGTAACAGAATGGGCAGCTGGCACAAGGAGAGTGGAGGGAAGGATTCAGGGATTGTGTAGGGAGAAGAGAGAGAAGAGTATATTGGGAGGGAAATTAACAGAATGAGTGGGCAATCATTTAGTGAGTAATTTGGCTGTTGGTGTCTCGGAGAAGGCTATCCACAGAGGGTTCTAGCCGGTGGAGGGTGCTGACCAACAAGAAAGTTGAGTAAAGTGCTACCGAGTAAAGTGTCGTAGAGTACAGCCGTCGAGGACGTCGGCACTCAGGGCGGTTCTATGATAGGGGGGCTCAAGTCTCACATCGAGTAGCATTGGATTCTCAGTGGAGTATTTAAGTGGTTTGGTTTTCCCCCCTTGATAGCTAGTTTTAAAAAGAGAGTTTCCCTAGTGCTTAGATACTTATCAGAATGCAACAATACAATGCAACCCCAATACAACAGAGTTATATGCACTTGCCAGTCTAACACTATGGATGGATTGATGTTGCTAGGTGTTTCTGAAAAAAGACATTTTCTAAATTAATTTGCTACAATTTTTTTCATTTCCATGCATGTCTAACTTTGAAGGAAGAATATAATGTTATTTTGATGGGGGGGGGGGCCAAATGAGAGAAGGAAGCTGTTCTAGTGACTAGTATATCATGTGCATTATAGAAAAATCCCTTCAGGTTGGGAAGTTTGTTTTGTTCCATTGAACTTGTTTACACTGTAAATAATCTTTGTTTTGGAGGATATACTAGTGATGTTCCTGCATTTGTGTTATTTATGTTATTTATATGTAATGTAACTAGCAAGTTTCTGGGATATATTCAATGTGATTGGTAGCTTTAACCTTCTTCATGGTGCTGGAGAAATTGGACCTTTTGACCTTGAATCTTTATCAATATGTGATCTCACTGTGCTGCAAATTGAAGTATTACTTGTATGCCAAATGTTACCTGCATAATTCAATATCTTTGGCTGTGTGGCAAATAAGTTAAACATAAAATGCAGGCATGAACATTCAAGTGTCCCAGTTCATGAAATAATATTTTCCACTGTTGACAAACCAAAGCTTTTAAGCCAGGTATGTTTGAAAATCTTATCTTATCTGGGTATGATTAAATTTTGTATATTTTCTAAACTCCAAAAGTAAATGAGCTTGATTTTTCAATCTACTATAAAATATATGTTTATTTTCCATTGTTTTATTGATTTACCCTGTATGTGGAGTTTTTGGAATGAAATGGAAACTTTCCTCGTAATTGAAGAATGTGATGATAACTAGTGATTTGCTGAGAAGTTTTGGAGTATGTTGTCATATAAAGCAAAGATAAAATTAAGCCAATGGACACTTTTTTAAATGTTGCCTAGGATATTGGATACCATAGTTTTAATACATAGATTTTAATACATAGATTTGCTGTATCATTGTTTTCTTGATAGTGACAACTGACAAGTGATCTGTACTATTGCACATCCCTCTTTACTTGAACAAACATTCTTATTCTTACATACTCCCAAAACATCTGGTAGAAAAGATCTTGGGGGTTCTAAACTAAAATACTGATTGGATTTTACATGAGATCTCAGGGGTATCCGTTTGGGGATTTCCTTTGTGTAAATGTAGCATCCTTCTATTACCATAATCAAGTGTGAGGTTCTAGTTTGTTAATGCCTTAAAATATGATTGATGGATAACTTGATTTCTTTTGATGAATATTATTTCTTTTAGCTGTCTGCTTTGCTGTCTGACATTGGGCTGAACATCCGTGAAGCGCATGTATTTTCCACAACTGATGGCTACTCCCTCGATGTTTTTGTGGTGGATGGATGGCCACTAGAGGTATGCTGCTACTTACTATGAATTTGGTGATGCTATTTGCTTCCCCTCGAAAACCTCTGCAAAGTTGTATATTATATTCCGCCATCTATCTAATATCTATCTATACAAAACTATCCCATATGAAATCTCAATATTAGACATATTCGGTTTTTGGCAACTAGAGAAAAATGAGGGTAAATATGTATTCTTATATGCATATATTTATTATTTATTATTTATAATGATATATTCATAAATTTACAAATACCTGACAGAGAAACATGTAACAATCTTTATTGAATTTCTCGGTGTAGTTTTTTTTTTTGAACTCATCAATTTTATGTGTTTATTATTTACATATATCTATTCACAATCTTAAGTGTTCACGGGGAAATCACATGGCTTTCTCTTAGTATGGCTTCATGGGTTGTTTACCCTATTTCCAATCCTTGGCAAGAAGTAACAGAATTTGAAGTTAAATGAGTATTAGACAATTAAGAAATTTAATATATTACATATAGTTATTCTAATTATTCATATGTTCATTTTGTCTATTTGAGAAATATTTGTAGTATCCAACACGACGCAAACTCATTTAGATGTACCGGGTATACTACTAGTTGTTCATTAATTATAATTTTACAGTGGCAGTTGTGTTATTGCATGCATTTGATAAATTCATTATACAACTTTGACTTGGTGTTTCAAGTGTTCAACTCTGATATTTACATCATAATTACTTTTAAATTATTTTGTTCAGAATATTTAATTTGGATAAAAAATGAACTGATCTAAAGTCTAAACCAGGAGATCGCGAAGGTTATTAAGGAGCATTGTTATTATATTATTCATGTGACAGGGAACTTTGCTGAGTCCCAATGGTGCTGACTTTGCAATCTTGTGCTCAGGAAACAGATGGTTTGTATGAAGCTATGGAAAAAGCTGTATCAAGAAGCGAGGTGCGCCGTGTCTCCCTGACTTTGTATCTACAATTTAATTGTCTGTTTTGTTTGAGATGTTGAACGGAGGGATCACTCATGATCACAATGATCCCAAAAATGAGTACCTTATTTTATAGGAGGTGTAAAAGAAGGAACACACGTTTAATTTTAAACCCCTGCTTCTTGCTTCCATCATGTACAACAGAAACCTGCATAAACATTTCCAGAAGATCTTACACTTTTTTCTGCCACCAAAGTCTTTGTCCAATGAAGCTTGACAAACCCACTACTCATACAAGATGCCAAAATGTCTATTTCAAAGCTGCCAAGTAACATCACTGTTTAAAAATGGTGGCTCTGCCAATCTCCAAGAATAAAGCACAAACATGGAGTAACAACCTTGTCAAGCCACCTATCAGTTTGTAACAGATCATTAAGGTTACCCCATTGTATTCCAGTATCCCAAAATAGTCTGTACTGTACTGCACTCTCAAACTGTATTTCACTTGAATATCATTGTACAGAACGCCCTTCATAAATTTTGGTCGATATGTATTTCACTGTTAATTTAATAGATCCCCCGCCACAACTTTAGTAGATTGCAGAAAACCCACTCTGTTAATCAGGAGTCTACTTCATCTTCATTAACAGAAAATTTAATATGTATTTCCCATGATCATTTCAAACCATCAGGACTTATGATGTTAAAAAGCTTTGATTACTTAACTAGAGAATGGAAAAGGTAAACTGAAAGGTGGCGCTGCCGCCGGCAGCGGTAGTGAAGCATAGAGATAGGTCACAAATTTAGAATACCATGTAGAGTTTATGATATGAAAGCACCCGGGGCATTTCCTACTAACAATTTTCTTGTTTAATCACTTGTTAAATTTCCTGCTTCTTGTGCATGTAACTTCTTTCTAATACACATAAAGTCAGTAGACCATATCTGTCCAGCCACATGACCTCTAAAGGGAATTTCCTAAGATTTAGTAAAGAATATTTCACTGCGTGTAGTAAATTTAAGGAGGCTTTTATCTTACACTCTTGAAAATCCAGGAAAATTAAGGTGTTATTTTGGATTTTACCCTAATATTTTGGATTAAGTAATATTCTTGTTCATAACTGTTCTTGCCAAGTATGTAATCGAATCCTATAAGATGTAACCAATACCCTTCCTTTCTCTAGGGGTCATGGTCTAGTTCTTCAAATTCCCATTCAGCCGTGGAGAAAGCCTTAGCAGCAGAAGGAAAGTCTGGAGATTGGGAAATAGACAGGAGGTTGTTAAAGATTGGGAAGAAAATAGCATCTGGATCCTGTGGAGATCTGTAAGTTGGGTAGTTTTACCGTTAATTTTCTTTTTATATTTATTTTATTTATTTTTCTTTCTTTTCTCCTCTGTATTGAAATATTTATTTTGTTTGGTTCTAATTGGTTTATTGATTCATACCCAGGTATCATGGAGTTTATATCGTGAAGATGTTGCTGTTAAGGTTCTGAGATCTGAGCAACTGAATGATGCCTTAGAGGATGAGTTTACTCAAGAAGTAGCAATTTTGAGGTCAATATTTTGCGGCTCTTAGTTGAAAACTATACTGCATATTGCATAATGTCTTTCAAGGATTTAATTATGCATCTATAAAATGCAAGTTTAAAGATCAAATCCATTTCTCACTTTCTCATTTAGCTGTGCCCATCCATCTTTCTCTAACCGAAAAATCTTTTGCCAACTTGACTTTTGTATTTCTGAATACAGGCAGGTGCATCATAAAAATGTTGTTCGATTCATTGGTGCATGTACAAAATGTCCACATTTGTGCATAGTAACAGGTATAAGATCTATCCATTGGCTTGTGCAGATATATAATACGATCAAATTTAATGTGTAATTAGCAAGCCATCCTTTATTGGGAGATGTTTCCCTCTCCCTATTGCCAACTCAGCAGTTGGTTACAAACAGAATCATCTCTATTCTCTCTCTTGGATATGATTCCCTACGTCACACCCTCTAAGTTAACATTTATTGCAATCCTATTATAAATACAATACAACCTTGTTTAAGTAAAAGCCTAGTTTGAGAACTATACCTTTGGTCTCCTCGTGTGCTTATTGTTTGATTTTTTTTTTTCAAACTTGATGTATCAAAATATATTTTAAATTTCTGGTGCTTCTTGCAGAGTATATGCCTGGAGGAAGTTTGTATGATTACTTGCATAAAAATCATAATGTCTTGGAGCTGTCTCAATTACTAAAGTTTGCAATTGATGTCTGCAAGGGCATGGAGTATTTGCATGAAAAAAACATAATTCACAGGGATCTGAAGACGGCCAATTTGCTGATGGATACACACAATGTAAGAATTCACTGAAAGTTTCAAGCGATGAACTTTCGGCGCTTTATACTAAAATAGGTGTTATCATGTAAGAAAGCAACACTAACGAGCTAGACATGCAATTATCATTGGATTATTTGTAACCCTATAAATTAATTTCATTATTATTTTTTGCTGGAATTGGTGATAAATTAATTAGAGTTGTCTGAATAATTTATTAATGACTTGCATGAAATACATTTATTGATGCTTGCTCGTTATTCGAATGAACTGCTGCTGCTGACCTTTTAAAAGGAAAAAACTTCTTTTTTTTTTGACTCAAGGAAAAAACTTAAAGTACAGTACTTTTAGGTGCTGGTGGTGTTATACTTCAAAGAAAATGTAGGAAAACTGTCAATAACCACCGGGAGTTCTTGGGTTATTAATGCACTTTTTTTAATTTAAAAAAAGGTTTTTGTGTTTAGACGAGTACAACCAGTACCTATGGCGCTGCACATAAGTATTGCTCCTTTTAAAATTTTCTTATCATGATTGACAACGTTTATTTTGCTTTTGAGGAAATATGGATTGCTTGTATGTAGTTTTTTTTTTTTTTTTTTAACTTTTTTCGTTTTTTATTAGGTTGTTAAAGTGGCAGATTTTGGAGTTGCTCGGTTCCTAAATCAGGGGGGAGTAATGACTGCAGAAACTGGAACATATAGATGGATGGCACCAGAGGTTCGCTATTTTAAAATAAAAACTATAATGCTTTTTCATGTTTAAGTAATGTGTATCGTAAAGCCAAGAGTGCTAGTCCATTAATTAATAATAATAACTAAATGCGTTTCTGTTGACTACTTTGAATTTCACTTTTTAAATGAAGATTCTTATTGATCTCTACAGTTTTAATTTGCATTTTTTGTTCAACATAAACGATGATAGATTCTCTTGGGAATTACCATACTTAAATTTGAAATATTACTGGTATTATTCAAGGGGATATATAACTATATATATACAAGAGAAATACAATCAGCCTAATAAATACAGAATCAACTAATTAAGAAAACCAATCAATCTAAATATATATACAGAGTCAATCAACACTCCCCTCAAGCTAGAGCATATATGTCGAAGCATCCAACTTGTTACATATGTATGCGATTCTAGGGTCTCGTAAAGACTTAGTTACCATGTCTCATGAGTTGATCAATAGGGCTGACAAATGAAGTTTTGATGATGCATGAGAAAATCTTTCTAATGAAATGACAATTGACCTCTATGTGTTTAGTTTTGACATAAAAGTTTGGATTCAAAGATAGATGCAAAGCTGATTGGTTGTCACAAGCAAGTTCCATATGACTAATCCCACAAAACTTCAACTCTTGAAGCAAATTCATTAACCATGCAAGTTCACAAGTTGCATTAACCATAACATGATACTTAGCTTCAGTACTTGACCTTGCAACAATTTTTTGTTTCTTACTTTTCCTTGATATCAAATTACCAACAAAGAGATCACAATAGCCTGAAGTGGATCTTCTATCACCAGCATGTCCTGCCCAATCCGCATCTGAATATCCAAGAACATCAATGTGATGTCCACATAAATAAGCCCTTTGCCCGGTGATCGTTTGATGTCCCTTAGAATCATTGGGAGAAAATAGAGACCACTTCGTCCCTCAGCATTGTGAATCATTATCCTGAAAACCAAATCCTGAAATTCACAATCAGTAGGAGAAAATATTACTGCAGAATTTTGATCCTTGGAGAGTTTGCTAACTGAAATTAGATTGTATTTAAAGTTAGGAACATAAAGAACATATTTCAGATTTAAGCCATACAAATTTAGATCACTAAACCCAGCCACAAACAAGAACTTTCATCTGCCACTGTAATCCTTTCGTCACCATCTCACTGTTTATAGGAAGAAAACAGATCTGAGGCTCCTGAATCGATAGTCCACTCTACATGATTTTCTTGTTTTGATGAAAAAGAGTTACCTCTTTATGCAACATGATCATGATGAGCAAATTTAGGTACAGTGGGTTTAATCTTGAACTGTTGGAGCAAGTTCTTTAGCATCTCCATATCTTCAGTAGTGAATAGAGATGTATTTGGTCTATGTTGCTCTGTAGTAGTCTTAGCCACATGTGCAGAAACAGAATTATTGTTTTCCTTGACTGCGGTAGTTTGTACCTGAGACATGCTTGCTATGTGATATATTTGTTTTGTTGTGGTTTTACTTTCGGTCCTTACTGTTGTTGGATTTTCTCTCAAGGTCATAAACCATCAGCCTTATGATCAGAAAGCAGATGTATTCAGTTTTTCCATAGTACTTTGGGAACTGGTGACAGCAAAGGTATAGCAGAAGTTTGAAGTATAGTATTTTATTCCCTTATTTATCCTCCTTTCAGATTCTTTGAACTGACATCTTTATATAATATGGGAGATTCTTGTAAAGACTTATTATTATTTTTCTTCCTAATTTAGATACCATATGATACAATGACTCCACTACAAGCTGCTTTGGGTGTGAGACAGGTTTGTTCTTTATTTAATAATTCAACATTGTATTCATGTTACTGCGTTTAAGCTCAAGTGTTTCAAGTTTCAACCAGTAGTGTGTACTTGTATGCCCGACCCGGTTGTGATGCTGTACAATTTTTCAGGGACTGCGACCCGAACTTCCAAAGAAAGGGCACCCTAAAGTTCTAGATTTGATGCAAAGATGTTGGGAAGCAATTCCAAGCAATCGTCCATCCTTCAATGAGATAACAGTTGAACTTGAAAATATTTTGCTTGAAATGAAGGTAAATTAGTAGTAACTATTATCTAGTATTAAAAATTAATTCATCTTTTGTCATTTAATATAACATTAAGTTAGCTGGCCTGATCATAATTTAATTGGCAAATTGCAGAATAATTCAGAAGCTAATGGTGTTTGAGACAGTTCAAGCACAAACTATTATATATATTTCACTTATTTTCAGGTGGTTCGGGTGCAAATCTTGCCCCTTTTCCCTTTTCCCTTTTCGTCTTTCACTATTTAAATAGATGAAGAGTTTTTCAAGTTCCCTTTTGCACCAAAAGGACTTCACAGAAGCTGACCAATAGAGTGAGAAAATGTAAAGAGGCCCACTAATGTTATATAGACTTATAGTTGATGATGGTAATATTTAAATATATGTCCGAGGAAAATTCACGTCAAACTTCATTGTGAAAAGATGTTTGATACAAGGAATGTGTTCGATGATGCTATCGATGTGTTCGTTCAGCGGACGTAAATCAATGAACTGTATGCGGAATGAATGTTTCATATTGTATATTAATGACAGGCATGGAGCAATGAGCCCAGGTATCCAAGTCAGTGAAAAGTATTCCTTTTGGGTTATTTATTGTTTGGTTCCACAAGTCAGTGTTCAGTATAGTTTATACAGCCAGCCAGTTGATGTAACTAAATACTACTACTAAATAGTTGAACTTTTGTCAATAGTTGATTTTATTTAATTTTTTGCTAAAAAGATGACATGTTCCACAATCTTTGATAGCCATTATATACGTAGTAAATTCTTTTGAGCAGAAGATGTAAACAGAATTGATATGCTAATAGCAGCAATGCCTATCTCGGCTAACATGGATTAATCAAAAGCAGAGCAATGCAACTTGGGATTTGATTCATCAATCTGGATTTGGGACCTGGATATTTACTCAGTGGACTTAATGTCCATTAACATACCAGTAAATTAAAAAATTCCTCTCTGAGGGGAATGATGTCTACTGCAATTTTTTTTGACTGATTATTATTAACATATTGTATATAATATGTACAAGTATCATACAGAATTATGATAGATCTGTAGTTCATTTATTTTATTTGTGGCTTGCAAGCTGCGTTTGGAAATTGGATCGATTGTCAACAAATTTAAAAATAGCAGCGTCTGTCTGTTAAAATAGCAGAGGGTGTGTTTTTAAATAGTGTGCGCGTGAGTATGTAGTGTCAACATGTGTGTGTGCGCGCATGTGCTGTGGTTCGTGCATATGTATGTCTACCTTTTTAAATGGAGTAAGATCATCTACAGCTGGGGTTCTTGAGATTTAAGATGACATAAGAATTGCTCCTAAATTTTGTATGCAATAAAGGTGGCACCTGCAATGTAGAGTCATTCTTCTGTTATGAGAAATATTAACTTCACATTATCTATTATACTTTTTTAAAAACACTCTTTTATATTAATTAGAATTTATATTATTTTCATCAAATTTACATGGGATCTATATGATTTAGTAGAACTTATTTGAAATTCAACTAAACTGTGTGTTGGGAGATTCAACCAAATATAGTGTGTCGCTAGATCTTTCTAACACTCATTAACACACTCTTATTAGTTGAACTTCAAATGAATTTTACCAAATCATGTAATCCTATGTAAAGTTGATGAAATCTATATGAATTTAAGCTAATGTAAGGAAGTGTGTTCAAAAAAGTATAGTATAGAGTGTAACGCTAACATTTCTCTTCAACGTAAATGGTTTTGGACTTTCACGAAGTTTCAATTTATCTTAATTTAACCTTTATTGTTTGTCATTTTTCCTTTTCCCATCATCATTATTTTTTTTCTTTTTTTGGGTCTTTTTTTTTATATAGTGCAGAGCCAGTTTTATTATTCTTTGTTACAGCAAGTTGGTAAAAATTCTCATCTTGTAATTCTGCATTTCTGCTGTAATTTCCTATTCTCAAAAGCATGTAAAAGAAATTATTCATTTTTCTCAGTTTAAGTACCATACATACTATCACATAGTCACACCTGTATTCGAATCCGAGAGCTCGTATTCACATGTTAGTGAAATTGTCAATAAACTAGCCGTGAGACTTACTATAAAATTACATTATGCTAAAGGCAATTATGATTTATGCATGAGACTTGGATAATAGATCTAGTGTTAATGCATTTCATTCATTACCAAATTTTCAATACAAATAGGTACAGTCTTAGATCTCATAGATATGTACCGTAATTGTTCCTAATTGTTTATATTAGTTAACTTATTGAGAATTTGGTAAAAGTCGATTGAGATCAAATAGGTCTACTCAAAACATAAAGCTATCAATTATTTGATCCATGTTCTTTGTGATCTTTCTGTAATATATTGAGCTGGCACTTACCATTTTTATATGTGCTTTAACATCATTAATAAAAAGCAAAAGCATCTCGATTCTCATCTTATGTTGGATTTTATCTATGCATTTTTTCTCTCTAAAACAGATTCAGGGATCAATATATATTCATTTCGGCACTTGGATCACAGAGCATTTATTCTCGTATCCACTATTCATAGATAGTTATAGGTTAATGTTTTTTTTGTGAGAAGGTTAATGTTTTGCAATTATAAATCATTTTTGTTCTCGTAGAAATATACTAATTTTGTAAAATGCAAATTAAAGTTTAAAAGGATAATATGATATTTAATTTGGTTCAGTTCGTTAAAAAAATAGTTCTTTTTTGGATCATTGTTGGCTACCACCAGAGCAATGTTTTGAAATCGGAACGGTCGTTGACTCAGTTATTGAACCACATTATCATTGGCCAGGTCTCAATTAAAATATTCCAAAAAATTTATGATCTTTAATTTCTTTTTCCTGGTAATAACATGATCCATAAATTGTATACCTAAAATTTAACTTACTAAAACTAAAGATATAAAAAAAACTCAATATATATTTAATAATACCCCAAATTCCATTTTAACATAGCAATATAAAAAATAATTACTAAATATGGAAGATGAAGACAGATGTAATAATAATAAATAAAAAATTCATTGCTTCAAAAAAAAAAATTCCTAATATCTTTATACTTACATCTTAAGGGGATCGCTATCGACTGTAATCAAGATTGACTGAATTCACAGCATTCGAACTGCTAATAATTATTGGATTTATAAATAGAGCAATCCTGACTGTTCATTTATTTTACCTAAAAAAGTAATGAAAAAATTGGTTTGGAGAGATATAGACTGCATTGACCGCAGACAATCAGAATCCCATCCTAGGTAGTCTCCAAGTGACCTCCCCTCTCTCTCATTTGGCACCAACTATCCATCTCCCTCATCCCTTTGGCGCCAATCTCCTTCTCTCCTCTCTGTGTGTGGAGTCCACAAATAACCCTCACACTCCAACCCTCATCATCAACTGTAGGTGTAGCTTTCAGCTTAAAAGGACAAATGTATTTTTTTGACGACTTCACTCTACAACAACTTGTGTCTACTACACTGGTGTTTTTCCCACTCTTTTCGCAACCAAATTTTTTTTTTATCTTTCATCCCCCTTTTACTGGTAAATCTCTCTAATCTAAGGATTATTAGGACCACTCTGTTGGCTTTCCCAACCTCTCTAGCCAAACGTACAACATCGTCATGTATATGAAACACCTACAAAATAAACAATTTTTAGTTAGTTATTATCACAAATAATACAATAAAAACTCATAAAATAATTAATTAAATATGCATTTGTTGTCGTGAATGTCGTTGATATATCTACCGAGAACAGAACCAACTGCTCATCTGTATCCATATCTGACTTATTTAAAAAAATTAAGTAATTACGGCGCCTTTTTTCCTGTCCGTGAGCCCTCTAACATTTAAGGATAGGATATTCATTTGACACCACTTCTAGAGACCCTACTACCCATCTCAACCTGCTCACAAATTTCCCCTTCTTTAATCAAAGCCTTGTACGCTGAGTCATCTTCTCTTCCTATGCCCCCTAACTTCTTAGTTGCTGCCCAAACTTGTTGAGCCACTGTCTTGCTACGCAAAGCTCAGAACCTATTATTTCCTTGTCTCATACCTTCACTACCAACAAAAATCTCAAATTGAACCCCGGCCGGAAAAGGCCATGGAGTTTTCCGACAAAGGTGGCCGAGGTAACTCAACATCGAACCCTCCTCTCTTCCTCAACTCACCATCGCAGCTTCCTTGTTTATCATTCACTGGCATCAAAACACAGGTTTGATGATTAGATGCTTGTGTGTAGCTAAATTGCACTTGTGGTCCTTTATTTTTGACCTTTAGCTTGGTCCTTTTTCTTTTTTTCCCACTTTGGTTTTTTATCTTTCATATCTGTGAGTTTGGTCCTTTATCTTTTATTTTTCTCACTTTAATTGGTTCTTTATCTTTCAAATATGTTTTTGTTTGGTCATTTAAAACAAAAACTCAAAAAAACGAAGAGCACTATGAATGTCTTCAAGCGCACCAAGGTCCATTCGATTTCTTGTTTATTGATTAATTTATGCAATACACGACTAAATTGGATGAACAATACTCTAACTTGAATAAAATTTGCTAAGGAATTCACTGGAACCAAAATTAAGCTCAAAAAAGTATTTTTGCGCAAAACCACTTCTGGGACCGTAATCTTGAATTACAAATTAAAAATCTTTCATCTCAACAATGGTCATTTTGGTATAGAACACCAAATTGAGCAATTCTTGAGCCGAAAATGCTCAAAATTCAACAAAGAATCAGAATATGACAAACATTTTGTTTAGAAAAGCTCTGAAATGCAAATTACCGTGAAGAAACAATTTGCATCTATAAAACGTGTTTTGGCTCTTATTTGCTCATTTTTCAACCTATTGCATTCAACTCGTATTGAGTGCAGAAATTGAACTATAGCTAAAGGTTTCAACGAAAACAATGCAAATTCGAGAACTGTGAGAAAAATAGAAACGCGGATGAAAGCTTTTGTTTTTAAATATGAAAGTTTTTTATTTTAAACGCGAATGAACGGTATCATCTACTATTCGCTCATCTGTTATCCATTAATTTATCGTTATACACTATTTTTTACTAAACCGAGTCTTTGAGATTTACTAAACGGCATCTGCTGGACACTTTAAGTATCGGGAAGGATTCAAGCACAATAATATAAAACAAATTAAAATGGGCCATTTACCCATGGATCTTTGTTAAATGGAAAGTTCCCATATATTGCAGCAGGTTCATTCTATAATATCTTGATGGAACCATTTGGCCCTACTATATCTGATCATTTGATTCAGTCTTCATTCTTTAACATATTCAAACAACAAATGCCGCCTAAACCCAACCTTATTAAATACTAGACACACGCGTACATACGTACATAGACATCTATATCAACTGGTTGAAATGTAGTAGTTGCAAGAAAATATTTTAAAGATGATGATGTTATTATCATGTATATCTCTTCTCTCTTAGGGGAGAGTTTTTCCTTGTATTGGGGTCTTACCCGACTCAAAGAATTAGACTCAACAATTTGACGCAGAAAATATCCGGTTTAAAAAATTGGACCTCTTTTATTTTTCTTCTTGCAGTATTTAAATCAACGACTCCATTGGTCTTGGACCTTTTAATTTTTATTTGGAACTACTTATCACTAGCGTCTTTACCCGTGTGTTGCACGAGAAGAAAGTTTTAGGGCCGTTTGTTATAGATTCTCAGATGCAAAAATCATTTTCATAATGTTTGTTTCAGATTTTTTAAAAATCATTTGTTAAAAAAATCATTTTTTTCTTAAAAATGAAAAACTACTATGAGTAGCATTTGGAAATACTCTAATGAAAAGCTACTACGAGTAACTTTAAAAAATGATTTCTATGATAGTAAATAAACACAAATTAGCTTCTACCTTTCTTAAAAATCTCTAAATTATGAAGTACTAAAATCATTTTTTTAAACTCCGTAACAAACATGCCCTTAGTTAATACGTATAGATAGGTTTATTAACTTATAGAAGTTGTGTAAAAATTTATTGAATAAGTTAAATACTAGAATCAATTAATAAAATAATATAATAAGGTGTAAAATAGGAAATTATGACATACTCCCAAGTGAAATGGCTAGAACAGAATCCACATACAGTCATTAATACTCAAAGTCATAATCCACATAAAACAAAAAAGAAAGAAGTTATAATCCAAAAATATTAAAATACAAAATGAATGATTTCTTCAAGATCACCAAAGAAGCAACTCTGAGTAAAAATGGATGCAACCAAATACGAATTGATGAGTTATTCGTATAAACCGTAAATCCTAAAAAAATTAAAAAGGTAAATTTGTGATTAGGTTAAAAATATATATAATGAGAAGAAGTATAAAAATAAATTCTTTTTTAAGGTTCAGAAAAATATGGTCCTAAAAATATAAAGAGAATGAGTAGAAAAATTTGATTTTTTAAAGTGGTGGTATTAGTTAAAGAGTGAGTTGCACGGGTGAGTGTCACATAATTATTATTTTTTCACGACACCGTCATTGAGGAACAAACTTTGAGTATTTAACAGATAATTGTTTTCTGAATGGTAAAGTACTCAAAAACACACTGATTTGCATCGCACTTTAAGTTTTTTTTGGTCACAAAATTATTAATTTTTTTCACCTAATTGGTTATTGAGAAACAAATTTCACATATTTAAACATCTAATTTTTTTTCCAAACGCTAAAGTGTACCCCCAAACACACTGCTTTGCATCGCACCTTACGTATTTTATCACGAAATTATTAATTTTTTTTCACCAAGCTGGTCATTGAGGAACAAACTTAATTAGCGTATTTGGTCAACTAATTTTTTTTCCAAAAGCTGAAATTGCACCCAAAACATACAGCTTAGCTTCACACTTTACGTATTTTGTCACGAAATTATTTTTTTTCACTAATTAGGTTATTGAGGAACAAACCTTGCGCGTGTATGAATGTTGAGGTATGTAGATCCTTTGTTAGAGGTTCTTATGTATAGAGTTTCACACGTATCAGTTATTGTTTTGTTATTAATATGTGCTTTTGGCTGCTTAATTTCAGGTAATAGAATCCACGCTCATATCAATCGTCCCTACATCTACCAACAAAAATGGTGTGTATAACTCTTCCATTTGCATTAGGCACCAAACAACCGGTAAAAATCAGTTAAAAAAATTCAAACACTAATGTACTCCAAAACACAATGTTTAGCATCTTACTTTACATTTTTTGTGACGGAATTATTTTTTTCACCAAATTGGTTAGTGAGGAACTAAACCTTTGATTTAGTCTGATCTAAAGGTATCATTTCTTTTCTATTTAATAATTAGCCTTTAGCTATAAAAACCTATTAAATAGCTCTTCAAATTCATCTCTGCCTTTTTTAAGTGAAAATTTATCTTTGTCTATAAACTTAGTTTTTAAAATTTGTTGCCTTGGGATTAATTTGATGTACTTCTAGTGATAGATTATATGATTATTGATTTGTTACTGTTTGTGTCACACAAAAAATTGTTACTCTTGGCAATACAGGTTAGTCTCTCTCTCTTTCTCTTTCTGGTTTCTCTTTATCTCTCTTTCAGGATGATAAAATTATTAGTTTAATCAAGTGGGAGTAAAGACATTCTTCCATAGATTTCTCCACCATTTCAGGTTGATTTGAGCCTAAAAATTGCAAAATGGCTTTTTGAAAAATGAACCTCGTAATCTTCACTAAGCATAAGCAGGTTAATCAAAAGGAAAATTAGAGCAAAAGACAAACTCAAATGTCAACAACTCCAAACTTAGATGCAAGTGGTTAATACACTCTATTTAAATGACTGGATTCGATTAGTACTCAAATTCGATCTCCGGTGATGAAATAAATTGGAATCAGACTTTATTTACCTCCAGACCGAAATTCAAATTACTCGGAGTTCTTTCCCTGACATCGAAATGGGGTCAAAGACCCTCGAGAAAAAAAAAAAAAAAAAAAAAAGGTCAAATGTCAGCAACATCCTAAACTCACCGACTCGTATGGGTCAAGTGGCACATAACAAAATGATAAACCGGATAGTAGTAGGGCCTTTCCTATGTCTTAATAATGTTTGCGATAAGATGTGTCCAAAGGTGTTTGTTAGGAAAAGAAGAGTAACAAACTTGGCAATAAAGAATGATTTATTAGGATTTAGATTTGGTGACTTTACTAATTTATACTTTTGTGATTTTAGTCTTTTTTAGAGAGAAAAATAAGATGGGATGAAAGAGATAGACATCAAATGACACAAATACGTGGTGTATTTTTCACCTTTAGGACACCTTTTCTTTTCCTAATTTTTTATTAATTGTTGTACGTTTTCCATGAGCAATAATATATTTTATAGTTATTTAAGAGTTAGCTTTCAAAACAATTTTAATGTTTTGAATTTTCCATTAGTAGAGAATGAAATATGAGAAATGAGCTGGAATATTGAAGAGATACTTATCAAGGGATGGCAATTAGTTGTTTTTAAAAGATTAGGTATTCTCACATGCAACTGTATAGATTAATCACTCGAGTCAGGCAGGACCATGCATAATGGACAGCAAAGTTTTCCCTTAAAAGATTTAATATTATCGCATGCTCAAGGCTAGATTCGAAACCTGTACATTGATTAAGCTGGAAGAGAGCAATTTAGGACTTAATTTGTGATCACAACTTCAAATAAATACTCAATCAATTGTCTAATTTCTTAAAAAAGTTCAGTTACGTGACCCTAAACAGTCTATCTAATTAAGCTCAAAGCTACAGGCCAAGATTTCTCTAAGTAGTTTATATACTAATACTATTATGTATTTTACATTTAAAAGACAAAATGAAAAGCTGTGGGAAGTTATGCACAATCAATAGCCCAAATGTGTTGACTTAGAACACATTATTCAAAACAATTTTCTTGTGAAAATAACTTGGAATTGTAAATTTGAAAACTCTATTGAAAATTTTATTAATTATTTCATAAATATTATATATTGATTATTGAAATTATGAAGAGTAAATATTTTACATAGTGGAATTATTGGTTAATCTTAATTTAATTTTATATTAACTTTAATTTTTTTCATAACATGAAGATGGCATGTGATGTGATTCCATGAGAAACTGAAAGAGAAAGAATGGGGACTTATTTTGGGGTCTAATACGTTGGAACCTACTTTAAGCCTATGTTTGGTTCAAAAGAAAATGAGAGGAAAAAGAAAGGTAAGGGAAAGGAAAGAAAATGAGTAAAAAATAGGATATTTCTCTTCCATTGTTTGGTTGGAAACAAAATAAGAGGAAAGAAAAGTGTATATGTATGAAAAGTGTATATTACGAGACAATCGTTGGTGGTGGCTCGTCGGAGGTGGTGGCTGGTCGGAGAATATGGAGCTGGTGATTGATTTTGTGTTGTGTTCTTATCAATTTGGTCCCTCATAATTTTTTAAAATTTCATTTTGGTCTCTTATATATGCCATTACTAGTACTTTCCAACGGATAAAAAAATTGCATTGAAGTAATTAAATTAAATTTATAGTATAAAATTTAACTTACAAACTAAATATATCAGTTTTCCATCCAACAAATTAGCTTTATTTTCCGTTACAAAGTTGTAAGATCCGATCATTTACCTTACTTAACAATTATTCTTACTTGCTTTTCGTTAAATGTCTTTTACTTAACCAATATTAGTCAACCCGCCACGCCTAGTATGTATGAAAAGTGTATATTACAAGACAATCGGGTGTTTGTTAACAAAAACTAATAGTAACTTATCAATTTGATCCTCATAATTTTTAAAATGAAACGGAAATGAAAGATTAGGGACCAAAACGGAACAATAACTATACAAATGAAACATAAAGCAAAAATAAATGACCAAAAATGACATTAGCCTTTTCTATCTCAAATTGGTCATTTATGTTTGATATATTTCAGTTTGTTCTTTTAAATAGTCTGATATATATCAGTTTGGTCCTATATTAGAAAGACAGCCAAAGGGATCCAAACTGGATCATTCATAGCAATTGAAGTAACAAACGGACACATATCAAACATAAAAAAAAAAAATTAAATTATTTTTATTAAATTAGATTAGATTATGTTCATATTCCAAGAATTCTCCAAAAAAAAAAGCATAGCATAGCCAAATCTGAAAGTCAAACTCAATCAAGATTTGCAAGCGTGATTATTCTTTTGTAGAAGTCTCTTGAACAAACATCACAGCATTTGATAAACTATGAATCACCTGCGGGTATTACTCTGATTATATCCTAATCATTCACTTCGAGATTTGGAGAAACATCTCCATGGGACATACATACATACATAGTACAAATGTTTATGGACCTATCAAGCATTTCATGGGTTTCCCACTTTCCCTGTCGGGTTTCTTTCGTTCACCCTTATAAAAAAAACAAAATGAAAAGAAATTTAATTTGATTGACAGATTGAGAGTGAGAAAATATATTATTTTATTATATAATATTAATATATGATGATGTGATTTGTTTTACAACCCCTGCAAAGGCAGAGCAGGTTGAAAACTACAGAGCATCATCAGCATGCATGTACTATTGATGAACAGAAGTGTACGTGGAACATTGCAGAGCAGTGCTTTACAACTGTTAAATTACAGCCAAATTTCATAAACTAATGATATTAATAATTAATAATAAAACATAAAGCCAAAAGCAATATTATGATATCATGGCAAACTAATAAACACTTTTTTTCATTTCATGATAGACAAAACGCGGAAACTTTGCTTCCTTCCTTGTATTATGAAACGCTTCTTCCTTCCATCGCTTTCTTTATTTTCCAAAATATTCTTCATATCATATCCTACAAAAATATAAAAGACATTCATATATTATTATTACTATGTCTGTGACTGTCCCTAGCTCTCAGTCAAATCATTAATTAGATATGGTCCCTCACCTAAATCTGAATAAATAAATCATTTCACATATCTAGACTTATTAAATTAAAAATTATTAATTATTATCAATAAACTGCCTACTTGTGAAAAAATAAAATAAAAGAAGACAAATTAGAGACAAAAAAACATGAAATATGTCTCTATGTAATAATGTAGATGGGAAATAACTATACATGTTATAATAATGATGTAGAGTTAGATGGCTTACATAGAGAGGGAGCTATGGTATTTAATAGTGGTAAGGAGGAGGAGGTGATGCATAGAGATAGTGTGGAGGTGCAGGGTGGACTGGAGGTGGTGGAGAGTGGTACACAGGGCTTGGAATGTGTGGAGGATATGTGTGAACTGGTGGTGGAGGTGAGTGGTAAACTGGGCTTGGAATATGTGGAGGATAAGTGTGAACTGGTGGTGGAGGTGAGTGATAAACTGGTGTGGGATATGTGTGGGGATATGTGTGGACTGGAGGTGGGGGAGAGTGGTAAACTGGAGTGGGAATGTGAGGTGGATATGTGTGAACTGGAGGTGGAGGTGAGTGGTATTTGTATGGCTTCTTATATGGTGGAGGTGGAGAGTGATACACTGGTTTAGGAGTGTAGACTGGTGGTGGAGGAGAAGGGTACTTGTATGGCTTCTTTGGTGAGGGTGGTGGAGAGTGGTACACTGGTTTTGGAGTGTAGACTGGTGGTTTTGGAGTGTAGACTGGGGTTTTGGAGTGTAGACTGGTGGTTTTGGAGTGTAGACTGGGGTTTTGGAGTGTAGACTGGGGTTTTGGAGTGTAGACTGGGGGTTTTGGAGTGTAGACTGGTGGTTTTGGAGTGTAGACTGGTGGTTTTGGAGTGTAGACTGGGGGTTTTGGAGTGTAGACTGGTGGTTTTGGAGTGTAGACTGGGGGTTTTGGAGTGTAGACTGGTGGTTTTGGAGTGTAGACTGGGGGTTTTGGAGTGTAGACTGGTGGTTTTGGAGTGTAGACTGGGGGTTTTGGAGTGTAGACTGGTGGTGGTGGAGATGAGTACTTGTAAGGTTTCTTTGGTGGTGGTGGAGAGTGGTACACTGGCTTGGGAGTGTAGACCGGTGGTGGTGGTGGAGATGAGTACTTGTAAGGCTTCTTTGGCGGTGGTGGAGAGTGGTACACTGGCTTGGGAGTGTAGACTGGTGGTGGAGGAGATTGATACTTGTATGGCTTCTTAGGTGGTGGAGGAGAGTGGTAAACTGGGTGAGGGTGAGGGTGAGGGTAAGGGTGTGGATGTGGGTGAGGGTGAGGTTGAGGGTGTGGGTGTGGGTGTGGGTGAGGGTAATGGGTTGGAGGTGGAGGAGATGGATACTTGTAAGGCTTCTTAGGAGGTGGAGGAGAGTGATAAACTGGGTGAGGAACTGGGTGTGGGTGAGGGTGAGGGTGAGGGTAAGGGTGAGATGGAGGTGGAGGAGAATGGTAAACTGGGTGAGGAACTGGATGTGGGTGTGGGTGAGGGTAAGGGTGTGGATGTGGGTGCACTGGAGGTGGAGGAGAGTGATAATGAGGCTTAGGAAGAACATGAACAGGTGGAGGAGGTGAAGGTGAGGGATAAGGATGTTTAGGAGGTGAGTAGACAGGTGGTGAAGAAGGTGGTGGAGAAGGGTAATGGTAGGGTGGTGAAACAGGTGGATACTCTTTCTTAGGTGGTGGAGGTGATGAATACAAGTAACCTTCTGCTGAGATTTCAGAAGGGAAGGTGAGAGAAACAATGAAAGCTAATAAAAGAGTAGAGAGAGTGACAGAGGCCATGTTAGACCCCATTGTTGTTAAACTCACTTGCAATTGTTATTGTTATGCTATGAATGAATGAACCAAGTGATGCCCTTTATATAGATTCTTTCTTTCACTCCTTTTCATAATTACCTACTGTTACTAATAATCATCTTGGTAACTTTGTTTTCATCTTACCAAACACACACACACACACACACACACCCCCTGCCAATCACCTCTTGCCGCTTCTTCCCCTGTTTTTTCTATAATAATAATCCTAATTAAAAATTATATTAATATTTTTTATTGTGTTATTAGTGCGTTGTATCGATTAAATTTTCAGAGAGTAGTCTACGTTGCAAAATCTAGTTAGCCAAGTGTATTTGGTTTTGTCGGTCAATGTAGCTTCTCTCTTTTTAATAGAGTTTTTGTCATACTTAACACTTAAATTTGAGATCTTGTAATTGGTAAAAGTTATATATACTCCATTCGTCTCAATTTAAGTGTTATGTTTGTCTTTTTTCTTTGTCTCAAATTATTTGTCAATTTAGTATATCAATGAAATATTCATTATTTGTTTCTAATAATACCCTTATTTATTATTTTGTATTTTCAACATTTTCATTCTTCTCTCCTCATAACAATATAAGATATTTCAGTCCTACCATATTTTTTTTATCATAATCTAATTATTTTATTAAAATTTGTGCATACCCTTAAACAATAATTAAAATGAAACTGAGGGAATAATAATCTAGTGCTCTAGTTAAAACTTAAAAGATATAATAGTATGAATTATTAATATTGGAAAAGGAAAAAGGTAAGATAAAAATATGTAAATATAAAGATAAGTTATATTCCCGAGATTGCACCTTCGTAAAAACAAAAATGAAAACCCTTTTTTGGCAAAGTAAAAACAAAACCCTTGAAATTATAAAAAGAAAATCTTAATTAGGTGACTTTTGATAGGGGAGAATTTTATAATACTTTTGTTTATTAAAAAGGTATTAATATCATAACTAAATTAATTTATAATTTAAATTTATTTCAAAATAATTAAATATAAAAAATAGTATAAGTAATTAAATATTGAATATTATACTTTACAAAGCTTTAGAAATGAAAGTGTTAAAGTTAAAAAATAGTATAAGAAACTCTACGTAAATTTTGTTCTTATTAAAGTTGTCTTTTTAGGAACAAATGTTTCATATCGATTTCTCCCCAAGTGGGGTTTGGGACGCAGATTTGGAACCAACGGATACAGGCTGCAAGCTAGCAGGAAATTAATAAAATATTTTGTAAAAGTGACTTTGTGCTTTTATTACTTTATATTATTAACTGTGTAAGCAAATTTTTGTCAAAAAAATTTGGCTAAAAGATCTTCTCATGGAGTATTTTATTTGGAGCTTAATCATGGAGTATCTCTTTTCTTTTTGAAGCTTAATCATGGAGTATTTCTAATTCTTAGAATATTGTTTCAGATCTCATTACTACTCTTTGAAAAATGCATGTAAATAAGGTGGCCTAACTTTATGCGATTTTGTTTGTTATTGGAAGACTTTCAAAAGATTTGTACAACGGGGTCCATATAGTAGCAGCCTCTACGATCATTTTTTTTTTAGGTGAGTTTAGAACACCACAGTTATCTTGAACTTTAAAGGCACTTTTCGCTTGGCTTATAAAAGTATTCACAGATCACCCACTAAAGAATTCTCACACTGGCAGTGAGAGTTGAACTCACACTCTTACAGAATGTGAGTTAATTCATTACCAACTGAGTCAACGAAATCATTGATTTTCAACAAACATTTAATTAGCTTATACTTTTCCGTGAAAATATGTATAAAATTTAATAAAATAACGTTCATAAATTTAATAGTTTTCATACGAAAAATCATTTTCTTAATTTTAATGTATTTCTCTCTCAAATCAATTTATCCATCGTTGTTGGCAGAGTGTAGAGTGTACACCTAGGTCTTGCACGTTTTGCATGGCATCGATTCAGCTTTTAAGTATGACTAGTAGGGTATGACTACTTTTACTTTTCAGCTTTTGAATCTTTTTTACAATGTAAAGTACTAGTACTCGTATTATCTTTGATATAATTAAATAAACAAATAAAAAAATTAAATTCACTTTTTTTTACGATATAAACACTCAGTACATTTTTATTAATAATCGATCGATATACAATGAATGAATAAATGTCGCCATAATCCATTTTAAAATCCCTGACAAACTATAAATAAGACTAACCTTGCAAGGGAATGAGCAACTTTATTAACATTCCTCCTAATGTATACATGAGAGTTGTTGCTAAAAAAAGATAACAAAGTCTTACAAACTGAAATTAAACAACCAAATTTAGAAAATTCTACTTTACTAGGATTAAAAGCATCAACCACCATCTTCGCGTTCATCTCAAAAATAACATCTTTAAAGCCCAATTCACGAACTCAATTGATCGCCAAATGCAAGCCCAAAGTTTCACCCAAAAGGACATCAGTCAAAGGGGTAAACCAGTGAGTTTTGGCTCAAATGAAATTCCCTAAGTGATCACGGATACATAAGCCAATCCCAACTTTATTTTCAGTTAACGAGAATGAGGCATCATTGTTGCATTTGACACTACCGCTGCAAGGCTTGCTCCAAGCAGCATCATTAGGACCGGGGTAAGAGCTGCTACTAGCACCATTAAGACTTCCAAGACCGCGTGCCTGAGACCAATCGCTATAAAAAGAAGAACCTGTCAAAATAATAGAATTAGCATCAGCCTTCTTATTATTCCAAACACAATCATTTCTAGCTTGCCACAAACTCCAAAGGGTCATGCACCAACCCACTTTGGAATCACTACTCAACACTACAAGAACTGAGAAAAAATAGTCCGCAAAAATAGTAAAATTAGCAACCCCATTGTTAACTAAATAAGTAATTCCTAGAATATTCCAACAAGCAACAGCTTTAGGACAAGAGATAAAGAGATGCTTTCAGTTTCAGCAATCCCGGCGCACCAAGGGCAGTCAGCAACAACATTAATGTGGCGATGGATAAGATTAGACCGCACAGGTAAAACGTTCCTGCAAAGGCGCCACAAAAAGTGCTTCACGTTAGGGGGGATCCTTAATTTCCAAAGGGCTGGCTAGTTACCTGTAACCTGTAAATGTTCTGTACTCTATTCATCAACAACTTGTATGCACTCTTCACAGAATATATATCTGACTTGTCAGGCTCCCAAACACACATGTCATCATCAACAAAGTGATAAAGAGGCGTCCTCAATATAGACGCAACAGTAGGGGCAGAAAACAAGTTTTGGATAATATCAACCTTCCATGATTTAGATGTGGCATCAATCAAATCAAACACACGAAGGAAATGATTGAATTGGGACGAGTCAGCTGCAGTGATGGATCTAAGGTCAATCGTCCATCTCGTGCCAAAGACATGAATTTGGGAATTGTCACCAATTCGCCACCTACAACCCTCATTAAGAACCAACCAAGCCTCGTAAATGCTACGCCAAACAAAACTAGAATTACTACCTTTCGGCGCACTCATGAAATCACAGTTGGGGTAATATTTGGCCTTATACAACAAGCAAGAACTGAGAATTAGAACAATACATGAGGCGCCAACCTTGCTTACCCAAAAGAGCCACATTAAACACATACAAACTTCTAAACCCCGTTCCACCATGACTCTTGTCTATACAAAGCTTGTCCCAAGACAACCACCTAATACCCTTGCTATTTGCTCCCCCACCTCCCCACCAAAACCCATTAATAAGACTCTCAATCTCATCTTCAAGAGAAGCAGTAAGTAAAAATAGACTCATAAAATAAGTGGGAATAGATTGCAAGACAGATTTTATCATAACCTCCTTACCTGCCTTAGAGAGAGATGCCACCCCAAGAATTGATTTTCTTCCAAATTCTATCTTTGATAAATTTAAAAAGGGATTTCTTACTCTTGCCGACCATTGAGGGAAGACCCAAGTACTTACCTGTCCCCAAGCAAGCATTCACACCCAGAGCGGTTGTCAAATAATCTTTACAAACCCGATCCGTGTTTTGACTGAAGAAGATTTCAGACTTTTGAAAATTGATTTGTTGACCTGATGCCTGCTCATAAATATCCAGGATCGTTTTCATATTATCCGCTTCTCTCCGATCAGCCCTGAAAAAGAGAAAACAATCATCCGCGAAACAACAAATGGGAGATAGTAGGTGCTCCCTTACAAATATTAATTCCAACAAGTAGAGCTGTCAAGATGAGCGGCCCTGCCCAACTCAGCCCATTGGGTCAAGAGTATAAGTGGGATTAGCTAGGCCAACTCGAATGTCAAATGGGTTGTGTTTTGTGTAGCCCAACCCAAAATATTAGGTCATGGACCAGCCCGCGGCCCAATCTAACTTTAATAAAGAAAATCATAAAATCGTTCAAAAAATCATAAAAAAAGTAGGCTTGGTTCGTCCCATGGGCCAGTTGCCCTAGGCCAAAACGACACGGTTTGACGAGCCCAACTCAAAACAATGGGCCTTGGGTCGCCCTGTTGGACTGGGCCACAATTGATAGCTATGGCAACAAGGGTGGTCGATAACGCGTATTGAGGCTTTACTTGTTGGTAACCCGTGGGTAATTAGCGTGGAGTGTTCTCTGTCTCTAATTACCGATGGGCATGTTCATAAAAACACACAAAACATGTCATGATTACCGACGTCCTAATCTATCAGTATCTAAGCAGTGGGTTATTTTTTGTGTCTACCTGCTTATATTTTTTATATTTAAATTTATAGATGTTGAAATATAAAATAAAACATCATTTTATATAAAAATTATGGGGAAAAATTAAATGAAATTCAAAATGTCATAAAGTAATCAATCAACCAAAAAAATAATCTACAAAGTGTCATAAAGTACAAAAATCCTAATATGCAATATCAGCAGCATCTGAGTCGGATCCTAGCGAAACAACATCATGAGAGGACTCAGATCGTTGTTCTGATTATGGAGGTCTTTAATGCATCCTCCTATACTGCTTTAGCATATTTGTCGCTGATGCTGCATCCTCGCTATGTCTTCCTGTAGGGGTCCTCATCATCTGATCTAGAGTCTACACTCGCTCCCTTAGCTCTATCACATCAGCTCCGCTTTGCGGAGGATAAGGTCGACAAGCAGAAGATTTGCAGGTGTCAATGTTATGGACCTCACTCTGAATATAGGGAGAAAAGGGTCTCACATCACACATCTTTAAGTGATCTGTCGTAGCCCAGTGTTTCTCGAGGGACACCCAAACACCCTCACTTATCCAAGTAAGCCTCAAATCTCTAATGCGCACCGACCTACGCATGCCAGACAGACAACAACCTTATCTTTACATAAATATCCTCTTAATGTCTTTCTCTTTCTCAGCCCTTCACACCACCCTCGTCTTTATTAAGCAAATACAAATTAAGTGAATATATTAAACATTAAACAATAAATTAATTTTACCAATACTTGTAATGACATTATTGATTTTTTACCTTAAATATATCAAAAAATGTTTTCCTATCATCATCATCGTCGTCGTCATCTACATATTTTTGATGCTTTTTTTTAGTGCATAGGTGATTGCCTTCGAAGCGGTCTTTGAGATGGTTCGATACTTTAACTATCGAACTAGTTCGATGGCAAGAATTGGAACATGGGGTGTGTCTGATATTTGAGATGGTTCTTGTTTCGGTCAGGGCTAACAAGCCTCATTAGAGGTTGGGCCAGACCCAATATCTTCGCGCAAGCATGGCCCAAGTACGCCAAGAGCACCACGACATGTCCCGCTCGGGCACACGAGGCCGACGGCCAGGATCACACGATCAGATCCAGCTTATTCTTCGAACAAGGTACACTCCCGAGTTCAAGATCGAACAGTTCGATACTTAACTATTGAACCGGTTCGATATTTAAAGTGCGAACCTAATTGTTACGGATCAAAATGGACAGAATTACAAGTTTCATGTTTTTAACAAAACGTAAGACAGAAAAATGAATTTACACAATATAGAAATAGGGAAGAACAATGAGATGCTCTGCCATAGTAGTTATGTTTATGTTGTTCGTATTAGTAGGTTTTTTTATGTTTTGCCGAATAAATTTGACATTGTAGACATCTTAACTATATTTATTCCGTTCACTCCCAATTCTTTTTGCGTAATTGAGACAAATTTGAGAACGAGAGTGAAATGTGTCTCATTAGCAAAAATAAACATCAAATTTGTCTCATTAACAGTGGTTCAGACTTAAACTATCGAATTGGTTCGTTAATTAACAATCGAACCACCGTTAGACAAATTTGAGGTGTGCAACAAGATTTATAGTACTAGCTACTTTACCATCAAACTTGATATGTATTATTTTGGGCCTAACCCGGTTATTAATGAATTAATACTACTTCTGTCAAAAAAAATCTGGTTATTTATTTATTTATTTATTTATTACAATGTCCAACAATATTTTCACTAAAATTTAAAAAATAAAACTAAAATTATATTGATTCAAACATTAAAAATTCACATGATTTTATTATGTCATCAATAGGCTTTGGTAGATATTGGGAATCAGCCGACCTTGTCTAGTTAATCAATCAAAATTATTTTAAAGTCTTACATAAATTATTAGGTATGGATTTCTGACTGTATAAGTTACAGAGTCTGATAATGACTGGAAAACATTGCAAAGAAAAAATAAAGTTAAAGTTTCAGATCTAGTAGCCCTGTACCTGTCTGACATTATTATTGACCCTTTCTTGATGATCACATAGATGACACATTCCATTGACGGGAGAGAGAGAGAGAAGCAATCCCATCACCAACAACCAAATGCCATTCAATTCGTTTTACTCTTCCTTCCTAAAAAGAACTACTAGTAGGTCATGACTAATTTACATGAAGGGCGTCGGTAAATTTAATACTCTCTCCGTCCCCAAATTGTTTGTTGTTTTAGCGAAATCAATTTGTCATAAATTAATTATTATTTTAGATTACCAACGAAACTTTTAATGTTCTTTTACACTTACCTTATTAATTATGACAACTTTTTACCCCAAATAAAATATTCACATTTATCTAGGTAGAGAGATGAATGGTTAAATAGTAAATTAGACAACACTTTTTAAAGAATCTAGACTCCTAATAATTTTTCTTAAAGGGTGTGTTAAAACCTTAAACTGCAAACAAAGTGGGCCGGAGGGAGTACTACTGGATTATTACTTTTTTGGTTCGATCTCTAATTGTGTGCATAAAAAAATGTTTGTCGGAGAGATTAACCTTTATCTCAAATGATTAGTCTCCACAATTGTTAGAAGTTAGCTTATAAAAATTAATACCAAATAATTTACGATAAAATTAATATAAAATTCTCAACTTCAACCCAAAAAAAGTTATAATTTTTTCTTTTAGACAATGAAAGTTATAGTTTTTCTTACTCTTCCTCAATTGCACTTCTAAAAACAATTTTTAAGGGTGTGTTTTGAGGTTTGAATGGGAAGGAAATGGTAGTAATTGATCAGTAGAGGAGAGAAAAAGTATCTCTAAAGTTTCTCTAAACCTCTCTCTTAATGTATTTTTTAAATCTTGCATATTTATTAGAGATTTATAGGAGCTCAATATATATATATATATATATATATATATAAGTTAACAACCTAAAGAAAAAATATATTTGATCAATTTTTGTACTTTTATTGTCTATTTTTTATGCTCATATAAATATAATATTTTTGTTGTTTATTTTATCAAACTTTAATTTAAGAAGAAATTCATTTTAGTAATTTTACGCGCCTAAAAACTTTTTTGATCTAATCTATTCAAACAAATAATGATTGTTGAAACTCATTTTTCAATAAATGTATTTAAGTAAAAATTACGTTACATTCAACTAAGTTTTAGCTAAACTCAATTATTGCAAACTCATTTTTATGAATGCAGAACCCAACACACAGTTAAAAAACACAGTTTTCTTTCTATAATGAAGAACACCGACACAATGCTAGTAGGGGTGTTTGTTTCCAGCCAATTCAGTAGAATAGTACGAGCAAATAAGCAATTCCCAGATTTATCCATGCTTGTCTTGTTATTTTCAAGGTAAATTCTTGAAGTAATAAAATGGGTATTTTTACTATATATAATAAGGGCAGAGCAAAACATCCTGAAGAAATTTCGTAATCGCGACGTGGCAGGCCAATTGTGTATTGGTAATTTGGTACACAAAAACACTTTGTGTACCTCATCTCAGTACTATCTATAAATTAAATTAAATTAATATTTAAAAGATTATTGATATTATTATTCAAAACATACTGAATTTTAATATAATACCTTGAGTGATTAATAAACTATAAGATCTACCTAGCTTGTTGAATATTAATCAGAATCAAGATTGGTTTATTTGGGGAAGACTTTTCTTAATCCTTGTCTCATATATTCTTTCAGGCCAACATAATGAAAATTATGATAATCCATGTATTCTTAATCCATGTACATAATGAAAATTATGATAATGTCGTTGCTTATTAGGATTATTTACTTAGGGTACTGATTAGATTTAGATTATTATTTAAATGTCATAGGAAAAAAATAAAGATAAAAATTGGTGGGGTAGTTAGCATGTGAATTTGGACAATTATTAATCAAGATGTCTGCAAGATGGGTGTACATTCTGCTAGAGACAACACATCTTAAAAACTTGAATTGGCTTTTTACACCTAAATTTAAATTTAAATATGTAGACATCATGTAGGACAAACCTGAAATGTTTGTACAGAGCTATTTATGAATTAGTACAAATAACATAGTATATCATATAGTTGAATTAGATAACTAATCAACATCGTTAGCATAGTGTCTTAATCTACCCTAGGACACGGGGTCGAATCAATACTTCTAAATTCGATTTCCGTAGTGGGCAAGCTCAGTGTTGTCCAATGCAAAATTTTATCGCGTTGGGACACTCCGTCGATAACCAACAACAATTCGAACAAAAATAATAATATGCACCAAAACAGACTCTTAATTTAGGGGAACTAGTTAATTTCTATTTCAAATTTGTACGCTCTCGTACACACCTACACCATGTGTTTAAAAAGTCAAATCAACTAAACGGTTAAATTGGTTAAACCATGAAGTGATATTGTTTGCGGTTCAGTTCAATGGTTCGATTGTGGTTTCATATGGATTCAAGTAGTTTAAAGCAGTAGAATCATAACTTGGAGTCTCATCAGTTCCATAACTTGCGGTTACACCATGTCTATTTTACTAGTTGTTGTGTCTCGATTCTCGATTCTCTCATGATTTCAATGAGTTTGATAAGGGGGTAAGTAACCGCAAAAGAATCTAATGTTCAAGTTTGTACATTTTTTGTGATTAGTGATTTTTGTTTGGTATCCTTTGTTATCAAGATACTCGATCAATATTCTCAAATACCACCATTGTCGATCAATTCAAAAGTTTAATAGTATATAGGCCTCTTTAGAAGTTCATATTGTGGGAAATCGAACTTGCCAAATGGAAAATAACTAGCAAAACTCGAGGTATCGATTAGACTGCCCGTAAGAATTTATCCGCGCGCACACAACGCTGCAAACTCTCCAGTAAACATCATGTTCGTCTCGGCGTAATAAGGATACAAAATAGCAATTCGTAGTAACCAACAACGTAAATACCCTGGAAGATCTTAAAATGTGGTTCAGACCTAACTCAACCCCACAAAATTGACTTGTAAGATGATGAATGTTTACCACTTATAATCTTTTTTTCATGCCTCCCACTTAACAGAAGAGACGAATATCAGACAAGAATGATTTTAAAATTATACTCCCTTGGTCCCTATTATAAAAAAAATACAAAAATTACCACTAACAAAGAGCTCATTTAATTCTTATCTTTTTTGAGTAAAGTCTTCAAAATACTCTCCACTTAACTCCAAATGCGAAATAACTCCACTCAAGTCAAATTTATGTGCACTACTCTCACTCACATTGAAAACTGAAAAGACAAAACATTCAATGAATGTAAAATTGGTATTTAAGCAATAAATATACACTAAAAACCGTAATAGTTTCTTATATTTTGGACCAAAATTAACTCCGATTTTTTTTTCTTATAATAGGGATCGAAGGGAGTATACAGTTAGTGCCAGACTCATGAATCTTGAAAAACAGGTGAAAAAAATCATTATCAAGATTATTGATTCACATGATTGTTAAAAACTAGCTTCATAACCCGTGCGATGCACGGGTTTGGCTAAATTCCTTTGTGTAATAAATAATAAAAGTTTTATGCATTTATTAACAAATCTCCTTATAAACATTCATGATCCATTTTTTTAACTGTACGTAGTTTGTCTACTGTGGGAATCGAACTCAGGAGCACTCAGTCGACCTCGTGTCCCAAGATAGCTTATGCCAATGGACCAATGATGTTAGTTTGTAAAATATATAGTCAAATAAATGTGAATAAATTAAATAAGAAAATAATAAAATTTTAAAAAATATTAACAAATACATTAAAAGTAAACATCCATAAATAGTTTAAAGCAGTAGAACCATAACTTGGAGTCTCATCAGTTTGATATTTGATTCAGTTTTTAAAACATAGTCTACACCATGTCTAGTTTACTAGTTGTTGTGTCTCTTAATACACTTGGTTTATGCCTTTGTTGTATAGTGCGAGAGGAAGCTCCTCTTCTCTCATGATTTCAAGTTTGTACATTTTTGTGATTAGTAATTTTTTGTTTGGTGACTTAGTGATGGCTACGACTCTAGGATAATGGAACGCATGTCATTATATGGTGCAAAAATGTTATTTAGACATAGATTTTTAGACAAATATCGACATAAATTAACTTACAACACCAATTAATCATGTTTTTGAGATATTACCAACCCGCTTTTTTTCAGATTTTAGTCAGCGTTGTTAAAAAACTTGGTTAATTGATCACTTGGCTAATAGTCTAAAAAATTTAGTTAATTGGTGTTGTAAGTTGATTTTTGTCGATTTTTATATAAAAATATATGTCTATATAACATTACAGTAACAAATGTGTGAATGCATGATTTTTTTTAGGCTACTCAATAAAATTTAGTTAATTGGTGTTGTAAGTTGATTTTTGTCGATTTTTATATAAAAATATATGTCTATATAACATTACAGTAACAAATGTGTGAATGCATGATTTTTTTTAGGCTACTCAATTTTTTGTTGTGGTATTTCATTGGTTGGATTGAGATGATTTTCAAATGTGTGATGTCATTGATTTTTTGTTAGCCATCATGAATTCCAATTTTAATTTTTTGTTGTGCTATTTCATTGGTTGGATAGACATGATTTTTCAAATGTGTGATGTCAATGATTTTTCCATACTATGTCTTTCATAGCCAATCATTCTTGAAGTTTTTATTTTCTAAAATCACTTTGGTTTTTTTTCCTTATTTCTTTTACTTTTTTTGTACCATCTCATCGTGTGCAGTTTTTATCGGTTTTATCGATGACTAATCTACACCGGGCAAGCTAGTAGGTCACGAGTGCTCGGTTTTGTCGGCGTGTGCGGTTATATCCTCTCAACAGAGTTTTACCGATGACTAATCTACTTTTTTTTTTAATATTTTCATATTTTAAAGTGAGATGCTAAAAAATGTGCTTTAGTGTACTTGATGGGGACAAAATTATTTTGTAGCAAAACGCGTAATGTGAAATGTTAGACAGTGTGTTTTGGGTTACTTTAGGATTCAGAAATTTTTGTAACTACTCAAATATTTCGTTTGTCAATAATCTATTTGATGGAAAAACAATTTCATGGGAAAATACATAAAATGTGATTATAGGCAGTGTGTTTTGGGGTACTTTAGAATCTTGAAAAAACATTACATGTCCAAATTGGTGTTTTCTTCTTTATTTAGATAATTTCGCATCAAGAAGTATTAGAAGCATAACTAAATTGATACTTACTTTTAAATCAATCTCCGCATGAGACCTACGTTCGTGTTTCACTTTTTAATTATGTTGTCTTCTTTTCTCTTTAATTATGAGTTAAGTTTTTATGTCTACATTTTTTGGGAATAACTAGGTTTCCTCTACGCGCAACTCTATAGACTAATCCCTCGAATTTCTATTACATGAACATAACTTACACAAAATTCCTACTTAATCGTAGTAAAATATTGGATCAAATTATCTATTGATTATTTTCTTATGCTTCTTTTCTTTACATGTTTACTCTTTATTTAATTCATATTCCATTTGAATATCAAAACTTTTGTAGTCTCAGTAACAAATGTCTGTACTTTTGAATTATTTTTATGACGTTTGTTATTATTAATCTTTCATCCTACTTATCTCATATATTGCTTTAAATTGTACGAATTTTTTCTTCACCTCTCCTATTTTCCCATTTTCTTGTGTATAAGATCTACATGTCTTTAACAACTATAAACCTTTAATCCTCGAAAACTGCTACTCCTAGCTGCTTTTATTTCTATGTGTTTCACTTAATCAACCACTAGCTAGTCAACCCGTCCATCGGATGGGTCGTGGGGCTAGTTACCTTATATACTTTAGGATCAGGTGGAAGAGAAAGCGTATGTTTATGAACTAAATGTCTAAATCAAAAGTTTAGCCTTTATTTAACTTCCGACTTTCAAAAAGTTGAAGGATCTAGGTGCAAATTTTTAAACTCAAAAGGGTCAAAATAAATTTCATACATGAAAACAAGTGAAGATTTTTAACTCCCGCAGTGTATGTAATGTAGTTTGTGTATTAATCAAAACTAACAGACAAGAAGAAAAAAAAATACTAACTCCTAGTAATTTTGCTGTTGGAAATTAAGAGACAGATAAAAACATACTCCCTCAGTAATAGAATATAAGCAAAAATAGGTGAACGAAACTTGATGACTAAGTACATCAATTTTCGTTCACCTATTTTTATCGACATTCTGTTACAGAGAGGGGTTAAAATTCTTTTAATTTCTCAAAGAAATTAAAGGTTCCATTTGAAAAGATACCGACCCAAAGACTCTTATTTATTTTATCTCTTTCTCTCTCTCTCTCTCCAAATAAAGCCCACTATTTATTTTGAAAAGTGGAAAGGATCCTAATCCAAATGAATTTGGTCACTATAAGGTCTAAGTACATTAAAACCAATATTTTTGGGTAAGGTTTTTTGAATTGAGATGAATTTGGTCGCCTTAAAGTCTAAGTGCATTAAAACCAATATTTTTAGGCAAAGACCTTTTTGAATTCAAAAACATTCGCAAAACTATAAATCTAAGAATCACAAGTTTTTCATTTTATTATACATGCCGGGTAACAACAAAAGTTAGTTCGAATGATAATTGGACTCAGAAAGTCAGAACTCATCCTAAGGTTTTGGGTTCGAATCTTTAGTGTGGTAAAAACTTTGTTGGGAAGAGGGAATCACACTGGTTGGCAAAGTCAGGTACTCAAAGCCAACCAAATTCCCCAACGTGTATTAGTAATTAGCAGAATTGGTGGAAACTGGACACCAATGAGATGGAAACAAAAAAAATTATGCATACAGGGGTGTTGATTGAAGGATTTGAATTAAAACTATTAATTTGGGCCCAAGCTTAGGCGCATAAAACCCGCAACATATCTAACAAGCTCAAATCGCATATTACATTTTTTTACTAAAAAAGATATTCATTCATTTAAATTGATAGATTACATCGATGATAATAAAAATTCAAAATTGCTAAAAACGCAAAGGATGAATCTGCGAACAAAGTGACAACACATAAGTTACGTGTAATAGCATAAAAGAAAAATGCCTATAAATGTGACAAAAAAAAAAGTCACCAAAGTACCCATGCTTTCGAATATGTAACTTTAAGGCTTTAGTCATTGGTTGAATCTACAATAGATCGAAGTTGATCTGTCGACCTGAACCAAACGAACACCACAACAAGACAGGAAATCAAAAATACCGCAACATGACGGGAAATCTAAAACGCCACACCAAGATGACTAACAACAATAACAGTGCACCCAACAGCCGACAAAATTTAGAAAAAAGACAAAATAAAAACTTTAGGTTTATGTGATAACCACTTATTTAGATTAAAAGATAAAAAAACTATACAAAGGGGTGATTCTAAGCCAAAAATTGACCTAAACCACCTCCCCTTTGATGGTGATCTAGATAAAAGAGAAGAGTGAGAAACAATTGAAAGAAACAATTAGGGTTTAGGGAAAGAAGAATAATGTCAAGTCTAAATTTTATCTTTATAATTTAATATAAAAATCTCAATTAGGAGTTGTACTTTTCACTTTTTAAATATCCAATATCCAATTTTTTATCTCGGGGCTCACTAGGGTGTCTCAAGACTCATTAAGCGCTTACAGAGCCAATAAAAAGTCTTCGACAATTTATTTTTATGACATGTTGGTTCTCGTGTCGTAACATTCTATTTTTATTTTTATTTTGATGATACTCGTAACATTATAATAATTTTAGTCATTATAAACATAACAATTTTGGAGAATATACAGAGTTTTTCACTTTTATTTAGCTGGACAACATTTACCGATATGAAACTACCTGTAAGGCTGTAATTCTTACCCTTGTTTTTGTCAGCTTTATTTTCCCTTTTTTCTGAATGATATTTTCCTATTACTCTAAAATTACTTTTTGACAGTATTACTAAAAAATTACTAATTTGTGGAATCAATCATGTAATTATAAAATATTTAAGTGAATAGATATAAGCTCATGATTGTACATAATCAATCAAATAACAATGTGAAAGCAGGAGATTTGATTCTGAACTTGGATCCTAATTCCTAGGGAAGAAGAAAAAGAGACATGATTTGTAGTTTTGTACATAAGCATTAGAAAGCACGAACAAAAAAAAATATAAAAAAAAAAACAACATAAATATATTTTAGTTGTACTCACTCTTGCCCCTGGTAGAAAACAAAACAGAGCATATATAATTCATGAGGACCAAGAAGATAAGCTTTTATTAAATATTTAAAAAATCATATTAAGAAAAATAGTAATAAAATATCATCTCAGTTTACCGACAGAGAAAGGATAACATGTGACTGAGTGCACATGTTTGCCATACAACCTCATGTGCCAATAATTGATCCTACGGTCAAGATTTGATCAAATGGAGCTATCAAAAATATGATAAGTAATGAGTCACAACGTGGATCCTCCATGTCACATTTCCTAACCGGTAGCTAGAGTCAAAGCAATTTCACATCAAGACCTCAACTCAATACATCTCTTTTAAGCAAGAACAATCGCACGATTTGACATGTGTTTCTTTCGACTTAATTAAAGTTCTATATATATATTTAGCTTTGGATATATATCAGTGTTAAATTTAGAATTTTTCGTCTATTGTGATCCTACTTGACACGAGTGATTAATCTATGTAGTTGCGCGTAGGAAATACCTAGTTTATAAAATAAATAAATTACATATCTTTATTGTTTGGTTTCTAGTGAAGTTTGAAACTTTGAATAGTCACCAACAGTGTACAAAAATAATAATAATAATAATAATAGTTTTGATAGTGAAATCTATCGTAAATGAAGAATGGTCCATGTGGTGGACCACTTTAGTACTCTCTATGGAAGAAAACCTATCTTCATATCCCTCTCTCCTATTTACCTCTTTTGTTAACCCGTTTCCAAAGAATCCAATGATTTTTTTCAAAAAAATCCAAACATTGCTTTATTGGTCATGACGCCTTAAATTCCAATTCTTACTATTTCTAAGTAACTTCCTTCAACATTCATTCTCATTTCTCAATCACAGTAATCACTCAATTTTTTAAATGGACAACCTAAAGAATAAATAAATATGTTTTAGATTTCTATAAGATTATTAGTAAAATTTGATTTTGTTCTTTAGAAAAGTTTAATTCATTTTAGTAGTTGTATTTAGTAAAAATAGTATATTTTTAGTTCTTAATAGAGACAATAAACATACAACAACAATGCATTTTGGTCTCTCAACCGGACCAAAACTAAATAACCACCAAAGTGAAATTTTGTAGAAGTATTAACCCTATAAAAATTTATGTCAAATAATTATAAGTTATATCAATTTGTACAAAGAGTTCAATTTATATGTATTGTCAACGTAAAATTATTTATATAACGACTTCTAATGTAAAATTAAATTATTTGAAGTATCATTTATGCACACAAGTAGGGGCGAATCTACCTCTATCCCATGGTGGTCAATCGCTCTCCCTGAAAAAATAATATTACTACCAATACTCTTATTAAAAAATAATATTAACACCAATGTTCTATTAAAAATGTATTTTCGGACTGAAACTCTTAGTTTTGCCCCATACTCAAACAATTACACACACTCTTACACATTTCTAATTTTCTCTCTCATTGTCTTTTCTCACTCTCGAGCACGTTCTTTCTTCTCTTCCTCCTTTAAGCAACCAAATATGAGTTGTGCAATTTATTTATTGAATTCTATGTAAGTTTTAATTTGTATCATATTTATTTATAACGATGCGTGTGTTTAATTTTTTTGCATACTCTAATCGAGAATCTTAGATACCCCACTGAACGCGAACCGAATATGTAAATTGATGTCTTCTACAAATACATGCCCATTTTTCAATAAAGTGACTGGTATGACATATTGACATTAATAACTATGACATCATCTTCTACCAAAAAAGAAGGTAACCAACCATTTAGATACTCAACATGTGAGAGACTCTTATTATAGTCTCTGAGTGTATCAAAATTGTAAACATATCTCTAAGTATCTTTTTTAATAAGTCATTTTGGCTTTCAAATATATCTGTCTTTTATTAGTCATTTTTTCCCTCATTTTTTTTTTGATTTGGGTTCAGTGCAGCCGATTGTGTCTACCTCTCTCATCATGCTTTTTTCTAATTTTTTTTAAATAAAATTATTTAACGGTTGAGATTGAAAGTTGAGTACATTTAATAGTTTAGATTATCCTGACTGCAAAACAAATCGACTATACTGAATCCTGATCCATTTTTTATTGGTCAATTTAGTTCCTAAAACTGTGAACAAAATATATACTTAAAGACGTATTTGTTATTTTGATACATTAAAGAACTATAAAGACAACGTGTCACATATTAAATAATTAAAATGACAACTACATTCGACCATCCTAGTGACAATACATTCGACGAGTCTTGTAATGTAAAGTAAACCATTAACTTGTGGTAGACAAAAATTATTTTATAATTATTATATACAACTAGCAAAGATAAATAGTAATAGTAATACACGATGTTGATGTGAGATGTGACACAAGTAGTAGATATTTGGATCCCTTAATAATTTGATCATTAGTTTGATCTCTGGCAGGTGCGTATGAAAAAACATTTGTTGGAAGATATCAACTCCTCAAATGAATATTCGTTACCTCAAAGGCTTAGTCTTTATAGTCGTCGTGGAAGATACATAGGTTTAACCAAAAAATACAGAGTGTAATATGGTTTTGGACCAAATTCCATGTATGCACGCAACACTCGATTATTAACTTAAATTAGGCAATCAATGATATGAGGTATACGACTTTAAAGATACCCCCATGCAGAGAAGGGAAAACAATTGAGTTTTTGGGAGCTAGCAATGCTTTTGCACATGGGGACAAGTGTGTGAGGGTTCACCTAAATATATATTGGCTTTTTCCTTTTCTCCCCTCATGCCTGGCCCTCTCGACCTATCACTGCAATTATGTGCATTCTATAATGTACTGCCGGTTCATGGAATCCCAGATCCCAAATACAAGTGTGCCAGCGCTTGCAAGCAGTGTTGTAAGAACGGGATCGAACCAGGTGGTTTAACTAGTTGGATTGGAAGTAGACAGTTTGGTGGTTGGTTCAATCGATCATTTGAACTGCAGCACAATAGAACCGCTTTGGGCCAGATTGAACTGCGGCTCAACCGCTTTGAACTGCCAATTGGCTCGGATTAAATCGTTTGGAATGCATTTTTTAATTTACTTTTTCTCCAAATTTTAATACCTTTTAAATTTTTTTATTTAATTATTACTCATCCGGTTCAACCAACGAGAACACAACATTAATCACATCTTTGAAGTGTATTAACCATTTTCGATGTTGATTTGATATCAATTGAAAATGTGCTTAATGAGACACCTCAATATATCCACTAACCAACGAGAACACAACATTAATCACATCTTTGAAGTGTATTAACCATTTATTTCGATGTTGATTTGATATCAATTGATCCCTTCAGCCCATATTATTTATTGTTTAAGCAAATTCAATTTTTAGCAAATTGCTTGTTGTACATTTTCAACAAAACATTTAACATTTTTGTTTCACTTATACCCTTCTTTATTTGAGAATTTTATGCAGTCAATAAATGATCTACATTTATTTGAGAAATTTAACACTACTACATACCTAAGGCTAGATTCGAATCCAGGACTTTCATTAAACTGAAAATCCAAATTATTTCATCTAAGTATTCTTGGGTTTATTTAAATAGAAAGTTAAAGAGTTAAAGTATATTGTGTAACACTTTTTATAAAACTTAAGTACTAATTATTTTTCTTCAACGAATATAAGAAGAGGACAAGATTATGTGAGATCTGGCCAAGGCAACTTACATGGTACGACGATTATTATTGCTTTTTCTTTGTTGAGAATTACTTTGATAGGCATGCAATATGCTTAAATAAGGAAAATGGAAGAAAAGTCAGCCACCAACTAAAGAAATGAGTGACAGAGATTGATAAGCCACAACTACTGCAACTTGAGAGTAATTTTAGGAATTTCAACTTTCCACTTTTTTCAATTTAGTCTTTTAATTCCATTCCGTCTCTTAAATTTCTTTCCCTTAATACTTGTCATCAGATATGTCAATAAATAAAAAACCTCAATGAATTAATTTGTGTCTTAAATTTCTTTCCTTTATGTGGTGTTTTTTTTTTCCAAATAATTGCACTATAAATTGGTATCAAATAAAACAACGTAAGCACCATAATTTTTTTTCGACACCATCAATAGTTCCTTTAAGACTTATGATAACCAATTTTTTACTTTGATTTCTAATGCACATAAAATAATAAGAATGGTCCCCTACGTGATCTGAGAGAAAATGTAAAAGTCGATGTGAAATTACACTATTTTTTGGTCAATGTGAAATTACACTTTGAAAGAGATATAAAGCATTTCCGACAAAGGCTTTTTTTCCAAAATTCAAAGCACTTTTTTTTTTAGTAAATCAAGGTATCCACTACGTACATCTTCAGAGACTAATTCTCCAAAATATTGAGATCTTTCAAGAGGGTGACATCTCTCACCAGATATTTTTCTATACGAACCAACCAGGAATCAAACCTTTGACAAGATGGTTAACGAGCCAAATAACTCAAAGCACTCTAAATGCGCTAAAAAATGTCGATGTTAAAATGATACACTCTCCATTACAAAACTTTGTACTTTTGATATTTTATTTTGTTTCAAAACAATGATACTCTTAGAAACTCAATGTTAAGTTCACCTAAATTTTCCAAATATACCCTTATACTTATTGAATCTTTTAGAGTCTCATCATTTGGAGCGATTTTATATATTGAAATTTGAAAAAAATAGTGATACAAAAGAGGATATTTTGCTAGTTGGGTTACACAAATAAATGGTACCTTAATTTGTGTGTAACAAGCTAAAAGTACCAAAGTTTTAAAATGAAAAGTGTGTTTACAATACACTTTTTTTATTACAATATTTACAATACAAATTACAATTGAATCCTCTAAACAATCTAATAATCATTTTAATTGGACCGGTTCATGGAAGAAACCATCAGTTTGCATTTTACTTTCGAATATGTTAAGACTTTTGGAGTTTGAGTCCTGCTACCAACACCCCTTATTTCCTTCTCAGGCCCCTTCCCCAATTTTCTTATCAACTTGTATTGATTTCATTACCAAATAGGCAAGGCCCAAACCAATACAAGTAGAGACTGACCCTAGGAATAGCAAAGCAGTTGAGGCTGGCCAGTAATGAGCCCACCGAAAAAATTAATAAAAAGAAAAGTTAAACTCAATGCTGGTCTTTCTGGGTAGTGAGCTATGCGGGCTGGGCTATAACAGGTTGCTGGCCGAGGTCAACAACCTGCCCCGCCATTTTTGGCGGACCGGCCCACCGAGCCAAGTTCATTCCAAACCTCCCACCTTCCCCTTCCCCCAATCCCTATGATGTCTTCCTCTTTTTAAAGAGAAAAATAAAGGCATGGGGATAAGGGAGAAGGGAGAGAGGAGGGGGGGGGTTTCAAGGGCTGTGGGAAGGAAACAGGAGGATGTAGGTAGCAACTAGCAAGTGAAACGCAGAAAATTTTCTCAATATCATTCTCAGCAGCCATCATTATTCCAGTTTTTCGAGCTATGAACCATTGGCATCATATCACTGTCACCCGAGTTGTCTAGCTCTGTTACAAATAGATTATAACAGCGCCAAGAAGCAAAGGCCGAAATTACAGGATACTATTGATATTGAAATTTTTTAAAAAACTATTCAATAGAATGATAACTTTATTTGGGACACAAAAAGCATAAGCTACGATCAAATAAGCATTGGGTTGATACTATCAATATTTATACAACACGATAATTAGCTATATCTATCCCAAAAATTTCCATGTTAGTTTTGCTCAATTGCAATTGTAGTTTGATCTAAAGCCTGTCTAGGCTATGTGCACCACACGAGTCTCTAATATTAGGATTGTAGCTAGGAGGGAGATATTCTAAATTTGCATTGGTTCAAGGATGTTCTCAACCTCACCCCAATAGATATGTATACTACTTATATGCCCTAGGTTAATCAGCTCACCTCTTGCCACGGGGTCCAGTTCCAGATCTGGGACCAGGAAACCGAGAAAACTGAAGCCGCAAATGATTAGACTCAGGATTGAGTTCATCAACTTTATATCCTGTACAATCAAACCACAATGTCAGCAAACATTATGAAATTTGGGTAAATGATAATGTGAAAATTTATTATCAGTGAGTTCACATCCCTATGAAGTTTATTGGTGAGTAAAATACTCAGGAACATGGCCATTGCCCATTAGCTTGCCGACAACAGGCACAGCTGACTATATTAGAATGGCAGACCGCAGAGACAATAGAGTGCACTATGGTAAAGTACTAGTTTAAATAAACCTTATATCAAATGTAACTTAGAAATTCAGAGTACCAGAGTGTTTACAACTTTCCAAGCTGAAATCCTTTTAGTTCAATCGAATGAATATTGAGTAATTTCATAGGAGAAGCATACCATACTTCTTCATTATGCACTTGTTTATATCACATCAAAAATTCATTACAACTTAGATAAGTGATAACTACATGTTGATTCATTGTCAAAAACCTAAATGTTTTCTTCAATTTTCATTAACTCCAAGGCGTGACCTTATGCTGGTATGATTCCCTTTAGATGACTTGCACAACCAAAACATGAAAAAATTTCCTTTCATATCAGCAAATCACAAGTAATAGTGTAATACCTTGCAAGGCACTCAAAGCAGTTGCAGCACACGCTGGATTTGCAAAATCTACAAAACAAAGGATCAAAGGGTCTCCACCTCGCTGCAATAAACAAACATTTCAGCATATCAAGTATCAAGTGCAGTGAAACTTTCAACCAATAACCAGAACAGTGACAAACCAATTCAAAAGCGGACAAGCAGAGAGCAGTTTCAAACAGTGCACTTACATGTTTGGCTTCTTTAGTCACGAGTCTCACTTCTCTGTATCCGACAAAAGGGCGAAAAATATCTAAATATGACATTAAGGGAACTTGAATAGTTATATTAAAATGAATCAAATTTATTTGTTCACCAGAAAAAAATGAATCAAGCTTATGAGACCCGATTATAGCATGATGACAAAATCCTAAACCAGTATCTCAGTACAAAAAAAGGATACGGGCAACTTCCCTTCTTGTGCTGTCTGATGGGAGCCCTTCAATATATAAGGTACTGGAAGCATCGGGAGGCAGCGGTAGTGTCTCAGGTCCATGTCTGGAAACTGCATCTACAGGTAATTGACCACCATAGTTGACATTAAGACCATTCCGTGCAAGATTGGGCCCACCACTCCCAGGATGCCCCATGACAGAAGGATCGGCTAGTGAATGGCCTGGCAATCCACCAACACCTCTTGCTAATCCAACACCACCAATTGCACTGGCTTCGCCAGAATTAAATGAAGTAATCTGCTTCATAACCGGACAGGATGAAAGTTTTTAGTAAACAACCAGTGATGAGTTGCACACTGCACAGCCTCACATAGATGTAAATATAAATAAAACATGCTAAAGATGTTACCCCTGCACTTTGAAGAAGGTAACGATCATAAGCAGATCCAAGTGATTTGGTGTCCTTTAGCATTTGGTGACCAGTACGGTCATCATTTCGAGCAGTGTAATTGTGGATCTCATTGCCGGAAGCCAGACCAGAAGGTGACATCTCTGCAGCATAACAAAATCTGGATAACACAAGCTAAAAGTTTCCAACTAGTTGCAATAGGATATATAAATGCTATTCCTACAACATTAATCAGTGACTATAATAGAATACATTTGAATATGCCACAAGCCAGAAAGTAACACTCAGATAACTAAACAGTTGATGCCCTATAATGCAAAGTACTCATAATAACATAATGAAACTCTACTCGGTTTTCATTTGAATTTCGTTTGAGGGGCACTAGGTTTTCATTTGATGTAGTCACATATGGTGTTGAAAATGCTCCGACATTGGACACCATGACCATCAAACTAAAATAAACTCACCATATCCATGTAAAGCATCGATATGAGGGATGGTGGACCTGTCTTGTTCATTGGGGGGGAGGGAGAGGGAAAGGGAAAATTTTAATACTTTCCCTTAAAAACATACCTATATTTTAATAAAATGTAGTTTCAGCCCTTACAAGAAAAGTTATTTCCCTCCAAACTGTAATTCTAGTTCGGCCCCTGTATATAATATATGGTACCAAAAGGATTTCCAGAAATTATGCTGCAGTAGGTTGCAATAATTAGCATTCAGCTTAACAAACAATGTATATGAGTCCAAGGGAAGCAGCCCAAGTGGTGCCTGTGGTGAGTCGGGGACATCAACGGATTTGACCAACGAGGAGGTTGGGGGTTCGATCCTCACTCCTCCACTAATGAGGAGAAACACTAACTTGCTAACAATTGCCATTAAAAAAACATGCATAAGTAATTTAGTTGATTAAAATAACTATAGATGACCATTTTAGAGTTGAACTTGAATCTACTCAATCCTATCTTTCTCAGTATGCAACTACTTGAAAATCACAGCGCAAAACTTTCAGGTGATTCTCAAATGACTTTCCTCTACATACTTAGTCTGTCCAACTAGTTTAGCTTATAGTTCCTCCTGTGTTCTCTTCTCTGAGAGCAAATACACTCAAAGCTACATTTTAAAACTCAAAACACTCGATGCCCACTATCATTTTAATAAATCACATACCAATGAATCCCATTATCAAATCAAATAAATTACAACAACCTAACACGCCTAGTTCCAAACCCTAACTTTGAAACGCTGCATACCAGTTGCTTTATGGTTTGTTTGCATGAAGGAAAGTGCATAAAAAACGCCAAATACTGACACTTTCGAAAACAAAAATGTACCAAAAAGGGATAAGAGCGAACCGTATTCAGTACGAGGTCGTTTGGGCATGCCAGGAGTGGGGAGAAGCGGCTGCTGTCGATTCCAGAAGCCGTCCGTCATTGAAAGAGATCAATAGAAAGAGTAGAAGAAGACGGTGGTGATGATGATGATCTCGATGGATCTGGCAGTGAATGGTTTTGGTGTGGAAGGATCTGGTGGTGAATTGCAGATTCAGAAACCCTAATTCGCAATAAACCAAACCCTAATTCTTGACCCCTCTTCAAACCCAAAATTAATATTAATACAAAAAAAAATTGATAAATATTTATATTTATTAATTGATTAATATATATATATATATATATACACACACGCACGGGTGTTGTCGTGTTATTTTTATTAATAGAGTTAGACATAATTTAATTAGTCTGAACATTACTCCGTGAATATTTATTAGCAATATTTAATATTTTCTGTAAAGATTAAAAAACAAAATTGTATTAAGCTTTCAAATTTTTCAAATTGTAATATTTTTCGTAGAGAGAATAAAACTTATTGACAGAAAAATGAAATATTAAAAATAAAAGAGACCTGTAGATGAAATTAAAGTATGTGAGAGAGTGAAAAAGTTTAAAAGTTTGAAAAAAGTGTGAAAGATAGAGTGAAAAAATTTGAAAAAGTGAAATCACATAAATATCGTAAAATTGTTTAGTCTTGATGAACTTAGATAGAACTTAGTTAGTCCAAATATTATTAACCTGTGAAAATCACGAGAAAGTAAATTAAAAAAAAAAGTGAAAATGTGAGAACTTTTCAAAAAGTGTGAAAGAGAAAGTGTGAAAAAGTGAAGAAATTTTAAGACGATAATATATGTCAGCAAGATATAATATTTTCCGTAGAGAATAAAAAATAAATTTGTATTAATTTTTTTTATAAATAACAAAATTTTATTGAAACTTCAAACTTTTCAACAAAGAAAAAAACGTATTGATAGAGAGAGAGAGAGAGAGAGAGAGATATAGAGATAGCAGTGGTGGTGGTGGTGGTGATGGTGGCGCATTGGAGAGAGAGTAAGAAGATCGTGGTTGATAATGAGGAGCTAACTAGGCCCTTTGGCAATGATGAGTTTAGGCATGCTTTAATGCAAATGGACTCGGATAAAACACTTGGAGTCTGGCCAACTTCCCCCCTCTCCTAATGAAACCAATATCGCTCTAATGTAATAATATAAGATACACATCTAGAGAATTATTTATATATGTGAAATACAAAAAATATCCGGAAAGGAAAACAAAGAGTATTATTATTTTTTTTTATGTAAAATAAAGAGTATTATTTGAATATTACTATATAAATGAGAGGGAAAGAAAATATAGTGTATGTTTTTTGTTTCCTTAGCTTCTTTTGGATGGAATATATTCTCCATTATTTTGATTCAATGTAGCTATAGGAAAACTACCATGTTGATTCACGAGTACTGCAAAATGATGAATACTGATCTTATCAAAATGATGAGTATCTTATCCCTGTTGAGAATACTTCATCATTTTCCTGTCATGAGACAAAACCACACTTTTGAGGTTTAAAAAAAAAAGTTCAGAACTCGCTTTATTCTGGATCAAGTACTCTCAATTAAACATAAGTGGTTCAGGAGAGGGATGAAATGAAATGAATTTTGTTAATCGGATGTGATATGACATGAAAAAAAGTTTATAAGTGAGAGATATTCCTCTTTAACAAACTAGTTTTGTGGAGTTGAGTTAGGCGTAAACCACATTATAAGATGGTATCAAAGTCTATCTAAAATTTGTTGGGTCACCTATTGTCGGGCCACTCAGATCACGCTCCAAAAGTCCACAACTCAACTTTCCTTCTTTATATTTTCTGTTTAAGTTGATCTGTGTAATTGTGTTGAGATGTCCATACCCATCATTATTAGTGTCTAAAATTTTAGTAGTGCCTACGATATTAGTAGTGCTATCGATAGGTTGGAGATATCAACACAATAATGACATCTCCAACCTATCGATATTTCAACGTTTATCAGTTGAGATAGGTCTTACGAATCGGTGGGACTTTATTTTCATAAATGGATGAGAGAACTTACAAAAAGCACCGATTGCAACACAAATTTAAACCCTATAATCAATCTGTCCCTAAATATGAATATTTGTCTCTGTTTCCACACAGCACGTGGGTCCCACTTTTTTTTTTTTTTTAAGAAGTTTGTGCCTTTGTGGGACCTTGTTTTCACTGTCCAATTCATAAAAAACCAATTCTTTTGTCCCCAATTCCCTCTTATAGTATATCCTCAACCGACCAAGTGGGGAAACCTATTTTTAAAGTAAAAGCAACATTGTCATCTATAAATAATTTCAAACAAATTATACAAATTAGATAAAAAAAAATTCAAAAACTATATTTGTAGACATGATTATTTTATTTTTTGTTTCTAGATAGTTGAGACTTGAGATAAACAGATATATAAGCTATGACATCACCTCATTGAATGCTTTGTAGAGTTTAGTCCTAAGTCATTTATGAAGAACATGCTATGAGACTTAGGACAACAGTTTCAGACTTTCAGATCCTTAAGCGGCCATTAATTTCCATGGAGGCCCACATATTCACCTAACCAGATATCACCTTCCCCAATTTGCTCCCAATCCTTACACAAAACATAAAAGGGTTTTTTTTTTTTTTTTTGACCCCCACCCATTCCCTTAAAACCCCCACCCACCATATGAAAAGACCAAAATACCCCTGTTTGTTTACAAAATCACCATTTCTTCACATAATTGGCCATACCTACGTTTGATGCCCTTCACTGCACGCATATACGCCACGCAGAGACGTATATCGATCAATCGGTAGAATCCACCAATCGCATATACCCCACCACAACCCTATATACGACGAGCAAGTTTTTACTCACCGTAGATACCCCTATTCAGGCGTATATACGATTAGCCAGAAATTCATCCACTCGCAGATACGCCAGCAGACCCTATATACGACGAGCAAAATAGTAAGCATCGTATATACACCATTTTTGATGTAAATACGATGAGCAATTTATTTTTATTTTTTTACTAATTTTTTTCCTTTGCTTGCAGTGTCCTGGTGAGCATAGAGGAGACGCGAGGTATCTCCTATCTGAGAGAGAGAGAGTCATCTCTTCGCTCCGAGTCACGAGGACTCGGAGGCATAATCACCCATGCTTGTGAGAGGAGAGAGAGAGCAGTGAACCAGATGAGTATCGGTAGTAGTAGGTACTTCTGATGGTGCGTCCGGGCTTCTATCCCCGGACTATTACCGGCTCCACCATCACCTAGAGCTCAGGCCTGGACACCCTCCCCTGAGCTACGCTACGACGATCCTGACTGGATGAGGGAGGTTGTGACCGCTTGTAGAGAGGGGATTCGTGATTGCGAGATCACGCATGGCAGTCGGGCGTATCAGACACTCCATAGGCTGGTGGGGATGGCACATCCGGATGACGTTGCAGGGGAGCTTAGACGACGGGGACGAGGACGAGGGCGACGCCGTTAGGGATTTTTTATTTGTTTTTTGATGTATTTGATATTATATTGGCACTTTATTATTAACTTTTTTTCGGATGTTTTATTTATTTTACAAGTTTCTTTGAATTTTTGATTTCATTGATTCGATAAAACAAAGTTACACAAGCGATACAACATAAACAACTAGAATAAAATAGACAAATAAAATGAAAATACAATAGAAACTACTGAGCTGGTGGAGTTAATCGACGAATGATCTCAGCGACGATCCTTCTGGTTTCGACGTACAGATGAATGTAACTCTTCCATTTAAACATAATATGATTGGACATCATCTGTCGGAGGTCATCCTCGGTGTTGACATCCACGGCGAGAAAAAGTGAAGACCTCCATCACCCATTCCGGTTTCCGATAAACGATACGAATTATATCATGCTCGTGCGTTCTCTCGTTTGAACCATCCGCAGATGAGTTTCTCGCTAATTAGAGCAGCAAATGATATATCGTGTTTTAACCTACACGAAACAACATCTCTCCCATCGAAACTATTATATCATCATCTTTCAAGATGATGCCTTGATGATCAGCAAATCCCATATTAGAATGAACGAGAGTGAGGGAAGAAGGCTCGTAGTATGACATTAGCGAAGCCTGCATCATCTTCACTTGTATTGTGTGAGAGAAGGAGGAAGTTGAATTTTTGGTGTGAAAATAGTGATGGTGGGAGTGAGTATTTATAGATGAGGTAAAAGATTATCAACCGTTGATTCCGTTGATCAACTTTTAAAGTGAAATCATGACCGTTAAATTTTTTTTACAAATTAAAAAAAAATATTTAAGGCTCATCGTATATATGTCATTTGGGACATATATACGATGTGTATTTTTAAGACATCGTATATATGCCCTGAAGAAGTATATACGATTGATCGTGTAACGGCCAATCGTATATACTTCTTCAGGGCATATATACGATGTCTTAAAAATACACATCGTATATATGTCCCAAATGACATATATACGATGAGCCTTTTTTAAAAAAAAAAAAAAGAAAACAAAGGGCATTTTTGGGATTTCAGTGTGGGTGGGGGTTTAAGGGGAGAGGGTGGGGGTGGGGGTCCAAAAAAAACCCAACATAAAAATACTATATATGATTTTGCTCCCGTCTTCTGAGTAGCTTATTAAATTACCAATGTTATGTTTTTAGGGTGTAACTGTCTCAAATTTCTTAAGTAAAGTCTTAGATATTTGAACTTTTTGAATGATAAAAATGTGATCAAGAGGAAAGAACCCAATTAAGATATAGTAAATCATTAGAGTGGATTCGGGCTCAAATCTCTTAAGTAAAGTCTTAGATTCAAATTAACTTTGTCAATGAAAAAAATATGATTGAAAAGAGAGAACCCACTTAAGATAATCAATCAAGTTTCTCGATAGAAATAGCTATGGATAATGTTCTCGTGTACTCTACAATAGCATGCACTATTTATACTAACTAAACTACTAAAGGAGCCTTATGGTGTTCTACACTACAGAATAGCAGTGTCCATCTTCTGTCACCACTACGCCAGAATTGTAAAAAGAGATCGCCACCTTTAGTAGCGTTTATAAAAAAACGCTACCCATTTTAATAACACGCTACACCATTAGTAGCGTTTTAATGTAAAACGCTACCAACTAGGTAACACGCTAGACAGATCCCTAGCGCTTTTACTTAAAACGCTAGCAAATTAGAAAACACGCTGAACGGATCCTCTGGCGCTTTTATTCAAAACGCTAGCCAATTAGAAAACACGCTAGATAGATCCCTAGCGTTTTTATAAAACGCTAGGTATTTAGTAAACACTCTAGAAGAGGATCCTCAGCGCTTTTATTCAAAACGCTAGGTATTTAGAAAACACGCTAGATAGATCCCTAGCGTTTTTATAAAACGCTAGGTATTTAGTAAACACTCTAGACGCATCCTAAGCGCTTTTATTCAAAACGCTAGGTATTTAGAAAACACGCTAGATAGATCCTAGCGTTTTTAGAAAAAACGCTAGGTATGGTTAAATAATATTTTTTTGTTTCCTATTGAGCTACTTCCTTTCTCATTAACACTCTCACCTAGAAATGCAAAATCACTCACCCGAAACGCAAAACCCCTAACACCCTAACTCAAATTAACATCATCTCTCTCAAGGAAAATCATCTCTCTCGGTGAACATCATCTCTCTCACTCGGACAACATTGGTGAGTTTTTGTTCCTTGCTCTGTTTCTTGTTAGATATTAATTGTGGGTTCTAGTTTAGAAATATATTAGTTTTGTCACTTGTGCACACTAGACTCTTTTTTTTTTTTTACCACTAGCCTCTTCTTGTTAAACATAAATTAATTATTTGGAAGACTAGACTATATGGTTCCTTTGTCTTGACCAAAGGACCGAGAATAGAAATAGAATATGATATAGATATAGCTTGGGAAAATAAGGAGTGGATTTGAAAAATTTTAAAAGAGGAATTTTTGTTTGTTTTTATATGAATTGATTCTTCATTATATTCGAATTGCTTGATGGGTCATATGTTAAAGTTCTCTTCTCGATTTTATTATAAATATAATTTGGAAATTATGGATAGAAATTGGATGTCCGCCAATCGTCTGTCCAAGGAGTATACATGCATTGGAGTGGATTATTTTGTGAATTTGTCTTTGTTGAGCGTTTAGGGACTTCTAGTGGTATGAAATGTCCTTGTTTAAGGTCTTTGTTATGTAAAATCGATTCTTTGCAGAGGAGTTGGCACGACATTTAAAGGCGAATGGAATTGATCAAAGTTACACTTGTTGGATAATGCACGGTGAGAAAAAGGTGAATCTTCAAATATGAATGATATTAGTAAGAGATATCGCCACGGTTGACACCGACGCATTCATTTGATGCGAACGAATTTGAAGAGATGGCAAAGGTGGTTGAAGAGGATCTTAATGATTGTCCCGAAATGTTTGAGAAGTTGATAAGCGATCACGAGACACCATTGTATGCGGGGTTGTAATGAATTCACAAAATTATTGGTGTGATCAAGTTGTATAACTTGAAAACTCGCCACGGATGGACTGGATAAGAGCTTTACCGATTTACTCTCACTTACGAAAGAAATGTTGCGAATGATAATGTGCTTCCTTCTCGGACGTATGATGCAAAGCAAATGTTGGGGTCTATTGGCTTGAACTATGAGAAGATACACGCTTGTCCGAATGATTGCATTTTATTTGAATGAACATGCGTTGTTAAAGTCGTGTCCTAAATGTAATGCACCGCGGTATAAGAAGAAAAAGAGTCCGCTCCACAAAAGGTGTTGTGGTATTTTCCTATAATTCCTCGATTTAGGCGCATGTATCGTAGTTCGGAAGATGCAAAACACTTGACATGGCATGAGGATGAAAGGATTAAAGATGGTATGCTACGACACGTGATTCTCATGCAATGGAAAAAATCAATATTGAGTATCCTAATTTCGGGATGACCCGAAAACCTCGCCTTGCATTGTCACGCTAATGGATTTAACCCGCACGGTATCGGAGTAGCTCCCACGATACATGGCCCGTGATTTTGGCGATTTATAACTTCTATCGTGGGCTTTGCATGAAACGCAAATATATGATCTTTGTCTTTGTTAATTTACAGGCCCAAACAACCGAGGAAATGATATTGATGTATACTTGGCTCCTTTAATTGAAGACTTGAAGCAAATGTGGGAGGCGGGGGTAGAGGTGTATGATGGGTTCGAGAGAAGAAAGTTTCACCACGAGGGCTATGATCTTTGGCACAATTAACGACTTTCCCGCATACGGCAATCTATCCAGTACGATGAACAAAGGGCGGTGTGCATGCCCTATATGTGAAGATAACACAGTTGGATGTGGTTGGAACATGGTAAGAAGAATATCTATCTTGGTCATCGTAGATTTTTGCCATCAACTCATCACTATCGATTGTGGAGAAAGGCATTTGATGGGAATACTGAAACACGTAGAGCTCCCCGCCTTGACGCGCGAGCAGTGTATTTGAAAAGGTGGAAGATTTGAACATTAAATTTGGGAAGCCTTTTGCGGGAGAGATTGCCAAACGGGGTGGAAGAAAAGTCGATTTTCTTTGAGTTGCCATCTTTGGAAGTCATTATATGTAAGGCATTTCATTGATGTGATGCATGTTGAAAAGAATGTCTTGAAAGTGTCATTGGTACCTTACTCAATATGCCGGGTAAGACTAAAGATACCATCAACTCAAGGTTGGATTTGGTTAGTATGGGTTTGAGACCGAATTGGGTCCGGTAAAGAAGGGTACACGTACATATCTACCTCCGCAACTCATACTCTATCTAGAAAGGAGAAGACTGTCTTTTGTGAGTTTCTTCATGGAGTTAAAGTTCCGAGGATACTCTTCAAATGTGGCGACTCTTGTATCGATTAAAGACCTCAAGTTAAAGTCTCTAAAGTCCCACGATTGTCATGTTCTCATGGAGAATTTGCTACCCATTGGTATCTGATCCATTTTGCCTAAGAAAGTGCGTCGGACCTTAACAAACTTTGTTTATTCTTTAAGCGATTTGTAGTAGAGTGATTGACCACGAAAGTTGCCAACATTGCAAAGAGAAATTACTGTCACTTTGTGTGAGCTTGAGATGTATTTCCCACCTTCCTTTTTTGACATAATGATTCATCTAATAGTTCATCCGGTTAGAGACACACAATTGTGTGGCCCGTGTTACATGAGATGGATGTATCCGTTTGAGGCGTTACATGAAGATATTAAAAGGATATGTGATGTGAATCTTTTATTTTAGCATCGCAGTTTTCACAAGTGTTTGGTGTCATCGATCCGCTTAATATCAATCGGTCTATCGTCGCATTCGATCGACAAAAAATTTGTGTGAATAATAACGATGATGATGAAGCACCGATGATGCTGTGTTGGAGGATTATCTGCTCTTCTAAACATCGTAACTAATAATAGGGAAAATATCGGCGGTAGGATGCTGTATATTTTAGAAAAGATCATAATGATGGGAATTTTATTCGCTCTGAAAAAAAAATACCAAGACGCTGAATCGTAAACAAAATTTTATCTAGGAAAAGGAAAGGTAATATAGACTCTAATGATTTCTCGCTATTTTTATTAATAGATAATTATTATATTGTTTTTGTAAATTTAATAATAACATGGATTATGTTATACTGCAGTATCGATGGCATCACTTAGTGACTGCTTAGATCTAAAGGTCACATGTGAGTCATATACGTGTATAGCTTAATTTGTAGCTACTTTTGAGTTTCATAATGTAAGTTACATTTATTATGTTGTAAGGATTTGTGAAACAAAAAATATCTATTAATAGGTTGAATTTTGTGTGTATCTATATATTGATTTGCATTGATATCGCTGAATTCATTGGAACGATATTTGATGAATTTCATTGGAAGTGGAAATGAATTAATAGGTTGTAATTAAAAGGGAGAATAAACAAAAATAAAAAAAATAATTAAAAAAATCGGGCCAATTAGGTAGCTGCTTTTAGAGTGAAAACGCTAGAAATGAAGTTAAAATTGTCTATCACTCAGCTTAAAAGCTAAAACGCTGCGAATCAGAAAAGTTATGAGTTGGGAGGGATTCCTAGCTTACAAAAACGCTAGGGACACGGGGGTGATAGAAACACAAAGAAGTTCACCTCGAGTGGGGATGACACGAAATATAAGGTAAGTTAATTACTAATTATTAATGTTGTTCATTCTTACCGATAGAGTGTTAAAGGTTTAAGTAATTGGAGACAACCTATGACAAATTTAATTAGCTTTATTGGTACTAAGTGTGAAGCAAATCTTTCCAATTTCAATTAAAAGTCGGGAATGAGAAAGATAATCGAAGCTACTTAAATCGAAAGATGATTTTCGACTTATTGCGTATATAATTTTAGACCTCTTTAATAATCTTATCGAAGTGATTTTTAGTTATATTTATTTAATCCATTTTATGTATAACTAGGAAACACTTTGATGTCGATGAGTCCAAGAGATCGATAATCGGGCTGGTTAGCGTTGCATAGGCTACGAACCTGGATGTGGGGGAAAAAGACCGAACGCCCGATGGGACCATCGATACATTCTACATCGACATGGAATTATAAATTCATGAGGAATGACTAAATTTGTAGATATACGCATCACGATCCGATTTCCCCGGTTAGTATATTAATTATTTAAGTTATATATATATTTCATGCTAGATATCATTCATTAATAGTAGTATCTTAACAGAAAAAAGAGCAAAGCGTAATAAAGAAAGAGCTTCTTAATCAGCAATTCTTATAGAGGAGGTTCTAGTAATAATACTCCCGTCTTCTGAGTAGCTTATTAAATTACCAATGTTATGTTTTTCCCAGGGTGTAACTGTCTCAAATTTCTTAAGTAAAGTCTTAGATATTTGAACTTTTAATGAATGATAAAAGCTATGTGATCAAGATCGAGAAAAGAACCTGCAGGTATTAAGATATAGTAAATCATTAGAGTGGATTCAGGATCAAATCTCTTAAGTAAAGTCTTAGATTCAAATTAACTTTGTCAATGAAAAAATATGATTGACTATAAAGAGAAGTACAAAGTTATATCTTTAAGATAATCAATCAAGTTTCTCGATAGAGTAAATAGCTATGTTTAATTATTTTGATAATGTTCTCGTGTACTCATTCGTTTTTCATTTACTGCAGTAACATTAGCAATTTCTTTGCAATAATGTTGTCTTCTTATCTATTCACTAAATTACAACGCTCTACGAAGACTGTGAGCCTTGAGAGGTGTTCTGCACTCATTTTAATTCTGTATAATTTAATAATGTAACTTAACGTGTTTGCTTTGAAAGAATACTGCTACAAGTAAAACAAGATATTACCATAATCGTAAGCATTTTTGTCATAAAATGTGACTTGCTATAATTCATTAGAGTGTCCTAAATAACCAAATAGCAATGATTGTGGGTACTGCTTATGAGGTCGTGAAGGAGATTATCACTATGACAAAGTAACAATCCCAACCAAGGCACTACTTACCTTTATATTGATATTATGTTGTCCGCCACATCCTCCTCTATTATCTTCTAGTCAGATGCGTCTTGGTCTGTACAAGGTTCGTACAACGGCGCATATGGTACAAATGTTCCCTATAGTACTTATTGTGTTGCCTGGGTTGTCCATTATGCTCCTCAGATCACCTACCACAGTTGTTGGGGAGCTCCTCTCGGCCTTTGAAAGCTCTTGCCAGTCTTCTGATCCCCCTGGTCGGCAGTCTAGACACCCCTCTACAGATAAAATCGATATCTTTGTAAGTGTCCTAAACAACCAAATAGCAATGATTGTGGGTACTATGTTATGAGGTTTTGATGGAAGATTATCACTCATGACAAAGTAACAATCCCAACCAAAGTAACTACTTAGATTTCTTTTTTATATTGATATTATAATACTTACTCCAAATTTAATAAACATTTTAATTCTAATTTTATTTCATTTTATTTTGATATTTTCCAAATTCAAAAAATCGAGAATTACTCTGTTCTGAAGAACTTACTGATGAGGAAGATGGTGCCATTATGTTTCTAGCTTTTTGTAGCAAGTTTTGAGATTCATAATAGTTTAGTTATTATTTATGTTGTATATATTGGATTTATATTATGTTGTAAGTACTTCTTAGAATGATATATATTGGATTGGAAATATTATTTGATGAATTTTGTTGGTGAATTTTGTTTGAATGATATATTGGATTGGAATGTATTTTGAATTTGTTGAAAAGGAATGAATTTATAGGTTGTAATTAAAATTTCCCCAACTATAGCATAGTAAGATTTTTTTTAAAAAAATTAACTAATTCATGTGGCAATTGGCAATACCCTTTTGGCTAGTTAATTAGTTCTACAATGACAAGTTGTGAGAGTGAGAACAGGCTTCCTAAGGACCCGTTCCAAGCCCTAATAAAGGTTACCTAGTCTCTTTCTAATTGGATAGAAGTACTATTGTTTCATGTTGTCTCATTTAATGCTACAAGCCACCAAAAACATAACAAAAATATCACTCCCAACTGCCAAATCTTAATCACATGACCCTGCATTTACTCCTCCCCTATTTTTCCGCACACATCAACATCTTTGTTCTTTCCTCATTCTTATAGTTCTACCATTATTTTCATATATACTTCACAATATTCAAGCCACTACCCTTTACACCACACTTAATAAATTCCTTCTTCATTTATTAAGAATGAGAGAAACTATATACTATCTTTAATAAATCCTCTCTCTCTCTCTATCTCTCTCTGAGGTTCTCTTGTAATAAAGAAAACTCCCCTAGCTGGTTAGACAAAATGGATAGAAGACATTTCAATGTGTTGCTACTACTAGTGCTGCTTCTTTTGCTGATATATTCTCATGTAGGCCATGTTTATGGCTCTAGAAACACTCAAGTTTTCAAAGTGCAGCCCAAAGCTAAGGCTTTAGTGCCTCCAAATGTGTTTGGTTTATTGCCAAAAGCAATGCCAATACCACCTTCAGGGCCTTCTAGGAAGCATAATGCCATTGGATTACAAAGCTCAATGGAGAAACCATAATATCTAGCTCTTGCAGAAAAATATTATTTATTATGGGTAATAATTATTTGTCTTTACCTGTTTATTTATTTTAAAAAAAATTCTTCCCTTCTTTCTGATTATTTTGAAGATCATTTTCAAGGGATAAAACAGTTTTCAGAAATATTATTAAGGCTTTGAAGGGTACATACCTTGTGAAATGATATCTCATCTGGATATGCTTTAGGATTTAGCTTTCCTAGTTCCAAGAGAAAAAAAGGTGACAATCCTTACAAAGTTGATGTATATCTAATCTACGTACTAATTGCTTCTGTTTCATATTATTATTACAAGTAACCTCTTGTTTGGAAATATATATCAGCTGGCATGAACTGAAACATTCCACTAATTCTGTTCATATATTTGTATTAGTTGTAGTATTAGGATTAGAAAAGATAGAGAAGTTACATTATTGATTTGATTCTAATGGCTTTTTCAAGTTCCAACGTTTGTGTTCTTGTTCAAAACTCTGAGGTTGTGATTAATAATTTCTGTGAAATCTGTAGATTGAATGCTGCTGTGCAGTGCAGTGCAGTTGTGAAGTGTGTGTGGTAGACTAGAGTCACTGGTAGTGTAAGTTAACTGTTGCTAAGAGTGACCATACATTCTCATAAAATTTCGGGAAGTGACGTGCGAATCCTTCTTCATTGTTGCATTTTTTATTTGAATTATTATTAGTAATAAATGTTCGTACGAGGACCTTTGTTTTCCTAGCTAGTCTACATTACATCACCTACTATATATTGCTTCCACTTATAGGTTTATAGTAATTTTTGATTTATGTAATTTCATTTCATGACAGTAAATAAACTAGATAAGATAAGAGGGAAAATAATTGAGGGGAAAGATAGACAAAATTAACTACAGCCATTAGTGTTTTTCTTGACCTAAAAACACTTAATCTCTCCCCGCTTTCGGCCTATTTTATAATCGTCAATTTCAAAGACCATTTGTTTTACTCACGGGTACCCGTTTAGCAACCCATCTCGTGCTTGTTACAGGTTTTATCTGCGAGTGCCCGTGGGTACAGGTTTTGTTGCCACCCCTAATGACAAACAAATCTACTAACACTACAAGAAATATAGCCATTACCAACTGGCAAAGATCGTTGTAATGGCTAGAAAGCCGTCGGTATTGGTTTATTTCCGACGGATTACCGACGAGGCCGTGATCGTCAGAAATTGACTTGTCTGAAACACGTACCAATTACCAAATTGAATTTGTCGGTATTACTAGCGGCAAAGCCTGTCGGTATCTCATCGGTAGTTGGTGGAGGAGTCTCTCTGTCCCTAATTACCGACAGCCAAATCCTTCATTATTCATAACACGTCGTCACAAGGCTCCTGACGATCAAATCTGTCAATAATCGCTCGGTGTAGGTAATTTTCATTTTTTAGATTTTTTTTTCAACCTACTTGTAATCAATTTTTTTGTATTTATAGATATCGAAAAACAAAATAAATGAAACTATTCAATATATAAATTCCAGATTTTTTTATTTAATTCAAAATGTCATAATGAACCAAATAAAATATAATCTACAAAGTGCTATAAAGTTCAAATAAAAGACTAAACAAATCCTAATATGTTACATCATCATCATCGGAGCCAGAGCTGGATCCTATCCAACACCATCATCAGAGGACTCAGATGGTGCTCTAACGGGAGAGGTCTCTAATGCAACTTCCTATACAGCCTTACTATCTTTTGTTGGTCACGCTGCATCCTCGCTATATCCTCCTCTAGGCGACGAGTGCGGTCCTCATAAGAGCTGATCACCTCCTCCCGAGTCTGCACCCGTGTCCTCAGCTCTGCTACGTACCTCAGTTGTGCTCTGCACTGGAGGAGATCGACTAGTAGAAGCTCTGTTGATGCCGACGCGATCGGCCCCACTCTATATATAAAGGGAGAAAATGACCTCACACCATACAGGCGACCCTTATACTTCGCTCCTATCGTCTTCTTCAATTCTACAAAGCTAGTGCAGCTAGTTGCTTCTTCTCCTAGGGGGTACAAGGTGTCAAAGGGTCCCTCCTTTGGGTGGTTTGAGTCATCATCCACCTGTGAAATTCTATAACTTTTTTTAATAATAATATTTTTAGAAATTAAAACAGTTTTAATATTTTCTTTAAGAAACTAAGAAAATTACCATAAAATGTTATTACATATGAATATACAAAATTACTCATATTTCAATTTATCAAACGTGACATGAGTAAGTCAAAGGTAGTTAATTAATTTATTATACTTCTGGTGTTAGTTAAATAAGCAGGGCTTCTTCCTCATTTCCACGGGGTTCGTTGAAAAGGGTGTGGGGTGTGTTTTGAGTAGGAGGGTGTGGGAAAAGCAATAGACTTTGTAAAATTAGTTTGATTGTCAGTGCCAATACAGGAGCATTATGTTCTTTAGTTATGTTTTCTTCACCAAAAAGATATGAAGATATCAGCTTGTATTTTCTATAAAATTTAAAGTTATATAATAATCTTAATTAACAATAAATGTAACAACTGCATTTGATTACAGAGTTCTTCGTTGTATTCAAAATGCCTTTTCTTGATGGGTGATAATCTTGTGAAGAGTCATCTTCCCATTATGGTCCATGTTTTGGAGAGTTTGGATTTGCATCTCAGCTTTTCTAAATGGTCTTCCTAGCTCTTCGAAAAATTATAACTATTTCCTTGTATGCTTTATATGCCTTCTAAATTGTAATCAAATGAGGATGAATTTGATTTTCACTTTAAATAAAAGGCAGATTGAGGTTTCCTGCTCTCTTGCTATCTCAATGCAGTTAAAATTTTGAATTAAATAGATATGATATTCTGCACAAATTTTGAACAAATATATAGTAAATGAAACTCTTAGCAATTGCCATGTCATTCTTCACTTCCATCTCGTACCTAAAAGCACTTCTCATATTGGGAGAGCTTTGTCATTCATTGTGGTCCTACACGACTTGAGAAATTAGTTTCTACAATAGCGCTCAAATGATACCCAATTTATACCAACAAAAAAAACACTTCTCATATTTGTTGGATGGATTTTAGTTTGTGTAACCCGCCCCGGTAGCCATCTAATCCTGACTTCGTCCTTGATGTAACAATTAAATAATAATTTACAAAAAACATGGTATACACAGCGGTAAGAAACAAGGTGCGGAAAAAAGAACCAAGAAAATAGGAAGGTAATCTTGGTGATTTTATATACACTACGATATAATAAATCTGTAAAGGGCACCTGCCTAAAGAGAAAAAGGAAAAAAAAGTATCAAAGAGAAAAAAAATGATGAGTAAATATAAAAAGGGTGACTGGTTCCTTCATCTTACTTGTTGATGTCCTAGAATTATATTCACTTGCACCAAAATGTGTTGGGGGAGAAGTTCCCTCCATCTGTTTTCCTAAGATTATTATATAACAGGTGAACTAGCACCCTCTGCCCTTCGTCCTGGTTGGCCGGAAGACTTGTCTGTGCCCTGAACATTGTACCTTTCATATACCTTATCGCGATTCTCCGACCACCAAGTCTCCGCTTGGTGCTCTCCAAATCTTCTCCGGCTGCATACACATTTGCCACTAAAATCATTAAACATGCAGATAGACAAATACAATAGAATTTCAAAATCTTAGTTTAAAGCAACAATAATCATGTATTGCGTGTGCTATGGTCGGTCAAGGCGAGTTATGGTCCATTCATGATGGACCAACTTCTAATAACAGTTGATGTAGTATAAAATAGTATTTCAATGGTTATCAGAAGTTGGTCTATAGTGGACCAGAACTCGTGGACCATCCTATACACATCCTACATTGACCTAGTCAACGATACTGACATGCATGTTCGTTTAATAACCTGGAAATGTTCGAGAGTCTGTTTATTACCTGAAGCGCACTCTCTTCAGTTCTCTTGTTCCATCGCGCATGGCATTCAATGTTATATAGACACCAGGTTCATACTGTTCAATCCATTCAGCCTCAACTTGTTCACTATCAGCAGGCAATACAGCAGCATTTTTTGATCTCAAACCACTCTCATCATCTTGGAAATGTCCAGAATTCCTACCATCAACAGTATCCGACACAATATTGCTGCTTGCCTGAATTGCGCCACTGCCATTGGACAATTTAGCATCTGGATAATCATCTGTCCTGTTAGAGGTCAGCGAGCTACGGTTTTGCTGGTAAAGATTAGTTCCATAGCTTCCAGGATAGTTTCCCTCAGTTCTACTCATCGGAGGAGAAGACTCGAGTCTTAAGGAAGCTATACTAGAGCCACTGATTGACTCAGCCCTTGAGTGGCGCTCCCCGTTTGAGTCTGGATAGTGGATGCCATTTGGTTCCAGCCCATTTGGCGGGTAAGCTGGTCTTATGTTCTCAGCATCATAAACACTGGGAGGAAGCCTCTCAGCTAGATCTTTGAGCTGAAACAATGTCGCAGGTCAATAAGCAGAAGTAAATAACACTAACAGCAATGCTATAAGGAAGAAAGAACAAAAATGTAGGTAAACCGTATTCGGTATGACTCGGACCAGGGTGTGTGATACTCCCTCATCACACCGAATGAAACAAAGCGATGTATAATAATATAAGAATAATGCTAAATCTTCCGAAACACAATTCGGGAAAATCGCACGACTGACGAGAAAGATGAACCGTGCACCCTTTTTTCTTTTTTTAACCCCTAAAGATAACATAGTCTTGACCAATGTACTGTCCATAATAACAGTTATAAACTATAAAATAATGTAAATGAAACATTTTACTGGATCGATTATTTTTAGAGGTGATTTCTGTCAAAGACAGAAGTAATCATGATTCATGGCCCGTCTTTAAATTTTGATTGGTTGCATTTTTAGACTTGCGACTGAATTTTTTTGCTGAATATCAAAAACGAATTTGATTCATTAAAAAAAATCATGCGCTATCTCTTTAAAATAGACACATATATGGTGTCTCGGGAAATTCGGGAAAACAATTCATCTGGTCATTTATCACTACTCATAATATAATAAAGAAATCGAAAATGGAATAGAACCTAACATAGAAAGTGATAAAAAACCATACCTCATTTACCTCCATGAAAGATTTGCATGCAAAATATGTTCATGTTTCTAAATCTAGATATGTTGCAACAATTAGAAATTTTATGTGATAGATTCCAGTTTGATGAATGGTTTAATCAAGGCATTCATTTCATTCAAATGAAAACAAGAAAAAATAAAATTAAAAAACAAATACATCTTTCAGAAGCCATGAAAAGAAACCTTCAAAAGACATCTGGCTTCAAGAGAAGTAAATTAACAAAAAAAATTACCTGTGCTGTAAGTGACTTTATAACATCTTTTGCAGCCTTGGATTTGGCAGATTCCTCAGTAGCCAGTGCAATAGCTTCCTGAGTCTTTTTTGCTGACCTCTGAAGCTCTAGTTGTTGCAGCTCACATCTCTGTCTCAGTGTCTCGGCCTACAAAGATTTATGTTAGATCTCTCTTGATGCCATCATATAATAATAAATAAAGATATAGAAGCATGAAGGAAGCATAATATACCTGAGCCCGCAACTTCAGCACTTCTTGATTCAAAAGTTCATTGGTTTTCTTCAAACTATCAGTAACATTTTTCGAGAAGGATAGTCCAGATGTTGTTGGAATGGGCGTAGCTGAACGAGGGGGGCTCGATCTTCTCGAGAAAGGTGACACAGACCTGGAACTTACCGCAGATGATGTAAGAACAGGTCTCGGAACTGTACGTTTCAGATCAATAGCAGTAGACAAGACAACATCTTTCAGCTGTAGCAAAGATGGTGTTTGTGAGGTGCGAAGAGAGAACGTTTCAGCCTTTTTCCCCTGTTTGGCTGCCTTACTATCTAGCTGCTTTATCAAATCCATATTAGAAGGCACACCTGGCTTGGATAATCTTAGCTCAGATTTCTCTATCCTGTCCTTAGCTTCTCCTGGAAAACGAGGCATTCCATTCCTCCGATTATTATTGCTGGATTCTACAACCTTGATCAATTTTACATAACAAGAATCACAAACTCGATATGGCTTCCCCGGATTAGGAGCAAGCGCTGCTCTTAATGCTTTCCTTGAACTGCATGAATGGCAGTGCACAAGTCCACAATTATAACAGTTGTGCCTCTTTCTAGTGAATCCAAATGCCTGTCTACAAGTAGAGCACTGAGACTGCTCGGCACCAGATACCCATTTATGTAGGCATACGGCAGCGGAGTAGTTTGAACCACATGCAATATATTTCACATGTCTATCCTTCAAGGCTTCAACCAAAGTTGGTGTTTTTCGATCTTCAACATCACCGTGACCCAATCTCCCATTTGCACCCTTCCCCCAAGTGTATACTTCATTTCTGGATGTTAAAACAGCAACATGATAAGCCCCGCATGCAATTTCTTCAACCGATTCTCCAGCAAGTCTGTCTTCGACCAAACAGGGAACCTTTCCATCAGATTGAGGATTCCCAAGCTGACCATAAACAGTGCTTCCCATTGTAAACACTTGTCCAGACGTCGTAAGGCCTACCGTCAAACTGTGACCACAAGCAATTCTATGAAAGTTATAATCGATAAGAAAAGGTACACAAGTTGGCACGAGCCGGGCCTCCTTGTCTCCATGTCCTAAGCGATTCTTATCTCCATCTCCCCAAGTAAACAATTTGCCAGATGATACACTTGCACTGGATTGTGTCACAATGACCTCTACTACAGCTGCAGTATGCCACACTCCACATGCAACAGCTACTGTCCTCAACCCGGATAAGGAATCTACTTCTCTAGGGTATGAAACACTCTCTCTATCTCCATGGCCCAGGACACCAAATGTTCCATCACCAAATGTAAAAAGCTGTCCAGTTGAACTTATCAAGGCTGTATGCCACGGACCACAAGTGACCATAGCAACCTGAAGCCCCTCAAGTGGACCTGCAATTCTCTTTGGTATCCAATGACTAACATAAGTCCCATGACCGAGAAGTCCAGCATTGTGAGTGCCGTCACCCCATGTATATAGTTCCCCCGTCATTGTAACCGCACAGGTATGGAACTCCCCACAGGCAACAAAATCAACAGTTGTAGAAGCTAATGCTTCAACTAGACAAGGTTGAACCACATTCTTCCCAACACCATGGCCAAGGCGCCCTCCAGATTCTTCACCCCATGTAAAAATTTCACCTTGCCTCGTGACTAGAGCAGCATGTTTAACACCACATGCTATTTGAAGTACATCTAAAACAACATTGGATTCTAGTGGCTTGGGGAGAAGAATATCAGTCTTCGGGCTAAAATAACTGACATTTTTATCAGCCCCAACTTTCACAACATTCTCACAGAGAACCTCCCCCCATATGTATACATCACCAAGAGCATCATAATCATCTGGTGCAGACCCATGACTGGATGTGCTGGGGGCACTTGAAACACTAACACGAAAAATATCTGAACTAGATCCTTTCACTTGCATATTGGATGGGTTTGGTGGAGCATGCGACGTTTCAAAATTTAAGGTAATCTCAGGCTGAAAGGACTCTGGAAAAGTGTTTGGCACACTGGCAGAAACGTCAGGAGAACTGATGTCTCGAGAAGGACGGACTGAACTTTCACTAGGACTATTTGAAGTCAAGTCTCTACTATCCTGCAAATAATTGAGCCATAAAGAATTATAAGCAACATTCCAGGTATTTTAGCATTCAAAACAATTAACAGCCTAATGGCATCAGGAGAAATAGAGGAACTTTGGAGAAGCAAAATATTTATTTCAAGGAAAATAATAAAACATGCCATTCCTGGCTCAGGAGTAAGATCCATAAATCATAGTACAAGAAATATAATACAAGTAAAATGTATTAATAACAAAGACAACAAGTAGGTGTCTTTACATCAAGATATAGGCCTTCATCACACCATCCATCGATTTTGGACCGTCCACGTTGACCAGAAGATATCAATGCCTGGAGACCAGTAATCCACACTTCCGCCTCTACTTTATCCTTGCAAATCTGAAAAACAACCAAAAACAAATATTTGTAATAATGGAAAATGCAGAATAAAGAAACAAAACAATGACGTAGTTGCTTATGAAATTTCAGACTTTAGCACCAACCAAATCAAGGGATCGCTTCCCGTTGTTATAAATAAGTGAAAAAGATAAATAATCCTTCTCAGGACACAGATATCGTTGGAAAACAGCCTGTCAGAGAACAAGAAAAAAATAATCAAATAACACAAAATAAACAGTATAGAACAATTTTTTGAGTACTAAAAATGAAGGTTAAGGCATTGGTATTTGGTAGGATATAAAATAGTAGTGTAGAAATCTCACAGTTCTTTGTCCAGGAATAATTTTTGAGACAGATGATAGCTTCAAACTTCTTTCTCCACTGCTTGAAATCCAGATTAATGTCAATTTATCCTGTGGTTTTCATATTATTCCAATGAATGCAGTTAGAAATAACTCAATCGAGTGTCAAAATCCAAGCCTGGCTTACGATATACATGAATGTGAAATTTATAGTCTACAACCAATGAAGCAACAGAAACAGAGCATTCTTATTACCAGTCATGAATAAGACCGCAAAAAGATACAACAAATCAAGAAGCATAAGTTCCCAGCAAAAACTACAAAATCACTACTAGTTAGTAGTTAGCACCAAAGGGAGAAAGTTAATGCCCCATTTGGGTAGCAAGTTAGTAAATCCAACCCAAATCTAAAAGATTTTAATTCTTTAATTTTTTTTCAATTGAACATTGATCATTACTATGACTCAACTTATAAACCCTTGGCCTATTACTCAAGATACTGAAAAAATCTATGCTAAATTACAAAATAATGAAAATTAATAGTTCTTAAGATGGGAAAACACCTCTATTGAATTGCTTGAGGAAACCCTTGGCATAATCTTTCAAATATATACACAAGATATACCTATTATTCTAGGAAGGTTTACAAATGAGGAAGATAGGAAATAAGAATCTAACCTAGTACAAAATACTCTCCCTAAATAGATGATACTTTCCAACAATAGTAAGAATAAAACAATGAAAATAAAATGCACCAAGTGTACTTTCTTTGTGATACGCCAATGAAAATAAAATGGATCAAGTGGTAGCTAACTCGAACGTAATAAACAAGGATAGACTGTACCCAAAAAAAGAAATAAAAAGGAAATGAAACGGGTTTGAAAAGATTGGTAGTGGATTGTGCAGTCTATAGTTAAAGTAAGTCAGAGATCAGCACTTAATAGTCATTCCCAGTTTATGAAATTAAAGACTTGGAAGCACAGAGGACACAGAGTATAACAAGCTTTAATGTAATAGAATATAGAATGGCTCGTTTATAGAAGTCAAACTTCAATTGCATTTGATATCATTAGTACAACAATAATCTTAATGTACTATGTGAGAACAGCTACAATGCTACATGCATAAAAGAAGCAATAAAACCATTCAGAGCTTTGTTTTTCTAATGGTTTTAAGTACTAAAATTCACTTAGCAAGGCACATAAAATTAGGTTTGCTGAGTAATAAAAGAGCGAGAATAAGCATTGCAAATACAATTAAAAGACTTTCCATACCATACATTCATATAACATCAGGAAAGATGCAAAAGATGCTTTAGTTAATTAGGCAAGAGATATAGAGAATTCACAAACATTTTCCCGAAAAGGATTCCATTTAACTTACATTGGAAAGTCTAAATGGACAACACTTAGGTTTTCCCTTACGACCATATTTAAGCAGTTGAGCACCCCTTTTCAAAGCAATCAATGCCTGCAAAATGAAAAAGTATGGTTAAACCATAGGAAGCATTAAACTCACTAACAAGTATTAACATAAGAAATACACCAGGCATAGAGGTTGGTAAATGATTTACGGGCCAAAGACATCTATGGAAACACAATCATTATTGTCCAAGCAATCAACATTAATAGCAGGCTCAATTTCACTAAGCAACACCTAATTCACTCATCTTCCATCTAGTCATTACAACCATTCAACATCCAGCATCATACATCCAGAGTAGGTAGCTCAGTTGGTGAGCTAAGAGATACCGAATGAGTGCAAGTAGGAGGTCCCGAGCTCAAACTCGGGAAACTAACATCCCCCTAACTACTAACCACTAACATTTGCCTATAAAAAAAATTCCTGCATCAAACCATCCAAGTCAGAATTGGCTTAGCTGTTAACTAAAATTTAACCCAAGTCAGTCACATTAACATCACGTTCCATCCCATTCAAACACAAACAAACATGCCGTATATTTTCTTTTTGGTACACCCCATTTAAAGGCAATTGATAAAGCAGCAATTCACTTTACCAATTTAACCTCATTTAAGTTTAACCAACTGCCCCTCTTTAGAAGGCTCAAGGTCCACCACTTCACAATGAGAACAAGATGAAAATTTTAATCAAAATTCATATCCTAATTTCGCTATCCCAAAACAAAATAAACTCAACATAGTAGTACTTGCTAACTCTTCACTTCACTCACATGTTTTCACTTCCCTCAAATTTCCCAGTTAGTTCAAACAACGAAACACTGACACACAAAAACACTTGATCATCATCATCATAATCATAATAACAAAAACTTCATCAACAAAAATAATTTTAGAATTAAACCAGAAACCAAAACAAAGCATCAAAATTTAACTCTAAAATCAAGACTTCAAAATATAACTAGTGAATCACCTGGTCGATGTCACGGTCGGCATTCCTAAAGCTAACAAGATCTGCCATTCCATGTGAGAGATTCACCGAAACTCCACCATCCTCTACGATCGCTTCTCAGAGTTCCGTACATCATAAACCTCAAACTCAACTTCTATCACTGGAAATCAAAACCTCCTTTTTATTCGCGCTCTAGAATGCGAAGAAAACTCTTTCGATCTGTTCCTCTTCACGAAAACCAGAAATCCAGTAACCTCATTGACAATTCCAAGTCAAAGGCGCCGTTTTTTCAACTCATGCAGCGACTTGGACCGTTTTTTCAAAGGTGCCTCTTTCTCCACGAGCCGGTCGAAGCGGTTTGGTTGAGAGATTAGGAACTAGGTGTTTCTCGGCGGTGGAAGGAAATTTCCGGCGAAGAATGTGGGCCCCGGCGGCGTCTCCGAAGCGGAGAGAGAGAATTTAGTGAGAGAGAGAGAGAATCGGAGCCTGTAAAAAGTACAACTAGTCAAAAAGAAGAACAAAGAATGAATGAAGAAAAATTAAAAGAGAAATAAAAAGTAAAATAAATTGTATTAAAAAAATTTAAATTTAATACGGAAAAAAGGCGAAAAGCAGAAACTCTCCTGAAAAGATTGAAAAGAAATGAGGACACACAACTGCAGTTTTAAATAAAAATATTAATAATTAATTATAATTATTATTTATTTATTTTATGCTTGGAAAAGAGGCACGTAGGTGAGAAGGATGGTTTAGTAATTTGAGGGGGGGCAAGGCAGGTTATTGAATATGAAAGCTCGGTTAAGGTTGTAATAATGGGAGAATGGCAAAAGGGTAGTTGAGTTGCATTTTGGATTTTGGTGTTCATCTTACATTGAACACCATTTCTCTCACTCAGTACTTTTGTTGAGCCCAGCTAACTAAGTAGTCTGGTCTGTACTATGTTATAAGGAATGGAACTAGGTCAACCAACCATATCCATCCAACCTCAACATAGTTTGTAACTCAATTCAAAAGTTTTGGACTTGGTATGTAAACCAAATTTAACTGAAATTCTATGCAAAATTAATTTATCTGAAATTGATTGTTGTTTTGATGTGAGTAATTCACTTATGCTTGGAGAAAGGTCATGTTGGTGATGATAAACTCAAGCGAGTGAAGATGCAAACGTATAGAAGACAATTTGAGTTGTTGCACATGAAGAAGCGGGAGAAAATTGTAGATTAGTTCAAAAGGATCTTGACTCTTACGAACCAAATGAAGTCATGCAGTGAGAAAGTTACTGATCAACAGGTGATGGAGAAGGTGACGAGAACTCTATCCGCGAAGTATGATCATTGAAGAGTTAAAGGATCTTACGAAGTTTAAGATTGAGGAACTTCAAAGTTACTTGGAAGCATGAAACATCAATAGTTTGAGAAGAAGAAAGGTGGATGTCACAAACTTGGAGGCAACATAGATTTGGTCATCTCAACTTCAATAGTTTGAGCTTGCTCCATGACAAGGAGGTGTTGCATGGTTTACCTCCTATCAAGGCACCACAAAAACTGTGTGAAGGGTGCTTTGTGGGCATACAACCTAGAAATAATTTCAAGTCTCATGCTCCACAAAGGCCAAAACAATCACTCGAGGTGGTGCAAATGTTTGTGGCCATGTTGAGATAGAAACACTGAGTAGAAGAAGTGTTCTCAGCGTACAAGAAATTTTATGCCTAACTCAAATGAGTTTAAAAAAATTTGTGAAAGGAAGGGAATCCCACATGAGGTGACAACACCCTATATCCCCTGGCATAATGGTTTTGTAGATAGGAGAAACAAGACATTGCTAGACACAACAAGAGGCAGGGAAGAAAGGGCCTAAAAGTTATTGGGGAGAAGCTGTGAGCACGGCTGCATATGTTTTGAATAGGTGCCCCACAAGAGAATTGAAGGACATGACCTCTGAGAAAGCTTGGATAGGTAGCAGACCTAGTGTCAAGCACTTGAGAATTTTTGGTTCTGTTTGCCATAGACACATTGCTGATGAGAAAAGGAAGAAACTAGATTATAAAAGTGAAGCACTAGTGTTGATATATAGGTTATCCCCTTACAGGTGCATATACAGACTATATGATCCAAAGCTAAAGAAAGTGGTGATTAGCAAGGATGTAAAAATAGATGAAGCAACTGTGTGAAACTAAGAAGACAACTCAGTTGCTGATGTGACAACTCCACTCGGTGAAGAGAAAGACTTGAACATTGCACTGGTGATAAACATTGAGGTGGAGCAGCCACAAAAAAGGTATCAAAGGCAGTATTTTCCATCTGTAAGACTCGAAGGCTATGAGGTTTTTCAAAATCGAATTTTTCATCAAACGATGATTTATACTTCAAAATTGCATTTCTCAATTAATAAGAATAAGCACTTAACTTATTTTCAAAATTGCATCTTTCATTAAACGATGATTTATACTCCTAATTAATGACATCACCTTTAATAGCACCACTTACACCACCAAAAAACATTTTTTGTTTCTTATATCATGGACTAGTTGTAGTATCTTTCTTTTGCATGAAAAGCCAAGTACCATCTGCAAATTCAGACACACAAAGTCCACAAAAAATGTCTTACAGATCACGAGTTCAAATTCGGTTAACCTCAAAAAATGTCTAGCCTAATAATCAGTTGTGCTAGGTCTTACCGACAATTTGGTTACATATCTACTCCTATATGTTTTGGAGAATTTTTTTTTTGAAAAAATATATAAAATTTTATCTCATAAATAAAAAAATCTGCACTGCTATTTAGTACGAAAGAAATTGAGTACTAACTGATTGTGCGTTTCGCTCACGTGTGATATAGATAACTTACAGAAGTGCCCAAATTTTATTGAAAAACTATGTGTCTTAGTTTTCAGAATGGTAATGTCAATTTTTTGGAACTCAGCTAAAATTGGTAGAAATCACTCGTAGTGGCTAATCTTAACTCTAATTCCGTGCATTTTGCCTTTACACACCGATTTAATAAATATCTTTACTTTTCATAAATGCATATTTTATTTTTTTATAAATAGTTATTTTACATTTGAGTCCCAACGAGAAAACATCAGATATTGTCGAAAAAATTATATTTTATATTTGCTTTTGAGTTCAAAAGGAGAAATATTACAAGTGTTTGGTATATTTTCAATACTTTCAATATACCATAGATGAAACATTACGAGTTTTTTGAAGAATTATTTTTAAAATTTTGTGTTAATGGATGCCTTTTTCTTTTATAAATGATCATCCAACTTTGAGTCTTGTCTGGAAATAATTACATATTATTGGCACAATTATTTTTGTAAATTACCTTTATAAATATCTTTACCTTTATTAATAATTTTTTTTTTTTATAAAACACTATTTTGCCGTTGAGTCCCGACGAAAAAATATTAGATGTTGTCAGAATAATTGTTTTTTATATTTTAATTTTAAATTTCAACATGGAACTCAAAAGTTAAATGTTCATATATAAAAAATGTCTTACAGATCACGAGTTCAAATTCGGTTAACCTCAAAAAATGTCTAGCCTAATAATTAGTTGTGCTAGGTCTTACCGACAATTTGGTTACGGATACTCCTATATGTTTTGGAGAATAATTTTTTTATTATTTTTTGAAGAAATATATAAAATTTTATCTCATAAATAAAAAATCTGCACTGCTATTTAGTACAAAAGAATTTGAGTACTAACTGATGGTGCGTTTCGCTAACGTGTGATATAGATAACTTACACAAGTGCCCAAATTTTATTGAAAAATTGTGTGTCTTAGTTTTCAGAATGGTAATGTCAATTTTTTTGGAACTCAGCTAAAATTGGTGGAAATCACTCGTAGCAGCTAATCTTAACTCTAATTTTGTGTATTTTGCCTTTACACCGGCTTAGTATAAATATCTTTACTTATCATAAATGCATATTTTATTTTATTTATAAATAGTTATTTTACATTTGAGTCCCAACGAGAAAATATTAGATATTGTCGAAAAAATTATATTTTATATTTGCTTTTGAGTTCAAAAGGAGAAATATTACAAGTGTTTGGTATATTTTCATTACTTTCAATATACCATAGATGAAACATTACGAGTTTTTGAAGAATTATTTTTAAAATTTTGTCTTAATGGATGCTTTTTTCTTTTATAAATGATTATACAACTCTGAGTCTTGTCTGGAAATAATTACATATTATTGGTACAATTATTTTTGTAAATTACCTTTATAAATATTTTTACCTTTATTAGCGAATTTTTTTATTTATAAAACACTATTTTGCCGTTGAGTCGACGAAAAAATATTAGATGTTGTCGGAATAATTATTTTTTATGTTTTATTTTTAAATTTCAACATGGAACTCAAAAGTTAAATATGTTCATATATAAAAAATAAAATATCTATAATACTGATATGTAGTCAAAATACAACAATATTTAAATATTTTAAAATGTAAATATTTTTTCTTTTATTTTGTCTCAAGATCATACCCAAATGAAAAGCAAAATCACCAAAAATAAAATATCTATAATACTGATATGTAGTCAAAGACAACAATACTACCGACATGTAATATTTTCATTGAAAATGAAAAGCAAAATAATCATTTAAAAATCGAACCAGTCTCGATCAAGGTAATCAAAATCGGACCGGATATTGAACCGGAAGAGGCAGCGGTTCAAGGTTCGCGAGGTTCAACCGGTTGAATCGGGGGTTCAACTGGAATTAATTAAATAGATTATTTAATATTCTTTTCACAATATATAAAAGGTAAAAAAATAAAAAAATGTTATAATATCACATAATAACATTATAATATTCAATAATAATAGTACTTAATAATAGATACTATAATGTAAGTACTATTATTTTTTGGTTACAATATAAGTACTCTTATAATAATATTACAGTACATATTAATTTTTTAATTATTTTTATTTATTTCAAAAATTTAATTATAAAAAAGGATAAAAAATATTCCATATACCAAAAATTAACATCATTTATCATTTTTTTAATAAAAAACCAACATGATATACCATTTTTTTAAGAAAATAGGCAAAATCCGGTTTTCTGTCAGATTCCCGGTTTTTGGCCGGTTTCCTGTTCGGTTCCCGGTTTTTGGCCGGTTATCCGGTTCAATATCCAATCCGATTTTCAGGTTCAAATGGACCCGAAGGGGGTCCGGTTCCCGGTTGAACCACCCGGTTCTATCCGATTTTGACAACCTTGGTCTCGATGGTTTGATCGGGAACCAACCCTGGTTGCAATCCAGTAATTTGGTTTTTGACCTCCGCTTCAAACAATTTAAAGCGCTGTTGAACTATGACTTGATTTCATCGATTCAAAATCTTGTTTCATTTCTAAAACACTAGTTCGAAGATAATAAATTTAACCTACAACACATAATGTTTTCTTGTCGAGATGAAAAATAAAACATTAATCTATTTTAACAATAAAGAAATTTAAAAGTTTGATATGAGCTCAAAACAAAAAATTAAGAAAATAATAATAATAATAATAATAAAATAAAGAAGATAAATACACAACATATAATGTTTCTCCGTTAAGACTCAAAAATAAAATAATCATTTATAAGTAATACAAAATTTGTAAAATTTGATACGTGCATAAAAATATTAAAATTATATTGACAAAGTGTAATATTTTCATATGAGACAATATTCTTTGCATGAATAAATATAATTATAAAATTAATATGTGTTTGAACGCAGTGTCATGTTTGCACATTTAATTTGGACAAAAAACAAAATTATCATTTATCACTAATAAATATATTTATAAAATTGACATGTGTTCAAAACAATGTTTAAAAATGGAAGTGTCGGACTTGATGGTTAAACAAGCTAAACTTCGAACTATCTCAATTTACAGATTGATTATGTGGCTTATTCGACTTTTGATTGTCGTCGTTTCAAACCGTTTAAAGTGGTTTATGTGACTAACAATATCGATCTTTAAAACGTTGGCACAAGTCGAATATGTGGCTTATTCGACTTTTGATTGTCGCCATTTCTTGGTATTTTAGCCAATGAGTTGTCCTTAAGCATATTATTCAGGCTCCTCTACCAAGTTCCCTTAATGATAGCCATCTCTTGCCTCCCTCAACAAGTATTTCTTCGTGGGTTGACCTTCTTCCAATTTTTTTAGCATTGATGCTCTCCTCCTGAGAAAATCCCCGATCCCCTTGCTACAGTTCTGAGAAAATCCCCGATCCCCTTGCTACAGTTCTGAGTGTCACATACCCCTCCCCTCTTGGCCTTGCTTAGTTGAGGCTACCAACTTTTTTTATATGATTGCTTCTCTTGGAAACAATAATAGAGGGAGTAGAAAGAATGACTTAATACAAGCAATTTATAGCTTGCTCTCCTTTAAGTTTTTTTATTTATGTTAATCCTGTTTTTTTTTTATATCAGTGAAGTTATCCTGTGTTTTCTTTATAGTAGCGCAATTATCTCGTAATTCCAATTGATTGTTTTAGTTGATTAGATAAATAGATATTAGATAGATAGTAGATTATATATCAATAAGAAATATTTATCCCGTGTTTTATTATATATTTGTGACAATTATTTGTCCTTTTATAGATATTAATGACAAATATTTGTCACATGTGTTTTAAATATTAATCAGTAGTTTAAATAGTCATTAAGTCTTCTTGTTTTTTTAGATATTAATCTCGTGTTTTTTTAGATATCAGTACAGTTATCTCGTATTTTTTTTCATATATCAGTAAAGTTATCTCGTAGTTTCAATTGATTATTTTAGTTGATTAGTAGATAATAATAGATAGTAGAAAAAGAAAGTAAGTGTGTTTGATTAGAATTTTGAAATTTGAGAAAAAAAATATGAGAAAGTAGGAAAAAAAATAGGAGTGAGAAGAAAGTGCATTGGAGAAGAAATTTGAAAAATTGTGTGATATAAATTAAAATGTTGCCGTTAGTTAGATGAGTTGTAAAGTAAATAGATATGCTTGTTTTGGTAATTTAAGTGTAATTTGTTTGTATAAATTGATAAATAGATTAGTAGATAGAAAGTGGGTGAGTTTGATTTGAATTTTGAAATTTTAAAAAAAAGAGTAGGAAAAAAGTGGGAGTAAGAAGAAAATGTATTGGGAGAATAAATTTTAAAAAAGTGTGATTGCAAATTACAATGTTGTCCTTAATTAGATGAGTGTGGTTTGTTTGTATAAATAGAGATTAGATTAGATAGTAAATAGGAATTGTAGATCATTTAATATTAATTTAATTATATTATATTATATTATTAGTAAATTAAAAAATCGGGAAAAGAAATATTTGTAAATAAATGATGTGGGGGGGGGGGGGCACAAATAGTAGATGTATAAAAAAGTAAGAAATATTGGAAAATGTGAGATTGAAAGAGAGAGAGTGAGAAAGGAAAATAAAAATAGAATTAAAAAGTGAGGAAGTGATGATGTGTCAAAAAATTAAGATGTCTAAAATTGTCTTTTTATAAGTTGTTTGTTTGATTAAATAGATTAAATAGATATTAGAATTAGAATTAGAATATTAGATAAAAGACATTAATTAGTTGAATTGCTAATCAAAGTGTTGGAAAATAAGTACCGATCTACTTGATATCTGACTTTAATGTAGTTTTTTTTTTTGACAAAACATTAATGTAGTAGTCGATAACCTTAAAATTTCCAACTTGTCTATTGCTACTACATGGTTACTTTGAGAGTTAGTGGTTGAAGGAAATAATTACATAATTACAATAATAGGAACATGATGACCTTGAAAGCCGATTTATTGATTTAGTATAATTTTTGGTTGGTGAAAAAGTGAGTAAAATCTCGATGCAAGATAAGCAAAACTTGGAATGATGAAAAGGAGAAGTGAGAGAGAGAGAAAAAGAGAATGAAGATGAATATTGGTTCCAAAATCCAAAGACATTTGCTTTGGGGACAAGAAGCCAAAAATTAAGGTCCCCACTTGATTTAACACTATCACACTAAACGACCAGCCTTGGTCTGTCACTTGCCATGCTTATGGGACCATGTTTCATTATTTTTGAGAAAGAAAAAAAAAAAGAATTTTTGCTATTTTTTTTTTCATTAAAAGGGATCACATGCAATTTTTTTGCCATTTAATTCTCCTTTATATTTCCATATTCCTTTCCTTTTCAAATAATAAGTGTCCCAATTGTTTTGCATTTAAAAAAAAAAACTCCAATTTGTTTATCAAAATAATATTTTAATTAATTTATATTTAAAAATGTTTCTAGAGATTGAAATGTTTATTATGAAAATTTTAGATTATTATTGATGTAAAATTGAAAGAATATATCTATTCTGAAGTTATAGAAGCCTCAATCAAGATTGTGAATGGAGATACAAGAGTCAAGGTAGAGTAAATATTTTCTTAATTTCTCAAAAGTAATAGATGATTTTTAAAAAAATGGAGAAGAGTTCTACTTGGCAAAGTATGCAGGTAACTAGGTATACTTTCTTTTAATTTCAAGTATCTACAAATCTAAAAAAGAAAGATCACATGCTAAACTTTGTACCATTTCTCTTTAGCTATTGTTTTACATGTGAAGTTTCTAATATATATTTGTAGCAAATTATAAAAGAATATTCTAATGTAAATAGTGATAAACAGTCATTCTTGTCCCTAAAAGTGAAATTCACTATCATTTTAGTCCCAACTTAAAAGAATCATCAAATTAATCTTTTAATATCTAACTCACTAGTCACTTTACTCCTTGTTGTTAACTCCATTTTTGAATTTGTCTATTTCATTTACATAACACATTTTCTGCCAAATTGAATTCATATGTGGCAACTGGCACATATACTTGAGAAAGAGTGACCCACTTGGCAGTCCACACCACTATGGACCATTTTGATAGTAAAATCAAACTTACATTAATATCCATTTCTTCCTCTATTCCCCCAATTCCGGTCATCCACCCTAACCCTAATCTCTTTTTTTACCCTTCACTCTTCTTCGCGACCCCATCTCTAGAGGAATCTATGACGTTGTAAAATGTTGTCACTGAACAGTCATTCATCTTCGCCGCGGTCCAAAGCTTCATACAAATGTTTTTTTTGTGTGGCTATGGTAGAAAGGCCATTAGGCATGTTTCTGGCACCTACGTTAACAGAGGCATGCCGATCTACACTTGTTCAATCAATAAGGTACCGAGATTTTGGGTTTAGGGTTTTTAATTAAACTCTAAATGTTAAATTTATGAATTTCTTCTATGTTTTATTGGTTTAGGGGTTTTTGATCAATTTTTGTAGGTTTATTTTAAAATTTATGAAATTCTGGGATGAACTCGGTTATTGTGGGTACCTAATCTTAGTTGATTAATTGATTGAAGCATTTGAACATGATGTAGCACTTGATACAGTTCCTATGGGGTAAGGAAGAGAAACTGAGATAACATGGAAGAGAGGTGGCAAGACAAGACAAAATGGAGGTAACCTACAAGGCTGAAGTAAACTCCAAGCTTGATTTTTTTAGGATTGAACTCAGGATGTTTAAAACAATTGTATACGCAAAGTTTGTCATGCAAATGTTACCCATCGTAGTGTTTGTTTGTATTCACAAGACATGGGAGTCTAGTTTGGGTTTAGGGTATTTTGGAATGTTGTCTATGGTGGTGTTTGTTTGATGTAATGCTGCAACGCAATATGAGACTACCAACGTCTTCTTTTGTTCATTTTGTACCTTATTATTTCACGTTATCTTCTTCAACATCACAACCACTTACATATTTTCCACGATGACGCTCGTAATGGACATGGTAGATCGGTGACATAGCGAAAGGAATGAGAATCAGACATTGCGGGTGTTGATTGGGGGGGGGGGGGGAGCGAAGTGGTCTCTATACTAGTAATAAACATACCCAAAGCAGCCCAACTTTGCAATTTAATGTCAAAATGGTCATTGGTGACGTGGATTACCTAGTGGGTAAATATGTCTCAAGTAAATGTGCCACATAAGCGTCTAGTTTAACAGAAATTGTGTTGTGTAAGCGAAATAGACAAAGTCAACAAATTGAGTTAACAATGAAGACTACAGTGACTAACAGATTGGACACTAGAGGATTAATTTGATGTTCCTTTCAAGTCAGGTACTAAAACGACAACAATTTACACTTTTAGGGACAAAGATGGCTACTTAACTAAGACACATTTTTCATGTAACACCTATAAACGACTATGTCATCTATATAAAAATATCTACATGATGCATGTGAGCACGTATATGCATGTCTTAAAAAAAATAACACATAAAATTCAGATATTAGATAGGCTTTTAGGGGTCAATATACTAGCATATAGATATAACATACATCTCACAATTGTTAGCCAAAATACTTGTTACTTTATGTTGAGAATTTTACATTAAATGTGATATGGCTTGTAAAGTATTTATATGTGGGAAACATTCTTCACCTTAAGTTGGTTTTGTATTAGAGTTGAGTTAGGTTCACAAAATCTTAAAATGGTATTAGTGTCTATCCAAAATCTGTCAGGCCACCCACTATCGGGTTACTCGGGCAACACTCCAGTTTTTCTAGCCCTATGTGTGTGAAGGGGTGTGTTGAGTGTAAAGTCTAATTGAGAAGAATTAAGGGAAAATCATATTGTTGCATTCATTGATTTACCCCTTTATAGGAGGTGTTTACAAGAGAGAGTTTCAGTTTCTGTCTCTAACTGAAACTGTTACATTGATAGCTAAACAGTTATAGCCTAAAAACGAAATTAACTAACACACTCCTATTTAACACTAATACAACAATTAATACTTGCTAATTACGATCAACATTGAGAGTCTCACATCAAATGTGATATGACCTCAAAAATGATTACTAGTAAGAGACGTCTCTCATTTTATAAGTAGATATTGTTGTTGAGTTAGGTCTAACCTAAAATCTTAAAACTTTACAAAACAAATCTTCCATCACTAAACAATTAAGAAAGCAATTTACACATCTGAACTAAACAAGAATGCCTAAATACACCCTTTTTCTAATATCCAACACACCCCATTAATGGAATGCATTTCTTTTCTTTTCTGACCAAAAAGAAAAAGCTGAGCTTTTTGTATTGAGGAGGGAGGGGCCTAGCTGAGTGTGCTTGCAACATTCGTAACATGATGATCCCATTTCTTTTGTTGCTACTAAACAACAATTGGTAATTGGCAGCCTTTGCCTCTTGTTGTCTTACTCATCGTTGGTGATTGTTGTCATAGTCAGTCAACAATAATAATAACATAGAGTAAAGCTAGCATAGCTTCTTCCTTATTTAGTACATTCTAAATTTGACACAATTGCATTATTACAACAAGCCTATATAATCACATCCCCCACATTTAACTTACGTGTAAAGGTCTTCAACTACAATGGAAATGGTGGGGCAAGAAATTGGAGTGTTTTTTTTTCTTTTTTTATTTTTATAAATACTTATCACTAGTAAGAAACATCAAATGGGTGTCATGTTAAACTCTTCGTGTTCAATTGTTTTGACCAAATGATGAGTTGGAATATCCCTATACCCACTTATTAATATATTCTTTACTATTCAAAAAGACCAGTACAAATTAAGTTTAACGAATTAGATGGAAGACATGGAGACTCTTCATAAAACATGGATACCTCCTTGCGCCCCTTCAAATCCTAAGATAAGGTTTTTAAGAATACAACACAATCAATCTATGGTCTCTTGTATAGTTACAAATTATATTGTACTACTATACTAACGAGGATTGAGTTTAGCAGAAGGGACTAGTCTCCCATAAATAATGTGGCGAGTTCGTGTTCGAATCTCTTCCCTCTAGGAGAGATGTCCACATTCAGTAGTACTCCATAGTATCTCGAACAAGGTTACACTCTTCATGCACTCTCACTCATATTTTGAACATTATTGTGGAATCAGATTCTTGGAATGCCGTCAATTTGTTGAGGGAGCAAGATTACACTCTTCATGCACTCTCTCTCACTCATATTTTGAAAGTCATCACTGATATGCGTAGAGAGGTAAATAGATGTGCTGACAATCTTGCTAAAAATAGTTTTAGTTTGAATATTCCTTGTATTGTAGAATTCATGAGTTAATCTCCAATATCCTGGTCCCTGCCCTCTGTGCAGATGGACTAAGGATGAATTAGTGATTAGCTTTTGGTTGTTGTTTGGGATGAAAGTAAATACAATTGAGAGGAATCTTATCTTTGGTGCTTGCTAGCCTATTAAGACACTAATGAGATATAAAATACACCTTAATTTAGATCCAAGTTCATGAACAATTGAAAAAGAATGATCATTGAGAAATATTTATTAAAGGATAAAACTTAGGTCAAATTGCTTAGGTCTAATCTAATCCATCACGTTCTTCACTAAAAAGATGCTTAGGTCTAATCTATTTTAGTCTTTTTTAAATAAAGAACATGACCAACTTAGCCTAAAGAACTTGACCTAAGTTTTTTCCTTTATTAAAACTTGAGAAGTTATTTTTGCTTTTATTTATCTTTTAGATAATTGAACTATGAATCCGTGACATACTTTTGTATGTTATGGATTAATAGTTAATTATTTGAAAAAGGAACAAAACATAGAAAGTGAATATACGAGTCCACACATGTTCAAAATGTACATAAAATATTCAGCTGCCTTGTTTACAAGTTATAAAGGCAGCTGAATTATTGAACTATAAAATAAACATGTTCGTTCTACTATCAAATTGAAATGAAGAGCACATAATGCATTTTTAGTTGCAGTGTAATTTTTATAACTTGGTCGTGATTTATTTATTTATTTATCCACTTTTAGCTAATGAGATATCTGTTTCAAATCACTGTGCTTGACTACATCTCCACCTAATGGCAATGTGGCAGAATCCAGAATACAAAAGTGCTTTTATTATATTAATACATACATAATAGTGGTAGTAATAAAATGTAAATGAACTTTCAGATAATGCTGCTTTGAACAAATTCTAAAACTAGAAGTGCATTGTCATGTTCTGAATGGTTTTATATTACCATTTTGAATAAACAACCCTTACATGCACATCTTTAATTATTCTTCCATTTTCACACACACAAAAATTCACTCATGATTCAGTTAAACCAATAAAAAAAAATATATGAAAGAACATTAGTACCTCTTCACCATTTATCCACTTTACAGCAACTTGCCTCAATCACTGCTTGAAACACATGAAGATTTTGAGTATTAAAGTGTTCAAGAACATGGAGTAGATTTCCCTCCAATATGGCACTAGCAATATAGAGCCTATGAAGCCACAAAATCCCGTGAAGAATCCTAGCCCCATGCTCATGTATAATGCTTCCGAAAACACTGAACTATCATCTTCTACATGTATCGCTGGCTTTTGACGCTCGCGCTCTTGTGGCTCTTCTCCTGACATTTTCTATCAAGTGGTTCTCCACAGAGATTGGAATTTCCTTCAAAACTTGAAGTGTCAAAGCTTTGCAACTGTGTTCCAATTGGAATTTTTCCATAGAGATGATTGTATGACAAATCCAACATAGAAAGACGATCAATATGAGCTAGACTTGAAGGAATTATGCCTGAAAGAAAATTTCTCGACAGATCTAGAAATTCTAGTGACTTTAAGTTTCCTATTTTTGAAAAGATTTCCCCACTTAGATTGTTCCTCGACAAATTTAAGGAAACCAATCCGAATAAGGACTCAAATTCTGTTGGCATTGTACCTGTAAGATTATTGCTTGAGAGGTCAATGCTTTTCAAAAACAAATCAGCATTTTTGATGCCATGATCTACACCTTTCCACATCAAAAATAGATAGAAATTATATCGTGGAATAATAGACGTTTGGTTGATTACATAAGACCAACGATCCACCAACTTATTTACACAATTTGGGATACTTCCTGATATGTTATTTAGGGACAAATCCAAGACTCTAAGTTCTCTCAAAAAACATAGATTTGAAGGTAGACTTCCATAAATCTTGTTGAATCGAAGGCTTAAGATTACTAATTGTTGTAAGCTCTCTCCAATCCAAAAAGGTATTGGACCATAGAACTTATTTTCACCAAGGTCCAACCAAGCCAAGTTAGAGCAATTCTTCAAGGAGGAAGGTAGCTTTCCAGTCAAACTATTATTTCTCAGAACTAAACCAATTACATTTGTAAGGGCCCCCATTGAGGAGGGAATTTTTCCTGACAACATGTTATTGCTCAAGTCAATAAACTTCAATGAGTTCATATTATTCCAACAATTAGGCAACTCACCCTTTAACTGATTGTTTGACAAATCCAAAAGTCCCAAAATGTTAGCATTACTTCTGCTGCATACCAAGGATACTAAATCTGAAAATCTGTTATTGGAGAGATGCAGTGCTGATGCTTGTGACAAGGCTGATGGAATGGAACCTTCAAGCTGATTTGAAGTCAAATCTATTTCAGGATTCCTAGTTAGATTGAGTTCCAGATTAGGAATATGGCCATTGAGATTGTTTGAAACATTCAAAAAAGAATTTTTTGTAATTTGCCCCAAAACCAAAAAGGTATTGAACTTGGATCTAGATTATTACCAAAGTTTGAAATGTCAAGAATATTTAAGTGGTTTTGTGTGCGGAGGCAGAGACAATTAGGAAATGCAGATTAAGATTGCAAGATGCTAGATGCAGTTCTTCTAATTGGAAAGGAGGAATCCCAATCATCACTAAGATTCACAGTGAAAGAGTTATAAGACAGGTCTAGGGCTACTAATTTGGAGAGGTTAGTGAAATGGGACTCAAAGACATAACCTTCAAAAGAGTTTCCATCTAGGAACAAATATTGTAACTCTGGTTGAGATCCAATGCTTGTGGGTATTTCTCCAACTAATTTATTCCTATCAAGCCTTAATTCTTTCAAAGATGGAAAGATTGAAAGGTCAGGTAATATGCCAGAAATCTGATTTCCGGATAAAGATAGTTCTTCTAACAAGGATACATTTCCAATGCATTTGGAATAGTTGTTATGAATAAAATTTGAAAACTCCCCACTCAATTCTTATCAGGTAACAAGGCATATATTCAAAATGGATTTTGGGATTGCATTTCATTGAGTGCATTCGAATAGTTATGAATATTAAAAAGTTTGAGACCAAGAATATTTGCATCAGAAAGGCCGCACTCGCGTAGACACAATTCTTTAAGGCTTGGAAGCTTTTTTAGGAATTGCAAGGTGTGGTGAGAAGAATTGTGAAGAAAAGGAATTCCACTCAAGTTAAGATTTCTCAAAGAAGAGAGATTTGATGGCCAATCAGTTTGGTTGTTAATTCTAAGATCAGAATTGTACTGGAGTGTAAGAGACTGCAACAAGGAAAGATTCCCAAGCTGGAAAGGGATTGGTCCAACAAGCCTATTAGAACTGAGATCAAGATGTTGCAGTTGTGAGAGCTTCCCAATTTGGTAAGGAATATGTCCAAAATAATCACTATTTGAGAGATCAAGGTATTGTAAGTTGGGGAATGAGCCAATAAAATCTGGGATGTGACCACCACCACTAAATAAATTACTGAGGTCTAGATATGTAAGATGTTGTAGCTCAGTTATTGAAGGATTGATTTCACCAAACAAACCAAAATTTGAATCGTGCAGATCAAGCCTTTGAACATGACCTGTTTGGTTGTTGCATTGAATTCCATACCATTTGCAGCAATTTGCATTTGGACGGTCCTTCCATGTTGACAGCATACCTGACAAATCTTGGAGGCCTTGTTTGAACGTGAGGAGTGCATGTCTCTCCCTCTCTATGCACTTCTTTTCACCATCATCACTGGTTGCCAAATTGATCAACCCAAGAATAGAGGAAATAACCAATATTGCATGCAAAATAAGAACAATATAGCTTCTCATTTTATTTCGTCAAAGAAAATGCAAGGGATAGATTTGGTTGATACTGTTAAGAGCTAAACAAACACTTATATAATAGTTGTGTTAAAGAAAAGTGTTTTTCTTTCTGCTCATTTTAGAGACACATTTTTTTAATGCTCATATCATTGTCTCTATTATAACTGGTGGAAAGCAAAATATACGTGGAATGGGAAAAAAGGAAACAGGTAATGGGTTTATTCTTCACACAAATCAACAAAATCAAGCAAGCAAATGACACACTCAAGGCATAGAGGCATTTATTTACAAGATTCAACCATCAAAACAAACAAAAATCATCAAACGCTATTTTAATCATGAGATGCTAAGAAGAATTCAAAGGAATACGACACATATTATGATTAAACATCAAAGAAGAAATAACACAAGAGACAACGATCAAGTTTGAACTTTCTCCACATATCAATTAATGAAACATCAAAGAAGAATTCAAAGGAAACAATAGAGTAATAAGTAGTGGTGATTTGAATAACAGGATCAGGATGTATCCGTTGATCCAATCAACGCCTGACTACTAACTACTTCTCATTTATTATTATGATTTGAAGACTTTATGAGCAAAGGAAAATCATCTATGTCATGTGATATATGGAACAAGGAAACATGAAGTAAATCCAAATACTTAGACTTGTTGACTATTACGGTTCAAAGTCTTCTAACCCATTTTATAAATCAGAAAATTAAGCAGACAGAGGACAAGTGGTTAGGTTTCTTGACATGGATTAAAGCCTGTGATCATTATTGTCTAATGAGAAAAACATCCACTTAAGTCAATGAACTGCAATTGTAAATATCTTAACAAAAGAAACTTCTATGAAAGAAGAACTGAAAAAGCTTTGATGAGATGAGACTGACTTGTACTTATGGTTGATTTTACAAAAATAATGGTGAAGTGTTTGAGAGTCCTACATCGAATGTGATACATAATGAAAATATGTTTATAAGTGGGAGACATCTCTCACCCGGCTTTGTATGATTGAGTTAGACCCAATCAAAATTCTAAGATAGTATCAAAGTCTATCCAAACCGCTATTGGGCCAACGCTCCAATAATCTAGTTTTGGGCATGATGAGATTGAGAGTTCCACATCGGATATGCTTACAATATAAGTGTTGGGAAGTTTCAGAAAATATCTTGTGTTTTGGGTTGTATGCATAGGTTAGATAAGTCGTGGAGAGAAAAAAGTCTCAGATGACATGGATCTTGTGGATTTTCGAGGTCACCCTGCTGACAAGTCAAAAACTGGAGGATGGCTTGCATTTTGCAAAAGAGATGAAGCATTGCAATTTTTTTGACCCTCTGATCAAGCTCCTTTGACAGTACAACTTCCACGTTATTTCTTAAACTATCTCAAACATATATTAAGGGCACAATGTCTCTTCTATTCCTATGAAACAAAAGCTAATATATAGGGGGTAGTAACATTGCTATCTACCACTTGGTTAAATCAAAACTAAAATGATTAGAAATATTAACTAATTTATACATATCAATCAGAAATTTTAAACAACATTCCAGTAAACTAATTTGACAAATTCCTTCAAAATCCTTCACACCTATGCAATTTAGTGAGAAAAATCAAATGTGTGTCATTTTGCCAAAGTTGGATTAAAAAAAAAAATCATTAGACCGAAGATGACATTGGTGTCCAATAGAAATACTAAATGCACACACACACACACTGAAAATACTAATTTCCAATAAAAATCATTAAACCTGGGATGACATTCCTCAGACTTCATTCAGTCTGGAACTTCCATTATTATTCATTGGACAGAATCGAAGAAGTTTAAAACCTCAATGGACTAGCGCATCATCATATATGAATAAAGAAGCAGATAAGGTAATACAGATTCAGTAGATCCTCTGGGAGTGAGTAAATGATGATGAGATGGAATGAAGTAAACTTAGGAGAAACCGAGAAACAAAACAAATAGTTGGAGCAATTTAAACAGTAAATAATTAAATTAGAAAAAAAAATGTCGTTTATAATGAAAAAAATATTTCCAACCTTCCTTATCATTCCAAAGAGCTGCAGCATAGCTGTTTAGAGGACTCTCCTCTAGGTTAGGCTCTGCTGTTAGAGAATTATAGATCAGGCAAGCACGCACACAAAGGTGGCTGAAAATTCATAAAAATATAAAAAATAAAAAAAGAACTGACCTTCTAATAGACTTTGAATGGGTAGAAGAATAGTTCTGCAATCATAAGCTGAAGACCACCTGCCCTATAGAAACACATAAGTAGGATAGTTATTGGCTCAGAGAGCATGTAGTCAATTTTACCATAAGTGTAGACTGCAGAGTGACGCAATAGAAATGAATATCCATCCGCATATACTAGGATCATTCATGGTAAAACAAAATGGTAGATTCAATCATTCAAACCAGTCAAAACACAGGTAAGGTTAAATTTGGCTCTAATATGTATCTTTCATTTTCTGACTTCATCAATACCTGAAGAATGTACAGACAAATGTTGCCAAACTAATCAACCAACATTTGGATGAAAAGCACAATGTCTCAAGCGCTAATTTGGCACCAATTCTCTAGCTGCAGCATGTTGTGGTTGCACGAACCTGTAAGCCACCAGAAAGGATCATTCAAACACTCATGAACACAACAGACATCCAACAGGGTTTGTTTGAAGTGATTAAAGTTATGATTATATACTACTCCAATTTAGCAAACTCATTTTAACCTCTATTTTCATTGGAGTTGACACTGCTATACGACATGTGAACAAACAAAAGCTGCATATTTTCTTGTAACGTGATTTTAATTTGAAAGCATATAAGCTGTAAGTGGAAGTAACCAAAGGCAAAAAAGCACTTTTTAGTAGGGAAAGGATATTCTGATAATACCATTCTCGTATATATATGCTGTCAGTGATAAAACTATTTTAAATGTCTGCTCTGAAGAAGTTAACCCAATGCAATGAGCAAGCTATGAAATTAGTAACCTATTCTGGAAGAGATAGAGATACTACAGAGAGATGATGCTTACAGAGGAAAAGAAATCCATGCATAACAACACGAATTGGGGATTTGATAATGGAATTGATGAATTCTAATTTTGAAGCGATAAACCTAAAAAATGTGAACTAATTTCAATCCCTTATTACGTTTCTGATACGAAAACTAAGGAATTAATAAATGAAAGTGATTTAGAAGCCTTACAGTTGAGACGACGATGACTGAGAATGCAGGTGGCGTGTCGGAACCTTATCCCAAAACTATGGTTAATTAGCCTGAACCTTACCATCTCACAACATTGCATCCCCTTCAAAACATAAAATATGACATTAATATTTAGTAATAATGTTTAATCAATCAATTAACATCACAACATACTTAGCAATTAGCACCAATACTATTGTAGGTATTTGTCTAACCAATCAATTGTACCAAAGCTTTATCCCCAATTGTGACCGAAGGTTTGTCTGTATGGTCGCTAAAGTCGTGGTATTGAATCTTTTTCGGGTTATAAGGTTGGACATGATCTTCTTTACTCTATTGTGCAATTTGCAGATGCCACTATTTTTTTGGATAATTCTACTCAATAAAATATTTGGAGTATCAAAACCATCCTTAGATGCTTTGAAGCAGTTTCAGGTTTGAAAGTTAACTTCCACAAAAGTAAGCTTGTTGGTATTAATGAGTCGATCATAGATATGCTTCATTATCGTCGAAATCTACGACATTTAGGTATTAGCAACTTGGAGGCCGAACATACTTATCGATTGGTTAGCAACTTGGAAGGGGAACAACTTATCGATTGGAGGTCGGGTAACTCTTATCAACTATGTATTGAATAGTATACCTCTCTATTTTTTCTTTTTTACGCAACTCCGAAGAAGATGATTAATTCTATGATCAAGATCCAAAGAGACTTTTTATGGGGGATTAAAGATGATGGTAGGGGTATGTAATGGGTGGTGTGGGACAAGTTTGCATACCAAAGAAGAAGGGTGGCCTCGGTATGAAAAATCTTGAGCTTTTTAATATTACTCTATTAGCTAAATGGAAGTGGAGGTTCTTGGTGGATGAGAATGTGAATTGGAGGGGTATCTTAACTCATAGATATGTTTTTTTTTACGCAACTCATAGATATGTTGATCTATATTCTTTCTTCCTCAATGATTCTACATTGAGTGGGAATAAAGACTCTTTATGGTGGCAGAAACTTTTTTACGTGGGTGAAGATGCGATTGTAAAAGGACTGTTGCACTTCAAAAATTATCATCTTCGGTTGGAGATTGTTTTCCAACATGCTCCAAATTTATGCAATGTGTGAGACTATAACGTATTTGTTTTTTCATTGTCTTTTGGCTAAAGAGACATGGACTAAGATTGGAGGGGGGGGGGAGAGGTTGGCTCGTCGTGCATCTTCAATATATTAATAGTAATGTGGATCATTTTCATTTATTCGGAGCAACTTTCCGAGAAAAGAAGGTGAACAAGTCAAAATATATCATTTGGTTAGTAACTTGGTGTATTTGGCTTGCTAGAAATAACTCTATTTTTAAAAGGGGATGTGTTTGCGGTGACTCTATTGTTTCATATGTTAAATGTCTGTATTGGAGTTGGTTAATCGACGAGGTGGTTAGGCTTTTGAATTTTTCTACCTCATCTGGTGGCACAATGTCTCCTCATGCTTAAACAATTTGTAATTTGTGTTTTTGAGCACACCTAGGGTCTGTTTGATTTGCAAACTAGACAGTACTGGAATGGACTGGACTGGACAGGACAACACTTGACAAGCTTTTGTCTAGCACATTAATTGTCTTTCTAACGTTTATAACGTTTATAATGATTTTATATAATATATATTATAATGTAATTAACAAGTTATAAAGAAAAATGTACGATGGAGAGATGGAAGAGAGAGAGAGAGGGGGAGAGAGAAAGAGAGAGATGAGGAAGAGAGGCCATGAGATGAGAAGATACAAGATAAATGAGAGGTAGAGAGGAGGGATAGAAAGAGAGATGAAGGAGATGAGTCATGAGATGATAAAGTACTAGAGAGGTAGAGAAAATGATAGAGAATAATGAGATAGGAGGGAGAGGAAGAGGGAGAGGGAGGGGGAGAGAGAGAGAGAGAGAAGAATAGATAGGAGATAGAGAGAGAGAGAGAGAGAGAGAGAGAGAAATGAGTGAAAAAAATTATTGAATAGGAAATAAAAATAATATTTTGGTATTTTTTTGAGTGATCAGGAAGTTGTGCTGCGGGACAAAAAATTGTACTGTGGTTTTGTGAGGTACAAGAATTTGGGTATTTGTCCAGTCTCTTGCCCTCATTTCTTTGTCAATCTTGTGAATGGGTTTCAATCAAATGTCTGACAACCAGAGTTGTCAGGTCAGGTCTCTTAGTGCATAGCGAATCAAACGCACCCCTAGTGTGAGTTTTTTTGGGTAAATAATTTGTGTTTTTTGAGCATATCCCGTGTTTAAGTTTTAATGAATACTTACTCATGGTAAAAAAAAACAAATGACAGTCTGTAATATTTTTAAAATTAATAAGCTAATAAGAAAGTATATATTTCAAAAAATATGCAATTTGATGTGCTAATGTGTCAAAACCTACTTCCAGAATTAATTTTTCAATTGTCAAAAAAAAAAAGAATTAATATTTAAACATAGAAACGTTGTCAGAAAAGGAAAAAAATTCTTGATCTTATCCGATGCATGGAATCAGAACGGATAAATATGCAATCGGTACCATCTATTTCAAAATAAATATATTCTATATGCTTCAAAAAAATAAATATATTTGCTTAAAAAAATAAATATATTATATAATGTTGCTTCAAAAAATATATCTATATATATTGTATAAAATAATTTTTTTTAAAAAAATATAACCTAAAAGTATAAATAAATAATAATTTAATTTCTAAACATTAATTGGTACACAAGATTTTTTTACGACGTCCGTAAATCAATAAACAATACATTATAAAATTGATTTGATTTTATCTTAACTACATTAAAAGTCACACATACTATAAATTATTAATAATTGACAGTGTAAAAACTTTTGCAGTGACTATGTACACCAACTAAACTCATAAAATAAAATGTTTTTCAATAAAATAAAATAAACTCTCTTCTATGTGAAGAGATTTTTTTTTGTAATGTTATTTTAGAATAATTATTTTTTTGGCATGTTATTTACAGATTTTAATTTGACTTCCTTTTATCATTTTCTTCTCAAATAGTTTGTTATATAAAAGTGTTGATAGATTGTATTGTTCATCTTGTAAAGCTTATATATGCCTGAAAAGGCAAATGCTATCTCATTAAAAGATTTCGTAGTAGCGTTGGAAACTCCACAACAATCTAATCAGAACTCCTGGCCTTCTGCTCGACTTAAAGCTCGCCCCCATCCTAAAACTACCATTGTATGTGGAAGTTGACTCTCAAGTTCTTACTCATGAGATGTGCAAGTGCAAAGGAACTTGTTCAAATGTTGCCATTGCGCCTATTCTCAACAACATTGTTCAATTAACTCGCTAGAGGAAGGGTCTATCTTATATCTCACATTTACATAGGGAACTCTTGTGCTAGATATTAATTTTAGCTAATAAAAGTCTTAAGGTAATTCTAAATGGACTAGCAATGATAAATGTGTCATCCCCATGTGCGATCATACCAACACTATTGCCCAAGATTCCATCAAAATTTCACAGTACAAAGTCAGGTAGGTATACATGTGGCCAACCAGGCCCCCCTAAGGTAGATTAGTCACCGAAAAAGTCGGTGGATACTGCGCACTAGTAAAACGGTAACAAAAAAATGTCTTATCCCCACTCTTGGTAGTCTTTTTCACACTACAATTGTTTAAGTCTAAAAAAAAACCTAACTGTTTTCTCTCTACTCCTCTTTTTCCTTCTTGTCCATATACTGGAGAGGGGTGGTTTTGGACATGTTTTTGACCTAGAATCACCCATCTTCATCGTTTTGTTCATCTATTTTTCTATAAATAAGTAATATTATTATAAAGCATCAAATAATATTAGAGCATCTTTATTGCAGGGTATGTAATGAGTAAACTAAATTTAATTGTTGTGTCTTATAATATTAGTCAACTAAATTTAGTTCCCGTGAAGAAATTAGACAACGACAACTAAACATTATAATTTTGTTTCTCTCTCTCTCTCTCTCTTGTGCTAACTTTCTCCCTTTTGTGCTCAACTAAACATTACTACCTCTGTCCCATTTATAAATAGTTTAAGGTTTTGGCACATCTATTAAGAAAAATGATTAATAGTTTAGATTTGATAAAAAAATGTTGTCTAATTTACCATTTAACCATTTATCTATCTACATAGATAAGTGTGAATCATTTATTAAATAAAAACATTGTCATAATTAAGAATGGTATAAATGGAAAAAGAATAGTAAATGCTTCATTGAAAAGGTAAAGCAACAATCAAGTTGGGATAAATTAATTTTGCTAAAACAACATAAAATGGGGCGGAGATTGTAATGATCAAGTAATGGCCCAATCCAAGAGATAAAAGCCCAAAATGCCTAAGAGATTATGTGACCTAATAAGAAGCATCTAGTAGAATCTAGAAGAATATGAGTAACTATTTTATTTCTTTATTTTGTCTTTTTAGTTAGTCACTCTAGAATGTTCCTTAGTGGGGTGAGTCACCCTTTCCTAGCACTATATATGTACCCTCATTCCTTTGAATGAAATCAATCAAATCAATGAAAAAGAATGTTTAGTGTAGTTTTTAGTTTGTTAAAGGAGGCACTCTCCCCTCGAAAGGAGCTTTAATTTTCTGTCATTGTGTTTTGAAAGTTCACCCATTTTTGGGTACCTTACAGAGATACTAACTTCAGCGTGAGAAAGATGAATTTTTCTTTTTTCTATGTTTATTTTTTTTGGATAAGCAAATGTTAATGGGGTGGGGGAATGTTAGTTTTCGGGGTCTCTTAGCTAGCCAACTAAACTACATCTCTATGTGAGTGGAGCTTTTATTTCAGTTTTCAGCAAGAGGGAGATTGTGGGAGGGGGAACATTCTGAAAATGAATAATAAATAGCAATTATGAAAATAATAAAAAGTAATGATAAATTGTTGTTTATAAATGGCAATTAATAAATTATATATTTTTTTCTTTTCTCAACAGTTATTTCCCAACTTGTTATAATATATTTTGTATAAAAAACTTGATTATAACATCTATTAATTTTATTTTTAATTCTAGCCTTCATAAAGTAATAAAATTAAAACTGAAATTTGAATTAAAATTAAAATTAGTACAAATAAAAGAATATAAATATGTAGGATCATGTATGAGTTATTTATATGCAACTACCATTGAAAGTAAAAATCATTTAAGCCAACTAAAATGGGAGAATTTGACCCCACCAAAATTAATTTAGTTAACCCAAATAACTTCTCGCACTAAATATGCTCTTACACAATTTATTTATTTTTTAAAAAAATCTCGCAAGTTCTTTACTCGGCAACAATGGATCAAATGAAAGTGTAGATGCATTTTTTCATACTTTTCCCCGTTTTCAGAACAGAAAGAAAAAGACAAGGTAAAGTAAGGACAGCAAAATAATCTTAAATAAATAAATAAAAAACAAAAAAAAAATCATGAAAGATTCTAGTTTTGTACGCGACGGCCCGACCTCGATATTTTCCCGAGTTTTTGCGAACTGTCTCATTTTCTCTCTCTATTCTGTTGGGAATTTCCTCCTTACTTTTATTACTATTCCAAATTCCAAATTTTGATTCTCCTCAGATCCCATATTCTTCATTCAAAACCGCTCTCTCTCTCTCTCTCTCTCTCTCTCTCTTCCACATAACGCCATTTCATTCATTCATTCATTCATTCTTCACACAAAACAATGCAGTGCTTGAAGATGAAATTCCCTGACTATATCCAAGCATTAGAAGAAGAACGTCGTAAAATTCAAGTCTTCCCCAAAGAACTTCCCCTTTCTTTACAACTCATAACACAAGGTACAACAATAATCAACCTTTTTTATTTTTTGATACCCTAATTTCGTTTTTTTTTTTAAATAATTTTTTTTTTTGTGTGTGAAGCCATTGAAGCTTGTAAGCAGCAATTATCTGGAACAACGACTGAGACTAATTTGAATGGTCAACAATCGGAGTGTTCAGAACAAACAACATCAACCGATGGACCTATTTTGGAAGAATTCATTCCAATTAAGAAAAGGACATCTCCTTATTGTGAACAACAATTTGATGATCAACATTCTCATAAGCAACAAAAGATTCTCAAGAACAATAATGATAAGAAGAAATCTGATTGGCTTAGATCTGTTCAGTTATGGAATCCTCGTCCCCAATCACAAGAGGTAATAATTAAACCAAACCTTAATTGCTTAGCTTAACTGTCAATTCATAGTTTTTGCTTTAGGAATTGATTGGATTGGTTTATCTGGACTTATCTACTAGCATAAGCTCTCTACAATAGTTAGTTTATGAAAATAGCTTATAGCTTATACGAATAGAATAGAGTTTTATTTTATTTTATCTTTTATTATAGATTAGAGAAATATCTTATATATAAGTACTTAATTAAGTTGGTTATCAAAAGAAGACCTTGGTCTTTTGCTTTGTGTTAAAGGGAAGAAACAATGAATTGACTTTTGATTTTGGATGTAATTGTTGTGAAAATTTGATTAGGATGTTAATAGGAATGTGCCTGTGGTGGAATTGAAGAGAAGTGGAAGTGTTGGTGGTGCTTTTCAGCCATTTCATAAAGAAGAAAGAGTTGGGAAAACAAGTGAATCGTTGAGTAAAGAAACTCCGTCTTCTTCTGCGGCAGCGGTAACCAGTAACAATGATGGAAGCAGTGGAAGAGAGGAGAAAGAGGGACAGAGGAAGCAGCGTCGATGCTGGTCACCGGAGTTGCATAAGCGCTTCTTACAATCCCTTCACCAACTTGGTGGTGCAGATTGTGAGTATTTTATCTTAATATCTATAGTAAAGTTGTGAGTGTTATGTGTTCTGTTGAGGATGATAATTTAACTGCATATTGATGTTTAATATTTTGGTGGTTTCTGCAGCTGCCACACCAAAGCAAATCAGAGAGCTAATGAATGTTGATGGCCTCACAAATGATGAAGTGAAAAGTCATTTACAGGTTTGTATATAGCATATTCTTCCCAAATGTATGATTGTCAAATTTGGCTTTAGATATTAGATAGTAAAATCCAAGGTTTTAAATTGCGGTAACAGTTGCAATCCTGATATTACGAAGAATTGACCAATTGCGGTCACGGTTGTGATCACATCATGTTGCAATCCTTAATATTACAAAGAATTGTGGTCAATTGCGATTTGATGTCGTTGATGTGTGGTCTCATTGTTGCGGCCTAGATCACGATTGCAGGCCTCTTTTGTGTTTTGATTTTGTTTGGTCTCTTTAGTTCTTGTTTTAGTCCTCTCTAGTTAAGGGGTTTCAAGCTGAATGAGTGGTAATCCAGCAGTTCCATATTCTCAATGATAGTCTAACTGGCATTTTCTGTTTTGGTTTTGGACAGAAATATCGTTTACACACTAGAAGACCGAGTTCGACAGTTAACGACAGTGCGAATTCACAAACAACAGCACCTTTTGTTCTTGTAGGAAACATTTTTGTCCAACCACAAGAATATGCTGCAGTAGCTGCTACCTCAGCAGCATCAGGGGAAAATACTAAAGCGGCGGCGCCAGCTGGAATTTATGCACCAGTTGCCACACATCCTTCAGCAGTTTCACACACAGAATTTGCTTCAATTAAGAAACCAGAGTTTAAGAAAGTAGAGCTGATTGAGCATTCGAATTCGGAAGAAAGGGCTAATCATAGTGAAGGAGATGTTCATTCAAACTCCCATGCTTCATCTTCCTCAACTCATACCATTACTACTACTACTACTACTACCCCTAGAAATTATGTATAAGTTTTGTGGCCAAATTGCTGTAGAAAGTGTTTTGATTTTTGATACTTTTTTTCTGACTTTTTTTGTTCTGTAATGTTTGCTTGCTCCTCCTCATGTTGTCTGTTGTTAAACTATAGAGATATAATACAAGAAAACTGACATTTTTTATGTTAAAAAGGTCACACACGTTTAGCTGGATACCCTGCTATCTGCTTAGAACTAGGTGAAGTAAAATCTCGAGTTTTTCTTTTCGCACTCCCCCTTCCCACTCCATTTGCTCTCTCCTTAGTCCTTACATGCGATATCTACACACTTGGTTACAAAATAAGTTGTTAGCCAGATCATTGTGTTTGTTGTAAAAGAAATGCTAACAACACTCTTTCTTCAACATTCTCTTAATGATTCGATATAATTTATTCGGATTCCAATAATTTAGTTGGTAATTATTGAGTGGTCCACCTACAAAATGTCGTCAGTTTGGGGCTGGATTAAGCATGATTGAGTAATGAGATATTGTAGAAGTGGCATGGTGATTCTGAAGGAGGATCTAAGAATATCCCATAGAATATGCAATGAACACAATCAACATAGGACAAGAAGATGCTGATATACGTCATTTGGCTACTGTGAATTACAATATTGCTGGTGACTTAATTCAACTTTTTTTTTGAAGCAGACTTGATTCAACTTTCAAAAACTCTACTATAAACTATGAAATTAATTGGGATAATGACTATGCTCCAATTGTCGATAATTAATTTATTTCCACAATATTTTATGGCTTTTTTTGATCAGTATTTTATGGCTTAGTTTCACAAGTCACAACTATTAAATAAAAGTTACAAATTACACCATGTAATTACAAATTAACCATTGTCAAAATAAAAATAAAAATTACTACAGATTAAGTAAATCAACTAGTAGTAATTGTTCATTGCATGGTGGTGTGATCTGTAATGATTTTGCTCCCTTTCAAATTCATTCATGGGAGTACCAAATATACTCAATTAAACTAATTAATTATGCATTTGCTCTGAGCAATATACTACTAATATCACATGCCTAAGAAACAGAGCAGTTGGAGCATTCTGTGAGTATAGTTTATTGAAGAAAACGAAACGTACACGCACACACACACACACAGACAACAGCATTGTCGTCAAAGTCACCCAATGGAAATATATGGTCCCTCCCCATCAGGAATATTCTAAGATAAATTTTTAAAAACCAATGGATTGTGGCGCAAGAATATTCTCCCTTTTTTCAACATTATCATCTTCTTGGTAAGGATCACAAACCAAACTTCCTTCTACATTCTAGTAATTAGTATCATTCAATACATTTATCACTTGACTTTGACCAATGATAATATTTCGAGTGGTTTGTAAATTTAAGTGAGGAATAATGAAGGATATTCCGACTGCAATTTGGCACTATTGGGATAAACAACTTAATTAAGTGCTTATAACACAAGTGTTTAATGGAGAAGAGCTTATGTTTCTATAATATAGTATAAAGTAAAGTTAAATTGTTTTTCTATAAGTCATAAACTGATTTCAAATGCTATTGAGGGACGCTTATGGAAATTTGATAAAAAATCATGTTAAGTACTTATACCAATAGATAAGTCTTAATAAGCTGATCTAAACATGTCTTTATCAACAAAGAAATGATACACATTCTATGAATAATATAATTTTAATGTGATCTCAAATATATTCCCAATAAATAATGTCTATTAGTGTCCCTAAAAATGTCTATTAGTGATTTTAACATTATATTAGAATAATGGCCGAACTGGCATATTTTTTATAAGGAGCTAAATATAACGAGCTTTTTAATATATAAAGTAGATTTTATTTCAAGAGATTTTCTAGAGCCACATGGGGTTGTATAGGAGTGAGTAAGGGATGAGTTATATTTCTCTTTAACTCCGCCCTAAATTTCTATATGATCATTTTCTAGACCCTAATCCGTCTTTAAACCTGAACAAACTTGATATTCTTCACATCAAACTAAGATCGGTTTTATATAGGACAAGATTAGGTTGCCCAAAGGACAATTGAAACAAAATTATAAGGTAATCTCTCAAATATGACTAAAAATTAGAAGTATATGATTGGATTTTTTTAGTATTTTACCATGTAATAAGACCTATGAAGCTCGAATACAGAATACAGTACGGATACGGGTACACAGTAAAATTTTGAAAAGACAAATTTAAAGTAGTTAAAAAAGTAGCCTCAAATAAAAAATTAGATAAATATTAAAATCTAAAAATGTAAAAGTATCATTTAAAAACACGTGTTCTTTTATATATTAGTGTCAGTGTTGTTATCCCGTGTTTTTTATATATCAGTGCAACTATCTCGTGTTTTTACATACATCATTGCAATTATCTCGTGTTTTTTTATATTTCAATAAAGTTATCACGTGTTTTGTAATAGATCAAAGTTATCTCATAGTTTCAATTGATTATTTTAGTTGAATAATAGATTATAGTAGACAGTAATTGATAGATGGTAGATTATTAAATATTTCAGTGAAGTGTTTTTTATATATCAGTGCAGTTATCCCGTGTTTTTATACATATCATTGCAGTTATCTCGTTTTTTTTTACATATTAGTATGGTTATCCCATGTTTTTTATATATCAGTGCAGTTATCTCATAGTTTCAATTGATTATTTTAGTTGATTAGTACATTATAGTAAATAGTAAAAGATAGATAGTAGATTATCAAATATATCAGTGCAGTTATCTCAGAATCTCATAGTTTAAATATTAATCAGTAGTTGAAATAGTCATTAAGTTTTCCCTTTTTTTTGATATATTAATATCGTGTTTTTTTATATATCAGTGAAGTTATCCAGTGTTTTTATATATTTGTGCAGTATCTCGTAGTTTAGATTGATTATTTTAGTTTATTAGTAGATTTGATTTGAATTTCGAAATTTGAAAAAGAAAAAAAAGAGGGGAGTGTTAAAAAAATGGTAGTGAGAAGAAAGTGCATTGGGAGAAGAAATTTGAAAAAGAATGTGATAGTAAATTACAATGTTGCCCTTAGTTAGATAAGTTGTCAAATAAATAGGGAAACTTGTTTGAGTAATTTAAGTATGATTTGTTTATATAAATAGATATTAGATTAGTAGATAGTGGGTAAAGAAAGTTGGTGAGTTTGATTTAATTTTTGAATTTTGAAAAGAAAAAAAAAAGTAATAGAAAGTATGAAAAAAGTGGGAGTGAGAAGAAAATGCATTTAGAGAAGAAATTTGATAAAAGTATGAAAAAAGTTGTTTATTTGTAAATATGGAGGCTTGTTTGAGTAATTTAAATGTGGTTTGTTTGAATAAATAGATTAAGTGTATTTTGTTTGTATAAATAGATAAATAGATATTAGGTTAGATAGTAAATAGGAGTAAATTGTAGATTATTTAATATTAATTTAATTATATTAGATTATATAGTGGATTAAAAAAATTGGGAAAATAAATATTTTTATTTTAAATGTGGGGGCCACTATTAATAGATGTGTAAGAAGTAAGAAATATTGGGAAATATGAGATTGAAAGAGAGTGAGTGAGAAAGGAAGAGAAAGTAGAATTAAAAAATGATAAATAAAATAAAAGTGGGATGTGTCAAAAAAGTAAGATGTCTAAAATTGTAATTTTGTAAGTTGTTTATTTGTATAAATAGATATTAGATTAAATTAAAATTCAAATATATAAAAATAAAAACATATGATATTCACTTTACCGATTGACAATCCCTCATAAAAACTAATATTTTATTATAGTTTATTTTTAGGGTATAAATTAAAAACACTCAGAAAGAAGCCACATGAGTATTCATGCAATGAGTTCCAGTAATGTTGTGTGGGTTCAGTACTTTAGTTTCGAACCTGTTCGGACCTAATCTACCGAACCATTCAGGTTTTAGAAAAAAAAAGTCATTTTGTGAATATTTAAGTGTTAAGGGTGTGCACCGAGTAATGTGAGATGGGTAAGAAGTATGTGCCTTAGATGATAGTGGGTGGGATTAGTGACCAAAACCGATGATAGTAGGCTTATGAACAAAAAAACAGAAGACGGATTGATAATTAACACCCCATTTTTTTTAACAAGCAACTCCGGTTGAGAAGTTACTAAATTTTTAAGATTTATTTTTATTTCTAATATGCGGTCCAAAAATTTATTTTTAGACAGCTTTATGCTCTCGATCGAGAGTAAACTTTGAAAAAGTAGAAAGCTAATTAAAATATGCGAGGTCAGTACAGTGGCGGACCTATGTGTTGGATAAGGTTCATTTGAACTTCTTGAAAAAAAAGGTTCATTTTTTATTTTTAAAAATTTCTTTGAACCTCTTAAAATTTTAAATTTGTACTAATATTTTTAAATTTGCACACAATTGGACTCAAAATAAAATTTTCAACCTCCTAATCATGAGTTCTAGTTCCGCCACTAGGCGAATAGTTTCACCCTAATAATATCATCTAAGCATTTCCACTTGTTTGTGGGCATGGAGATGGATCATTGGCAATGTAGTTTGTGGATATCTAAGGGCGAAGTGAAAAGATGAAATTGAGAGATCGTAGAGCTTGAACTAGTGTTGAAAGGTGTTGACCATATTGAGGCTTGAAGATCTCTCGCAAGTGCACGATAGTATATCAAATTATCAATATTCAAGGGAGTTTAGTGAGGGCTTTGAATCAAGAGAGGAGGAGAAAGGTAGGATTCAAGGGAGGAGGGGAGTGAGGTAGGCAAAACGGGCTACTTGGCCCGCATTGGACTCGGGGTTTTTTGGATCGAACTAAAAAGCTTGGGTTTAAATTTAGGCTCTAATATTACGACCCAAACCCAATCCTATACAGGTAGTGGGCTTTTTAGGTCAACAAATGTTATACATCGCACTAATTAATTTCAATTGTAAATTAATATTATTTTGACTCGTGAAAAATCAAACCAAACCGCCTGATTTTTATTATGTGGTCTGGATGTCTTTTTACTTCAAAACTGAACCAAACCACACTGCAAATACCCCTAATTGACATATAATATTTGAGTGTTTTTTTCGCTACGAAAGCCAAATCCTGCAACACCCACCATCCCATCTACTGTTATTGTTTAAGATATTTTTTGAGAGCATTTAAGCTTAAGATTTAAGACAACGTTTAAGATAATAATTAGCTCGAATTCAACTATGCTTCCATAAAGAAAAGAATTATTATTAATTTTTAGTTATAGAAAAGAATTATATTCAATTAGACAAGTGATGTTTCTTTGGTAAATGAACTTGATGTTTCTAGTGGGAGCGTTTAATAAAAGAGTAGAATATGAGGTGAAAAGCAAAATCAAATTAAATAATGATAATCAATTAAGTAATCAAAACATCATAACCAAAGTTAACCCTAACTAATTTGCAACATCCCCAGCAATAATGACAATTATGTTTTAACGGCGGGGATTACTCCACACGAGTGTAATCCTTGTCCTTTAATAATGGTAATTATGCTTTAAGGGTGGGATTACTCCACATGAGTGTAATCATACTTTTTGGTGCACTATAATCCTAGATGTTTAATAAAAAATGCAGATGAAGGTTTAATCTTGGAGGTTTGAAGTTTAAATCCCACTAACTCTTTTGGGTGAACTAAATGTAATTTCCTTTATAAATGCTAAAAGAGACTAAGCGTATGTGTTATACCCCAATTCTGTCTGCTATCTTTTTTTTTACTACTAGTTCGCGTGTCACACGAGTCTACGACTCTACAGTATATTTGGGAGGGGGTTTTTTGAGAGGGAAAGGGAGGGGAGGGATATTTTTCAATTCTTAATTGAGTATGCTTTAAAATGTCAATAAAGATAAATGAAGTGTGACCAGGGCCGTCCCAAACAATACGGAGGCCCTGTGCAAATCATAAAAGTGAGACCCTAATTATAGATGAGTTCGATTAGCGTCAGATACACAAACTAACCTTAAAAAACATTGAAGAACATAAAACAGAGTCAGACACACAAACTAACCTTAATAGCAACGGTTAGAGTTTAGATGAGTTCAAATTTATCTTTTTAATAGATAAATCCATTGTTATTTTTCAACAACAGATTTATCTACTTTAGAGATAAATCCAACTGCCAAAATAAAGTTCGCTCGAAATTACGTTAAATCCGTAGTTAGTTTTTTGTAGGGGTAGAATTGGATTTAGTTTTTGGGTGGGGATATTTTGTCTAATGTTGGGGGTAAAAAAATACCAATAATAAAAAGTGGAATAAATTCAATTGGAACAGATCAATTCAACGCAAACAATTAACCAAAAAGTGGGCCTTTTTGGCTTTGCGCCAATAAAAATTGGAACACATTCATCAACATGCTGGAAGAAGTGGAAAAGTGGAATGGTTTTTTTTTTTGGTCGCTGCTGGATATAGGCGGCTATAGGTATTGGGCTAACATGAATTTGGGGCCCTAAAATTTGTTTGTTGGGCAGAGGCCCTGTGCTGTAGCACAGGGTAACCCTGCTGATGGACGGCCTGAGTGTGACTAAAATTAGTATATTGTTATCTATCATGTTATTTTTTTTCTGTTTTAAAATCTCAAATACATATTAAAATATAGATTAATCTTTTCTAAGTCTTTCCCTCCCCTGCCAAATATACCCTAAAGGTTTTCTCTGTCTTGGACTGAGACGTATTTAAGGAAATCACAAATCTTTAAGTCAGTTTCGCAAATCTGAAAAAACGAAACAAACCCCACAAATCACAAGTCTGAAAAAAACGAATGGGTTCCCATAAACCGAAACAAAAACCCACAATTCGAAAATGAAGAAGAAATGGATTATGGGTTATGAATGGGAAGAAGAAACCCAGATTTGTTTTGGGTTGCTCTTAATGTGTTTCTGGGACCAAAATGAAACTAAAAAAAGATATAGGGAACCAAATTGAAATTAAAAGAAAATATAGAGGACCAAATTGAAACAATGTGTGCAATGTTCATCTTCCTCGCCCACCTGACTGTAACGGGTCGTTCGACCCACGAACTTGACCCAGAAATTCCTCGCTCTACAAGTCTCCAAATGTAACAAACTTACATGCATTTTAATCGAGATTGATAGGAAAAAATTAAGAACCCTTATAGTGATTTTCGGAACAATCAACCTTGTTGAAAGAAAATACAGATCTAATAATATAGGCCATGTGAGTGGAAAGAACCATTTTGGTGGTACATATATGCATGGTGTACTCTTGTACTTGTCACCACACAATTGCTCCTGGGGTCACAAACAAAGATGAGACCCCTCCACTCCACTAACTTAGACAATGAACGATATATAGCATGCCATGAAGATTAATCATTAACCATGAATTTAGTGGCTTAATTTGTCAAGACAAACAATTACCACCTTCAACAAGTGTAATGATTATAGTTTATATGCCTTTCCCTTACCAGTAAAACGTTCCCATCATTCTAAAAATCAAAGAAACCTTTCAAAATTATCATTAGCTTCAAGACTTTGTCATCCTTTACATTACACTTTAATATATGCATTAATTTTTCTCAACTCTGATTCTTTAACATGCACACTTATTCACTTACCCACTAAAAAAAAGTAACAAGTTTCTATCAAGCCCCTTTTCACCAATAAATATATATTAACTGATATTCCTTCATAAATATGATTCTTTCTGTTCTGTCTTAGCTACAAAGAAAATTAATAATCTAAGCTCTAAAGGGTTTTGACATTGTAACTAGTCAGGATTTTGATTAGAGTTAAATATAATCAGAATCAGATAGTGATGGAAAAATAATTGCTCAGATAATCTTCCTTTACCTGTTGTGTTTAGTGGGTTTACCTTACTTTTGCCACTTGTCTAGTGAGACTTTGCTGTGTCTATCAAATTTATTCCTTCAATTCAGTCACCTAATGTTCTAAATTTGATTTGACTCAAAGTCATATGATGCCCTTTTATAAGAAAAAAATAAAAAGATGCATAAAAGTAAATTTCGCACTGGCCAACACCGAGTTTGTCCACTCTAGAAATTAAACTCAGGAGCACTGAATCGACTCCTGTGTCCCAAGGTAACTAACGTATTATGCCACTGAGACAACGGTGTGGTTACATTAACTACTACAAATATTATTAGTAGTTGATCAATTGAATTACTCATGAATACAATAGACCCTATTTATACATATAAGTCCATGTGAAAATGAAGAAAATAACAAATAACAATCATAACTAACATTAGTAAAAAAAAATCAATCATAACTAACATAACTAACAAACTTATCTCGAATATTAACCACCAGTAGCCACAAACACATATATAACTGATAAACTTCATTTGACTCTAAAAGCTTAAGGGCTTCTCTTTCTTTGCTTTGCTTTGCTTTGTGAGTTATCTAAAATGGTCTCAGCTCCTTCTCCACCTTCTAAGGTAATTTCATTCCAGTGTCTATGTCTATAATCAATCCTATAACATGGTCTCTTGCAAGGTTTAAAATCGCGGATGTATATCACGATTCTTGATATTGCAGAGAATCATAGTTGCGGAAACATCTCTTTACTAATTCTCTTAATATCTTTGCATCTTACACAATTGCAGGAAGTTCAATCAGAAGAAAAATGTGTAGAGAAGGGTCCGGTTCGCCGAGCCAAATGGTGGCACTCAACTTTTCACTCAGTGACAGCCATGATAGGTGCAGGTGTTCTTAGCCTACCTTATGCCATGGCATATCTAGGATGGTATAAACAGCTTCAAGTTCATTCAAATTCAACCCATCACAAAACTTAACACCTTAACAAATTTGTTTTATTTTTTGTTATTTCAGGGGTCCAGGGATCTTAATGTTGTTACTATCATGGTGTCTAACCTTAAACACAATGTGGCAATTAATCCAGCTACATGAATGTGTTCCGGGGACGCGTTTTGATCGTTATCTTGATCTCGGTAAACATGCTTTTGGACCAAAACTTGGACCATGGATTGTGCTACCACAACAATTGATTGTTCAAGTTGGGTGTGACATTGTCTACATGGTTATTGGAGGACAGTGCCTAAAGAAGTTCACTGAGATAGCTTGCACCAATTGCACACAAATGAGACAGTCTTACTGGATTTTGATATTTGGTGCCATTCATTTCTTTCTGTCTCAGCTTCCTAATTTCAATTCTGTTGCTGGTGTTTCTTTAGCAGCAGCTGTTATGTCATTAAGGTACTACTTCTTGATTCCAATTTAGTCCTTGAGGTTATAGGACACAGTTAATTTAGTCTCTGAAATTACTAAGTACTCCCTCTGTTACAGAATATAAGCAAAACCTAGTCAACGGAAGTTGATGCATCTGGTCCAAAATTTGAACCAGATACATCAACTTTCATTGACCAGTTTTTGCTTATATTCTGTAACAGAGGGAGTATATTTGAGGTAGCATATATATAGAAACATTTTATTTTGCATTCACAAACACCGACACCAGACACAATATTGACACGAATACATAGATACCAATAATAATTTGAATTTGAAAAATTGAAGTGTCAGTGTCAGGGACTAATATGATTGAAATTTTAAATTCAGAAATCATTTTGAAATTTCTTTAATCTCAAGAATTTAGTTGACTTCGCCCTGCGATTTGATTTTGAAGGACTAATTTAGTGATTCACTCTTATATTTGCAGCTATTCAACTATAGCATGGGTGGCTTGTTTGAACAGGGGTAGAATTGAGAATGTTAGCTATGGATACAAGAAAATCAGCACAACAGATTTGATATTCAGGATGTTCAATGCACTTGGTCAAATATCATTTGCATTTGCTGGCCATGCAGTGACACTTGAAATTCAAGCTACAATTCCATCAACTCCTGATAAACCTTCAAAGATAGCAATGTGGAATGGTGCTGTTGGTGCCTATTTCATCAATGCAATATGTTATTTCCCAGTTGCAATTATAGGATATTGGACTTTTGGACAAGCTGTTGATGATAATGTACTTGTAGCACTTGAAAGACCTGCTTGGCTCATTGCCTCTGCTAACTTGATGGTATTCATCCATGTTGTTGGTAGCTACCAGGTATATATATATAATAAACTCTGTTTCTGGTTGAAGAAGTGTCCAGTGTCCGACACATGTCATGTCGGACACCATACTGACAATTCAATTACTTCAATTTTTTAAATTATTATCGGTATCTACCTGTCTGTGTCCGTTTTGTGTCTGGTGTTCGTGTCTGTGCTGATGCTTCATAGATAATGAATGCAAAACAAAGTGTTGCTATATATGTGCTACCTCAAATTTAGATATTTGTTTTTCTTGCATGATCATTTGGAGAAAACTATGTTATTGTAGGTTTATGCCATGCCTGTTTTTGACTTGATTGAGAGGATGATGATTAGAAGATTTAACTTCCCTCCGGGACTAGTACTCAGACTTGTTGCTCGATCTGCTTATGTAGGTAAGATGCCAAAACTCAAGTAAAAAATAACTCATGTGATCACTGCAAATTTGAGGGCAGGTCGGCCCAACCATAAGGCGACCCAAACCCTTGCTTTAGGCCTACAAATATGTTGGGCCGGGCCTGTTTGAGGGTGACCTCGGCACTTTTTTAAGGTTGTTGCCCTGTGACCTAGAGGTCACGAATTCGATTCCTGGAAATAGTTGCATGGGTAAGGCACGCGTCACCTGGTGGAAGCCTCGTGCATTGGGCCGCTCTTTTTTAGTAAGAGATAATTTTTTTTTACAATGAGAAGTCTTGATGCTAGCAGAGTTTGTTAAAATGTTTCAGCTTTTACGTTATTCTTTGGGGTGACATTCCCTTTCTTTGGCGATCTTCTTGGATTCTTTGGTGGATTTGGTTTTGCTCCCACTTCATATTTTGTAAGGACTCTCAATTTCTCCATGCTCATGTTAGATTGTCAAATTTAATACTATAAGATCATTAATCTATCTCATAATCTATTGTTTAAGCTTCCTAGCATAATGTGGCTGATAATCAAGAAGCCAAGGAAATACAGCATCAACTGGTTCATCAATTGGGTAATGATAAATTCACATTATAAACTTACTTAATTTCCTTTAAATCAATGATCTTGGAATGTTCCATGTATGAATTGAGTCTCAAATTATGTGTATTTCAGGCTGGAATTTACGTAGGAGTGGGAATTATGCTGGCATCCACAGTTGGTGGCTTGAGGAATATTGTTGCCGATTCATCCAATTATAGTTTCTATACCTAAACTACATGGTGTTATTGCAATAATATAGCTAAAATAATTCATCTAGGAAATAAGCACATCTGAAAAACATAGTAGAAGGACAATGTCTTACAACTTTACAAGTGTTAAGATATTGAAAGAAGCTGCAAATCTGTTATTTAGTATTGGTTTTTTCTCTTTTTAGTTTCCATCTCAAAATAATCAATCCATTTTGTAAGGAAATCCCTTTGCTAGTGATTTAATGTAATATGAAACGTCCAGTTGATCCTGGCAAGACAATCAATATGACCTGTTTGGATTGGCTTACGAGCTCAGCTGCTGCTATAAGTACTTATGAGACTTTTTAAAATACATGTTATGTATCTCTTATTTTCATTTTTTCAGTTGATGTACTTATCTTCCACTAATCAGTGATGTATACACGTTAGAGAACTCTTTAAATAAGATATTAATACAACATTTTACTGTTAAAAAAAATAAGAATTTAACTTATATACACTTTCCATTTCTAACTAGTCAAATAAACATGTTCTTATGCCTAGTCAAATATTTGATTTCTGACTTTGTTGAATGCATGTGGTTTTACGTTATGGGGACTAAAATCATACTTTTTTTTTTATGCCTAGTCAAATGTTAGTTTCCAATTCAAACATTTCCAGAACCTTTGTTCCCTATTTTTACATGTATGCAATGTACATCCTCATGGGTATTCTACATCCACAGAGAGGAATCATTCCATACCTTGAGGTAGCCACAGATGACCCAACTCTGCCACTTGACATTTTTGCAGATAGTGAGAGAGGCGAGGGAGAGGGCAAACAAGAGAGAGAACACGGGAGGGAGACAAAGTTTAGAGAGAGAGAGAGAATGGGTTGTGACTATGTTGGTAGATTAGAGTGAGAGAGATAAAATAAGGGGAAGGAGATATTGTATAATAGAGATTTGAACTTTGATTTAATGATGTGGCAGTCCACATGTGCCATTTATTTTGTCAAGAAAAACAAAAAAGTGACATGTCGACTTAAAAATGATATTAGGGACCAAAATAAATAAAAATATATTTTGCAAAATCCTTTTTTTAAAACAAATATTTTTGCAGGACCAAAATAGATATTTGCCGTAATTACAAGGAACAAAATAATATTTAAGCCTATTAAAAATGTTGAAAAGAGTAAAAATAAAAAAAAAAAAAGTGGAAATTCATGATCAATACTTGAACACATACACAAAATATGAGCAGTGTGGTTAGAATCAAATGTTAGAAAGATCAACAATTTAATTGAAGATGGCATCGTTAACTAGACCACAGATTCTTCTTCATTCTTGTTCCCCATCACTCAAACTAAATCTCAATCTCAAACCCTCATTATCATTATCATTATCATTATCATCATCATCATCATCATCACTTCTTCGCTTCCCAAATTCCTTATCCCCCACTGGTCGACGTGGCTTCTGCTCCGCCAATTCCACCCCTCACAAATCCGAATCCATCTCCATTGTAAACGACTTTCTCGATTATCTCAATGAATCTTGGACTCACTTCCACGCCACTGCCGAGGCTAAACGACAACTCATCGCCGCCGGTTTTCACCTTCTCAACGAGAACGAAGAATGGGACCTCAAACCCGGTGGACGCTACTTTTTCACTCGAAACATGTCTTCTTTAGTTGCTTTCGCCGTCGGAGAAAAGTAAGCACTTCACTTTCCCTCGTTTATTACTTTCTTTCACTTCCACGTTTACCTTATCAGTTTATTTCTTATGCACTTTTGAGCGTACACTCACAATCAATCACAATTCACAATATGGATAACATAGTTATTAATTCTTTTTAATTTATACACTAATTATGTATATTGATACACTCTTACACCGATAATAATGTATATAAATTAAATTCTTTCATTATTCAGTTACATTATATATTAGAGTTTAGTTGGTACGCGTAAATTTGTTTTACATCGACAACCAATAAGAAATTATGATTGATGTGACTTTCAATATGGAATAAAATTCAAACAATTTTATGATTGATGTGTCAATTTTTGATTGATGATGTTGTAAAATATTTGTACACTGGCTAATGGAATTATTTGGTTCTTGAAGGTATGATGTGGGAAACGGTTTTCATGCGATAGCGGCGCACACGGACAGTCCGTGTTTGAAATTGAAGCCCAAAACGGCGGCGTCCAAGTCTTCTTATTTGATGGTCAATGTGCAGACCTATGGAGGTGGGTTATGGCATACTTGGTTTGATAGGGATTTGAGTGTTGCAGGGAGAGTCATTCTTAGAAATGGAGATAATTCTTTACTTCATAAGCTTGTCAAAGTCAACAGACCCATTTTGCGCATTCCCACACTTGCCATTCATCTTGACCGGTATAACTTACTTACACTCTCTACCTTTACATCAATCAAATCTTAGCATTTTTATCACTTAACTCACATTCACTATGATCATAACATATATGTATATATGTGATATTCATTTAACAAAACATATATGATTCAGTGACATCAATTGTCTCTTTCTCCACAAATATTCAGTTATAGTCAGCAATTGATAGCCAACATGTGTATTATCGAATGACATTTTTGGTTTTTCTATCTGGCCCTACTTCTTTACTATATTGCTAATGTTCTGCCACAGAAACATGCAAGCTAGCAGATTCTATTGCCATTTCATATTTGTTTCATTGGTTTAGCACAGTGAATCAGGATGGTTTTAAACCAAATGTAGAGACTCATCTTCTCCCTTTACTCGCAATGAAACTTGAAGACACTTCTTTGGAGTCAAAAGACAAGACTGCTGCATTGTCATCCAAAGCTTCCCATCATCCACTACTTATGCGGGTACCTATTGTTGTTCCTTCTTTCAACTCGAGTTTGAATTTGAATTTAAATTTGAGGTAGCTACTCTCAAAGGGTTTGAACTTTGAACAACATGTCTTGTTCAGGGATTCAAACTAACTGTGCTTCATTTGAATATTCTTTATTGTGGCTGTCAGAGGGCAGTAAACCATGCATACAAATTAGAATTTGAAGCATTTATTCCCAAGAAAAAAAAGAGAAATACTAAACCGTACAAAACAAAATGTCAGAACGTGTTCGACACCTTCATTTTTAACATCCGACTCGCATGAATAGTTTTTAAATATACTGTCTCTGACATTTCGTTAAAAAAATTTCGTACTGAATATCATTGCTAAAAAAATGATTGTTAGTTCCTGTAATACAGGATCAATATCTTGAGGTGTAAATTAGAGAAACATCATCAAAGGCCTGGCATGGCGATGTTAAGGAGCTTTTAAAAAAGTTACTCTGCCTGGTATAGATATCAGTCTGCTAATTTAGGCCACTATTCTGACTTCATAGCACATTCTTGAGTTGATATTGATGATGATAAACGAAACTTTGATATCTTTAAAATCACAGTTCTTATACTAGTGCATTCTTAGAGGGCGTTAGTGAGAAATGCAAGGTCGTGCTTACAAAATGCCCTTAGGTAGTGGTTAAGGAATCAAAATATAGAAGCTTTTTATTGCATTATTGATTTCAAGACTTCACTTTCGAATAAAAAAATCCTTTTTTGATTCCTAAACCAATATCCTAAGGGGATTGTTTAGCATTTGCCTTATATACCGAGGCAGAGGCAGCCACATTGTAGTCAGCAGGTGCAGTTGCACCTCCTGAATCTCACATAATTACTCATAGTGCCGTCACCTTTTTAACTCTTGCCTCCGTATTTTATATAACAACTATTTTTGAAAAGGAATTGAACTTATTTAGGTAGAACAGTAGATAAATAAGGAAAAAAGGCGCAGCGAGTAACATTACGTGCAATTGCTAATGCCAGAATAAGTACTTGTGTCTAGGCAAGCAAGACCCAATGATGAAACATGAATTCATGGGTACATGGCTGCAAGAGACCAGTTTTATATATCATAGCCCATGTTTATCAGTTTGGATTTCAGAATAAGCTGCCTAGTCAAGCAGGTTAATGTTTTAGCAACTGATATTGATAAAACGTGCTATGCTAAAAGGAATTGGGTAACAGTTTCTCTGATGATTCTGAGAACTCTGTGATTTTAACTGTAGCTTACCTATCTATTGCTTATTATTCTTTAAATTAAGATAGCCTTGACTTCAATTCTCAGGTATTGTCAGATGAGTTGAAATGTGATGTTGATGCCATTGTGAGTATTGAACTGAATGTTTGTGATACTCAACCTAGCTGCCTTGGAGGTGGAAACTATGAATTCATATTTTCTGGAAGATTGGATAATCTAGCTTCAAGTTATTGTGCATTACGGGCACTTATTGACTCATGCAAATCTCCTGCTGACTTAGCAAATGAACATGCAATTCGTATGGTTGCTCTATTTGACAATGAGGAGGTATTTTCCTTCTTGCTTAATTTGTATGCATTATATTTTCTTATTTATGAGTTGGTACATTGCATCTATTTTATTTATTTATTATCAATATAATGATATTTCACGGTTGATTTCTCAATGCTATGTCTAACTGCTGCTATCTAGGTGGGTTCAGAATCTGTTCAAGGAGCTGGTGCACCCACCATGTTTCAGGCCATGAGACGTATAGTTGCCAGCTTAGCAAATAACTATGTTGGTGAAGGCTCTTTTGAGCGCACGATTCGTCAATCATTTCTTGGTATATCATCCACTTATAAATATGCGCCAAATGCATGAACACAAGAGTTGACACCATGCGCTTGATTCTAAAATTATGGATTGATTGCAACCTTCAGATGTAAATTTTTTGTCTAACTTAAATTCTAAAAGGGACCACTAAAGCACCTTTTCCATTCTATTCCTACCAGTGTCTGCAGATATGGCCCATGGCGTTCATCCAAATTTCATGGATAAGCATGAAGAACACCACCGACCGGAGCTGCAGAAAGGACTCGTTATTAAGCACAATGCAAACCAGCGCTATGCTACCACCGGAATCACATCTTTTCTTTTTAAAGAAGTTGGGAGAATCCACAACCTTCCAACTCAGGTAATTCCTCTATGATTTCATCTTATTTGAACACATTATTATTAATGCAAAAAATTTGTTTCAGAGGTGTGTAGACTGTCTTTAATGCAGTAGACTATAGGAAATTTTCTACTAATGTTTTTAGTGGTTTTCTTCAGGTTAATTTACAAATAAAAAGCACTTTCCTAAAAATTGCTTTTCACTTAATTTCTGGTTATTTATTATATCGCATAACTGAGGCATCTAAATATAATCTTTTGTCTACTCACTGTAGGAATTTGTGGTTAGAAATGACATGGGATGCGGATCAACCATAGGTCCAATACTTGCTTCTGGAGTTGGCATCCGAACTGTTGATTGTGGAATTGCCCAACTTTCAATGCACAGGTATCAAATGTTTTTTTATAAAGAGAAACTATACTTTGTCAGAGCCTTTGTGAAACATGTCTGGCAGAAAAAGAAGCAAATGTTTTTACTTTCTTGTTCCATTTATAACTGACCCATCCTATGGATATAGTATTGGTTGTCTGAGTCTGCTTGTACTTGGATTGCAGTATAAGAGAAATATGTGGGAAGGAAGATATAGACATTGCTTACAAGTATTTCAAAGCTTTCTATGGAAGCTTTTCGAGCATAGACAAGATGCTGAGTGTGGATAGCTGAGCTTGGTTATGGAGTCAATGTTTGTTAGATCATTGTGTTTGCTGAGGAAATGTTTGTTGTCAAATCAGAACCGGGCTTTGGTTTTGAGTAGCTTTGGTTTCTCAGATCAATTTGAGAACAAAGTTCTTCTAAAACCTAAGCACGTGAACTTTTTTCCCTAGCTTTTAGTGGGATTGTGCAGGAGTTTTGTTTACAAATATGATATCAGGTCCTCTCTATTTGCTCAAAGGGTGCCTGTAAATACATTAGAATTTTGTTATTCGATGATTATTAGAAATTTGAACGACAAGTAAGAGTAGCACCTTGAAATCTGAGTTAATTATACCAGCATATATCGGATAGACTAGAATATTTGAAAGGATATATTTGTAAGGTCTCAAGTTCAAGTTTTGAGTGTGGCAAAAACTTTGCTGGGAGAGGAGAACCATGCGGGTCGACAAAGTCTGGTACTCGTGACAGCCAGGTTCTCCGACATAGATCAGTCATCGACAAAGCTGATGGATACTTCGCACCAATAATATGACAACCAAAAGAAAAACGTAGGTGTTGTATATCATGGTCATGTGGATGATTATGATGAACCGACCTATAAGAAAATGATTTACTTGTATGATAATATCACGTGGTAAGACTAATAGATTTTTCGTGTGGGTGGCTATAGAAGAATAGTTATGCAGTGTTATCGATTGTATTTTTCGTGTGTAGTGACCACAATCTTCCAACAATATCACCCAAATTCGACGTCGTTGACACCATTGCAACTTGCAATTTTGAGCTTTGTTTTACAGTGGCGACTTCAATCTTTTCTATATCATGAGGCAGCTACTTTCTAAACAAAGTATAAGATAGCTACTTTGTCTGTAAACAAAGTGCTCCGTATTTATTTATAAACAAAAACATCTACTTTTCTATGTTACTATATATAAGATTACTAGCCCCATAACCCGTGCGATGCACGGGGTTGGTTAAATTTCATTATATAATCGAGTAATTAATTTTTTTCGAAAGAATAATATCGCATCGTACTTGAAAGAAAATTTTTGACTCTTGCCAACATTGAAACTGTCAACCGTGATATAAAATCTAATAAATAAACATGCCATTAGGCAAATGATGTTACTTTGAAAAATATAAAATCTAATAACTTAAAAAATTAAATTATAAATATTAATTAAATAACAAATATTATAAATTTAAAAGGAACTTTAATAAAGACATTTAAATTGAACATCATTCGTAGATAAAATAAGAAGAAAAAGTCTAAAGAACTTTAATAATTATCAACATTCATTAAATACAAATACAAAAATGAACCCATAATAAGAAAGAAAAATTGAACATCCTTCGTATATTTTTTCTCTCTCATTGTAAGGATGGACACCCTCTTGTCTTCTTTCAATGAAATTGCTTATCGAAAAAAAGAACAATACAATGAAAAAGTGAAGCACTCGGGTGCATGGTTGAAGGAAAACTCATGATAAAATAGGAGCAGTTATACAAAGTTGAAAAAGAATATGGAGGTTTTATTGTAAATGTGACTGAAGGTCTCGTTGAAAGAAGATGATGAAGGTTCTATTGTAAATGTGCTCGCAATCCCACACGGAGTCAATGCAAAGAACACTACATGTACTTTCGAATATTAAAGAAAGATAAAAATATAAAAATCAATTAAAGAAAGGATTTAATACCCGTTGGTGCAAAATGACCAAAATAAAGAAAACAATAAAATAGAAAGTGAAATACGTGATATCGTGATGGATTTGATGGAAATTATCAATAAAATAGAAGCACATATAGAAAGTTGAAAGAATACGATTGATGATCTATTGTAAATGTGGTTTGAAGTTCCCGTAGATAAAATTAAATTAAAACTATAAATTAAATAAGAAGATTATAAAATCAAAAAGAGATGGTTATTGAGGAACACACTTCGTGTATTTGAACATCTACAATTTTTTAGGGTCCTAAAGTACCCCAAAATACACTGCTAGCATCACACTTTACGTATTTTAATTTTTCACAAACTTATTATTATATTTTACCAAACTTCTGGTATTTGAAGAGTTAATTTTTTTTCAAATCCTGTAAGTACTCAAAACGCACTACTTAACATTTCACTTTAGACATTTTGTTACAAAATAATAAAAATTTCACGATCAAGTACACCAAACCACACTTTTTAGGATCTGACTTTACGTAGTTTTTCATGAAATGAATTTTTTTTACCGAATCGATTATTGAAGAACAAAATTTACATATTTAAGCATCTAAAAATTTTCGAGACAGTAAATCACTCCTTAAAATATAAGAGAAGAAAAAAACTGAAGAAAAAAACCAAAAGAAACAAAAAAATGGAAAAAAGAAGAGAAAAAAAACAAAAAAAACTAAAACAAAAAAAGTTGCAGATCGCAAAAAAAGGAAACCAAAAAAATTGGCATTTGGCGGAAATGCCAAGCCGCATTGCAAGATAAATTGAAGCCAATATTCACCGATATAACTTTGCCTTCAAGTACAAATCTGCCAAGGAGGTTATCATCACCGTGTCCCATTGCATAAATCATTATCCGATCCATGTTTTTTAGTAGCATAACTGGAACACTTACCTTGAGATGTAACTTGTGACTCGGCAACCCCGATAATGATATTGTGTTTAAGATCAATATAAATCTATAGAAATCTAGCTAAATTAATAGATTTTGGTACTTTCCCATATGACGTTAGAATAAACAACCTCATTTGTTGGGTTTTTTTCCACCCCCCTCCATTTATCCCATACACCCATATTGCCATTTAACCCAGAATACCCCTGATTTTTTATAAATAAATAAAAATGTTTTTTTAAAGATTCTCGGATTTATCCTTAAATCCAGAACCTTAAATTTTGAGATTCCCAAAAATACCTCAAAAATAGGTATTTTGAGAACCTTAAATTTTGCCTCCATACTTATTTTTGAGGTATTTCCGGGAATCCTAAACCCCCTTCCCGAATTTATATGTAAATCCGGGATATTTTTAAAAAATTCGGATGGGGGGTTTAAAGGATTCCTGGATTTACCGCATTTTGACAAAGAATCGAACATATTTTACAAACCGTAAATACCGTAAAATAAGGTAAATCCGGAAACCTAAAAAAATTGGCCTCACAGATTTATCTATTTATGATGTATTTCCGGGAATTGTTTGGATATCTGGGATAATCTCGTTTATTTGGATATTTATGGGGGTATGGGGTATATGGAGGGGGTGGGAAAAAAACTCATTTGTCAACGTGGTATATTTTCCTTCTAAGATGCTAGCCCCATAATCGGTGCAATGCACGGGATTGGCTAAATTCCTTCATGTAAATGAGTATTAATTTTTTTTATACATTTATTAGCAAACCTCCTTATAAAAATAATACTCAGTTTCTTTTTTTAACTGTACAAAGTTTGTCCATCATGGGAATTGAATTCGTGAGCACTAAGTTGACCCGCTTTCCGTAGTACCTTATGGCAATGTAACAATGGTGTTGATTTGTAAAATATATAGTCAAATAACCGTGAATAAAAATTAAATTATAACTATAAATTTAATAAACTTCACCCAATTGATTATTGAAGAATAAACATCACATATTAAAATATTTTAAATTTTTTGCGACTGCAATGTACTGCTTAAAATATAAAAAAGAGGGTCCATTAACCATTTGGTCATGGGTTCGATCACTGACTGATACGTATGAAAAAACATTTGTTGAGAGAGTTCAACTCCTTAAATGGATATCTGATACCTCAAATAGATTAGTCTTCACAATCACCTAAAAGATACCTTGATTTACAAAAAAATATAAAAAAGACAAAACATTAAAATAAAAAGATAAAAAAGGGAAAAAAAAGGACAAAAAACTGAAGAAAAAAAAAGAAGAGAAAAAGACAAAACAAAAAAAAAAAAAAAAAAAAACCAAATAAAAAAAATGGCATTTGGCGCCAAAGCTTGACAAGCTACATATATAATAGTAGATAAGTAAATGTTACTATATATAAGATTATAAGTAAGACAAGTTTTTTTGTTTAATTTACCGAAATTACCATTATTAATTACTTAGTTTTTCTTTTCCCAAAACTTAATATGAGGAAGACCAATGATCATAGGGGTAATTCGTTTTTTACCTCCACTTTCTTTTATAGATTTTATCACTTTCTTAAAGTGTGTTCAATCACCATTTACTTATAAATGAAAACAGATGGAGTACGAAGGTTCTTTGTAGGGAGTCCTACCATTTGCTTATAAATGAAAACAGATGGAGTACAAAAGTTCTTTGTAGGAAGTCCTATATTGAACAGTGATATGACCTAAATAATAGTTCTAAGGTGGGGGAAATTCACTACAAGCTAGCTTTTGGAGTTGATTTAGACTCAAACTCAAATTCAAAAATAATCTAACAACCAACAAAGATACACACCAAATCACATTGAAGGTGACCCATCAAGGTGAGACTAGCAACTCTACCTCCATTTCCCCGCAAACCTTCAAAGGCATGATAAAACCAGTGTTATTAAAACCCTACCCTACCGCTCGGTCGGACCGGCCGGACCAGATTCCGATGGGGTTACCGGCACGACTTGCATGTTAAAACGGAACTGCACGCAAACCAGTTGAGCCGCCCGACTCAATTAGAAATCCGGTGAACCAGCCGGTCCGACCAACCGGTAGGATAGAGTTTTGGAAATTGAAGACTTGTGTTAATTTTGTGGTGAGATTTTTTTTTCATATTTTTAAGTTATAAATTTATACATATCATATCTATTTTTAGTATTTTTTAAAAGTGTCCAGCTCATGCGGCCCGACCAAAAATCGACTGACCCGACCAGAGAACCAGTGCCTTGATCAGCACGATGACCGGTCCGACTTTAATAACATTGGATAAAACTACATTGAGTTCCAATATAAAAAATCTCTACCGGGCATTTCATCGAGAGTTCCTCCTCAAACAAACATCCACATTTCTCATAAAGAATTTATCAAAAACCTTGTGTGCCAACCAAGGTTCTCCACAAACAACACAAGCCCTAATGAGTTGATTCCCAGAAATGGATTTTCCTGGATATGGAATTTCAGATAAAAAATCTTAAAAGTTGAATAATTTAAGGTTTTAATATCAGGGTATTAGTTGAGTGCTTTGCCCAGAAGTTCCAAAGCAAGTACCAGAACTTGTTGGGATGCCAGTGATTTATGGATCAAAGAAACAGCACAGGTACAGATTTCATGAATTTGAACATGTTAAGGTTGTCTTTAATGACATAACATTGTGAAGTAACTTCACAAGGAAGCTTTTGGAAAAGAGTGAGAGAGAAGAGGACGGGAGTGGGAATCTACTTGTATGCGGCATTAATCTTTACACAAAGACAAGAGGGTGAAAATGAAAGCAAATAACCCATACGAAAATACCATTGTAAAACATTGGTTACTACACAAGATAATAAAGCAACGCTGGCAAAGAAATGTATGAAAAGAGTTCAATATACAATCTCATCCATGGCAGTAAGTCATGTATTATACATGAGGTTATGGATAATTCACCAAACAGAATATCGACTAGTGACTAGAGCTTGAAAATTCCAATTGAATCTCAGCACAGAAGCTCCTGCAATCTGAAGGCAAATGACGGCCGAGCAAGATATGAAATTCCTTAAGCTCTTAGGGAGCTATAGCTGAAACAAAAATATGCACAAAAAAATGTCAATTGATACTCATTCGTCGAAAAATAACGTAAAATTGGTTTACACTAGAACTCACTCCATGAAGTGCAAGGCGAATTTACTTAAAAAAGGATATACTGATGAAACATGCATGTGTCCCTGATGATTCCACTATATTCATTTACCCAACTCAGTCAAGCTTAAAAGAACTGAACCCCACAATACAGGTAAAGCAAAGCATACCTTCATCCAAGTCAAGCACAAACTTCTATGGCTCTGCAGAAGTCCTTGATTCATTCTTCGTGAGCAGCAGTATGTGTGCATCAAAAGCTCCACACAAAAAATTCAGAAGTCCATAAGAGACAGTCATGGACTCAGGAAAGATGCAAGGAGCATCCTTAGAAAACCGAGATGAGAGGAATGGTCCAATGTTGGTGAGTTCATCTTTCAGAAAAGCACAAATCCATTCCACCCAAACTCGGCCTATATGCCTGCACTCCAATCAGCTAAAAGAAATTTGTATCTGCAGCAGACAATCATCTTACATTTTGTAGCTCTGGCTGATTGGGTGCAGGCATGGCCCAAGCCCCTCACCGGGGCCGGGCCAATCCAAAACTTGCATCTGGTGGTGGCTGATGAGACTGCAGTATCAAGTAAATAATCAAGTAAATAAAAGAGTAAAATTAGATCCAAAAGAAAAATAAACCAAATTTTAATGCTTCACAAGTATCTGCTGCCCCAAATGATGAATTCAGCTTTTAGCAATATTGTGTCATTATGTAGAGAAGAACGTCAGTTTTTCTTTAGTTAATTACACATATTAATCAAATTTTATAAATCAGTAAAAAATTTATAATCATGCACCAAGCATTTCACAGGTTTTGTGAGAGCACTTTTATTATGAGAGGGTGAGAGGAGTGAATCATAGTCATCGATTAAATGATTAGCAGTTGAGATTAAAACCAAAAGTCATTGTGGTAACCACCCATCTTTTAATCACAACCACTCATGTATTGTTATACGGTATAGATTTAATCCTCTCACCCTCTCATATTAAAACTTCTCTCACTTGATATACCCCCATATATATATATATATATATATATATATATATATATATATATATATATATATATATATATATATATATATGTTTAAATTGATTGGGAAGGTAACTGCCTCACAGTTGGAGAAAACTTTCGATCCTATTATACAGTTGATCTATAGGCCTATAGAACCATTATCAAATTCGTTTTTTATGGATCTGTACACTGGAGGCTTAAGTAACTAAAGCTTTACATGACACTTAATAATTGCTTCCTTTCATTTGTTGTAGTATAAATAACGCTCTAAGCAACAAGGAAACTATGCACCTTGAAAAAACATTGTTTAGGACTTGACCAACCACAGATTGGAGATTTTAGCAGTTGCACATACCTGTGGAAAGGGTTGGTGAATATGTTCATGGTGGATAAAAGGCATTCCAGGGTGCTGACAGGGATACGGAGATGAATGCAAATACATGGTTGATGATGAGTGCGCACCAACTTGACTATGATTAAATGGTGACATCATAGTCTCTGGATGTCCATATCCTATTCCAGCAGGTGTTGAATGTGGAGCCCAATGCCCAGGCATATGCTGCGGAAGAGGTCGTGGCTGGTGTTCAACAGATCGCTGGGGCGCATGGGTGGATCCAAGCTGTGGAAACTCGGTGTTGTAATTTACTACTGGTGTATACAGTGGTTGCATTGTGTATGAACCTCCATTAAATCCAAACCCAGGATCAAATCGTTGCATATACCTGCCATGCAAGTTACAAGAAAATGGATCAGACTTATCCATACTCCAACCATACCTCGTCTTTTACATTTACTAGCATTACAATCAGAACATAGTAAAGAAGTTTTGTTCAAGACTCTTTATATTTTTGTTTAATCTCCTCAACAGTTTGTCAATATACTGCCAATATGTTAGTAACTTCAGCATATTTTAGATCTTTTCTAGCATATGTATCTGGAATATGGATCCCTTCCCCTTCAGAGTATAATCAGATCAATATTACTTATTTTATAACAAAAATGGAACAAAGGGCTCAACATAAAAACAAAAGCAAATTAGAATTATAAAATCACAGAGACTTCAGGTAGACAAATGACAGCTTGAAGCAGCTGCAAGTAACATACAGTCCCATAACACATGTAGCAGGACATAACAGGAACACAACAGGCAGAAAGATGCAAAATATAACTACGATACTTTAAAACACAAAATAACATAGATATTGGTAAGTAACATGGGAGGGAGGTAGTCTACAGAAAAGCCAAGTTATAAACATTCTTTATCTACAAAAAATGAAGTTATAACAACCATTCATATACTATAATATCCACAACCTTATTTTATTAGGATATAATCATAACTATTCTACAATGGATAATCTCTATTGGTATAAAAAGCAATTCATGACTTTTGGACGAATATTTAGTTGCAAAGCAATTTCCAACTTTATGTCTCTCTCTCTCTTCCACTTTTTTTCTCACCTTGATTTCTATTTTTCTCTCGCTTCTCACACATTTATGCAAATCACATGGTACTAGTACTAAAAAGAAAAATTATTTTTCAATTATGAAGAAATCCGATAAATTGCTGCTATCATATTTTAATATTAATATAATAACATAACATCTAATTTGTAATCATCTAAGTTTGAAAAACACTAGCAAACAAACAAGTATGTCTGAAATATTCTGTTAACCAAAATCAATTATCAACCATTCATTCTAACAAGAAAGCGCATATAAAATTAATTCTTCAATATGATAAAAGTGATAGGCAATATCCTCAAATGCACATGGGAGATGTTTAATGTGTGCTATATGTGTGTCCAAAATACTCAAAGTTAAAATAAAGAATGGGAAGTGATGTTGGAATTTGATAATGTTTTTATTTGGAAGCATACGAGCGTGTTTCACAAGAGAACCTTCACTGTATATGGTTGTGGTTGGTTAGCTCATAGCAATGAGACAAAAGACTGAAATACCGGATATTTTGACTGTGTCCCATAATTAAAATTAATTAACATTGATGTCAATAGGAAAAAGATAAAAAATATCAAGTCAAGTTAATGGTAACAGCCCAAATCATTCATGACTGCAAGCTAAAACCAATTCTTTGGAGAAAGAGGAACTAAACAACAGCATCACAAATTTTAGCAGACGAGTGCATGACTTAATAATAGTTTCTGCCATACCTATCATAGCTTCTGTCATAATCAGGATCCTTGCGTTCAACCTCACGGTCACGGAATATAGCCACCCTATTACTTTGCCTGTACCTACCAACCGACTCCTCTGTCCTACTTCTACCCCTACTTGTATTAGCGGAAGAGTCAACCAGCCCCCTACTGTTACTAATTGAGGGGTCAACCAGCCCTCTATTGGTATTAATTGAGGGGTCAACCAGCCCCCTACTGGCATTAGTTGAAGACTCGACCAGCCCCCTACTGAAACTAACATCAGATACGGAAGCGTATTTATCTTCCCCACGAGTGAACCCTGAGGAAGCGTGCAATGGGTTATCCTGATGCCTTGTCTCACTTTCTGGTTTCCCGCTCACTGTACCACCATTATTGCTTGAGCTAAATATCCTCGCACGAGCCCTGTTATACTCCTCTTTTCTCTCTTCCACACTTTTGGAGTTATTTTTCTTTGCCGAGTTTGAATTTGAATTGCCAAGAACATGTGTCTGCTTCTGTGGCCTCGATTTGATAGCAACCTTAACTACAGCATTGTTTTCTGATGGTAACTTCACTGGAATGTCTGCAAGCCGAATAACAGGAAGCTTACATTCAGAGGTTTTGCGAACAATAATTCTTGACCCAGAACCATCTGGTAAGCTATTATCCAGTAAAACCATTGACTGCAATGAATAATGCTGAGCCACCCGGTGTGCAGCCAACCTTAAATACGATGTTGGAAGCTGCTTGAATTCAAGCTGTTGTTGATTAGGATCTCGAATAAAATTCTCAACATCTTGCTCCATCCGTAAAACTGGATAAATCAAATTAGAAACCTTAATCGATCTAGCAGAAAATTAGAAACCTTAACATGTATCAAAGAATAATATTCAAATATCGCATTCATAATTGCACAACGAAGCAATTAGAACAGTAGTAAGTAATACATATCAAAGAATAACCGTAGAACATTTAAGGGACAGTTTTTTTTTTAATGATCTATGTTTTCTGCATTCCCTATTTAGATGTTAGGGTCAAATTCATTACTACATATTGCAGATATTAAGCTCCCATTTTAAATCCATGCATTCCCTCAAAAATTCTAAATCCAAATGCAACGAACAAAAAACCCACACCACAAGTCAATGCTTACTATTCACATGCTCTAGTCCAAATTCAAACGCACAGTCAAGAAGCATCTCAGTTGGATATAGCTACACGTAAAAGTGGATAGAAAATGGTAGAATTGTGTCTCTAACCAGACCACACAAAAGCATATCTATAAAAGTACTGTATTAATTACAACCACGATAAGTTTAGAAGTAATCAACACCTAAATTGACTCCTAGATAATAATTTGTAGCACAAATATTGTAAACAGACCCATAACACATTTACGACTATCTCCAATATTTGGAACCTATTATATATAATATAACTTTGACCTCAAGTAACTATAATTCACGATTGAAATAGCAATTTCTCCCAACAAGAGTTTACAAATGTATCATCCTCAGATTCTGATTAAAGCATATGGATATAGGTAAACCTACCTGAAAGGCGTTCGCGAGGGTTTTGAATGGCTTCACGGAGGAACTGATCCACCTGATTAACGGCATCATCTGAGACTTTTTCGCCACTGGTGGAAGAAGAAGACGAATGAGGAGGCGGTTGAGAAGCATCGTCGGCATGCTCGTCAGGCTTGGAATCTTTATTGGAGGAAAGAATCAGGTTCAAGCGGTTCATGGAGGCGTCCAAATCGGCGACCTCCCATGACTCTGGGGCTCCAAGATCCTCTACAGAGCCCTCCATCGAAAACTCGCAAGAGAAGCAGAGAGTCTTTGAGGGCTACGGAATCGAACCTGATTCTGAAACCGTAGGAGAGTTTTGCGTGAGGAATTTCATGAGAAGATTCGGTTTTAGGGTTAGGGTTAGGTATTGGAATTTTGCAATTGGGGGCAAAGTGATCGATAGAAGTTACGAATGGGAAGCAAGATAGGGTTTGACGACGAAGACGATTGAGATTTTCTTCACAGCATCTCACACGTGTCCCCCACCTTTAGGTAGTACTACGCTATATTACTCCCATTTTTTCCACTTTCTATTTAGAGTTTAGTTGGGGCGTTTTTATGGTCCGTTTGATTTGCAAATAAGACAGTACAAGACTGAATAAATACTGGACAAAACTATGATTTTTTTTTCTAATGTTTATAATGATTTTATATAACATATATTATAATGTAAAATTATAAAGAAAAACGTACTATGGATAAGACGGAAAAGAGAGAGAATGAGAGAGATGTCATTAGATGAAAAGATACAAGAGATATGAGAGGTAGAGAGGAGGGAGAGAAAGAGAGATGAATGAGATAGGTAATGAGATGAGAATGTATTAGAGAGGTAGAGAAAATGATCGAGAAGAATGAGATAGGGAGAGAGAGAGAGAGAGAGAGAGAGAGGAATTATATAGGAAAGAGAGAATAGATGAGAGAAAAAAAATTATTGAATAAGAAATAAAAAAAATATTTTGGTATTTTTTTAGTGATCAGAAAGTTGTACTGTGGTTTTGTGAGGTAGAGGAATTTGGGTATTTATCCAGTCCCTTGCTCTCATTTCTATCCAGTACTGTGACCAGTTTCTAAATCAAACAAGTTACAATTAGAGCTGTTCAGTCCAGTCCCTTACGCTTAGTGAATCAAACGCACCCTTATGGTCACATAGCACATCAAATCACTCACGAATATATAACTTAGTATAAAAATTAATCAACGGTTGAGATTTAAATTAGTCGATTCAATCTTAACCACTCATAGTATTTTACATTATATCGTATAGTCGATTTTAGTGGTTTACCGGTGAGATTTTTGATTTGATCATCCACCGGTACCCTAGAAGCACTCATCAGTTGATGTAAAGTTTTTCACTTTTTAATTTTTATACACCGATTTTAATGGGTGTTTTTAAGATGAGGGAGCAAATCAAGTGTCTCACCAATGCACCACTTAAATTGACGGCTAGATATAACATAATATGTCCTGAGTGGTTGAGACTCTATTGATCAACATGAAATCTGGACCACTCATAATATTTTATGTTATATTTAATGGCCAATTTTCATAAATTTCCTGCTATTGAAGGTGCTCAAAATTTAACAAGAACTTCTTTATTTTATCCTTCTCACCAAGTTTTTCATTTAATCCCTTCTTGTATTGAAAATTTAATTCACGAAGAAATGATATGGCCATTTTGAATTTAAAAAAAAATATATTCTGGAAGTTAGGGAAAAAAATGACATTTTTAGTGACTAATTGACCGTGTAAAAGCATTTTAGTGACACACATTATCTCTTATATTATTCATTCTCATACTCTCATTCATTTTTATTCCTTCTTACCTTTTCATTCTTATTCTCATCTATATTATTTCTATTCATACTCTCTTTCATTCTTGTTCATTCTTATTCCTCAATTCCTTCCCATTCTCTCTCTTATATCATTTCTTTTCAGATTCTCATTCATTTTTATTCCTTCTTACTTCTTCATTCTCATTCTCTCCTAATTATTTCTTATAAAATTAAATACTAAATTAATAAATTTGAAATTTAAAAAAAATACTTTTGTTAAAAAAAACCGTCGGTAATTTACTGGCAAATTTTTAAAAAATTAAAAATCCGCGGGAAACGTTATTGACGGAAAAATCCACCAGAAAACATTACCTACGAGTGTTTTACTGGCATGTTTTTTCACCAGTAAGGTGCCAATTTCAGTGGATTTCGTGTGTGTCTGGCGGATTTTTTTCCACTGGTAAAACACATTTTTCTTGTAGTGTTCAATAGAAAAAACAATCATGAAACTCAACATGAGCATTGTTAGATCCGTAAAATTGAGAGATATAGAACCAAGATTATGCTTTTACATAAGGAACGTAGAGAATATTTTTGAGATTAAAAGTATTGTTTGGTGTGGGAAGTGTAGTGGAGTCAATATGAGTGATTTTTAAACATGCACCATCACCGATTTGAACTTCATCAGAACCATCATATGTTGAATAATGTGCATATTATTCAGACAGATTGCAATGCGGTAACTAGCATTTGTGTCAAATACTCAGTTCTGGTTAGTGGGGTTGATATAGATGCATAGTGAGCCACTAGAGGGTTGCTAGGTTAATGAGTTTATGGACAATAGAGAACAATGTCTTGTGGATGAGCGTAATTGACAACATGGAGGTGGCCTACTGTCACAAGAGTGAAAGTTCATTGGTTTGCCTCGGTCATTACCGCCACTATAACTGGAGTTGCACGGGGGATAAGCTAAGAAGTAAGAAGTCACGACCATATAATGGTGTTGGTAAAGCCCATCACTTTTTGAGTTGTTCTTAGCTATGTTTGTGGTTGGAACTTGGATTTCCACTTGTGATTCACGAAAAATGTATTCATCATGGGCAAGTAGGTGGTTGTGAAGTTCTTCAAAGGTGAAGGAATGCTCACAAGTTCAGATTGAGGCGACAATGTCTCGATAGTCGGATCCAAGATCGTTGAGGATATAGAGGGTAAGATCACCATTATATATATTTCTATCAATGCCAACAAGTTTATATGCAAAAAAAATTACAAAGAAGAGATAGTCAATGATGGATTTGTCGCCCTTGGTGCAACGTTGAATCTGATTTTTAATGGACATGACTTGAGAGCGAGAGGTGTTTACATATTGGGCATTGATAGCAACCTAGAGTGTGCAAGGAGTGTCATAGGAGGCAAATGAGAAACTGTCTGCTTCAACCATGGACGAGAGAATAAGGTTGATGATGATCAATTAATGAACCAAATTGTGTATTATGGGTTAGAGTTTGATACACCATCAGTAACTATAGTGGGAGGTTGGGTGATGTACGTAGTGCGGTCAATGTGGCTGAATATTTAAATTCTAGAGAGGAGAGTAGTAATATGACGTTTTGAGGCACAATAATTGGTTCGTGACATCTTGAAAGTGATTATAGCATTGAGAAGAAGATAAGGTTTAGAGAGGGTTGTAACAATGTCGGCCATGATATAGAGGGTTAATGATCGAAAGAATGCTACTAGCTAGGCAATGGCTAAATTGATACCATGTACGAATTTAAATGCTCAAGTGATTTGCACTTAGCTGATCTTTTATTTATACACTCTAATAAATAAATATAAATATAGTTTACATTTACAATAAAATTAATGATATTACTACTTTCTAAATACATGAACGATTACCTAGTTACATATTACGTGCATGAATGATATTATCTTGGTACATACCTAAGTATCTGCATGGATGTATTTGTTACGATAAACTAATTCCTAACACATGAGTTTAGATTCAATTCAATATTGAACCATTTGAACTGATTTGTGTGTAACGTAAGAACTTCACATATTCAAAATTGTGCTTATAGCATTCACATTTTCCCCAAATTTCTGGAATTTACTTCTTCAAAATCCATGTTTTTCTTGCAGGCTTGCATATTTTCTTGTAAATGTAAACTTGTCAAATTGAAAAAGCTTTGAGGACCAAATTTGAATCGCATTTACCTTTCAAACTCATTTGTGTTATCATGAAATATCAAGTTCATCGCCAAAAAAATGAGGATAACAAGAGCAAAAAGAAAGCTTACTAGTGAAAAACAATAATCTCCTAGGGTGCGTTTGGATGAATTTTTTTGTTTGTTAAGATAATATAATTTTTGGGGGGAATTGAAATATATTTTAACTTAAAATTTGAAAGTAAAATATTTGAATTCTCCTCAAAAATTACATTACCCCAAAAAATACTCCATCCAAACACACTTTAAAAAATTATTTAAATGACATTTGCTTTATATATATATATATATATTGTCAAATATAAAGCTTTTTTATATATTGTCAAATATAAAGCAAATGTCATTTGAATAATCTCTTAGAAATTCATTTTCACTAAGAAGTGATTATTATTATTAGTGAAAATGAATCTCTAGAGTTTTTTTCTTGATTAAATGTCTAATAAGAGACTAGCCAAATGACAATTGCTTTATATTTTTTTTAGGGGAAATTACACTCACCTCCCCTGAAGTCAAATTAAATACCACACACCTCCCCTCTAGTTTCCTCTTGACAATAACCTCCCCTCAAATTATTGGATTATTTCTGATCCCTAAAATTTAATACACCATTACAAAGACTTCTTCTACTCCCGTGTAATTTTCTTCATCTTTCTCCTTCATTCACAGTTTCTAGTTTTGAATAAGAATTCATTCCCTAAAATCTGAACATATCATCACAAAGATTTGTAGTAGGTTCACAGAGGAAGAAGGGAGATGAAACAAGTGCAGCCTATCGACAGTTTTGCAAAGTGTTGAGAAGTCAAAATTAAGTAGAAAAAGTAGCTAGTGCGGGGTACAAAAGGGGAAGAGGTCTCATTTAAAATGAATGACTTATAAGATTTAGCCTTCGACGGCCGAAGAAAATAAATGAATGGATGTGCAAGTATAACACAAGTCAAGAACACATGATCATATCTTCAAATACAATTAGAAAATTGTATTTGACCAAAACTTAAGGGAGGTGAGTGTTAAATTTAAAATTAGAGGGGAGGTGTGTGACATTTAACCAAAACTTAAAGGAGGTCATTGTTCAATTTAAAACTAGAGGGGAGGTGTGTGATATTTGACCAAAACTTAAGAGAGTTGAGTGTAATTTAATTTCCCATTTTTTTTAAATGAAGGGCGAGCTATTTCATGCTACATGGCATGCAAATGGGACGTGAATTTGTATTTTTGTCAACCCTCTAAAACGGCATGTTTCTTGCTTAGCAATTTGCAGTGAAATAAATTATAGTATTTTTCTTTTTGAACAGAAATAAATTATAATATTAGTATCTAATCATTGGGAGTTTGCTATGGATATATTGTTATTTTTGTCAGAAATATTGTTAATGATTTTTTTAAGTAGTTTCAATATACTTTAAGATTCCTTGTTTTTTTTTTAATTTTATAAACTGGGTATTCTCTACGCGCAACTGTAAAGACATAATCCTTCAAGTCGGGTAAGTCCACAATGGGTGACAACTGGCAAAACTCTCCCTTAAGAGATTTAACACTGTTTCATGTCCAAAGTTGGATTCAAACCTAGAACCTTAGTTAAATTGAAAGAGACCCCTACCATCCCATCTAAGTGCTCTAAGCTACTTTAAGAATCCTTATTGATCCAATTTTGCAATGAGTAAATTAAAACATCAAATGTTTAAATATTGTAAATAGAAAAAATTATATGTGGCCATTTGAATCGACTCAAGCAGTGTTTTAAAAAACAAGCCAACCAAGTAGTTGATCTGTAATTAAATAACGACTCGACACCTTATACAGTTCGATTATTTCAACTGTTCAAAGCGGTTTTATTCGAGTTTGAACGGTTTTAAATAGTTGAACCATGATCTGAATGTCTCACTGGTTCAAGGTCCAATTCGATTTTCAAAACATTGGACTCAAGTTAGTCTGGATTCAAGTATCAACTTTTTATTTTAAACCAAGTGCTTATACATACCCTAGTCAAAATTAAGTATGGACTTTCTCTTTTAAACCAAGTGCTTTTACACACCCAAGTCAAAATCGATGAATTCATTTACATGTATGACATATAGCTATTATCCCTTTTTATTTATCGAGGTCTTCGACTCCACTCCGGTATCAGAAGGAAAAAGACATTGACTAATCTAAAGTTTAGAAGAGGCAAGTAAAGCGCGACTCAAATGGTTCTATTGCTTGGAGTTGAATTCGATTAATAATCAATTGTAAATCTGTCCCTTTAGACAGAGTGTTTAACCATTGTTGTTACTTTAGCTACACCTACCCTTTCTTAGTTAAAAAAATATGATGTTGAATATACTTAGTCTCCTTGATATTCAATATATATATATATATATAAATAAATAGAAAGATGTGCAATGCTTGGTGATCTGTAACTAAGTAAACATAGATACATGGCATGGTGGAGTGGTGTCTTAGAACTGAGGCCTTTATTTCATTTGCTGCTACCACTCAGCATCCACTGGGTTGCAGAAGAGATGACAGTTTCTGTTCTTGTTGATGTTATAACCAATGCCTTATGCCCTGGCCAATCAACTTGTTCCAAAGCTATTTACATCAATGGCCTTCAACAAACGGCATGTACCTAAATTATAGTTTTAGTCCTCCTATTTTCACAAATTCAGACATTTCTCGTTAATTTAATTTATTTTTTCTACAGATTGTTGGAATTTTTAAGATGGTTGTACTTCCACTTCTTGGTCAACTTTCTGATGAGCATGGTCGTAAACCTTTACTCCTTATTACCATGTCCACCACCATATTTTCTTTTGGTATGTATATATATATGGTTACTTAAAACTTGTCACAAATTATTAAATTTCATTCTTCTATGTCTACAACTTCCTTTTGTTGGCTGTTGCAGCATTACTTGTCTGGAATCAGTCTAAGGAATTTGTATATGCCTACTACGTCGTTCGCACATTTTCGTATATAATCAGTCAAGGAAGTATCTTCTGTATTTCTGTTGCATATGTGGTGAGATTTTTCTCCTACCTAACAAAAATTGGCAAATAGTTTTATGTATATATATTTATATTTATATATAGTTTCCTTGTTAGGCAGATGTTGTTCATGAAAACAAAAGGGCAGCAGTATTTAGTTGGATTACTGGTCTCTTTTCTGCTTCACATGTTCTAGGGAATGTGTTAGCTCGATTTCTTCCCGAAAAGTACATTTTCGTGGTATGTATGTACAAAATTCTGTGTTAATTTCATATCATCTCATGATTATTTCACACTTCCTGTTTTGTAATGAATCTTAATTATAGTTCATTGATTTCAGGTTTCAATAGCACTATTGATCTTTTGTCCTGTTTACATGAAATTCTTCCTAGTCGAAACCGTTGTACCGGCTCCAAGAAAGAATCAAGTTATAGGCTGCTGCTCTAAAATTGTTAATGTTCTCAACCAAAGATACAAATCTATGAGGAATGCAGCAGAAATAGTAATCTTCAGGTTGTGTATCTAATTATGTTGTGTTGATTTTCTTTCGCGAAATATAACACATTCATGAATCATCCTAAATGCTGTGATATCTTTCATTTTCCAGTCCCACATTAAGAGGCATGGCTCTTGTCTCTTTCTTTTATGAGTTGGGAATGTCTGCCATAAGCAGCGTTTTGCTGGTACGTTTTCAACTTATTTCCCTTTTAACAACTAACACACTAATTACTATTGAAAAAAAAAAAACTTATTTCCCTTCTGTTGTATTAATTATTTGAAGGCAATATATTAACTTTGACAGTCTCATAATTCTTATGCAGTACTATTTGAAAGCTGTTTTTGGTTTTAATAAAAATCAGTTCTCAGAACTTTTGATGATGGTAGGAATTGGTTCAATATTTTCTCAGGTATAATAACACAGCTAGACTTGTTAATCAGGCTTCTAATAATGTTTAATAAGTTGATTTATTGTTGTAAGTTGGGTTCCAGATTGTGTTGCTTCCAATACTAAATCCATTGGTTGGAGAGAAAGTGATACTTTGTTCTGCCTTACTTGCATCAATAGTATATGTAAGTTACATTGTATATATTCATTTAATTCTCTGCTTCCTGAAAGTAAACTCACTGATACAATTTTCCTATTCAATGTCTTCAATTCATATTATATTTTGGTGTAGGCTTGGCTCTATGGATTAGCATGGGCACCTTGGGTATGTAAAATCTTGACAATTGAAATTTTATAATCTGCATTTCCTAAATGTTATTAATTGAGTTAAATTGACCAATGCAGGTACCATACTTGAGTGCCTCATTTGGCATTATCTATGTCCTTGTGAAACCATCTGTGAGTAGTAGAAAATTATTAATTTTCCATATATATATAGATATTGTTATTAATTTATTGTGATGCAGACTTATGCTATTATTTCAAAAGCATCAAGCTCAACCAATCAGGTCTATCTTTATTTATCTGTCAATGTCATAATATACCAACAGTTTCTTCCAAGGAATCAATCATCTTTAACACATTTGATGTGATTAGCCTTCTCTGAATTGAATTTCACTGTAGGGAAAAGCACAAACATTTATAGCAGGAACACAATCTATATCTGATTTACTATCACCTATTGCTATGAGTCCTTTGACTTGTGAGTGCCATTCTACCTTAGCTAAATGCGACAAATCTTGAAGTCAAGTCTTACATTTTATAATAAATAAACTGTTGTTTCATTTCAGCATGGTTTTTATCTACTAATGCTCCCTTTGAATGCAAAGGTTTTAGCATTATATGTGCATCCATATGCATGGTAATTTCTGTCTTCACTGTCCTCTTCTCTCCTCTCCTATGCAGTTTAGTTGTTTCTCTCTACTACTACTACTAACTTTGAAATTGTTCAATTGTTTTCAGATGATTTCTCTGCTTTTTGCTTGCATGCTAAAAGCTGATAGTGATAGTTTTTCGAGTAATGATATAGTAGAGGGCAACACAGAAACCCCGCTTCTGAGTGATGGATGACTGATTGTATCATTCTTAATTACACATGTTTGGCCAATTATGTAGATTCATTTATGTAACTATATATATGCAGCAGTATAAGGCGCCTCAGTATTTTTATTAAAGTTGAGAAGAGACTCTATTTTTCAGATAAAGCGTCTAGTGTAGAAGGTTGAACTATAAAACTAAAGTTGCATAAAAATAAAGGATAAATAAAAGATAAGTAAGTTAAGGTCTGTGTTTTATTGATTGAGTGTGTCAAAAAAAATCGATACAAGCCCTATTTATAGACAAAAACTTAGGCTAACCCTATTCGCCATGTTCTTAACCCATTGCCTCACATATTAACATGATATAAGATAATGACTAACAACAAAAATATAGGAAACTGCCTACTCAGCTATAACCGAAAACACCTAATTGGCTAACATATTAGTTGTCCACGTCCTCCATGATCTTATTTCTAAGGAAATAAGTCTTCTTGCACGCTCTTGACTTGGTGAGCTCATATAACTTGCATATCTCCTCAAACAACTAAGTTATGAGTCATACAGCAAATTGCTCATCAACCAACCTTGTTCTCCACAATCCTATTTTAAGGAAATAGACCTTTATGCATGTTCGAGACTTGGTAATTGAAATTAAATTAAATTATATGTCTAGGCAACTATTTTTGGTGTAAACAACTATAAAAGAGGCCAGTCTTCAATTTAAAAATAGAGACCATTTGATCATAACTTAAGAGATGTGAATATAATTTCCCTAAGTGTGTGTTTGGTTAAAATATATTTTGGCTGATTTTAAAATTCTAAAATTTAAGCTAAAATATTACAACTCTCCTCAAAATTACATTACCCAAAAAAAGTCCTTAATTGAAACACACCTTAATTGTAATTGATAAAACAGTTGGACGAGATGATAAGAGTCTCTTTCAGCTTAACCAAGGTGTTGAGATCTGAGATCGAATACAACATTGGGCATGCAACAATGTTAAATCTTTAGAGAGGGAACGTTGCCGCATTTTGTAGTTCTACCAGACTCGAAGATTAGTCTTTGTAGTCGCGCGCATAGGATACCTGTTTGAAAATTCCATTAGAAAATGTTGGAGATATTTTCTCCTACATCTTGAGTTTTCGCAGTTTGCATTGGCATTGAGAATTGAGAATGTATTACAAACACTCAAACATGGAAATTCTGCCTGTGTCTGTCACACTCACCAAATTTCATTCCGTTCTTTCTCTAAAACAACAAAGAACCCAAATTCAGGAACTTCCAACAAACATAAGACTACCCAGCAGAAAGAATCACTCTAACCTTTCTTCTTATCCCGTTTCATGTAATTGCTCCTTAACTAGTAGGGTATCAGAATCAACACACCCTTCCTCGATTCCTTCCAATCGCCATTGGATGGTGCTCATGGACAAGCCTCCTCATGGGTTCAATTCCAAGGCACAACTCATTGATTATTATGTCAACACTCTACAAAAAGTTCTGGGCAGGTAATTCTCTAACGAGGTTTCTCCCAATTTCACTCTCTCTCTCTCTCTCTCTCTCTCTCTCTCTCTCTCTCTCTCTGTTTCACTGAAAAATACTAACATAATTTTGGTTTCAATTTCAACAGTGAGAAAGATGCTCAAATGTCTCTCTATGATGCTTCCTTCGATGCACATTTTGGTTTTTGTTGTGACATTGATGAAGAAATAACCTCCCACCTAGCTGGTAAGTTGTTTTTTTTCTTCTTCAACTCTGATTAAACCCTATTCCTTTTTGATGTGTTAATGTTAGGAGCAAGAATAATTGTTCACAATTTCATATTTGCTTTTGTCCAAAATGTTATAAAGTTGCGGCAAACAAGGACTTGAGGTTTATTCTTGTAGGAAAATCGGCTTATTTGGCCTTATCTATCGGCTTAAGCACTTGTGAGATTGTTTGGGAGAGCTTATGGAAACGGCTTATGACATGTTCATAAACTGTTTTCAACTAATTTCCATAAGTTTCCCAGGATAGCTTCTGTTTGGATAAACCGCTTAATTAATTGCTTATGGCATAAACACTTCTCATATAAGAGCTTATGCATAAGTTATTTCTATAGTTAAGGATACAAAAATGTTAAACTATTTTTTCATAAGCTATAAGCTGTTTCCATAAGCAATCCTAAGGAGCTTATGGAAATTAGCTGAAAAAGCTTATGAACATGTCACTCTTTTCATAAGCTGTACTAAACAGTTAAGCAAGAGCTTTTACCAGTAGATAAGTTCAAATAAAACGATCCAAACAGACCCGAAAATAGCTTATAACTTATAAAAAAATAGTTTAACATTATTTTATCCTTTATTATTATAGAAACAACTTATGCATAAGCTCTTATATGATAAACGCTTATGCCATAAGTGTTTAATTAAGCTGTTTCCAAACGGGGTTTTTAAATGAATTTGATTCTTATGCTCATATATTTGCTAGGTTTACCTGGGATATTATCTGTTAGACCTGATCCAGATTTCAACTCTTTGAAGAAGGACTATAGTTTATCAAGTGGCCAACCATCTAGTTTACAAGATAGAACCAATATGTTGTTCCTGGGGAAATTCAAAGCGATGGCTTGTTAGAATGGACAAACCTGGGGTTGGGGTTGTTACCAAAGCTCAAATTGTTGATCACTATGCTCAAATTTTAACCAAGGTCATGGGAAAGTAAGGACAGTAAGCTTTACTTTTTGCTTTCTTAATCAGGTTTCTCCTTTCCCTAAAATTAGATGACAATTATGTTTGCAGTGAGAAGGATGCACAGAGTTGTATATATCATGTTTCCTGGAAAACCAACTTCGGCTTTTGTTGTGAACTCAATGAGGATTGTGCACGCGACCTAGCTGGTTAGCCTTGTAGATCCTTAACCTGTGTATGAAAGTATATATTACCACATTAAGTAAAACTCTTGTTATGGTGCAGGTGTGCCTGGTGTCTTATCAGTTCAGCCAGATGACAATTTCGAGTCTGAAAATAAGAATTATGAAGGTTTGCCATTTCGAGTCTGTATGCATAATTAGATAGATAAGTTTCATGCATGCTTAAGTAACTCATTGAGTTAAAATTTGATGTATAACCAGGTTCTGGTTATGATTGATAATTTTTAATTTTCTTTGATAAGGACCTGTCTTCCACTAACACTCAATAATTGTTCATGGTTTTCTATTCTCTTGTGTTAGTCATACAGAAATTCTTTCTCTGATTTCCTGCTAACTAAACATCTTCAGGTAGTAACTTGGAGAATAGTTTGAATTCAGAAGCAAATGAGGAAGCTTCCTTGAAAACAAAGAAACTTTTTGTGACGGGTATACTCACAAATTGATTCTATATGTAAAGCTTGGTTTATCCCTTCCTTGTTCGTCTCGATCTTCATTTGACTATTTATCTGAAAATATGTGCAAGTTACTTTTTCAAGAGCAATTATGTTACCTTCCTTTACAAGCTACTAAAACATGGTAAAGGAAAAAGTAGTGAGATAAAATTAAAGTTTTGAATTATTTTTCTCTTTGATAGGACTATCATTTTATACATCCGAGAAAACCTTACGTGCAGCATTTGAAGGCTTTGGTGAGCTTGTTGAAGGTAGCTTCAACTTCATATATTATTTTCTTTGCTCTTCAATAATTCACCATCTCATGATAGAAGTAAATTATCATCCCAGCTTTAACTAATAAACAGTTCTTCTCGACAGTTAAGGTTATTATCGATAAAATTTCAAAAAGGTCCAAAGGTTATGCTTTTCTTGAATACACTACAGAGGAGGCTGCAAGTGCAGCACTAAAAGAGATGAATGGCAAGGTAGATTCAATTTTCTCTCTCAGTTGAAAAATGTTATTTCGTTTTGCATTTGGTTCTGCTTCGTGATTGTCATGAAGAAAGAAAAAGAATATGGGTTTAGTAGTGCATAACAGAAAGAGGCTTGGTAGTCTTCAAATTTAATGATTTTATTGTGTGTGCAGATTATTAATGGCTGGATGATAGTGGTAGATGTTGCCAAGACTAACCCACCAAGATACAACAGAGGTCGCGCCAGACCATCGGCTTGACAAGAGAAAAAAGTCTTTAGGGTATGTTTGGGAGGAGGGGAGGAGGAGAGGCTTAGAAAATATTAGCCAATATTTTAATGTGTATATGAGATTTTAAAAAAGTAAAAGAATAACATGATAGATAACAATATAACAATTTTAGGGACACCACATTTATTCTTATTGACATTTTATTGTTTACTTAATTTAGAATTGAAAAATAAGTTTTTCCCTCCCCTCCCCTCTTAAAACCCTCTCCCTAACATACCCCTAAGGTATTGACTATTACCAGCTGCCAAAACCCATTAGGAAAAAGACCCAAAAAGGAAAAAAGAGTACCTAAAAAAAGATTGGGATTCATTATAAAGAAAGACATCCCACGGGGCAATTACACCAATCCAAGAAAGTCACCCCACTATTTCTCCCCTTTCTAGATACAAACCATGGTGCCCAGACTTGGTCTTATGCTTATGTGCGTTAATTCTTGATGATGATGATTGATGAAGAAGAACAACACCACATTTACATCATAGCAGTGCTCCTTGTAATAAGAACTGTGTTATTAGGTTGACCAAGTAACAAGACTCTGTAGTCTGTATTTAATTTGGATCTTGAACCTTAAGTTAGTCAACAATTTTCAAATTTAAATACTTAGAATTACTTTTGCAATATGTCAAAGCCAATCCTTGTTAATTAAATTAAATAATACTATATCTAATATTATTATTATAATCATTTTAATTTGACAATATTATTATTATTATTATTATTGCTCATTCTAAGTGACCTGATCCAATAACAGCTGCTAACTCTTCAATGGCTCAATTAATTCACGTCAAAAGTCTACACTCCATTTGGAGGAATTAAAACTTGACCCATTCCCATTCTAAGTAGTCTACAATGAAAAAAGATCGAGTACCTTTAGTATTAGGTGACTTCTATAAAGCTCAGATATGAGATACGACACGATATAAATATGGAGTACATGAAAATTTTGAAAATTTAAGATAGGATATGTTCTGGATACTTTAATAAAAAATCAAATTAAAATTCAAATATATAGAAATAACAACATGATATACAAACATAATTAAAGATATCACTAAAGAGATATTCACTTGCAATTAATCATTTGGAAAAAATATCGCACAAAAAAAAGAGGAACACAAAGGAGTGTTAGTTTTTTTTTGTAAAAAAAAAACTTTCTAAAAATAAAATTGCTAATTGACATATGTAGGAACCTCTTTTAGGATTTAATATTTTACTATAATTTATTTTTAGTTTATAAAATTTATAAATTAAAAACACACAAAAGGGAGCCACATTGGTTGTCAAAAAAAAAAGAAAAAGGCTCATATACTGTATCCTGTGTGTATCCGTATAAGCTTGTCGTATCATGTGCGTATTTAAATAAGACAATTGTATCCCAGGTGTATCGGTCAAGTATCCCCCAAGTATCTGACAAATTTCTTTTAAAAAAATAAATGAAAATTTGAGGATACTCCATGGGTACGTATCTCGGTGTATCAAACATGTATCGGTGTCAGATACAGATATTTGGCATGTTTTGGAGTATTGAGACTTCCCAGGGTGTCTTTGGTATCGTTAGGCTTATTTTAGAGCGAAAAAATGAGAAATAAAATATTTAAGAAGAGAGATAAACACAAAAGACAAAAAGTATGAGTGAATTTTCCACCCTACAATCTATGAAGCCCGGATACGAGATACGATACCGGGATACGATACGACACGATACGTGGATACAGGAAAATTTAGAAAATCAAGATACGATACGTGGATACAGGAAAATTTAGAAAATCAAGATAAAAAATTAAATTAAAATTTAAAAATATAAAACATTAAGATACTTTTGATCAAAATAAGTAAGCATAGTTTCCCTCCCAAAAAAACTCATTTGGAGAGGAGAACCACAGTACTCGTGGTCGACTAGGTTCCCCGGCGTAGATTAGTCATCGGCAAAGCCGGTGGAAATTGCGCACCAAAAACACGGTAAGCCAAAAAAAGTTAGTAAGCATAGTTAAATGTCTTTTCCCCGTCCATTTTAAAAATATATTCTTCCTCCTACGAACATGTTACAAAATAAGTTTAGGTTATATAGAATTGCTTACTGTTCACTATTTAACACTAACGGTGTCATTCTCCTCTCCTCCATCTCGATCATCAAAAAATAACATAGCTTCAAACTCTGGTTCATCAAGAGATATCTCTGCTAATTCAATTCCAACAACATCAAGTGGATCATGTGTATCTCCACTAATGTCCCACATCTTTGTCTCTACTTTACCATATCATTCATCTTTCCTAGACAAAAGATGAAGATTAGTATGCGCATAAACCAAATTTTGTGCCTTTTTGGATCCATTTTTTCTCTTCAAAGAAAGGATAAAAGAGTAAGTATCTAATCGTTTTTTGATTTAAAAATAAATATAAATTGTAGGATACTCCCATCAGGATACGTATCCTGTAAGTATCCAGCAAGTATCCGGTAAGTATCTGGTCTTTTTTTATTTAAAAATAAATATAAATTTTAGGATACTCTCAGGATATGTATCCGGAAGTATCCGACACGTATCGGTATCGGATACGTGTACGTGGCCTATTTTAGAGTGCCGGGGCTTCATATACATACTACAAATTTATAATTTCTAAAAAGTGTTTGTTTGCTTGTCAAAAAAAGTGTTTGTTTGCATCAAAGACCTAATTGCATGAAATTAGGAAGAAAATAATTTAGAATTGGAATAGGAAATCAACGATTGAGTTGGTCAAACCAAGAAAGGAATGGGATTTTGTGGCATTATTTAATGAACACAAGAGTATGTCAACTCTTGCTATTTATTTCGCTTTCTCAGGTCTTTGTTTTTTTTTAAGAGTTTTTCAAATAGTGAAACAATCTCCTATTAAATACTCGCTATTTTTTTGTTAAATTAAGATATCAATCATACAAGACAACCTGTAGAAAATTTGTCCTCCTATGTCTTTGAGATCCATTTAAGAAAAAGTGATTTTTAGTGATCCACAGTATAAGAAACAATCATTGTTTTCAAGGTGTATTAAATGTCTAATTCTAATTTTACCCTTATTTACTTAAGTGATGTCCTTAAAGATTAAACGTGGTGTAATTAATTAGGATAATAAATTTAAATTTTATAAAAAAATGTAGTTTTGAAAAGAAAGTTAGATTTCAGTTTTCTTAATTGAAAATAACATGTTCCAATGTTACTCCTTAGTATGTGAGATGTCTAATTTTTTTCTCTTCTACTATATAAAAAGTAGCAATCAACCCTCCATCAAATTTACTAAACTATCCTCCTTTCATAAGTTACAATACTAAGGTTAAATAGTTATTTAGCCACTAAAAGACAAAACTGCTTTTTGGCCACTAAAAGACAAAACTGCAATAAACTTTTATTTATTCTAAAAAATAAAATTTAGTAACTATTTTTATAATCAACACAAAGTACTAAAATTAATCAATTTAACCACTATCAATTGTAAAAAAAGTACTTCTAACTAAAGTTTCAAATTATTATTTTTCAATAAATTAAATTATTAAACTAATCTTATACTCAATAATTAAATAACCTAATATTTACTATTTAGTATAATTTCTCTATTAAAACTATTAAAATCAAATAATTTATCCACTAAGAATTGCAAAAAGAACATTAACCACTACCAAATATGACAATTTTTTATAATTAAATTAATATTAAATCATATAGAAAAAAGGAGTAAACACGTGGCAACGGGTGCGGCAACAAGAGATAGGCTTGAGATTGACAACGGCAACAGGAGCGGCAATCGGAGTGCCAACGGGAGTGCATTTTTTACCTTAAATCTCATTTCCCTTTTTCTTCATTTTTACTCCATCTAAAATTTATTATTTACTATAATCTCTCTAATAAAAGTATTAAAATCAAAATCAATTTAATCACTAAGAATTACACAAAAAACTTTAATCACTACCAAAATTTACTAAATAATTTTTTTATAATTAAATTAATATCGAATCATATAAAAAGGAGTAAATGCGTGGCAACGAGAGTGACAACGGGAGTGTAATGAGAGTGTCAATGGGAGGGCCAACGAAAAGGCAGCGAGAGCGCCGATGGGAGGGCCAACGCGAGTGCCAACGGGGGTGCATATTTTACCTTAAATTTGATTTTCCCTTTTCTTTGTTTTTCTTTTATTATATTGCAACTTTCAACGTATTTAGAATTTCATAGAAAATTATAACAAATGCAGTATCACCCGTGCGTATGCAGGGTAAAGTACTAGTATATTGTGAACCAGGGAGAGTATATGTAAGCTCTTAATAAATTATTTCCTCCGATTTCGTAAATAAGCAAAAAGATGACTATATGCACACTCTTTAAGAAATAATTTATTAAGAACCCAAGAAATTCATGGAAAACCAATACTATAAGCAAAAAGATGACTATGCACACTATCTCCAATACTATTTGAGTCTAACTAATTTAGTCGAACGATATTATTTTCAAGATTAGGAAAACTCGTAAATTTCATCTAGTTAGAGAGACCATTTTTTATTACAAAAAATTTAGGTGAATTAGGCTATTGGAGCTCACGAGGGTTGGAACAGTTAGAGAGACTATATATTAAAGAGAAAATTGTTTGCACTCGCTTTAATTTCTACACCAAGGAAACAAAACAAAGATATTGAATTTTATTTTATTTTTGGTAAATAGATATTAAATTTTATTATTAATAAGTGACATATGCTTCCCACAGCCAAAAAATAAGACCACGCGTTTCATACTATTGATTCTTTTGGGGTTTCGAATGTAGATATATGGATCATAAGTTTAAGAGTGCTCAATATCAATCTATCTATGTGACTAATGACTATGTCCACTTGTCTATACATTTTTTTCCCTCTCTCACTCCAATTAAAATACAATTTCTTTTAGCTTGAACATAGAACATGCATGCATTTTGACTTGGACTTTGATAACACTTGAGAATATTTAATTCTATCTATCATGGAGGAAACATGTATATAAGTTGAGTTCCCAATCAGTCTCATTCACAATATCATCTCCTTAATCAACTTCCCACAACACTTTTCACCAAATCACTCCAAAATCGTTTCCAAACATGGAGATCATTGAAACTTGTTCATTAATCCTTCTCTTAACATTTACTACCCTTTACTTCCTTACTAGAACCAAAAAACCAAACCAAAAACTTCCACCAGGACCTTCCCCTCTTCCCATCATTGGAAACCTCCTTGAACTTGGACAAAAACCACACCAATCTTTAGCCAAACTTGCCAAGATTCATGGCCCTTTAATGAGCCTAAAACTAGGAAAAATAACCACAATAGTTATTTCTTCCACCGAAATGGCAAAAGAAGTGCTCCAAACACATGATCAATTCTTGTCAAACAGAACCATTCCGCAATCCGTTTCGGTTCTCAACCATGAGCACTTTAGTCTAGCTTTCATTCCCGTTTCGCCTCTTTGGAGAGACTTGAGAAAAATATGCAATGGTCAATTATTTGCACACAAGACTCTTGATGATAGTCAAGATGTTAGGCGTAGAAGTGTGGAAAAACTACTCAATGATGTGTATAAAAGTAGCCAAATTGGTGAAGTGATAGATATTGGAAAAGAAGGGTTTAAGACTACTATAAATTTGTTGTCTAATACTATTTTCTCTGAGGATTTGGTTAAGTCTACGGGTAAAGTTGGAGAGTTTAAGGATTTGGTTACAAATATTACAAAACTTGTTGGATCACCAAATATAGCGGATTTTTTCCCCTTGCTTAAGATCATTGATCCTCAAGGTGTGAAAAGACAACAAACTAAGAATGTTGCTAAGGTGTTGGATGTCTTTGATGGTTTAATTAGGGAACGTTTGAAGTTGAGAGAAAGTAAAGGCTCTAACACACATAATGATATGTTGGATGCCTTGCTTGACATTTCTAAGGAGAATGAGATGATGGACAAAAACATGATTGAACATTTGGCACATGTATGTTTTTCCTCTCCCTTCTTATTAGTATACTTTTATATTATATGCAGGGACGACTCCTCAAACAATTTGGAGACTATGTTCAAATCTTAAAAATTAGACCTCTAATTATGTTTTTTAAAATTATGATTTGTAGGATCTTTTTGTTGCGGGAACAGACACAACAACTTCAACGCTAGAATGGGCAATGACAGAACTAGTACTAAACAACGAGATCATGTCAAAAGCAAAAAAGGAGCTTGAAGAAGTCATAGGAAAAGGTAAACCTATTGAAGAATATGATATTGCTAAACTTCCTTACTTACAAGCAATCATAAAAGAGACATTCCGTTTGCACCCTCCAGTTCCTCTTTTACTTCCTCGGAAAGCGCAAAAAGACGTAAACCTATGTGGTTTCACCATCCCAAAGAACGCACAAGTGTTTGTCAATGTTTGGGCTATTGGCAGGGACGAAACCTTGTGGAATAATCCAAATTTGTTCTCACCAGAGAGGTTTCTTGGATCAGATATTGATGTTAAGGGTAGGAATTTCGAGCTTGTGCCATTTGGTGCTGGAAGGAGAATATGTCCTGGAATGATGTTAGCTATGAGGATGTTGTTGTTGATGTTGGGTTCACTAATCAATTCCTTTGATTGGAAGCTTGAAGATGACATGAAACCAGAAGATGTGGATATGGAAGAAAAATTTGGAATTACCTTGCAAAAGGATCAACCACTTCGAGTTATTCCTCTTAAGATAAACAACTAATTAATTAAGTCAAGATCAATTATGTATTTTTTTAACCCATTTGAAATATTAAAGCTAGTGAAAATAAATGTATGCAAGTAACTATATAAGATATATTATTGATGAGAGAAGACTTAATTTCTTCATTATCTATATGCATGTTCAAGATTAAAGACCCTTATAAAATAAACTACAGGAAAATCACCTGATTCCTTAACAACCACATTCTTACACAATTGTAGACCTTATTGTTATACCCTAATTTTGTCTGGGTTCACTTAAAGTTTGAAATAAAAGAGAACAATATTGAATTTTCAATAAAAGAGGAAGGATATGACTATTATGCTTATTTAGTAATAATTATTAAACTATTGTTTAGTACCAGAAATCGAACTCCTCCTCTACACCCTGCTTCACCACGCCTCTAAAAAGAAGCACCAAATGTGAAGAGTCATGTTGGGACTTGGGAAGAAGAAGCTGAGAACATCAAAGAGAGAAACCAAAAAAAAAAAGCATCCTTAATTCATCCACTTCATATCCATTTCCAAAAACGCTTCCTTTTCTTCCATCACCACAAGCTTCGTCGTCGTCAAAAAATTTACAAAAATTTGTTTCTATTAATTTGTGTATTTTTGTTAAAAAAATATGTCTATAAATTTAGACTATAATATCCTATTTTAATATTATTTTTGTCTATATATATTATTTTCATTTTAACAAAATATGTTTTCTTTTTACAAAAAAAAATGATTTGGGTCTGGTTCCAACCCATTCCCTGTTTTCACTCTTTCTAAAGTCCAATTAATATTTTTTTTGACAGGAAAAATCTAGTGCATTTCATTCATAATGGTTGCAACAATGCATGCTGGTACATCAAAAAAAAAGTATGAGAAGGACTAAAGAACAAGGCCATCCCCGTTAAGGTATGAGCAACCTTGTTTGCCGTTCTCCTAAAGAAACTCACATGAGAGTTTGAATTAAAAAAATTAAGAGCCTCCCTACAATAATGTAAGATTCTACCATAATCAGAAACAATTGTAGGGGCGTTATTGAAGTCATCCACCACCACGTTGGCATCCATCTCAAAAATTACATTCCGGTATTGCAATTCGTGGACCCAATCAATAGCTTGTAATAGACCCAGCTCTTCTCCTTTATAGACTTCTAAAAGCGGAGTAAAGGAGTGTAATTTAGCAGCTAGAAATTCCCCTCGATCGTTCCGCAAGCACATACCGAAGCCAACTCTACTCCCATTCACATCAAAAGCTGCATCTATATTGCATTTCACAAAATCTTTGGCGCGCTTAGACCATGTACTGCTTTTTGTCGAAGAAACAACCACTCTTTTTTGTTGCACGTGCGAAGCATGATGCCATTTGGCCGCGAGCCAATCTATCAACAAACCAGAACCATTCCGTACGATAGCTGCAGCAGAGTCACGAGAGTTGTTCCACACAAGATTATTACGACTCGACCAAATACTCCACAAAGTCATTGCCCATGCATTACGAGCATCCCCCTGCAGCTGCTCCATGACAAAAAACATCCATCACTGCACCGAATGCGTGACCGCGACTTCACGAGCGACAACATCTGCAATTCTATGCACGATCCGACAAGTTCTTCTTTGTGATACATTCAAAGAAACAAGTGCAACCCCGTTTCTTCGTTATCACCACAAAATGGACACAATTGAGGTACATCCAAACCACGAGAGCAAAGAACATCACGCGTTGGAAGACAATTTCTTCCCAACCTCCAAAGAAAATTCTTTACTTTTGGTGGGACTTGTAACTTCCAAAGAGTATTCCAATTCCCATCAATCATAAAATTGGAAATAGTAGGACTAATTTGGCTAGCCAACCGGTAAGCACTCCTAACCGAATAGGTACCATTTCGTTCTCCTCTCCAACTAACCTCATCATCATGAACACAATGAAACAATGGAGTTGCCAACACCGCCTCACTTGAGCTACCATCCAACAAAAATCGGACTAAAGTCTCATTCCAACACTTTCTTTCTTGAACAATCAAATAGTCAACACGAAGAAGTGGATTAAAAGTTGATGAGCTTCTAGGCCGAATATGAATAGGTTCTTTTGTCCAAAAATCTTCAAACAGCTGGATAGAATTACCACTTCCTATACTCCAGCTAGTTCCACGAGTCAACAACTCTTGGGAAGCAAATAAACTATTCCACACAAAGCTCCCATTGCTCCTCTTAGTAGCATGCAAGAAATCACTCTTAGGAAAATACTTTGCCTTATAAAGCTTAGAAACCAACAAGTTCGGTTGAGTTTGAAGGCGCCAAGCTTGTTTCCCCAATAGTGAAAGATTGAAAGCTTTGAGATTCCGGAAACCCATGCCACCAAATTTCTTTGCTACACATAATTTGTCCCACGCCATCCACCGGATCCCTTTTGAAACACCTCCATTTCCACCCCACCAGAAACCATTAAGCATACATTCAATCTCACTAACAAGCGTAGATGGAATTAGGAAAAGACTCATAAAATATGTTGGGATTGATTGGAGAACCGATTTAATCATTACCTCCTTCCCCGCTTTAGAAAGCATTCTCCCGCTCCAAGAATTAATTTTGCTCCAAATCCGGTCCTTTATAAACTTAAACAAAGCTTTCTTACTCCTTCCTACCATCGAGGGGAGTCCTAGATATTTACCGGTTCCCAAACACACCTGAACACCCAGATGGGAGCAACTACATCTCGATCAAATGGTGAGACATTTCGACTAAAAAAGATTTCAGATTTTTGGAAGTTCACCTTCTGACCCGAAGCCTTCTCATAAATATCAAGAATGGATTGGATGCGCGTAGCTTCACCCAGTGTAGCTCTAAAGAAGAGGAAGCTATCATCTGCAAATAAAAGGTGAGAAACTGAGGGCGCACCCCTGCATATAGTGATGCCATGAATGTCCCCAGAAGCTATAGTTTTATGTAAGAGAGCTGCCAAACCTTCAGAACACAGTATAAATAAGTATGGTGATAATGGGTCTCCCTGTCTGAGTCCCCGACCCGGTGTGATAGGCCCTGCACGGTCCTGATTATCAATCACAGACAAAGACACAGACTCAATGCACATACGCATCCATTTAATCCAAGTACCATTGAAGCCCAACCTATCCAATTAATATTAAACACTACTCATTCTCACTATTTTTATTGTTTTTTCAAAAACTATGATGTAACTACAACGTAACAGTATATTTTCTAAACCAAGTTCATTATTCAAAATATGAGTTACTAGCAACGTGATCACTCTGAAATTAACTCGTTTGATTATTGCGAATATCTTTAATCTCAGATGGACTATTATAGTGACTCTGAGTTTACTTGTTTGGTCATTACGAATGTTCTCCGAATTTAAAAAAAAAAATCCATATAATAAAAAACACCAACACACAAAACCAAAAACTATACGTAGCGTTTGATTTTCTACCAAGAGATACGTAGGAGTAGAGGGAAGCTCACCTCTGTCAATTGCAATAATAAAATATATTTTTAAGTCTTTTTTAAAAATATTTTTTTGTTAGTTCTCAATAAAAATCAAAAATAAATAAATTTATTTTGTCTTTTTAACATCTTTTCATTATAAATGAGAAATAAATATTTTCAAAATTAATCTAGTTTTGCACAATTAACTAGAGATAATCTTTTTCGAAAGGATGTCGTGGTGGGGGTGCTAATACCTTCACCATGCATAATTGACCTCCGAACCTAAAATATGGTTTTCAATATCATTTTCGTTTTAAAGAGATTTTTCAATGTTTTCCCTAATAATTAAATATTGATGGCGACTTCATTGAACACGAGAAATCCTCCAAATTTTTCGTACCTTTAGATAGAAGCATTTTTCCTTTCTTTGTTTAGCCAAGGCAATTATCTCGGGGGTCGATCCGGTGTTCTCGGGTTTGATTTTTGTAGTGGACAAACTCGGTATTGGCAGTGCGAAATTTGATATTAAGCACGAACAAAGATTATTCTTTCATTAAATGTGCTGAGACACTCTGTGGGTAACCAACATAGTCCGTACCAAAAAATATCAAAGAAACGTTACTTTATACTATATATAAGTATATTATTGTTGTTGTTATTATTATTATTGACAAAGATAAATAAAGAAATAAATAATATACTTCATACAAGATATATTATTTTCGTAGCATAATATTTAGGCTCTCTTTGGTGCGTCCCACTTGTTAGTGGATAGCAGATGAAACTAGCAGGTGAAGAATGCGCGTGTCTGGTAAGCACTAGTGTTTAGCATTTTTCAGACGCTATTTCAAGTAGTGTTTTTTCAAACGCTAGTGGGTAGCAGATAGCGTCTTACTTTTTTTGACATTTTTTCCCTTTTTATTTTTCTTAAACTACTTTTCTTTCCTCTTTAAATATTTTGTCATCATTAAATAATTTAATCATTAATTAAATACTCTTTTATGTCATTTTACATTTATCATCTATTTTAACCTCTAGTTTTACCAAACACGTCATTTGCTATTAATTAGCTTATCCGCTATTCGCTATTTGTTAGCTCATCTGTTATCCACTTTTTGCTCATACGCTATGTTATACCCCAATTTTGTCCGAGTTCTTATATCATTGTAATATTATATTTTATTTTATTAAGTAGTGTATGTGTAACAAACGTTTCTATGTACTCAAGTAAAAGATAAGTAGCTTGTGCATATCACCACAATTAATATAAAGATGCATGATTTGATTCTTGGTCAATCATCCCACATGTTATTTCCTTTTGACCCTCTTTGATTAATTGAAAAAGCAAGTGAAGCAAAGCATAAGAGCTTACAAAATAAGAACAAAAAGATGAAATGCCCAAATCTGCAGCTCTATTGCGAAGGCAGTTTCTCTCTCCTCGGACCACTTTTCAACGATCCGAACGGTGAAAGTGGAGATATATGTCTCACGAACCTACTGTCAAAAAATGAAGACAATCCGACGGTTAACGAATCCGGAATCGCACTTTTACGATGAGAGGTTTGAGAAAAACGGACCAAAAACTGCAGCTATTGCGAAGGCAATTTCTCTCTCATCAGACCTCATTTCAACGATCCGAACGGTGAAAGCGTATATATATGTCTCACGAACCTACTGTCAAAAAAGAAAGACGATCCAACGGTTAACGAATCCGGAATCGCAATTTTACGGTGACAGGTTTGAGAAAAACGGGAATTGTGTTTTAAAGGGGAATTGTTTTCTCTACCTTGTTTTAGTCCACATTCTTTCACAAGAAACAAGAGCTCCCTAGCAATTGGATATAAAAGGGGTTGAGAGGTGAAGATTAGAGGAGGATCATTGGCGGGTTAAGTGATCTTTTGGGTCAAAGCTTTTCGCGCTCATTTCACTAAAAACCCGTCTTTGATCATTTGGACGTTTTGAGTCGGCTTTTCGATTCTCAAAGCGGTTCTTGCGGTCTTGGGGTCAAAATGGACCAGATAGGAGTCCAGTTCGTGATTGACCTGGTAAGATTGCTCGATCCCTGGTTCGGCACTCGTCGAGTCCAAGTTAGTTTTGTATTTATTTTGTTTATTTTTATGTACATATTTATTTATAATATAATGTATTTATTTATTTATTTGTTTATTGTTTATTTATATATCTATTCATATTTATTTATGTATATAGTTATTTTTTTAGCCTAGTCTTTATTAATTATCGCTTTTTGTCTTTTTTTTTTTATGCACAAATTAGTTTATTTCTTCAAAAATCAAATAAAAGACTAAGTCGGTTGTACAAATAAGGGTTAGTCATCATCCTAGAGACCAATGAGCAATACTGATTCATGAATCCTAAAAACTTAGAAGTAAATAAATAAATCATTTTTCCTAAAAATAGGGGACTAAGTCGGTTGTACAACCTAAGTTAGTCAGCGTTCTAGAACTAATGAGTATCTGCATTCGGGAGTTCTAGAATACTATTCTAAAACCAACTCACCTCACATCAAACAAACTCCTTTCAAAAAACCTCAAAAATACTTTCAAAAAGTAGGGGACTAAGTCGGTTGTACAATCGGGTTGAGTCGTCCCTAGAATCAATGAGTACATGCTGATTCAAGGAGTCCTAGGACCCTACACTAAAAAACACCAACCAACAAACCTTTTTCGGAAGAACTACGTAGCTTTGATTCCTCCATTGCATCCGGAGGTACGTAGGAGCAAGAGTCCACTCTTGTCAAGCACTAAAAACTAAAAATTTAATTAAGTCTTTTTTTTTTCTATAAATAAAAGGGTAATTATTAATAAAGCATAATTAATTAGACAAAGGATGTCGTGGGGTGCTAATACCTTCCCCACGCATAACAGCTCCCGAACCCATTTTGTCTTGTCCTAAACCTAAAGGGATTTTCCGAATTTGCCCTTAAACTATAACTTCGGTGGCGACTTCCTTTGAACCTTTCGAAGAATCCTTCCCGGATTTTTCGGTCGCTCTACAATGTTGCGCTTCACTTTGGGACTTAACTTTTAGAGAGTCAAAACCTAGTCTAATTAATTATAGGATCTATTTAATTTAATTTTTTACCCTTCTCTTATTTATTTATCTTTGCACATTATATTATTTATTTGATGTGTAAACCCTAGGATATAAGACTTTATTTTGCATGAATGTTTGCTTTGTTTGCAGCTTTGGGTTTATTTTGAACTGCTCCTACACACACTACACCTCTACACATCACACACATGTGAGAAAAGTCCTCTACCCGGACTCGAGTGCAAACCTAAGTTAGAACGAGATTGCGTAGTGATGGCTTGCGGGACGTACGTCTCGTTGGGTGGTCATGAAAATCTCACCTAGAGTTTGATTCCTTTTAAGGATGCTATCCCTTCTAATAGCTTGCCTATTGTTGGGGTCAGTGTTCTTGACTGGGGTCCTTGGCTCTAGGAACCATGTGTAGGATTCTTTAGAACCACCCTTGCGAGGTTCACTATAAAGAAAACTTTAGACCCACTCTGTAAGATACATTTCTAGGGTCACAAAGGAGCTTTATACCCTCGCATTCAAACAAATATTTATGCATACCGTCTTCTATCAAAAAAAAAAAAATATATATCAAAAAACCAAAATCAATTTTTTTTTTACTACTTTTTCAGAAAATATACCACATGCATACAAAGAAATAAACATCTCTTTATTGCATGCACTTTTATGACCGTTAGAGAATTAAAATCTTTACCTTGGAAGAGAAGCGTGCACATGAAGTCAAAATTAAATTTTGTACTTTACTCTCCAATGAAAAGTTTATAATTCCCCGACATGACGAATAAAACCATATGTTATCATTTCATATACACACATCACATTCGCATTTCACATACATTCATTCGTTCATTCGCATTCTCATTTCATGCGCATTCATTCATTTGCATACTTACATCATGCATTATAAAAACGAAAAACATAATTTTGAGAGAAAGATTGTGATGAGAGGTGAGGCATTCTTGTGAGATAAATAATTCTTTTTGAAAAAGTTTAGTCATACTTCCGTTGCGAGCTCAAAGTGTTTCAAGTCACTCCGTTTTTCAAATTTTTAGCTTGCTCACATTTTTAACCAAGCGTTGCATCTCTTCCATCCCATGATAAATGACCAAAATGCCCATAAAAATCTTCTATCATGTTTTAAATGTTATCTCTCTGTGAAGCATTTGTGTAGTGACTTGGGTAACATGTGTGTTCATTTTTGTCCGAGTCGGTTAAGCGTCCTACCTTACCATCATCCCCTGTCAAAGTCTAATCCCACCCCGACCACCCATAAGGTACATACTCCCCACATCGATTACATAGTTGACGTTTACGGTTGGTTCCTGGTGAAATAACAATTTAGGCCCTCCATGCTGGGGCAAATGTGTGATCTCTAAAAACTTTGTCAACGTTGTATTCCCTTGGTGCAAGTCCTTTACAAAAAAAAAAAAAATTCAAAAAGGTCCGTTAGGTCGAAAACTCGTAAGAGCGGCCTAAGCAAAAATTAGGGCATATAAAAAAAGGAGAAATAAAGAAAAAGAGCAAATATATAAAAGTAAATAAATTATTGTCCTTAAGTTAATTTTTGAGAAAACGAGCAATCATGATTTGAAATGAAGTTTGACCATCTTCCCATACCTCGAAAAAACCCCGTGCTACCCACCTTAAGCCAAAATCTAAAAACCTTTCAATCACCCTAGACAAGGATCAATTCCACATCAAAAGCTCGAAAGAAAGAAAAAGAAAAATCAAAATCAAAAAAGAAAGTGAAATAAAAAAAGAGGATCGAAAAACCACGAAAAAGCAAAAGTGGTACAATTATGATGATACTTCTTGCCATTAAATGCATAAGAGATCATTATGCAAAACAAACCCCAAACACTTCCCTTGTCCTCAATATCCTATCTTTCATAAACCCTTGGTCAAGTCACATCCCTAAACAAGTCCATCCTCTCCGTGAGACACATCAATTCTTGTCTCGATAGACCTCAAACACTCCTTTGAGGCACGATGACCATTTCCTTCATAAATCATCACTCATTAGCCAAGTTACATCACCAAATCATTTGTCCCATCAATCATCAAACACTTCATTGAGCCTAATAACCCCTTCTTTCACAAACCATTAGCCAAATCATACCGCTCAAAAAAAAAAATCATCCGTCCCCATCAATCCCCAAACACTACCTTGAGCCCAATTATCATTTCCTCATAAATCACTAAACCATCGGCCACATTCCGATCAATGACCGATTGCTTTTGTTTCTCAAAGTTTTAATCTTAGGACAAATAAGTTTATTTATTTACAATATGTTTGCTTAAAAAAATATATCTCAAAAAAAAAAAAAAACTCAAAGGAAAAGAAAAATCAAAAGGCTTGCACCACAAGATTCATTCAAGTTCTGATTATACTAAGACAAGGTCTAGTGATCACCAAGTGTAGTTTTCATCATAGCAAACTCAAGACTATTGTAGTCCGAGAGTCATTTTAAAGGTAACCAAAAGTTTATACTAGGATCGTCACCTATATCCTATAGCGGGGCATCCTTTCACCACCCATTCCATTCGAACTTGGGAAATTTGTGCAGTGTCATACCACACCCACCCATTGCCATACCGGACAAACTCCAAAACCCATTACCCTAACTCCGCCACTTTCCACAACCTCACCAAAGCAAGCCCATGCGAATTCAGATTATCAATCAAGTGGGGCACCCTATCACCCTTCACTCCACCTACAAATGGGGACATTCACCATACACCCATCTCATCCCCTTGTTATATCCACATCAACAAAGCCATGCACCGGGCAATTTCTCAACTCATTACCCTATATGTTGCTACTCTAGTCGGGCAATTACGTCGCTTTACCATAAATGGGGCAACACCAAACTCCATGTGTTGAGATGAAGCCCATTGCTTTCCACCTTTCACTCCAAAGTCGGGGCATTCCTAGCTCATCATTTCCTCTGTCCCTAGTTATTGTCATCACTAGGCAGGGGCGAGGTTATTCACTCACCATCATCAAGTCTAAATTGGGGCAATCCATGACTTCTTGGCTTGGGAAAGCCCACCTTTCATGACTTTACCCAAAACTTGTCATTCACCCCTTCATGTGCCACAAATGTCCACACCCTAGGTCTTTAGAACCCCAAGTTAACTGACTCATTCATCTATATTCTCACTACTATACATCTTCACAAAACAATGCTTTAGAGAGAGAAAACACAAGTTGATCATATGATGTTGGAAATCCACTTATTTAGTTGTGTGGGCCAAAATTTCGGTCATCAGGGGGCATCATAATGGAAGAGAAAAAGAAGCGAGCTTGCAAGTACTTTTTCACATCAGTGTCTGTAAATAACAACCTTGAGATTGCCGAAGTTTGAATCAAATCTAATCTTTCCAAAGAATTATCAATATTCATCTCCGCCTCTCGCATCCAAAGTCTCACATCTTATCATCACAAAAAATGTTTCTGCACTCAATCAGTCATCTCATATCATCACACCATGCACCATAGCATTTGCATTCAAACATTTCATTTGCATCATATTAACATTCATACTTCATGCATCCATCAGATCAATAAATAAAAAAGCAAGCAAAAAAAGCAAAAAGCAAAATAAAAAAAAAATTTAAATAAAAAAAAACAAAAACAAAAACAAAAAGAGAAAGGAATCACCTATTTCATCCATCACCCCACCAAAAATCACCTGTTGCATGTGCATGTATTATTGGCGTTGTATGTCCATTACATGATGTATTGCCTCTGAATCGACTTCAAGTGTCAATACCCATATTTTGTTCCTCTAATATCAGTGCTTTAAGCGTTAATCTCATATCATATCACAGATCACCAAGTGGATCCCTCAGACCCCGAGTGGTCCTTCAGAGCACTACGCTCCTTCAGTGCCCTAAGTGGCCCAGTCGCAACGTCCGAGTCGAGCCCGGCGGACCTTGCGAACCCGCGTGGTCGCCCCGGACTAATTGTGTCGGCTGAGACCTGGTGGGCGTCCCTTCATGGTCAACATATCGATTCTGGGCACGATCTTGACCCATCATGGCGCTTTCGAATATAAAGGCCCCTCGGGCCGTTTAACTAATGCCGTAGCTAGTTGCGCTCCTTGAACCACGATGGTCCTTCAAATAAGGCCTGGCGGCCTTCGGACCAGTGGTCGCCACGAGCCTTAGTGCTCATTCGGACCCTTAGTGGTCCTTGAGCCTTAGTGCTCCTTGGGACCCGAGTGGGCTTTGAGCCTTAGTGCTCCTTGAGATCCCGAGCGATCCTTCATTTTGTTCGCGGTTAATCGCCAAGTGTTAACCGCTCCTGTTTATTCTCAAACCCTCTATTTCCCCTCTAAACGGACAAAATTGGCGTCTATTCTATCTTTATTTCTATTTCTACTAAAAAAATTTGTAAAATATAAATAAAGAGGGGCATTATTATACCCCAATTTTGTCAGAGTTCTTATATCATTGTAATATTATATTTTATTTTATTAAGTAGTGTATGTGTAACAAACGTTTCTATGTACTCAAGTAAAAGATAAGTAGCTTGTGCATATCACCACAATTAATATAAAGATGCATGATTTGATTCTTGGTCAATCATCCCATGTTATTTCCTTTTGACCCTCTTTGATTAATTGAAAAAGCAAGTGAAGCAAAGCATAAGAGCTTACAAAATAAGAACAAAAAGATGAAATGCCCAAATCTGCAGCTCTATTGCGAAGGCAGTTTCTCTCTCCTCGGACCACTTTTCAACGATCCGAACGGTGAAAGTGGAGATATATGTCTCACGAACCTACTGTCAAAAAATGAAGACAATCCGACGGTTAACGAATCCGGAATCGCACTTTTACGATGAGAGGTTTGAGAAAAACGGACCAAAAACTGCAGCTATTGCGAAGGCAATTTCTCTCTCATCAGACCTCATTTCAACGATCCGAGCGGTGAAAGCGTATATATATGTCTCACGAACCTACTGTCAAAAAGAAAGACGATCCAACGGTTAACGAATCCGGAATCGCAATTTTACGGTGTGATTTGAGAAAAAGCGGGAATTGTGTTTTAAAGGGAATTGTTTTCTCTACCTTGTTTTAGTCCCACATTCTTCACAAGAAACAAGAGCTCCCTAGCAATTGGATATAAAAGGGGTTGAGAGGTGAAGATTAGAGGAGGATCATTGGCGGGTTAAGTGATCTTTTGGGTCAAAGCTTTCGCGGCTCATTTCACTAAAAACCCGTCTTTGATCATTTGGACGTTTTGAGTCGGCTTTTCGATTCTCAAAGCGGTTCTTGCGGTCTTGGGGTCAAAATGGACCAGATAGGAGTCCAGTTCGTGATTGACCTGGTAAGATTGCTCAGTCCGGTTCGGCACTCGTCGAGTCCAAGTAGTTTTTTATTTATTTTGTTTATTTTTATGTACATATTTATTTATAATATAATCTATTTATTTATTTATTTGTTTATTGTTTATTTATATATCTATTCATATTTATTTATGTATATAGTTATTTTTTTTAGCCTAGTCTTTATTAATTATCAGTTTTTGTCTTTTTTTTTTATGCACAAATTAGTTTATTTCTTCAAAATCAAATAAAAGACTAAGTCGGTTGTCTGGCCAACCTGTTAGTCATCATCCTGAGGACCAATGAGTACATGCTGATTCAATAATCCTAAAAACTTAGAAGTAAATAAATAAATCATTTTTCCTAAAAATAGGGGACTAAGTCGGTTTGTACAACCGGGTTAGTCGACGTTCTAGAACTAATGAATTTATGCAGTTCGGAGTTCTAGAATACCTATTCTAAAACCAACTCACCTCACATCAAACAAACTCCTTTCAAAAAACCTCAAAAATACTTTCAAAAAGTAGGGGACTAAGTCGGTTGTACAATCGGGTTAGTCGGCGTCTAGGAAATCGATGGTACATGCAGTTCAAGAGTCCTAGGACCCTACACTAAAAACACCAACCAACAAACCTTTTTTGGGAAGAACTACGTAGGCTTTGATTCCTCCATTGCATCCGGAGAGTGCGTAGGAGCAAGAGTCCACTCTTGTCAAGCACTAAAAACTAAAAATTTAATTAAGTCTTTTTTTCTATAAATAAAAGGGTAATTATTAATAAAGCATAATTAATTAGACAAAAGATGTCGTAGGGTGCTAATACCTTCCCCACGCATAACGACTCCCAACCCATTTTGTCTTGTCCTAAACCTAAAGGGATTTTCGAATTTGCCCTTAAACTATAACTTGGTGTGGCGACTTCCTTTGAACCTTTGAAGAATCCTTCCGGATTTTTCTTACGCTACACGCTATCTATTAAACTATCCGTTATCTGCTAATTTTTACCAAACAAAGCCTTAATAGTACTTTTTTGAAGATATTTGATAGTGTTATATGTATAGAAATAAATAATGAATTTTATCATATTAAATTTAATCAATATATACCATTTTTAAAAGATCATTTAAATTAAACAATATATACCATTTTTAAATTTAATAGATCTCACCAGAAAAATTAACTATTTTACCGTATTTGGTAAACAAACCTTTCCTCTATCGGGATTTTTCATTATAAATAACAAACCTTTGACATTACATATCAAATCACCAATTTGTGCTATTGATAATCAATGATGGAGCAAACTCCATCAGTAAACGTGCTTGTCCACTATGTTCTTCTTCTTTCTCTTCTTCTCATTTTAACAGGTACTACTTATTCATGCAACATCACGATATATTCAATAATTATGGCATTGGATTGCAATTAATTAATTTCATTTGTTATGTTGGTTAATTATTATGTAAATGTTGCAGAAGTGGAAGGGGCAAAGAAGTCATATGGGGTATACAACAAATCTGTAAAACTGTTTGTATTTGGAGACTCGTACGTTGACACTGGCAATTTCTTGAACTCACCATCCTATAAGACTCCTTATGGAATCACTTTTCCTGGGAAGCCTGCTGGAAGATTTAGTGACGGTTTAGTCCTAACCGATTACGTTGGTAATTCTCCATCCTCCGTGTGGATTGTGGAATTAAATCAAATTTAAGTTTATTTTAAAATAATTAGATAAAAAAATGATGTGTCATTATGTGATTGAATGTTGAATATCTTACTCAACAAAACTTTAGAATATCAGAGTTCACCAAAACAGAAATGGCAAGAAAGAATTGGTACACGGCCACACGGATACAACCTACCAACCAGTTCGTATTATTTTTGATTTTATTTATTCATATACTCATGTTAAACTGATATATGATATGTGTTAAATGCAGCTTCCTTTCTGAAAATTAAAACCCCTGCAGCATACACATTAAGAAATTCCTCAAAACTACAATATGGAATGAACTTTGCTTATGGAGGCACCGGTGTTTTAGAAACTTTGGTGCCCGGGACGCCGAAGATGACTGCACAAATCGACTCTCTGGAGGAGCTAATCAAACAAAATGTTTATACCAAAGCTGACCTTGAATCCTCTCTGTTGCCCTTGTTAGTGTTGCTGGTAACGATTACGCTGCATTTTACCGACAAAATAGGAGTAATACGGTGAGTATAGTAGCATAATTATTTTGTTCATATCTTAGGCACTATATTTAGTGGACTCCAATCATCTCTTTCACTCAAGGGTTACTCTAGAACCCTCTTTGAAAAAATGTTTCTTGATTTTGCTTTTAATTGCAAATTTAGCACTTATTTTCACTCAAATTTTGATTTGTATAGGAAACTGTGAAAACAACTTTTTTTTTGTTTTCACTGTTACCTCTTGTACAAGTCTTTGAAAATAAAAAATAAAAGTCTCACAATTAAAAAAAAATACAATTTTCTCAAAATAAACAGGCCAATGGCTTTTTTTTAATTTATTTCCAAATGTATAAACTATGGTTATTGGCAACAAAAAGGAAATACAAATGTGAATAATATATACTTCTGTTTTTCTTGTTGTGGCAGGAGTTAACACCCTTTACTCTATCCCTTATCAACCAACTATCCATAAATCTTCAACGTATCCATAAGTTGGGAATAAATAAGGTAGCAATTGGGTTATTGCCGCCAATTGGGTGTTTGCCTAGGGCAACTCAAACAATTTACCATCAGAAATGCGTTGACATTTTGAACGTTCTCCCTGCAACTCACAATGGATTGCTGCTCAAAACTGTGTTAGATTTGAACCTACAGGCGGGAAAATTAGTTTTCGTGACACTAGACATTTATGGCGCTTTCCTATCCATAATTGCAGAAATGGAGGTACAACGCTTTGGTATGTTCTTCTCTCCCTTTTCATGTAGTTTGAATATCTTATTACATATTATTAATAGATTAGAAAGGAATATATATATTTGTATCAGAATTTATTAACGAGACTCATTTTTTTTTCACCATTATGCAGAAAACCGACTATTGGTGAATCCGTTGCAACCATGTTGTGAGGGATTGGGTCCGAACGATTATTGTGGAGATGTGAATGCTACTACTATACAGGAGAAAAGAAATATAGTTTATGTGAGAAACCAGAGCTTTCATTGTTTTGGGATTATGTTCACCCTTCTCAAAATGGTTGGAAGACTATCTCCACGATGTTGCAATCATCGTTGAGTCAACTTGTAGAGGAAAACAATTGATTACTAGGAATTGGTGTATGATTTTAGCATCTTCAATTTTATGAAACCTTTAATTAAAAATATGGTATGATTCGGTTGTCAAGTGGAATTACGAATATCAATTTGTGTGGAACTCACTTGAATAAAACTAGATTTTGCCAAAATGAATGTTCTATTATACATTTGAGTTTAATTGTTGTGCATTAATGGCGTAAATATTTTTACAATCACAACCAATAAAAATGTATGATATGGTTGACATATTAGGTGGTATTCAATTGAGTCACTTCTTTTTAATGATGTACTGATCAACTTATAATTGGTAGATGGAGTAAAACACTTATATTGTGTATATAAATTAAAGGATAAATTATAATTTTGCTACCCCTATTTTCATAAATTCAGACATTTAGTCCACCTATTTAAAACTCGGACATTTACTCCCCCCCAATTTTAAAAACTCGGACATTTAGTTGAGAGAGGAATTTTGCTCTTAATTAAAGTGACGTGAAGCTTATTAGTTGATGTGGAATCTCATGTGACTCCAATGTCAATTAATGAGACTCATCACTATGTCACATCATTTATTTATTTAATAATATATTTTAAAAATTAAAACAAGTTTAACTAAATGAAACTAAAATCCAGGAATAAAAAAATCTATCAATTAAGAAAAATATGTCTGCAAAATAAAAAATCACCATGCGGACTCATCTCGTGGAAATATTCCCGCCCCGCAACAACTATCTCATTCAACACGACAACGAATTCAAATTTTATTTCCTATCCCGTGTTATATTTTGGTCTGCTCTTAACCTCTACTTCTCAACATCATCCAACATTTTCTATTCAAATAAATATTTTCATTTTTCGTAATAACTAAGTATTCTCACATGAGTCGTTCTCAGTAAAAGATAACAAAACAATAAATGTACTGTGTAAATTAGAATCACATTTCATATCTTGTTGCAATAGAATATCATTCTTAAACCTATTATCATTTTAATCTGGTTGGCGTAAAAAAATCATTTTTAAGTATATAAAATATCTTATATTTAATTCGTGATATTCATTATAATGTGATTCATTTACTACAAACTACTGAAACTTGATTTGACATCTTTAAATTTATTTATAGTGTCATAAATTTCCATGTACATTCACCAAGTATATAAATACTTTGTGTAAAAGTTTATGTGATATTTTTTTAAGGAGAAGTTTATGTGATCTTAAAAGTATTAAAATTTGTTTTTATTTCTCTTATTATTATTATTATTATTATTATTATTATTATTAATTATCGAAGAGACCAACTTTTATTACAAACAATTTTATTTTTATTTCTATTTTCATATTAAATTTATTTTTAAAATTTATTTTTATTTTATTAGAAAAATTAACTATTTTGCCATTTTTGGTAAACAACATCCTTGCCTCTCTCTATATATGTGATTGAATCCTCATTAATTTTCGGGAAATCCTGGGGATGAATTGATCAGAATGTATAGCATTATATATATAATAAACTTTTGACATTACATCAAATCACCAATTTGTGCTATTGATAATCAAGGATGTCAGTAAACGTGCTTCTCCATCTTCTTGTTCTTCTTCCTCTTCTTCTCATTTTAACAGGTACCATTCATGCAAACCATGCAACATCACAATTCAATAAATATGGCTTTGGATTTTAATTAATTAAATAATTTTGTTTGTTATATTGGTTGGTTATTATGTAAATGTTGCAGAAGTCGAAGGGGCAAAGAAGTCATATGGGGTATACAACAGAAAGCCTGTAAAACTGTTTGTATTTGGAGATTCGTACGTTGACACTGGCAATTTCTTGAACTCACCATCCTATAAGACTCCTTATGGAAACACTTTTCCAGGGAAACCTGGTGGAAGATTCAGCGATGGTTTTGTCTTAACTGATTACGTTGGTAAAATCTCTTTTTTATATGTGTCGATTGCTATATTTGGTCTGATTTTTTTTGTCCTCGTCAATGAGAAAAGGATAATTGCAGTACAAAACGAAAAGGCGAACAAGCCTATTCCTATCCACTATCACACTTATCATCGTGTTTTGTAATTGTTGGCACACTGCTTCTAACATTTCGTATCGTACTATTTATCATCACTCATGAGAAAATGATCATTCTAGCTCACAACACGTAATTATTTGTTGCAGTTTTTTTTGAAAAATAATCACTTATTTTATTAAAAAAGAATTTTTAAAGATTTCTATTTGTAATCACAATTTTTTTAAAATAAGAATAAGAATTTTAAAATTACTTTCAAATGTGATGTTGTTTCGAATAGCATCTCATAAAAAATATTCTTCGTAGAATGATTTTCAAAAAAATTCCTTATGTTACACAACTAACACATACTTTTTTAGTACAGCTAACACACACAAGTGTTTATGTGATAACTTGTTTTAATTAAGATAGATAAAAATTAAGATAGATAACTTGTTTTAATTCCAAACACTATTCAATATGCAAATCATGTTATTATGAAGTTATATATGAATTTAATCCCTCTAAATTATATATTTATTTATTTTTAATTTCTGTAACTACATTTTAGTCCTTACAAATTACAAAACTACACGCTTCTATTTCCTTTTCAGAGATGAAAACATGTTGTTTTATATTTTATAGGAATATTTTTTGACCAAATATTGTTTTATAGGAATTTAAAGTGATTAAAAACAAACTTCGTAATAATTACAAACACCAAAAATATATTTACTCTATTATAAAATCATTCAAAATTTGAAATTAATATATATATATAAAAAAATCGCAAGAAATAGTTTTTACACGGCAACACGAGAACAACCTACGAACCAGTTTATATTATTTTTGATTTAATTTTATTTGTTCATTTAAACACATGTTAACTGATATATGATATTTGTTAACGCAGCTTCCTTTCTAAAAATTAAAACCCAAAAGACATACACGTTAAGAAATTCCTCACAACTACAATATGGAATGAACTTTGCTTTTGGAGAATGCTTGGTGTTTTAGAAACTTTGGTGCACAGGACACCAAAGATGACTACACAAATTGACTCTCTTGAGGAGCTAATCAAACAAAATGTTTATACCAAAGCCGACCTTGAATCCTCAGTTGCTCTTGTCAGTGTTGCTGGTAACGATTACGCTGCATTTTTAGGGCAAAATAGGAGCATTACGGTGAGCAGTTAACATAAGTATTATGTTTATAACTTAGACACTATATCTAGTGGACTTAGATCATCTCCTTCACTTAAGGGTTACTCAAGAACCCTCTTTCAAAAAAAGCTTCTTAATTTTCCTTTTAATTGCAAATATAGTTCATATTTTCACTTGAATTTTGATTTATATAGGCAATAGTGAAAAAAAATTCACTGTTACCTCTTGTATAAGTCTTTGAAAATAAAAGCGTCGCAATTTAAAAATACTATTTTCTCAAAATAAACAGATCAATGGCTATTTTTTATTTTGAAATGTATAAACTATGCTTATTGGCAACGAAAAGGAAATACAAATGTCAATAATATACTACTGTTTATGTTTTTTGTTGTTGTGGCAGGAGATAACACCCTTTACTATATCCCTCATCAAACAACTATCCATAAATCTTCAACGCATTCATAATTTGGGAATAAATAAGGTAGCAATTGGGCTATTGCAGCCAATTGGGTGTTTACCTAAGGCTACTCAAATAATTAACCATCTGAAGTGTGTTGACCTCTTTAACGTTATTCCTGTAACTCACAATGGATTGCTGCTCAAAACTGTGCGAAAGTTGAATCAACAAGCGGGAAAACCAGTTTTCATGACGCTAGACATCTATGGCGCATTCCTATCCATAATTGCAGAAATGGAGAAACAACATTTAGGTACGTACATACTTTTTGAGCTTTTCATGTAGTTTGAATATATATTTGATTACGTTCTTAATAAATTAAGAAGGATTTTGCATCAAAAGGTTTTAACGAGACTCATTAAAACTGATTGATAGCCTTTGTCACCATTATGCAGAAAAGCCAACATTGAAGAATCCATTGCAACCATGTTGTGAGGGACTGGGTCCCAATACCAAATATCATTGTGGAGATGTGGATGCTACTACAGGAGCAAAGAAATATAGTTTATGTGAGAAACCAGAGTTTTCATTGTTTTGGGATCATGTTCACCCTTCTCAAAATGGTTGGAAGGCTATCTCCACGTTGTTGCAATCCTCATTTGGTCAACTTTTGTAGAGAAAAATAGTTGACCATTAGGGATTGGTGTATGATTTTAGCATCCTCTTAATTTTATAAAACCTTTAGTTACAATATATGGTTCAGTTGTCAAGTGGAAATGTATTTGTGTGTTACTCACTTGAATGAAACTAGATTTTACTAAAATGAATGTTGGAATATGCATTTTGTGTCTTGTTAAAAATCTGAGGAGTGCAGTTCATCATGGTGCGAAAACGTTATATGTACCTCGTATCGGATAGTTTGTGCCCAAATGCGCGTTATTATGCACATTAATTTCATATATAACAAAAAGAAAGAGTTCAACCTCACAAACCCAAAGGAAAATAAATAAAGATAGACCCAAATTTTCATGACAAACACAAAAATAAAAACCAAAAACACAGCTTGTGAAGTTTTCTAAAATGGTTAAATCTCCACATCTCCACCTTTAAATACATCACGTCTCATTTTTTTTTAATGCTAAATAAAGTCTCTTTCATATTTCTAACTCCCTATTGTATTTCATCTAAAAACTCTCTACCGTAAGACATGTCTTAAATCTTATCCGGAACGTTATAAAGAATAAAGAGCTAATTTCATCCCTAAGAGCATTCACAATGGAATACTCCTCTTTTTCTTCCTTAAGTGGGGCTTACGTGTACGCATCATTATTTTATACATTTTTAATGTTAGTTTCTTTATAATGACTCAATCTCTCCAACCCAGCAACCCAAAAAGTTTACTAAATGGGTCCCAATATAATCCTATCTCATAGTGAAGAAAGAGAAAAAAAATAATAGATTGTGTCATGTGGGACCCGAAGAGAGAGAGAAAATAATAAATAAAATTGGTTTTTAATAGTGGGGTCCGCGGAGAGAGAAAGTCTTAGTAGAATGACTCATCCTTATTAAGGAATGTTTTTATTTTCTCCACAATAATATTCCTTATATAAAACTCTCCTTAATAAGGAAAATTGACTATAAGGAACACCATTGTCGAGTCCAATCTTCATCAACATCCTCTTTGTCAAAGTGCGACAGCATATTCCCAACAACAATGCCTCCAACACTATATAGTGCAGAGTAGAAATCACTTTTAAGCTGTTACTCTTTTCTAATGCATTACACCTTCTTGATCTACCAATCAAGAAGAAATAAAAAATCGCATATTACACGACTTCATAGGGTAGCTGGGCATGGTTATAAATTTTCGGTCTAAATTGGTAATCTAACAAATACCAACCTTTAATTCAAGACTGTATTTAAAAACTTACACACCAATTCAATCTACCACGATCATCAATGATGAAGCAAATTCCATCCTTGATCACTCTTTTCCCTTTGCTTCTTCTTCTTCTTATCTTCTTCAGTATATTATCAGGTCACATTAATTCTGAGCTAACATTACAATCAAATTATTGGTTCGTAATTTTGTAGCAGTGATTAATTAACTGATTATTTAAACGTTGCAGAAGTTGAAGGGGCAAAGAAGGCATACAACAAATCCGTAAAACTGTTTGTTTTTGGAGACTCGTACGTTGACACGGGAAATTTCGTTCACTCGGGATCGTATAATCCTCCTTATGGAATCACTTTTCCTGGTAAACCTACAGGAAGGTTCTCCGATGGTTGTGTCCTCACCGATTACCTTGGTAACTTTCCTCTCAATAAAAGCTTACAATATCATTTATAAATAACATTAAAACGACATGTACTATGAAATAGGTGGAGTGTATGTATATAAATAATTGAGTAATTACGTATTTTGATTAATATTACGCATGCACCATGCAGCTTCCTTCCTGAAAATCCAATCCCCCACACCATATGCATTGAGAAATTCCACAGAAGTAGAATATGGTATGAACTTTGCTCATGGAGGGACTGGTATTTTCAATACTTTGGTTGATGGACCAAATATGTCTGTCCAAATTGACTCATTTGAGAAGTTAATAGAGCAGAAATTCTACACCAAACTTGACCTTCAATCCTCAATCGCCCTTGTCAACGCTGGTGGCAATGATTACGCTACATTTGTACTCAAAAACAGGAGCATGAAGGTGAGAGAAAGCTTTGTCGTTCATTGTAGTTCTACTAAATTTCTGGGATTAGTGCTTTCTGATTCTTGTATGAGATGATACTCAATTTATACCGAAAAAGACTAATAATTTTATCATTTTCATTTTCCTTCTTTGTGGCAGGAAATACCAGTCTTCACAGCTTCTCTTATCAAGCAAATGTTATTAAATCTTAAGCGCATTCACAGCTTGGGAATAAATAAAATAGCAGTTGGTTTATTAGAGCCTATAGGGTGTGTCCCTATGTTAACTGTGAGATCTTCATATAAGAACTGCGATGAGACTTTCAATTTGGTTTCTCAAAACCACAGTGAAATGCTACATCAAACTCTACAACAACTGAACAAAGAAATGAGAAACTCAGTTTTCATAACACTAGACCTCTACAACTCTTTCCGCTCCATAATCACAACAATGCAGAAAAGGCATGCTGGTAAGTTGTGAGCCCCTGAGTCGTACATAGGTCCGCCACTAATGTTTTTATGACGGTTTCTTTTTTCTTAATTGTGCAGAAAATTCAACACTAATGAATCCGTTGCAACCATGTTGTGAGGGAGAGGGTTTGAAGTATTGGTGTGGAAATGTGGATGAGAAAGGAGCAAAGAAATATAGTTTATGTGAAAAACCTGAGTTGTCACTATTTTGGGACACAGTTCATCCTTCTCAAAATGGTTGGTCTACCGTCTACTCCATGTTGCAATCTTCTTTTACTCAACTCATTGACAACTAATTTTGACCACTATGAAACATTGTGATTGGTTGGTCAATCAAAATACATCTGATCACGAACTTTCGTTCGTGATATATAGCCTTCCTTGTTCATCATTTTAGTATCATTTCTTGATGAAATCTTAAATTACAATAGGGTTTAGTTGTGAATGGAAGATCATACAGAAAATCAATTTGAGGCCTATTGGTTAGTTCCTTGGATATCCTTGCAATTGTGGTTGTATGAGTTTGGCCTTGCTTATTATTAATGAATTCATATGACTTTGACTAAAATAATAAATAAATAAATAAAAGTTAAGTGTTTCCTTAAATATGATGTGGATTGTGGCATGTTAACTTCATTTTTTTAAGACAAAATTAACTTCATTTTTTTAAATCCACTTAATAATGGAATAAACTTAAATATTAGAGTGGCAAAATGTAAAATTGAATTGATGACATGGAGAAGTTTAGGGCGATGAACTTAGACACTTCTTTTTCTGCTACTCATTTGTTGTTTTCTTTATCTGTTGCTATCATTTCATTGTTTTTTATAAACTGTGGTGCAACTGCAGAGATTAATCCCTCGAGCCGAGTAATACCACAATAGGAGTTTGAGATAAAAACAAACATGTTGTCGATATTAGTTCATTGTCATTAGCAATTCCAACGAGGAACCCTCAAATATAGCTGACAAAATGAGAAAACATTATATGACATTGGCATAATTATTTGTTATATTAGTCTTTTCGAATGTATTTGTTTTTTATAATTGATTTTGCTTTTGAGTCTAGAGGAAATAATATTTTTGATATAATTACTTTTATACTTTGTCTTCATAATTGTCTTTTTTTATTATTATAACTGATTATTTTGTTTTGAGACTCAACAGAAACTTACATGTTATTGGTATGATTATTTTTTGTATTTTTACTTGTGTTTTACTTTTCATAAATACATATTTTCTTATGAGTCATTATTTGGCTTTTGAGTTCCGTCGAGAAACATTGCATATTGTCGGAATAATTATTTTTATATTTTTTCTTTATAATTGTGTATTTTGCTTGAGTTCTAACGGAGAAATATATTTTATGTTTTTGGTATAATTTCATTACTTTTGGTTTCCAACAGGATGTTCGAATAATTAGTCTTTTTTATCTATTCCTTATAATGTCTTTCTTTATAGATGAATACTAGCTTTTCAATCCTAGAGAGCAAACATGACTCGTTTGAGTTATTTCATTTCCTTTAAGCAGTTCTAACGAGAAAACATTATATGTTGTCGATATAATTTTTTTTATAAGTTGATTTCTTTTTCTTTTATAAGTAAATAATTTGGTTTTGAGTGCAACGAAAAAACATTACATCTTTAGTTACTTATAATAATGGAATAAACTTAAATATTAGAGTGGCGAGTCCATAATTTTTTTCGACGGAGGCATAAAATAATCAAATAATTTTTTACAAAATAAATATTCTCACGATAAAAAAAAAGCAGATACCCAAGGAGATATAGAGAGTTACTTATCTTGCAAAATGGAAAGTATCAATTTAGTCCTTAAATATTGGTTAAATTAATCCTCTTAAAATAATTTTAGGGACATTTTAGTCCACCTTATATCTTGACTAGTACCTACTTTTTTTAATGGTCAAATTAATTTTTTTTCATTTTCTAGAGAGCAAATAGGTCTTTTTTTAATAATATTTCTTTAGGACTCAACTCCTTTTTCTTATAGAAAAAGTGATTAGAAATTAGTGTGTTAGTTGTTAGAGGGGAGGGAGCATATCGGGGTTCGAACCTCGTATGCCTACGTTTTTTGTTTTTTAGAGAGCAAATAGGTCTTGATTTTTTGAAGAAGACTTTTTTGGGACTCAAATCCTAAAGTAAAACAAAACACTTAATTTCTTCATGTGTTTATTTAGTGTTAGAAAATATGAAAATAAGTAAAACAAAACACTTAATTTCTTCATGTGTTTATTTAGTGTTAGAAAATATGAAAATAAAAAGATTAGTCTCAAATATTCTCTCTCATATCTCTTGGCGAAGGCAAAAAAATTCTTCATGTTTTTGGAACACCAATGAAGAAACACTTGTCGAAGGAAAAAGACAGTTAAGGATAATGGAGTTTGGCAGAAAGGCTTGATTAATGTGCTTAAGGTTTATGTGCTAAAACACCAAAGAAATGGTAATTTTTGCTTAATTAGCAGAAGCATCTCGACTAAGGGAGAGCTCGAATAGAAGATAACTCAGCTGAGGAGCTAGTGACCGAGAGCAAAATGAGTGCATAGTTGAGAACATTTTGGCTGAGCTTTTGTTCTATTTTAATTTTTAGTTTTTCTAATTATTTGTTGTTCTATTAGTTAAGACCAGTCATATTTATGACGAGAAATTTTTATACAAAATGTAAGAATTCACACACATCGAACAATTATAAAACGAGAAAGCTCAGTTTTTGACGTACTTCACTCCATAAAAGTAGTAACTGAAAGGAATTGACGTATTATGGGTCGCTCTTCACTTTACACTTAGTACCATCCAACAATTTGCTTTATTTAATTGTGAAATGACAAAGAACGTAAACAAATACTTTAAAAAAGATAAATGACGTACATTAACATTTAAAAAAAGATTAATGGCAAAAACATAAAAAAAAAAAACAGGAAGCATAATTAACAATCACTTACTAAAATACCATATAATTAATCGTAAAATAATAAAGAACGTCAACGAATATTTTAAAGAAGATAAAAGACATAAACAAATATTTTAAAAAAGATAAAGGACAAAAACAAAAAAAAACATAATAATAAACTAATAATACAATCATCTGCTTATGTGATTAATTTATCCACATCACTGTCAATGTAAGACCTATTTAACTTTCACTCAACGAAAGATTTATTATTTGACCAATTTATCCAAATCATTATCAATGTAAGACTAATTTAACAAGAAAAATATTAGTTTTCACATTGTTTTTTTTAGGGCGTTATACCCCTTTTAATATATAAAAAAAAATATTAATGTTCACTCAACGAAAGAGCTATTTTAAACCATTTTGTAAAGATAAAAGACGTGAACAAGCCTTTTAAGAGATAAATAAATATAAATGAACAAAATTGTATTTTAGTCGGTTGATCAAGTTTCAAGTTTCAACGAAGGAAAGTGTGTTAAAAAGGAGTTAAACAAGAAGGACAAGAAAGACGTAATGGGAAAGGAGCGCGTGATTTTAACGTCGCGTGTATTACCACCATATGTGCCGTGGTCAACAAATGGAACCTACGCCACCAAACATCGCTGTCTTTCTCTTTTTCTATCACAACCACGTTGCAATTGCAAATACAAATAGTACCTTCTTTTTCTTTTTGATCAAAAATAAATAAATAAATAGCACTTTCTTATTTTTTCCCTTATAAAACGCCGCCCAACTGCGTCGAACGCAATCTAAATCATCCTTTTCATCTCCTTCCTATTCGACTTCTATCCACAAGTCATAACCATGTCTCAGGTACCCCTCAATCCTCTTTTCTTTTTCCGATTCAATTTCTCCTGTTTTATTCTATCGTTTTCTTTTCTTTTTATTCAATTTCTTTTTTCTGATTCGTTGTTCTAGATGTTTGCTCTGAACCGTAGGATGAATTTGTTTGTTGAGATATCTGGGATTGTTGGTTTTGATTTGAAGGAAGGATATGGTTGCTTTAAAAGCTTTTTATGATTTTTCATTTAAAGTTTCTTGGTATAGCATAGCTTTCAATTTGTATTTAATGTCTTTACTTATGATACCGCATCGTTACTTCCTTTTGCTCATGTTGACCTCTTTATTTTTTATAGACAAATGTTAATGGATAATTAGTTAGGGTTTAGGAATCGTTAGTTTTGAGGATTTGAACTCTGGATCTCCTGATTAACATTCCTTTCCTAGTTCACCAATGAAGCTTCCTACTTGGGGCATGTTGACCTCTGTATTATTAGGAATTAGTTCCAAATTAGTTCCTTAGGGTGTGTTTGGGAGTTTGTAGGAGATGGGAGGGGAGGGGAGAGGTCCTGTTTATTTTTTAGTGATGGGGAGAACAATTATCCCCCAACCCCCCCTAAACCTCTCTCCTAAGCTCCAAATCCCTTTAAATTTTGGGGAACTCAGAAAATAAACTAAGGTGGGAGTTTAGATGGGTTTGGAGGATAATTTTCTCCACATCCCTAAAGAATTACCACTATTTGTCCTACGCCTTCCCCTCCCACTCAAACACACCCTTAGGCGTGTCGAATGGTGGAATGGTGTGTCGTGTGTCCTGCTCGATACACATTGGACATCTCATTTAGGAATCCAATTAGAAATTTATATTCAACTTCTTCGGTCTTCCCCGTTCCCAATTTCCCTTCTTTGGTCTATGTGGCCCTCCCTCTCGATCTTCTCTGTTCAAAATAGGCGTCTCCTTCTCTATCAATGCTTCATTTACACTAGAACATCCGAACATCTCCCTTAGTGTCTCTGCTAACCTTCTCAATTGATGTCCATTTTTTGTCTTTCGCTTTAGTCTCCACTTCAGCCTCAATTATCAACCTAGTTCTTTTATAAATGATACTTACATTTTATATATATTTTTATTAGTGTCACTGTCCTGTATTTGAGACATCAGCGGTGTCTACATGTCTGTATTGTGTTTGTGTATCTCTCTGTGCTTTATAATTTATCATATGTCAGATACATGACTGTAACTACTATGATTTTGTTTCTTTTATGTCTGAGTATTACTGGGTTTAAGACTTAGGATGATTATTTATTCTTTCTCTGCCCTTTGACTGAAATTTTTGCATTTGAATGGCAGACCGTTGTTCTCAAAGTTGGTATGTCATGTCAAGGATGTGTTGGAGCTGTGCAGAGAGTTCTGGGAAAGTTGGATGGTATACTTAATCCCTTGCTTTTAAGTTTCCATTATATAATACTTAGCATCATTTTAATTAACTTACTAGTGCAAACTTCCTCTATCAACATGAAAGTGGTTGTCATCTTACAGTAGTTGCTTTAGTTCATAGGCTTTTTCGCAATTTCAATCAATCAAATCAAGATGTGTAGTCAGATGGGCATAATTCTCATAAGTTTACAGTTTTGAATGTATACCAGCTGCTTCTTTAATTCTGAAGCTTTCTTCCTGAACTTTATTCCCTGCTCTTTCCTTTGTAATCTGCTTTGATGCTATGAGTTCTTTGACATATGCACTTACACGACTTGAGTTAATAGCAGTGCAGGAACGTTTTAAGGTCATTTGTGCTGTTAAATAGCTCAATTTTTTTTGTTAATGCTCTTTTCTCTTGTGTGGTTCTCTTTCCTGGTGATCCTACCAAGTTTCGTCTTTTAAATAATTCTCGGAAATCATCAGTATGTGCTGTTTGTCAACAACCTTACGGGAATGCTGGTTACTTGAATGTAATTCTGAATTTGATGTGGTCTCTACCTTCTTTAGGTCATCATTTATGATGACTTGTTCTTCATCTTCTTTTTCAATTCAGAAGTTGAGATTTGATGTATACTTGCATTGGGTATTATGATTTAGTTTTGTTCGACATGGAAGTAATTTCTAGAACTCCTTATACTATTTTCCTTTGTGTATGTTATGTTTCTTTATACTAAGTGTCAAAGTATCTGATAACCCTTTCAAGGTTCATTCATTTTTGAAACATGTTTCAGTGTCACTAAGCAAAGAGAAGGACAATTGAACATGTTATGTCACACTTTCTCTAGCACATCATCTGATCTTTCCTAGTTTAGTTCTGTTATCACTCCTTTTCAATCCTGATTACATTAATCTGCCACAATTGGGATGGAAGAATTTTTCTCGCTTGTGTCCATTGTTAAGAGTGGCAGATAATTAGCGAAGCATCTGATCCCCTAAATTTTTTGGTTCAGGAGTCTGCTTGGTTCTATTTATTTCTTCAATTGTAGAATATACTATTTCTCTTACTGGATGAGAAACTGGCTGCAATCAGTTATGTGCATATTAGTTATGTACATATAAGGAAAGAATTGAATTTTCAATGCCAAAATGTTTCTGTTGTTTTGATCCCTTGGTGAAAGAATTGATAGAAGTAAACACGCAGAGACAAAATATTGATATTGATTGAAATAGGTGCAATCCTTGCAACATTGTAGAATAAATAGGTATTTATTTTATTTACAGGTGTGGAATCATTTGACATTGATTTGAAGGAACAGAAAGTTGTAGTGAAAGGAAATGTCGAACCAGACACAGTTCTGAAGACTGTTTCCAAAACTGGTAAGCCAACTGCCTTCTGGGAGGCTCCAGCTGAAGGACAAAGCACAGTAGCTGCTGCTTAAAACGTTTGACTCAGTTTCTATGTGAATGTGAAAGAAGTGGCTCTGTAAATCAATTGCTACAATTTGATGGATTTGTAATAAATGTATTATAACATGTCCTATGAACGTAGTTTTTGTGTGTTAACTTTAATATCTGCAGAATGTTAGTATTTTTCATAGCTGTGATACTGTATCAATGTATTTTGATTTAAAATTTGACTTCCCTTGTCCCTGTTGCTACCGATTTTTTTCTTGTTTCCAATCCATCCATTCCCCCACATCATAAAGGGTGTCATGGCTACCAGTGAGATCAAGAAGAGCGCCTTTTGACAAATTTCTTCCCTCAATTATATAAGAACACTTGATGAAACAAGTAGGTTGGAATTGAAACAGTTGATGGCTGCAGGGGTTAATTTTATTGAGGTGGAGTGAGAATTTTTGTGTGATTTTGGTGTCAGCTTGTATTTGTTATTTTCTTTTGTCTGTCTAAACTGAGTATAATCCATGCCCAACTTTACATACTAAACCTCATCAAGAAATGACAAAATATCAATTCCTAGACCTGGATTTGAACTCATGACTACTGATTCAAGTTTTGGGTGTGACAAAAACTCTATTGAGATGAAGTTTTAAGTTCAATTTTTGGGTGTGACAAAAACTCTCTTTCTTTGCCGTTGTGAGTGCTTTTACTCGGCTCGAGATATTAGTTTTACTGCGATTCAAGCTACGTGAGAGATACTTTCGGTTTATACCAAAAAACTCTATTGAGAGGAGAGAAGTGTCCAGTCAAGTTTTTCAACGTAGATTAGTCACTAAAAAATGAGTAGATAATGCGCACTAATAACACAACACAGCAATAAATACAATGGAGGAGTCTTATAATTGTTGATGCTTATAAATATTTTCTCTATTAAGCATCTTGCAATAAAGATGTTCTTAGTGAGACTTTTGTGAATTGGTGATCCAAGATAGTAAGCACAAAGATATTAGAGATCCAACGTTGTTTTGTACTTGGTATATATGTAGTGGATTCCACTAACCAGTATTTAGATTGGGTCAACCTCATGATCTGCAATTCCCTGCATTACCGTTAAAATTCTGTCCACTACACCACCACAAAGATAGCGAGAAATTAGGCTTACAAGTATCATCAAACATGCACTTCTCACCACATGTCTAAACAAAACTCATTCACACTATCACCAAAACCTCTTCTTCTTTCTCAGACAAAACCATCATCAAACTTATATTTCTAAATTCCTTTCAGCCGATTGAGATCTATGAAAACCCTCCATACCCTTCAATTTCAACTCATCACATTGTTTTCGGAAACTTAAACCACAGTTTTCCACTCATGAGCAATAATACCACATTCTTTTCTAGATTTCTTCATTAACCTATTTCGGTACGCGTCTCACTCACACATTCTTTTTATATATATTTTTCCTTTATGTGTTTTTAATTTTTCTTTCTCTAAACTGTGCATGTTATTGTGGCCATTCATGATTAGTTACTATGTTTATAATTTATATCATCTTCTTCGTTGATCATTCTCCTTTTGTACATTATTGTTTTTAAGAGTTGGGTGGTGTTCGAACTATGAAGCACCCACACACTGAAATGAACATCGGACATGATACAGACACTAACACATAAACATGAATAATAATTTGAGAAAATGAAAGTAACTGAAGTGTTGGTATTGGTGTCCAACATTAGACATGTTTTCAATTTGAAGTGTCTGAGCTGCATAGTGTTTAACAATTTTATTCTAATTAATTAGTGCTAAGCTTGCTTTAATATGTGATTTGTAACAATTGAAAAAACATGGTTCCATATATTGCAGGGATATTCATTCACGTCGACGATGGATGCGAAAACGAAAAGGAGAAGTGATATGGAGAATGGTGATGAAGGAGAGGACTTAGTTCTAGCTACATTGGTTGCCAATGGAGATGACATTAGTCCCCTTGTAAGGCATGCTTTTGAAATGGGGCGCCCCGAAGGGCTCCTTCGCCAGCTAAATTTCGTGGTGAAGAGAAAAGAAGCTCAAATCGAGGAAATGTGCAAGACACACTACGAAGAATTCATCCTCGCGGTTGATGAACTTCGCGGCGTGCTGGTTGATGCCGAAGAGCTAAAGAGTGATCTCCAAAGTGATAATTTCAAATTGCAGCAAGTTGGTACTACCCTTCTTGTCAAACTTGAAGAGCTTCTTGAATCTTATTCAATCAAGAAGAATGTCACTGAAGCTATAAAGATGTCAAAGAATTGTATACAAGTGTTAGAGCTTTGTGTCAAGTGCAACAATCATATATCAGAAGGTCAGTTTTACCCTGCATTGAAAACTATAGATTTGCTTGAGAAGCATTACATGGATAATATTCCTGCTAGAGCTCTTAAATTGGTGATAGACAAGAAAATCCCTTCCATAAAAACGCATATTGAGAAGAAAGTATGTAGCCAAGTTAATGAATGGATGGTTCACATACGTAGTTCTTGTAAAAAAATCGGTCAAACTGCGATCGGCAGATCGCATCGGTTCGTCAGAGGGACGACGAAATGCAAGAAAGGCAACGAAAGGCCGAGGAGTTAAATACTCCGGTAGCAGATGATCGAGCGTATAATTTAGATGTTGAGGAAGTTGGCGATGATTCTGCTATGAAATTTGATCTCACGCCACTTTATCGCGCTTGTCATATTCATAGTTGTATGGGGATCTTACAGCAATTTCATGAATATTATTACAAGAATAGATTGTTACAATTGAATTCTGATTTGGAGATATCTTCAGCACAACCTTTTGTTGAATCATATCAAACACTTTTAGCTCAAATTGTTGGGTATTTCATAGTTGAAGATAAGGTTCTAAGAACTGCTGAAGGGCTTTTAGTAGAAGATCAAGTTGAAACTATGTGGGAAACTGCTTTGTCTAAAATGACATCAATGTTGGACATGCAATTCTCTCATATGAACTCTGCTGCTCATCTTCTCTTGGTTAAGGATCATGTCACACTTGTCGGGTCCACTCTTCGAAAATACGGATACGACATAGGTCCTCTTCTCGATGTGCTCGATAGTTGTCGCGACAAATACCATCTACTTCTTTTGGCAGAATGTAAGCAACAAATTGTTGAGGTTATTCAGAATGATTCATATGAGCAAATGGTGATAAAAAAAGATATTGATTATGAGAATCATGTTCTAGCATTTAGTCTTCAAATTTCAGATATTATGCCTGCTTTTCCTTTTGTCGCTCCATTCTCATCGATGGTACCCGATACTTGTCGCGTCGTGAGATCGTTCATTAAAGGATCTGTTGATTACATGTCTCATGGGGTAAGAACAAATTCCTTTGATGTTGTGAGGAAGTATATGGATAAGTTATTGATTGAGGTATTAAATGAAACATTACTAGACACAATCAATAGTAGCAATACTAGTGTGTCTCAAGCTATGCAGATTGCTGCAAACATTACTAGTTTCGAAAGAGCTTGTGATTTTTTTCTTCGACACGCAGCGCAATTATGTGGATGTGGCACATCGGTTCGATCATTTGAGAAGTCTCAAGCTGCATTAACAGCGAAAGTGTTATTAAATACTTCAAGGGATGCAGCTTATATTACTCTACTCAGTTTGGTTAACACAAAATTAGATGAATATATGAAACTTACTGAAAGTGCTATTTGGATTTCAGAGGAACCAAAACCAAATGGAAATGAGTACACAAATGAAGTGGTTTTTTACCTCGATTCGCTTATGTCGACAGCACAACAAATTTTACCATTGGATGCTATGTACAAAGTTGGCACAGGTGCACTTGAACATATTTCTAATATAATTGTGGCAGCATTCTTAAGTGATAGTGTAAAAAGGTTTAATGCAAATGCAGTTATGAATATCAACAATGATCTTATGCTGTTAGAGAGTTTTGCAGATGAGAGATTTTATGCAGCTGGTTTGGGTGAAATTTACAAGGAAGGTAGTTTTAAGAGTTGTTTGATAGAAGCTAGACAATTAATCAATCTATTGTCAAGTAGTCAACCTGAGAATTTCATGAATCCTGTTATAAGGGAGAAAAATTACTATGCATTGGATTATAAGAAAGTGGCTACTATTTGTGATAAATTCAAGGATTCTCCTGATGGTATATTTGGAAGTCTTTCCAATAAAAATACAAAGCAAACTGCTAAGAAGAAATCAATGGATATGCTCAAAAAGAGACTTAAGGATTTCAATTAATTGATGAGATTTGGGAAAATGTTGCTTTCTTTTTTTGAAGTACCTAGGGTATAATTGTAGTGTTTTACTTCAGAATCAATCTTTTTATTTTTGATGAAATTCTTACATTGTTTTCTGTCTTTTGTTATGTTTGCTACACATAGTGAATCTTTTCAAACACGTACTCTGCTATTTGTCATATTCAATTTAATTTATATACACTGTCAGTGTAAATAACTGTTACACTATCAACCAATCATAACTTGACACATTATGCATGGCTTTGTCCACGTGTCACTAACACATGTCCACCAACATCACCATGCATAATGCTTTAGCATGCATTCAACCAACTCTAGTGTTTTCCATGCATTAGCGTTATCACGACCACACTTCAATTTGCTCCCCAAAACCAAATTTCTTCTATACTATTTTCTATACACCGAGATTCATTTTAACTCTCTAACCACCGCCCATACGAATCAAGGAGACATTTGAGAACCCCCTTAATTGAGATTAGGGGTGTTAAAAACCGAACCAACCTAATAGTAAATCGCAAACCAAACCAACCCAAACTGAAAACTGCAAAAATCGATATTTATTGGTTCTATTCGTTTTTTTCAATCAACCGCGCGGTTCGATTTTGCCTGCGATTTTTGTTCCACCAACTGAACCAAACCAAACCGAACTGCAAGTAACACTAAGGTTTATTGATTACAACCTTCAGTTTACTAACTTACTAGCTCAAATCGAACTACAACCCAACTTTCACTCACTCACTAGCCCAAATCCAATTAATTCGTTGATTCACTTACAAACAATCAATACTGTTAGCTATATTTAAAATTACAATAAAACATTTAATTCAAATTCTTTTAAATATGGTCGTAGCTATCTTAAAAGAATTAAAAGAAAGTAATTTATATATTACATATATTTGAGCAGATTTTTTCTTAAAGATTTATGTTAGTCGTTTTGTATGTTAGTTAATTTTAACTCTGTTTTAAATTATGTTTTGTCTTGGAAAAAATGAATCAACCGAATGAATCCAAACCACACTGCCGAATCAAACCAAACTACATTTAATTTTACCTTGCAGTTCGGTTCATCTTTTGTCTCAAAATCAAACAAAACCGCACTGCAAACACCCCCTTATTGAGACCTTCTATTGCTCATTATTTTTTCGTTCTACTATCTATCTTTAAGTGAGAGGTAGCAAATTTGAACAATAGATGAGAATTATGAAAGAACAAGCGATGCTAACCTTCAACAGTAACATGAATGGATGAGTAAGAGCTACAAATAAAGTGTGATTAAAAATGCAGTACAAAGTAATTGCTCATGGTGTTTATTCAAGTAACCCTAATAATTCTACTAAAAAAGAGTTTCAATATTGTCATTCAACTTGTTTTTCCTATCTGAAAACGTAAACTCGTACAAGTCTACATGTTAGCTAATGAGCTTGAAAATCATGCTAGTATAAAAATACTCCATTCTGTGGCGTATCTAGAACCCTGAGTTAAAATGTGCAAAAATTTTTAAACACATACATTGCTATAAATATAATAAAAGATGAAGAGATGAAAGAAGAACGTGCTCGAGAGTGAGAAAACGTAGGGAAAGAAAAAAAATTTAAAATATGTAAGAGTGTGAGTATAGTGTATTAGATAGGTGCAAAACACTAGGAGTTTCAATACAAACAAATATTTTCAAGGTGTGCAAAATATTCTTTTAATTAATTAATATTGGTGCCAATAATATATTTTTAATAGGAGTATTAGTACTAATAACTTTTTTTTTCAGGATGTGCGGGTGACCACCCTAACACATACCAAGATCCGCCACCGACTCCATATGTCTCATTTTGTTTACAGTTTAAGGTTTTGACACACTCTTTAAGAAAAATGATTAATAACAAAGATTAATAATAAAGTCTCTAGACAAAGATTTTTATTATGTTTGTAAATTAATCAGCACTCTAAACCCTAAACCCTAATTATTGCTTGCTACTTTTCGTGTACTTCAAGGGGAGAAAAGATAATCTCTGGGATTTCTTTTTTATGGATCATAGTATGTATTTAGTCTTTTCAGTTAATGATTGTCTAGAGACTTGATTATTAATCATTGTTATTTACAAACATAATAAAAAATGATTAATAACAATGAGATTGACATCTCATAGAATTTTTATTATGTTTGTAAATCAATCGTATATCACTCAAATTATAAACTTTAAACAATATGATTATTAGACAATTAAAAGAAAATGTATTTTCATTAAAAAAAACAAATTAAGTGTACCAAATATTCTAAAAATCATTTGAATATTAAAACTAATTTATGTGCTCTTAATCAAATATCATATATCATAATCTCTATTATATATAATCATGGATCATCAATGTCACCATTCACCTTATGCCACGTCACTAATTACATCATCAATTGTTGAGTTGACTTAGTCAACTCGCGCACTACAGTTAATTTCGAAATATATCACACAAAAAATGAAAGTAGGGAATCGAACTCATTCCCTCATGTTGAGTTCTCCTGACGCTGACCATTTGAGCAATCACATTTTGATAGTGCTAAAGTGTATTACATTATATTTACTCTATTCCTTTTTTGATTGCAAAACTCTTTACCTATTATTTATATCTATTTATTATGTGTTTTAATAATTATATATTTGTTATTATATATATATTATATTTATTTCACATCTAATATTTTGTATCACATTCCATAGATTTTAGATTCTATATATTTATTAACTAGAATGTTATTAAATATGTGTAATTTTATTCATTTTAAAATTTGTTTCTAATTTTCAATTATATTAAAAATATTAACTTATAATATTCTACATTTGTCTAATCCTCATATTAATTTAATATTAAATTGATTAATATCGGGTCACGCAAGTCAATCAATGACCCATCGGTTTGACCATTGACCTAGTGTCCTGCTTGGGTGTATCACCGGGTCGGTTTTAATAAGCTGCTAATCAAATCGCTAAAAAACATGAACTAATATATTGAATTCAAATTTAATTACATTTATTTGTGTTTTCAACTTTGCATTTATCATACAAAACACTCACTCTCTCTCACCAAAATTAATGAGTCATAAATACTAATTCTTTATTTATTACTCCATCCGTTCCTAAACTTTGGTCCTTTTAGAGTGTTTCACACAAATTAAGAAATCATAAATATACAATACCTAATGACTAAATTAAGTAGCCCTTTGCAGCATTAATACTCACTGTCTTGGGAATCAAAAATGAGTTCATATTGTGAATAGTGACAATTAATTTTAATTTGGAGATTAATTAAAGATAAATGGTAAACTTGGAAAAATTATGTAAATTTTACATTGGTATCTCAAAAGTACCAAAGTTTTGGAGCAAAAAAAAAAAAAAAGAGGCCAAAAGGACCAAAGTTTAGGAATGGAGAGAGTATTATTTTATTTATTTTAAAAAATGTTAGATTTAGTTTTACACTCTCTTCTTTTAATTATACTGCCCCCTTGAAAGCCCAGCTCACAGGCCACTTATTAAAACCCAAAAAATGTAAATTAGGCTTCTGTTATTCGCAAACCCTGCTAATAATACAGCCCTCTGCTCTAATTGCACTCTTGTTTTATTAATACAGCCCCTTTTCGTTTTTCTTATCTATATTCTTTCAAAAAAAACAACTTCTTTTACAAAAAAACCATAAAATGAAATAAATAAATATTCTCTTCAAAAAAACCCATAAAACCAATATTAGTTTTTGTTATGAAGTTCAATTTTAGTTGCAATGTCATGTAATATCACTACTAAATTTTAGAGAACTATTATGGCAAAAACATTGATCATGTGAGTCTCTCATAATATACTTTGGTACTCTTGGTATTTTGAATTTTGAACTTAGTGGTACAAAGGAAAATATCCTCTTCTCTACTAGCTAGTCTTGCTATTTACATGTTAAAATAGTGATATCACAAAAAGTATAGATTTTGTATTCTTTAGAGTCACTCTTCTCTTTTCATTCGTTTCCTTCTCGAATTTTTACTTTTGAATCTCTTCAAGCTACTAACATAACCATGTTTTTTTTAATTTGTTTTTGTCATCCAAGGTAATATTCCATCTTTAGGCATAAATCTTATTCCTTTGGGGTAAGGTCATGTGCCAAAGTCAAGGACACCTATGTTATGCGTCTCATGCATGATAAGACTGAACCCAATTGTATTTTATTTTAAATCACTATATATAAACACTATTTTATGTTGTTGGTTCTGTTTATAATTGAGAAATGGGACTACATGAATGTATTATGTCCTACCATTTTTAATCTAAAGTATGCAATTTGAGTCATTATGGCAAAGAAATATATGATAACCCGTTTAAATTGCAGCGCACATATACAATGTAGTATAACCCTTTGAGGTATATTGTAATATTGTGGCTGATGGATTTTTTTAATGAGCAAAGTTATATTATAATGGGTATAAGGGATAGTCAAATCCGTTTATTAGATATCATGCTAAATTAGATTTTATTATAGCAGAGATAAAAATACATTAGAGTTTCGCACTGCTCTTTCAAAGTAGTGTGAGGAAGTATTTAATCTTTTGGTTCTTTGTTTTTCTTAAAACAAAATAAATGAGGGTACAAAATCCCTTAATGAGAAACTAACAGCGTTAGATTCAACGATATAATCTACAATCGGAGAGAGGGGTCGCTTGATCCTCTCAAGGGTCAGGGGAAATGATGTCAAAAACCTATCATATTAATTTTTCTTAAATTAATTATTACAAAACATTATAAGACAAGATACAAAATCATTTCCTTTACAAAACCCCACATCCCATTTGAAATTATAATACATAATTATATAAGTCTAAATTTAATTTCTTACTATTATATAAATATTTAAAATTTTACTAATCAAAATTGAAACAAAATGATATATATATATATATATATATATATATATATATATATATATATATATATATAATTGTCTAAATACAGTAGTTGAAATAGCTACCTTACGTTGTCTAAACACATGAATATCGACATGTGCTGACACGAGTGAATTATACTAGTTTTAAATCAAAGATTTTATAATATTTTATCAGTAATAAAATTATACCAAAATTATTAATGTTTCCTCGTTGTAATTTAGAAGTAAAATAAAAAATATTTTGATTACATTTAATGCTTTCTCATCTGTACTCAAAAAATTAATCATATATAAAAATATAAATTTGGGTTATAATGCACTACTAGAAAAATCCGAAATAGAGATGGACAAATTTCTCTAATCCTGAGAAATTCCGAATCATATATGAGTTGTTTGATTAAAGGGATAGTAGATAGACAGTAGAATAATAGACTTTAGTAGATAATTGAGTATATTATAGTACAATAGTAGATTGACAAAATGATCTATAGCTCCCTGACACGTGTTTTCCTGTCAAATTTGTGAGACTATATCGACAAACTCATTGAAACCCATTATATTTACCGTCTAGATAGATGCAATGATATATATATATATATATATATATATATATATATATATATATATATATATATATATATATATATATATATATATAAAAGATGTGAGATAACCATGACGATATATATAAAAAAATACGAGATTAATATTTGTCATTGATAATTAAAATTTTTGAAGACTACTACAACAAACCTACTATCTAAAAAATAGGAAGACTTAATGACTATTTAAACTATTAATTAATATTAAAAACAAATATTCCTTATTGATAATCTACTATCTAACTTTTACTATATACTATAATCTATTAATCAACTAAAATAATTAATTGAAACTACGAGATAATTACATTGATATATAAAAAAATGGAATAACTGGAGTGATATATAAAAAAAGGGATTAATATTTGTCATTGATAATTATAATTTTTGAATACTACTATAAACCTACTATCTAAAAAAACAAGAAGGCTTAATGACTATTTAAACTGATAAATATTTAAAACACACGTGGCAAATATTTGTCAGTAATATCTAAAATAGGACAAATATTTGTCACTGATATATAAAAAACACTGAATAAATATTTATTATTGATAATCTACTATCTATCTTTTACTATCTACTATATATAATCTACAAATCAACTCAAACAATCAATTGAAACTATGCTATAACTGCAATAATATATGCAAAAACATGGGATAGTTGCACTGATATATAAAAAACACAGGATAACAGCTCTAATATATAAAAAAAGATTGCACGATATATAAAAAAACACGAGATAAATGCAAAGATTGTTTTTAAATGGTACTTTTACATTTTTAGATTTTAATTTTATCTCTTTTTTATTTGAAACTTATTTTTTTTGACCCAAATTTGAAACTTCTTTTTTATCTACTTTAAATTTGTAGTATTTATTTTCACTGGGCAATGTTCAGACTATTTAAATATTGTCTAAGTTCATTTATAAAAAGAACATGACAACACTCGTGGGTATGCACTGATATCATACTAATTTCATTATTAAATTAATTATTACTTTCCTCTCTTTCATAATGAATTGATGGAATGTGCTTAATGACGGACAAATTTGTTATATTTTGTTTGGTACATTTATTTTCATTTATTGTAAATTAAAAAATGAACATTTTTTTTCATTTATTGTAAATTAAATTATTACAACAAAAAATGTTCCATTAATTCATTATTTTTTTTGTCTAGACTTAGATATCTACCGCCGAATGTAGTGACTAATCCCCTCGTTGGATTGGAACTATCAATTAATTCATTATGAAATGGAGGAAAGTAATAATTTAATTTACAACAAAAAAACACAAATAATTAATGCTTTTCTTTTCTTTTTTTACAATAAATGTTATTCTCATTATGGTTAAAAACTGAAAATTCAATTTTGGCCTAGTATGTTTCATCTCTAAACGAAAATCATTTGAACTCACGAATGATTCCAGAGTTTTACTTTCCTACCCTCCAAATTCTAACACCATGACGGTTTCCTTGTTTCACACATCGCCAGCATTAAGGATAATTGTGTCTTTTGACAATCTCACTTAACTCATATGTGTCATTAAATATCTCTACTCACTCCACTATCTGCTTTTTAGACCTGGGACATAAAACTCACTCCTTTCTCTTCTTCTCTGCAAACTGAACATCCACCCTCCATTTCTCCATCCAACGGTTCGCATCACTTAGTTGTTCCCCCATTTTTTATGTTTTTTTAGATAAGCCCCATATTATTTTTTGTAACTTTCGGTATTCGTGTTCATTTGCAACGGTTTTGAATTTACAAAACATTTTGTGGTACGAGTTCTACAAAATTCAACTCGTTACGGAGTTGAGTTAACTCAACGTGACTCTGAGTTGGGAGAGAGTTGAGTCAGTGAGTGGTTTTGTAACCGAAGGACAATGCCATCGGTCGAGATGAGGCGAACAACGAGGGTGTTTGGGGTGGCAAAAGGGGGCGACACCCCCTGTGTGTTGCGGTCGGGGAAGCAGTGCCGCTTCGACGGTGAGAAAACCAAAGAGAGCCAAGGAGGAAGACAAGTTGGCGAAGAAACCTATGGGGAAGAAAAAAGTGGAGGAAGAGAACGATGACGAGGATGACAACATTGGTATATCAGAAATGGTGAAGCGGAGGAACCAAATGGCTCGATTTTTGAAGGAACGTGATCGACGTGATAGATATTTCGGGTTAGCGTATACTAGAAAGAGGAAGAGAAGTGTTGCGATTGGGAATGCGAATGAGCATAGTAAGATGAATCGACGTGTCCTTGTTGTGAAGTTTTCTTCTGAGGAGGATATTGAATTTTTCTCGCGTTTGTTGTTTGAGGTGTTGAGACGCATCACAAGGTTCGGGCTAACACTCAAACATCTCTCTGCTTTCCTTCTATTCCACCCTACTCTTGCTGGTTATGCATCACGGGGAATACAGTTCTTGCAGGTAAATCGTTGTGTTATGTTTTTGTTTTACTTTGTAGTCCCTAAATTCGAGGATTTATTTTGACAATCGATATTTTACATATGTGAAGGTTTTTTACAAATTAATATGATGATGATTATTTACTTCCCCCATTCTTTTTTTTATTACTTCCTCCGGTCCATAATATAAGAGAAAAAACCAGAAATTTCACTTATCAAAAAATGACATTGAAATCAACTATAATCATTTAATAAGGCTAAAAATTTATCTTCTTTGCAAGATTGCCTTTTTCATTTAATGATGATTTACACTTAATTAATGATAACATTATTAATTAGGAATAAATTTAGGATTCATCATTTAATACACCTCAAAAGTTGTATTTATTTCTTATACTATTGTGTACCATCAAAACTCAATTTTTTTCTCTTGTAGTGTGGACTGGAATAAATATTAAATTAAGTTATTACTTTCCTCAATCATAATGAATTATTTTTTGGTATGCAAAACAAACAATTAATGCTTTTCCATTTTTTTTGATATTAAATGGTTTTCTGTTTTTAACCATAACAAAAATGGGTTAGGATCTTCTCCATTTCTCAAATGAAATGGAGAGCTCCATTCGGAGAGAGATAGACACAAAATTTATGATAGATCATAGGATTAATTATTATTATTATTATAAATTTAATGCTATGTCCACTATGAATGTTGTGTCTATCTATTTCCAAATAGAGAAATGGAGAAATGAAGAGGATCAACCCAACTCAACAAAAACCATTAAATTAAATTATTACTTATTTATCAAAAAATTAAATTGTTACTTTCCTCCACTTCGTACGTGATGAATTGGTGGAATGTGCATTATGGCGGACAATTTTGTTTTATATATATATATATATATATATATATATATATATATATATATATATATATATATATATATATATAGATATGTGTGTGTGTGTGTGTGTTTTTGGTATTACAATCAAATAATTAATGTTTTTCTACTTCTTTTTACATTAAATGCTTTTCTGTTTTTAAATATTGTTTTCTTTATTTTTTACATTTATCCCTATATTGATTTGTTTATTGATATTTATCCATAGTTAGTCTTTTCCTGTCAGTTGTCTTGACAATTTCAAATGACACGAGAATCGCCGACTTTCAGTAGACAAACTCGAGTGTGAGTTGTGGTAGTGTGTGCGGTGTTTATAATTTGTCATTTTCATCTAAGTAGAAAAAAAAATTATCCATGGTTAAAAAGTATGAGTTTCTCTCTCCTATTCTTTTTACAACGTATGCCGTATAGATATAAAAAATAAGTGTTCATAAACAATGATTACATTATTTAATATCTTTAGTCTTCTTCATTTACTTTCTGCTTATCACAATGATTTTGATTCAAATCCTAGACTCTATATTTTATAATTCGGTTAGATTCCATGAAGCCCCCGATATGGTATAAGTCATGACATGATACAAATACATGGATATGAGAAAATTTTGAAAATCAAAATACGACACAATTGGAATACTTTGATAAAAAATTAAATTAAAATTTAAATAAATAAAAACATAACAGAAAAAATGGAATAGAAACACAAATAAAAAAAACAAAGATGAAAAACGAAAATTTTGAATTTTATAGAGATGAAAAAACACTAAAAAAAATCAAACAAAATATATGGATGAATATTAGTAGTTACTCAATAACACATAAGCATATCATTAGTCAATATATGATGATCAAATTGTAGAAATAAATACTTGTGACCATATCAAGTAGAGATATTTACGTTTAGTTATCCCACTCATACTATGTTACTAAAAAAACACACACACACACACACACACACACACACACACACACACACACACACACACACACACACACACACACACACACACACACACACACACACACACACACACACACACACACACACACACACACACACACACACACACACACACACACACACACACACACACACACACACACACACACACACACACACACACACACACACACACACACACACACACACACACACACACACACACACACACACACACACACACACACACACACACACACACACACACACACACACACACACACACACACACACACACACACACACACACACACACACACACACACACACACACACACACACACATATTGTATTTTAGTTTTTGAGGTATTATAATGTATCATATATGAGTGTCACTCATGTGCTTAGTTCGTAAGAGGTATCAAAAATATATCTGAGAAATATCTTTAGTTGCTAAGAAGTATCAAAGATGTATCTAAAAAGTATCGAGTGAAATATTTTTAAAAAATAATTAAATAATTATTGGATATGCTTTCGGTACGTATTGGGAGTATCGAGTGCGTGTCGGTATAGGATACGTATCCGACACGGGTACGTTTTACCGCATGATCTTACCTATATGTGAAATATTTAATCTTCTTTCAGGGTTCTGCTACGGAAAACACTGGGATTTGCCAGTTTTTTGGGATCCAACGGTTCTTGCCATTGTTCTGGGTTGATTTTTCTGCTATTCCTCTTTGTTTCAAGTATCTGCATTCTGCTCTACTTTCAAGATATATCTCCAAGTCACTTCTCCTTATATATATTCCGGTGAATGTGCCTTGTGATGTTGACAAGAAAATTGATCTCCCAGATTCTCAGGTTGAACTGCAGACTTTGTCCAAAGCTTCTGAGAGTGAAACCATCATCACACTCACACCTGAAGTTATTGAAATCGATGCCGATTTATCGTTACATGAAAACTCTAAACGTGGTAGGAAGAAGAAAACTTTGCGTAGGAAAAGGAAAGCTCCGAAAGAAAGTGTTGCATCAGATAAGAAACTTAGAACTTTGACTAACAGTTGCACCAGTTTAAGCCTTACAGAAGCTAATTTTGTCAATGAAGATTCATCTTTCTGTGTTGCAAATATATTGATTGTAGAGTCAGACAAATGTTACAGGGAAGAAGGAGCAGTTATCACTTTGGAAGAAAACCCTAACTCAAGAAAATGGCATCTTGCAATGAAGAAAAATGGCTCAACAAGATACACTTTCAAGGCTGATAAAGTAATGAGACCTTGCTCTACCAATAAGTACACTCATGTGAGAATGATCTCATTGGAGAATGGATGGAAACTTGAGTTTCCTAATCATCAGGATTGGATTGCCTTTAAAGGTCTTTATAGGGAATGTTCCGATCGCGATATTCCGATTCCTGTCGCGAAATTCATCCCGGTACCAGGTGTCCGGGATGTCTCGGACTATGGAGACCGTTATACCGGTCCGTTTAGGAGACCGGATTCTTATATATCTGTATATGGTGATGAGTTTTTTAGAGCAGTGACAAGGAAGACTGCGATTTATGACATGGATTCTGAAGATGAAGAATGGTTGAGCAGGTTTAATGATGAGTTTCAAGAACATGTTTCTGAGGATCATTTTGAGTTGATTATTGATGGTTTGGAGAAGTCTTATTATTATAATCCAGAAGATTGTTATGATGAAAAAACTGTTGCTAATTGGTGTCAGAATCTTGTTAGCAGGGAAGCTGTAGAAGCTATACATAGTTATTGGATGGGAAAACGGAAACAAAAATTCACATCACTGGTTAGGGTTTTTCAGGTAATTAAATTTCCCATTATTTCATTTCATTCCATGTTTGATCCTCATGCAATTTTCTCCTTTAGAAAGTCATAAAGAAAATATTTATTATTAGATTTCTAGTTTGTTGGGGGTATTGTTGTAAACTGCAGGTTCAATTCTAATCTCACTATATTTGACTGACATGGTTGGTTTAATTTCTTGTTGCAGAGTTATCATCAAGCAAAGATATCCTCACTTGTTCCTAAGACATGGCTGCGAAAGAAGAGGTCATTTAAGCGACGTCCTAGCCAAATAAGAAGAGACAAGCTTCCAAATGTTGTGCAAGCAGGTAAGTTGATGAGTTCATGCGTGCGTGACCAATATCGTGTCTCTATTGTCGTTTTCGTCTACGTTATTATTACTTCTTTTACTGTCATTGCTGTTACAACATAATCTAATATATTAATTTACAGCAAATGAAGCTGAAAAAGATGGTTTGGAGAATAAGCATGTGATGGTTAAGATTGAAGCAGCCAAAGCGGCTACAAATGAAGCTCAGGAAGTTGCAATACAAAAACGCAAAAGAGCTCAGTTTCTTATGGAGAATGCAGATTTGGCAATGTACAAAGCCACAATGTTTGTTAGAATAGTCGAAGCAGCTCAGGTTGGAGGATCAGTAGATGCCTGCGCAGGACACTTTCTTGATTGACTGGTAGAGAAAAATTCCTTATGCTATTTATATTCTAACTTATAATGCCCATTTTTCATTACAGAAAGGGTTACACTAGCCTCTCATTTATTTATTTATTTTTAAATTGTAGTTGTGTATATATTTCTACTTGTATTTTCATCTTGTCTTAGCTAGAATATAGCCTCACTTCAATCATTGGTACAAGTATATTAGTTGATTGACTTGGAGGAAATTAAGTAATGAAATATATATAATTTTAAGCCTTTGCTCCTGTGACTCTCAAGATTTTTGTTTCCATCAATTGAAAAATTGACGTCTCAAGGCAAAAACTTATTATCACAATCCATAATTAAGTTAGCTTTCATAGCCCCAGTAAACGAGGATGACGCGCGGTCTCGCATTTGCAGTACGCTGATGATTTTCTTCTTATCGGAGAGGCGCCAATTCATAACATGTGGGCTATTAAGACTGTACTTACAACTTTTGAGCTTTCCTCGGGTCTTCGCGTTTACAAAGAGTTGCCTAATAGGTGTCAATGTGTCTGAAGACTTTTTGGCTTTAAGGTTTATGAACTATAAACGGCAATCTCTTCCTTTCAAATACCTTGGGCTCCCGATTTGGGGTTAACCCCCGTAGGGCCTCTACTTGGGATCATATGCTCCAAGTGATTAAAGCTAGACTTCTTAGTTGGAAACATCAATTTATCAGTTTAGGTGGAAGGGTATTCCTTGTCAACTCTGCCCTGAGCAGTATTAATTCCTATCTTTCACCTTTCTTTTACGAAGATTCTTGTGAAGGTGTGGAAGGAGGTCAGTTAAGATTCAGAGGGACTTCTTGTGGGAAGGTACCTATGGGGTCAAGAAAATCTCTTGGGTAAAGTGGTCGGATATTTGTAAGGCTGACAGTGGTGGTGGGCTTGGGATTAAGGATATGAGGGTAGTAAATGTTAGTCTATTACGTAAGTGGCGTTGGAGGCTTCACTTGGTAGAGGATGCCGTATGGAAGCAAGTCATTTTTTTCTAAATATGGTCGGGCCATAGGTTCTCTATCGTACTTTCATCAGTTGAGTTTACCATCATCTGCACCTATTTGGTGGAAGGATATTTGATATATAGGAAGGTGATCAGGGAATGAGGGCAAGGATTGGATCTCAGATAATTGTAGGTTGAAAGTGGGGGCAGTAATTCTGCCCTCTTTTGGCATGATGTTTGGTTGGGTGATTCTTCTCTCAGGACTAGGTTCCCCAAGCTTTTTTATTGACGACAGATCCTAATGCTTTAGTCAGCTCTTGTGGTGGGTGGACCGATGGGGTTTGGGTTTGGACTATCCCTTGGAGGAGAGAATTCTTCGATTGGGAGGAGACCCTTCTAGGGGATCTCCTCCAGTCTCTAGCCTCTTTTTCTCTATCAATGGTGCCAGGCGTTTGGGTTTGGTCTCCGCTCTCCGCTGGGTTGTTCTCGGTTCTCCAAATTATCACCTTCTCTCTCTACCATCATCCCGTGTTTTGAGGGTCTCTTATTAGTTGCTTGAGATTCTAAATAGGGTTTGGAAGAGTTATTGTCTTTTCTTGGCATCTTCTCCTGGATAGAATACCTACTCGGTCGAACCTATTTACTTCAGCGATCTGGTATGCCATTGTTAGTTAGTTGGATTTTGATTTTGTTATGCAGCAGGATATCCCGTCTCTCTGCTTTCTCCGCCACTCACGTGGGTGGCTCAACTAGATGTGCACTTCGATGCGTATCTGACACAGCTCTTTAGGCCATCTGGGATTTGATAAATCATTGTATGTTCTTTAGATCGATACCTGATATTGGGAGTTGTTTTGATAGGATATTATCTCAATCTCTGTGTTGGTTTCCGGATAGGGGTAATTCTCCATCTTATTTATTTTATGAGTGGTTTGTTGATCTTATGAATTGTATTGTCAGGAGGATAGAAAGAGGAGAGAGTCCCCATCTCTTTTGATTGGTTGAAGAGAAAGTGAAATGAGATATTGTCTTATTAATCTAGAGTAAATCTGATATATTTTTTATTGTTAATACATATACATCCATCTAAAACATATTTCTTAATCTTTTGTATGAATTGTTGAATAATTTTTCAGTTATGACATGTCTCTCTCTTTATATGAATGGTTGATACAGAAGCTTAGCAGGCAAACAACAATGGTTCGAGATCTAGAGCAGTATGGCCCAAGTAATTCATTTGTTTTTTGGACAGACAGTAATTTTGAAGTCCAATTTTTCTAGCCTTTCTGGAATACAGTTCCAGGCCAGATTCGACTCATAATAGGTACTCTTAAAATGTCCACTTTATGGTCCTGAACAAAATTTTACTTTTAGACAATTTGTCAATTTTGAATTTCCTAAATTCTTGACTCTGTTTTAGTCACTATTCAATATCGGTATTCTATTTTTCTCATAGAAATAATATGGGAACTTGCAAGTACTTTTAATTTAAAGATTTTTGTTGTATCTTACAATGGGATTATTTTTCCTAATTTTGTACTTTCCTTTTGCTGAATGTTTATTACAAAAGTTAAATTATCATTGGTGATCATGGTTAATAAATTTTTTACTTTTTATTACTCTATTACATACATTTATTTTTAAATAAGAGTATAATTGAAAAAGAAATAATTGATATAACTTTTTAACTTTTAAAATAACGTAACAAAATTGTGTTAAAAAACGTTAAGGTTGTATTTTGTTAAAAATAGAGGATAGTGGATAAAATTTAGTGAATATGAGTGGGAATAGGTTAGGCCGACCGACCAGGGCCTTTGGCCTAAGCCAAACTAGATTTTTTTAAATAGATAAGATTAAAGCTTTTTTAAAAGCTTACTTAACTAAAAAGGTAAGGCTACATTTTTTGTTACTATTACTACTTAAATAAAAAGGTCAACTTACATTTTTTGTTACAACTTAAGTAAATATAAATAGTATTTTTTACTACTATTATTTTTTTTGACCAAAATTTTTACTACTATTATTATTAGATTCAATTTTGTACTTTGTGTTAAATCATAAATTTAATAATATTTTTTGTTAATTTAAACATATTGACCTACATCAATTTTTGACATATTTAAAAATATTTTTTTGTTCCTTACAAAATATTGGAATTTGTGGTTGTAGTCGTATAAAATAAAATGGGATGTTTACGTCATTATAAAAAATTTCAACACCTAGTTTTAGTCTCAGCTAAATTCATATTTTTAATTACACTTAAACTTTTAAACTTTTGAATTATTTTTTGCAGGCATGTTTAGAACAATATACAGAGTTCTTTTACAAAAAATTAGAATTTTTTAACAGGAAATTACTTACATCTGATTTTTTTTTTTTAAAAAAACGCTTCAATACAAATGTAATGAAAATTTGGACCTAGTAATCAAATTTTGAACTCATTTTTTCGGAGGAATTTTTATAATGTTCTAAACACGTCTGAAAAAAAAAATCATTTAGAAATTTAAAAGTTTAAGGATATATAGCTAAATATATTTGGATTTAGTACGGACTAAAATCGCGTGGTGGAAAGTTTTATAGGACGCAAACATCTCATTCTATTTTATAGGGACTAAAACCAAAAAAACTCAATATTTATAGGGACCAAAAATTTATTTAACCCTCAAAGGACTTACTATGAAGTAGAATTTAAATATGATGTCATATAAAGTTATTATATAAAAGGGTTTTGTTATATCTCAAATTTGAATTTAATCTCATTGATTTATTAGTTTGCTAGTCTACTTACAAGAGCATGCATGCACCACTCAAGGGTTTTAGGTCTTCGTAAAAAATAATAGTGAAATAGAACTTTTAAAGAGGCTTAAGCCTTGTTAGGCTTTTAAAAATGTTAGGGCAGACCTCAAAAATGTGTCTATAACGGGCCACAAGTCAACTTTAAGTCTAATATTTTCAACGTAGGTCAAGCTCAGGGTGTGCAAAGCTCTGCTAGGTCCAATATATTCTCACCCCTACTAGCGAAAGCTGATAGTTGATAGCGGAAAAGTTTGCGAATTAAATTTAAAGTGTTTGATAAAATTACTAGTTGAAGTAGCTTATAAATATAAAATGGCATAAACAAATATTAATAATTAATGCTTAAAACCGAGAGCACCTCGTTGCCAACATACCAACATGGTCATTTCAGTGTGAGCTTATTCTTGGTTGTGGCTTGGTTACAAACTGGACGTCAGTAATTTAGTGTGACCTAATCTTTTTCAGTTGAAAGTTTGTGACTTAGTGGATGAGGATAATAAGTGGAACTCGAGTGGCAATCCATTTGGCTACGGCAAGTCATTCTCAGTGGAGTTGGAGGGATAAATAAATCCACAAGTGAACTTCGAATAGACCCACACATCCTTGAAATCTCATTATAGGTTGGTCGGAGAGTACTCCTTTGCTATTTCTTTAGCTGGTTGGAACTGTTTCGTGATAAAATATGGATTGGGGTGTGTTGAGAGTGCCCCTCCTATTTTGGTCGACGAAGGCTTATGTTCTACTTAAGAGGCTGAGTTTTGGGTTATTTTAGAAGGGTTGAGGTTGTGTTGAGCTAAGGATTGTAAATCAATAATTGTTCAGGTGGATTTTGCTGCTACTTGCTCTATCCAAGGTGATTTGACGGGTCGTGTTTTGGGATGGAGCCTTGTTAAAGAGATTCGAAATATTATGAATTTGGAGTGGAAGCTGAAGTTTGTGCATATCTACCGTGAGGCAAACCGTTGTGCTGACGAGTTAATTTCTCTCAATTGTCATTTTCAAGAGTCATTGATTTTGTTTGAGCAATATCCATCATTTGGAAGACCTCTTTTACTTAGTGATAGTTTGAGAATCTCTGTTCTCTGTTACATCTCTTTATAATTGGTTTGTTTTTAGGTTATAACTCCTATTTCATACAAAAACATGAAACACGACTATAAATTCAAACGTTATTTCAAGTAAAGTATAAAAAACTACTAAATTGAGAAGCTAACTAGTTGTACAAGTGCTAATATTGTGGATGAGGCACTTTTCCTTTTAAGTTCATACGTGGAAGAATTTGAAAGGTGCTCTTTCCCAATGGAAAACTACAAAATAATAACGAAGTGTTGATAAGTATGGACACGCATTGCCTTATTAATGAAGTTGGTTGGCAAGCAAGCAGGTTGATCAGAATCGTTATATCATCATAGATACTAAGATAGCATAGCATGTCATGTGGGAAACTGAAGTCTTACCAGCAAAGCAATCTATCTAATATCTAATATCTAATATATATTTATAGAAACAAACTATCTACAAAATTATCACTTTAAATCTCTTATTAACAAGACACATATTCATTTTAGGGATAAAAATGTCATTATCCTCTCTTTCTTATTCTTCTTACACTCTCTTTCTTCATTTTTTTCTCTTTCTTCTTACACTCTTTTTCCTCCTTTTTACTTTTCTCTTACACTCTCTTTCTTACTTTTTCTATTTCTTCTTACACTCTCTTTCTTCTTTTTTTTCCTCCTACACTCTCTTTCTTCCTTTTTTTTACTTTACTTTTATTTTTCCACAAACAATTATTCTCTTTCTCTTCACTTCACTTTAGTTTTTTTTAATTAAATTTCTAAATTTATACAAACACTATTCTACTTAAATTACTCATTTTAGTTTACACTCTTATTGATAATCTACTATCACCTCTTATTAATAATCTACTATCTATATTTTACTATCTACTAAAATAATTAATTAAAACTAAGGGATAACTACAATCTAATATATATTTATACAAACAAACTACCTACAAAATTATCACTTTAGATCTCTTATTAACAAGACACATATTCATTTTAGAGATAAAAATGTCATTACCCTCTATTTCTTTTTCTTCTTACACTCTCTTTCTTCATTTTTTTTCTCTTTCTTCTTACATTCTCTTTCCTCCTTTTTACTTTTCTCTTACACTCTCTTTCTTACTTTTTCTCTTTCTTCTTACACTCGCTTTCTTCCTTTTCACTTTTCTCCTACACTCTCTTTCTTCCTTTTTTTTCTTTTTACTTTGCTTTTATTTTTCCACAAACAATTATTCTCTTTCTCTTCACTTCACTTTAGTTTTTTTTAACTAAATTTTTAAATTTATACAAACACTAATCTACTTAAATTACTTACTTTAGTTTACACTCTTATTGATAATCTATTATCACCTCTTATTAATAATCTACTATCTATATTTTACTATCTACTAAAATAATTAATTAAAACTAAGGGATAACTACAATGATAAATAAAAAACACGAGAACAAAAGATTAATATTTGTCATTGATAATTAAATTTTTGAACTACTGATTAATATTTAAATTAATACAAGAAGATTTAATGACTATTTAAACTACTGATTAATATTTATATTGATAATCTACTATATCTCTTTTACTATCTACTATAATATATTATTCAACTAAAATAATCACTCGAAGCTACGAGATAACTGCACTGATATATAAAAAACACGAGATAACTGCAATGATATATATAAAAAAAACACGAGATTAAATTTGTCATTGATAATTATAATTTGTGAAGACTATCATAAACCTACTATCTAAAAACACGAGAAGGCTTAGAGGCTATTTAAACTACTAACTAATATTAAACAAATATTTCTTATTGATAATTTACTATTTAACTTTTACCATCTACTATAATCTACTAAGTAATAAACTAAAATAATCAATTGAAACTACGAGATAACTGCACTGATATATAAAAAACACGGGATAACTGCATATAAAAAAATACGAGAATAATATTTGCCATTGATAATTATAATTTTTGAAGACTACTATAAACCTACTATCTAAAAAAATAAGAAGACTTAATGACTATTTAAACCGATTAATACCTAAAAAGACAAAAAAAATTGTCATTTGTTATATAAAAACACGGATAAATATTTCTTATTGATCATCTACTATCTATCTTTTACTATCTACTATAATCGCAATGATAAATAAAAATACGGGATAATCTGCAGATCGATATATAAAAACAAAGGATTATATTTGTAACTGATAATTAAAATTTTGAAGACTACAATAAACCTACTGTGTAAAAAACAAGAAGATTTACTGATTATTTAAACTACTGATTAATATTTAAAATAAATATTTTTTATTGACAATCTACTATCTCTCTTTTACTATCTACTATAATATACTAATCAACTAAAATAATCAATTGAAACTACGAGATAACTGCACTAATATATAAAAAAACACGGGATAACTGCAGTGATATATAAAAGCATGAGATTAATATTTGTCATTGATAACTATAATTTTTGAAGTTTATTATAAACCTACTATCTAAACAAACAAGAAAGCTTTAATGACTATTTAAACTGATTAATACCTAAAAAGATAAATAATTGTCACTGATATATAAAAAACACGGGATAATTATTTCTTAATTATTGATCATCTACTATCTATCTTTTACTATCTACTATAATCTACTAATCAACTTAAATAACTAATTTAATCTATGAGATAACTACACTGATACATAAAAAACACGAGATAGTTGCACTGATATATAAAAAAATACGAGGATAACTGCAATGATATATATAAAAACATGAGATAGCTGCACTGTTGTATAAAAACACGGGATAACAATACAGATACATAAAAAAATACTGCACTGATATATAAAAAAACACCGGATAAATGCACAATTGTTTTTAAATAATACTTTTACATTTTTAGATTTTAATATTTATCAATTTTTTATTTGAAACTTCTTTTTTATCTACTTTAAATTTATTTTTATTTTCACGTAATATTATTCAGATTACTTAAATACTATCTAAATTCATTCATAAAAAAGCATGTGATGATTCGTGCGTGTATGCGCAATGATCCTACTAGTTATAGCAGTAGTATGTCAAAAAAAACCAAAAAACTAGTAGTAGTATGAATCAAATCAATACGCATGATCATTAAGTCCACCACACAGTTCTAGCTCGAACCATCTTGGGTTTAATTAATTTCTCATTTAATTTTCCTTGACTTGTCAGCCTGCATGTCTTTCTGACTTTTTCCATATATTGTCGGTTAAAAACAACGTTTTTAAAATTGTACTGTACATCATACATAGTTCAATTACTTTAAACCACTTGAATTGAATTGATATGAAACCACAATTGAAATGGTAACCAAATTATAGACAATATCAATTCATGATTTAGTCACTTTTTTTTAATATATATACAAAGGTGTGTGATAGATATCAGCCACCAAAAAGAGAGAAGAAACGACTTCCTCCCGAAAATACAATCGATAAATTTATTCAATAACATTAATAATGAACTCGTTATTCAACGATTTCAAAACGCTAAAACATACGAGAATTATGAGGTGTATAATTTATTTAATTAAAAATTTTAAAAAATTAGTTTACAATATTTTTAACGATCCGTGATTCTAAAAAGTTTTACACCATTGACTTGAGTTTTAATGGGTCATGTTGTTCCTTTTGCTTTGAGCAAGACGAGTCTATTTGCCATTTATTTTTGTGTGCAAGTAAGTGTTTCAGTTAGTTTGTCTTGCTATTTAGAATTGGTTGGGCATGGTGGTTCCAGATTATCTGGTAGGTGTCAAACATTTTCGGGCATGGTTTGTAGTTGGAATCCAAAAAGACTTGTAGATTGAAGTACTTGTTCTGGTTGGCTGTTACTTGGTGTATATTTGGTAATCAGAACAATATTCTCTAGAGAGGTCAAATATTTAATTTTCAACTGGTTGTTAATCATGTTAAACCTTTAATATGGAGTTGGTTCATAAGTATAAAAGGTCGCAATTCCACTATTATTTAATATTTCTAATTGGTGAGGAAACCCTTTTGTATGTATTCCACTATTAATTAATTTTTCTAATTGATGAGAAAACCCTTTTGTATGTATGAACTCGGCGTAATTGTAGTTTTGCCTCTTTCTTCTTGGAGTACTCTTTTTTCTCCTTGGGTTTTTTTTCTTCTATAGGGTATATTTGGGAGGGGGATTTGGGAGGATTTTGGAGGGGAGGGCTTTGGAGGGCTTGGTCTATATTTTAATATCTATTTGATATTTTAAAAATTTGAAAGAATAACATGATAAATAATGATATTGTTAATGACATTTCATTTTTTCTTAAAAATATTTTATAACTTCCTCAAATTGAAATTGAAAATCAAACCCTCCCCTCCTAAACACTCCATCCAAACATACCCATAAGGTTTTGGCATAAGGAGGTGCTTATAAAAAAGGGTAGAGATCAAATGGTGGGTAATAAAAGGGTAAAATAGAGATCCCAAATAAACATTGGTGGATGGATTAGACTTTACACTGAAATTCTCATGGTAGTTGACAGTTGTGGAGAACATAACGTAGGATACAACCAATTTGAGGACAATCTAAAACAAACCGGTCTCGATGGCAACTTCGTAGTACTACTTGAGTCATAGGGTTTTTCTACTTGGAAATTATTGAAAGTAGTACTGATCGAAATGTTTGCTGGGACACGATCGATTTGTAGGGATTATGCGAACAGAGAATGATTACATGCATGTTACATGTAGAACCCTGCATTGCTGTGAGAGAGAGAGTAACTTGGGGGTTGTCGTCATCAATCATCGTCGAGACAGCAATAATGACATGCACCAATGTAGAAGGTGGCGTGGAGTAGGGGTGGACAGATTTTTTTTGTCCGGCCAAAACCGTTGTATCCGTTGAATATTTGTGTCCCTCGGTTGGTTTAATTCGGATTTCAGATCAATCGGTTAGATGAAGTAGGGTAGCAACGGATTGAAATGGTCAAAATCGGATGCACCTAGTATAAACCAGTAGTAACCGTAACCGACCAAAATAAAATTTAGATAACAGGTATTAGCCGTTGTAGGTGAAAAGACATCACTATTACTATGCAGTTGCAGCAGGTACTAAAGTGTATAGCTAGGCAAGTAGGTTACGCTTCACTCTATGAATAGCAAGCCTCTATTAAATTATATTATAGCTTTATCTGTCACTTTTTACTTATTATATTTTATGTTTAAAATTCTTCTTCTTCTTCAACTCATCGTCTTCTTCATCTGCTTATTCTACCGGTGAGAAAAAACGAAAAACCATTGATAAAATGGTAGAAGTTCTGCATCCTTTCTTCTATTCTTCTTCACCTAATAACCGACGGAACCCACCCAACCACCCGTCTAACCGCCATACCCGCCACCCGAACAAACCGATAGAGAAAACGGTCGGAGATGGGCCTCATCTTTTCAACCGCGGGTTCCGACGGATCGGGGGTTTCTGGACCGAATCCGGCCGTAAGCGACCAGTGTCCACCCCTAGCGTGGAGGAACCGGGTGTGTTTATTTTAGGGAAGAAAATGCACTCATACTTTTAGCTATTTGTAATTTGTATCTATTCTTTCTCTCTCCAAAACAAACCTAAAGATATATAAGGTATCAAAAATTAAAGACACTCGATCTAAATCTGAAGGTGGGGTGGGCAGAGGGGGAGGGGTTTTACGTTTTCGTCCTTCCTCTCTCCATCCACTATATATTTGCATGGGATGGGAAAGGAAATGTGAACCTTCGCTTGTAAAAAATAGCTAACATAAACAACATTTACAAATTACTTTTACGGAGAGATATTTGAAAATACTATTGGAATTGTTTTTGATCAATCAATTTTTTTGAAAGATTGTCTAATTTTTTTAGCAGTAATGTTTACAGTAACTTTCTGTAAAAATAAGGTGAAATGAGATATGAAATAATAATTTAAAATGAAGAGAAAAAGATGAGAGAGAGATAGAGACAATGTTAGAGAAAGATATTTGTGGAACAGTGGTGGAGAGGGTTCTCAGTTAGGGGTAAAAAAAGGTTATGTCATTAAAGAGAAACTTAAACTGTTGAAAGCTCAACTCAAGGTTTGGAACAATGAAGTGTTCGGTCGCATAAATCTCAACATTAACAATCTTATATATCTGAGATGAACGATCTTGATCAAATTATCTTAGAGGGGGGCGCGATGGATGATGTGGCTAAATTGAAGGAGTTCTCTGCGTCCTTTTGGAAGCAGATCCATATTAAAGATAGTATGATTAAACAAAAATCTAGAGCTCTTTGGATCCGAGAGGGATCTTAACACCAAGTTTTTCATGCTTGCATTAAGAATCGTAGAAGAGCTAATCGATTGTGTCCCTAATAGGGATGGGACGAGGTTGGAGGAAGTGGAGGAGGTGAAACAGAAGTTAAAACCTTCTTTGAAGTCGATTCGTGGAACCGATTATGCAACGACCTATTCTAAGTGGTATTGAATTTGCCAAGATCAGTGAAGCCGAATATAATCATCTTATTGCTCCGTTTACTAAGGACGAGGTGAAGGAAGCGGTGTGGAGCTGTGATGGGAATAAAAGCCCTGGTCCTGATCAAAAATTGTTGGGGGGTCATGAAGGAGGACGTTATGGGGTTTTTTTGAGGAATTTCATGTTAATGCGATGCTGCCTAAAGCTATTTCAACTTCTTTTTTGGCTCTTATTCCCAAAAAGGAGAGCCCACAAGATTTAAGGGACTATATATCGGCCGATTTGTCTCATTGGGCGCATCTATAAAATTTTGGCTAAAGTGCTAGCAAGTAGATTGAAGAAGGTGTTACTCAGACTTATTTCTCCTTCGGCGTTTCTTTCGGGTCGTCAGATTCTGGATGGGGTGTTGGTGGTCAATGAGTTGGTTGATCTGGCTAAAAGAAGGAAGGATGAATGCATGCTTTTTAAAGTTGACTTTGAGAAGGCTTATGATTCTGTTTCTTGGGGGTTTCTCGAATATATGTTAGCACGAATGGGATTTGGAGTGGTGTGGATTAATTGCATCAGATCTTGCTTACACAACTCTTCGATGTCTGTTCTTGTCAATGTGAGAAATTAGAACCACGAAAAATAAAAAGTGAGATAGAATAAAAAGTGAGTTTTAGAAGAATGTAATTTGGTGTTTTTGATTAATTAAATGTAATTAACAAATGCTGAAATTGTTAGGTTGAATATCATGTTCTGCATTCAAACCTGAGACCTCACAGTTGTGTATTTGATTCCTATCGTAACAGGAGGGAGTGGTTGCTAGTGTAACTATGAAGTAGTTTTGACTACCCTAAAATACTATATGTATTTGAATAATTAGGTATATTTTATATTTAGCTACCCTGACAATATGTTATTTAGCTATCCCAATTAAGCTTTTTTCTGAGATAAAAGAACAATAACGAGCCCATTAGTTTTTAAGTTTCATTAGTCTATCATTATCATTATCACAAATAAATATTTTAGTCCTTCTATTTTACGTTTGACAAATCTTTAATCCAAAAAAATCTAATTTTGAGAAAATGGGGAACTAAAATTGCACAATCCATTATTTTTAACAACCATAAGTGCAATGAAAAAATCACAAAGACAATAATTACCAAATTAGAATAGCAAAATATGTTTAATTGGTATGTACTGTAGAAACTTTTTAAAATAGATGAGAGAAAATCAGACTTTTTTTATGGTGTGTTGTTTCATGATTGATTGATGTCGTAAAAAAATTTCTATACAACGATGTATATTAGTTATTAAATTAAACCGTTTGACTACCCTATGCTAATGTCTTAAATACGCCACTGTTAGTTATAGTGACCACTCCATTTATGAAAAAAATATATATAACCAATTTGATTTAGAAAAGAAAAACAAGGGAACAAACTATTCACCCAACCAAGTCACCTCTTCATTTCCAATCATGGACCTTACAAACACAGCAAACCTTCTAAACTTCCACACATAAATAATTTGTTCTACTCTCCCATATATTTTTTATTAAATGTATCAAATAATAAAATATTGTATGCTTATTTCAAATATTTTCAAGAAAAATATTAAATTTTATTATTTTTAGTATCGTGAGAATAAAATAATATATCAAACAATTATCAGTTATTTTATGAATTATTTGTGTTTTTTATTATATTTTTTAGCTATTGACAAATTAGTTTAGGAAAATATATTATTTTTATATGTTCAGGAATCGATTTATAAATTGCGAATGTCAAGTCAGCGTTGACTCATTGTTGACTAACTTCAGTGTAACAAAATAACCTAATTAAAAAAAACTATATTAGTTCAGGAACCTGATTACAAATTTTTTAGTTTAGGGACCTATTTAAAAATTTCTAAATAGTTCCGACAGAATATTTTAAACTATTTTAAATTTCGTAGTTTATATATAAATAAAATGATAATCACATTATTAATTTATATTTTAATATTTTAAATAAGAATTAAATTAATTTTATTTATTTTGAAATCAGAATTCTATATTCTAACTCAAAAAAGAACAAACCGAACCAATTCAAATTGCATTGGTTTAGATTGGATTGATTAGGATCTTTTTTAAGGAAGCTAGTCAAACTAAACAAATCGTGCGTATTTTTTTACAATTCAGATGACTTTTTCATTCAAAATTGAACTAAACCGCAAAGCAAACACCTCTTTGTGACCCAATTATCATTCAATAACTACTCCATCCTGGTACAATATAAGAAAAAAATAATTGAGTTTTGGTGGTCACAATATAAGAAATAAACACAATTTTTGAGGTGTATTAAACGATCAATCCCAAATTTATCCCTATTTAAGTGGTGTAGTTAATAATATTATCATTAATTAATTAGTGTAAATCATCATTAAATGAAAAGGGCAATCTTGAAAAGAAGATAACTTTTAGCATTATTAAATTAAATGATAATAGTTGATTTCAATGTTATTTCTTGGTATCACGATGAGATATCCAATTGTTTTCCTTATATCGTGAATGGAGGAGTACTAAATAGTAGATGTAAATAACAAAAGGTTTCACTAAAAGTCATGGCCAAGTTTCCAAGAAAGAGTATAGTCACTTTTCAAAGCCGACCAAACAAAACATTTACTCCTCATAACTCTACTTAAATACATTTGTTGTTATGCAATTTTCCCTTTAATTAATCAACGTAACATTTGCCTTAAAAACCAAGGGAACAAACTATTCACTACCCAACCAAGTCAATCACTTCATTTCCAATCATGGACCCAAATATAAACACAGCAAACCTTCCAAACTTCCACACATAAATAATTTGTTCTACTCTAAAATTTTCCCATATCATTGCCCACACAAGAATATTAATTACCATTCAGAGTTCAAACACATATATATTTACCCTATTTAGGTAATTATATATATATGGATGAATTAGATGATGATGTGAATGTAAGATCATTGAGCAGTTTAAGGATGAATATTGGATCATCAAGCAGGAGGAGTTGGGCTCCAGTAACTGAGGTTTGGAGTGGAGATCATGATCATGTGTTTGAGAGAAGCAAGAGAGAAGATAATGGTGATGATGAAGAAGAACTTAAGTGGGCAGCCATAGAAAGACTTCCCACTTTTGAAAGGATGAGAAAAAGCGTTGTTAAACAAGTTTTAGAAAGTGGAAGATTTAGTTATGAAGAGGTTGATATATCTAAACTTGGTGTTGTGGAAAAGAATAAATTATTGGAGGGTATTCTAAGAACTGTTGATGAAGACAATGAAAAGTTTCTTCATAAGATGAGAACCAGGATTGATAGGTTTTTGGCCTTTCTCTTCAATTATATATTTTCTTCTTTTTTGGTCAGAAATCATTTTTGTGTTCATAATCATGCTTGATCTCATAATTTCAAATATTTGTTTTTTTGATAAATAAATTTTATTAATGATGTCTAATTCTAGTATCATTTGTGGAGTTAGTTATATATGGTTTTGTTTAATTTGTATTTTTTATTGACAATTTAGTTTCCCGAGTTTGAACTTAAAACCTCATGTTTGCATTCTTTTAGTGTCTTTCATTTGGTATTCTTTAGTTATTAACTGAACTGCCTATTTTTGAGATTTTGTATATTGTGTGATGATCTGCAAGAATTTTTTGATGATGTTATCAAGTTTAAGATATGTATATTGATTTCTTTTGTGGTGTTAGGGTGGAGATAGAGAGGTTTTGGCCTTTCTCTTCAATTATTTTCTTCTTTTTGGTCAGAAATTATTTTTGTGTTCATAATCATGCTTGATCTCATAATTTCAAATATTTGTTTTTGATAAATAAATTTTATTAGTGATGTCTAATTCTAGTATCATTTGTGGAGTTAGTTATATATGGTTTTGTTTAATTTGTATTTTTATATCGATGATGAATGTTAGTTTCCTTAGAGTTTGAACTTAAAACCTCTTGTTTGCATTCTTTTAGTGCACTCATTTAGTATTCTTTAGTTTGCTAACTGGACCGTCTACTTGAGATTTTGTATATTGTGTGATGATCTGCAAGAATTTTTTGATGATGTTATAAAGTTTTTTTTTGTGGTGTTAGGGTGGAGATAGAGATAGGTAAAGTTGAAGTGAGATTTGAGAAATTGTATGTAGAAGGAGATGCATTTAATGGAAGCAGAGCATTACCAACGCTGGTGAACTCAACTTTGAATGTGATAGAGGTATTCATCTTTGTCAGTGAGTAGTTAGGAGTACCTTACATCATTCCATACTTTTTTTTTTTGGTAGCCTCAAATTAAAGAGTATGGATTGTCTGACTTTCTCATTCTGAACTTTCTCTGCCTTTCTCACGGACTCTCTTTTCTTTATTTTTTTTTCATATTTATTTCTTCATTTTAAATTACCATTTTATCCTTTTTTTTGTCTAAAGTTATCCTGCATTTCACGCCAAAAAGGTAGACAATTTGTTTCCAAATTAAAACTTGTCATTCTGTTCCATTTTTTTATAAAGAAAGGGGAGAGGATCCTCTGTAGTTTTGGCGCCAACTGTAGAGTGCAGTTAGTGCAAAACTTGACATTTAACATCGGTTCGTTTGCAAACCGATGTTAAATATCTCAACACATCATACATTTAACATCGGTTAGGTTGTTCAACCGATGTTAAATGTCAAGTTTTGCACTAACTGCACTCTGCAGTTGGCGCCAAAACTACAGAGGATCCTCTCCCTAAAGAAAGTATCAATGCTATAAAAATTTGAAATATCAACAGAAATTAGAAACAAAAAATTAAATTACTCTCTTAAGTTAGTGTTGCTAACACTTATAGATGATTTGTCAATAAAAAACACTCAGAGACAAGATTAGAGATAGATATGACCTTTTTCCGTCTCTAAAATTTTGTCATTATTTCAATTTTCTAGATATCAAATTAATATATATATTTATAATCATTAAATTAGAATTTACATGTAAATTGGATAAACATAACAAAAGAATAAAAATGTCGTTTTAATTCATTTTTGTTAAACATAACAAAAGTAGTAGTTTGTAATTTGCATGTCATAAAACTGTGCATTTTATATTTTATAATTTTATTAATTAATAAAAAATTATATGTTTTATTTTTAATAAAAATAGATGTACTGATGTCATATTTGGAGTACTTTTAGATTTATATCTATGTGTTGAAATTTTATTTGTCAACAAAATATTTGTTTACTAAATTGTTATTTAGTGCAAGATATTCTCTTTGTTGCGTTATTTTGACTAACTACATTTAGTGCGGTCTTTTTCTCTTCTCTCAACCACATTTTTCCAATCCACAATGATCCAATATGGGACTTTTCTTAAGAGATCTCAATCCAGTTCCACTCAGATGAAGGTCATGTTGGTAATTGTCAACAACATATGCACATATATTGTGTATTTTAATTGTTTAAACAATAATTTTCTCAAGTAGTGAATTTTTTGGTGAAGTTCTCGAGTAGTGATCGATGATGAGAAGTGCTAGCAATACTCTCTTCAACAGATTGAGATCCTCTCCAGTATTGGATTTTTGCGATAGAAGAGGGATAGACTCAATTATAAAAATATTATATTAATAACATGTTCTTTCTCTTTTAACGAAAAAATCTAGTGACTGAATAGGATGGAACCCCCTTTAACACTCTTTATCCAACACTTAATTGATGACCGAGTAAAACTTATGTGAGTCCTACTAATTTAGTGAGACCTATTTTCAAAGAGGTGGGATCTGCATGTATTTCCTTCCATCATAAAGAGGGTATTGAAGAGAGTGTGCTAATAGGATGGTTGATAGAGAGAGTGTGCTAAAAATAGTGGTTTTGTTTGGTTTAGAGGTCTTTGACCGCACTTCTCAGATATATAGGAAATTGACCTAAAAACAATTTAGAGTTGATCGGGAGGTAAGTAAAGTCTCGACTTCATTTGTTCCATCGTCGGAGGATCAAACTCGTTTCTTAGTCAGTCGCATACAGATGGAAGACATTAACCAACTTATTCTGTACTTTAAAATAGTGGTTTCTAAGATTGTTTTAAAATAAAATACTATTAAATAGTAAATAACAATTGCCATTATAGTTTCTTTCACAAGATTCACTTTTTTATTTTCAATCAACGATTTCTTTGCCTAATTTTCACCTACAACCAGAGGTGCGAAATCTTTCATTCGGGTCTTGTATAGTCATAGATTTAAGATCCAACCATTAAGTAAGTAGTTGGAGATGAAATACTGCAAAAGAAATTAGTTGAAATGTCTTTGTCATTAGACCTCCATCGAATTAATAGATGGAGATGAAACATACGTACGAAAAAAAAATTAATAGTATTCCATAATTTGTATCGTTAGGATGAAATAAAATTGATTTAATTAACCAACATGTTATAAGCGCAAATGATGATATCTTTGAACTTTCGCTTTCGTTTGGTCGAGGTTCGATTCTTAGTTGATGCGTATGGAAAAATATTTGAGTGAGCTCAACCCCTTAAATGGATCTCAGTATATTAGCAGATTAGTCTCTGCGAGCGCAGAAGATACCGTAGTTTAATAAAAAAAATTGATTTAATTAATTACAATCAATATCATTCTTTTTCTTTTTTTTAAATTGATTTAAATTCAAAGCCTCATAAAAAAATTGAAAATATGAAATGTAGCTAATATGTTTCCCTCAAAAAAATGTTTTTCTTTCTTTCTTGAACAATAACTCTCATTGTGGGGCTCTATCTATTCTCGTGACTTTTGAACCACAACATTGCCTTAAAAGCACGTAGTAGTTGTACATTTTGGTAAAATGGATGTGTAACTGTAGAGACTAATTCTTTAAGTGGGATGAGACCCTAATAGATCACAAAACTCTCATTCATGAATTTTAAAACTATTGCATTTTTAAGGCTGAATTTAACGCAGCAGTTGTACATTTTTTCAAAACAAAAAAAAAAGAATTGTGTAAGATATTTCCTAGTTATTGAATTTTTGTTGGTTTATGACAAGCAGAGAGTTCTTGGAGCAACCAGAGTTCTCTCCTCAAAGAAAAGTGTTGTCAAGATACTACAACATGTTAGTGGAATCGTCAGACCAGCAAGGTATATTAAACTAAACCATTATCCTATATAGAAACTTATTTATTCGATGAAAATTAAAGTTATTAAAAAATCACCAAAAAAATAGTTATTGAAAAAAATAAAATATAAATTAATTGAAAAACATTTTACAAACAAAAAATGAGTTAGTCTCTCTTTTACTTTAAGATTCAGCCAAGAGGATTGGGCCTAGTGAATGAGTTAGTCTCCACAACCTGGCGAACTAAAGTTCGAATATCTGCGGGGATAGATGTCCATATATGCCCGAGAGCAATTCAAAAACGATTACCTCTATTTAAGAAACAATTATGTAAACAAATATAGATTTAACTATCTTTTTTGTCTCTGTAAATATAGAGATTTTTGTTTTGCGTCCCTGATTTTTTTTTTTCATTCCTGCAATTTCTTAAATTTTGTTTTTTGTTCATGCAAAACTTTTTTTTGATTTGTTTTTTGTCACCGTAATAATATCTATTTTTGGAATTAGTTCTCATTATCTTATTATCTATACTTCAAGGACTAAAATCAAAATTGCTTTTAATTTCAAGGACTAAAACCAAACACAACATTTAGAGAGATTAAAACTAAATAACGAGGACTAAAAGCAAAAAAATTGATATTGTAGGAACGAGAAAACTAAAAAATATATATTTATATTTAGCCACTGCATAAAATAGAGAGACCAGACTAAGAAAGCTGAGAGCAATGTCGGATATAGGTATAACACCTTGGGGGCACTTGCCCCCACCAATAAAAAAAAATAGTTTTTATATGCTTAATAAATTTGTGTTTGCCCCCATTGTTATCAAGCTACTCAAAATACATAAGTCCATAGCCAAATCTATTCGGTACATAGCTCATCCTCTCTCTCTCTCTCTCTATCTCTCTCTCTATCTATCTATCTATCTTTCTTTTGCGCTCTGCAATAGTAAAACACCGTTCATTATTCTCTCTCTATATTGTCTCTTTCTCTTTCTTTTTCTATTTCGTCTCGGTAAACAAAAAAGGCATGCTTATCTAATCTACACTTATTTTATTTAATTAATTAAATACTATAACTTTTTCCCTTTAGGTGTAAATAGTGGTAGTGTGTGTAGTGTTTATTTGTCATTTCATCTAAGCAGAACAAAAAACATAAATAGATAAATTATACAGATGCAAGACACCATAACAAGTGTCCCTCACTGTTGATTGCCTTGGCAATTTCGGCGACATGGGACGTCGGCTCCCGGGTTCGAATCCGAGTTTGAGCAGTTGTAGTGTGTGTAGCGTTTATTTGTCATTTCATCTAAGTAGAGAAAAAAATACTATCACACTAACATTTGATGTTAACAAAAAATCATATAAAAAAGCGAACACATAATAACACACATGAATGTAGTTCATATAAAAGTTGTTTGGAAGTAACAAAATGGCTTTTACTTTTCCCACACCCCCTCCTAGTACTCATCGCACGCCCCCAAACTTTTTTTTTTCCAAAAATGACCTCGCGTGGGACGCGCGTGCAGCGTGGTTTAAGTGATTGTTCGAACGACATTGTGCGAACAGGTTCGAACCTTGTCTGTGTTAAGGAATTTTTGGTGTTCGAACGACATCGTTCGAACCTATTCGAAAGAACTCATGCGTGTTAAGGAATATTGTCAACTGTTGGTTACAGGGTGTGTTATTGCTGCCTCAAATGGCTTTATTCGAACATGTTCGAAGGGTGGCGTTCGAACAGGCGTTCGAATGGTATCATTCGAACTAATGTTATACAGAAGCAGAAACTTAAAAACCAGAAACAGAAACACAGTTTTTTTGATTTCAAAAGTTGCCTACCAATAGTCATATACAATGTTGTGTACTTATAAATCTAACTTAACATTGACTACCATCAGTATCTTACTTAAATCTACGTACAAGGAAGGGGATGGGGGGTTGTGATTGTATGAGCAAACACTTCCACTTTTGCATGCGGCTAATAAAAAGCGAGTCTCAACCCTTTGCTATGGGTGCCCTATTAGTATTCCACATAATATCCGGCAGGGGCATTGGACTTCCAGGCTTCAAAAAGATCTTCAAAAAGACAACAAAAAACATAATGTTATGTAATGTTTTGGAATGACTACACTGAATCTAAATAGAAGACACTTTACCTGTACAAAGTGTTTGTGTTCTGGTACCAATAGAATGTTGAACTGTCGGGCACTTCTGAATGGCGCAACATTGAAGGGGAAAATTGTGTAACAACAACTAGGTGACCAACAAGTGAGGACGACTTTGTACTTGTTACTGATTAGATACCCCATATCCGGTATACTCATCCAATTTTCTTCAACATTGTTCCCCATGATGTGCCCTCAACAACGCCTTCATCAAAAATGTGACCTTACCAATACCACCATACAATCAGTGTAGAAGTCATTGTATTGGTTAAGCTCCTCCATCGATCGCTCGATTACGATCGCCAAAGCCTCCTCACCCTTCCAAGAAATGCTTTTGCAATACACCTAATCCACGATTACCATCACCAACCACGTTAACAATTTTTTCAACATAGGGACGCATGTATGCTGGCATCCCTATTATGTATGTATTAAATACATCCATAATTGCAGCATCAATATCTGTAACAATAGGATCCGGTGTAAGAGCAAGAGCTGGTGTCAAAGCAGGAGCTCTCTTGAAACAAAGCGATGTGATGCGACTTCCACGTAACAATAGGTGTGGGTGTTGGTTTCTTATTTAGTGGAGGAGTAGGGATTGTAGTAGCACTGTCAGCTTGAGTTCTCTTTTTGCTTAGTGATGGATTAGGTGTTGGACACGTTGACAAAGTAGGAGTAGCAGTTGAACCAGAACTGTATGAGTTTGTAGACGTTCCACTCCTACTTTGGGGGGGAGTAGGTCGTTTACGAGACTGAGCAAAACATCCACTAGATCCGGAGTCAAATTTGTCATCTACATGCTCCCAAAATGACTTGTCTCGCTTTGTTGAGTAATCAACATTCCATTTCTTATCTTTTTTTGGTGCTCCCTTTGTAATGATCGTATCCGGAGGTGGACACATAGAAGTCGTGTCAGGGAATTTCAATTCACGTGCTTTTGCCTTAATCATAACTCTACCGGCATGATCAGAGGCCTCAAACCTTCTTCTGATAGCTTTAAGTTCAATGTCTACACTCAACTCATCATCCATTACCTCTGTCTTATATTGAAATTCAACCTCTGCCAATGTTGGTGAATCATGCTCAACGGAATTGGAGTGCAGTCCATCATAACCCTACAAAAAAGCGACATTGATTTAGTGATGATCCATCATACTCGATCCCCCCTCACGCATAGCCGATCGAGTTTGCCTTTGACGACGGTTGTATATTTGTTTCACAACCAGTATAGTTATCATCGAGCTTCATCAATTTCACTCATTAAGGATCAATTTAGGCCGAGTATGATTCCTAGTCATTCTAGCCACTAGTTCCTTCTCTTACGAACTTAACCTACCAATGTACGGACGTCCATCATGATAAGTAGCCATGCCATGGTTATGAGTTCCATTCATAACCTCAAAATCCATCCTCCAAGCTTCTTAATAAATTTCCCTTTCGATGCGAAGGGACAACAACATTTTCTAGTGTTTGTGCCTTCCTCAACATTTGTCTTATATGATCCAGCGGCTTTATCACAAATCAACATGCGGTATTGTTTACACGATCGTCGTCCGGTGTCGATCTTCCTATAACAATCACCATCCCAAGAGATTTCCCAACCGCTTACGCACCAGTCGCTACTCCTCACGAGTAGGAAATAGTGAAATTCAATTACTAAGTGTCGATTACATAATTTGAATAGTTCGCTAAAATTAAAACAACTAATTCATTCTTACCGTATCGGTTTGGAGCGAACTAGTAAAGTCTTGGGATTCGACGACGTCGATCGACATGTCAATCGCGACGATTGACATCTCACCACTAAAGTTGACAACTCAATCGCTTTCTAGATGCACCTCATTTTCATCCATTTAACCAAAAAAACTCGCATGCGTAAGCCGCAACTTATTAGTTCTTTGTCATACGCTGTTTCGAACGGCCTCATGCGAACGAGTTCGAATGAAATTTGTTCGAACAAATCAAATTCACATCCCGATTAACACTGTTCGAACACATTCATGCGAACATGTTCGAACGACCACTGCTCGAACCGCCCAAGCGCGTTCTGCGAGAAAAAAATGGCGTAAAAACAGAACCAAAATGAAAAAAGTTTGGTAGGGTTATTATCTTGAGCTAGTTGCCAATGTTGGGTAGTTGAATGGGAGTGAATGATGAAGGTGAGGATGGGTGGGTTTGGAGTGGAGAGAGGGGAGGTTTGGGTGTTGGAGAGGAGGGTGTGTGTTGTAGGAGAAGAAGAGGAGAGAGGGGTAGAGGGGAATTGAATTGTAAGTGGGGTTAGTTTGGTAAATGTGTAGGGTGAGGGGGTGTGTTTGGAGTAGGAGGGGGTGTGGGAAAAGTAAAAGCCTAACAAAATTGGGTTAAATGCGGTTGGACACTCGTGTGTTAGAACGTCAATGTGAAAAGGGTTTTACTTTCCCCACTCTCCCTCATACTCAAACACACCCCTTAACAAATTTTATTCCCAAAATAACCTCGTGTTGAACGTTGTGAACAAATTTTATTCCCAACGTGGAGGACGTGTTTAATGACAATTTGAATGCCCTTGTCCGAACACGTTCGAACACCTACATACGAACGCAATAAAATTGGTGAATGTGGTGTGATGATCCATTATTGTTGCCTCGGTTAACATCATACGAGCAAAATAAAATAGAGTGTTCGAACAAGGTTATGCGAACAAGTTCGAATGACCTCATTCGAACAGGTGAAATTACGCATAATAGGGTGTGTCTCAATATTTAACACACTCGAACGACTTTGTTCGAACGTGTTCGAAGGCCCGTGTTCGAACAAGTGAAATTTCTTGAAAAAAAAGACGTTTTGACTGGTCTTTTGGTCTTTTCCCACATTTATAGGGTGTGTTTTGAGTAGGAGGGTGAGTGGGAAAAGCAAAATCAATGTGAAAAAGGAGAAACTTAAATTTCTTTGCCCTTATATAGATGAACATTGATGAACCAGCCAGCCCCGAAATAGCATTTTGAGTTGAGCAATTATATGTTACAACTCAACTATAAAGTCCAAACAACTGCATGTCAAGTAATTTGTCTCACCCTCTTGATTTCTTTTTGGAAAATTTATTCCTTTATGTTTCCCTTGGGAAAAATGCATTGTTTTTTACTTCTGCTTTTTTTAACATCATATTTGTTGATAAACGTAGTTTCACACACATGATTTATGAAATGTTAAACTTGATTAATTGATTAATAGATATACACAGGTGTCGCAATTTGTTTAGGATTATATGAATTTTACTAACCATGAATTAGAACGTCATTAATCAAATATACATATAATTATATTTAGGCCCCGTTTGTAAAAAGTAGCGGATGACGGATAAGCTAGCGGATAACGGATGAGCGGATAACAAATAACAAATGGGCTACCGAATAAGCTAGCTAATAGTAAATAATGGGTTTGGTAAAACTAACCGTTAAACTAATTGACAAATGTAAAATGACATAGTAAAAAGAAAATATTTATTTAATTCATGATTAAATTATTTGGTTTATTTTAATAAGGATAGAGATGGAATTTCAGAAAAATAACAGGGATAAAAATGTCAAAAAAGTGAGACGCTATATGCTATCAGCTCAAAGGCTACTTGAAGTAGCATTTGAAAAACATTAAACGCAACACCAAAAACACTAAAAGCTAGTGCTTACAAACACATGTACTCATCACCTGCTAGTCAAATCAGATATTTGCTAGCTAGCGGATGAGAATTACCAAACAGAACCATAATTATTTAAATATTATAATTTTTAATAACATGTCAATTTGTAACTAGGCGATAGTGTAAAATATTTATACACCAACAGTGTATATAAGTTAAAAGCTAAATTGCATTTTTGGTCTTTTATCTTTGACCAAAATTTCAGTTTGATCATTTATCTTTTTTTTTCACTTTTGTCCTTTATGTTTAAAATTTGTGTCAATGTGGTGGTACTTTATAATTTATATGATTCAATTTTGTCCTTCAATTGGTATGATATGTTTCAGTTTGGTCCTATATTAGAAGACGACTTGAAGGACCAAATTGAAACATATCATACCAATTGAATGAGCAAATTGAAATATATCAAACATAAAAAATCATTTTGACACAGATTTGAAACATAAATGACCAAAGTGGAAAAAAATAAAAGACCAAACTGAAACTTAGGCTAAAGATAAATAACCAAAAATGCAGTTTAGCTAAATTAAATATATGTTTGGCTTGGCGGTGGGTAGAATTGATTTTGACAGAATTGATTCTGGCAGAAGCTACAAATAGTAATCAATTCTAGGAAGCAAAATCAATTTTGCAATCAGAATCCAAACATCTTTTTTTCTTCTAAAATCACGAAAGTTAATCTCAAAAGCACTTCTAGGTGCTCCCACCGCCAAACCAAACATGCACTAAATCCTATAACATATTGGTGTTTCTATTAACCAATTTAAACACTTCATTTTAATTTTTCAAAAGCATCAATGTATTATTTAGTCCCGCTTACTCTTTTATTTTCATCTTCCTAAAACACTGTATAGAGTGACATTGCTTTTGGGGCCTCCGGGATCAGGAAAAACTACACTGCTGCAAGCACTTGCTGGCAAACTCGACACCGATTTAAGGGTTCGCATTCCTCTTCCTTCTTTTTAATTTTGTGTTTACTTATCATTTTATGATTAATGGATTTAGATTATGCTTGAGCTTACATGAATGCATGATTAGGAAATTTTAATTTCAAGTTAAAACTAAACCCCATTTTGGTGTATTATGAGTCAGTGATCAGTGTATTAGGGACTTATTCGTAATAGAGCAATTTTTATGTGAAGAGATCAGATGTTAAAGAATCATCAAAGATCTTCTGCTTACAAATTTAATATAATGTGCTTCACATGTTAAAGAATTTTGAAAAACTTATACACGGGTATATCATGTCAGACAATATAATGCAAAATTACTAAGTAATTTCTTTGTGTATATTTATAAACTCCATCATGATTATGTTAAGGAACTTGGTGAATCATCAATTATATATAATCGACATTCTAATATTTATGATAATAGATTGTCAAGGTTCTAAATCATGATTGTGGTTGCATCGAGGTCGCGTCATGATCCTTCATATCGGAGAAAATTGGAGTCATATACGGTTTGATGCGACCAAAATGTGGTTGTGAAGACATGGGAAACCTCGATGTTGTGGCCACAATCATTGTTGCGGATCGTTTTTTGAATTCTTGATTGTGCCTCTCGCTTGAGGATCATATACAAGATGCCAGTAAAATGTGAAATATGATATTCAAGTTATCTAGTTTTTGATTTGGCGTGATCAAAATTTACATATTACAATAGGTATCAGGAAGAGTCACTTATTGTGGTCATGAGTTATCAGAGTTTGTTGCCCAAAGAACATGTGCTTATATTAGTCAGCATAATCTTCATCATGGAGAGATGACAGTTAGAGAGACGTTGGACTTTTCTGGACGCTGCTTGGGAGTTGGAACGAGGTATGATCTACTAGTGGAATTGACAAGGCGCGAAAAGCAAGCGGGAATCACACCAGATCCAGAGATAGATGCTTTCATGAAAGCCACATCAATGAAAGGTCAAGAAACAAGTCTGATTACAGATTATTTGCTTAAGGTTTGATGCCTCTATTTTTATTTGATTACTGTCATTTTTCAGCCAGCATTCCAGGTTAATTGATTTCTTGCTTTCTGACATATCAAAGAAAATGGTCTCAGATTCTTGGACTGGAAATGTGTGCTAATACTTTGGTGGGAGATGAGATGAGAAGGGGAATATCTGGTGGAGAAAAAAAACGGTTAACTACTGGTATGAGAAAATAATAAGAAGAAAAATTTAACTTACTAGAGAGAAAAAATTTGTCCAATTCCTAAGTAGGAACTTTCATATCATAAATGCAGGTGAGATGCTGGTAGGACCTGCAAAAGTCTTTTTAATGGATGAGATTTCTACCGGTTTAGATAGTTCGACAACCTTCCAAATTGTCAAGTTCTTGAGGCAGCTAGTTCATGTCATGGATATTACAATGATAATATCTCTTTTACAACCTGCGCCAGAAACATTTGACCTTTTTGATGACATAATCTTACTTTCAGAAGGTCAGATTGTCTATCAAGGTCCGCGTGAGAATGTTCTTGAATTTTTTGAGAGTGTGGGATTCAAATGCCCAGAAAGGAAAGGAGTTGCAGACTTCTTGCAGGAGGTTACTTCAAGAAAGGAACAAGAGCAGTACTGGTTCAGAAGGGACAAAACTTACCATTATATCAGCGTTCCCGAGTTTGTAGCTCACTTTAAAAATCATAGGATTGGCCAACAGCTTTCTGAAGAGCTAGGGGTTCCTTATGATCGTGCGAAAACACATCCTGCTGCATTGGTTAAGGATAAATATGGGATCTCAAAAGTAGAACTCTTCAAGGCATGTTTTGCTAGAGAGTGTCTCCTGACGAAGCGCAGTGCTCTTATATACATATTTAAGACTACTCAGATTATGATAATGTCTTTGATTGCTATGACAGTGTTTTTTAGAACAGAAATGAAATATGGCCAACTTGAAGATGGGAGGAAATATTATGGTGCACTGTTTTTCAGCCTCATTAATATAATGTTCAATGGAATGGCTGAGCTCGCATTGACTGCTTTTAGACTTCCTTGTTTCTTCAAGCAGAGAGACTTGTTGTTTTATCCGGCTTGGGCTTTTGCGCTGCCCATATGGATCCTTCGAATCCCGCTCTCTTTTCTGGAGTCAGGATTATGGGTTATCCTTACTTATTACACAATAGGATTTGCTCCTGCTGCAAGTAGGTATGAAAACTTATTAATTTCCCTATATCAATCAATCAACCATTCCTTGCATGTTTATGATTATTAAAAACTTTGCATTTAGGGAGAAATATTTTGAAAGTTGAATTGATTGATACAATTCTATAGCTTATTTGCTTTATTGACTTGCAACAAGTAGCAAGAAATAATCTGGTATAAAAATGACATATAAATTATAATTGTTACAGATTTTTTCGTCAGTTATTAGCATTCTTCTGCGTTCATCAGGTAAGTTTGTCTCTCTTCCGGTTCATAGCTGCTCTTGGAAGAACACTACTGGTGGCAAATACACTTGGTACCTTTATACTGCTACTTGTTTTCTTACTCGGTGGGTTCATTATCGCCAAAGGTGAGCCTCATTTACTCCTTCTCACCCCTTACTTCATTGGTAAAATGAAATAAATGCATCACAGAAAACAAGGTGTTAGAAGAATGGTTCGCGCAACTTTAATAATGTCCTTTGCAGATGACATTGAACCGTGGATGATATGGGGATATTATGCTTCTCCAATGATGTATGGTCAGAATGCCATTGCCATCAATGAATTCCTTGACAAAAGATGGAGTGCTGTAAGATCCTTCACTTGTGAAAAATAAAAAAACAAAGAAAACTTATTTATTTCATTTTCTAGCAAACCTGCATTCATTTATCTTCTTTACAGCCCAATTTGGACCCAAGGATTCCTGAACCCACAGTTGGGAAGGCTCTTCTTAAAGCTAGAAGCATGTTTACAGAAGAGTATTGGTACTGGATTTGTATTGGTGCTCTCTTAGGCTTTTCTCTGCTTTTCAACATTTGTTTTATTGTCGCTCTAACATTTTTGAAGCGTAAGTTCCCATACTGCTTGTTTCTGTTACTACTATAAGAGCAAGACTGCCTTTAACAATGTTTTAATGTTAAATTGCAGCATTTGGAGATTCTAAATCCATTATCCCGAAGGACGAAAACGAGAAAAAGGGTACAAAAAAAGAGAGTTCTGTTTCAACTGCTAAATCATTTCTTGTTGAATGACAACATATTCTAAAAAGATGTCTGTTCTAAGAAACTAAACTACTTGCCGGTAACACACAATCATGTCAACTTACTCTTGGCATATAACTATATATCATAGCAAGCTATCGGAAAAATACTTGTTTCATTCTTTGATCAAGTATAGTTTGGTATCATCAGAAAGTGTATCTTTGTCTTGCATGGTTTGGATTGTTTATTCTATTGTTGCTCTCCTTAGATTTTATAATGTTTTCAATTCTTGTTTCTAGTTTGTATATATTTTAAAACTCACCAAACATTTGTTAGCTATAATATACTTTCTTTTCAACATTCAACTACAAATGCAGACACTGAAATGGCAGAAAGAAACACCTCAGAGAGTTCAATTCCCAAAGCAGATGCTTCAATAACCAAGAGTGGGGTGGTGTTACCCTTTAGGCCCCTTTCTCTTGCTTTTGACCATGTGAATTACTACATCAATATGCCAACCGTAAATTCTGCACACTCTAGCTTCATTTTAATCATGTCAAATATTTTTTTGCTTCAACATTGTTGTTCACTTTTCCAGTGCTATATTTTCCTAGCCGATTGGAGATATCTCTGTTGATTATCCACTTTCACATGTTATTTTATTCCTCTGATGCCTTTACGATGTCTACGATGTTTTTCATAACAGGAAATGAAAAACCAAGGAGTTGAAGAAAGCCGTCTCCAATTACTAAGAGATGTAAGTGGTGCTTTCAGGCCTGGAGTACTGACAGCATTAGTAGGAGTAACTGGCGCTGGGAAAACTACACTGATGGATGTTCTTGCCGGAAGAAAAACCGGTGGTTATATTGAAGGGAGCATCAGTATATCTGGTTACCCAAAGAATCAAGCAACTTTTGCTCGAATCAGTGGATATTGTGAACAAAATGATATCCATTCTCCAAATCTTACAGTCTATGAATCCGTGGCGTTTTCAGCTTGGCTACGTCTTGGTAAGGAGGTCAAGAGAGGAACACAGAAGGTGTGCTTTATTTTAATCCACTCTCATATTGAACTTCTAGCCCCTCCACTCTGATGAACATATTTTTTTCCGATTTATATAGAACATATTGTATTTGCTAATATCAATAATCAGAAACATGAAACTGACCTTTGTTTTTTATGAACTCCCCATCCCTTGAGTGCATATATAGAATGAAAACTGAGTCCAAGTTCTACCAGGATGTGTATGCGTTTGTTTAGGAGAAGATGGATATTATTCTGTAAGAGTTGTCCTTTGTTTTAGATGTAAACTACTAGAAGCTGGTTCTGATCCGTAATAATATTATAATCATATTTGTAAACTAAGGATATCATACAATGTTCATTTGGAGTAGAGCCACAAAGGTTTAATCAATTGTAGTGTTACCAGCGTATGCTCAATCACACAACTTTGCAAATATCAATTCTTGCTGTACTTAATAAATCATGTAGAAAATCATCTCCAGCAATGTAACTATTACAAACAGACCTATTGTTAAACAGACTCTTCCTACAGATGTTTGTTGAGGAAGTTATGAAACTTGTTGAGCTGCATCCATTGAGGAATTTTATAGTGGGTCTTCCTGGCGTAGATGGTTTATCAACTGAACAAAGAAAGAGACTCACCATTGCTGTAGAATTGGTTGCCAATCCTTCCATCATCTTTATGGATGAGCCTACATCAGGCCTTGATGCTAGAGCTGCAGCAATTGTTATGCGCACAGTCAGAAATACAGCGGATACGGGGAGAACAGTAGTCTGCACAATTCACCAACCAAGCATTGACATATTTGAATCTTTTGACGAGGTACGACTTCCAATAATTTGGGAGATGAACTTTTATTTCTATGAGGGTTATGAAAACACAATGCTTAAACTCACTTTCATCTTTCGTTCAGCTGCTTTTGATGAAGAGAGGGGGACAAATCATATACAGTGGTCCCCTTGGTCAAAAATCCAAGAACCTTATAGAGTACTTTGAGGTGAGTACGACTTACGCGCTGCAAAATGTATAAATTTTCAAACTCAGTAATCTTGTAAACTATGTGAAACGTCTGCAGGCTATTCCTCAAATTCCTCGATTAAAAGATGGATTAAATCCAGCCACATGGATGTTGGAGATCAGTTCTCCAGCAGTTGAGTCTCAGCTAAGTGTTGACTTCGCAGAATTGTACGCCAAGTCAGAAGTGTACCAGTTAAGTATTTCTTGAAGTTGCATTCACATATTACTACCACTGTTCCCTTTTTAATCTGAAGTTAGAAAGAGGCTGCTCTTTTCATTTCTGATATCAGCTCTTTTCAGGAGGAATCAAGAACTTATTGAAGAGCTAAGCACACCATTACATGGAACAACGGATCTTAATTTCCCAAATAAATACTCCCAGCCCTTTATTACTCAATGCAAAGCTTGCTTCTGGAAACAACAATGCTCCTACTGGAAGAACCCACAATATAATGTCGTCCGGTACTTCCTGTCAATATTTGTAGGTGTTATTTTTGGACTCGTTTTCTGGAAAAAAGGAGATAAAATGTAAGTTTCCTTGTTCTCCTTTATGGGTATTTTACTTATTGAGAAAACACATGAATAGATAAAAAGATTACTTTCTAGCTCATGGAAGGTGACTAGGTGAGGACAAGTTCTTTCTTCTTTGCAGACACAAGGAACAAGATATTATGAATCTAGCAGGAGCTGTGTATTCAGCTATTTTATTTCTTGGAGCCACCAACACTAACTCTGTCATACCTGTAGTAGCAGTAGAAAGAACAGTCTTCTACCGTGAAAGAGCTGCAGGAATGTACTCAGCTCTCCCCTATGCAATTGGTCAGGTAGTTGAAGCCAATTCCTTAACAAAAAACAATTGATAATTTAATTCCCAATGACTGAGTAAACTTATGGAATCTTCAAGCATTGCCTTGCAGGTAGCAGTAGAATGTATCTATGTTGCAATCCAAACATTTACCTATACTCTTATCCTTTACTCAATGATGGGGTTCCCTTGGCAAGCTGACAAGTTCTTATGGTTCTACTACTTCATATTCTCTTCCTTTGTATACTTCACACTATACGGAATGATGGCTGTGGCTCTGACACCAAACTACCAAATTGCTGCGGTTACCATGTCCTTCTTTCTAATGTTCTGGAACATATTCTCGGGTTTCGTTATCCCAAAATCGGTATGTATAGCAAAACAATTATCAAATATATTTATAGTCATAAACAAATTGCACATTAGCCTGCTTGAAAACTCTGTTGGGAGGGGAGAACCACACAGGCCGGCAAAGCCGGTAGCTAGGTTCCCCACGTAGATTAGTCATCGGCAAAGCCAGGTGGAAATCTAGCGCACCAAAAGCATGGTAACCAAAAAAACATTAGCCTGCTTGATTTAAGGAATAAATATAGTTCACATTGATGACTAAGAATCTTCACAGAATTCTGCATTATAGTTCTTGTTATTTCACACTTTTGCAGCAAATTCCAATATGGTGGAGGTGGTATTATTGGGGGTGCCCAACTGCTTGGACTATATATGGCCTTTTGACATCACAGTTGGGTGACAATGATACAGAAATTGAGGTACCTGGATCTGGATCAATATCTGTAAAAGCATACCTCCAGAAAGAGATGGGCTATGAATATGACTTCCTTGGAGTTGTTGCTGTGGCTCATATTGCTTTTATTGTCATCTTTCTTTTTGTATTTGCATATGGCATTAAGGTTTTAAATTTCCAGAAGAGATAAGTAACACAGAATTATTAATATAGAAAGAATAAATACAAATACAGAAGAAAGGAAAGAGGGATATATAAAGGTTTATGTCCCACAAATAGCTATTATAGACAAGCAGCACTTTAGCTTTCAATGTCTCTTTCATATGCAATTTAGAATTTTCAATTGTATCTAGTTTTTGGTTAATGGTCATTATCTTCAGTTTGGCCTCCCAAATTATCCCATTTTGTGATAATAATGAATGGTGTGCATATTATTTGTGAAAACATTTAAAAAGATTGAGGATATGTACCCTTTTTCAAGAAGTCTCGAAGAAAATGATTGGTTGATTTTCAAAGAGTACGTTAAGCACTCTTTAAACTTTTCCTTGTAACTTTCGCATAGAATTTTGAAGACCGAGTTTGCTGGTGATGATGAGTTTCCTAGACAGGATTTTGAGATCATTCCTGCAAAACACTCAAGTTGCTGATCCATATAAGAAAAAAATACCCAGACTCATTTCTATTAAGAAATTTAGTTAATTTGTTATACCTCAATTTTGTCCGCTCTCTTTTTTTCTTTTTACTATTAGTTCACATGTCTTGAGTCTGATCAACGAGATTAGTTCTTAGACTCGTGGGCGCGATTTTCATTAATTAGGTCAACGCTTAGTAGTTCATTGCTATTTGGGCTTGATCTTAGTGCTTCACTTGATTGAGTCTAGTTCTAATTTTGTTTACTAATTGGGTTTGACACAATTTAGTTTTTTTTGTCTATATAAGCACAAAAATACAATAAAATTAGAATTAAAATTTATTTATAATATTGCAATGGTCCAAAACTCCAAAAATACAAAAAAAAAATACAAATAAAAAATAACGGGAGCAACATCGCCAATCTTTAGACTTCTTACAGTGCCCCACATCCCAAATCTGCAAAAGTCAAAAGCCCAGTCAAATGTAATTAATGCTAAACCTAATTTTTACCTATAAAAACACTGTCAAACCCTCAGTCAAGAGAAGGAGAGTCATCCAGAAATCACCCAAAAAAGGATTAGGGCTTCACATCGAAACCCTAGTCACCAAAAACACCGAGTTTAGTTCTAGAAGTAGAGCCCGTAGCAGTACCGAGTAAACATAAAGGGGGCCTCTCAGGAGCTAGAAACACAAGAAGCAAGAGGATAGCAACTGCAAACGTTAGTAGCGGTGATAATAAATAAATAACAAGAGTTTTACAAAGGCTGGAATTTGGGGTTAGTGCTTCGTTTTTCTTTTTTTTCTTGTATATTATTTTCCATAATAGATCATCAGATATGAGAAGTGTTAGAGATGCTTTTGTTGTAAAAATTAGATAGAACTTTAAAATCAGTATTATATTTATGTTACTCTAAATATTAGATGAGTCTCTGCATGTTAATTTAAGGATTTAAGGTCTTAATTTTTTTATTTTTATTATTGTTTTTTTGTTGCCAAGCTTGTGAATATATTTGTATCGTAAAAAGAAGAGCTTCAGAAATTGAAAATAACATGAATTGGATAAGAAGCAAAAAATCACCAAACCAAACAACTCTCACCTCTTTCACAAATGGATTAAGGTGTAAAGCAGTACCAAAAATCAAACTAAAGGGAAGAAGAACCCAGAAACGAAATATGAAAGGAACCGAACGGACTATCGCCGGCAACACCGCAGCCCCCTCTGGGGATGTTTCCTTCCGGCAATACTCCGAGCTTCTCCTCTCTCTCACTGTCGTCACGTCCCATCTTCATTCTACAAATCGTCCCCTAATTTCTCTCCCTTTCATTTTTTTGAATTAAACTCACTCACTCTCTCTCTGTACATATGCGGCGTTAAGAAGAAGAGGAATAAGGAATTAGGTTCCTTTCCTTAAACTGGTGATATACATTATGTTAATATATATTATTATTTATTATTATTATTATTATTATTATTATTATTATTTTAAGTTTATTTAACTATTTCTTTCTTACTTTTCAAAAAAAACAACAAGCAAATATTTTTCCTATCCAAAAATCAAATAAAAGACTAAGTCGGTTGTACAACCGGATTAGTCATCATTCTAGGACCAATGAGCTGTACAGTTCAGTAATCCTAAAAAAAACTTATAAAAATGTAAATAAATTATTTTTCCTAACATAGGGATTAAGTCGGTTGTACAAACCCAAGTTAGTCAATGTTTCTAGAGACGAATGAGTCAGCATGCAGTTCAAGAGTCCTAGAATACCTATTCTAAAACCAACCCACCTCATATCAAACTAACTTCTTTCAAAAAACTCGAAAATCATTTCAAAAAGTAGGGGACTAAGTCGGTTGTACAATCGGGTTAGTCAGTGTCCTAGAATCGATGAGTACATGCAGTTCAAGGAATCCTAGGACCCTACACTAAAAACACCAACCAACAAACCTTTTTCGGGAAGAACTACGTAGCTTTGATTCCTCCATTGCATCCGGAGTGCGTGTAGAGCAAGACTCAAACTCTTGTCAAGCACTAAAAATCAAAAACTTAAATAAGTCTTTTTCTCTACAAATAAAAGGGTAATAATTAAATAAATCTTAAATTAATTAGACAATGGATGTCGTGGGGTGCTAATACCTTCCCCGCACATAACGACTCCCGAACCCTAACAATGCCTCGTCCTAAAACTTAAAGGGATTTTCCGAATTTGCCCTTAAACTAGAATTTCGGTGGCGACTTCTTTTCGAACTTCGAAGAATCCTTTCCCGGATTTTTCGGTCGCTACAGCTGGCGACTTCACTGGGGACTTATTTATTTTTAGAGGGTCAAAACCTAGTCTAATTAATTCAGGATTAATTCAATTTTTACCCTTTTATTTTATTTATTTGCTTTCGCATAATTATATTATTTATTTGTCTAAACCCTAGGATAGAAGACGATATTTGTATATATGTTTGTTTGTCTGTTTGCAGCTTTGGGTTATTTTAAATTGCTCCTACACACACTGCACCTACACACATCACACACTTGTGAGAAAAAGTCCTCTACCCGGATTCGAGCATAAACCTAAGTTAGAACGAGATTGCGTAGTGATGGCCTGCGGGACGTACGTCTCGTTGGGTGGTCACGAAAATCTCACCTAGAGTTTGATTCCTTTTGAGGATGCCATTCCTTCTAATAGCTTGCCTATTGTTGGGGTCAGTATTCTTGACTGGGGTCCTTGGCTCTAGGAACCTTGTGTAGGATTCTTTAGAACTACCCTTGTGAGGCTCACTATAAAAGAAACCTTAGACCCACTCCGTAAGATACCTTTCTAGGGTCACAAAGGAGCTTCACACCCTTGCATTCAAACAAATATTTATGCATATTGTCTTTTATCAAATAAATCAAAAAAAAAAAACAAAAATCATTATTTACTACTTTTTTAGAAAATATACCACATGCATTTTTCTCTTTCTTTGCACTACGAAAAATACAAAGAAATAAACATCTCTTTGCATGTACTTTTATGATCGTTAGAGAATTAAAATCTTTACCTTGGAGAGAAGCGTACACGCTAAAGTCGAAATTAAATTTTGTACTTTACTCTCCAATGAAAAGTTTATAATTCCCCGACGCGATAAATAAAATCATATGTTATCATTTCATGCACCTACATTATCATTACATTCGCATTTCACATACATTCATTCGCATATCATGCACATTCATTCATTGCATACTTACATCTTGCATAAAAAAAAACGATATAAATTTTAGAGAAAACTATGATGAGAGATGGGGCGTTCTTGTGAAATAAATTACTCTTCTTTGGAAAAGTTTAGTCTTACTTAGTTGCAAGCTCAAGGTGTTTCAAGGCACTCAATTTTTTTTTTTAAATTAGCAGCTCCAACATTTTTTCTAACAAAGTGTTGCATCCCATGATGAATGACCGAAATGGTCTGCCAAAAATTTCTGTCATGCTTTAACTAATGTTAAACTCTCTATGAAGCATTTGTATAGTAACTTGCGTCTTCATTCTTGTTTGAGTCGATTAATGTCCATGCACTTATCATCATCCCCGTCCAAATCTAATCCCACCTGCACCACCCTAAAGTACATACTCCCCTACCTAGTCGACTTTTTGGTTTGTTCTCACTAATGAAATAACGCTTTAGGCCCTCCATACTGGGGCAAATTTGTGATCTCTAAAATACCTTGTCAACATTATATTCCCTTGGTGCAAGTCCTTTACAAAAAATTCAAAAAGGCCCGTTAGGTTGAAAACTCGTAAGAGCGGCCTAAGCAAAAATTAGGGCACAAAAAAAAAAAAAAAGAGAGCAAATATTTTGTAAATAAGTAAATTATTGTTCTTAAGTTAATTTTTGAGAAAACGAGCAATCATGATGTGAAATGAAGTTGAACCATCTTTCCATACCCTCAAAACTCCTTTGCCGCCCACCTTAAGCCAAAAATCCAAAAACCTTTCAACCACCCTAGACAAGGATCAGTTCTACATCAAAGATGGTATATCATTTTTATCTGCTCACTCGGCTCAAAAGAAAGAGAAACAAAAATCACAAAAGAGTGAAGTCAAAAAGAGGATTAAAAAAATCCCAAAAAAAACAAAAAAAAACAAAAAAACAAAAATAGTACAAATCGTGAGCTGATACTTCATTACCATCAAAGCACAAGAGATCCTTGTCTGAAATAAACCCCAAACACTTCCTTTGTCCTCAATATCCTTTCCTTCATAAATCATCACCCATTAGCCAAGTTACATCACCAAATTATTCGTCCCATCAATCATCAAACACTTCATTGAGCCTAAATAACCCCTCTTTCACAAACCAATAACCCTTTGGCCAATTCACACCCCCCAAAAATCATCCATCCCATCAATCCCCAAACACTACTTTGAGCCCAATTATCATGTCTCTCATAAACCATTAACCAGCAGCCACATTACAACTCCGAAAATCCATTCTGATCAATGACCGATTGCTTTTGTTTTCTCAAAATCTTAAATTTAGGACCAATAAGTTTATTTATTTACGATATATATGTCTCAAAAAAAAAAAAAAAAAACTCTCTCAAATAAAGAGAAAAATCAAAGGACACACCTCAAAGATTCATTCAAGTTCTCATGCGACATCAAGACAAGGTTTAGTGATCACCAAGTGGTGTTGTCATCATAGCGAAAACTCAAGACTATCATAGTATGTATGGGAATCATTTTATAGAGAACCAAAAGTTTATACTAGGATCGTCATCGATATCCTAGAGTGGGGCATCCTTTCACCATCTATTCCATTTGAACTTGGGAAATTTGTGCAGTGTCCATCCCATATCACACCCAACCTATACTGACCAACTCGAAAAACCCATAGCCCTAACTCTGTCACCTTTCCCAATCTCACTAAAGCCAACCATTGAAATACCATTCCAAGTGGGGCAATTCCGTCGCTCTTCACTCCACCTTCAAATGGGAAAATTCACCTTACACCCATCTCATCCCCTTGCCATATTCACAAAAAAAAACCATACTGGGGCAATTTCTCAACTCACTATCCTAAATGTTTCTACTCTAGTCTGCAATCTTGTCCTTACCATAATTAGGGAAACATCAAACTCTATGGGTTGAGACAACATCTCCTACTTGCCACCTTTCATTCCAGAGCCAATGCATTCCCAACTCATCATCTTCTACACCCTAGCTTGTCACCACTAGACAGCGGCGGACACTCACCGTCATCAAAACTAAATTGGGGCGATCCTACATTCCTTGGCTTGGGAAAACCTACCTTTCATGACCTTGACAAAGACCGGTCAGTCATTCACCCCTTCATGTGCCACAAATGCCCACACCCTAGGTCTTTAGAACCCCAAGATTAACTGACTCATTCATCTATATTCGCACTACTATACATCTTCACAAAACAATGCTTCAGAGAGAGAAAACACAAGTTGATCATATGATGTTGGAAATCCACTTATCTAGCTGTGCGGGCCATAACTTCGGTCATCATGGGGCATCAAAATGAAAGAGAAAAATGAGCGAGCTTGCAAATACTTTTCACATCAGTGCCCGTAAATAACAACCTTGAGATCGCTAAAGTTTGAATCAAATCTAGCCTTTCCAATGAATGACCAATCTCCACCTCTCACATCCAAAGTCTCACATCTCATCATCACAAAAAAAGTGTTTCTACACCCAAATCAATCATTTCATATCATCGCACCATAGCATTTGCATTCAAGCATTTCATCCACATTCGCATTTAATGCATTTATTGTATACCAAAAAAGAAGCAAAAAACTAAAAAAACAAAAAGAGAAAAGAGTCACCTATTTCATCCATCACCCCACCAAAAATCATCTGTTGCATGTGCATGTATTATTGGCGTTGTATGTCCATTACATGATGTATTGCCTCTGAATCGACTTCAAGTGTCGATACCCATATTTTGATCCTCTAAGATCAAAGCTCTAAGCGTTGATCCCGTGATCGCATCACGCATCACCGAGCCGATCCCGGACCGAGTGGTCCTTCGTGAGCACTACGCGCTCCTTCGATGCCCTAAGTGGCCCGGTCGCAAACGTCGGTCGAGCCCTACGGACCTTCCGCACTCGCGCGTGGTCCTTCGCGGACTAGTTGTGTCGGCCTGAAGACACGATGTAAATCCCTCATGGTCAACATATCGATTCTAGACCGATCTTGACCCATCATGGCCGCTTCGAGTATAAAGGCCCCTCGCACCGCTTAACTAGTACCGTAGCTAGTTGCGCTCCTTGAACCACGATGGTCCTTCAATTAAGGCCTGGCGACCTTCCGGACCACGAGTGGTCCTTCGAGCCTTAGTGCTCCTTCAGTCCTTGTTGACCCTTCATTCAACTCTCGGTTAATGCGCCAAGTATTAACCATTCTCTCTTACCTCTCAAACCTTCTACTTCCCCCTTAAACGGACAAAATTAGCGTCTATTCTATCTTTATTTCTATTTTCACTACGAAAATTTGAATACACTTCACCTTTTCTAGTAAAATATAAATAAAGAGGGGCACTTGTTATACCTCAATTTTGTCCGCTCTCTTTTTTCTTTTTACTATTAGTTCACATGTCTTGAGTCTGATCAACGAGATTAGTTCTTAGACTCGTGGGCGCGATTTTCATTAATTAGGTCAACGCTTAGTAGTTCATTGCTATTTGGGCTTGATCTTAGTGCTTCACTTGATTGAGTCTAGTTCTAATTTTGTTTACTAATTGGGTTTGACACAATTTAGTTTTTTTCTATATAAGCACAAAAATACAATAAAATTAGAATTAAAATTTATTTATAATATTGCAATGGTCCAAAACTCCAAAAATACAAAAAAAAACAAATAAAAAATAACGGGAGCAACATCAGCAATCTTTAGGACTTCTTAGCAAGCCCACATCCCAAATCTGCAAAAGTCAAAAGCCCACCAAATGTAATTAATGCTAAACCTAATTTTTACCTATAAAAACACTGTCAAACCCTCAGTCAAGAGAAGGAGAGTCATCCAGAAATCACCCAAAAAAGGATTAGGGCTTCACATCGAAACCCTAGTCACCAAAAACACCGAGTTTAGTTCTAGAAGTAGAGCCCGTAGCAGTACCGAGTAAACATAAAGGGGGCCTCTCAGGAGCTAGAAACACAAGAAGCAAGAGGATAGCAACTGCAAACGTTAGTAGCGGTGATAATAAATAAATAACAAGAGTTTTACAAAGGCTGGAATTTGGGGTTAGTGCTTCGTTTTTCTTTTTTTTCTTGTATATTATTTTCCATAATAGATCATCGATATGAGAAGTGTTAGAGATGCTTTTGTTGTAAAAATTAGATAGAACTTTAAAATCGATTATTATATTTATGTTACTCTAAATATTAGATGAGTCTCTGCATGTTAATTTAAGGATTTAAGGTCTTAATTTTTTTATTTTTATTATTGTTTTTTTGTTGCCAAGCTTGTGAATATATTTGTATCGTAAAAGAAGAGCTTGAAATTGAAAATAACATGAATTGGATAAGAAGCAAAAAATCACCAAACCAAACAACTCTCACCTCTTTCACAAATGGATTAAGGTGTAAAGCGATACTAAAAATCAAACTAAAGGGAAAAGAACCCGAAAACGAAATATGAAAGGAACCGAACGGACTATCGCCAAGCAACACGCAGACCCCTCTGGGGATGTTTCCTTCCTCGCAATACTCCGAGCTTCTCCTCTCTCTCACTTTGTCGTCACGTCCCATCTTCATTCTACAAATCGTCCCCTAATTTCTCTCCCTTTCATTTTTTTGAATTAAACTCACTCACTCTCTCTCTGTACATATGCGGCGTTAAGAAGAAGAGGAATAAGGAATTAGGTTCCTTTCCTTAAACTGGTGATATACATTATGTTAATATATATTATTATTTATTATTATTATTATTATTATTATTATTATTTTAAGTTTATTTAACTATTTCTTTCTTACTTTTCAAAAAAACAACAAGCAAATATTTTTCCTATCCAAAATCAAATAAAAGACTAAGTCGGTTGTACAACCGGATTAGTCATCATTCTAGGACCAATGAGCTGTACAGTTCAGTAATCCTAAAAAAAACTTATAAAAATGTAAATAAATTATTTTTCCTAACATAGGGGATTAAGTCGGTTGTACAACCCCAGGTTAGTCATGTTTCTAGGACGAATGAAATTTGCATGCAGATTCAAGAGTCCTAGAATACCTATTCTAAAACCAACCCACCTCATATCAAACTAACTTCTTTCAAAAAACTCAAAATCATTTCAAAAAGTAGGGGACTAAGTCGGTTGTACAATCGGGTTAGTCGGTGTCTAGAATCGATGAGTATGCAGATTCAAGGAATCCTATGACCCCTACACTAAAAAAACACCAACCAACAAACCTTTTTCGGGAAGAACTACGTAGGCTTTGATTCCTCCATCAGCATCTGGAGGTGCGTAGGAGCAAGACTCAAACTCTTGTCAAGACTAAAAATCAAAAACTTAAATAAGTCTTTTTCTCTACAAATAAAAGGGTAATAATTAAATAAATCTTAAATTAATTAGACAATGGATGTCGTGGTCTAATACCTTCCCCATGGCATAACGACTCCCTAACCCTAACAATGCCTCGTCCTAAAACTTAAAGGGATTTTCCGAATTTGCCCTTAAACTAGAATTTCGGTGGCGACTTCTTTTCGAACTTCGAAGAATCCTTTCCCGGATTTTTCGGTCGATACATAATTATAATTAATTTTCTTAATATCATATGAACAACAAATGCATTTCCTACACTATACTGGATAAATAGTTGAAAGGAGGAAAAATGGGAAGCGACGCAACAAGCATTGAATTTATAGTATTTTCCCTCTGGTGTATCTACTATCTAATGTCTGCACAATAATCATCAGTAATAAACTGAACTATTCCTCCATCCCATATTATATACTCCCTCTTTCGTCCCACTTTGTTTGCAGTTTAGAGTTTTGACACACTCTTTAAAAAAATGATTAGGAGTTTAGATTCTTTAAAAAGTGTTGTCTAATTTACCATTTAACTATTTATCTCTCTACATAGATAAACGTGAATCTTTTATTGGAGGTAAAAAATTGTCATAATTAATAACGGTATAAGGGTAAAAGAACTTTAAAATTTTCATTGAAAATCCAAAACAACAATCAATTTGAGACAAATTGATTTTGCTAAAACAACAAACAATTTAGAACAGAGAGAGTAACTTTCTAGCCAAAAAAATTGTTCTATTTAATACATGACTTTTTACAATATCAATAAAGCATTAATGCTACTTTTCCTATCATACCCTTCATTATATAACAATATCTCTCCTATTTCTATTAATTTATCTTTCCAATATCATTAATGAAAGATAATTTAGTAAACGTATTCACAATTTCCCATTCCCATACAAAATTAATTATTTTTCTTAATTTGTGTGAAATGACCTAAAATGACAAATAATATGAGACGGAGGAGCATCACAATGAACTCATTTAGATACTGTATGATACAACTTTAAAGGGCGGTAGCAATTAAAGTTAGTATGAGTATGAGTATAACTAACATCATATTTCATAAAACAAATAAATAAAGCATATATTGCTCATCACGAAAGCACAGGATTTGGCATCAGCTCAAAGTTTAAGTTAAAAAAATTCAGAAACTGAAGATCTCTTCTTACAAAGGTCTGCTTTTCAGTTGTTGTCCTATACACAGGAACTACTAACATAAACATGGGGAAAAACAAAATGTGCAATTAGGACCTTCAATTTTTAGCATCAGGGTACCATGAAATTCCTGAAAGAGCCTTCAATCATATGTTAATTATCGCCTCCCATCGGTTTTAACAGGAGCCTTATCCAGCTCATCAATCTCCTTTCTGCTTTTTACCAAACTCCTTTTCTTGCTATTTAAATCCAGTTTGTCAAAGTCCTCTGCAATTGCTACATAACCACAAAGAATACTCTCCACTTCATCTTCTGTCTCTTTCATGTTACAGCTTTTGATACCATCGGATTTTACCTTCTCATAATTAGCTCTCCCACGATTGCTATCAGAAAGATATTTATGAATCCTCTCTGCATCTCCCAGCCCAACAAACGTGCCCAAGAACTTCACCAGAATAGAACTTTGGTCTGCTGGCTTCCCTAAGCATAACTTGATTCTTCCCCTCACAAAACCTTTGCCTGCACAATTGAAATTAAATAATAAAAAATTGCCAATTGTGCGTTTTTCACAAGGCAACAATTGGTTGGTAAAGATTCTAAGGAAGATTCAAGATTTCATGTCGTAAAAATTTAACATCTACTACTCTAGTCCTTATTATAAGAAAAATTTGCAGTTTTAGGTTAATTGAATAACTGATATATCTGGTCAATAATATAAGTCAGATACATCAAATACTGATGAACTGAAAACTGCAAATTTTTCTTATAATAAAGACCGGAGGGAGTATTATGCTAAAATGTGCATACTCGATGTTTCATTAAAAATCATATTAAGTTTGACTAATGATTAGTGCACAGTATATCGATGTTCAAACATAAACTCACCTCTTAAAAACGCCTCAATTGTTTCCATGCTTACAACCTTCCAGTTTTTAGGATTGCCATCCGACATCGATATATTATGGATGATAACAATAGGAGGCCATAGAATCAAATCCTCCTTTTGAGCCAAAGCTTCGGCACGTGGTAAGATCTGGGGAACCCAAGTTACTGTATCTTGAGGAATAGCAGTATCCCATCCCATCATAACACATATTGCTTTGTGAAGAGCCAGATGTTTAGCTCTCAGCCCAGCCTTATGAGACATAAAAGCATGAGTTACCAAGCGTCCAGTGTCCATGAATTCCTTTGAGGAGCTGTATCCATAAAATAAAAAAATAAAAAATACACGGGACAAAAAACATGTTACAAGTCATAATTTACACTTAACCTTCAGAAATCAAAATGCTGGCAACTTATACATCAATACTCTCAAACATGAAAAATGTACAGAGAAAATTTAAAAACAATCATGCATTATAGAAATACAATTTGGTAATAATCATGATGATAATTTACTGAAAGCCAACAGAGAAAATAAAATAAAGATCAATAGCCTCAAAACTATCATCATTTCAAAATGCATCAATGAATATGGCAGCATATACAATTAGCCTACTGGTTCACTTCCTACTCTGTTCGTCAAAGCAATAACAGAACATAAACACTTGCATGTCATCAACTTCCTAAGATCAGGAACTTCGGTTCTGCCAATCATAAATTTCATCAAACAGAAAAAGGGGGAACAAAAGACATCATGAAAAAACAGATCATAATAGATTGCGTACAACTTACTAGATTAATGGTTACAAGAAAAAGTTTAGAACCGCAATATATAAAATTCCAAATCCGGATAGATGATGATGATGATAATAATAATAATAATAATAATAATAATAATAATAATAATTATTGTTATACAAATACAGCTATCTATTGGAACACCTGAATCCTCCGCCGACTTTCACTAAATCTAAAACCACCACAGCCATACTTGTAATAGGAAAATCAATCTAGATGACTCGCACGCCTAGGCAATTTTAACCTAGCTGTATTCTCCTATCATTACTATGCCATGGTGTGTCAAAGCAATCCTTTTTGTGGTTGCCAATGTTCGGTCAAGAATCCTCTAGAAGCTCGCCCACCACGTATACTCTCTTTTACCAGGTTATTCTGGCTATGTTTCCTTTCTTCCTAAAAAATATAGTCTGGAATTTCACATGCACCTAGAGGCTAAAATAACTAAAATTATTTACAGTTGCATAAAAGCATGGTTAAATGCCAGCTCTAGAAAACATTAAAGCTAACTTCAGAATCATGCAACACAGCAGTCAATTTTATTTGGTTTGCACCAACGTTCAACATTATAGACACCAATTCGGCAAGATTTGCGACTCATGTTCATCCAGAGAGCAGTTTACCATACGTTTGGCTTTGATCTTATTGGCATAGGATTGGAGCTATCAAACTGTCCATGTTTTCTCCTTAATAAAATACGACAATCACACATACCAACATGTTATATGTCCAAAGTGGTGAGAACCTAAAAATGATCGCACATGTACTTGACTCCACCTGTAAGTTAGATACTAGGACGCTCCTGATTCAATATGTTTGGAGAATTGCTCCATTTAATAAAAGAGCATCATAGAAAAGAAAACAGACCTTTTACCACATACGATGCAGTACAAACTACCAGCTTTTCCTTGGTTCTTGTATCTTCTTTGGACAGATAAGTTCAGATTCAAATCCTTGGAGTACAACAAAAAGTTCTCATGCACCATTTGTATAAACTCCTCCGAGCCCTCGGTTGGCTCAGATTCTGCAGCACTTACCAAATCTTCATATGATTCATCATTAGTTGTATGCTTGTTGTCATCATATCCATGATACTTTTTCCAACCTTTAGGTTGTTTTTGATGTTTTTGAATTGTATTTCTTTTAGAAAAATGCTGAGATTTATACCAGTTTGATGAACTAGACTTTGAATGATGTCGTATATTCTGATTGGAATACTTCTGAAATCGAAACGAAGGTCTTTGTCCATGTCTGGCTGAAACTTGAGGTGATATCCACTCATCAGAAGGAAAATCTTCTTCATTTTCCAACTCGTTGTATTCATTCTTATATTTCCCGTATATCTTACGCTTGTATCCAACATTATTTGATGAATACAACATTTTCATTCTTTCATCATCTACCCACTCGTCCCTTTCATATAAATCTTGAAATTCTTCAGCTGCATCCCATTTACTTGATTTCATTGTTCTCAAATCACGCTCATCTATTTCTTGATTGGCATTGTATTTTCTTTTCACAAGTCTATCTGAATGATCGTGAATGCCAACATTTTGATCCATTCCCTGCACTCTGATAGCTTGTCTGTAGGTTTCTGAATTATGTTTAGACATATGTGAACTTTGATACCTTTCTTGCTGACGTCCAAGACCTCCTTCTCTTCGAGAGTCATATTCTGGTCTTAAAATTTGTATTCGGTCAGCTTCTGGTGCACCCGGATATGAAACTTCATAATCATTTGCCATTCTCTTTGCATTTTTAGGATGATTATATCCTGAATGCAAATAAGCTTCACCTTGCATTGATGAAATTGATGTTCTTCTCATATCATCGTCGTGATAGTCTACATCATGATCGTGATAGTCTACACATGTTCTTCTCATATCATCATGATAGTCTAAATTTGTTGGCCTCTGTGATGCATCATGATCATGATAGTCTACATATGTTGCCTTATGTGATGCAGGGTGGTCATGCATGATACCCCTTCTTGGATCGTCATGAGTTTCTTCACACCTATCAGTTCTATCTAAATCTGAATGTGAAATATGATGCCTAGATAACTCCCTATTATCATATTCCATTACAGCTTGCTCATAGTCCAATCGACCATGAGGAGCTACCCTTCTAGGTATATCATCATAGTGATATAAATGTTCATCTTGTACCGCTCTGGCCTGTGATCTTGAATTAAAATAATCCACATGCTCAGTCCTGGTAGGACTCAACTCACATTGTTGGTGACACATCATAGTTCTCTGCCCAAGATCACGACCTCTAGTAGTGTCCATAAATGGCCTTTGACTGTGTCCACTAAGCCCTACATCTTCTGGAAGTTTTCCGCTGCTCCTTGGCACATCATAAGATGTAGGTAAACATACAGCATCACCATGTGAGCATAGAAAATCACTCCTCGTCATTTCTATGGAGAAGTTTCCATAATCCCTCAAGTGAGAAGTGCCTGCAAAATCCTTAGCATAAGAGGGAGATACTTTAGAATGGCAAATATCTCCTGCATGAAACATAGTTTTATCCTCCCTACTGTGGGATTCTGTGACAGGTATCTTATCCACATTAGGATGTTCTCGGTTCTGTATCCTTTCATGCTCAAATCTCCCCACAGACACACCCCTCGACACACCCCTCGATGGCAGTGGCAACTGCCCCTCGGCTTCATCATACCGTGATGGTATCCTTTCATGCTCAAATCTCCCCGCAGACACGCCCCTCGACACACTCCTTGATGGCAGTGGCAACTGCCCATCGGCTTCATCATAAGGTGATGTTACATTTATTCCCATATCCGGAATAGACCTATACGAACTTCCTACTTCATTTCCACTTCTCATAAACCTTTGATCCACAATACCATGTCCTCCAGTATCTAATCTGCTTTCAACCAAGTCCTTTTCTCTATTGAGGTAAACACGCTTTGCATCCATGTTTACATCATCAACACCGTAATCCATGGTTTTCGATAACTCATATCTTGGTCTCAACCCCAAAGGTGGTGGTGGTGAACAACTTCTATGGCTAACCCCATCATCAAAATGAGATCTTCTCCTAAGTTGTTCGGCAGGAGGAGGGGATCTTGACCGAACCCTACTACTCCTTCGACCACTCAAATTCCAATCAAAATCCCTCCCTTCAAACCCATCACCACCAACCCTTCTCACCCCTTCCACCTTCAGAGGACTCAAGTTCCTTTGCTGCACCGGAGACCGATCCGACCCCTCACGGCGATTTCTCCGATACGGTTCAGGAACTGAATCAAGTCGGTGCTGTGGACGCAACTTCGAAGAAGGAGACAGTGCAACGTGCTCCTCTTCTCGCCGCCTGTATTGCATGGTTATTACTTGACTAAACAAAACCAAACCCTAAATACCCCCTTTTGGTAAATCGAAAAAAGGATCTTAAAAAAAGAGAGAAACCCTAGCGATCCACAAACCCTAACCCTAGAAAGATGTTGATAAGGGAATTGCAGATAGAGATTAAGCAACAACAAAAATTAGTATCGATTGACGAATGAGATGAGATTTGTAGTAGTTGTTGTTGTTGTCGTCAAACCTTTTGAGGGAAAGCGGGAAGTTGCATGGATGGAAAGAGAAGATGAATCATGGAGATGCGAATGGAAAGAGTAGCTTCTCCTTGCCTCTGTGAGTGTCACTGAAAGTGAAAGATATTTTTGGATTCACAGCTTTCTGGTTTTTCAAAGACGGTTCAGTTCCCCATATTATGTCTTTACACGTTTATCGTATTCCATTGGCAGATCTCTTACATGATAGATAGTTGATACACAAACATAGCATCGGTTTGGAAAAAAAATAGCGGATAAACTAGCTTATACTCACTCCGGATATAAATATAAGCAATAAATACATTTTTAGGTTCATTCCAGATACATTATTTTTTCAATAAACCTAAAAAAGTGTTTGTTGCTTATATTTGAGTCCGGAGGGAGTAGCGAATAAGCTTTTTAAGAAACAAAAATATTGTTTCAACTTCATACCATAAAAACACTAAATTGAGATAGTTGGCCCAGTTGTATGGGACACGAAGTTGACATGGTGCTTTCAGGGTCGACCTACTGCAGTGGACAAATTAGATGTTGGTTTATGTAAAATTTACTACTAAGCACGAGGAGAGATTATTCATTCGTTTTTTTGACCGAAATAAATTTATCTCATTTCAAAATCAATAATGTTTATTACACACGTAGGAGCACAAAAGCACTTTTTTTTAGAGTATTGAGACACTCTAAGTAGCCAATAATGGTCCAGAAGAAGAAAAAAACCACAAAAGCACTTTTTTTTGGTCAAAAAGAAGCTCATACCACATTAAGAAAGGTCACCTTAAAAGAGATTTTCACGAGAGCATGAAGCTAAAAACACAACCTCATTTTATGAGGACCTTAATTATTTCCCTGAAGACATGCGGAATTAAACATTGAGTTGACCAAAAATGGTACCCCAAGAATGATGGTGCATCCTAGAAAATAGAGGATTCAAGGTTATCTCATTTATCCATTTCCTTAACCAAAGTTAAACCGATATTAATTTAAACGTTAGAGTGTCTTGTAGGTACTTTACCTAATTCACCAAAAGTAAAACGATTGAGATGCTCTTAACCCATACAAGAGAAGCTCAAATCAATTCTCAACATACTAAAAAATTGCGACATAGACCCCAAACACTTCATGTGTGCTGATTTTCTTTGTTTTCCATTTTTACCCTTCTTCGATAAATGGAGAAAATTAACTAACTTTGCATTTTTTCGCTTGGTCCAAAGTACATATTCATTTATATTGGAACCAAAAATTACTCAAATTAAACATTTACTATAATTACAAAAGTAATTTATGATTTGACAACAATAAAATATTATTAAAAAGCTGCAAATATTTGATGTGTTATATAATACTAAATAATAATTTAGTATAATATTTTGTCAGAAAAAAATAATTTACTATAATATAAATAAAAAGGAAAGAAATCTAAATTCACGCGTAAAATGGAATAAATGTTATGATAAATATTTCAAAGATAAAAAACATTATAAGAGAGGATCTCTTTAATGTGATGGGAATTTAAATATAATTAAATAATTTAATTAGGATTGATGGGAAGTAAAATATATTCTCTATGAAATCATATATTGGCTTGTTAGTTGAAGGACATTTTTATCTTTTAAAAAAGGCTTAAATATCATTTACCCCCTTGCAAATATTACCATAATCCATTTACCCCCTGTAAAATAAAAAGTTTTAAAATGCCCCTTGCAAATATAAACTGTTTACGGTTACCCCCCTACAGAGGGGTAACCGTAAACGATTTATATTTTGCGAGGGATAACCATCAAACTGTTTTATACTCATTATACACTTAACACCACAATATAATCTAAAATAGAGAGGGTAACCGTAAACAATTTATATTTGCAAGGGGCATTTTAAAACTTTTTATTTTACAGGGGGGTAAATGGATTATGGTGATATTTACAGGGGGTAAATGATATTTAAGCCTTTAAAAAATAATATAGTTTTTAGAGTAAATAACAGTTAGGGGTGAGCAAATGACGAGTTGGGACGGGTTTTACTTGTCTCTTACCCGACCCTAAATATTTATAGAGTCATTTTTTAGACCACAACCTGTCCTTAGACCCGAACAAACCCGATGTTCTTAAGGCCAAAGTAAAATCAGGTTTATTTAGGACGAGATCGGGTTGGCTCGAAGGACAATTGAGGTAAAATTATAAGGTAATCACTCAATAATAACCAAAAGTTAGAAGTGATAAATTGATATTTTTTTAGTATTTTATCATGTATTCAGACTCAAAATATGACTTTTACAATAATACTTTACAACAATGTTTCTACTTAAACTAACATAGATTTCAAACTGAATATTGTATTTATAAAAATCTCATTACCAATGTAATAGAGTTAAAAGTTAAGGTGATGAGTGAGTAAGGGATGGGATGGGACGGGTTATACCTAACCCGAACCCGTCCCTAATTTTTGATCGGGTCAATTCTCTAGACCCTAACCCGTTCTTACACCCGAACAAACCCGATACTTTTCGGGTTAAATGAGACAAAGACGGGACAGGTCTTGCTCATCCCTAATACCAGTTCTAGTCCCTGACGATTTCTTTATAGGATAAATTGGTCCCTAACAATTTTTGGGACAAATTAATCCCTAACATTTTTCAGATAGGAACAAATTAGTCCCTGACATTGGGTCTTTACTCTAGTTTTTATCTTCTCGCTTTTCTATCAACCCAAACAAAAGAAGATAAAAAGACTTGTGTTTATCTTCTGCATCTTTTCTTTTTCTCTTGTACTGATTCACAACAGCTCAATTCCAATACCAATGGTATATCTTTGGCTTGAAGGAAAATAAGTTGGCAGTGACATTCCCATTAGCTGACTTTGAATATAAGATTCTAACTTCCTTTTGAGAAAAGCAATGGTTTTAAAGTATCCAGTTTCAAACAATACAAAAAACTCATTATCTTATCTAATCCATCAACAAAAACAAGTGTTAATTGTGTGGATACAATAACAGATTGATTTGAAATTTAAGGTATTCTCTTAGGTATATATCCCCAGGAAATAATGTTCCTCAAATACAACCAATATAATTCTATAACAGATTCTCATAAAGGCAAAGAGCCAATAAAAGTCTCTTTACTGCTTTTAGAAGTCAAGAGAATATTGAAGTAGAAGCAAAACAAGCTTCTGTTACCTGACATAAACATAAAACATTAATTGGAGCAAAGTCTTATGTAAACATATGTGTCTGTTTTGTAGCAACAGAGGCAAAATGCAGAAAATGAAGAACCATGGGAGTATTGGAAGCAGTGGGAGACTATCAACAGAAGAGTGTGAGGATGAGGATGTTTCAAAATTGGCAATTTCTACATTTCAAGCTAAGGAAGAAGAGATTGAGAGGAGAAAGATGGAGGTGAAAGAGAGAGTTGAACTTCAACTCGGTCGCGCTGAACAAGAGACACGGCGATTGGCACACATTTGGGAAGTAAGTTTCATGACAGCAGAAAATTACAGTTATTAAAGTTAAAGTTATGCATTGCTAACCATATGTTCTTTTTGTCATGTAATAATAACCTACTAGGAGCTTGAAGTATTGGATGATCCTATGAGGAAGGAAGTTGCAATGGTTCGAAAGAAGATTGATTTGGCTAACAAAGATTTAAAGCAACTCGGACAGAATTACCAGAAAAAGGTATCGTACTTTATAGACCAGATATATCAGTTATTCAATGAACCAAAAACTGCACTATCTCCTATAAAGTGGACCGGAGGTAGTAGTTTAATAATACAACTTCTACTGTTCTGGATTGACAATCAAAGTATTCTATTACTTACTGTTCTAACATTTGAAACTAGTTTGCTCATATATATGACAACTAACAAGATAAGAGTGAAAACTAAACGTGTAAATTTATTGATAGGAGAAAGAGTATAAAGAAGCCTTAGAAGCTTTCAATGAAAAGAACAAAGAGAAGACTCATATGGTAGCAACACTAACTGAGGTATTGTACTCAACAGTTGTGTTTTCCATCTCTTGATTTCTAGAGAAAGCTAGAAGTTCTTTCAAGATTATGTTATAGTTTTAAGCTATCTTTCTAACAATTAGTGTATCTCTTTTTGTATTTGCAATTTTATCAATAGCTGCTGAGTGAGAGTGAAAGACTGAGGATGAAGAAATTGGAGGAGCTATGCAAGACCATAGAGTCAATGTAACTAAAACAATAATCTGTGATTGAGTGTGCTATGTTTCCTAGCTTGGTTTATTCAAACTTTCAGTGGCTTGTATTTAAATGTACTTGTTTTCATTTCATTATTCATTATTCACAATGCTTTGTTTATGGACCCACAGAATAAATGGCAACAAAATTTGCATCTCTGATTTATTGAAGAAACAAAAGAGAGGCAATGAGTAGCTAGGAATTTCTAGTGTCCTATATGAATCTTTTGCCAAAATTTAAAAATCAAAATAAATGTGAATATGCAAAGCTAGAGGAAAAATGAGTGGTCCATTATAATAACCTATTCCAAAATAATTACAACACACATCTCCTTTAGTTGCTGGCAATTGGCATTTCATTCTCCGAATAGTAGCAAACTCTTAATTCAATAGATACTCAAGTCAAGTTAGAAATGCACCAATCCTTAATAATTGCTTTTTACACGATAAAAATTATTTGGATACTTATCATGTAGCAAATTCCTAATTCAATAGACAACCTTTTAATCAAACAGATCTTTATAAAATAGGAAGCTGTTTGTACTCTGACAAAAGTTTTGGTATATCATCCATACGTAACTGCAACAAGAGTAAAGTGAGACGATCAGAGAATAATTAGGGGTACTGTAAATGTTAGAAATATGATATAAAAATTATTCTATACCTAAGATCTAAAACTTTTGGAATAATTAGTTCATAACAAGAATTAAACATGAAAACAAACTTTCTTATTCCAATGAACTTATAAAATAATGATGAGGCTATCTTTCTGAAGTTTAATCTCCAGCTAAAATGGAAATAAAGGAAATTCCAGACAACATAATGTGTTTAAACTTTAAACAAAGTGACTGCAATAGTGTTTACAAAGAATGCAATACCAGACAATATAATGTGATTTTAGTTTCAATTTTCACCAAGAATCAGCAAGTTCATATAGTTTTGATATTAATTTTATAGGTACCACTGTTATCAAATTTTCACAATAGTTTTGATATAATTTTCATAACAGTGCCATGGTTAATTTGTGAAAGATGGCGGTGCCATTGTGTTTTAAAATAGCGAATTTTGGCCTTCTATCTGCAATCAATAACACTAATAGGTACTCAAAGTATTACAGATGAAATATAATGTAATTCATTCTTCGCATTTTAAAATAAAAAAGCATATCTAAGGAGAACTACAAGTTAAAATAAATATCCTTTTATACACAAAAAGCATACCTGAGAAGCATTTTTGACATGGTAAAATTTATGCGTCTCATGCTCATCAAAGCCAGGTTGCTGGTCAGATGCACTTTTTTCTCTAGTCAAGTTGGAAAAAAAGCAACATAAGCCAAACTATTCATCAGTCAAGATTAAAAAGTAAATGAATTATCCACAAACCAAAACAAATTATGAAAAACAAAAGGAATGACAATTATTGTAAAAACATTAGTATTTGCAATTGCGTGCAGAGGATACCCGATTTACACAAAAAAGATTATGTGTTGATTAATGCAGGTGGACCATTACCCAAAAGAAAAATAGACATAAACAAAACACGGGTTTAAAACAAAAAGCTGCCCAGAACTTTACCAACAACACAGGAGGATCATTAAGTTCAGCAATTAGAAATAAACTTCACAAGCCACATCAACAATATAGGGGAAAACAGTAAAGGAAAAAATGAATGAATGAAAATTGCAGTTCTTACTGATGAAGACGGTTAATTAGACGTTGGTAATCCCGAAGCAATGGTCCAAGCTCTGTGAGTTTAACCATATTTGATTCAGTCTTCCTCCAGTGTTCACGAAGTGCTTCAATTGCCTTCTTATTGGGAAATGAACCACTATTTCAATTTAATTACTACTATGATTTCAACATAAAGAAAAGTTTTACGTAAGTATAGAGACGTTTTACTTTACCAGTGAATTTGTAGAAACCTTTTCACCTGCTAATCTCAATGCTAATTCAAGAAGCTCTTTATCTTCCAACTCAGTCAAAATTGAAAGCCTAGAATTGGACGGTAAAGCTGATATTTGCAATCTTCGTTGCAACTCTAAGAAAGGAAATTTCTCTGCTTGGTTTTCCTGATAAAGGCATTAACAGTAAATTAAACTAAGAGATAAAGATGGATCTACTAAATGACAGAAAGGTAATGTGATATTTCTTAGAATCAACGCATGAAATCCAAGATTGTCGAAATAGAGAGGCATAGTATGGGCTAACTATCAAAGTACAATTTTTAATTTTTGGTAGCGAGATAGCAGCTATTCTAATATTATTTATATTCATTAAATAATTAATCCTATATATATATATATATATATATATATATATATATATATATATATATATATATATATATATATATATATATATATATATATATATATATATATCTACCTGTGTGTGTGTATGTAACTATAAATATTTAATAATATAAACAGTTAATACTATATATGAAAATTATAGTAAAAACAATGTGCTAGAAAAAAAATACAAGATTGTGCTTTGAAAAAAATATGTTAAATAATAACCCCTTCAAATATTGTAAAAACAAAAGGAATCACAATTATTGATACTTGAAACACTAGTATAATTAAGCATCTCTAGTAACCCAAAGTAACAAACAAGTGCTGGCTATGAGCTTATCTAAAAAAAAACAGTGCTGGCTAGGACAATTCTCCATTTTATTTTATTTTTTTGACAAATTCTCCATTTTATTTTAAATGAAATACTTAGTAGTTAGTATTATGACTATTAACTTTCTTATGGAACCCTAAGTTTTGAATATTCTCTTCAAATTAAGAGGAATATCAAGCAGAAAAAGTACTGCGGAGATAAGGCATTTTCTATATTAAATCCAAGTGTTGACACTTAAATAAGAGGTGGGTGCTATCAAAACAAGTTTAACCAATACCTTGAGTTGATGTTGAAAATTACCATGAAGTGATGCTGCATCGTTACTTTCAGGGATATTTCTGGGTGGAGATGCAGTTACCCTATTTGCAATTGGGTCATCTGCAGAACAAGTACAGAAATGAGAGGAATTAACTATTTTTCTAGCCGTTGACTGTTGATTGCTCATTCTTTCAACACTTCTCTCATAAGCTTGAAAGGTTTAAGCTTCTTATTGAAAATGTACTCCACTAAAAACAGTATTTATTGAAAAGATCTATTGACTGAGTATTTGAATTAAAGCAAAAGACAGATTAGAAAGTGCCAAGATTAGAACATTCCGTTAAGTCGACTCAAAAACAATACTCCAAGTGTACCCATACAGAAGATGCAGCAAATCAGATACACATAGAGAAAACAACGCACTTCATGCAGTAAGTCATTATTGTTTGGAAAAGAGTATTACTTGAGTAGAAGACATAGTGAAACAAAAAACAGCTAAAAACCCTCATTTGCACAGTTCATCGGTGAAAATAGCTGGAGTCAATGAGAATTTTACAATAATAATAATAACTTTGAAGATCTTGAAGGAACAATGAATACCTTGTGGGACTAACCACCATGGATCGCCATAAGTTGATTTCCCATCAAAGCCACCAATTAGCAGATACCGTGAACCAATAGCCGTCATAGAGTGGTATGCTCGAGCGGGAGGGGGTTCATTTCCTATGGATAGCCGCTTCCACTGTGCTGAAACTACATGAAACAAAAGAACAAAAAATTAGCCCACCCAACAATATGAGGCAATTGGATTTAGTATTGGCCATTTCTCCAGTAAAAACTTTGATTAAGTGCATGGCTTTGTCATGATATAAACCAAAAGGAAGGATAACACATTATTTATCCCAAAATCATGCATCTAAATACTATATTTACAAACTTGACTCTTCAGCAGAAGTTAAAGCAACATGTAACATACACAATCATTCAACGACATGAATTTGAATCATTAGCTCTTTCGTTTCTTTCTAGAATAATGTAACTAATTCAAGCTTGAAATATAAATCATTCTTTTTGAACCTGGAAATATAATGTGTTCAAGTATTTCATGAAAGTTCCAAGAGCATAAAATGTAAGTTCGTAACATCCCAACAGATCAAGATTAGGGAAGCTTGCATCACAAGGAAGAGTAACTCTTTTCTCTCCTATGCTATATCTTTTTTGTAATTTATATTAGGTTCGTAAACTAATTATAGCAACAAAAAAGTTAAAAATGGGGGGCCTTCTTACAAATTAAGGAATGCTAAATTCATGAGATGAAAGCCAGATATCTGTTATCTTGGAAATTTTTAATTTCGATATGATAGGACTCTGGAAAAGAAAAGTGGGGATAGGGAGAGAGAATAAGAATTAGTTAGTGAGGTGGCATAAGGGGCCCAGCTAATTCTGTTATGAATGGGATATATGTGACGGGTAGGAGGTTAGGAGGGATTCATTGATGCTTTTATGAGTAATTGTGTAGGAGAGATACTCTCTCGAAGGAGCCCTTGGCTCTGGTAGTCTTCTTTTCAGTTGTAATTGAGTTTCTGTTCATATTTTCACAGTAATACAAACCAGAATTCCATTTCTAATTTCACGGGTCCTATCAATATCATTATCAATCAAACATTCTTCACAAATAATATAAATAAAATAAAAACATAAAGAATGGAGCAAATAGCCTTTGTTGTATACTGGAGGTCAACTCCATAGAAAAACAAAGACTTCTAATTCCATAAACGGTGAAACCATAATCTCTTAATTTCCAACCACAGAAGAAACAAAATAGCAAAAGACACCCTCTGTGCAACCAACACGCGTCATCCAGTTTTCTCCCTCAAAACAATTAGCAAATTCCCAAACCGTATACAGTGTGTTAGAAATGTATGTGCAATGATGCTGGAGATCATTGCAAATCGACTTTAAATTGAATATATTAAAAAAAAGCATAATAATGCTATCATTATAGTATAGAAAATACAATGGTGATAGATAAGCCTACCATCATTCCAAATAGGCATAGAAAATTCTCACCTCTGTCCAATATAATGCTATCATTATAGTAGATATCATAACGACTCAACCATCCACCAGTACCATGCCCTCCAAACATCAATAACTGCAAAATCCCCTCCAACAGAATGAAAGAAATGAATAAATGACAGGATTTCAAAGTATTTACAAAAATATTTTAGAAAAAGTGAAAAACAACTTTTAACTTTACTTTAAAAAATTCTGAAAACTACCAAAACAACTTTAACTTTACTAAGCTCTTATTTATAGTGTTAACTTTAAAATAGTTTTTATGCTGTCAAAAGTTGGGCCAAATGCTACCTAAGAATAATGACAATAATACATTTAATGATTATTCTATTACCTTATAAGTTGGGACTATAGGAACAGTACAAAAACCCTATTTGACAGTAAAAGATAGAAAGGAATCTACAAAAAAGGGCAAAACTAGAAAGAGAAATAAGGATTGTATAAATGTGATTACATAGTGTCCTGCAGATGTAACTGTATGGCCACAACGGGGAGAAGGAGCTTGACCTGGAAGCTTTAATTGAGTCCACCCGGGTGTTTCGTTCTCTTCCCTCCACAACACATATAAACTATAAGTACATAACCCAGTTGAATAAGAATCCGCCAATAATTAAATTAAGAATAAGAAAAAGGATTAAAGATGAGAGAAAGAACGTATAAACAAGTGAACAATAGGAATTGCTCCGATGGAGATAAAATGAAAGAAAGAATCAACTGGAGTTAAAAATGCCTTAATACAGCCTAATTAATTTGCACATCAAAAATGTAAAGTTCCTAGAAGCAATAGACATCAAAATTAAATATTGAGCAGAGATAATCCGGCTCTAATCAAAACTGAGGTAAAGAAAAACATATGATAGCTTGTAGTCTGCAACCGAAGAGTAGTATTATAAAATAGAGGCCCCTTGATGCTAATCCTCCAGTTAACCGTTGTCATACTTGTTCAACTCGTAATCGCCACCCAATTATGCTTTTTAAACTATCATTGCCTGCCTTCCTTGTATATTGTTTTGTCACCACCACTACACCCTCTCTGTCCATTTTTAAGACTAAAGGTGAGGCCCTGACTTATCTTGGGCATTGACATGCCTATGGGCACACCCATGGATTCAAAAATGAATCTTTTATTTGTAAAGGGAAGCCCTTATCAACCCCTAAATGGATCGAAGACTTGTTAAGAGATTGAATTATCCCATACTGCTCGAACATATACTTTCTTTGCTGTAAGTGTGCTCAATCAATTGTACAAGCTTCATGTGGTATACATACTTGGATACTATGAAGCATCAAGCCAGGGGCTTCTATATCATTGATTTACCATACAAAGGTCAACTAGACTGGAAACAGACATTCTACTCCAAGACATATGTTCTTATTGGAGACATTAAAATCCTGGAGAAGTAAGAAGTGAGGTATTGCCATGTCAAGTGCAAAAGCAAATTATTGAGTCAAACTAAATAGTGTAAAAAGTTTCATGCTGACGAGGGATAAAAGATAAGTTCGAACAAAATTAACGAATTTCCTAAGAAATGAAGATTTAGCACTTGACATAAAGCAAAGGAACAAGATGTAAGTATAACAAATTGCAGCCTTTAACTAAACAACAACAGCATACATGATAGACATATAAAGATGGTAAAACAACATAAGTACCTTCTTCAATAAGGCCCTTTAATGCCCATAAATCACCCATAATTGGTCCTCCTCCTCCTGTCAAAATCAGGCAAGAACACTAATTTCAGCTAATAACTTCTTATGAGATTAACATTGCAGCAACTAAGATACATGTTCCTCCAGTTATCACAATGTTTATTTATTGAAATGTAAGTTAGAGAAATCAAAGCAATGTGATTATTTAGACTGGGGGCCTATTCCAAAGCAGGGCATGCCAAGTGCTTATCAAAACCACCAAAGAGACTATCCAAAGGTGGTTTGGTTATTCAGAACTTAACTTTCCCAGAACACACGTGTAGGGGAAAGAGGGCTACACAATCTTTGAATATTGAAATTCAATGCCTTAAAATTGAATATTATTAGATTCACTAAGTAAAAAGTGTACATAAGATGTAACTTCTTGACTATCACGCAAATTTGAAATTTCATCAATCTTGTCCCTAAAGTCAAATCCAAAGAGAAGTGCCAATTTTTCTCCTAAAATTGTATTACTACAAATTATAGTAAAGGTGATGGGATGCACCTAATTGCACACCTTGATTATTTGAGAAATTAAGGCATGCTCCTTTAACATAGAAATTCACAAAATATAAATAGAAGCAAAAAATTGAGGAACAATATAAGGAACTAATCACATGATGAACAACACTCGACACATGTAGAAATTACCAAGTAATAGCCGAGTGTATTTTTTTAAGTCTGGCTAACAAGTGTCCTAAAAGACACTGATAAAAAAATCAAGAAACCAAAAAAAAACTACTGAACAATATAATGTTTAATACATTGGTAGCTTAAAAGTTGTCATTCAAGTAAATTCTTTTGGCTTTTGATTCCTAAAAAAGTGCCCTAAAGGTACTCATAAGTATTTTCTTTTTAAATTTGGATAAAAGAACTAATATAAACTCATAAATAATATCAACACACAAGTAAATCAATTCCTAAACGAGGAGAATAATGTCACCTAACCTCTTCCACCATAAACAAGCAACCGCTTTTCAACCATTGTGGCAGAATGCCCACATCTAGGTGTGGCAACGTTCCAGAAACTGAGAGCTCCATCCATTCAAGGGATACTACGAAAAATAAGATGACGTTACAAGTTGTTCCAAATGCATAAAAGGCTATTATACTTAGGAGATAAAATATAGTCCAAGCGGCATAGAAAAATACTTGTGTCCAATACATAAACATCAGATAACCACTTTTTCCCATCCCATCCACCATACCTGCATCATATTAAACCCACCTTATCACATGTTTTAATTTAATCCTAATCCAAAGATCTCGGGATAACAAGTCAAGTCGAATATTATAGGTCTTACATAACAATTTTCCGGTTTCCAATAGCCGATGCTGCAGCAAAATCTCGTGGTGAAGGCAAGTCACCAAAGTCGGTTAGTTCGGACCATTGCCATATATCTTGAACATCATCATCATTTGTTCCAAGTGCCCACATGCCAATAAAGCATCAGTCCCAAACATATCAAGTCTCCCACAATGAAACTCATCACAAACATGAACTCAACAAATATAACAATACAAAATGTCATACCAGTATCCAAAACCCAAAAGTCCCCCAACCTGTAAAATGCAGACGTTATAGTGAGAAGCAAATAGACATGGAAGAGCATGAGAGTTCACATGCATTAAAGTTCACCATAAAACTATGTATCACCGACACTTCTGGTTGAAGACGTGTCCGGTGTCCGACATGTATCGTGTCGGACACCAACACCGATATAGACACTTCAATTACTTGTATTTTTTAAATTAAAACCGGTGTCTTAGTATTTCTATCTCATGTTTGTGTCGATGCTTCATAGCCATAAAACCATGACAACCAAAATGATTTTACTTAAATCTAAAACTAACTATATCCATTATGATCGTATAATCATGATTAGTTGCAAGACATGGAATGATAAGATAAAGTGAGAAAAAAACACAAACATCAACTTGCAGAAATACAGACCTTTGACCCCCATAACGACCCCCAAAAATGAACATGTGACAATCAATGGCAACAGCAACATGGAATGCTCGTGGACTGGGACCCACATGCCCATCTGATTCACTTCCCGTGCATTCTGGCTTAAACCATAGCTTGGCCTCTGAAAATTGATACAGTGAATAAAATACCCAATTTCGACAACCCTAAAAAAATTAAAATAAATAAAAAGGAAAAGAAAAGGAGTACCAATATCATAGACAACAATATCACTGAGAAACTTCTTATCAACAAGGCCACCGAACACTATAACCTTGGATTTCCCAATATTAACAGCAGAATGACCACTGACATTGATAAGAAACAAAGTCAATCAGTGAACAATTTCTTTTTAAAAAAAAAAATAGAAATTGAGAGAATTGTCAATCGCATGTTACCTGCGAGGTTGGGGAGGAGTTCCAGCGTAATCAGAAGATGAAGCTCCAACCCAGTAATGCATTTTTGTTTCAATTTTCAATTCAAAGAGTGAACAAGTTTCTGGTGCGTAGATCAACCCTGCTTACACCACTGCTGTCTGTACTGATTCAACTGATATGTTTTTTTACCAAAAATTTTAGCACCTTCATTCGTTGTACGCTTTACACTGTAGATATTTACTTTCTTTGCTTTTTTTATTGCTCTTTTTTTTTTGTGTGTGGAAATAATAAAATAAAAACTTTCAAGGTAAAACCAATAAAATAAAAAGCTTTCAAGGTAAAACCAATGGTTGTTTTTTTAAGGCAATCGTCGAAAAAACAACAAAATGAAATTAAAAATGAGTCTTAATATCTGGAGGCACTAGCGCCAAAATGTGTCATCAAAAATTTTTAGGTAGAGAGGCCTCGCGGGCCTCTCTGGGAAAATCGTGTCTAAGGTGTCTCTACCTGAAAACTGTAGTTCGTCTGTCAAACTTGCAATTGTTCCCTTTCTTTCAAGTATGCCTTATGTCCACCTCTTAGTCACCAGCCAAAAGTTTTCGTATACGCTTAACAATCGTGTGAGTGTTCTTTGCATCTCTATTTTCCTCGAGTAGCGTGTTTACTGTGGTCTTAGAGTCGCTCTCAACACCAACTTTGCAATGCCAATTTGTCATGTCATCTCTATTCCAATCCACATCCCCCACTTTTTTGCATGAAGGGCAAAGCAAATACGGAGCCTTCTAGCATATCCTCTGATCCACCTCCCAATGGCATCTTTCAAAAGACCACCACACCCTGCTTGGTTGTCTCCACTCTTGTAAGACCCATCAGAATTCAGTTTGAACCAAAACTTTGTCATCTAACAAGCGCTATGTCGCTACTACAAGTAGCAAGATTAATGTGAGTGAAATTGATGATGTCTTCTACGTTTTGCTTCTCAAAGCCACATCATTGACGCGACCTCTGAATCCTCCTCAAAGATATTATTGTTTCGCCATTGCCACGATATACCAAGTCGTAACCATAAAGGTTGTATGCCAGTGATGACCTTGAACTGAAGATGATTTAGATGAAAGTTTGGCGAATACCCAAGTGTTCCCAGTGGTTGCAAAGAACATTTCAACCTCCTTAGACTGTAAAATGTGTAGCCGTGTGCAAGTGGCATAGACACGGTCTCGAATGGCATGCATTTGGGTTTCCTTCAATTGATTACAAGTTTGACATATTGGCAAGATAGAATCATTCCACTTATGTCTTTTAGCATTGGTGTGAAGTCTATTATGGGTGACGAGCCAAATGAAGCTTTCAATATGATGTGGCCCTTGCCATTTCCAAATAAGGTCTCATCGCTATCTATATGGGCATGCTCGCGATATTGGAAGGTGTAGGCACTCTTAGTAGTTGAAGCTTTGAGATTCCTCTCCACCCAAGTAGTTGACTCAAACATTGCATATGAAAATAAGGAATAACAGTATGTACGGGTTGAGTAAAAGTTACCCATCTAGCTAGACTGAGGCAATGTTGCTTAATGGTTGCCTTCTTTTTCCAAGAACCAATTGTTGTCTTGATTTTTATATATATGGGTGGAATGGGTGGAATTTGTTCATGTTACGTTTTTTTATTTGAAAAATGTTAGTGGTACACTCTTCACACATTTTTATACACTCTCTTAGATTGATTGAAATTTATATGGAGTTCACTTAATTTAATGGGACGAACATAATTTATATATTATTTATTTTTAATTAAATGTTTTTATATTTTACATGTTTTGTTGTGTAAATTTGAATTTAAACCTAGCTTAATAAATTACTAAATGTTTAAAAATTTACTTGAATTGTCCTAGAATATGGAATAACATATCGAAAATTTGGGGACCAAAAAATTGCATAAAGGAAAAACATTGAGAATTAATTTGACTCACTTTATTTATATATATATATAGAGCGAGAGGATAATATACCTTATACAAGGTAGGAAAACTTTTTAGTTGTTTAATCACTTGTAAATAGAGATAAAAGTGGTTGGTTTCTTGGGTGATTCGTCTTTTGATACTCGGTTCAAAACTAACAATGAAAAAGAAGGAGAAACAAAAAAAATAGAGATAAAAGTGAAAAGAAATAAGTAACTTGTAAATAGGGAACTCAAGTACTAATTGGGATACTCATTTGAATAAAAGTGGATTTTAACTTTAATAAGAGTAATAAATAAATATTATTATTATTTTCAGTCAAAAAAATAAGTACTACTCTATAGGAAAGAAAAAAGGCTTTTGATCTTGGTACCCCCCTCCTTAAACCCTATACCCCCCTTTTGTGCAAAACTTCCAAATTTACCCCTTACTAAAAACAAAACCGTAAAAATCATCTCATAATTCATAATTCCGTAGTTGAAGAGTAAGATTCTCTCCCAATTTTACTAAACATCACCTAAACGATAAATCCGTAGTAGTAATCTTACTAAACATCATACGCATGATGAATCCGTGAATTCTTCCTTCGCCGCAAGTTCAAGCAATTTTTGAAAATTTACTAATCATCTTATTACGATGAATCCGTAGTTGCTGTTGAAACGTATTTTTGAAAATATTTACGGATTCATCATGCGTCGATGTTGCCGTAGTATAAATTTTGACTACGGAATGATCGTTGATGGATGTATCCGTAGTCAATCTTCACATTGTTGTTTTCCAGAGACTACGGATTTATCCTAGGGAGATAAATCCGTAGTGTATTTTTTTGTTGCTGATTTTTGTTTATTTTTTGCGGTCTGCCGCATGTACCGCTTAGGAGGAAAGATTCCTCCATGGTCGAGTGGTTTGATGCGTAGGGGCGCCCATTGGAGAGGTAGAGAGGTGCAAGTGATGAAGGTCCTTCCGAGCCTTTGAGCGAGCGTACACGAAATAGGATAGCCGACACGCCTCGAACGGCAGAGACGTGTTCATGGACGCCTTCCACTCCTCCCGTGATGATGACAGGGAGTGCACGAGATGCGGCATATACAAAGTTATTTTCCGATGTTTATGAGCCTCCTCCGCTTTTGATAGAGGTTATCATAGAGATGTTTACGACCATGCGCTCGCTAGAGGTGCTTATGGAGATTACTATGAGGGTGGACAGTGGGGAATGATGATATTCCCGAGGATGATCCCCATGTAGAGGTTGATGATAATATGGAGGCGAGTATGAGTTAGGTGAGGCTAGTTCGGAGGTAGATTTAGATCACAAGAGTTGAGTCCGATTATGACCTTGATGATGATGAGGCCGAGGACCTCTGCTCGTGCTCGTGAGCAGCGCAGTTTGTGGAGCTAGACACTGGTCCGAGGATGGCTCTCATCGCGTAAGAGTCATGAGCATGTGACATCTAAGTCGCGCGTATTGGAGTGGTACGTGCGTAATATCTTATTTAATATGTGTTAAATGTTGTTATCTTTTATATGCATTTTTGTTAATATGTATTTATACATATATACGAGGATCGCGGGAAGTTGAAGATTCTCGCGAATGGGGCCAAGTTACGTAAGCTTGTCCTCGAGGTGCTTCATCCGGATGTTGCACGTTGGGTCGAGAAGGCGGGGTCTTACGGACCTTCAGTTCACCCCCATGAAGATAGTCAACCATGAGTTGCTATCTGCATTTGTTGAGAGATGGCATCCGGAGACATCTTCGTTTCACCTACCATTTGGTGAAATGACTATTACTTTGGATGATGTGTCCAACCTTCTTCACTTGCCTGTCTATGGGTCATTTTTCTTGCCAGGTAATAAATTTATTAGTTTTTAAATTTGTTAAAGGTTGTTTAAAATTAGGGGAAAAGAACCACTGTAGACCAAAAAAAGAAATTATTTACCCCCACCCAAACCGATTTATAAAGTAATTAGGGTAAATAATTAAGATATTAATAAGTGGAACAGAATTTAATATTCGATAAAAACAAAAAGGAAAAACACAAATTGCAAAAATACAAGCATAGGAAATTTAAAACGAAACAACAGGAAAACATAATACAACCTAGTTCTACTTAGAACTACTACTACTACCTCTAATACAACTGGTGGATGTGTTCGATGATTCATCTGCTTCGACGAACAATTCGAGATAAGGTTCAATGAAACCTTGGAATTCTTCATGTTTCTCAAACATTTGACGAACGCCTTCGCCATTCTTGATAGGCTTAAGACACTTCAATAATACGATTACGTGGGTTCCAGCTGCTGACGTAGGGGGATTCACATTCGATTTTTTTAATTTCTTGCTCAACACCATCTAGTTTCACATTTTTTATTAGTTTTTCTTTCAATTCTGCGAATGTGATGTTGTTCTTAAGCCTGAAATTTTTAGTTTCACGACCATGAACCAACCCACTAGGTATGGAGTGGCACGGCATAGTCATCTCATAGTCAACTTTACAGGTGTGCGTAAGTATGGGTTGTTGTGGTGCGGGTGGTGGTGGTTGAAGAAGATGCATGATCTCTTCTGGAGTTCGTCTTGTGTTCACATACAGCTCTAAGATTTGTCGCCCCATCTAACGTTAGCTAGATGTTCCATCATTGCGCGGACGCCCTCGCCGCCGGATCTCCATGATCGAGTAATGGGCGGTCCCCCATCATCTCTACAATTGAACTTTCAAAACGTATGCGATCGACGCCTTTACGCCACGCTCCTCCAGGCGAATCTTCCTCTCGCCTTCTCCTTGAGTTGGGCGAATGTGATGTCCTTATTCATCCCGCATAACACATGGTTAGGACAACGAAACACGCGCCATGTTCGCTTGCGGTGGTGACGAGCCCATTGTGATAAAGCGGCGGTTAGGAATTTGTCGTTTGAGTACTGGGTTTGGCACAACCGCCATTCCATTGTAGCGGGTGGGGCGATGGTTTTTGTGGAAGAAGCGCAGAGAAGAGAAGAGTCGGGCGCGCGCGGTAGGTTGAGGGTAAACCGTGGTGTTAATGTTAGTGTAATTTGAGAATGTATTTATAATAGACGTGATCGTGTGTGAGCCGTTGATTTAGGGTGATCATAACCGCTGATTGTAGGGTTTAGTGTCCGCAAAATCTAGGTCATTAAATTGTGTCGGCAAAAAATCTTGGCCGCTCAATAAAAAAATACCCACACTCTATTCACACTCGCACAATGCAAAGATGCACACTCGCACAATGCATCACTCGCACAATGCAAATGCACACTCGCACAATGCATCACTCGCACAATGCAAAGATGCACACTCTTCAAAGATGCATCACTCGCACAATGCAAAGATGCACACTCGCACAATGCAACACTCGCACAATGCAACACTCAGCATATTGGATACTATTTAATAAGTGACTAAACTTAATTAAATGTGACTTAACATTAAAACCTTAAATTTAATATACATATGGTTTTTTTTGTCGACAAATTTGCACCATTATTGTACATATGGTTATTATTATTATTATTATTATTATTATTATTATTATATATGTGATTATATTATTTATTTCTCTTAGGTCGATTTACGATTGATGATGCTATTGAGGCGGGGTTCGGTTGTTGGGGATACCGCATGGACCTTGTGCTATCGAGTGTCGTGAGAAACAGAGGAGGTATCTTAGATTCGGTTCTTGGAGGATGTATACAGAGAGACACTTGGATGCAGAAAATTTAAATTTGCTTCACGTGCTTATCTTTTGCTTATGGTAGGGTATACCATATTTTCCGACAAGAGTGCGACATACACACATACCCGTGAAGTGGGTGAAGCTTTTTGAGAAGTATAAAGAGTGTGGTCGGTGGGCACTGGGACCACCGCATTGGCGTATTTGTACCAAAGAAATCCATGTTGGATCTCATCATAAGGTAAGCGGCTGAGGCTACGCGACTTTGTTACGGTAAAAAAATCTTGATTAACACATTATTTTAACACATTATTTTAACACATTATTTTGTCATTAACACATTATTTTAACACATTATTGCAGAGTTGGATCTATGAGTACTTTCCCACCTTTGTTCCTCGAAAGGACTTAGGTGCATCACATGGCCCACGCTCGGGAGGTGGATGAATAAAAAGATGACACATTGAAGTTAGCGCTTTTAGGAGGAAGTTGGATACCCTTACGCTGCGTGAGGATGTTAACTTCGGACACTGGGATGACCATAGGCGCTTCAGAGCGTTCGAGAAGATTACGTTGTTTAGAGGATGTTTTCCTTGGGACGAGATTCGGGTTCGGTACATGCCTGACCGGTGTTTATGGCAATTTGGTTATATTCGTGACATACCGCTGATCCAATTTCCCCAATGGGGAGTGTTAGGGACATGCTTGGGAGGTGGATGTATGGCCCCAATCAGCCGGTGATGCAGTTGATCGTATGCGCTACTCCGGCGACCTTCCCTGGTGAGACTTCTCAGAGCTACCTGCCTTGGTTTACAGGTGTCGATTCCTCGGATCACCATTCCTTTGGGTGATGTGGATCATTTTGCTGCAGCTCATGAGGATGCAGGAGGCGACAGGGGTCCACTCACATCCGATGAGATATTGGCATTGGTTGATGCACGCTATTCACGAGCACATTGCACACCATGGGGCGCCTGACACTCCTGCATATAGGTCTCTTATGAACATTTTGAGGTTGGTGGAGAGACGTGGCCGTTGATATATATTATGTACGCTTTTATCGTTTGGATATTGTATGTAATGGATATTGTGTATTTTGCATATTGTGTATTTTGGATATTGTGTATTTTGGATGTTGATGGAGACACGTGGCCTTTGCTTTTGGTTTATTTTATCGCTTTAGTATCTCAGTAGTCGTATTCGCTTTTTAATGAAATTTAATTTGTGACAAAAACTATATGGATACGTATGTGCAAAAATATTAAAAATGTACATCAACCTAATGAAATACATTCAATGGGGCCCATGTATGGAATAGGGTTTGGAACTAACGCATTCCACAGTTGGATACGACCAACATATGGACCTTGCCATGACCTAGCATCTTCATCTGCATACTGTTCCCAAGATACATGAACGGGAGGTATTGGGCTTCCATTCTTCAACTTAACCTGAAATTGAAAGATGTTATTTTTAATCCACATTAAGTACCATAAACACAATACATCATATATGGAATAATGAAATTACCTGGACCCAATGAACATTGTTGACGAATACAATAGCTGCCAATTTGGACTTCCTAGTTCCGCGAGAGCCTCTCAGTGGTAAAAAGGTCCATGAACCTTGATCTGTCAATGAGAATGAAACTACAGTTATTGAATACTTGGTTGCAATAATATGTCCCATATCAGGCATAATCATCCACTTGTCCTCCAGTTGGTGCCCCCAATCTTTAACAATCAATGAATCTCTGAGAGTGTTAAGGTTATCACCAAACAACTGATCATATAGACCCCAATGTTCATCAATTTCTCAAGCGCATCTTGCCTAACTAGGGCCAACTATCAACACCAAGACCAAGTGAGGCGGCGATACATCGATACCCACAGCTTCCCATCTCCTTCTACATTAACAATGTCATCAATGTAGTCGTGCATATGAGGAGGAATCCACCCAATGAAATGCATGTCATGTTGTGCTCGCTCTTTCTTTGATCATTTGTGAGGTAATCGGGAAGGTTGTTTTGATGATCTTTGGGAGGAACATTTGATGACCGCTGGGAAGATTTTCTCGATCAACTCGTGTGGCATTCTTCTCTCGCCTCATCCACATGCTCAAAGAAGGAAGGATCTCGCTTCACATCATACGCTTTCCGCTTCTTTTGGTGCACCTTTAGTCTTCACTTTCGAAGGAGGAGGAACCATAGATGTTGTGCTAGGAAAACCAAACGGCATAAGACCTTTCTTCAACACAAATTTCTCACTAAGGTCCATATCCTTAAAACGCTCCATATTGCCTCCATGATGAAACTAATGTCACAATCAAGCAGATACTTGCTTCTTGCGTTCCTCATCAATACCTCCAAAGTAAGCTTCATCCAATGCTCATCAACAACCTCCAATGGGATAGGTTTTGCATGAAGGTGCATATAACCAAGTTCACAAGCACACCGGTAATCCATGAGTAACTCTAATCGTGCAACCACATCGACCTTTATCTGTCCCCACGTAACCCAAAGTTTTATCAAACTCGGTAGAAATATGGCTAAGTGCGCTGACCGATACAAAACCCCGTGAGATTGTTTGTAGAATGGAGTGTTGTGGCTTGACATCCACACGATCAATACTCTTTGTGAATGATTGAACTATCTTATCGATCTGCATTTAACATACCATGCATTGACTCCCAACATCCGCACAAGTCTCTCCACTAAAACCCAAAGCCCTCTTCAATGCCCAATGTGCACTTTCAACCCTAATATTAAACCAAAGCAAAAATAAACACAACATTTCTAAAAAAATTAATACTCTAAAAATAATAGTGAACAACATTACGCACCTATTTGTTGTGGTATTTCCAAAGTGTCTCCTCTTATTAATCCACGCCAACACAAATCGTCCCTCGTGAGGAACCAACCATGTGTTGTTCACGCATCGAACAAATCGCGGTAGATCAACACATGATTGCTCGAACTCAAGTAGCCACCCGATAAAACTCTTCCTCATCTGGCTGAGTCACCTATACGCACCTGCAGATCCATTACCATCTCTTGCCTATCTTTCTTCACCATCAATTTACACTTAGCACTCACATTCTTGCTTATGTGATACCGATAAAGCAAATTGTAACTTTCTGGGAACACCATCTCTATGGCACTCATCCGTCCAAGATCTCTATCGCTGATAAACAGTTCAGAAGAGCAATATCTACCACCATCATGTCTCTCAACACCGCAATACCCATCTCGAAATTGTCATACCGCTCATTTGACAAATAAGCAAAGCAAACCGAGAATGTCAACTCATTGAAGTCACTCCAACAATCTCCAAGAGAGGCGCTTTATACTTGTTGGTTTTGTAGGTCTGGCCCATAATCAATATCCTAGGGAATATCCTCAATAGGTTGATAGACTCGTGGATGTGCCCACATGATGTCACCAATAACATCGAGTTCTCAATTCTTCTAGTCCAACACACATAGTGTTCGAGAATCTATCAACCTCATAAGCTCCTCGGATCTCGGTTCTAGAACCTCTACGACTGCGCCCTAAACATCCTACGCGCTTATACAACTCGCGTGATAGTACTCAAGTTCCCCACAAATCTCTTCTTCAATGCACTTAGACTCTTCTCTCTCGCTTTGACATTTAACAATGTATGCTCATCCAACATACTTTTCTTCTTCCTTTGTGAATCGCCCAAATATTGGAAGTCCGATACATGATGGAGATGGCTTATGATTGTGTACACCACACCTAACCTCTACCTTCCAATCCTCAACTGGAGGATTCAGAGGTTTAGCTTTTAGCTTGAATGGACAATCACACTTCTTTGAAAGATATCCTTCTACCTTTAGAAGCAATCCACGCCTACTCCTGGTGTGTTTCCCATGTTTCGCATAAACCAAAAACAATCACATTTTTCTCCCACTTTTGCCAATTGCTTTATCGGATCTGCGGATGATAACAACTATTCCGCTGGCTTTCCCCGCCTCTCTAGCCCAACGTATGAGATCATCACTTTATATGAAAAATCTACAAATAATTTACAATTATCTGATTAACTAAATTCTAAGTACTATTTAAAATAATTAATGATAAATGCCCACCTCATTTGTTGTAAATGCATCCGATAGATCAATGCAATCGGGAAGCGTCCCATCCGACATAGCCATATCTCATTTATATTAGCCATTGAAAACTTAATTAATTAACTAATTAAATAAATTTTAAAAATAAAACAACACTACGGATTTATCTTGGATAGATAAATCAGATATTTTCCTGATTTATGTTAAAGACATAAACAGTAGTGTTATTTTAACACTCCCGGATATGTCTTTAACATAAATCCTAAAAACTAAACCTTAAACCCTACTAATCATCTAAAGATATAAATCCGGAAAAATTGAAAAATTAAGACTACGGATTTATCTTTATGCGATAAATCCTAAACAACGCGAATTTTGGGGTCTCACGTGATTTTTGGTAAAAATGAGGAGGATATTTTAGTATTAAATCAGACATGCATTATGGGGGTAAAATTAAAAAGCTAAGAAAAATAGAAATAAGAGAGATGATAAATAAGAAAAAAGGGAAAAGAAAAGGAGGGTGGGGTCAGTTGGGTCACGGTGGCGGTAAGAACCTTCCTTTGTCCGTTCCTTCCCAGCGGACCCAATCAATAACCCCTTCCTTCTCCTCCTTTCTCTCCCCACTCAAACCACCATAGCTAAAGCTAGGGTTCATTCACCCACACACACCCATTCCTCTCTCTCTCTCTCTCTAGATATAATTGAGTTGGAAGTTTGTTAGTCATCATGCAAAACCCCGTGCTTGATTCGCAAGATCAGAGGTAATTTCAGTTTTCCATTTATTCAATTTCTGCTTTTCAGGTGTGTTGTTCATCATGCTGCCTTCACCGTTGGTTTTGTTGCCATGTTTTTTTTTACTTCTGTTTTTTTTTATTGTGATTGTAAGGATATTTGATTTCGTTTTTTTTTTTGCAATTAGTTGGCACATAGTTAGCTTGCTTACTCATAGTTTGCTTCTGGTGGTGGAGTCTAATAATTAATCAATATTGTGTTCTCGTCCCCCTCTTTCATGTTTATAACTTGTTGTATTTTGATGCCTTTGTTTTGGGATTGATTTACCATAATTGTTGATGGATGTGGAGCGATTGTTTTTATTTGGGTTGGGAATCAATTCAACCCGACAATACTTTCTGGCTTGGTTCTACTTCAAACTTATGTTTATGATTCAGAAAAACAGTGAGAGAACCTAGTGGGCTTCCACTTTTGTTGGCTCGTCCACTGGTTCACTATGTTATTGATAGATGGGTGAGATGTTCTTCTCAGATTCCTGAGTTAGGGATGGAGCTCTTAGACCAATAAGTCTAATCTATCCTTGTCATTCAAGTTTTGATCCCAATTTCCTCGACACAAGCGGTTCCATATTCTAGGAATACTATGTTGACTCAAGTTCATGAGCAGGGGCGGATCTTCTTGGGGCGGAGGGATGCCATGGTACCCCCCAATTTTTTAAAAATTTACTATATATACATATATTTTATAAGCAAAATTAAGTTATATACAATTAAATGAACATTATTGACAGTAGTAGTTCGCTGTCGCAGTGGTTGGACGTGCTGTTTGAAACGTCCAAGGCATGAGTTTGAATCCCATGGCTGCCTACTTCCGTTTTTTTGCAGTAATTTTGTACTTTTTTTCAAAGTTAAAGTAAAAAACTGCTCTTAACAAGATTTGAACCGCGTACAATAATATTGATAGAGATAAAATTTACCACTTAACTAACTGAAACACTTTAAATGAAATAGTGAAAAGGATTTTATATATCTTTGGTACCATCTAATTTTTGTTCCAAGATCCGCCACTGTTCATGAGAGAACCCATCTAAAAGATTTATTACGTAGGAGAGTCTTCTGGCTTTATCACAACATTGAGCTTGCTTATTTACTCATTGGGGGTTCATGACATCATATATACCACTAGAGCCCGCATCAATGATGGCTCACTCTAGCTGCTCACTCGTGTGGATTTCACCCCTACTTTTTGGTACAGGTAGCCCTTTTCCTAAATAGTAAATACTCTCTCCAAGATTGCAGTTTTCTAAGTTTTTCCTTCTGCTTTGGGTAACCCTCAATGTAAGTAACAATCGGTATGACTCGAGCTGATGTAGCCTAGATAAAGTTTAACCAAGGAGTAGAATAGGCTTGAGTTCAACAACTGTTAAATACAGCCTCTTTGAATGTGAGTTGGGCCTAATTAAACCTTACAAAACCGGCTTGTAAGGTGAGGGATTCCCTTATATTATATACGCTTTTGAGACCATATCTCTATTCTCTAGTCGATGTGTGACTTGGGTTTCACGCCTAGCACTATTGGGCTTGGTACGTGGATAATAACGGTGTTGCCCGATGGATCTAGGATAGGCTCTGATACCATCTTAGAATGTGGTTTTGGCCTAACTCAACCCTACAAAACCGGCTTATAAGGTGAGAGATGCCCTTATATTATATACTCTTTTGAAACCATATCTCTAGTCAATGTGGAACTTGGATTTCTCCCAATACAGCCAGTTTGGTTGAGTTTTTGGTTTTTTGTATGTGCCTAAGGAAGTATACTAAAATTAAGTGAACTTTTTACTGGGCAAGGTGGCAGGGACAGGGACATTGGTTTTTTTATATGTAAACTATATTTTCATTTTGTTATTGGAGTTCTGTCTAGTTATTTTCCTTTTGGTTGGAGGGGGTATTTGGGGGCAACGGAAGGCAGGGAGAGGAAGGGAATGAAAGGAATATAATGATGTCACCATGTAGGTCCTTTGTGCATCCTAAATTTCTCAAAGTAAATTAGGAGGTAGTAGTTATTTAGGATTTTTCCATTAGTAGATTAGCATAGTATATTATTTCTTCATCTTTTTTACTGTACCTGATCTTCCATTGAGCCGTATTAATTAGATTTGTGTGTCACATAGGGCTACTTCCTGCACGGAGGACGCAATGACTATCGAATTCCTTCGGGCTAGGTTACTTTCTGAAAGGTCTATCTCAAAAAGTGCTAGACAAAGAGCTGATGAATTGGCAAAAAAGGCATGTTAAGTTTAGGTTTGGTAGTTCATGGAGTCAATTTTTTTTTTAATCTTTCTCAATATCCTCTTTATAATTTTTTTTTCTCAAATTTGTCAATCAGGTTGGGGAGTTGGAAGAACAGCTTAGGACAGTGACTCTTCAGAGAAAGATGGCTGAGAAGGCTACTGCAGATGTTCTTGCCATTTTGGAGAATCAAGGGATTAGTGATCTATCTGACGAATTTGATTCGGGCTCAGACCCTGACATTCCTTGTGAATCTGGTGTCAGTAATGATTCTTCGAAAGAGAGTGAGAGGAATATGAGCTCAAAAGGGAGAAGTCATGGGTCAGATGAACTTCCCGGTTCTCACTTGGATTCTTCACCAGTATCCAACAAAAATTTGTCTTGGAAGGGACGTCTTGATTCTCCTCGTTCGCTTGAAAAAGACAAGACATCTAGTTTCAAAAGGCAAAACAGTTTTTCATCTATCAGTTCTTCTCCAAAGCATCGCCTAGGAAAGTCATGTCGCAAGATAAGACATCGACAAACAAGGTAAGTCTAGCTTTTTCCTCTCATAACTTCTCCCCATTTAGGTTACCAAGATTGCAAGATTGCCAATTTCCTCTCATAACGTTCTTCTTTTCCTGTTAATTTTCTAACTGTGCAAGATTGCTAATATCACCCTTTTCTTGAACTTGGTTCCTGTTAGAATATAGGAAAGTATCATATAATATCATGATATTATGTTAGAGTATCATAGTCAGATTGGTTTCTTATCTTAGAGTATCTTAGATTATCTCTTAGGATAGGTCTTCATATTACGTCATTATTATTATGATTTGTTTCTTGATTTAGTTATTTAGGGTTGAGTCTATTTATCCCTATAAATAGGGATTAGTGTTTAGTCTTTTGTAATACACCAAACTATGAAAGCATTCTCAATAATATTCAAAGTATTTATTATTTCAACATGGTATCAGAGCAAGTTCTGATCCTGTAACCTATCTTTGAGCTTCACCAACGCTGCCGGTGGCGGTCGTCGCCACCGGCAGCACCACCTTTTATTAATTTTCAATTTATATCTTTTTAGTGTTGCTATAACCCCTTTCAGTTTGCTCCTTCCGTTGTTTTCAACTTTCTGGCGTGTCTTTTTCGGTTTCCGCAGACCCACCACTGTAAGCCACCGTCTGCCGCCACCGGAAATTTTCCGCGACCGTTTTGAAAAACCACCATCAATAGCGGCGGAATTTGCCGATCTACTCCATCGCTCAAAGGTGCATCTTCATCGCACCAGCTTTGTTCCTGCTTCGCTCGGCTTTCATTTTCTCTCTCCTAAACACCTGCTCAGTCCATAAACCCATATTTCAGTAAAATCATCGTGGCACCGCCACCACCATCAGAACCGCATGTGTATGCCCACCACCGAAATCTCGCTTCCATCTATGCTGTCACGCGTCGTCACACGCAGGAAGAGTGTTAGAGTCTTTGTTTCACGTCCGTGCGGTGGTTCCTTTCATCGTTGGCGTCGCCTCTCTCTCCTGGTCTGATCTATGGTTTTTTTTTTTGGGTTTGGTCTCTGGTTATATGTGGTACAGTACAAACATTGCTTTCTTTCTTTTGGTTTAGGCGTTTTTAGGTAGATATTGCTTGTTTATGTACTGTTGAACAGTGTTTATACTGTTCTTGGTCTGTCTCTGATTTGTTTCAATGTTCTTGGTCTGTTTCTAGTCTGTTTTAGTCAAGATATATCAATTCTTGGCCTTCTGTTTCTGCATTTATGTCACATCAACTGCTCAATCATTGTGTATCGCTTTCGGGTCTGGTTTCGCGCATCTTTTTGTTTCTCGGTTGTTCGTTGGTTCCAGTTTTGTTGGTCATCTGTCCAAATCACTCTTATCTAGTGTGCTTTCTGCCTTGTCAGTCTCTAATGGCAAGCTCTCTAGTTAACAATCCGAGCACACTATAGATAGTTCGTTGGTAGTCCCGCTGTCCAACCACAATCAAGGTTGAGTCGCCGCCCCAATCGAGATGAAATAGTCCATTGGTAGTCCCGTTGTCCAACCATGTCAAGGTTGAGTCGTCGGCCCCAACCATAGATGAAATATTCCATTGGTAGTCCCGTTGTCCAAATTGAGTCATCGGCACCACCACAGTGAAGCGTTTGATTTGTTTTTGAGTTGTTACACCTTTAGTCGACTTCAACTACGGTGAAGCGCCGGGTCCAATATTATTTCAGTTTGTTTTGGAGTTTTTACACACCTTCGCTAGGACTTCACCGCTATAAGCGCTGGTCCAATATTGGTTTCTAAGTTGGTTTCAAGATGTGACACTTCCTGTGTAGGTTTCAGTTCCCAAAGTGAGCACTTGCTTAATATCTTCTTTGTTTTGAAGTAGTGACATCTTCAAGTTTGGACTTCAGCTGCCGAGTGAACACCACCCGGTTTGGTTTAGTTCGATGTGGTGACACGCTCCAATTATGGTCTCAGCTGTCATATAACACCGCCCAATACTGTTGCAGTTTGGTTTTTCTTCTTCAAGGGCATATTTTGTAACAAGCTAAAAGCTTAATGAGCTTTAGCTTGAGGGGAGTGTTAGAATATAGGAAAGTATCATATAATATCACGATATTATGTTAGAGTATCATAGTCGATTGGTTTCTTATCTTAGAGTATCTTAGATTATCTCTTAGGATAGGTCTTCATATTACGTCATTATTATTATGATTTGTTTCCTGATTTAGTTATTTAGGGTTGAGTCTATTTATCCCTATAAATAGGGATTAGTGTTTAGTCTTTTGTAATACACCAAACTATGAAAGCATTCTCAATAATATTCAAAGTATTTATTATTTCAACAGTTCCAACTCTTTGGTCTAGGGCAGGAGATAATGTGTACTTAAATTCTAATAATAGATATTCTGGACTGTTATTATTTATATAGGGATTGTAAATATTATCAGTCATCTAATTGGTTAAAGAAATAAATGAGTTAAAGAATGGTAACATTGAAATGCAATCAGCAATAATTAACCGCAAAGACTAATAATGGAAACAGTAAAATAAGATGGGGACCAAAACGCTTATTTCTTTAATGTAGAGACTAAACTTAGAAGGACCCAATTTTGTAGGGACCAAAACATATTTTACCTTATATATACTAGCGGGGAAAGACGGGCCCTATGTGTTGGTGTATTGGTGTGTTAGTGGGTGGTTATGTCTATTAGAAAATTTTACTTACACTAAGGGTATTTTGGTCAGAAAAATCTGACACCAAAAGTGGTAGTTTTTTTTGGAATCTACTTATATATATATATATATATATATATATATATATATATATATATATATACACATATACATGGTCGGCTTTTTCATACAGTAAAACAAAAAGAGGATAGAGAAAACCTGGGTGTTTGTTGTGACGGCAACGAAGGAGTAGCAGCACAATATTTGTGCAGTGAGAGATGAGTGCAGGGAGATTCACGACAGCAATGAAGGCTGCCGCCTAGGGTTTTAGTTATGTAATCAGAGGCAAAGGCTCCCAAGTTTAGAGAGCTCCGATGCCATCTCAAGAATTAGGGTAAAATGATTTTATTCATTGTGTATTATGCTGAGATTACATCAGTGTACATACAAGTGTGGAAAGCTAAATTTGGAAATAAAATGACACTATAAAGTCAATTTGCTTAATAAGGAAACAATGAACACACTGTTTCTAACAATGTATTGTGTGTTTTCTCAGGCTGGAAGAATCCAGAGATAAGTCTGTCAAGGATAAGTGCCATGCAAATGAATTTGTCTCTTCTTCCAAAGGATTTCCAAATTACTCAGATGGTGGATCTAATATTCTGGGAATAGAATCAAAAATCCCGGAAGAGAATGAATCACAGGTGAACCTTGGTAACAAAAATCATCATGTAGATGGACATGGAAGAGAGAATGACATGGAAGAGGCACTTGGACACTGAGCCCAACTTATTGACCAATATGAGGCAATGGAGAAGGTTCAAAGAGAATGGGAAGAGAAATTTAGAGAGAATACCAGCACAACACCAGTATGCTTCATCTGGACTTATCATATTCTAAGTGCTTTTTCTTTAAACTTGTTGATGTTTGGTTGTGGCATGTATGGTACACCATTGGCAGGAATGTTGAAATGTGTTTTTTGGCTTCATATAGATGTTAACTTTAAAGAAGTCACTTCTTTCATTAGACACGGCCAGTTAGATTTAACTTAGGATCTTAAACTTTACTGCTTCAGATTAGCACAGATGGCAAGGGTCAAACTTTTGAATGCTTCATCACAGAGGCTTTAATACATGTCTAGGACATACTCCTAAAAGTTCAAGCTATTAGGTGAAAGCTCAAGTTTAGTTTTATATCTCTCAACATTACTAATGTCTTCTATAGTTGTTTCTGTAGAAACTTAATTAAGTTAAGCAACTTAATTGATTGAGCAGCACTTTGGGAATTTTTTTTTCTTCAAACTAAAGAATAAAGTTAGCTCACATGCATAAATTTGTCCCTTAATAAGGAGAGGAAATGAATTGAAGGAAATACTGATGTGAGATTCAGTTTGAGCCAAAATGTATGGGGTGAGTGTTTGTTGCATATTATATCTTAGAATTTGGATTAGGCCTAACTCAACCCTACTAAACCGGCTTGTAAGTTGAGGGATGTCTCCCACTTATAAACTCTTTTTCAGGCCATATCACATCCGATGTGGGACTCTTAATACACCCCCTCACGCACAGGACTGGACAACTGGAGCGTGACCCGAGTGGCCCTATAGCGGGTGGCCCAACGGATCTTAGATTGACTCTGATACCATCTTAGAATTTGGGTTGGGCTTAACTCAACCCTACAAAACTGGTGTGTAAGGTGAGAGATGTCTCCCACTTATAAACTTTTTTTCGGGCCATATCACATCCAATGTGGGACTCTTAACATTATATATCAGCTTCTAAATCTATGCTTCCCCTGAGATGAACAAGTAATAATTGCATTCTCCTGATGTTTCAATTTAGTTCAGGATGTTTTTCTTATTTAAATGATTTTATGATACAAAGTAAGTTTTCTACTGCTTTTCCTGTTGCATTTTGAATTTGAAGCCTCAAAACTTAGTTTGGGTCATAAATTATCCAGGATTCATGTGATCCGGGGAATCACTCAGATATGACTGAGGATAAAGATGAAAGCAAGGCTCAAATTCCATACTCTTCTAAGGTGGTCACCTCAAATGCTCAAGAGCATAAGGCAGAACCTAGAGGTGTTTACTTATCTAAAGAATTATTCAGAGCTGAGACCAGAGACATCATGCCAAAATCATATGATGATACTAGGGGTTACAACAACCAGAAGAGCGCAACTTCCAGCACTTCCAATTTTCCAGGGCAGGAAAATTCACATTCCCCACTGAAGGGAGACCAAACTGAGAGCTCAGTAAACCATCATTTTCAGTCTTCTGATGTAAACCATCAAAATCCACATGGAAATGGTTACCCTGATTCCAAGCCAAATTATTCCCATCCAACTGATATTCAAGGTGACCTGCGTCAAAATGATGCTTCAAGAAACAAAAATGACCTCTATGCATTAGTTCCTCATGAACAATCTCATGAGCTCGGTGGAGTGCTTGAATCACTTAAACAAGCTAAGATATCCCTACAACAGGAGCTCAATAGGTTGCCACTGGTAGAAAGTGGTTACAGTGGTAATAAAGCCATTACACCATCTGCTTTTGTCAGTAAAAGTGAGGATAGATTCAACATTCCAGTTGGATTTTCGGGTCTCTTCAGACTACCAACAGATTTTTCTGATGAAGCAACTGCCAGACTTGATGTTCATGATCCAACTGCTGGATTTAATTCAAACTTTCATCTCAACAGAGGCTTATCTAGAACTTCTGATGGTCAATTTCGCAGCAACCCCTACTCTGGCACAATGTTGAGCTATTCTGCAGATGATCAATCTGTTCCCACACGTTACTTGGAAAATGGTTCAAGATTTGATTCTCAAAAGCCCCCTTTTGATCCTTTCTCAAATGGAGGCCCTCCTCATTCTGGTAAACTAATATATCCCTCATTTCCAGTCAATCCATTGTATCAAGATGTATCGCGGCAGATGGGATTTGGTGATGAACTTTCAAGACCCTATTCAAGTAGAATAGTTGGGGCTCCTCTTGCTAATCATTTCTCATATCATGGTGATCATTTAAGGTGAAACATGTATATAATTCCATTAGTTTGGTAGCAGCTTCGCCCTTGTATTGAAGTGATGGTTGTATTGTCATGTATGTGCCTATGTATTGTATTGTCTCTAGTTTTGTTGTGATGGTATTTATTTATGACAAAATATCCTATAAATTTTGTCTATTTGTCCCGACTGTTCATATTGAATGCCACACACTCTCTGCTGGACTGAAACTTTCTTGGTCATCTATCAGGTTGTGTCAATAATGTGAAACATGCTTTCACTGTATACAACTCAGTCTTGTGAAGGAAGGCTATTCAATGAGTATTTTACGGTCTACGTATGACAAAATTCTATTAACATTTTTGATTTTGAATTCATCATACTTTTTTTAAATGTTATTATGTGGCAGATGATGTAATGACAACAATTAATTAGTATGAGATATACGACTAGTCCAGTAGCCAATAATTGCACTTCAAATTGAAGGTCTGTCTATGGATTATGAATGAGTCGTGTGGTGTTGGCCACGGACCAGGGTTGCCACGTGTTGCAAAGTGGCTGGTAGTTTGCCAAAGAGTAGTTTTGGAGACACGTGTGATGTTATATAGGTAGCAAACTAGCAACCATAGTGGCACGGCGGTGGTGATGATATGATTAATTAACTAATTTAATTAATTAATGTTACTTATTAAAGTGTGGCCTTCCACTAAAAAATGTTGTGTCCATTTACTAAACTTCAATGAAAGAGTATAATGATGTTTGAGTATGGTTGCTATCAAAATGATGTGATACAAGTGGTAGATACTTCGTCTCTTAATAATTTGGTTTTGGGTTCTCCACACTCTCAAACTTTCTCATTCATTCGCTTCCAAAGACCCCAGATTATCATTGTGAAGCAATTCTGTGATGAGGTTGCAATAAAGAGAATATTTGAGGAAGCTAACATTATACCCTTCAGCATCGTGAGCTATTGATTGTATATAATTCGAAAGCCTAACCGAACGCCAAACCTCTTCCGCTTTGTGGCAACTGAAGAAGGCGTGCCACTCGTTTTCATCATGTGAATCACACATTGGACAAGCTCCTGGACGGTAAACCTAAGTATTTATTGGTACCAAGTAACACCCAAGTTAGCCACCACGCGTTCTCGAAGGGTCGGGCACATATTTCTGCTAAAAAAGATTTTAGACTGCTGGAGATTTGTAGATTGTCTTGATGCCTTCTAATAGATCTCCAGAACTTCCTTTAGTTTCCGACTCTCAGTGTCATCTGCCCTACAAAATAAAAAACAGTCGACTGCAAAAAGTAAGTGTGTTAGGATAGGGGATCCACTACACACTTAATACCATGAATATCTCCACGAGCCTCACATTTTTTAAGAAGAGCAATAAGCCCATCTGCACACAATATAAAAAGGTGAGGTGGCAGTGGGTCACCCTGCTCGAGTCCTCTTCCGGGGTGAGATCCGAACCAACTTTCTCGCCATTCATAAGCACTTTGTAAAGTGAACTGCTTTCAACACATATTACCATCCATCACTCCCATTATTCTGGAAAGCCCAACTTGTATAGAACACCACACAAATACCCCCAATCTACTTTGTCATATGCCATACTAATATCAATCTTCAAGGCAACCTCCCCAACTTTACCCTTCACCTTACACTTCATATGATGAATAACTTCAATAGCGACCATGACATTATCCAAGATGGACCTATTAGCCACAAAGGTTGATTGCTCCACAGAAACACATTTATAAACAGTGGCGGACCGAGGACCCTATGTTGGGGGTTGCAAAAAAAATTCACTATGGTTTTTCAGATTGTTAATTTTTTTCAAATGTTCTCACACTTAATTTACTAAAATTACGTAATCAAGTTATCTAACTCCACATATATTTAAGAGAAAATCATCAAATTAGTCTCTAAATTTACCTACCATTATCTATTTAAGTCCTAAAGTATGTAAAAATAAGAAGTAGTCTGTAAAAATATTTTATTAATAGTCTCTTACGGAGATTAAAAGGTCAGATTTATTAATAATTAGGTGCAAATTTAAGGATACTATTACAAATTTAAAATTTCAGGGGGTTCAAAATAACTTTATATAGAGGTACTAGTACTAACATTTTGTTTCTAGGAGATTCAACTAAACCCCTTGACTAATATAGTGTATGTCCGCCATCGTATTTGAAGAACATTCTTAAGCCTATTAGCAAGGACTTTAGAGATGATCTTATAAATAACATTACAAAGTGCAATAGGACGTAAATCACGCATAGAGGTGGGGTTGTCAACCTTAGGGATTAAAACTATATTAGCATGATTCAACATAGGGGGAAACTCACCATTATCTAATCAAGCCACCGCCGAGTGAAACAGTTCCGGATCGCAAAGGTTCCAAAACCTTTTGAAAAAAGCGGGATTCAAACCATTGGGACTCGAAGCTTTGTCTGAATGCATTTGAAATAGAGACGACTTGAATTCCCCAATGTCCAATCTATAGCGCATTCTCAGCCTCCTCCCCCATAAATCAACTACCGCCGTACAACTTTCCACCCTACTCATGAAAATCATGCCCCTCCACCTGAGACCAACTATCACCAACCACAAATCTGTAAATCGTCCTCCTCTAGTCAAGCATTTCCAAAACGAAAGGGTTTAGGATATCCTCTACGTCTTTGTTCCCATAGCTGAAGCCACAACGGGGTATGATCTGATCGATCAACAACGTCGTTAATGAGACAGTTATAGGGAACACAAATCAATCCAATCCTCCGAAGCTAGGACACGGTCCAACCTCTCCTCCTTAAAATTATCAACACCTCTTCCCTTACTCCACCACGTAAAAGGGTGCCCCTGCATAGGAATGTCATTGAGAAGACAATCTTGAATTGCTTCTCTAAAGCCACGTAAAAGCCAAGGTGCACAGTCAGCACTCCCTCGCTTCTCATCATTTGATAACAAATCGTTGTAGTCACCCATAATGCACCATGGAAGAGAGTTATCTTTAGCCAAAGTACGCAGCAAGTTTCAAGATTCTCTTCTACGCCTAGTCTCCGAATAACCATAAAATCCTGCTAATCTCATTATCGTACAATTAAAATGATGACGCCAAAGTAAGACTCCATCAAAACCCAATCTCATACAAATCTCTTCAATCTTAACGGCATATACCAAAGTGTTAGAAAGAAAAATAACGTCTGATTGTTATTGAGATTTTTTACTTATAATAAAAAGATAAACACAACAATTATTATCTGATAAAAGTGTTTCCAAGCCAAAAAGGAAAGTTGCTAAAGATAAATAACACCTCGATTTAGATTTTTAAGATCTCAAAAAGCATCATCATCTCAATCTCAATCTCAATCTCTCTCTTTCTCTCCAATGCTTTCCCACAATCCAGTACTACTGTTCTTTGCCATTCTCAGTCCCACCCTCTTCCTTCTCCCACCATGTCTTCTATTTATATTTCTAGGGTTTCAATTTTCTCTCTCACTCTGACAAAATACTCTCACACCAATCCTCTCTGATTCATTCATTCTTAATCAAATGTTCGGTGTTGTTGCTGGAATCTATGCGTTTTGACTTGGAATACCACCCTAGTTTCTATTCTGTGATTAAATTTAGGAGGCGCGATTATCAATTGTGAGAATTTTTGAAATTTTTTGCACAATGATTACAGCTGGCGTTAATTTGGTGATGACTGTTATTGGTTTTGCTGTGAGCACTTTGTTCATTGTTTTTGTCTGCACTAGACTCATTTGTGCTCGAATTCACTTGAATGCTTCTAGAAGATCATTTCTTGTTACTTCCAGATCCAATCTTAGCATGGTAAACATTTGTTGATTTTATTTTTTCAATTTTCAATTTAACCTAAAAATATTGATCCTTTTAGTTAACTTTTCTTGTTATTTTTATTTATTGATTTAATTCAGAATTGGGCTTGTTCATTGTTAGAGTGATGAAGTGTAATGGATTGTTTTCTCATTGAAAATGTCATTTTGATTTCTGAATTGGATATTTTTATATGTTTAGATGGAGCGAGGTTGCCAAGGGCTTGAACGCGTAGATGTAGCCAAATTTCCAACGAAGAAGTACAGTGACGAGTTTTTTGCTGCTGCGGAAAATTCTCAGTATGTTCATATCTTTTTTTATTTAATAATGCAACATTTTTCTGATGTTAGTTGAATAAATAAGTTTTCTTCACAGGATCAGTGAGCTAAAATCGTCAGGAGTAAGTAGTAAAAGTTCTCTTGTTAATAACACTTTCTCAGCAATTTAATATAATGGGGTTTCTACCTAATTTGGTAGTTAAGCTAAAACAAGTGAAAACTGAAAAACCACATTCACAGCTTAATTAAGCGCTGATGGCATTAGCGCTTATGCGTAAGCTATTTCTGTAATAAAGTGAAAGATTCAACTGGTATAAAGGATGAATTGAAAGGAAAACAGAGAAAAGAGATGAAACAACACTCTGGTTAATTCGTCCAATGCATAAATGCATTTAACCCGTTTTCTGTTTATTTCACTAACTGAGTTCAATGGAACAGTTACAAGTTTATTTATACACAAGTGCAGAATAGGAAATTACACAATTGCCCCTTATTTCCCCCTATATATTCTAGTTACAATAGGATGCGAGCTATCAATACCCCCCCCCCCCCCTAAAGCTTTCACCTTGTCCTCAAGGGGAAAAGTGGGGAAAGCTATTTTCACTTTATCCAGCAGCTCCCCTTTCTTGTCACTATCTTGTTCTTCACTTCCTTCCTCCACATAGAGAATTCTCAGCATCTTGTTCTTGCAGATATGACTAGGTGTATATTTCTCATCACACGTGAAACATAACCCTTTCCTTCGTTTCTCATCAATCTCCTTGCCTCCAATTGATCTTGCTCCATTTGGTTGATTGGTTTTCACTGTTTCTTGGCCCTTAGTTTCGGTTTTCATTGTTGCAGGCTCGGTGTTCGCCTTGGCTACAACATCTTCGCGCCAATTCTTGCTATTATTGTATCCCTTATTGCTCCAAGATTGTTTGTTTTGCCCTCCATATCTTCCTACTGTGCAATCTTCTCCTCCACCAATAACGCCACATCCATCATCTCTGCTAAATCCTTGGGACGATGCAACCTTACCTCAGCCCTTATATCTTCCCTTAAACCATTGGAAAACAATCCAACGAACAAGTCTTGATCCTTCACCTTTACGTGACTAGATATAGTTTCGAAGTTCTTGCGATACTCTCTCACCGTGCCTTCTTGTTTCATGCTCATCAAGATTTCAAACGCGTTCGTGATTACAGTGGGTTGAAAACGTCATAGTATTGCATCCTTCAACGCGTCCCAAGTCAACTCCTCTGCGCTCGCTTCCCACCATTGAAGCCATGACAGCGCTTCCCCTTCTACCGCCATCATCGCAGCATCTAGCTTCTCGTCCTCCTCGATACGTCGTACCTTGAAGAACCGCTCAATCTTGGTTAACCATCCCGTGGCGTCTTCGCCGTTGAACATCGGTAAATCAATCTTTCTCAGGCGTCGCTCACCTTCGTTTGTATTATCGTTGCGCTCGGGTCGGGTTTCCCGGGTCTGTCGTCGTCGCCCTCTGTAATGCTGTTGCAACGAGTTGTTCGATGCGAACAGCATGCTCTTCGAGGCGCAATTGGCTGCGCACCTCCATTTCTTGAAGCCTTCGCTCCACCTCGTCGATTCTAGCTTCCATGGCAGCGGTTTTCTTTCGCGTCATTCACCAAGAATCGTCTCGCTCTGATACCAGTTGAAAGATTCAACTGGTATAAAGGGATGAATTGAAAGGAAAACAGAGAAAAGAGATGAAACAACACTCTGGTTAATTCGTCCAGCAACTATGCATAACTGCATTTAACTGTTTTCTGTTTATTTCACTAACTGAGTTCAATGGAACAGTTACAAGTTTATTTATACACAAGTGTGCAGAATAGGAAATTACACAATTGCCCTTTATTTCCCCCTATTTCTTCTATATATTCTAGTTACAATAGGATGCGAGCTATCATAAAGGATAAAGTTATACTAAACTATTTTATTATAAGCTATAAGCTGTTTCATAAGCTATCCTGTGGAGCTGATGAAAATTAGCTGAAAACAGCTTATGAACATGTCATAAATTGTTTCCAAAAGCTCTCCCAAACAGTCTCACAAGTGGTTATATCAGTAGATAAGCCCAAATAAACGGATCCAAACAGGCCCTTAAGATATACGCGATATTGTGCACCTTATAGGGGTTATGACCATTTATTCTGTGAATTTCGATGGCATGTCTGTTCCAATGTTCGTTAATCTGAAGATGTGCATATCTTGCAGAGAAACCTTGAGTTATACTTGATATATTCTCCATTGGCTTAGGACTAGTTTTTTTGTCATTGTCTTGGTTAGCTTGTGCTATCATCTGTATTATTAATTTGTTCTGATGAAACTCAGTGCAATTTATTTGATATCTCTGTGTGCCCGTGTGTCCATGTGAATTCATCTGTGTATAGGTTGTTTCTTGTACTTAATACTAGATATGAACTTATGAAGTGGCGTTTAATGTAGTTTATGATATGTCAGGACCTTAATTGTGGAGAGTGTATTGTAGTTTTCAGAAATAATCCTTGATATACACTTCTCATTCAGATATTTATTAGCTGGTTACAAACATTCGATTTTATTACAATTGCAGATGCACAGTCTGCCTCTCAGAATACCAAGGTGAAGATACACTACGTATCCTCCCTTATTGTGGACACTCCTTCCATATGGCCTGCATAGACTTATGGCTGCAGCAGAATGCAACTTGTCCTGTATGTCGAATCTCATTGCGTGATTTTTCTGAAAGAAAGCGATTAATGCAACCCTTGTATAGCTCTGCTTTGCAGCATCATTATGGCATGGAGTCCTTTGACTCTCAATATTATCAATGTATGATGTCTGATAATGGATTATCACCAAGAACCCCTGACAACCATGGGGTGGACCCTGTACAAGAGGATCATCATTTTCCATCTGAGGGTGGTGGAGCAGTTGGTATAGACAGTATCACCTCTTTGAATCAGGGTGATTTCACTAAAGATGAAGGGAAGAAGCATGTAGAGAGCCCATCAAATTTATAGATTTGGTCGGTTCCTTTTCAAATCACAAATTGAGTATAGTTCATGTTCCAAAATTGGAGTGAAATTTGTCAGCATGCTGAAAGATGGTTGTTTTCTTTTCTTTTCTTTTCTTTTACTGTATATATAGCAAAGAAATTTTGCTCCTCTTACAGGGCCTCCCTTTGCTGTCTCCTCCTTTGTTCTTCATTTGATATTCAACAATAGCTAGTGTTTGAGTCTCTCTCTCTATCTTTCTCTCCCTCCCTTCCCACTTTTCCTTGTTGTAATTGTTGTTAAGATTAGAATTAGTTGCAGATCAGCTGGAGCTACAGCTGTGACATCCCCCTGGCCCTGTAGAACATTGTATTAATGCAATTCATACACTGCCATTAATGTATCTTGTCATTTTGTCCAACAATTTTGTCGTCTTTTTATGACATACATGTTCTAGCAACGTGTCACATGTTCTAGTTATAATTATTGAAGGAAGAGTCAATGATTATGGTCCTTGGTTTGTTGAATTGTTGTGAAAAGGTATGACAGTTATCTGTTTGTACTTTTTTCCCCACTGTTTACATCACCTCCAGTTCTATCTTTTGCTCAACTCTTGCAAGAAAAGCTTATGTTACTGATTAGGTGAGGCCATTTGAGGCAAAAGGATTAATGCAATAACAAGAGTAGCCCTGTACAATTCTGCAAGCTTCTTTAAAATTTGGAACTTGGTTCAATTGGTTGAACTGGGAATCGACCAGTTGAGTGGTTGGTTCAAGCTCAATTTGTTGAACTGTGGCCGTACAATTAATTGAATCGGTGGATACAATCATGACTGAATTGAATGAACTAATTGAAACATGACTTGAAAGTCTTATCAGTTGAATATCTGGTATAGTTTTAAAAACTTTGGGATAAGTAACATAATGTGTTGTATATCAACACGATGTGGGTTATTAAACATAGTACTAGTTAATGTTCTGTGTTCTTGTCAAATACTCATCAACAAATTATTTAGTTAAATGAATTTGAATAGTGTTTCTGAATTTTTATTTAGTGCTTACGAATTGAATGAATTTTTGGAACTTTTTTTTTTTCTTTTCAAATCTGATATTGTTATAAGTTTGGTTTGTTGTGTTTAAGAAGATAGTTAAGATGACGAGCTAAGGGACATAAAATGACTTTGAAAAAAGAGGTTCATGATCTAAATCTTTGAAACTAATATTTTTCTTATGACTCTAATTAATTACTAACAACTAACATTTTTTTATAAGAAAAAAGACTAATTTTTCAAATAATTTCTCATTATCATCCCTAGTTGTGAATATTAAAAATGTCAAAATAAGTCAGCCTAATTAAATTTTCCATCAAAAATAAGTCAGCCTAATTAATCCAATAAAAAAATATAGGCCGGAATTTAAAATTTTTAATATGACCTTATATTTTGTCAAAAAAAAAAAAAGACCTTATATTAGCCCGAATTTAGTCCAACACTTTTAACTTAAAAAATAAATCAGCTAGAGTTGCCATGTCACAATAAAGACGTGTTTCACACTTATTTAATACTTCGAAAAATAAGAATTTTAAAGCAAGGAATCTATTGAAATCATTCCTCACCTTAATACATAATAGTTTTTGACAATATAAGCAAAAAAAAAAACTCACTATAATTTAGAAGAGTAGTTAATTTTATTAGTAAGAATAGTTTTTGTAAGAAACATAAGAAACACACTGGAAGTTAAATACAAAACAACTGTCTTGCTTTGTTATTATTACTTTTCTTACTTTTATTTTCTTATCATCTACTAACATTTCTCTTTTTTTTAAGAGTATGATATTCGGTATGAAGAATTTTGATGAATTGTAAGAAAACCATTAATTTAATAACAATTCAACCCGTCGGTTGGTGTTAAATAATACTCTTGCAGTGTGATTCTTATCTTTCTTATCGTACTTTTTAACAATTATTTTTCAAGAATAATAGCATTAAAAGATGTAAAAATAGTTAGATTTGATCATGTTTTCGACGAAAAAATACGAGAATCTGTCCGTTTAAAACACACTTGCTACCACTTTTTTTCAACACATTCAACTTTATTAGTTGAAATTACACATGTTGCATCAAATTTACATTAGAGTCACTTGATATATAGTTGTGACTCAATTGAATTTTAACCAATAAGAGATAGTGTATGTTAAAACAAGATATTAGAGAGTGAAGTAAACTCTCAATTTAGTTCCAAAACTATCACACTCTCTCGCCTATTTAGTCTCTAAACTATAAAAGTATAATAAATAGTCCATAAATTATCAATTTAGTTCATCAACTATCAAGTCTCTCTCCAATTTAGAAAGTAATTGAACGACTAAATTAATAGATACCGAATAGTTTACTTAACTATTTATTATACTTTTATAGTTTAAATACTAAATAAGAGAGATAGTTATAGTTTATGGATCAAATTAAAAGTTTAATCTAGAGAATGTGTTGCTAGCACTCCCATGTTCAAATAGGGATTGACATTAATCAATGTCTTAATTAGTATTGAAAATACTATAGTACTCCACTTCTCCTAGACTCAATTATAAGCACACAAATATCTAACATCGGTGAAATTATTAGCAAATTAATGTCAGTTAATCTAACTATACTAATGGTATTAGTTATTGCAAATGACCATTAATATTATTAGCCCTACGACCCATCCGATGGACGGGTAGACTAACAATTTACTAAAGAGTAAACCTCAATAGAAAATAAGCATAAGAACAACAGTAAATAACAACATCAAACAAAATCTAAGTATTTTTTTTTACTAAACAAATTTTAAGTATTAGAAAGACATTATATATAAAGACAAAAGTCACACATATTAGATCAAGTCATAACACAAACAACTTAAAGTTGGAGCATAAACAACAGCCTAATCACACATATTAGATGAAGTCATAACACAATCAGTTTAAAGTTGTAAAGTAAACAACCTATAATAACACTATTCATATTCATCAAATGCAACCATAAAAACTTAAGAAAGAAGATAAAAAACAATTTAATATTAATTTAATTATTTTATTAAATAGGCATAAAAGTGTTGATTTTTAAAAATAAAAAATAAATTTTAAGAACAACATACTTAAAATAATAAAAAAATGTATAGTAACATTATAAACTAAAAAGAATACACGACCAATACTATGTCATATGTCAATCTCAATTATTAAAAAAATGTCAATCATCAACAACAAAAAATGGATTTTTTTTACTCCTGACATCCTCCCTCCAACCCCCATAAAAGCTTTTATTCAAGAAATACCCCTCATTTGTTTAAGAAAAAAAATTAAAAAATTCTCGGATTTACCTCACATGTAGGTAAATTCGGTTAGCAAAATGATAATTGAATTTACCTAACTTATAGATAAATTTGGGGAGAAAAAGGATTCCTGAATTTACCTCACAGATAGGTAAATTCGGTTAGCAAAAATGTTAACTGGATTTACCTAACTTATAGATAAATTTGGGAAGAAAAAATGATTCCCGGTTTTACCTCACAGATAAGTAAAATCGGTTAGCATTTTGCTAACCGAATTTACCTATCTGTGAGGTAAATTTTGAAATCCTTTTTTGCTCAAAACACCCCTTGAATTTACCAAATTTATCTATATTTTCGAAAAATTTGTTGAATTCAGGAGTTTTTTTTCCAATATGGAATTTATAGGGTGGGAGAGAGGAAGGGGGGGTTAAAAAAAATCCACAAAAAATTGCCAACATCAATTTATGCCTTTTGATTTTTATACCCGTTGCTAATTTATTGCATTTATTCTCACCATAAAAAAAATATTCCATTTATTACTCTAGAACCTTCTCACCACAAATCCACAATCACTTGTTTTACTCTAAAAATTGTGTCTCACCCTTCAGGTTCTCACCCACCTTCTGATTCATTTCTTCTCTTTCTCTCATCTCATCATTTCATTTTCCCACTCACATCACCTCCCTCTGATCATCATTTTTACCCATTCAAAAACCATCTCACCACAATCCCTAATATTCTCTCACTCTAAAACTTCATCTCCCACCCTCATATGTATCTCATTCCAGATTCCTTGCTCAATTCGTCTTCTCTCCGAGCGCTCCCTAAATTGACTTCCCTCTCATTCACATTTCGCTCACCCTCAACATCACACTCACCATTGATGATCTTCTTCTCCACTTCGTTCTGTTCAGCAGAAACAGAACGCTTCATCATCTCCGGTTCGTCCTCATCGTTTGCACCCCTTGTCCGTCGCCATCACTAAGAGCTCCTCTCGATCTGTATCGTTATGCTTCAGATCTATACATGCAAAGGGCTTTGTATCTGTTTTGAATTTTTTCTGAATTTTTTTGTCTACCGTAATATACTTTTCCTTTGTTTTTTTTTTTAGATGTTATGATTTTAGATGTATTTTATTATTGATTTATGGGCGGTTTTCCTTTGTTTTTTTGTTAAGATGTTATGATTTTAGATGTTTTTGATGATTGATTTATGTACAATTCTGATTCAGTTTTGTTCTCCACATCTTCTTCTTCATGTTTATGCGCTGATGAATGTTCACTTGTTCATATATTCATGGATTTGTTATTTTTCCTCAGGTTTAAACTAAGTTTCTACAATAAAGAGAGAGAGAGAGAATTTTTTTTTTAAAAATTAAATAAAGAAAAGGTGGAAGATGTGAATATGAGACCCGCAAAAGAATTGCCTCAGCTACTTTAGTGCCCAAAAAAATCAGATGGAATTCACCAAAAAATTATTCGCACCAATTTCAAGTTGCATGCCCAGCCACATACATGTCTTAGATGAGGAGAGGCCTATTATAAGTAAAAATAGTTTTTTTTTCCAGTTGTGCTAAATACTACGAAGAGAAAGTTATGAAATAGTCTAACAAAACACAAAACACACTTTGGATCATTCCCACTCTTCTACATCTCCCTCATTCCTCTCTGTCTCTCTCTCATCATTATTTATAATTTTTTTAATGATGAGAGAGTGGAATTTAGAGAGAGATAGAGAGGATGGAGGGAGATGTATGGAGGGTTGGAAGGAGGGGATCTATATCCCACAAAACACCTTAAAAAACATGAGGGAAGGTAATAATAAAGGAAAACTAGCCTCATTTCTCGTGCGATGCACGGGTTGAGCTAGTATCCATGGATGTAAATACAATAAATCAATTCATTAATGTTGTGAGAAATGTGACTATTAATTAGAGATATCTTAGTAATTAAACCTATTTATTTTTTCCATGAATCGAAGAAAATTAAATGCATAAAACTATTATTCTTTATTATTTTTGACAAAACTATCATTAATTGTTAATATGTGTAAAGATAGTTATTTTTGCTTATAATTAAGTCTAGATGGAGTACATCATGCATGCAGGGTTGAATAAAACCCACCGTTAAAATAAAAGCAAATATACTAAGTTAAGAGAAAATGATGGGGAGTTTTATTGTAAATGAGGTCGAAGTTCCCACTAAAAAGTTAGATTATAAATATAAATTAAATAACAGTATTCTAAAATTTAAAAAAAATTAACACAAACATTGAAATTGAACATCCACGGATAATAAGAAGAGAAAGTCTGAGTTTTTTAATAACATTATCTATATTCATCAGAAATATAAAAACTTAACCCATAATTAAAGAAAAAAGAAGACAACACAATATCATGTCGAGTATGATTTAAAATTAAACACCAATTTAAATATACTTTTAATACTCGTTTGTGTGGAATTATCAAAATAAAGAAGAAAACACCAATTTGGGACATGTAAATTTTTTTCTAGATTCTAAAATACCCCAAAACACAATGCCTAACATCACACTTTATGTATTTTGTCATAAAATTTATTTTGTTTTTCGTCAAACAGATTATTGAGGAGCGAACTTCGCGTATTTAAATATCTAAAAAAAATTGGGACGCTAAAATACCCCAAAATACACTGTTATTATCGCACACTACGCATTTTGTCACAAACTTATTACTCCCTTCGTTCTCGATCTTTGGTACTTTTGGCTTGTTACACAAAAATTAAGGTACAATTAATTTGTGCAAGCTAAGTACTAAAATACTACCCCTTTTGTAGTTGTCTTGGGAATATTGAAATTCAAATAAAAGAGTTAATAGTTGTCTTGGGTTTCTAAAAGGCTCAATAAATATGAATGGTATCTTTGGAAAAGTTTGTTGAATTGTACATTGGGTTTTTCAAAGTACTATTGTTTTGGAACAAAAATAAAAGGCTAAAAGTACCAAAGATCAGGAACGGAGGGAGTATTATTTTTTACCAAACCAGTTATATACGAAGAAACTTATGATATTTGAAGAGTTGATTTTTTTCTGAATCTTAAAGTACCTCAAAACATACCATTTAACATTTCACTTTACAAATTTTGTTACAAAATAATTTTTTTCACCATCTCACTTAACGTATTTTGTGATGAAATTAATTTTTTTCACCGAATCGATTATTCAACAACAAAAATTGTATATTTAAACATCTAATATTTTTTTTGAAATTGTAAAGTAACTATTAAAATATAAAAGAAGAAAAAAGGCTGAAGATGCTGACATCATGTTTTTTTTTTTTGAAGTTTTTCCTAATCTTAATACGTAGTAGTTGGAACTTAGAATCCATATCACCCTCATGTTTTTACTTAAAAAAAGCTAGTAGTATATCTAACGAGCATTGAATAGAAAACTTGCAAACTAACGAAATAAATGAGATGAATTAATAAATGCTGTCAAAGTTTGGCGACAAAACTGGTCCATATATTTGCAAGGAAGGAGTTTGTTCTACTAGTACTCCTACTCCTAAAAAATACAAAAACCACTAAAACCAAAGAGCTCATTAAGTTATTATCTTTTTTAAGTAAACTCCCAAAAATACTTTTTACTCAACTTTAACTCCCCTCAAATTAGCATTAATGCACTAGTCACACTTTGTCTTGGAAGCTTAATGCACTAGTCCAAAACAATTTATTTAAAGAAATTAATAAAGACAAAATTGGTATTCAAGCAATAACTATACACTAAAACTTGAAATGTTCTCTTATATTTGGGACCAAATTTTTCTCCAAAAATCTTATAATAAGGACCGGAGGGAGTATGTTCTAAGCATTAATTAATTGTTCTAGTAGCATCACGGGAGACAATTGCTTTGCCCGCCACTTCAACCAAAAAAAAAGCAAATTTAAGGGTGCTCGCGAATTGGATTGAGTTGAATTTGACCAAAACGAATGTTCTTAAGTGAGTTTGTAAAAAAAAATGAGTTCTACTTAGTGTTGGCGTGTCTCATTGGTTCATTAACATTTAGATCCCGATCCCATTGGCACTATTCTTGTTATAGTTTTGTTACATTTTCGCAGAAAGGGGTTAAGAGAGAAATTGAGAGACGATGTAGGACTTAAATTCTTGTTAAAGTTTTGTTAGAGTAATTGTTGTAGAACTCAAGAGCACTTGGATGAGATGGTAAGAGTCTCTTTCAACTTAACCAAGGTCCTGGAATCGAATCCAGCCTTGGGCATGCAGCAGTGTTAAATCTCTTGAGGGAGAGTTTTGTCGCCCATTGTGGTCCTACCCGGCTCGAGGGATTAGTCTCTGCAATTGCGCGCAGAGGATACCCAGTTTATACCAAAAAAGAGTAATTGTTGTAGAGAATTCAAGTTACTCTCCGGCCTCATGTGAACATACTAAATGTGAGAAGGAAAGTAAATTTGTGAACGTACTACCTCCGTCCGTCCATAAAATAAGAGATAAATAGCGTTTTTTAGTGGTGTATCAAATGATCAATTCCAATTTACCCCTATTTAAATAGTGTTATTAAAATAATGTCATTAATTAGAAGTGTAAATTATCATTTATTAAAAAGGGTAATATTAGAAAGAAAATAAAATTTTAACCTTAATAAATGAGAATAGTTTATTTTTAATGTCACTAAAACGATTACCCGTGCGATGCACGGGGGTGCACTACAAGAAAAATGGGTTTTTTTGGCGGATTTTTCCGCCAAAAAACACCCAAATCCGCCGCAAATACAGGTTTTTAGTGGATTTTTCCACGATAAAAAAAATGGTGGCAACGTATTTCCGGCGGATGTAGTTTTGAAAAAACATCAACATTTTATAAGGGGGTATAAAAATACGCAACACATATATATAAGACGAAGAGGCAACAATAGCCTTTGGTGGGATGAGGCAACAATGTCGGTCCAAAAATATAGAGTGGGGATATATTGGTAAACAGTGGGGTACAAAATGAGGGGTACATTTTGATAATAAAAAAAAGTGTTGGACAAAAATAAATTTATCGTGGGTATGTCGGTCCAAAAATATAGAGTGGGGGTATATTGGTAAATAGTGAGGTACAAAATGAGGGTATATTGGTAAATGGTGGGGTACAAAATATAGAGTGGGGGTATGTCGGTCAAAAAATATAGAGTGGGGGTATATCTCGATGTGAGCAGTGGGGTACAAATGAGGGGTATATTGGTAAATGGTGGGAATAAAATTTTCCCACCAAAAGTGGATAAAAAAAGTGTTGGACAAAAAAAAATTATGTGGGTATGTCGGTCCAAAAATATAGAGGGTATATTGGAGTGGGGTACAAAATGAGGGTATATTGGTAAATGGTGTGAATAAAATTTTCTCACAAAAAGTAGATAAAAAAAGTGTTGGACAAATAAAAAAATTTATCGAGGGTATGTCGTCGGTCCAAAAATATAGAGTGGGGGTATATTGGTAAATGAAGAGAGTCTACAAAATGAAGGATATATTGGTAAATGGTGGGTACAAAAATATAGAGTGGGGGTATGTCGGTCCAAAAATATAGAGTGGGGTATATTGGTAAGCAATGGGGGTACAAAATGAGGGTATATTGGTAAATGGTGGGAATAAAATTTTCCCACCAAAAGTGAAAAGTCAACGATTGTGTATTAATTAAGAGAGATAATAATAAAAAAAAGTGTTGGACAAATAAAAAATTTGTCAGGGGTATGTCGATCCAAAAATATAGAGTAGGGTTATATTGGTAAATGGTGGGGTACAAAATATAGAGTGGGGGTATGTCGGTCCAAAAATATAGAGCGGGGATATATTGGTAAACAGTGGGGTACAAAATGAGGGGTATATTGGTAAATGATGGCTAAAAGATGCTATCCTCTCTTAATAATTCTCGATTTGGTATGTGTGATGTAGTGTTGTCTCTTATATTGTGAATTAGCCAAATACAATGCATATGCACGGGTAGCATCGTGCTTTTTTTGCAAAGTAGTCTCGTACCAAAATTGTAGGTATGAACTCTTATTTTATAGATGATATCCGTAAATTAATCATGCATCAGTCCAATTATAATATTTAAACAATATAATTTATTAGGCAACTAACTGAAAATCTTTTTTAAATAAAAATTAAAGTTATATGGTGCCAAATATTGTATAAAAAAATTGAATAGTAAAACTAATTTAGCTCTTAGTCAAATATCTTTACAACATTCTTTGAAAAAATCAAATATTATATAATATTTTATTAGTAATGAGATTATACCGACAACATGTAATATTTCCTTCTTGTAATGCAAAAGCATAATATGAAAAACTGAAATGGGAAAGAAAAGAATTTCTTGGTGAATGTGTTGTGGGCCCTGTAAAAATGAGAATACACGTGCGGTGACCTTTCGAGTTGGCGCGATAGGCCCACCCCACTACATAGGCTCCAGAGAACCTCTTCTGGTGGCAGGATATATCCTTACTTGGTAATGTTTTTACGAATGATTCGTTTGTAAAATTGAATTTTTTAAAATGTGAGTTTAATATAACCTGATTTACATTTGGATAGTTTCAAGACAAAGTGATTTTATCATTTCACGCTGTTTGAATAGTTTGGATCAACATTATTTTTGAGTTAAAAAATACATATATGAATCTCAGCAAGTCTTAAAAAGGTAACAAAGATAAATATTGTAAAGAACAATTATTAAAGGTGTAAATATGCAAGGGTAGAACAAATTCTATCCCTAGTAGAATCAATTATGAATCAATAAATTAACTATAAATTAAAAAGTCAAACATTTATTTAACGCACATAAATCATTTTTAGTCTTTTTTTTCGTAAAAAGTAGCGAATAGCAAATAAACTAGTTAATAACAAATCATGTATTTGGTAAAGTTGGCGGTTAAAGTAACTGATAAAATGTAAAATGGCATAAATGAATATATTTAATTGATGATTATATTTATTTAGTCAATGAAATATGACAAAATATTTATAATTTATTATTGATATAAATTTATGGTAATTAAACTAACATTAAGATATATATTTAGAAGTTAAAATTTTAAGTTTTATTATTCTAATATTTTTATTTACCTATTTCTAAAAATGTATTATTTAATATATATATATATATATATATATATATATATATATATATATATATAGTTAATAATTAACTATATACATACCATTACTTGAATATTGTAATATAAAAATCGGCTATAACGATGCTAAACTCTTAAAAAAGATAAAAGGAGTAATATAACTAAAATAAAAATTAAAGATAATGTATGCAAAAAATAGGGATTTAAAAGTTAATGAGGATACATAAGGAATTTAAGAAAAGTAGTGGGGTAAAAATGACAAAAAAATTGAGACGCTTAAGCCTGGAAGCCTTGTTGTCATGAGGATACATAAGGAATTTAAGAAAATCAGTAGGATTTCAAAAACACTATTTGAAGCCTTGTTGTAAGAAACGAGCGGTTTAATTGGTTGAACCATGAACTGTCCTAGTCCACCGATTGGTTGCAACCTTATCTGGCTCGCAGTCTAGCTGATCTGCTCAGAAATGGTTTGAACCGGATTGAACTATCAATTGACCCAGTTTGAACCGTCCCAAATGTATTTTTTTTATTTACTTTTGTCTCAAAAATTAATATATATATCAATTGACCCAGTTTGAACGGTTTGAACCAATTAAACAGGTCTCGTCGATTCGATCTGTGGTTTGGTTTTAAAAACATTGACTTGAAGTAGGTTTCAAAAAATGTTCTAACATTTCAAAACATGCAAAACACAACGTAAAAAATGATAAACGCTAATGTTTACTAAATACGTCTACTAACTATTTGCTAATCAAATCTATTATTTATTAGCAAATGAGACTTGCTATATAGATTCTTAATCTGATAAACTCACTTCTATTGCCAACTTTAATAGTGATTACAAACTTATGCATGATCTGTTCTAAACTCATAATTCAAGGTCCCCTACTGAACAAAAATTCCTACTTGACCTAGGTCCCCACTAAACAAAAATGAGGTCTGAAAAGAAGGAAAGATGACCCGTTGTTGACCTAAAGACTGTTTAGCTATTACTGTTTGCTGCATTGAATGTTTTTAACTCCATTAACGGTGAGCCGACCCAGTTGTTTTGATCATCTATTAGGCATTTGCATCGCGTCTTAAAGGAACGTTACGTTCAAGTTCAACTGAGTTAGTTGAGTCAATTAATTAGCAATCACCATAATAGGCCACCTAATCTTATCTGACACAACACACTACTAAAATTACTAAACTTTGTTACGTAAAAAAGAGCAGATAGAAGATAAGATAATGCTTCTACTTGTGTTACAAACATTATTGATATTGAAATGACATAAGTTTCCTTCGGTCAAAAAAGAAGATAAGATAATGGATTACCTAACTTATAGTGAATGAGCTGATAAAGGATAAATTAATACATTCAATTTAAAGTGTTTGGTAAAATTAGCGATTGAACTAGTTTATAAATATAAAATGACATAAATAGACGTTTGTAATTAATACTTAAAAATGAGAGAGAAGATTCATTTAATGGAGGACAAATGAGGAATTTAATTAAAATAATAAGGGTAAAAATGGGAGAAAAATGGATTTTGTGAGTTTATCTGTTATAAGCTAGCGGTTTAACTTTCCCAAACAAAGTCTAAGAGGAGTACTAAACAACACTGTCTTTAAAATCATATCAACATTCAACCTTTCATAAAACACACATGAAATTCAACTAATCATAAAAGCGAATGTTAGAAGGAGAGTGTCAACTAGAGTGTTCCTTCGTCTCATTTTAAGCATCCTATTTGAGTTGTGCACAATTCTTAAGTATGTTGATTTCACTGATAAAATGAGTTTCATTTACTAAAATACTCTTCTTAATAGTAGTTGGTTGAATAGTTAGGTGAATTGAGATACAATAAATAAGGTGAAAAAATTAATAAATATACTGCATTGGTATTTTAAAGTGACAAATAATTTGAAACAGAAAAATATTATAAAAACGGTGCGACACCATCACTAATGCAGAAGATCCCATCAGAACTCTGCAGATCCCATCACGTGTATTGCACTTTTTATAAATAGCGAACATCGTATAACACAAGAGATAGAAACTTGAGCCCTTTAATTATTTGGGCAAAAATTCAATCTTTGGATGGAGCGTATGGAAAACATCTAGTGAGAGATATAATTATTGGTGAATCTGTGAAGCGTTGTCGAGATTAACTTTTGAAAATGACTATGGCAAAACATTACCAACTAAAAATGTAAATCTTCAATAAGAAAATCAACTAAAAAACAAAGTCAGTAGACAATTGGCAACAGAATAAAATGAGGGTTTGCACTATAGGATGTCACATAGATCATCCTAAAGGTATCGAAAAGGTACACTGTATAGCGTTACACTTAATTGTTTAAACTTTGCATATTTAAACAATTAAATGTTTTCAGACAATGTCGAAAAGATAATCAGTATAAATTACACTTTTTATAATTTATTACTGAAATTAATGTTCGATTCCAAAAATTTGAGTATGGAGGTACATTTTCTATTTAATCGTAAAGAATCTGGCTAAAATATAAAACATGAAAGAAAGAGAGTGAGATAGGAGAAAAGGAAATAAAAATATGAAGGGGAAAAAAGGAAGAAAAAATGGGGAGATAAAGTTTGGAGAAAAAAAAAAGGGTGGGTAGGGGAGAGGGGAGGGGGGGAAGGGGTAGGGGGGACAAAACATGAAAGAAGAGAGTGAGAGAGGAGAAAAGAGAAATAAAAATATGAAGGGGAAAAAAGGAAGAAAAAAAGGGGGAGAGAAAGTTTGGAGAAAAAAAAGGGTGGGTAGGGGGGAGGGGGGGGGGGGGAGGGGTTGGGTTTGGAGGGAAAAGGGAGGGAAGGGAGAATTTTGGAGGGAAATAATGTAGGTCCCACAAAGGGAGACTCTACAAGATGTATATTCTTAGACAACGCCACATATATTTTTTAAATATACAAAAATTTGAAGTATTTATTTGAAATGAAGAGATTAATGTCACATTTAATTATGACCCGACACCTTCTACGGTTCGGTTATTTTAGCAGTTCAATGTAGTTTTATCTAAATTTAGCGATTTTAAGCAATTGAACCATGATTCAGAAGTCTTACCAGCTCAATCTCCTTCAAAACACTATTGGAAGATGTTGATTTTTTGTACTCAAAAAATGCCTCCAAAACAAGAATGACAAATTGTTCTTCCTTAGTTTTTTATCTGAACTTGGTTAAACAAAAGCATCATTTAAATAGATATAAAGTTTGTTCAAAATAAACTAGGGCCCATGGGTTGGCCCAAGCTACAGAGTTGTGTGAGCCATTTTTCCAATTTTGGCAAAAACAGGAAATCAATTGCCCATGGGTTGTGTTAGGCCCACGTGGGTTTAATGGACTTTAGGGCTTTTATGAGCCTTTGGATAATGGGCTTTTAGGCCCATGGGCCTTTTGGACCCAAGCCCATGTGGACGTGGGGTGGACTGGCCCACTTGGGACAAACTGACGTCTCTAGCGGGAGGTACCATTGCTTGAAAGAAGCAATATCAACCTAAACAATGGCACTTTTAACAAGGGTACGAGTTCGCACAAACTCATTCTTTGAGGCATTGTACATAACATCTAGCAAACGAGTTTTTACGAGGTACAAATTCACTTCCCCATGAGAAATAGTATCCAACCTAAGTGCCCCCCTATTTTATCAATATCACTATTTTGGTCCCCCTATTTTAATTTTTACAATTTTAGTCCTGCAACTTTATCAATCCTGCAAGTTTAGTACCTGCATTTTTTTCAAAATTTTAATACTCTAATTTTATCAAATCCGCAATTCTAGACTCAACAAACTGTTGTAAAACTTCCTTGTCCCAAACGAACACACCATTGTAGCAGCAACCAACTGGTTTCTACAAGTACAAGTACAACCAACTTTTTTTCACTTGATAAACTGCTTTAATTAAACTCACCTACAATTTCACGCTGCCTTCCATTCATTCTTATATGTACTACTACCACCTTCCATTCTTTCCTTCAACTCACTCCCATTCCCTCAAAATGGCTCCTACTATTATCACCTCTCTTTCTTCTAACTACCACCTCCTCTTCACTGCCTTAGCCTTCCTCCTTTCAGCACTAATTTTCCTTCTCACACACAAAACCAAATCTAAGAAACCAAACCTTCCACCAGGTCCACCTGGATGGCCTCTTGTTGGAAATCTTTTCCAGATATCGCGTTCTGGAAAAGATTTCTTTGGTTATTTAACCGATGTTAAATCTCAATACGGTTCCATTTTCACTCTCAGATTAGGAACCGTGAAGATGATTGTCATCACTGACGCTAAACTTGTGCACGAAGCACTTATTCAAAAAGGCGCGATTTTCGCCACAAGACCTAAAGAAAATCCTACAAGAAACATTTTCAGTGCAAATAAATTCACTGTAAATGCTGCAGTTTATGGTCCTGTTTGGAAATCATTGAGAAGAAACATGGTTCAGAATATGCTTAGTTCAACTAGACTCAAAGAGTTTCGTGATGTTAGAAACAACGCAATGGATAAACTCATCAAACGGCTCAGAATTGAAGCTGAGAAGAATAACGGTGTCGTTTTGGTTATTAAAGATGCAAGGTTTGCTTTCTTTTGCATACTTGTAGCTATGTGTTTTGGTTTAGAATTAGAAGAAGAAAAATTAGAGAAAATAGATCAAATAATGAAAAATGTTTTAATAACAGTAGATCCAAGAATTGATGATTATCTACCAATTCTAAGTATATTTTTCTCAAAGCAAAGGAAAAAGGCTTTAGAAGTACGTAAAGAACAAGTTGAATTTATAGTTAGTTTAATTGAACAAAGAAAAAGAGCAATTGAAAATCCAGGTTCAGATCACACAGCTACAACATTTTCTTACTTAGATACACTCTTTGATCTCAAAGTTGATGGAAAGAAATCTGGACCGTCGGATGGAGAATTAGTTTCATTATGTTCAGAGTTTCTTAACGGTGGAACTGATACAACAGCAACAACAGTTGAATGGGGAATGGCTGAATTAATAGCCAATCCCGAAATTCAAAATAAGCTATTCCAAGAAATAAAAAGCACGGTGGGAGATAAAAAAGTTGAAGAAAAGATATAGAAAAATGACTTATTTACAAGCTGTTGTGAAAGAGACATTAAGAAAACATCCACCAGCACATTTTACATTAACACATGCAGTGACAGAACAAACAACGTTAGGAGGTTATGATATACCGACAGATGCAAATATAGAGATATATATTCCAGCAATTGGTGAGGATCCGAGGTTGTGGTCGAAGCCAGAGAAGTTCGAGCCAGAGAGATTTGTGAGTGGTGGTGAAGAAGCTGATATAACTGGTGTTAGTGGTGTGAAGATGGTGCCATTTGGTGTTGGGAGAAGGATATGTCCTGGTTTGAATATGGCTACTGTTCATATTCATTTGATGATTGGTAGAATGGTTCAGGAATTTGAATGGAGTTGTTATCCAGAAGGGAAAGAGATTGATTTTACTGGCAAAATGGAGTTTACTATTGTTATGAAAGAGTCTTTAAGAGCAAAAATTAAGCCAAGAGGAGGTGGAGGTGGAGAGTGAGGTTGTAAAAGTTTGTGTTGGTTATTTTCTATAATGATTTATGTGTATTTTTCTTAATAATAATAATAATATGTGTACATCGATCATGTAACAGAACAAATCCTCTGTGTTTTGTTTTTATTGTTTGGTCGCATAATCTTGTTTGTTGTCATAAAATGGATCTCTAGCTAATTTTACATTTGCATGCCCTGTTTCTTAATTATATGAACATCTTTTTTCATGGTGAGAACCTTTTTGAGAAGGAATTCTTTTCCTTGGTTAATTTTTATTTACAAGAATCTCCTTTGTAATTTGATTCAAGATTCAAGATTTATATGAATTAATTGATTAAAGGTGCTGGTGGTTGGGGTGGTGGGCAATTATCTATGACATGACATGGGTAGCAATAGTTGAATTGAATAATAGTACCAGTAATACAACAGATTAAATGATTTGCAGATATATGATAGGTACTAGTAGTACATTTTTTTTTTCAATAACCAATAAGAGCAACTCTAGCCCTTGATGCTTGGAGAAATGCTTAACTTGTACTCTTTCCGTTATAGAATATAAACAATAAGAGCATCTCTGGCCCTTGATGTTTAGATAAATGCTTAACTTGACATAAGAATAACATAAGAATAACAAAGTAGCATTGGAGCGGTCCACGTGGACTTTATGTTAGTTTAAGTTAAGCATAATGTGTTTGTAGAAGCTCGTTGTACGGAGGAGCTGTTCTTACAAATAAAATAATAATAATAATTTTGTACAGATGTTGAAGGGGCCGGGCTGCTCTCTCTCTCTCTCGACTCCAAATATTTTGATCTAAAAATTTAACAGGAAAAATTCTGTTGCGAGTCACTTGCGACACAATCAACCAGTCAAGGGTAAAAAAGTTAGTTGTGACCAAACTCCCACACCCATTATCATTTATCATCCCAGTAATATTGTTTCCAATTCTCTCAATCGGTCCAAACACCAAGTTGCTAAAGAGTAGCGCTTTTAGCTGGGCATGCAGCTTACAGGTCATGAAATAGAGAGAGTAGAATGGTGTAGGACGACACCAAAAGTCCTTCCAAAACCTTGCCCGTGGCAGATCGAGAATCCAAAACTCATAATTGGCCTAGTAATTTGTTTGTGGGAAGTATTTGAGTACAAAATTAGAGGTTCTAATACAAAATTATAACTTCAGAAGTTCAAAATATTTTCATATAGGAGATAAATGGATACAGATATTTTCATATAAGTGATAAATGGATAATATTTTTTTGAGGACGTGTCAAATTGTATATATTTTCATTGGTCATCAAATGTATCCCTATCGTATCCCGTATTCGAACTTTTCCTCCTTTTTGCTTGTTACTTTTTGACTTTTCACACTAGTGAGATCAATAAATTTTGTTATTTTTGATACAATTGTTTTTCTTTTACTTATAATATCTTTAATAATTTCTTATCTCATTTCATCTATTTCTCTTTTTGCAATAACTTAAGGAAATTATTGACAAAACAATAATAAGTATTGTATTTAACTTTGAAAATTACAAGTAAATAGAAACAATATTTTTCCACAAAAGCGAGTAAAACATTTCATTCACACCATGTCAAAATAACTCATTAAAAACATAAAAGACTCTAATTGCTAAATTGGTCGCAAAACATTAGTGACTAATGGTTTAGCGACTTCATAAAATTGGTCGCTAACGCGTTAGCAATTTGGTGATTGACTTAGAGAATAAATTTTTGGTCTCTAAATTGCCGCTAAATAGACATTTTTGTTGGATATTTTAGTGTAATTGATCTCATGATTATGTTAAAATAAGAGTGCACGCTTGTTTTAATGTAATAAAATGAGATGTATGCAGTTTATGCTGGTGGCGCCTCACTGTCGCATGAAGCGGCGATTAGCGGCGATTTTGCAGAAGGTGGCGCCTCACCGCCGCATGAAGCGGCGCTTAGCGGCGATTTTGCAAGATTGCGGTTTTTACGTCCATTGGCGCATGGAGCGTGACTTAGGCGCCACTTGCGGCGATTTCTGCCTGCAGTTAGCGAAATCGCCGCATGGAGCGACAACGAGGCGCCAGTTAGGCGCCAAACGCTGGAAACAGTTTTTATGCGAAAAACTGTTATAAACTGCTAGTTTTTAAGGAACAAAAACAGTTTTTTCCTTTGGTTGATCATACTCTCTGGTTCTGAAAGTCATAGAACAAGAACATACACAAGAACAAAACTCTTAGAATTAATTTTCTGATTTTATCCGATTGAACAATTTTGGTTGAACCGAAATTTGATTCAATCTGAAAGTGTTTTTACACGACTTCAGATTTATCCAAGTATTGTCATTTTATTCATCTTGAATTATCAAATCCCCAACAAAAGATTGAATCAAATTTTGAAATGACGAACGATAATTCGAAGATGACAAGCAAGTTTGCGAAATTGGACAAGTTTGAAGGCGAGACTTGAAAGATGGCGAGAAAAGATGCACTTTCTCTTGACAACATTGAAGGTGGTGTATGTCTTTGAGTACTCCGATGCCGGTGTATCTCGGAAACCAAACTCGGATCAAACAAGGAAGCGCTCAAAATGGGAAAACGATGATTACATTTGTCGTGGACACATTCTGAATGGTATGTCTGACTTCTCTTTGATATTTATCAAAATGTTGAATCTGCTAAAGAATTATGGGAATCTCTTGAGACCAAATATATGGCCAGAAGATGCTTCAAGTAACAAATTTCTGGTTAGTAATTTCTTTAATTACAAAATGGTTGATTCAAGGCCTGTTATGGAACAATATAATGAATCTAACTGCGAAGTGCAGGTCGGTTTACTCAACATGATTTGAAAATGGATGAATCCATTGCAGTTTCATCTATAATTGATAAACTGCCTTCTTCTTGGAAAGATTTCAAGCATACCTTGAAACATAAGAAGGAGGAGTTGACTTTGGTTCAACTTGGTAGTCATTTCATGATTGAGGAGTCACTGAGGGCTCAGGAAAATGACAAGATAAATGAGAAAAATGCAGCAAGTTCCTCTTCCGTTAATATGGTAGAGGAAGGTGGAACAGGTTAAGCAAAATTACAATGGTAAAGGTAAGAAATGAAAGTTTCAAGGAAATAAGAACAAAGGTCCAAACAAACAGACAAAATTGTCATGCTGGAAGTGTGGGAAACACGGTCATCTAAAGAGGGATCACGGGTGTTCAAAGAAAAGAACAAGGCTGGTCCAAGTGGATCGAATGATCCTGAAAAGCAACAAGGTCAGATTGTTGTGAATAATTTTAATTCGAATACGAATTCAAATTATGTATCACTAATATCTGAGGCATTCTATGTGCAGGATGATGACGTTGCTTGGTGGTTTGATTCGGGAGCAACAAGCCATGTGTGCAAAGATCGCCGTTGGTTCAAGAAATTTAGACCAATTGATGATGGCTCTCTATTGTGAAGATGGGCAATATTGCGTCAACCAATCCTAGGAATAAATTCATGTAATTTTAGTTTTACTTAGGAAAAAGTTTGTATTTGGATAATGTCTTATTTGTACACAGTATCCGTAAGAACTTATTATGCAGTATGGTTTTAAATAATTGTGGTTTCAAGCAAGTACTTGAAAGTGACAAGTACATATTGTCAAGACATGGTTCTTTTGTTGGATTTGGTTATCGTTGTAATGGAATGTTTAAATTAAACATTGATGTTCCTTTTGCTCATGAATCTGCTTTGTATGGCCTCGAGTAGTTCTATAACTAATGTGACAAAATCGAGAAATTTGGCATGCTAGATTAGGACATGTTCATTACAAAAGATTAAAAGATATGTCAAAAACAAGTATGATTCCTCCTTTTGATATGAACATTGAAAAATGCAAAACTTGCATGTTGACTAAGATCACTAGGAAACCTTTTAAGGATGCTAAGAGTGAAACTAAAGTTTTAGACCTTATTCATAGTGACTTGTGCGATTTGCATGCTACCCCATCATTAGGTCATAAAAATATATTGTTACTTTCATTGATGATGCATCTAGGTATTGTTATGTATATTTATTAACTACAAAAGATGAAGCTCTTGAGAAATTCAAAATCTATAAGAATGAGGTAGAACTTCATCAAAATGGGTTGATCAAAACTCTTCAGACGGATAGGGAGGTGAGTATTATGATCCTGTTTATTTTCAATCTACCTAAATAATACATCAAACTACAGACTCCTATACACCACAACGAGAATGGTGTAGGCTGAAAGGAAGAATAGAACCTTGAAAGAAATGGTGAATTCTATGTTATCCTATTCAGTGTCTAAGTGAAGGATTTTGGGGTGAGGCTATGTTGTGACTGTTACTTGTTGAACAAATTCCTAACAAAAGGAATAAGGTTACCCCATATGAACTTTGGCACAAAAAAGACACCAAATTTGAGTTATCTCAAAGTTTGGGGATGTAGGTCGTGGTCGACTTACGAGGAACCTAAAAGGAAAACCTTAGGTGAAAGAGGTATAGATCGCATATTTATTGGATATCTTTGAGCATTCTAAAGCATATAGATTCTATGTGCTAGAATCTAATGATTCATTCTGTTTGTGAACTCGGTCATAGAGTCACGGGATGCAATCTTTGATGAACAAAGGTTTACATCTATACGTAGGCCAAAGGACATGAATTCCATGTCGAAAGTCTCAGTAAATAATGAGGATACACCTTCCACTAGCACTGAAATGAGAAAGAGTACGAGAGTACGAAAGGCTAAGTCATTTGGTGATGACTTTCAACTTTATTTGGTTGAAGGGTCAAGGAATGATGTTGAGTTTCAATATCAATATTGCCTCAATGTTGAGGAAGATCCCAAGACTTTTAGTGAAGCAATGGCTTCAAGGGATGTTGCATTCTGGAAAGAAGCAATCCAAAGTGAGATGGACTCCATCTTGCAAAATAACACACTGAAATTGGTTGACTTACCTCACGGATGTAAACCATTAGGATGTAAGACGATCTTTAGGAGAAAGATGAAAGTGGATGGTATCAGAGACAAGTACAAAGCCAGATTGGTGATCCAAGGCTTTAGGCAAAAGGAGGGTATTGATTTTTTCGATACATATGCTCCTGTTGCTAGAATATCCACCATTAGACTGTTGTTAGCACTTGCTGCTATCCACAATTTGGTGATTCACCAAATGGATGTGAAAACTGCATTCTTAAATGGTGAATTGGATGAAGAGATATACATGAAGCAACCTGAAGGGTTTGTTATGCCAGGAAATGAAAATAAGGTGTGCAAACTGATGAAATCTCTTTATGGCTTGAAACAAGCACCTAAACAATGGCATCAAAAATTTGATGAGGTTGTGCTATCTAGTGGTTTTGTTTCAAACCAAGCGGATAAATGTCTATACAAAGAAGTTTGATACTCATGGCAAAGGAGTTATCATTTGTTTGTATGTAGACGACATGTTGATCTTTGAGTGCAGGACCAAGGTCAAGTTGATGAAACTAAGGCATTTTTGTCTTCTAAGTTTGATATGAAAGACATGGGGGAGGCGGATGTGATCTTAGGAATAAAGATCAAACGTGGAAACAATGGTATCTCCATCTCTCAATCACATTATATTGAGAAGATATTGGAGAAATTTAATTTTAAAGATTGTTCTCTCTGTAAGTACTCCCATTGATCCTAACTTTGAAGTTATTACCTAATAAAGGTGTAGCGGTATCTCAACTTGAATACTCGAGGGCGATAGGATCACTTATGTATGCAATGATAAGTACTAGGCCCGATATAGCTTATCTTTGTTGGTAAACTTAGTAGGTTTACAAGTAATCCTAGTTCTCATCATTGGCAAGCCATGAATAGAGTATTCAAGTACTTAAAGGGAACCATTGGTTATGGTTTGACATATCTTTGGGTTTCCTTCACCATTGAAGGTTACTCGATGCAAGTTGGATAACCAATATGGAAGATCATTCTTCCACAAGCGGTTGGGTATTCCTCCTTGGAGGAGGTGCTATATCTTGGGCATCCAAGAAACAGACTTTGCATTACAAATTCAACAATGGAATCTGAATTTATAGCTTTAGCGGTGGTAAAGAAGGCTGAATGGCTAAGAAATCGATATATGAGATTCCATTGTGGCTCAAACCTCTACCTCCCATGTCTATCGGTGTGATAGTCAAAGCTACTTTGGGTAAGGCATATAGTCAAGTGTATAATGGGAAGTCTAGACACTTGGGGTAAGACACAACATGGTTCGGGAGTTAATCATGCATGGTGTGATATCGATGGAGTTTGTAAGAACTCAAAGATAATTTGGCCGATCATTTAACCAAAGGGTTAAGTAGAGATCTCGTGAAAAGGTCGGTGTGGGATTAGGATTAAAGTCCATCTGAAATTTCTTATGTTAAGATACCCAATTCCCATCTAATATGACATTAGGTGCTTTGAATTCAATGTGGAAAGCTTAACATGTGGAGATTGGAACACATCATCGAAAGAATCCCAAAAGGTATGTGTTCGGTTCTGTAAGTTAAGGAGGTTGAAGTATAACTTCTTAATGGTTCTTTTGAAAAATTGCATTTGCAGGTGCAAGAAAGAAAAGAACTACCTATATAAGCATGAAGTTTAGCCGCTTCAAGAAGTTTGGGACTTGGCTTTGATATGCTTATGAAGGATAGGACACAGCTAGTAAACTAGTGTCAAGTAAGAGTAATGTTTTAAACTATTGTGCGGATTACCTTCATGTATTCAAGATGAATAGAAAGGGTTCAATCCTTAGTGACACCCTGATATTCGAATATTTGAAATGTGTAATAAGCTAAGATGAAATTCAATCGTCACGATATTTCATTTATGCAATAGTTTGTAGTATGCTATGACTTTGATAATTTGATCGGTAATTACACTAAAATAGGGGAGGATTGTTGGATATTTTAGTGTAATTGATCTCATGATTATGTTAAAATAAGAGTGCACGCTTGTTTTAATGTAATAAAATGAGATGTATGCGATTTATCTTTGGTGGCGCCTCACTTTATCGCATTACGGCTGATTAGCGGCTGATTTTGCAAGGTGGCGCCTCGCACCGTCGCATGAAGCGGCGATTAGCGGCGATTTTGCAAGATTGGCGTAGTTTTTCGTCCATTGGCGCATGGAGCGTGACTTAGGCGCCACTTAGCGGCGATTTCGCCTGTGTTAGCGGCCCATCGCCGCATGGAGCGACAACGAGGCGCCAGTTAGGCGCCAAACGCTGGAAACAGTTTTTATGCGAAAAACTGTTATAAACTGCTAGTTTTTAAGGAACAAAAACAGTTTTTTCCTTTGGTTGATCATACTCTCTGGTTCTGAAAGTCATAGAACAAGAACATACACAAGAACAAAACTCTTAGAATTAATTTTCTGATTTTATCCGATTGAACAATTTTGGTTGAACCCCGAAATTTGATTCAATCTGAAAGTGTTTTTACACGACTTCAGATTTATCCAAGTATTGTCATTTTATTCATCTTGAATTATCAAATCCCCAACAATTTTTTGGTAGTGTAATTAGGCGTGAGCATGAGACAGGTTTGGACGACTTATAACTACCCTAACCCAATTTCAATTTTGATCGGACCATTTTTTAAACCCTAACCCACCATTAAACCCGAACAAACTTGACAAGCTAATGGAAAATTTAATTAATACACGATCGAGTTTTTCCCCAAAATATAAATAACATAATTCATAAAAATGTTGTTACTGTTACTATTTATATTAAATCTCTTACATTAGATATTGGAAACTTAATAAGTAAATTCAGTAAAATTTCGAAAAAGTAATATCGATATGTGTTGAATTTGTTAAAAATACATTTCAAATATTTTTATTTTTCTATAAAATATAATTATAATTTTTATTACTATTTCTACTACTATGAAATTAAAATAACGATAGTACGGCTATAAAGTTAAAGTCTCGGACATTTCAGCATCAATCTACTTGTTGGATAGAGTTGGGTTCAACTCAAAACCATTAGGTAATTAATGGGTTGAGATTAGTCCCGCAGACCCTTGCATTTAATGATTTATTGTCACATCATTTAATGAAAATGACAAGTCGTATGTTTTAAACTCATTTCTATTTGATTCGACTTATTTGGTCTCACCTACTTACATGTAAGACTTGGCGTGAGGTCGTGCAGAGAGTTTATGAAAACAACTTATCAGATGTTCATAAGTTATTTTTAGCTAATTTTCATAATTAAGCTCCCCAAAATAGTTTAAAAAACAACTTATAGTTTATTAAAAAAATTATCTTTTACTATACAGACAACTTATGATAAAAAATCATATAATAAGTGCTTATGCAATAAATAATTAATTTGTCTAAATTATAATCACGGACAAAAAAATCTCACCAAATGACTTGACAGCACATCATGAACTGCATGTGTAAATCTTTTTTCGGTCACACATCATGAAGTGCATGTGTAAATCTTTTTATACCGAAAAAGTGTTAAATTTAAACATTTTATGATCTATCATGTGACATTTTATGGATCAGAGAGAGGTTTTGGAGATAAGGTTTGTGAAGAAACAGTAAATTTTTCTTGTTTGGTGCATAGAAGAAATGCATGAGAGCCTTTCAAAAAAATTTAATATTTCCTTAAAAAAAGAATAAATGCATGAGAGTGGCAAGATTAATGTGGGGCCAAAAAATGGTGCCACCTTTTTCTCTCCCAACTCTACACTTGGTTTTAAACATATTAGATTTTGTTAATAATTTCATATAATGGATAAATGATAAAATGAAACATAAATAAATGAAAACAACTATTTTGAAAAAAATAATAATAATATAATTTTTTTGGATAAAATTAATAATCTAATTATTAATAAAATAAAATGTACAATGAATTAATCAAATAATTTAATTAATTAAATAAAAAAGTAAGTTATTTACTAGGTAATAGTTTTACACGGTAATGATTAATAGTTTTACAATGAATAATCTAATAGTAGTTTTTTGGTAATTTAATAGTTTTTAATGATAGAGGCGTTTTTCAAAGAACACTTAGATGAGATGATGATAGTGCTTTTCTAAGCTAACCAGAGAATCTTGAGATCGAAATCAACCTTGGGTATGCATCAAATCTGTTCATTGTAGTTCTACACAGCTCGAAAAATTAGTCTCTACAATTGCGAGCAGAAGATACTAGTTTATAAAAAAAGATAGAGCTAGGCGCTTTTCTGTAAATTCACACTATCATTATACTTTTCTATTCTATATTTTTCTTCTCTTCTGTTGTTTTAAAGAACACCTCAATTAGATGGTAAGGGTGTCTTCCAACTTAACCAAGGTCCTGGGATCGAATCCAGCCCTGGGCATGCAGAACTGTTAAATCTCTTGAGGGAGAGCTTTGCCGCCAATTGTGGTTCTACCCGGCTCGAGGGATTAGTCTCTGCAATTGCGCGCAGAGGATACCTAGTTTATACAAAAAAAAAAAAAAGAACACCTCAATTGCTTATCTAAAAAATAAATAAAAAATAAAATAAAAGAACACCTCAATTTTACTTTATTTCTCATCTCCTTTTCTCTCCCCTCACTCTCTCACTTATTTTTCTTTTCACAATTTTTCTTCTAAACCATATACATAGAAGGGGTAAAAAAAAATACAAAATGTCCCCCGTATTAGAGGGAACTAAAAATTGATTCATGAACGAATTTTGATCACCTCCTCCTCCATTTATTTCAAAACCAAACTTTACGTATAGCTGGACACATGTATATATGCCTCCAAAATGAAAAGATGGACACATGTATTTTTATTAATTTACTAAAAAAAACCAATGGCACATAACACAGTTGAATGTACTTGTACATAAGTTTCGTATTAGTCATTAAGAGGTGGGGTAGGGTTTGGGTGGGTAAAAGTCCACATAATCTTAGGCACCATATATATCTTGACCCAAAAAAATCTTAGGCACATTTATTTGCTCGATCGTGATTGATTTGTGTGTATCAGCGAGATGCAAGCGTAGTTTGATTTCATCTGACATACTGTTTTCTGGGTCATTTGGGATTTGAGAAATAGTTGTATTTTCTCTGGAGGTGAACTTGACTTTGGGTGATGTATTCATCGGATTTTATCCATTTATTGGCGGTTGTTTTCAAGTTCGGGATACTTCTCCCTCATGTTTATTCCACGAGTGATTCGTAGATCCCATTGATGATATTTCTAAGAGGTATTTTGGTTCTTGTTCCTTCGTTTGGAGATGTTTTTCCTATAAGTATATGGGTGAGTAATTTTTGTGCTCGGCTTTTTATATATCTCATTATGTTTTCCTTTAGAAAAAAGAAAAAAATTAAAAAAAATTATTAGAAAGGATTTGTATTATTATCTTCAAGGAATTTGGTATAGTGGACCATAATAGGATTTTGTAACTATACAACTCGTTGTAGGTTTAAATATTTTTCACCATTCTCTCATCCTAAAACAAATTGTATTATGAGAATTTAGTTTCGCATTTATATACGATGAGAAAACAAACAAATATACTAGAGTCGTGTAACAAAAAAGGGTATGAAATAAAATTGATTTTAGAGTTAATAATGAGTTTTAGCATCTTTACAAAAAATTATATACAGCATTACTTATTTATTCTAGAAACAAACTCATTTGTCAAATGATATCTATATACTTTATAGGTTTTGCTAACAAGTGTCCTAAAGATAATATTGCTTAAGGATTCTAAATAAGGTGATTATTCATTAAAAGCCTAAGAACCTATTTGGATAAATAGATTAATTAAGCACATATGATATAAGTGGTTATGTATATGAGAAGCAAAAGATCCCATAATATGTTGTTAAACCAAAATTGGTTTCTAAATATGTTCCTAAGTTGAAGCATGTTACTAATGAGAATTCAAATCAGAAAGCTCATGTTATAATTAAGTGTTCAAAACTATGTGTGGATATAAAGAGGCTTTTAAAGGCGTCAATAATGCTCCTTGTGATGGTTTGGATCTTAATTATGTATTGGGATTTACGGAGTCATCTAATGCCCAACGAGTTTTACCTATGAATGTGCAACAACGTTTAGATTGCATATACAGCAAGGGGAAACATCATCCAATGATACTAGAGATGTTGACATATGTAGTCTAATGATAATTAAATCAGATTCTGTCCAATTTGTCCAAGACTCATTCGTTTCGGATGAGAATAAGCAAGTGTCGCTTGCGGTTATGCATAATGCATCTTTGAACTCTATTCAGAAGTTGGCTAATGCAACTCTCTCTGGCACACAAACGATAGCTCAAGACAACATTGTTCAAAATTTTTCAACCTCTGATACTATTAGAGGTTGTAATATTGAACCTCATGTTGTTCACTCTAACGCAAACGTAGTCCATATATAATATGCATATTGCTAGCCGTGTTTGGAGTGATTCTATCGATTCATCCTCCACTACCATACTAGATTCGCTAAATGGCTCAGGGTTCGATGCTACGTATAACTCGGTGGTAGAATCTAACATGAGAATATTAGGAAAGCTATGGGGTGGTGTGTTCCTATGAATACTGATACTCAATAAACAGTTGCGCATAAACATAATTTGGAACCGGTTGTGCCCAAGTTAATTCCCAAAAGAAGAAGTTTTGGCAAAAATTGAAAGTGGCCCAGAAAACTATAGGGGTCGACCTTTATCTTTTTTTATCTTGCTATTGTAAATTAGTCCTTTAATTTTTTGCAGTTTCATTTGTCTCTATATTTTAGGGGTTTTCCATAACATGTCCAATGCTCCCTATTATCACTTTGATTGCATTTTCTTCTCTTGCTGATGGTTGGTCTAGTCCCCCCTTCGGCTCTATTTTATTCTTCTTTTTTTATCTTTTCTTAACAAAGTTAGGGGAACTACTTTTTTTCCTTCTTGATGTTTTTGCATTAGATGATTTTAACGATGCTTAATTCATTTATTCGCCAAGAGTGCTTATGTATAAGCTACTTCAATAATAAAAGATAAAAGAAATTTAAATAATTGTCATATAAGTTATACATTGTTTCCTTAAGCTATTCAGAAGAGCTCATGAAAATAAACTGAAAACAACTTATATACATGTTATAAGCTATTTTTGTAAACAGTTTTACAAGTGTTTATATTAGCAGATAAACTCAAATAATTCAACCCAACATACTTTAAGTATATCTCTTTCCAAGAGCACTTAGATGAGATGAGTAGAGTCGTCTCTTCCAACTTAACCAAGGTTCGGAGTTTGAATCTAGCCTAGGGCATGCAGCAGTGTTTAATCTCTTGAGAGAGAGTTTTGTCGCCAATTGTGGTCCTACCTGGCTCGAGGAATTAGTCTCTGTAGTTGCGCGCAGAAGATACCTGATTTATACAACCAAAAAAAAGTCTCTTCCCAATATATTAAATACATAACTTCTCATAAAAATTAACCTTTTTAGATTTCTTAAAAATACCTTAATACATTAATTAGCATTTGCCCAACTTTATTTCGTGTTACCAAGTAAATTAAGAAAGATCTATTTTGTTCATCTTTTGAATTTCATGCTAAATGTACTATAATCTGTTAAAACGGCAATAAGTTCTCTGATATCTTGATATCTGTCCTTCTCCATAATTAAAGTCACTAAATTGGGTCCAACGAATTAAATTAAAGACAACTTTGGGGACAAGAGAAAGAGGTGATTACTTTTTCCTAATTCCATTTAATGTATGTAACAGGTTGTCTTTGCCTTTTTAATTTCGATACTAGTAGCAGTTTGGGACTCATTCATTTGGCAAAAAATTATGCTTTTAGCACATCAACTTGCAATTTGTAGTGAGTTCTTTTAGCATCAAATTTAAGGCTGGGGAGGTGAAACTAGAGGAGACAGATAATGTTTGATAGATATAGCAAAATATAAGTAAAATAAATCACTTTATAAAAATAATAATTAATTATTGTGGAACAAAATAAATCTTCCTCTTCCACCTTACACCCCACTTTCCTACCCCGTACATTAAAAAAACTCATTAAACCACCCAAATTATCCAAACTACCATTTCTAGTCCACACACCCCAACCCCCACTTCAACATCTCATCACCTCCAAAAACCAAGTCACCCTCAACCCCACCTCCACCAGACCTCCACCATCGCCACCATTAGACCTCTGTTGTCGCAATCACTACGAGCACCATCGAAGCAGAAGCCACTGTCACAACTATCGTTGCAAATTAAGTTTCTAAAATGGCTTCAATTTGTTTTTCTTTCTTGTTAGACTGACTGTCTAGAAACTAAGTTTTCAAACTGTATTTGAATTGCTTTATTGTTTACCAAGTTCAACATCCAAAAATTAAGATTCAGAAAGTGTAACTTATACACTTCCAGAAATTTAATGTATTTGAATTGCTTTATTGTTTACTAGATTCAAAGTCCGAAAATTAAGATTATGAAAATCTAAATCAATTACATATCCAGAAATTTAATGTGTTTGAATTGCTTTATTGTTTACACTTATTAATTTTTTCGTAAATTTTGTGAATTATAACTTCTTCTTTTATTCTTTTTTTGAAATTGTAATAATTTTTCATCTAATGTTACATCTTTTATGTAATTTCTCGATTCTGGTTTATTGTGTAACTAGTATAATTTACCCGTGTACGGGTCGAAATTCATTTGTTTAGACACCGTAAGGTAATTACTTCAACTATTTTAAATATTTATATAATAGTAGAAAATTAAATTTAGATTTATATATATATATATATATATATATATATATATATATTAATTTCAAATGGGATGTGGGGTTTTGTCCAGGAAATGATTTTGTTTCCTGTATTATAATGTTTTGTAATAATTAAATGAAGGAAAATTAATATAAAAGTATTCAAACAAAAATCTAAAACAAAAATTGAAACCGATAAAAAATATGATTATCATCTAATGTATTCGAATGAGTATATAGAAAAGCACATTACTATTATTAATGCCAAGGAAAACGATATACGATAATAGAATGTCTCATCTATTTTGTAATATATCCTTCATATTTGTTTTATTAAGCGTGTGAGCACTGTGAGAATTCAATTTTTTTGTTATAAGAAACACAAGCATACATCTCATTTTATCATAAAATTTTAAATTATTTTTGGCACCTTTAAAAATGAAGTTGTATGTTTTAGTGTGTTATATGACACGTCGATTTCTTTCAGACACTATCTTTTATCCATTCATTATGATATATAGAATATATGTTTATACATTTATTTATTTTTATATATAGTGAGTATTTTTATATTATTTGAGTATTTAAATGTTAATTTCGATTTAATATATGTATATTCCATATCATGAAAGAACTCTTATCTTTATTTTGTATATTCCTATAAAGAAACTATAAACAGGAAAAATCAAACTAACACTTCAAAAGATTATTAGAATATGAAAAATCTAGTCTTTATTCGTAGATGTAATCTTTATATAAAAATCTTTAAGATTATATAAAGATTAATATCTAAAAACTTAAATAGTAATACATAATCCGTCTATTAATAACTTAACTAAACTCATTACTCATCAAATTTAAATCAAATCCCTAAATATAAAATAGGTACCTAACAACCATTAAACACGTGAAAAAGTAGGTAAGATCTCGAACAATTTTCAAGTCATAACATTCTCAAAAATATAAAATAATGTACCAAGGTTTTTATTTAAAACTAGTAGGATACTGCATCATGCATGCGAGATGTAAAATCGTGTTCTTTTGTAAATGAACTTAGACAATATTTAAAAAGTTTGAACATTATCCCGTGAAAATAAATGCAAACTTAAAGTAGATAAAAATGAGTTTTTATATATATATATATATATATATATATATATATATATATATATATATATATAAATATTAAAATCTAAAAATGTAAAAGTATCATTTAAAAACAATCTATGCATTTATCCCGTGTTTTTTTATACATTAGTGCAGTGTCTTTTTATATATCAGTGTTGTTAGCCCGTGTTTTTTATATATCTGTGTAGTTATCCTGTGTTTATATATATCATTGCTAGCTTATCCCCGTATTTTTTTATAAATCAATAAAGTTATCCCGTGTTTTTATGCATTAGTGAAATTATCTCATAGTCTCAATTGATTATTTGATTTTATTACTAGATTATAGTAGATAATAAAAGATAGATAGTAGATTATCAATATGAAATATTTATCCCGTGTTTTTTTATATATCAGTGACAATTATTTGTCACTTTTAGGTATATGTGACAAATATTTGTCACATGTGTTTCAAATTGTCGATCATGATTATCTTGTGTTTAAATTATCGGTCAGATTATTTTTAGGTATTAGTGACAATTATGTCATTTTTAATTATCAACGACAAATATTAATCTC